>JAILYA010000015.1:1419722-2654722 GCA_021437795.1 Rhodamnia rubescens
AGTATTTACAATCAAAGGAGATGCGCATGCAATTTGGGTGCAATATTGACAGATACTAATAATCGATGGGAAAATTACCAAAAAAGCGTTCATCCTATTGCAATTGTGTCAATCACTCCTAAACTATTTTTTCTGGTCTGATTCGGTCCTAAATTTTTTGCGGTTGTGCCCATTCCGTCCATCCGAAAATTAAAGTTACTAGAATTCAAACGCACTTAACTTGTTGTGATGATCTTTGATGACGAAATTGAGCTACTCCGGCAAACTTTTGGACTGAAATATGTAGCTCAAACTGAAATTGAAGAGATGTAAAACAAGGATTAGCTTCAGTTATAGTAATAACTCAAAGCACCTAGCGAAATATATAGTGGAAAAATAGAGGTGATTGATGGTTGATCACGTGAGCTCCGGGCACTAGGACTTCAAGGATGGATCGAGGATGGCCGTCGCAACTCGAGGTTCATCGTCGAACCATCGGTGGACACCAAAATGACAATCGAAACTAGCTAAAGTGATCACTAGTGTTCCCGCCGATAATCAAGTTGAGAAGGAAAACTCTCGCCAAAAAAAAAAAAAAAAACTAGGACTGATTGGCACGATTATAATAAATTTAGGACTTTTTTATTGTAATTTTCTGTGGGCTCGACCTATGTTGCTAGGATGGACAGGCTATGGTTAGGGCATTAACCGCGACAATAAAAGATTGATCGTGACAAATCCGTTCAATTAATATTGTTGTGCATCCTACTTATGTAACCTTCAGTGCATATGAGTCGTTAGATTCGATCATATGAAGCAAACACTACGTGATGGCTCGCGTTAATTTAGCTACACTTCTACGTTAAAAGATTGAACCACATACACACGAGCCTTCAGCTGTTGGACGGGCGCTTCCACGATGAGTGGCGCATTGTTTACCGAAAAACAGAAGGCAAATGTTGCATGTCATAGCCCCGCCCCACGGCTATGGACAGTCCCAGACGCTACTCGAAGAGGGAAATGTTATATTAAAAAATAAGAGGGAAAAAAAAATACGGCCGGTCGTCGCGCGCAATGCCATCTCTCACTCACCTTATCGCATTCGGAAAAGTTCAACTCGAGAACCAATCCGAACCGCACTTGCCCAACCGGTTCACACGGAGAGCTGTCCGGTTCGGAGCCTTAGGACAGAATCAGGTTAGAACTGGTGTTTGACCGGTTATTAATAGTCATCTTTGATTAAGTTGTCTCTTTTAGTTTTGAGATGATTGCATTGAAAGTGTTAAAATTTATCACGAAAGTACAATTAAATTCTAAAACTCACAATAAGTGCAATCAAATCCTAAATTAAATTGGATATAATCGAGTTCTTTCGTTAATTTTGTCCAATTAAACTAACGAAAAATAGTGTTTTTTTTTTTCTTTCTCTTACGTGGCATTAGCTTAACCAAAACATGGAATGCAAGACTAAAACGAGTGGCTTTGGCCTAAATCTTAATGAACTAGATTTTAAAAAAGATTAAAAAGTTATTCTAAAAATAAAATAAACAAACAAATATTTAAAAAAGTCACGTTGGCATTTTTCATTAGTTTGATTGGACGGAGTTAACATAAGGGCTTGGTTATACATCATTTTGACAAGTTTTACCATTTGAATGTACTTTTCGTAAGTTTTACAATTCAATTGTTCTTTTATGATAAATTTTAAAAGTTTCAATGCACTTTGTCTCTTCAATTTTACGCTCTTACTTTGCTCCTCTCTCTCCTCAAGTCTCCTCCTCTCCCGTGTTTGAATCCATTCCGATGGCTCCACTCGCTCCGACGACTCACTATAATGTTTAGTCCGGCGACTCCGCTTGCGCCACCACTCACCGGTTGCTCACCACTCGCCACTCCGACATCTTGACTCCGCTCCAATCCACTTCATTTTGCATTCCGTCCGATGATGGACCAAGGAACGGTCCATTTTATTCTGAATTCTCTCGGAGGGACTTCCTCTTCTTTTGTTTGTTAAGGATGCTACATTCCTGACATATGGTGGATTGTCTTGTTTAGCTCTTAACAAGTTACATTTAGATCTGCAAGAACTTCGTTCTTGCGATTGTCTCGTGTTTGTGAGCAAGGCTGGACGAGAAAGAGGAATTTAAGAAATCCTCCGGGTGATGAAACTTTAAAAAAACGAAAAAACAATACATCCGATTTCCGATTTTACTCATGAACCAGCAAGTTCGGTTTTATACCTGTTCAAGAGTCTAATGGGTCGGTTTTCCAGATTTCAAATCTGGAAATCAGTCTCTAACATGGTATATTCCAGGTTTAAAGTCTGGAACGTGGAACCGATCTCCCTTAGGAAGTCATGATAAATCATATTCTTGACTCGCATAAACATATAAGGTTGTAATGGCCAACTCTTCAGCTCTTATAACTAAGAGATATCTAACCATATCAAATGTAAATATTTTCATTTTAATTCCCCAGAAATCGACATAAAAAAAAGGACAAATCAATAATCTTGAAAATATAATTGTTCTAGACAAAACAAAACCTATATAATATGAAAATCCCATAGTATTTTAAAGTGTACAAGCGATATATCTATTATTAAACTACTAACTAATCGAATTTCGCCCCTGCTCAGAGAGATTTTTAGATCTGTCCTTGTATTTTATGTGTTTTTCTATCTATTTAATCGAGACTCCATTAAAATTTCCTCTCGAAATTGGCAGAGGTTCATGTTCTACTTGTGATTAGTTGAATTACATCGTCTTCGAGATATAATTTGTGCATAATCTTTCAAGTAACGTCCCTTTCCAATTTCGCAAGTTAAAATTGATATGATTTTTGAAAAGGAAAAAAACCAACGTCGCAGAGATTATCATCTTCTTGTATTTACCGAGCTTTGAGAATATGGATTCAACGAGTATGCGACGAGCTCTTGTTAAGCAACCAATTGAGGAAATTATATCAGTTTTCAATATATTGATTTGTCTCGTGTTATGGTTAATCAGTGCATTACAAATCGGACTTATTACAAATAAAGTATAAGCAGAACACTTAGCAGAGTTTTCAATAGTTCCTCGTTTTGCAATCGTACCAATTAATCATTTTTAGTTTTGAATTTTGATTGGAAAGCAAAATATTGTACGTGTGTGTGTGTTTTTTTTTGGTTAAGAAAAAATTTTTTATTTAGGGGAATTTTAAAGATGGACTTAATTTGAAAAACACTGGAAGCTTTAAGGATCTAGTTGCACAAAGCGCTAAAATTGGAGGACCTTGTCAGAAAAACAGTGGCAGTTTCGCAGTAGAAACCCCAAAACAAAAGCGGAATAAAATATAATTCAGACGAAGAAAAAGCAGAAATAAAGAAAAGGAAATTAAAAACAAAAAACAAAAAAAAGGCCAGTATGAGAATGCGAAGAAGCTCCTCGTTGGCCCCTTAACCCATCCTTCCTCTCTCTCTCTCTCTGCTCTCTCTCTCGCATTTCCTCCTCCATCTTCTCCTCTGAACACAAGCCGCGCAGAGAGACTCGTCACTTTACCTTCACGCTCACCCCACCTCTCTCTCTCTCTCTACCCGTTCAATTTCCCGGCGAGAATCTGGGTGTTGGGTTCTTGGTCCCGCCGGAAGAACACAGGCGACCATGGCGGCTAAGGACGACTGGGTGAAGACGGCGATGGCGGAGGACAGAATGGTCGCGGAGCTCCTGATGCGCATCAAGCAGGAGCCCCACCGCGCATCCGCTCCCCCGGCGTCGGCGTCGTGGGCTGCGGCGGCGGCGCGGCGGCTGCCTCCCTGCCGCCGCCGAGGTGGGGGATCCGGCAGCCCCGGTCGAGGATTGCCTTCAGATGCGAGGTCGTGTCGCCGATGAAGAGGTGCGACGACTCCGCGAGGAACAGTCCAACGACTCCCCTCTCGTGGAGCGCCGGGACCGCCTCCTCCTCCGGCACCGCCGACGGCTTCGACGACTCCAACTTGCAGGTCTGCGGCTCCTCCGCCTCCACATCTAAGGTATCCCCTCTCATCTGACTCGAGCTCGCAGGTTTCGGCATCATCGGTTGGGCGTGTTCTTCGATTCGGTCGTAGCTTGATTAGCAGATTATCAGCGACTCTGCATGTCAGATTTGAGTTCCTTCTCCTGAAATCCCTGTGTCCAGGTGCCTTTTTGAGCTTCATCGCCGTTCTTCCTTTATCTCGCCTTTTTCGTTTTTCTTCGTCATCTCTCTCTCTCTCTCTCTCTCTCTCTCTCTCTCTCTCGCTCTCTCTCTCTGTGACCAACGTCACGTCCTTCTCTAACTTCCGAAATCGAAAGCATCGTCATCTTCTGAGGTACTTAAAGATCAACTGTCGCTGTTTGGTCCCTCTTTCTTCGTATTATTACGGAAGTGCCATCGCCGGCGTCTGGCGACGGTCCGGCGGTTCGGTTTCCGTCTCTCCACAGCAAACGAGCGTGAGATCGGTGGCTTCAACCATCCGCGTTCCGTTACTCGTCAAGCACGAGCTGTTCGTGGAAGAGACGCACTTTCTTTTCCGTTTCGCTCAATCCATTCCTCAACCACCTGTTTTTTTAACTTTCCCTTCCTTTTCTTTTTCAAAAAATAAAAAATAAAAATCACGAGCTCTTGGAAAACACATTTCGTTTCTGCAACGGACCCCAAACGCCGCTGGATCCGACGGCGAAATGTCCGCCGCCCTCCGGCACGGCGACGATTTCGCCCGGCGAACCAGTGGGGAAACTTCCCCTCACGCGATCTTCGCGTCCTCGTCTCCTTTTTTGGCTCTTCCCTGAAAGTACCCGGCCTCTGAATTTCTTTTGTTGTTTTTTTGTTTTGAGGGGGGTGGGGTGGGGGTCGGGGGCAAAAAGGCTCGGGGGGCATTTACGTCATTCGTCGCGACCTGATCTCTGGGGTGGGGCCCGAGAGGAGGAGCGATAGGCCTGAGGCGACCCCTGTTCGTGTTCGGTGTGATGTTGCTGAGGCGGACGGGGGGAATGGGCTAACTGAGTGAGGGGCGGCTATCCTCTGCGCGCGCGTGCACGGCTTTTCTCCGTGCACCTTCTTTCTCGATGCTCTCTTTATTTTTCCCATTCTTTGGTCTTTTGGTGTAGTCGTGGAAGATCGGATTCGTTGTTTTTAGGCGGGCGTAATTATTCTTTTGCGCCCCGCCCCTTTGTCGAGGCGAAAGAGGGGAGAGAGAGAGAGAATCTTGAAACGCGAAGCGGGGCTTTGACATTGCCGATCCAGATGGGGACCCACCGCGATGGGGTGTTTTGTCTCTTTGTTTTATTTATTTATTTATTTATTTTCTTCTTTAAAAAAAAATTGAATTTTGGTGGGGGCATTTGGGGAAGAAGGTGGAGCTTTCTTTTGAACGACGACTCTGGTCAGAAACGCACGGAATCGAGGGAATTTGAAGTGAGAAGGTAGCAGCTATGAGTTTGGCGAAGCCGTGCTGTGTTTGGAACCCTCTGGGAGGGGAAGAAGTCAAAAGAAGCTCACGGCTCGTCACGTGAGCCGCGTTACGTGCGAGGAGCGGTCGGCGCTTGACACGTGACACGTGGCGCGCGAGCCCGACCACCCCTGATTCGTTTGGTTGGTCTCCGTCGCTGGTTCTTCTATTGGGTCCCCTCGTTGAAGATTTCTTCGTTTGTTTGAGGCCTTTATTTTTTCTCCTTTGTTGTTATGCGCTCGGGAAGCAAGAACTTGGTCGAAGGGCCTTTTTATATAGTCCCTGGCGCGTTTAGTGAGGCTCGCGTGCGGTTCTTCATCGTTAATGGTCGGGATGGCCCGTTGTATTTATGTGTGGAACGATTTGAAGTGATTGCTGTATGAGGTGGCTGTTTCTTTTTTGGTGTGGCTGTTCCGTCTGCGCATTATTGTGATCGTGATGCTCCAAGATACGAGCTCTCTTCAATGGATGCCTGTCTGTTGAAGTTTGGATTTGGGTGAGTCGGTGGGACATGTAGGAACAAGGGATTGCTTCACTTTTCTTACTTTATGAGGAAAACGAGCCAACGAGCTACAATGGGTATCCTGCATAGGAGTTCTGATCTTCTTCCCCTTCTCTAATTGTTGTAGCAATTGAGCTTTCTCGTCCATTTTCCAGGAATTAGTTCCACCGTTAGTCATCTTGTTAATGCATCTCGTGGCTATTTTGAACGTTGTTTTGAATGATTAGTGTGATTACACTCCCCCAGAAGTTTTGACACTGATGTGAATTTTTTGTTGGTTTGCAGGGCATTGCATCGACCGATTCTGGGACGCTAGATGTTAAGAAGTCAAGGAAAAGGAAGGTACTTACCCCGCAATTCATACTTGCCCCCATTACCAGTTAAACTTACAGATTATTTAAAGCGGAACAGTATTTTTGTTTGCGAATATACAATTTGATTAAGCTTCTCAAATCAATCATGAATGTTTCTGCCATTTATCAGTGAAGAAATAGAGGTGTTAATCTTTTGATTTCTTGTTCTTAGACTTTTGCTGAACTTAAAGAGGAGGAGGGCCTGCTTTTGAAGGAAAGGGTGCACTTAAAGAAGGTACATTGACATTTTCTTTCCTCCGTCACCCATTTTGATCACATTTCCTTCATTTCTCATATCTGATTTCATATTTTCTGAGCAGGAGATAGCAACTTTGCGTGCAACTTTCAAAGAGCAGAGAACAAGAAACGAGAGCTTGAAGCACATGAAGGTGATTTGCATGTCTTCTGGCTTCAAAAGATCATCAATTTCCTCCTTTCTTCCCTGATGATTTCTGCTTCCGTGAATGACATTACTTCAATTTGTAGTTTCAGAAACGCTAGAAAGGCGTTGGCGGATGACTTTGTTGGATTAATTAATTTTGTTAATAAAACTTACAGTTTGTTCCAATTCATCAGTACCGAAAACGCGAATGTTTGTGTTAGTGCTAATTGGTCACCCATCCCGCTTGGTCGATCAAAGTGTGTTTGCATGTACGAAATTCCTTCTTGGGAGATCAATTGAAAGTGCTTCGCATAGGAAAGCAGTTCAATCACATAAAGTGGATCTGAAAAGTACATACAACTTCCCTCCGGTGTAGGATTTGTTTTACCTAGGTCTTTTCCACATAGTTTCTTCGAAACTGCAGCAGCTCCTACCTTTTTGTTTACACTTTTGGTCCTGAGCAGCAGCGGAAGTTTTCTAATATGGCATTCACTTTGCAGGTTGATGTGGATATGAACACAACAAAGATCACCGTCAGTGCCACCCACGAACCAGAAAAAGCGAATTCTAACTTGCATGGCCTTGATGGTCCCCCCACTGCAGATCATGCTGCTTCGACATTGCTAACACGGTTCGCAAGCCCTAGTCGATCCTCAGATTCCTCATCAAAGGCGTGGGTCTCCTGAGAAGCAAAGCACTTCTTTCCTACTTCCAGATCTCAACATGATGCCATCTGAAGAGGATCCATTTTCTGAAGCGTTAAATGGCGTGAGTAGCCAAGAAACACTCCAGTTGTCTGTCAACTGAAGCAAGCAGTTACAGTAATACTTGCCGCCCAAGTCATGTATGCTGGTTGATGATGCATTCTAGGAAAGAGGATCTAGTCCAAACAGCCTTATCTGGACAATCTTGGCAAGAAAAGTAAGGGATCATAAGTCAATGACACCTCCTGGCAGTTGGTAACGGCAGTCGACAAGTAACGGCGAAGGTTTTCGAGGGTAGTGTAGGGATCTTAGGCCATCCGATATGCAACGTTAGCAGCTGGTAGGCAGAGCGCCTTTGGAATTCTTTTTCTGGTAATTCCTCGTTACTTCTTTATTCCTTTTAACATGTAGGGTCGCAGACTCGATTCTTTCCTCTATGTAAAGAGCTGATGGATTCTGAGAGTCCCTTAATATTTTCTCTCTTTATTGATTCAATCTCGTCTTCCTCGTTTCCGCACTTTGTTAGTCTAATCCGGCATTGTTTCTCAAAGAAATCGATACCAAACTTTGGCCTGGCCACGCATTAAGCGGTACGAGATGTTTTTTTGATCGCTTCATAAAGTGAAGTCTAAGCTTACTACGATTATTGTGCATGTTTGAGTTTGATGAATTTGGTGAACTGGCAATGCGAGTGAATTTGATGTCATTTTTTTTAAAAACCCTAAATTGCTACGCTTATGGTAAATTTATCTCAAAATATTTTTTTATCACTAAAAATTTTAAATTAGTATATTTATGATAAATTTATTCTAAATTGATATATTTGTGATAAATTTACTTTTCGTTAATTTTTGTTAAATTTAATCGTTAAATTGTTGAGTTGAATGACATGACAATTAACGAATATATTAGTTTGAGATTTTTACGTTATGTTTGTACAAGTATCGATTTAGGGTTTTTCGTGATATTAAACCAATTTAATGGATGGTGAATTTATTACAAGTGTATTAGTTTAAGATTTTTTTTAGGTCAAAATAATTAATTTATGGTAAATTTGTCATGGATATGCCGGTTTAGGATTTTTGATGATCAAGAAAATAGTTTTTAGTAAATTTGTCATAGGCGTATTAGTTTGAAATTTTTCGTGGTAAAAAAATTAATTTAGGTTAAATTTATCATATATATATTAATTTAAAGTTTTACGTATTTTTATAAAGGAAATTCAAGGTTGAATATAAGGTGAGGAGATTTAGTGCTCATGGGACTAACCGAGCGCGTGGGCAAGTGGATCGGATCGAGATCGGTTCTTCACGGGCTGGTTGGCCGATGGCTCGTGGGTGGCCGATGCATCGGGCCTCGAGTGTTCGGACCTTTGGATCAAACAAGGCTAGAAGAAAACATTATCGGCGTGGTGGCTTGGCCAGCCGATTTTATGCATTCAAGCCAAATTCTCAAAGTCACACACGAGTGTCATGAACTGAAATCTACCTAGCATATGTTAACGTGCTATGAATTATGATTTGTGTAAGCGCATAAATTATTTTTTCGATTCACGAAAAAAATGCACATATTTTTCCTTAAATAATTTGTGTCGAAATTTCAAGAAATGTACCTTGAGCGAAAAGGAAAAGAAAAAAAAGAGGGCAAAAGTACAACAAAAATGTCAATATTTGTGTTTGGCTTTCACTTTAGTGTTAATATTTTTTTTTGATTATTTAAGTACCAAATTGGATAAAAAAAAAACGATCATTTAAGTATCAATTCCAATGAAGTCGTACATGTGACATTTTTTTAATTAATTTTTTAATATTATGTGGATTTTAAAAAAAAATTTGTCCTCATGGCGTCCATGTGGTCGCCACGTAGGCTTTTAAACTAAAAGTTAAGCTAAATTTTTTTAAAAAATAAAATTAAATAGAAAATTAACTTAAAAAAAGAACACAAACTTGCAATTGCAACGGCAAGGACTCGTGAACCGTTGTCGTCGCCACCATCGTCGACCCTCGACAAGGCCTCGATGGGGGTCGCCAAGGCCCTTGAGCACCCCCCACCCATTGTCGGGTAGGCATGATGGGCGGGCAATGGCGAGGACTCACAGCCCTCGCCGCTGCAGCTAAAATTTTTTATTTTATTTTTTTGCTTTTTTTTAGTATTTTAGTTTATTTTTCAAATATTATGTGGATTTTTTTATTGATTTCATTTTTTTTTTCGACTAGGATGCTCCGTCGAGCCACGTTAGATTCCCTGGAGAAACTCATCGAGTTGACATTGAAATAATTATTTTTCAGAAAAATTGGCATTTAAGTGATATAAAAAAATATTAACATTAAAATGAAAGATCGTGACACAAATATTACCCTCCTAAGTGTACTTTTGCCCAAAAGAGAAAATAATCTACTTGGATAAAGAGTTCCGAACCGGTCCAGGGAAAATATCTTATCCCAAACGAAAGCTCACACTCCTCCCGCATCCAAACAGTCCCAATCGTCCTTCCTGATGCAAAAAATGCAACTGCCCGATCCAGTGAACTCAACTTCTGCAACTCTTTAACACTCTCCTCTTTCTCAATCTCGATCTCCTTCAACGCTAACCTCCTCCTCGTTCGCATCACCGCCGATCTCCGGCCCGGGTCGCCGAAGATGGAGCCCGACGTCAGCATCGAGACGAGCGCCATGATCCGGGTCGCCGTCCTCCCGATCGGCCACATCCCCACGCCGCTGCTGCGGGACTACAGCTCCATGCTCCTCCGCCACGACGCCGTCCCCCTCTCCGCCATCAGCTCCTTCTACACCGAGCACCAGAAGTCCCCCTTCGCCCACCAGCCCTGGGACTCAGGCTCCCTCCGCTTCAAGTTCGTGATCGGAGGCTCCCCACCGAGCCCCTGGGAGGACTTCCAGTCGAACCGCAAGATCCTGGCCGTCGTCGGCATCTGCCATTGCCCTTCGTCGCCCGATCTCGACGACGTGATTGAGCAGTTCGGTGTCAAGTGCAAGGGGCACGCGTCGGCGCTTGTTCGGAGGTGCTTCGCGTTTTGCCCCAGCGATACCCAGGTTCGATCCTTTCCATTTTGTGGATAGATTTTGATTGAGTATAATTGATGCTGAAATGATTCTTTCGTTTGGCTATGGTACCTGAGGTCTTTAAGGTGCGAAAGAGACTGTAGCTTTATGATTCGCTTAGTTAATAGTTTAGGCATCTTGTTGGCTTGCAGTTATCACTGCTTCAAGACTGTTAGTATTATGGCTCACTTCGCGTTTCTGTGTTGCCACACCTGCTTGGAATATACATGCTGTAATTTCTGTTTTAAATTTTCAAGTTGCAAATATTTAGTTACCAGAAAAAATTTCAATTATTCCTTTTGAAACCATTCTTATTAAATTAACATAGTAGTAGAAAGAATACCATGCTAAGTTTAAACTTCAAACGATTTAGCTTTCGATCGACAGCAGTTCGGTGTGGACTTTGTTTCCAAAAAATTGGTGAGGTTATATCTAATTTTCTTGTTGCTGCAGCTAGAGGATGGAAGTAAGAAGGACTCTAATTTCAAGTTGTTCCCCCTGCTGATCGTCAGACGCAAGAGTTCCATTTGCAAACTATGATGCAGGACATAGCAGCTTCATTACTAATGGAATTTGAAAAGTGGGTTCTTCAGGCCGAATCTGCTGGAACTATCCTGAAGACGCCTCTTGATTCTCAAGCGAACTTTAATTCAGAGGAGGTTTATGTTTAGGTGTCCTAAGAATTTGCAATTTCTTTTTTCGAGATTCTGTTTGCGGTTTTTTTTGGAAAACTATGTTGAATGCTGTTCCGTAACCTTAACTGACTTCATGTAATGCAGTTGATTAAGGCCAAAAAGCGAAGACTTGGTCGAGCACAGAAGACCATTGGGGACTACTGTTTATTGGCAGGATCCCCTGTTGATGCCAATGCCCATTATTCTACAGCATTAGAACTCGCTAGGTTGACGGGAGATTATTTCTGGTATGCTGGAGCACTAGAGGGCAGTGTGTGCGCATTGTTGGTAAGCTATTTCAAATTATGTGAATTCATTTACTTGATGATATGATACTATTCCTGTCTCTGAAGCTTTTGCCCTTCCTATGAAACTTTCAAGAAGGTGAATGTTGACCACCTTAAGATACTTCTAGGCATGCATGCCATGTTATTTATGTGGATACCTTGAGCTGGACAATGTTTAGTCAAACTACTACGGAGAATACGCTGTGAATAGTCCTCAATGTGCCTTATGAACAGAAATTGATATAATATGCATAGTTAAGGGCTTTGGATTCCTTTAGCTTTATTTTCCTTTTGATTTCATTTGATTTACTTTTTTGACTTATTATCAGTTAGATCGGATGGGACACATGGATCCAGAATTAGTGGATGAGGTAAAGTATCGGTACAACAGTGTCATCTTGCATTACAGAAAGTCATCCATTCAGGATAATGCACAGAGGTAACTAATGCTTGTTTTTTGGCTATGGGTAATTTCCTCCTATATTTTCATTGGAAGATGTTTCCTACGCTTCCCCTTTCTTCTTGGTTCAGTTATTTGTGGTAAGCTATAAAAATTTGCAGCATCCAGGTGATTGCGCTGATAACGCCCTTTTATTTTGTATACAGAGTATCACCTTTGAGCTTTGAGCTTGAGGCTACCTTGAAATTAGCGAGGTTCCTTTGCAGGTAACTTCTAAAATTAGTGTATCGGTTTGAACTTGGTTGATGTCCCCTTTTATCAAACGAACTTAACTAAGATAGCCGTATACCCTTTGTTGGCCACTCCGGATATTACACTGCTGGACGAGAGGATAGTAACATGACACTTTGTGCTACCAAGAGATTATATCAATATATATACCAACATGCACCATATTGTCAGATGGTGGTGTATATGCAATTAAACCATTGATTGGTTATTCTAGCATATAGCAACAACATGGATATCATTCATTAGGAGACTTCTATCTGTAAAGCTGGATCAAAAGTTGTCAGCATTGCACAATCGCTTATTTTTCCTTACCTACTAGATTAATGCCGGCCATATATGTAAACTTGAGCAAGGTGTTTTTAAAATGACATGAGTGGCATATGACATGAGCACTTCATGGGGGTTCCTCTTACAATTAGCAATTTCGTAAATGGAATGAATTTGAGGTCTTTAATGTCAATGTTCTTGAGGTTGACAATAATTGCTAAGCGAGTTACTATGGTGGAAATAATTTTGATAGTGGTGTGGCTTATCATTTGAAAGGACCAGTAGTTCAGTGGCATACAATTCCAGAGAATAAGATCTTACAGTTTTGTTCAAGATTATTTTTTGTCAAAACACGGAGGAGCGGAGGGTTATGAGTCCTTTCGTTATACGCTTGCAGTTGGTTTTTGATGTGGTAGATGCTGTTGAATGGGATTATTACCTCCATTGCTCTTGAAATTTTGTATGCAGAGAATATGGGTGGCCTATTGTAGGCTCTGTAGTTGTCGTTACATGTACTTGACTTCCCTTTGTGGTCATACTTATGCCTCTTCCTGCCTTTAATCTTTCTGAAATAAGCAGCTTCAAGTGATTGCCTTTTTTAACTTTTACTTTAGAGCTAAATTTCTGGATATGCATTTACAAGTCTGACCGTGATGCAATGCCTCTGGTAAAATGGTATCATGATACGACCCTCAGAATCTTAATTGTTTGCTTGGCCTTTCATTTTTAATGTCGCAGAAGAGATCTGGCTAAGGATGTGGCTGAATTGTTGACAAATGCTGCTGATGGTGCAAAATCTTTGATTGATGCGAGCGACAGACTCATATTATTTGTCGAAATAGCTCGCCTCTATGGGAAAATCAATTATCAAAGGAAAGCTGCCTTCTTTTCAAGGCAAGTAGCTCAGCTGTACTTGCAACAAGAAAACAGATTGGCCGCTCTTAGTGCCATGCAAGTTTTGGCAATGACAACAAAAGCATATCGTGTTCAAAGTAGAGCATCTGTGTCCGAGCATACTCTTGACGATGTGAGTGAAGATAATGAAACTTTGGTTAATCTTGCATATTCGAATCTGCATAAATGCAACTGTTGATGCCATTACAAATTTTAGTACTTCAGACATTTAGTGTTGTGAAGAATAAAATTAATGCGAAATCGTCGAAATTTCTTTAATGGATGTGTGACACTGAGTACAACATAAAGAATTATTCGCTAGTGTGTATTTGAACTCATCAGTTGCTTCAAGACTTGTTTTTTCCTTCTCATGTAATCTTCTGCTCGTTATTCATCTGAGCCTGTCAAACCACATTACTGGGAAGTAAACTTTCTTACGTTCTATGACCAATGTACTCTGGCATCATCTTACTGCATATGTCATACATCTGGTGTCTGCTGTTTTCAACTTCTGTGCCATTCAACTAACGCATTGGGACAGACATCGAATGACTTCTTTATTTCACATTTATCATCTAGCTTGGTTTAAGCTCCTACGAGGTTCTTTCCTGGATCCCATGTTCACCCAGTACCCCTTGCTTTCTTGTCTATGCATTAAGAAGGTCGATGGTTAGACACCCCATTCTAAGAGCTTGTTAGTTTCACTGGGAAATTTGAGCAAGCTTTTCTGACGAGTGGTTTTTTGATAACTGTTTTCAGAAGCTTACCTTTTCCAGGAATACCGGAAAATTACTTTCAGATAACTTAAAGGACCACTAAGAATTTTTGTGATTAGATAAGGACTTCTACAAGCTTAACTGCCCATTTACTTTGGCCAGAAATGGTTGTTTTTGCGGATAGTCGCATATACTGCGCAGAGAGGTACAAAGTTGACTAAAGCGGTAAAACTTATGGGCAAACCAAATTGTTGGACAATAATTTTTTTTGCCAGTCTCACTGAGCATAAAAAATACTACAATATGCTTTTGATGAATAGGATGTTGGACAGGGTTCTGCCAATGGTGGAAAGGTGCTGCACCAGTCAATAGTTTCCCTTTTTGAGTGTCAATGGAGCACTCTGCAGATGGTTGTGCTGCGAGAGATACTACTTTCTGCTGTTCGCGCAGGGGATCCCCTGGCTGCTTGGAGTGCAGCAGCTCGTCTGCTACGATCATATTACCCCCTAATTACTCCTGTCGGACAGAATGGTCTTGCTAATGCTCTTGCAAATTCAGCAGAGAGGCTTCCATCAGGAACTAGATGTGCCGATCCTGCTTTACCATTTATAAGGTACATATAATACAAAGATTAACTTCCATATTCTAGAAGCTCCACAAGCAAAGCCTTTACTGAGAAAAGTAATTGATGAGGGGACAGTGCTGCAATTGCTTCTTTTAGTTTCCCTGCAAATGCTGATATTTTTTCTGGTACAATGGGCTTCTCCTGCCAAAGGTTTTTATGGTTTCCTTTGCCATCTCTGAGATGTTTCCATATTGAAAATTTTCAGATTAATGCAGTCATCTCTTGAGTCTTTGGGGCTGGTTGTGAAAATTTGGTGACTTCTCTTCCAGTTTTACATAAAAGCTTAATCTCCATTATTCTTCTATTTGATCATTCATGTGGACATTCTGCCTTCAGTTTCTTTCGTTGGTTGGTTGGTGGGAGATTTTTTTTTTTCTTCCCTCTCTTCTTGAGGGGAGGGGGTACACTGAAGAAGGTCATGTAATTTTTTCATGCTTTGCAGACTATACTCATTCCCTCTTCTCTCTTCACAAGTAGACATTGTGAAACGCAACCCGTCTAGAGAAGATTGGTGGATGGGATCAGCTTCATCAGGGCCTTTCATATATACACCATTTAGCAAGGGTGATCCGAATGATAGTGGCAAGCAGGAGGTAATATGGATTGTTGGAGAACCGGTCCATGTCTTGGTTGAACTGGCTAATCCTTGTGGTTTTGATCTATGGGTTGATAGTATATATCTATCCGTGCATTCTGGAAACGTCGATCCTTTTCCAGTTAGTGTAAATCTTCCGCCTAACTCATCAAAAGTGATAACCTTGTCTGGGATCCCAGCATCAGTGGGGCAGGTCACTATACCAGGGTGCATGGTTCATTGCTATGGGGTAGTTACTGAACACCTTTTCAGGGATGTTGAAAATCTGCTTCTTGGAGCTGCACAAGGTCTTGTTCTTTCTGACCCATTCCGATGTTGTGGATCTGCAAAGTTGCGAAATGTTTCTGTTCCAAATATATCTGTAGTACCCCAGCTTCCACTTTTGGTGCCGCACATTATAGGGGGTGATGGTGCCATAATTCTGTATGAAGGAGAAATTCGTGATGTGTGGATAAGTCTGTCTAATGCTGGTACAGTTCCAGTCGAACAGGCTCATATATCTTTGTCTGGAAAGAACCAAGATTCTGTTGTTTCAGTTGCATATGAAGCTATAAGAGGTTCTCTTCCCCTGAAACCTGGCGCCGAAGTTACTCTACCTGTTACTTTGAAAGCGTGGCAGCTTGCTTTGGTGGATCCTGATAATGCTGGCAAGAGTGGATCGGGTATCACAGGCAGGCATCATAAGGATGGGAACAGCCCTATGTTGGTAATCCATTATGCAGGTGTTCTCTCTCTCTCTCTCTCTCTCTCTCTCATAGCACTGACTGCATTTGTCTAGTAATTGTGCTTTTCCACTTCATTATCTAGTGGTTAACTTTGATAGTCTAGAGCAAGTGCCTGTGCTTACATCTGGTTTCCTTTATGGACAATGATGAAGAATAATTCTAGTCGGTGGTGGTGAATGAATTCCAGAGAAAAAAGAACATAATGTTTGTCTTTGGATAAATCATGGGACATCTCAGAACTGGGGTTTCTAGAGTGTATTCTCTCAATATGTTATGGCATTTCTAGCCAGGTCACAATTTGTCATGTTTATTTCCAATCACGAGAGCACATGATGGCCAATTTGACTTGTTCTGATGAGTCTTACTTAACATTAATTAAGGAGGCAATGTGATTGTTTTATTCACCTCCTTTAAATCAATTTGTTGCATGACACTTTTGCTCTAGCCCTTTTTGCTGTCTTCAGCTGTATAACATGTTTATGACCCCTACATGCCGCTCTTTTTCATGTTTATGTTGTGCATTACTGAGAACTTCTAGCGTGCAAACTGGTGATCTGTGTATAGCCAGAACGAGTTGGTGATATTCATGCTGAATGCTTTTTGCTGATGGAATTACATCCAATTTCTACGGCTTACTTTGTTCATTTCCATTCTTAGGGCCGCTTACAAATTCTGGAGATCCCACAGCTAATGGATCTGCTGTAACCCCTGGCCGACGACTGGTGGTCCCATTACCAGTTTGTGTGCTACAAGGCCTGTCTTTTGTCAAGGCTCGTTTGCTTTCCATGGAAATTCCAGCTCATGTCAGTGAAAGCAGTCCTATACCAGCTTTTGGAGACGGCAATTCTACTAAAGAAGCTCTGTCTTCAGAGTGTAAGTTGGAGAGACTGGTAAAGATTGATCCTTTCAGAGGGAGCTGGGGACTACGTTTTTTGGAGCTTGAGTTGTCTAATCCGACAGATGTAGTTTTTGAAATAAGCGTGTCGGTTCAGTTGGAAAATCCTATTGCTGATAATAACAATGCAATAGATCAAGATGCTGTTGAATATTCTTGTCCTAAAACTAGAATAGACCGTGATTACTCTGCAAGGGTACTCATTCCACTGGAGCATTTCAAATTACCCGTTCTTGATGACTCCTTTTTCCTGCGAGATACTCATTCCAATGGGGTTAGTACAAGTAGAAGTTCAAGCTTCTCAGAGAAGAATGCTAAAGCTGAATTAAATGCCTCTATTGAAAAGTTGATTTCAAAAATCAAAGTTAAATGGCATTCGGGACGGAACAGCTCAGGAGAATTAAATATCAAGGACACCGTACAGAAAGCCCTCCAGGAATCTGTTATGGATGTATTGTTGCCAGATCCATTGACATTCGGCTTCAGACTGGTCAGAGATGGTTCTAGTGATGCTGCAGGACAGGACATGCCAACGTTATCTATGATTCAGGTGGAAAAAACCGCGTCCAAAGGTTCTATGATGGCTAATGAGGTCACTCCCATGGAAGTTCTGGTGCGTAATAACACAAAGGAGACAATCAGGATGTGCCTAAGTATTACGTGTCGAGATGTAGCTGGGGAAAATTGTACCGAAGGAGCCAATGCTACTGTACTATGGTCAGGTAATGCTCTTATGTTCTTTCCCCTAACATTTTCAGATAGAAATGTAGCTTCAATTTGCTCTGGCTTCTCTGTCCTATTTTCCTAGATTTCTCCAATTCATGAAAGAATTTGGATTGTCCTAAGTTAGCATCTTCATTACTCTCCTGTTCCTCTATGTTTCTTGGTGATATATTTGTGACGAAAATAGTCTTCTTGAGTAGCGGATTTGGTCCTGAGTCGTTTCTCATCTGAGCCATATATGCAGGTGTTTTGAATGGGATCACCATGGAGGTTCCCCCACTTAAAGAAGCTAAGCACTCGTTCTCCCTCTACTTTCTCGTTCCTGGGGAGTGCACGTTGGTGGCTGCTTCTGTGATTGAGGATGCCAATGACATCCTGAGGGCTCGTGCCAAAGCAGATTCGCCCGAAGAGCCTATATGCTGTCGTGGGCCTCCATTTCATGTCTGTGTCATAGGCACTGCTTGACCTGTCCTGGCGTTTTGAGCATCAACTAGTGGTACCGTCTGATGTTTGGTTTCTTCCCTGATCGGAAATGCATCAATTGCAAAAATTCTTCCTCTGAGAGGTCTCCGCTAGATATGTTGCGCTTCCACCGGTACTGGCTCTTCCAGGAGAGGGCCAATGTGCATGTCAATGTTATTTTGGCTGATATCAGGATCTGGATGATCGGTTTGGTCGTGGAAATTTGTGCATTTGTGTATAACCTGTAACAACCCGGGATGCGTGATTTTGTACAATGTATTAGGGAATCGCGAGGAAAATGAGTAGTTTAAGCAATGTCGTGCATCCATTTCTTATGAATAATAATAAATGATCCGAAATGTGAGGACATAAGTTTTGTGCCGAGTGAAACTGTCCGGAACGAAGACATGCCCAAGATCTGTTTGACATTTTATTAGAGCTTTTACGTTGGTCGTGGTGGTCGGGCCTCCATCTTGCCCAGCTCGTGAGAAAACTTATTGGCTTTCCAATTGTTTGAAAGCGCCCCTTCGATGTACGAATCAACCTTTCCTTGGATATCTAATGACTTCACTGGATATTGTATCAAGGAGTCGAACCTTGTCCCCTCTTTGTTCGTAACTAAGTCCTTGAACCGTTACATAACCTCATATAGGAATAGGGCTTATCAATCATCGTAGACTTAATGGCCCTGTAGATCGGTCCAGGCCTGCCGAGTTCGATGCCGCTTTCTCCTTATGCCGAACCCACCCAGCTGGGCCTGCCTCTACTTGTCAATTTTCATTAAAGCAAATGCCTACATGAAGTGAAAATGAAGAACAATTTGCAAGGCTTGGCATCAGGGAAAAGACCATTTTAAGGTAAAACAAAGTAGACAAAGCCTCGATCAACATCAGCAAAAGCGTCCTCTTGGGGAGGATTCCTTAGCCTGAGCATTTTTACGGGGAATAATTTCCTCCTAAATTATTGATGAAGTGAATAACCATGGTGGGGTTCCTCCATTTAATCATCACCAAAGAACAGACATGGTCCTCTGGAAAACCCATTAAATGTAGGGTCGATTCGTGTGGTCCTAGGAAACCAAATTGCAAGGTGGAAAATCCTGAGAAGTTTGGTTTGCGTAGCTGTTAACAGTCACTCTCGCTGATATTTGTTTTGTGTTCCTGCTTTCTTGACGAATCAAATCATTCATTGGCGGGTTTCAGTCATCCATCGTTCTTAATTTTCAAGGATGTGCTTTTATCCCGAGGACGTTGAACTCGTCTCGTTAGACATTGTCGTCTTCGCTTTAAACATCTTGATTGCCTCTTTGCTGCTTCTTTCGGCATGTTATTTAACGATATTCTCGTCCTCCATTGGCTCAAGAGAAGCAACCCTAGGAGGCGGAGTCAAAACAGGGAAATGCTACTAAAGTTTCTATCGAAAATATATTTGCTTGTTTCTCCAACTGGATAATTCTAATGGGGTATTTTACAATAGGATGCGAGGAAGAAAACGTCGTATATACATGCTATTTTGCACCGATGAAGCAAAGCGTACATAGGTATATCCCGAGCCCATAAAATATCCACCTAACTTTATGGGCGAGCATCAAAATGGATGTCCTAATTAAACAAGGGCTATATTTCCTTTGGTTTTTTTTTTAGCTCTTCCTATGATGTCGTTGGTGACTAAATCAAAAAATGAACGAGTCAGAGAATTGGTGAGAATTCATGGTATATCTAGTTGAGGTCAGATATGATTTACTTTGTCAAATAGAATGAGTCTAGGTAATGATCTTTTTCATTGCGCACAGAGAACAAAATGGTAAAAAGTTGGTTTCAACGTTATGGTCAATCTAATGCTTATAAGCACAATAAAAATGATTTGAAACCCTAGGTGAGACGTAATTTGATGAAACCTAACGAACTAAACTCAGAACCAACGAAGTTTCACCTAAACTCTTCAAGCAAACTTTGATGCAATAACCCCCTTTCCTTGTTTCGATCCCCGAAAGCGTAAAACCACAGATATGCTTCAACGAGCGTGTTTACGTGCTAACAAAATACTCTTGAAAAATCCAACCGAAGAAGAAAATGACGTTCGACTTGTTATACTTTGCATCTAAGAGATCCCGCCTTCGTAATGATGCCACAACTTGAAGGTATGGTTGACAAAGTTGCTACTCTATACAAGATTTCTGCTCTTTGTTTACCCAATCTGCTGGTGAAGAGTCGCTTTTTCACCCCCTTAATAATTTTTTCAATCAACGATTAACCTTTGATTCTGAACAAGTGGTTTGAAAGAATTTCATCTGTCGATTCGCCAACAAAATCTAGCATCCGGCCATGATGCTTGACAATAGAAGATTTGAAGAGAAAAAGAACTCTAGTTGGAGAATGTCTATTCCACAAAGTATATATCGACGGCTACGAATGGGACACTGTTACTAATGTACGAATCTTATATACAGACTGTCGTTTCTATTTGAATTGACACTATTATCATTTATGTCTTTGGTTGAACAATAATTGTTTGTGTCGCCTGATATTCATCAAATAACTCCTTCAAAACAGTAGAAATTTAAATATGCAAAATCTTCGGTCAATGGAAGTAGTCATTCTTCTCATGCTTCTCATACCAAAGATCCACTTTCTGTGCCATTTTTGTGATTCCTGTAGCAATCGGTATGATGCCAATGTTTCCTCACTTCCTTGTAAACTGTCCCACATCAAGCTTTCACAAAAATCTCCATCTGCATCAGACAATGGCCTCACATTCTTCCAATGTGTTGAATTGACTTGTTTGTGCAAGAGCAAACATACCCAACAATTCTTCATCTCTTGTACTCGCAGCACCTTCCTTGGTCTCCCTCCCTCTCTCTCTCTCTCTCTCTCTCTCAAGAAATATATACATGAAACATCAGTATCAAGCAAACTTAGTGTATGTATGTAACATCAGTATCATGCAAACAGAAAATCTTTTCTCTTCAATTCCTTCAAGCAAACCCCAGCGCTGTCGGTTTGATATGTCATGGAGCAAAACAGACAGATAAAAAAATGATCCGAACCCCTCCATGTGCCGTATGAAATACAGCCCATATGTCTTGTCCTTTGCCTTTTTCCTCATCTGTCATGTCACAAGAACAAACCCCCACCGTTTCAGTTGGTATATAGAAAGCTCATCTTGTTTGGTTTGCCCTGAAAGTCACTGTTTGAGCAAGTCTCATGGCATGCGGGAAAGAAAAAAAAAAACTCATTCAAACCCTTTTGATTAGCATGCAAATTAACCACTTCTGATCATACCCATTTGACGAATTCAGAGGCTGCACACATGCAAAACCCCTCCCACATCAGTATGATGACCTCCAAAGTTTTTTATCTGTATTTTGGACCCACATGCTTGGACACCTTACGTTTGATGCAGCTTTTATTTCTGCAATTATGGTGCTCAAAAAGAGGAGAGCGAAAACATATAGGACCTGTCACCACCACCTAAAAATAATGCCCTAGAGGCTTTTTCACCAATACTGTTAAAAGGCTAGCATGCTACATGCAATTCAAAGGCCTGTGATGGAGATCAGGAATATGGTATATAGGTATAGACCATTTTTGGGCAATGATCAAAGCAGCAAGAAATGTACAGTTTTAGGGCTTTCTTGGACACCCGCATTATGAATTCCATTTTCTATCCTGCTTTTTTGGGCATCTGAGGTTTAGGGCAAGAGATTCTGATTATTTAAGAGGGAGGTAAAAGGAAAGCAAGGAGACAAGTGCATATGTGGTCCTAGAGAGAGAGAAGTGGTTTGCCTTGGAAGTGGTTTTGTGGTCCATCCAATGAAGAAAGCCTGATTTGAGGGAGAAAAGGAAGAACAGAACAAGAGGGTAGGAATCAAGGGGTGTGGGCTAAAAAAATGCCACTAAATACATGGGACAGTCTCATCCAAATTCCCTCACAGAAACCCTCCTCATCCTCGCAAAGGTTCCAAAACAGACACCCAAAAAAGTTTTTTTGAGTGGATAATGTGACATGATGTAATTTAGTACTCTCTCTGTCTTGTCATTCAATCTAATTCATCTGCACAATTCTTTTGGATGACTTGATTCATTGGAGTCGTACGTTGAAGGCATCTTTTTTTTTTTTTTTTGGATAGCATATTAGTGAAGCAAAGCAAGAGGGGATGTCCCTATTATCCCCTAAGAACATTTCAACAAGTTATTCCCTCCATAATTGATGCAAGAGAAAGGCACCACCAGCTTCGCAACACCCCCCCCCTGTGGCAACCCAAATTGGTTACAGTTGTTTCACACATAATGTGTGCTACAAAATTCGAATCGAAACGATCTAAAATACTGAAAAATGATTACGTTTTTGTTAGCTCTCTTCGCATGAGGGAGACTAGGCGACCCCAAGTGGGGCGCACCACACCGCCTTCACGCGTGAAGTGACTTTGAATGATTCGATGCGGACGTACCGAAATGTCGAAAGGAGTTTGGGCAAAATCAATCTCTACATAGCTCAAGTAATTGGGGTAGCAAAAGTTTGTGATTGCTACCAATTTGTCCACATCATCTCTTGCTCTAAGTGCATGGAAAGAAGGCTTCATAATAAAAAGCCAAGCTTCCCCCCCTTGTTGCTGGACCCCTGTGGAACATACAATTGATCAAAAGCATCATCAAGCTTTTTCTAGACAAAGCCAAACATTATCCTCAAATGAAAGCTCAGTCACTGTCGACCGTTTGGCATGCTCCATTCAAAGAATGACTTTTTAGTTGGGTTTTCAAGAAGATATTTGTGACTATAGTTATCATTTTCCGTGTCATAATTAGATAGGGTATGTCTTGAGAGTATAGTTGTTCCTTTTTCAAAAGTATAGTCAGCTAAAAATAATGACTGAAAAATTGGGGTAGGGTCAACAATGGAAAATTTCATCAATGGTAGAACAGTTGCACCATAATAAATAGCTCTTTGGTCAAATGATGTGGTGAAGTGATCTGGACGAAAGGCTTTCTCTTTTCCTACTAATTGCCAACTTGTACCATGGAGGAAAACTGTGCCTATGAAATGAATGCCAACCCCACATTTTGTCGTTGAACTCTGCTATTTAGGAAGACCCCAAACCAACGCATACAGACCCTTTTTTTTCTCGTACAATTTATAGGTGAAATTACAAACAAAAAAGTCAAGTCATGAGAGAAAGATCACATCAAGACGAAGACTTTCACTCGAGGCTAAAGAGAAAGGACTAAACTAGTTCCATGGATGATCTCACCAATAATTCGAAATATGTGGATAGATTCATTAACAGAAAGTTTGCCCTAATGTCAAAATCATGTTTTCTACTTGTATATGTAGAATTATATAATATCGTCTTCCCATGCATCATTCGTGCAGAAGGGCTTGAACTTAACTCGCTCAAAAGACGTATTTCGTGGCAAATAAGTTAGCTCAATCTAACCCAACATGAGTATGACCCATAAAAAAATGAAATGCCTGTTAACCCAATGACAAGAATAGCGGTTATAGTACCTAGTACCCAACGAAAAACCCTTCTAGTAATATCAACCACTTTCCCCCTGCCTTCCATTATTTGGGTGCGTTTGATCGTCCCGGATTTCTAATCGGGATAGGGACTATATAATATTGAATAAGAATTCAAGGATTTTATCATATATTTGGATAAGTGGAGGCAGTGTTTTGTTGAAACATCAAAATATTTTAAAAATTATTCGGTGATAAGTTCGATGATTAAGTTATTATTGAGCGGATGTTCGTGCCATCTAAATTCGGGCACGACATCGATCGAGTAGATCCCGAAGAGAACCAACGCTCTTGATTTGGAGCCAAATCCTTTGAGAATGACTATTGGCCTTGCTCGTTGTCTTGTTGAGTGAGTAAACAAGTGATAGTTAAAAATGCAATCATACGGGGAATTCAAGAGAGCTACCTTGAAAGTCGATGATTAACTTTGAGTTCTTCATAACATGTCGAGACTCATTTCGAATATTGAAAAAGTTCAAGCGATTAAAGATCGAGAGACATAATTTCATATCATGCCAACCTATCGATTAAAGAATGAGGTCGTGAAGATATATGGCTTTGTTGTCAAAAACCCTAGCCTGGTGTAACCATAGAAGCAAACACACTTGACGGTCGTCGCCGCAGATAGGCGGTCCGGCTCGAGATGAGAGGTGATTGTTGTGGAAAAAACCTAATTCTTTTCACGTCTGCTTCTCTTGAGAAATCCTATCGTGGTCTACTCCATCCCTCCCTTAGGATATTTTTATTCGGGCTAGACCCTATCCCGAACATATACTAAACACGGGATAAGATAAAACATATCACATCCCGATTTTTATCCAAAGCGCATTTATTTTATCAAGTTGATCATGCTAAAGGCACAAGCGACTATAGACAATTATGAGATGTGATCCTTCCGAACAGATTGAGATAATTCCTATTATTAGTTAGCATTCAACTTTGGATTGCGACCTAGTAGTTTGAAACTCGAATCGACAAGTCTTGGCATCAAATTTGCCCGGTGAGAAACCCCATCTTTGGTCATCGTATATAGTGATGCAAATGGTCAATCATTCTTACATCTCTAACAAACTATGTGACATTTGATTCGCTATTAGGTACGATATAAATATCGTTTAGTCTACATTAGATGATATAAATTATATGTCATCCACATTGAGAGAGAGAGAGAAGGTTATTGAGTCACTAATCACCAACCAAATACCTAATTAAGTAAGATTGGGGAAAAAGACAAGGACAAAACCTTCATCGCTAGACTTTTGGGGGCTTCATTGGAGACATCTTTTTTTGTCCCAAATCCATAATTTAATTATATAAATAAAAGTCGACCTCCTTGACCCCCCCTCGGATTACGAAAACCAAAATAAATAAATAAAAAATATTAAACCCCGCCTCCCCCAAACCCACCCCGCCAAGCATTAAGACAAACGCCACTCGTATGATGCAAATCACCCTCATCAACCTTTGCTAAACAATGCATCATTATCGTATCAACGGGAATTAAATTAGTTGATTAATGTTAATCTAATCTCTATCAACTAACTAAGAGAAAGGTGTACCGACTCTCGGGGGGGGAGGGGTCCATCCTATGCATTGTCGGCTCGTGTTAAAACGTGTGGGGGTGGGGGCCCATCACAACCGTCCAAGAACGGGGGGAAATTGGGGGTGGGCCCGGACTGCGATTGGTCAGCGGTCGACAGCTCGGCGCAGATCGCACGTCGGGAAGGGGAGGGGCGGGGCCCACCGGGACAAATAGAAGTAGCGGACGCTCCACGAAACCTTAGACCCGGTTTCAGCGGATTCTTAAGGTCTTGGAACTCGACAAGTGTCGCCTCATCATCCCTCACCAAACTCTCTCTCTCTCTTTTTTTTTTTTGTGGGTCCCCTTTTTTGCGCGATTGTTTATGTTTGTTTTCGATTCGATATTATTATTCTTATTAAAGTGGTGAAATAGTCCACTCCCACTCTCTTCCACCTCGCGTGGGTGGCACTCTCCTCCTGCGAAAATTCGTCCAAAAAGCGTTAAACCTTTTATACGACGGCCAATTTAATAGTAAACTTTTCAATCGAGATTCTTTGATGGTTGGGAAAGGTTTCCCACCTTGGACAAGGGTCGTCCTCACCCCCTCATGTCGAGGGTTACCCTAGCTTGGTCGGTCATCCCTCGCTTGAGCCTAGCAAGGGTGACCCTCGCCTGAGGTTGGCAAAGGAGAAAGGGAAAAAAAAAAAAAAGAAACAAAAGATTCATAAAAATTTAAAAATAAATTGCTTAGTTATCTATGTCAATATCGGCCATATCATGTAGGATAGTTAGTCTTTGGTTAGATCGCTACATTCGCGATTTCGACCAAAATTTGTCCGAATGACTAAGTTTTAAAAAATTATCAAAAGATTTATGACTAAATTATCACAATTAAAAGGTTTATGACTGAATTAATCTTTGCGCTATAGTCTTAAGACTTTGTGAACAATTCACCACTCTCCTTATCATGTGATTAACTAAATCTAATCTTAATATCAAACATAGAACATAGATTTTACGATTTTGAAACATGATAAAAATTAACTTGAACCACAGTGGGTCGTGACACACGATGTACGTGGATTTAGTTGAATGAGTTTGATAATCCAATCACAATATATAGACGGGAGATTATTCTATATTCATATGTGTACTTGATGCTTATTGCAATTCTTGCCGAACAATTCGCGCATAGAGCACCAACATAATTCGAATACACATTGTTGTCGTTCCAACAAAACATAATCAAATGACGAATTCGAAATTAACGAAATGGGTCGAACGAAGAACAGCGTTTGACGTCCGGCGGGCGGGCACTCTCCCAACACATTTCGATTCCGAAAAAAGATCAAACAGCGCACACTCGCATCTTTTTCTTTTCTTGAAACAGTACTAACAACATAAAATTAAAATAAAAAATTAATCCGAATAGGGAAATCGTTCCTAATAAGTTAGTAACAAAATATAATTGTGATTTATGTGAGAACCAATTAGCTTCGGTCAAATGGGTCCAAAAGTCAATGGTCCACGTTGCGTGCCATTCCTCCCAATTTTATCATTTGTGGAGGTCCAATTTGTAATTAATAGGATTTGATGTGTCGCGGGGCCCGACCGGTCTTGTCTCGATTAAATTTTTTCGACCCGTGTTCTAAGTCGTAGTCAAGTTGTGTTCACTCGCCTCCGTTTTACACGCAAAGCCCTGCTCCTACCTACATTTTCCAATCATATAAATGCTCGTTTCGGGTCGACCCGCTATTACTGTACACATGCCCATTATTACTGCACCCGCTTCACTCCTTAACCCGACCGTGTAAAACTGTCCAATTGAACTCCATCGATAAACAAGAAAAATGTCCAATCGGTCCTCTCGGCCAGTTCTCTCCAATCGATCGACGGCCGTCTTACGTGGCGCCCCGCCGACGTGAGTGACATCGGACGAAAATTAATCGAAAAATTTACGTTGGAATTTCTCGAAAAAATTCATGACTCGATCTTGCGAAATTAATAAATTTAAGGCCGAATTGATATCCGCACAATATGTTTAGAACGATTGAACAATCCTCCCGTCGATGGACCTCATCCGTATCTACAAAACCATCGGTTCGGCAATTGGGAAAATCAATGTACAAAATTACTCGAGAAGGACACGAATTATTCTTTATATAGAAAAATTTTCTCGCGCATGTATAATTTAACTTGAGAGGGACAAGAACGTGAACTTTTTCAATGCAATCCTTGTCAGCAACCTAGAGTAGAATATGCTTCATCGAATTTTAATTATTCTTGAGATTTGTCTTAAATTAATAAAAATCCCGACTTAATTAAATAATTATTTTGGTTGTCTGCAGGCGCAGCTCTCTCTCTCCGTCTCTCTCGTTCTTGTCTCGATTATTTCTTCTTTTTTAGTTTTTAATATAAATTATTGTCTGGTTTTGGAGACATCCACAAAGAATGGAAAGTTCTGTCTCCGTTAACAAAGGAAGCAAAATCTCTTGGGATCATCATTTGCGTCCTACGCATTGGATGGCGAATCTCGTAGCATCAATTGATTTATTCATAGGAGACATATTGGGCCTAGTTCTCTAAAAAAGAAAATCAACTTTACTTCCGGTTTCAAATGTATCTCGAATTTTTCCTTTTAGCTCGAATGAAAAATTTAATTTTAGGTCCAATCTCAAATCTATCCCGAACTTTTTTTTTTTGAAAAAAACTCAGAGTTTAGGTATAGTCCCAAATCTACCCCGGATTTTATTTTATTTTATTTTATTTTGGGTAAAGGCCTCGGATTTTGTTTTGTCTAAAAAAAGTCACAAATTTTCAATGTACTCTAAATTTACCTACTGGTCTGGCTCCAACTTGACGTGATATTTCCGTATCGACAAAAAAACCCACATTAGTAAAATAAAGGGGCAATAGATACGGACCGACGAGGCATTTTCGCATGGATAACAAATCTATCCCAATAAAGAAATTTTCCAAAATGAAATCGTTTTAAGTTATAAAAATTAAGGATGACTAACGGCGATTTTTGGACAGAGGCATAAGGGAGGGGCATATTTGAGATTAGAGTACAAATTGATGATTTTTCCTTAGGCAAAAAAATTTTGAGCTAGATTTGGGAATAGACCTAAAGTTTAGATTTTTTCCGAGACAAAAAAAATTATGGGTAGATTTGGGACTAAATCTAAAGTTACGGTTTTTTTTTTACACACAAAATTGGAGTAATTTGGGAATGTACATAAAATTGAGTTATTTTTAGGGAGTCAGACCTATTTTTTTTTCCTTTTTTGGCTAACTATAATTTGGATGATCGTGTTACATTATCTCGAAAATTAGATGGTCTCGAGATCGATTAAGAAGACTCTGCATTAGCATTGACATCAATTGTGCTCGAATAGATGTCTATTAGATAAGCTATTCGAAGATCACTTCGTCGATGCACGTGCCGTGGGGAAAATTACCAAAAAAGTTATATGTCTATTGTAATTGTGCCAATTCAACCCTAAATCTTTTGCAGTTGTTTGCCCAAAAATCAATTATATGGCGCAACCGAAGTTGGCGTGGCCAATTCTTGATATTATTTTAATATTTACGAAATTTTTATTTTATTTTTATTTTTCTCAATCGATGGGTTTGGTCCGGTTTAAGCGATTCCCGATTCAATCGGTTCATTATGATCGACCCTAATACACGGTATATAATTACTTGAGAGAATGTGAGTCAATGGTTGACATTTTCATTTTTTTTTTTGAGTTGATATTAGTGTTTTTCTTAATCTTTAGTCGCTTGAAAAAAAAAAATACTAAATCCCAACTTCATTATTGTGGGAAACATTTCTAATGTCATCTCGTTAGCGTGACTTGATCGAGACAAGAGAATGCATTGGTCGTACCCAATGATAATTCTTATTGTCAAATGAATGAATTATGGTTTAGGAATTGATATTTCAACATTGAACTTTGCTTTCGAACTTCATAAACCAAGAAAAGTGGGAGAATTGGCTTGTTCTGATTGACTAAATTAATCTCAAGATCAATGTAAAAAGCGCGACTCGCTTTAACAAGCATGCCGCAACATCATTCACCATTCATCGCCCAATCATTTTACCATATGCGGGATTACTAATATAAAGATTTTACCCGAATTTGAGATAATTACCATCTTGGAATACTAGTACATGTTCTGTGGATGCGGCACAGGAAAATTTACAAAAAAAAAAAAAAATCAATCAGAAAAGTAAACCTAAGCCTAAACCTAAGATACTTAGAAAATTTAGTATATCTTCTAAGTTTAGCGAATAACGATAAATGGTTTGATAAATATGTTAACGAAAAATATTTAAAGAGAAATCACAAAAAAAATGTGATCAATCCAATAATTAGATTCACTCGGGAATCGGATCGGACCGATCTCAAGACTGGTTGGTCCGGTTGTCGATCTATGAAATTATGAACCGGTCCTCCTGATTTGATTCCCGACGCTAAAGTGAGATCAGACCGGATCGGATACCGATCATCGCTACCGTGCGTAACACGGGTCTCATCCTAATTCTGCGAAACAAAATAGAGTTGGAAATTGTAGAAAAATCCAATTAAAAAAGAGAGGGGAAGTGGCGGGACCGTCGGGGGCGTTTTGGTCTTTTCAGTTGGAGAGTTCCGCCATAAACACCAAAAAGCAGTAAAAACTACAACAACAACAACAAAAAAAAAAACCCCGCGCGGGCCCCACTAGGCCCCTTATCTTTGCCGCTGGGCCCCACCCGCCCTTTCAGGACCACCTCCTCCCCCCACTTGCATTGATGTTGAGCCGGCGGCTGTCAGAGAAAGTCAAAAAGACTATATTTTTTTTTCAACAAAAACCAAAAAGACCACAATCCCAGGTGGTCCCCACTGCCCCGTCCCGAATCCACATGTACGGCCCGGATTCGCCGTCGCCCCCGACGCGTGCTCCCGGGCTGCGGTCCCCCACCGGAGCGGTCCCAAGCCGCCTGCGACTTACACGCGTCGGGCCGGTCGTCGCCCCGTGAGTGGCGGAGCGATAGGAGCAGCGGGACGTTAATTATTCGTCGGGCTTTCGATTGGTCCTCTCAGTTATTGTCATGTCCCCAAAACAAAACAAAAAAAATCTCATAATTACGAGACGGATTAGCTAGTGTGTAATTAATTAAACACAAGATCCTGCTAGCATGACAATATGACGATGAATGTTATGCATAAAATTAAAAATAAAATTAAAGATAAATCTCATCATAATTACTATATATTTTTTACTATCATCATTATATTGTTATCTTCATTTAGCTTTCTCAAATCTCTTAAACACATACCAAATGATTTTTTTTTCTTTTCGAAGGTTTTTTTTTTATATCTATTTCAAAGTTTAAACGGAAATCATTTAAGAGATGGCCAATACAAAAAATAGTGATTGTCTTCTTCAACTAGAGAGCTTGCTTAACAAAAGAGGCCTTGGGAAAAAGGACGTGGAATCTCTTCATTCTATTGGCTTACCTTAGATATTTTCGTCCTTTTCGTGCTATTTGGCGGTCGGCGAGGATTGCTGGAGATGCGCACACTCCGGCGTCGATCAAAATCGTAGGGTATCGGGAGTATTGGCTTAGCCGCACTTTGCTTGTTACTCTTCCGATGCTCATGGAATCGTGCATATCAACGAAACATAAAAAGCGAATTCGTCGGGATTTCCAAATCCAAAGTTTCATCGCCTCCAGTATCGTCTATGGTTTAGTTCCACCTTATCCCGGGAGCCGGTAGGAGTTTCAATTCGATAAATAGACGGAATTCCTGACCTTTGTCTTGAAATTTAACCTCAGCATTTGTCCTTATTTTTCTTCTTCTTCTTCTTCTTTTTTGGGCGGGCGTATAAAAATAGTTGGGTGACGTGGAGGACACGCTCCAAGGTTCGAGGGGTGTTCCCCAATCGTACGTAGAAAAGAGTTTCCTAAGATACGACGATGTACTCTTCTCCTCCTCCTCATTCAATAAAAGATTTAACTGATTATATATATTTTTTCCTGAAAAAAAATTGGAAAGAAGAACTTTACACATGCATGACGATGCTGCCCACAACTTTTTGTTGGTGAGTGGTGAAAAAGGCCCGAAAGGGAGGCACGTGTGTCGCGTCACGTGCGACTAAGCTTTGGCGTTTTGATCGATCTATCTAGCAACAAAAAACGTTTAAAGTTATATCCCCCTGGTGGATCTTTAATTCTAAGATATTAGTTTTTTTTTAAATTGCATTCTTTTAGGAGGCGAATAGCTTGTAATTCAACGAGTTTAATGGATTGAGATGGAGCGAACACAAGTTTAGATACACCGACTAAATTCGGGTTACTTTTATGGAATCGAGACTTTTTCGCTTTTATGAATTTTATGAGCTCAAATGTAAGAAAGAGAGCGCAAAAAAAAAAAATAATAATTCAAAACTACGTTGTGTTGAATCAGCGGCCACCTGCTCATAAATGCATGTAGAGTGTTAAAATCGAGAAATTAGTTTATAACTAAAGTCTCCGCGAATACATAAATCCTAACTAGTCGAGACAACAAAATACCGGAACCTTTTCACCTTATTATATCGGGAAACCGACACCACTTTTATTTAATGCGAAACGTATGAAACCTATGAAAACATGTATATATTTGCGGACATGTACAACGTGTACAAATTCTTTTGTAATATTTCAGACCTTAAACTACATATTTTATTTTCAAATTTCTTTTTGAATAAAAAGCTATATGTAGAAGTTATAAGTGAGCGAAAAAAAGCATGGTTTATTGGTTTTTACTTTTTACGTATATATATAATGCAAAATTTTGGCAATGCACGCTTTAATTCACTTAGAATATTGATTTGGCATGCTTAATTTTTGAAAATGCCAATACCTCCGCTGTGTTAACTTAATTTATATATTACTAGTCCAATTTTGCATATTTTTTGAATGTTCGCTATGAAATATTTTTGTATATTATTAATAGTTATAATATTTTTTTAATATGTATAACTAAGTATTAATTGCTTAAAATTTAATTTAATGATTTGTAAAGTTTTTTTTTTATCCCATTTTTTTATTATTATTCTAAAATAACATATTTATCAAAATTCAAAAGATCCTCACAACCGCTATTATGAATGTTGTTTATTCTTACATTCAATTACCAAAAAGATTACAAAAAAAGAAAAAGAATGCTTACTTTTTGACCGTGCGTCAATTGTCTTAATTACCGCTAAATGAGAAACGAGAACTCCTGGGATGCATGTGGAAAGAACTCTCGGGGGGTTGACCTGTACCGTCCTAATACAACATAGGATGACGTCACTAACAGCGATGACGACGGTAATAATTGCGTATCATAATACTCGCTAATTAACCCGGACGAATAGGAGGAAAAAAAGAAAGAAGATATTTCGACATTGGACGGACGGAGCTGTTTCGCGACCATTCTGTCGCCGGGAAACCACCATTCAAAACCACCTCTCTCCCTCTCTCTCTCTAACAACTCTCTTGCTCGCATCATTTGTAGTAAGTCGTTCTCTGCAACTCGAAGAGAGCTCTCTCTCTCTCTTCTCTTTCTCCTTTCTCTCTCTAAAAAGCGAAAGTATGAACACGAGATAAGCGTCGTCATCAACATCACCAACAGATTTCGTCGGCTCTCCGCTCTCACGCATGGCCTTCCACAACCACCTCTCCCACCAAGACCTCTCCTCGCTGCACCACTTCGCCTCCGACCAGCAGCAGCCGCCGCCGCCGCAGCAGCAGCATCTGCCGGAATCCTCCGCCGCCTCCTCCGTCCACCACCAGCTCCACGCCGCCGCTCCCAGCTGGCTCAACACCGCCCTCCTCCGCTCGGAAGCGGCCGCGGCCGCGGCGGCTGCCGCGAGCAGCAACAGCTTCCTCAACCTCCACACCTCCTCCGACTCCGCCGCGTCGTCGCAGCCGCCGTCGACCCCCGCCTCCGCCGCGGCGGCGACGGGCCACCACCAGTGGCTGTCTCGGCAGCACTCCTCCCTCCTGCAGCGCAACCACAGCGAGGTCATCGACGCGGACTCGATCATCGACTCGGCGGATTTGAAGGAGAGCGTTAGCAAGGGCGACGGCGGGGGTGGCGCTGCCGTGGAGAGTAATTGGGAGAATGCGAAATACAAGGCGGAGATATTGGCGCACCCGTTGTATGAGCAGCTGCTGTCGGCTCACGTGGCTTGCCTGAGGATTGCCACGCCGGTTGACCAGTTGCCGAGGATCGACGCTCAGCTGGCTCAGTCGCAGCATGTGGTGGCTAAGTACTCCGCGATGAGTCAAGGATTGGTTGGGGATGATAAAGAGCTTGATCAGTTCATGGTATATTCACCACCTCTCTCTCTCTCTCTCTCTCTGCGTGCGTGTTCCTGAACGTTGTCCATGTGTCTGATCTTGTCTGCCGGATTTTGGTTGAATTCAGCGGTGTTTGTTGTCATCGCCATTAAGGTTTATGGTGATACTGGGAATTGCGAATTGAAATTGCAGTACTATCTATATGCTCTGCATTTTTCGTGTTTCGATTTGATTTTGACTACTATATACATGAATTGAGATGAAAGAGAATCAAGAAATACTTCTGCCTACAGAGGGGGTGCAAATTTAATCCACTCTTGAGCATGCAACATATGTTCGAAGGTTGCTTGTTGAGTGGGGTTGACTTTCTGATATGAAATGGTCTTGGCCTGATCTTCGAGAATTGGGACAAAGATTACTATGGGAACTCGCAGCATATGGCCTTTTGATTCTGAGATTTATCCGGCAGATTTTCGTGGTGGTTTGCTGCTTCTGATGGATTACTTTGTTGGGGACAATAAGAAAGACAGTGTCTTTGCGCATAACTTCAGCCAAACCAAATCGAGCAGTGATTGTGCGGTTCTTGCAAGAAACTAAGTTGGAAAAATGAGAATACACTTACATGCTCCACTTTACTGGCTCAGAACTATGAAATTGCCACGTTCTTTTCGTTCAGAAACTTTGACATGGTTTTTGCAGCTTCATTTCCTGACCTGGTGTAGAGCCTCTAGATCTCGAGTGTTCGTATGAATGGAAATTAGTATATAGCCAATATGAAGCAGAGGCTCAATAAGAACTTTTAAGAATCCAACAAGAAGATTAATGATCACGCAAAAAAGCTCAGTGGAAAATGGAAACTGTTCTTTGTTTGGTTTTCTTCGTCTTCTTTTGCTTTCAGCGGATTCTTGAATTCGAGTTTAGGTCAGCATGCATACGAAGGATTTCATGTCTTGTTCTCCTCTTAGAAGGGATACTTTTCTAAAGCTAGTGAGATGCAGATGCACTAGGGAGAGCATCCACGCACAGATTTATCATTATATTAGTCAAATAGATGCGGGAAGAAATTGAGATGACTTTGAGTGCAAACAAAATGACTTTAGCTCTACGAATTATCGAGGCTTCTTTCTTATGTCTACAACTTGTTAAGAGTACTTCTGTTTATTCTTCAAAGTTTCTCGGATGGTTTCCGAGGCAAAAGACAGCTGAGGAAGAACTGCTCAAACTTTTATCCATTACAACATGTAACTGTTTCAACCTGTCCTGGTTTCATTTAGAAAACTACTATCTGCATGGTTAGTACTCTGCGTAATTTCTGAGTTCTCATTTCCATCCGCTTCCGTGATTAGTTATTAATGTGCGTATTTAGTCAATTTCTCTACTTGAGCCATAGAAAGGATTTTCTCTAGTCTTTTTATCTCTTCGGAGTTCAATTCAACCTAGTTTCGGATTGTTACAGGCTAATCTTCTTATCTGTGTTACCTTTCCTTCTCATGTCTTTGTATTATTATTGTAATTGCTTCCCAAATCTGTTGGTTATTGGGATGGTTTTGGTATCAGGAATGCAACAGTGGGGGTTGTAGCGGCTGCTGGTTCATGTTTTGTTTGCATGCCGAAGCATTAAACTGCTTTTACTGCTTGATTTACTTGTATTGCTGGGGATACAAATGGGGAAGGTTCTGGTTTGTTAAGTAGTAGAACCAATGCAAGAATATTGGATAGCATCTTCATCTTGACCTTCAACAGTGGGAAGTTTTGCAGAGTTGTTGGTTGCCAAAATGAATGGAATTTCCACATTCTAGTAGCGGATTTTGCCCCAGGCCGGGGTTATTCTAAGGTGTTGAAGAACAAAATATCTTGAACTTAATCAAGTGAAGCTGAAAGATGACTTCTCAACTTCCCTGATGCTTCTTAAATTGAAATCACCTTTCACTACGTGATTATATGCTTTCATGTTGTTATGTTTTCCCTCTTTCGGGAGTTTTTGCTTTGATTCATACTCGTGCTGTACTTTTAAGTGAGAAAATGTCTAATAGCATCCATGCATCATAAGTTGCCTTCTAAGCAACACATGTTCTGTGCACTTTCATCAAAGGATGGAGAAAACACATGCTGATTGTCTGAGATCTTTACTGCTGCTTGCGATGATTGTCAAATATAAGATTAGAAATTGGCCAGACAAATGCCTCTATACTCAGCAGGCCACATCTTAAATTTTCCTTTCTTGACGTGGCAGACACATTATGTCCTCTTGCTTTGCTCTTTTAAAGAACAACTGCAGCAACATGTCCGTGTCCATGCCATGGAAGCTGTAATGGCATGCTGGGAGATTGAGCAATCCCTGCAAAGTTTAACAGGTGATGTTTGTGATTCCTTTCTAATCTTGCTTAAGTTCTCACTGGATTGTCAAGTTGCAACCTTCCCTGCCACTGTATGTTCTCTCTTTCCTTGCTGATCAAGAAACCTATACCTCTAATACTAAGTTGTAATCAATAGATACTTTGGTAGCAATCATCATAACGGAGTACAGATTTTGCAGTTTTCTCATGGGAGAGAACGCTGAGCATAAGTTAAGCCTTAAATCCATATTTTGGCTGTTTGGTGAAAATTATAAATAAAATGGAGAATCAAATGAAAAATATTTTTTGTGGGGGAAGTAATTATAACCCAAGATGGCTGATGCACCCTGCTTGCTCATACCTTGAAGCCACTGAATGTACACACTGCATGATACCTGCATGTTCTTACCTCAATTATGGAACTTAAAAACTACTTCACATTTTATCTCCTTTACTGCATGAGCAGGTGTTTCTCCTGGTGAAGGTACTGGGGCAACAATGTCAGATGACGAAGATGATCAAGTAGATAGCGATGCCAACTTGTTTGATGGAAGTTTAGATGGTACAGATAGTTTGGGATTTGGTCCTCTCATCCCAACTGAGACCGAGAGATCATTAATGGAGCGTGTGAGGCAAGAGTTGAAGCATGAATTGAAACAGGTAGGAAAGTTATTTTAGCACCTTTGAAAGGCATTCCTAAATTTTGGCATTGACCAACTGCTATCTTTTCATGTAGGGTTATAAGGAAAAGATAATTGATATACGAGAAGAGATTCTTCGTAAGCGAAGAGCAGGAAAACTTCCTGGTGACACCACATCGGTTTTGAAATCATGGTGGCAATCGCACTCAAAGTGGCCATATCCAACGGTAAGTTTTGGCTTTCAAGATTTCCAAGTGATAAGATGATTCTTCATTGCGTTGGATGACTTCAAAATCACTATCTTCCTCTGTTATGATCTTCTAGGAGGAGGACAAGGCAAGGTTGGTGCAGGAAACTGGCTTGCAATTAAAGCAGATAAACAACTGGTTTATCAACCAGAGGAAGAGGAACTGGCACAGTAACCCGTCCACCTCTACAGTGTTGAAGAGCAAGCGCAAAAGGTAATTAAATTAAGCCAGTGAGTGAATTAACTTGATTCTTCTAGAGCTTCTCACCAACTAAAATTTGAAATAAAGTAATGCAGGTGAAAATAGCAGCGACCGCTTCATGTAGATGAAGGAAAATCGTAAGGTAAACTCCTGTCGAGTCGTGCACGTGCTCATGATCCAGCGGCACATGTGGTTGGTGGCAAATCAAGCGCAACTTCCTTTTCATTCCATAGAGGAAGAGCCTAACATAGGTGAAAAAAATCTGCCCACTTTCTGCTTCTGTAAGAGAACCGCAAAGTGAATCCAGAGGGCAGATTCGAAATTATTTCCGCGTCACTTGGAAGTCCTGGAATAAAGATTGCTGTCTCGTAAATTATGTGAACAGATTCCGCTGCATCGGCTGATGGGTGTAATTTTTGTTTATTGTATTGATATATGTGAATAAGTACAGAGAAGGGTTGTGGGTGTATAGTAGGATAGCTTTGGCTTAGTTCCATACACGTATAGTACAGATTATAGCTTCTTAGGTGTTGTCATTTCTGCTGTAGTGTACACTCTGAAGCAAGTGTAGCTGGTTTTGATTACAGAAATCTGTCTGGGCTGGCTGATGGATCAACCAACGGACAAAACAAAGTCGTGCGGCATTTTGGAGCGGGATCGCGTTAGTTTTAAATGTATACTTAGATGCCTAGGACATGGTATTTTTCTAAGTTTTCAAGGGAAGGAACTATCTTCCTCAGGTTCTTCCTGAGTTGGATCTTGCAGGTTCCTGAATATTGCCATATGATGAGTCTTACAATTCGACATCAAGATATCAGCAAGTGTACCTTCCGTCGGATCATGATGTGTGATGAACATTGTTGGTTAGGTAAGCTTGAAATCTGGCTTTGGGCCGGGGTTGTGTAGAACTTATATCGAGGAAATGTATTAACTGAAGTAATAGTTTTTTCTAAACCATTTGAACCGTGTACAATGCAGATGGTTAACAATCGCCCGAATTTTTCGAGTTTGCACATCATCGATCAAAAGTTTATAATGTGTCCCACCCCAGTCACCGACGATGCCTTCCAAAAAAAAAAAATGATGAAGCATATGTAAATTATCATCCAAGGCACAAGCCGAACATGCATACTCCGTTATCTTGTGTTTGCTTAGGGGCGATAAAACAAGAGTATGTATGTAGATTTCTCTAACTACAATGTCGAATTTCTGGAATTTTTGAAGATATATAAACATAAAAATGTAGACTCATTGGGATTATTTGAAAGCCGGCGGCAAAACCGCAATGACAAGGAAGCTGGGATGCCAAAATCCCACCAAAGGAAAGATTTACTTGGCGTCTACATGTAAATGGAAAGATCGTTCATTCCTAGTCCTAGAATAGGCTTCAAATGGGTCGCGTACATGCACATTCCACTGCTTATTCTTATTGACCAAAGATGACAAAATTTGTGTTCGACGTCATTGATCATCATCTTCATTTAAACAATCTTTCCACACGATCCGAAAAATCAACCAAGCTGTGCACAAGCACCAAAAGAATTTTCACAAGATGGTAAAGAATCAGCACAAACAGTTATCTCAATCTCAGAATCCGGGATGCAAGCTTCCTTCTCTCTTGAGCCCGTCGTCGAAATTAAGTGCGTAGCTGCGTGGGTCATAGTGAAACAGGGTCTTCCTCTTCTGGCCGACCCCTCTCGGACCGGAGCTCCTGATGAAATTCTTCCACTTCGGCCCTCCCAAAACCTCCGAGACATGCTGCGCCTCCTCCATGTTTCGCGTGAACCAAGTCTCTCTCGTTTCTTCCAGTCGATGCGCCAACAGGCTGTCCACAGACTCATCTCTCTTTGCGCCCCATCGGAAGCACAGCTTCTCGAAGCACCCACAACTCAACGGAGGGTTGGTTTCTTCAAAGTCTTGCATGTTCTCATTGCTCTTCAGGGGCAAAGTCTCAGATAATGAGGCCATTTTCTCGTTTGGGTTCACCATATGAGAGAGAGAGAGAGAGAGAGAGAGAGAGAGAGAGAGAGAGAGAGAGGATGTCCGTCTCTGAGTTCTGGAATGAAAACTGAAGGACGTGCAGGCTTGAAAGGCTGTTTATAGATTTTGGGGGGACTGATTCCTAGAAGAATAACATGAGTATAACTGTCCAGAAGCTGGATTTATATAATAAACTTGGAAACTAGTACTTTCATCAAGTCCCAAATGGACCACATCCTGAGAAACTGATGAAACAATAATTTCTGTGTTGGAGAGAGAATTAAGATTCATGAATTATAACAGCGCAATGCCGGCCGGATTTAGATCAACTGTTTCTCTTAATTGACAGTTCAAGGGCTAAGCATAATTTCTTGTCTTTAAGCAAATTGGTATTTCAATGACTCAATATTTGGTGTGCAACCATGCTCGTCAGTATTCACTCCAGCGCATTTGATTTCATCTTGCATTCATCCTTCTCGGATGCTCCGCAAATGCAAATCCCCGCAGAAAAACAAAAGATTTAAGCAAGTCAGGAAGTAATTCGAGACTGAAATTCTTTGTAATCGCCCTATGATATCTTATCAAATTTCAAACATTGCTAGCTCTGCTAACAGACAACTCTGATGCCTTAAACTAAGAACAACACCGCGAAGATTACAAAGCATTTGACAGTCAAGAGTACGTCAACCTCATAGACTTTTGGATTCCTCTAAAAGAGTAGGCAACCGGCTCTCCAAGATAGCCTCTTGTGTATGAATAGTCTTAAATTCTCTTCAAGCAAACACCTCGTGCACATATTACCCATAGTTGCGTCCATAGTAAACATGAAAAGCACCTTTGAGTCAATAGCAGAACTTGAACTGTAACACAATCCATTCATGAAAATTTGAAACAAGTCTCCCATCTAGACCCGCAAAATTGAACCTAACATTACTTCCACAAATAAGCTTCAATGTAAGAACCGCGGCACTACCCTTACATCCCGGCAAATGCCTTCTTCCCGCCTCCACCTGATGACCCAGCTGGGATAACTTTCAAGACATTGAACCTCACCGTTTTTGACAGCGGCCTACAACAAGGTTCGTCTCAGTAGTCAGGTGAAAGAACTGTGCAAGCTTAGAAAGCTCGAGGAAGTGAAAGCGAAAAAGTCTTGGAATTAACCTGCACTGGCCGATAATAACATGGTCACCCTCCTTCACACGGAAGCATGGAGAAATGTGCGCCGGAATGTTGGAATGCCTCTTTTCGTATCTGAAATCAGTTCACTGATCAGTATTATCACAGGAGGTCAGATGAATAAAAGATATAATCATTTGCGTAGTCTCCGACCTTTGGTACTTCTTGACAAAGTGAAGGTAGTTTCGGCGGACAATGATGGTCCTCATCATCTTAGCACTGTGGCAAGTGCCAGCAAGAATACGACCCCTGATGGATACATTGCCAGCAAATGGGCACTTCTTGTCAATGTACGTGCCTGCAACCAAGTCGAATATACACCAGTCTAAGTTTATGCAGTCATTTAACTTTGCTGCTAAAAGAAAGACAATCACTTACAAGAAGAAACCGTGCACTCAGCAATGTGACTAATTAAGTAGCCATAGCCGTGATTCTACAACCACACCATTAAACTAGCTTCCACACACATCATACTCATTTCAGGTCCTAAAATTTCAGGTAACTAATTACGTGATGCTACATTACTTTTAACAGGTCCTTGATCTAGGCTTTTTTTTATCACAAGTCTACATAATAAACAGGGACTGGGGTAACAGACAGCACTTGCAACTCAGAGCCTCCGCCACTCTGGATGTACTTTATCACTTCACATTACAAAATTTCAACTTCCACAGAATAAAGAACTGAATCCGGACGTACCTTCAATTGCCTCTCTCGGGGTCTTGAAGCCCAAGCCAACGCTCTTAAAATACCTGTTCCCTCCCTTACCGGGTCTCTTGCCCTTGCCAGACTTCTTCGAACTGAAAATTCCGATAATCACAATTATATTACCTCGCGAAAAAAGAAACCCATGTACATCCCCTCCATCCGATTTGTTTAACATTTGTTCAAACAAAGTGCCAGTTTTTATTCAGCTTCAGACTAGGTTCAGCGCCAGCCTATGGCTGTCCCTAGATCCACGATTTGCTCAATTCCCCGCACACTTCAAAAGATTTGGAGCAACAACTCTACGCATAATCCACCAAAAATAACTACAGAAAACCCCTGAAATCATTTCCCACCACCAATAAGCACCTCAGCTGATCGCTGTAAATCACTTTTGCTCATTCCACCCTCCACCAGATGCAATAATAGCGGCTAAAAAACAGCTCGGCTAGAGACACGGCACTCTCGACTAAAGCTTAAATCTTTAACCCTAATCACGATCGAACCAACAAATAAGGACTCGATTAGATCGCAAAGAGCAAAGTTTCCGAATCTCACCAGAGGAAAACCTTGGGCTGCTTCAGAAACGCCTTCTCAGTCTGCAGAAGCACACAATCACTTCAAATCACACGAGAAACGGTTCACGAGATGGGATCATAAGCACGAGAAAGTTTCGCAGCTTCACCTGAGCATCCATGGCGGTTCAGCGCTTGAGGTCGAGCCGACAGGAGGAGGCCGAAGAAAAGAGAGGAAACCCTAATTTTTGGAGGCACGGAAAGAGCGAGGGGCGACGAGGTAGAGGGTTATGACTTAATGAGAGGAGTGGGTATCCCTAGCTTCGAAATGACGGAAATACCCACCTCTAGTGAGTCCGGGCTTCTGAGAGCCCGCCCATTAGAACGGCCCGATGATGGAGCCCGTTATTGCATCCGAGTCTAATTGGGCCGATCCTGGGCGGGCTATTATTTGGGCGGTACGAAAATTTGAGGCCCGAATACTAATCCTTTGTTTTGAGCCTAGCAGACCGGGTCGGGGCTTCCGACCCAAAAAAAAAAAAACCGGGTCGGGGCTCTTCTTTGGGGAGCCGTTTGTTCCGGGACCATATGGCTAGGACGATGAAAACTCGGGGCTAGTACAAGCTTGGCTAGACGGGCCATCATGCTTCTCGAAGCCTATCCCGAACGTCGGCCGACCCGTGCCGCTCCTCGGGTCGTCAAGTCCACGAACAATTCCGACATCCAGGAGGATTTTTCAACCTGGCGTATCTTTTGTTGCGAAAATAGCCTTGCCGCCAAAATTTGAAAAAAGAAGGAGAGGGATCAAATCCAACTGCTAGTGCAAGCTTTTGGGACAAAGTGGAGGCGTTTGGTTCTTTATCCCCAAATGCCTTTGAGATTGAAGTCAGCATTTCCAAGGGCCTTTTAAGTTTTAACTCTCAATAGCATTAGCATTTGGCATTTTCGAAATTCTGCTTACAAGGGTTGATGACTTCCTTCCATCCAAATTTGCCCTCACTAGTATTTCCATTTTCCATATTCCAGCTTTGCTGTTATAATCGACGTTCATCTCCGACTCCAGAACCGACCCTTTTTAGATCCGAATCCGGATTGCCAGTTCGACGCTCTACCCAGAGTCGCACGAGGCTGGCCGATGATTGCTAGAGGACGGCGGAGGTCTGAGTTAGCGAGGTCGCGCAACCTCTTGATGTTACCTTGCCCGGGCCGCTTGGGAACGAGTGACCTCGGTGTTTCCTCGACCGGCCTTTTCGATGGTTCGATATCTTCCTTTCTCCGATAGCCATTCCCTCTGTTTCTTCTTCTTCTTCTTCTTCTTCTTTCCCTCCTTCAAAGCTACTTTGCAATCGATTTACCAAAAAGTTGCCTAACCAAATGCTATTCACTTTGAACAAACGTACCTTGAATAAAAAAAACCCTTTGTGGAACATACTTTTCCTCAGAACTCGCCCGAACGCACCCTCCAAGCCCATGCTGATGTTTTTCACTTCCTTCGCATTTCCCGACGGCTGTGTTTATACCATCATCCCGTTAAAATAAAATAAAAAAATCAAAGTGAAAGTTTCATATCATCATCATCATCATCATCATCATCAAGCAGCATCCATCCAAGCAGAACTCCTGTGGGAATGAGCGAGTGGGGAGAGTGGGAGCCAGTTATGTCAGCCGGAGATCAAGGCTCTCGAGGGTACAAAAAGTCAAAGAAACAATAGTGATGTTGTCCAAAAAGTAAAAATTTTCTCGAGCAAAGAGCCCCTGAAAAGTAGACATGTTTGTGTCCTTCCCGCGTTGGATACCTCTGCCTCCCATGATTTTCGATTTTCCCATAATGCCCCCCTTGAATATTTTTTTCCTCTCTTTTTTTGCTCATGAAAATTATTAGTACTCGCATGTTAATTCTTTCAAACAAAAACAAACGCAAAAACAAGAAGAAAGGAAAGCAATGTTCATTCGTCTCGTGATCGTCCCTTACAGCACTGCTAGTCCCCATGAGATTTTAAGTCGGTAGGAAGCTATATTTCAAGTCGTTGAGATATGTTTCGAGAGATAAATAAAATATTAAAATTATCATGTTATTGACGATAAAACGTTTGGAATATATCGACAAGAGAAATATTATTCCTTGAATGATCGATTTTGAGATACAATTGATTTATTTTTTATCTTGATATTCATGGCGATCAATATTTTTCGGTATTGGAAGGTAGACCTGTGACAATCATTTTATGCGGCAAAAACAAGAAACTGTAATCTCGCCCAAAGTGCCATCTGGACAGAACGTTAGGGGAACAAATCATGTTTTCTATGGCTTAAATCCCAAAAACAGAAAGCGAAAAGATTAAGGTATTTTCAAGGGCATTGTTGGAAACAGGAGCAAACGTTTCTGCAGGAAGGTTAATTCGGAATGATGACTACCACTCAGCTCAGCTTCTTCAACCTTTTCTTTGCAACTGGTAACCCTCTGGTTTTGCTACTTGTCCATGAGGGCGTACCAGTAGAGAGCCCAGGGCTTTCTCTCACCATGGCTCTACAACTCTTTCTTGCCCCCACTTTGTTCCTCCTTGTTTCCTCAGCTTTCGCCTCTTCCTCGCATGGAGACTCTCTCTTTCGACCCTTTGAAGCACCATCACCTTCAGGTACTACTCTCTCTCTCTCTCTCTCTCTCTCTCTCCTGGGTTTTGTCGTCACTGCATTTACGTTTGTTCGCAGCAAAAGAAAAACAAAGTTTGAGCGAAGAAGCTTCACAGCTCACTCTTCTTGTCGTAACTCTACTCTCTGTTTGAAGTTTTCGGTTAAACCCATTTCAAGATGTTTGTTTTCCCTAAGTCTAAGCATCTTCTGTTAGCGAATGGCTCGTAAAGTTTCAATCTTTTTGGGCCCGCATTGTGGTCCTGTTGTAGGAACTTGTCACTGCTGGTGTTCTGGTGATGAGCTTTCTCTTGCATTTTTCAGGGTGGGACTGGGAAAGCAAAGCGAAGTTACTGGGGACGACCGCGCGAGAATATGTTATAGGACCGAGTACTGATCTCTTTGAGAACTCGATGTCTGCTTTGGCTGCACAGAGGACTTACAGGAGAGACCCTCTCGATGGATTCAAAAGATACACAGAGGGGTGGAATCTGAAAGACCATCACTACTGGGCCGTGAGTAGTATTGTTGCCTCGATTGTGCATTTCTTTTCTTGTTATCGCAATGCTGAAGCAAATTCAGACTTGGACTATTGGGCAAAATTAATGTGCGTGCCAATCACTGTCCAATAGCATGACTTTTTAGTGTATTCTGTTCATGGCATATGAACGATATAGCAGATGCCTGGAGGATGCTGCTGTGCTGCTTATCCAATGAACTTATTTGGGGAAGCTAAGACGGTGGTACAAGTTTGAAATGAGAGGGTTGAAGCTTTTTTGTCTGGGAGACCTTACTTTAGTTTGCACGTTCAGTCGTAGGATTTCCAAGACTCTGCTTGCTGACTCATGACTTGCGAAACATATCCTGTTATCATTGATTTGAATATTTAAGTTCTCCTGAAATTGGATTGGATTGCTAACACTGTCTATCCTCCAATTTTGTCTGAATTCAGTCTGTGGGTTTTACTGCGGCTCCATTGCTTGTCATCGCGGCAATGTGGTTCCTCGGCTTCGGTGTTTGCTTGTTGGCCATGGTTTGTTGTTCTTGCAATAGAAAGCAGCCGGATGAACAAAAGAGTGCTGCTGCTTATCAACTCTCTCTTATTTTTCTCGTCATTTTCAGCATTGCTTCAATGTACATCTCTCTCTCTCTCTCTCTCTCTCTCTCTCTCTTAGTAGACAAATCAAGTCAAGAAAACTGACTTTACATTGTGCAACAGCATTGGATGCCTTGTTCTCTATACAGGTCAGGGAAGGTTCCACAAAACCACAAGCAGAGCGTTGGAGTATGTTGTGAATCAGGCTGATCTCACTGTAGGGAAACTGAAAGGTGTGTCGGATATTATTGCCCAGGCCAAGCAGGTTGGAGTAGATAAAGTTTTTGTGCCTCCTAGTGTTCAGACTGATATTGACCAAATTGAAGCAAAAATAGACTCATCAACCAGTGCTCTTGCTGGCCAAACTGTAGAGAACTCCGACGACATGCGGCATCTCCTGGGTTCAGTGTAAGAGGGATGATCTGGCTCTCTTCTGTATATCGCAGTGCTTTCGACAGGTCGTTTGCTCGAGTACTAAGCTGAAAGACTAATTCAATTCATTGCAGGAGACTGGCACTTATCTTAACAGCTGCAGTCATGCTTTCCTTGACGCTGACTGGACTCTGTAAGGCCTTCTTCTCCATGATCGAGATGCCTTCTTGTGTTAAGTATATGGCCTTATTTGATTCCATTTTAATAACAGTATTGTTCTCTGTATTCATTTCGTGATGCAGTGCTATCGGTCATTCGGATGCAATTTCTCGTGTACATGTAAGTGAAGAGTGACTTGTAGAAGTTGCTTCCACATGGGGATCAAATCAGCCGTTTCTCTTGTGGTTCTCTGGGGGCATTTGCATTGCTAGCTTATAGACAATTAGTTCTAATCGACAATTAACCATATGCTTGGAAACTTTTTGCAGCCTAGTGATCATTGGATGGCTACTTGTTTCTGGCAGTTTTGTCTTATCCGGCACATTTCTGGTCCTCCATAAGTAAGTCTTCATCTGTGTATCGAAATTCAAATCCTTTGTGATTGAGTTATCTGAAGTAATTTGCATTATCATATCATCCATCGGATACTGGAAGTAACTATAAGTACTCATCCATAAGATGAAAAATTTCGTGATGCTATTGCCCTTTTATTTACATTGACATATCTTATTCTCAAAGAGCAAACTCCTCGTTTTTTTGTTCGAAGTATCTCGCCTCCATTTTGTCATTATCCCCCTTTTTTCCTCTGTCGACAACGACACCAGCGGATGCATATGTTGCATAAGAAGGCCTAATTCTAAGTTCTCGCTATGTTAGTGTGGCTGGAGACACTTGTGTAGCGATGGATGAATGGATTCAATACCCTTCAGCACACACTGCTTTAGATGAAATACTTCCTTGCATGGATGACGTGACTGTCCAAGAAACACAACAGCGAAGCAAGGAAGTAACTTACCAACTTGTTGAGGTGGTCAACCAGGTCATAACCAACGTTTCGAATCTAAATTTCTCGCCCAACTTCCCAACAATGTACATCAATCAATCAGGTCCGCCCGTGCCGATCCTCTGTAATCCTTTTCACTCCGATCTGACGGATCGAGCTTGCTCATCTGGTGAACTAGACCTCAACAATGCAAGAGAGGTATTCTCTCTCTGCCCAATGCATATCCAATGAACCTTAGGATTGAAGAAAGAGTATGAGTGCTTGCATTGAAGGAATACTGTGATATAGGCTTTGGAAATCAAAAAAGTAAATTGCCTTCCTTTTTCTGGAATCTGGTTATTGCTAACAATTTATGCAGGTCTGGAGGGGCTTCGTCTGTCAGGCTTCAGCGACGGGAATCTGCACGACGACAGGACGCTTGACACCATCCTTCTATGACCAGATGTCTTCTGCGGTGAATGTGAGCTTCGGGCTGTACTACGACACTCCTTCCATAACTGACCTACAAGACTGCACATTTGTCCGCCAAACATTCAGCGAAGTACATGCTAAGTATTGTCCCGGTTTGCTGCAATACAGCAAATGGGTGTACGTCGGCTTAGTGATCGTCTCCGTTTCAGTGATGCTCTCTCTCATCTTGTGCCTTCTGTATAGGCAGGAGCACAACGGGTATGTATATACAAAGGACTTTGAAGAGCACAAACATTCTCAGTGAAACTGCTGGGTGTGGACCGATGATGTCGATAACAATGGCTCTGAATTCAACTTGGAGTTTCGAGTTCAGACAGTTTGGTGTTGTGTCCTTGTGATGTGGATATCTCCAATGATCAGTTCTTCTGGACCTTGTAACTGTACTCTTTAATGCCTGTAGCTAAAATGTGGGGAATTGTAAGATTTCTGGTCTGAATGCACAATAGTTGCTCCCATCTTGTATGTTATGCAGATCTCGAAATTATGGTACTAAATCCCTGTACCCTTAAAAGTTACATTGCTGACATGCACATCTTGCATTTATGATCAGTAATGGCCAAATTGGCCACCTGCATCATTCACAAGAAGAGTCTGAATCTTTTTCCTGTACCTCCAAACTCCAGAGGACTTAAAAAACTGCTTGAGCTCATGGGCTATGACATTCATTCCTTGGATTCTTCTTGTGAGGATTAGGCGCACCAACATAATAAAATAGAGAGTAAAATCAAGAGAGAAATTAAGATTTATCTTTGTTCATCATTATATTAAAGCTTTGTTTAATACAAGATTTCACTATAATTAGCACACTTTATTTCTCTGCTATAATTCTTAATTTTAAGAGAAAGATATCGTATATAATAGTAATTATTCATGATCCTAAATTCAAATTATCAATAAAGTATGGACTCAAATTAGAAAAGTCATCTGGCGTTTTGGGTGTGTTACTCCCGAAACCAGACGGGATGGCTCTTTCGAATCCCGCTCACTCATCCGGGATCGGGACTCTCGTGCTTTCGATCGATGGGGAGTATGAACCGCATCCCGTGCGCTTTCGATCGATGGGGAGTATTGAACCGTACCCCACATTTCTTTCCAATAATGTATTCACAGCCCATCATTCTCAAAGTGGGCATCGACGTGCCCATGATGCTCCAATGATTCAATGTCCGGTTGAGGCAATGCATGTATCGAGCTGGCCTGCCCGGTTGGCGACCGCAATTACAAGCGTCCACGTGAACTGAATGCTTCCAAAGTTGAGCTTCAATTTCCACAAACATGCGTTCAATCAATGAGGAATATTCTCCACAGCGCTTTGCAACAAACTTCATCTGATGCATCTTCAAAATGAGAGAGAGAGAGAGAGAGAGAGTAGGCATCATCATGGGTCTCGCAAGTCATATTCCGGGTCGAGTTGATGTTATAATCCATCGACACGGACCAAATTCATCTCTTATCTTATGATTGAATCTAGGATGACCATGGCCGGATTCACGAACTCGCGACACAGCGACCTTCCTCTTCATGGGACTTTAGAATCCGGGTCCAACGAAGAAAAATAAAGATCAAACTCAAGGCTTCAAGGAAAGGCCACCGTGCCCTGCATTTGCGACGCTAAGTTTTCAGGGGCGCTGGACGCATCAGCCCCTTGTCAGAAGCAACGTTCGCTCGCTCGACCGTCTACATGCACCCGGCCATCCCGAAACCCCGAGGCAAAGCGACCCCAATAAAAAAAACAAAAAGAAAAAACGTGTCTTTTTCCCCATTCGAACCGAATCTTAGACACACTATTTGATCAGGGTTTCTTCTCTGCCGAATCAAAATAGGCTGCAATGCAAGTGCAACAGACCAGACGAGTAAACATGTTTGATGAGGACAGCATGGAAAGGGCTCGCCCCATGAGACAAAAAGGGTCGTGGTAATAACAAGGGAGCCTGCTTCTTATCTCAAAGACCCACCATCACCACCTCACCTTCTTTGCTTCGTCTTCAAACCAAAAATCACAGATAAATTAATAATTTTTTTCTTTTTTCTCTTTTTTCTGCTTTTTTTTTTGTGTGCATAAAATGAGGATTGAATGGGGAACCGGATCCCCTACCATAAAGGTAGAGGTGACGTTGAGGGATCCGAGCCATTTTATTTTAAAATGGATGGCTAGATTCATCCACATCACCTTTTAAAATGGGAGAATTTTTTGATGGAAAATTTCAAAATTTTAAAAAAAGTGATGTGGATCAATCTAGGTTATCCATTTCTTATTTGGATTACCCGGATCGATTATGTCACCCCTAGCAGAAAATCCTTTTGAAGTCGCTTTCACTTATCCACACCACGGCTTGTCCTAACACCTCCGATTGAATTATGAAACATTAGCCCGTGATTTGTATTTGCCTCTTACCATCATCGGTTCTTTCGACGCCTTTGTACCAAATTTGGAGAAGATCTCTAGGGGGTGGCATTTTCTATACATTGGGATATACATTTCTTTATTCATGTTCTCATCTTGCGAGTAGAGTACAATGAAAAAAGATAATCAAGGGTCAACGAGACCGTTCGAGATTTCGACCGGTGGCCGATGAGTTTTTAGCAAAGCTTTTTTTATTTAGCAAAAAAATAAATAATTAAAGAATTTTTTTTTTTTTTTTGAAGATAATGGTTTGTGTCGCTGGAGTTAATTAGTCAGTGGAAAAATCTTTCCCTTTTGAGTTATCTTATAAAAGGCCCACTCCACTCGAAGGGAAGGATAAGATAATAAGAAAATATTTTCGTTGATGATGAAAATATTATTCTCTCATTCAATTTTGTGAGTAACGCAAAGAATCGTTTTTTATAAAGAAAAAAAATTAAGCAAATCAAAATATTAATCCATTTTCTATTTCTCGCTCTTCGATGACAAAGAACGAATCGGTCTAGGTGTTCCTAACAATAATTTAGGAATATGCAATGGATAAACTCAACACAAAAAAGAAAAGAAAAGAAAATGAAATGAAATGGCGGCATGACATAAACAATCAAATATGTATTTATTTGGGCGGAAGAACATCATGAGTGTCAAAAATTATGCGTGACACTCACTTTAATGTCAAAAGTTTCAAAACGATCATTTTAAATGTACCATTTTTTGTAAAAACGATCATTTGAGTGCCAACTTCAATATGCTTATCGAAAATCCTACTTGGGTTTTTTTTCTTTATTAATATCTTAGCCAACGTGGCTCACCGTAAGCCCACGTGGACTTAAACTAAAAAATTAAAAGTAATAATGAATTAAATAGAAAAATAAGTTAAAAACTTAAAAGGGTGGGCTTGTTTAGGCGGTGAGGGCTGGCACAACTCTCGCCGCCACCGCCTCACCATCACCGGTAGATGTGGCAAAATAAGTCTAGAACCCATATTTGACCCAAATTTAATGGTGGGGGATCATAAATGGATTACTTAAATTTTAAAAGTGGATCATAAATTGGTTATTTAGAAACTCAATTGGTCATAAATGAATTTTAAATAGATCATAAATTGGTTTAATTATGGGAACTATTTTAAGTGAGACATAAATAAGTTTTATGAATATTTAAAACAAATTCAAATTTTTTAATGATTTAAATGTTTTATTTTTCATATTTTTTTTTTTTTATTTTTTTCCTCCTTTTCCTCCGCCTACCTCCTTCATGACGGCCACCGGCTAGCCCTAAGCTCCCCGACCTCGGGCGAGGCGAGATTGGGGATCGCCGGATCTAGCCTCGAGCTCAACGACCTTGGGCGAGCTCGTGCTCGCCTAGATCGGCTAAGCTCAAGGCTCGTCGGGATTTGGCGAGCCCCAAGCTTGCCGGCCTTGGGTGAGCTTTAGGTTGCTAGGATGTAGTCAAATGCCGGGCTGTCGGTATGTAGCCGTAGCCCCGCAATTGGCGACGGAGGAGGGAGGAGGAAGAAAAAAAGAAAAAATAAAAATATCTTTCAAAAATTTTAAAAAAAGTAAAAAAATTTAAAAATTCACTAAACTTGTATTGCAAAAAAATGTTATAGTACTATCATTTTTTAATCAAAATATAAGAAATGAGTATTGTATTATTTGGTTAAATATAAAAATTTTTAAGAAATACGGGTCTAGTATTTATCGTTAAATTTATCTTGCATAAAAATGGATCAAAACATGTTAAATAGGTCAATATGGGTTGAATGATATTTGACCCGACTTGGCATTGTTTGACACCTCTAATCGTTGGCAATGGCCGATGAGGGTGGGGGATGACCTGCAAGGGTTTCCGAGCCCCAACCAATGGTAGGCAACCCTCGCACCAATGGCCGCCTACCCTCACCGATGGCCGGGCGAGGCCAACCACAATAAGGCTAGACCTCGTGAATTTGGCCGAGGTCGAGCCTCGCCGTGGCCGGTCTCTAGCCACTAGCGGGGATTGGTGACCACCGCCAACCATCCCTCACCTTTGCCGCTTAAACAAGGCCCCCTCCCTTTAATTTTTATTTTTTCTTATTTGATATTTGATTTATCTATTTTTTAAAACTTTTTAGCTTAAAAGTTTATGTGGAAGTACACGTGGCTAGAGTTTTTGAAAAAACTTGCCACATCAGATAAAATTTCCACCTAATTAACTTGGTTATAATTTCTTCGATTTGGCATTTAAGATATGTTTTTTTTCTTTAGATTTTGGCATTTAAACAATTACTTTGAAATTTTTGACATTAAATTAAGCGCCGTATATGACTTTTGACACTTCTAGTGTACTTTTTCATGTTTATTTGCGCTCCCACATTAGCCTCGTCAGTAAAATGACATCATTGTTTTCTAATTTGTAGTGTTCACAATCAGTGAATTTAAATAATAAAAAATCCATTTTCATGGATGTTACTAACAATGCCATATCAATACACTACCCAATTTCTTGCCCCCACACCATTTGGACCAGAAGCAATACGAGAATTGGCAATTAAATATTGTCACCATCCGTTGCGTCCTCAAGCCTAATTTATCTGTTAAATATATTGAAATTTGATATACTATTATCACATTAGTAATATGATGTACTAGAGATGTTTATCGGTTTGTCATTCTTTTTCAAGTGATTACAAACAAGTATAATGCCAATATTTAACCTTAAAAACATATTAGTGCATTACATGTATTGATTCATTCTTTTGTAAAGCCGTTAATTTTGCGCATGGCACGATTCTCATTTTGCTAAATGAGTAAATAGGCATCTCGCCAAGCATATCAATCGGTCGCTTTGAGTGGGATTTCGAAATATAATTTTACTTTTATTGGATGTACAAGCTCTTACTCACCTATGTACTTTGATCGGTTGCGTATTTTAAACACAAACCTCAAGCAAGATCGATGTGATATTTTATCCTCGATCACTTGCATATCATTAATAGATTACATGATCAATTTACGTGAAGTCAATACATAACTCTTCCTTAGAATTGGCTTGCTAAACTTCCGCATCCCCTTTTAAATTTGTTGTAACGGTAACGATACGAGCATAGGTATCTAGTTGCAGTCAATAAAAATAAAAATTCATGTGGACCGTTGATTGGATGGATTATAATTAGGTCCGATCTGACTAAATCTTTTTGCTAATTTCGGAGGGAGCAAGATTGCGGGATGCAGACCGCTTCCACGTCCGAGTTCCCCATACGTGGCAGCTTCTTTGAGGTGCCTCGAGAAGCAGTTGCTCAAACGGCACGTTCTCTTGTCGTTTTGTTCCAGAAGGCCACGTGCCGCGCATGGAGCCAGCCGTTGGGATATCCGGATGAGCACCCACCCTAACCCCAGTACTAATCATGATTAGGTCAAGTTAATCCACGCGTTACTCCAGTAACGCCACCCCCTCCCACCTATAAATTCGCCATTCGCTTTTCGCTTTTCGCTAGGTTTGCCAAACCAGCCTCCCAAATCTCCCTCTTAAGGGAGGCACCACCCTCCCCCCCTCTCTCTAGTCTCCGGAGCCGCTTTCTCTATCTAGAGTTTCTCTCACTACGGCGGCGATGGCGATGTCCTCGAGAAACGACAGGCCGAGCGGTCCGGTCCTCCGATCTCTTTCGCCCGGCAGATTCCACTCGCTCACCACGAGGGCGTCGACGGCGATCGAGTCGTCGGCCTCGTCGCTCTCGGCGATGGCTTCCGATTTCGCGATGAGCTCCGGCTTCTACTCTAGAACCTCCAACTTCTTCAGCCGGAGGCCGTCCTCTCCCACGCGCGTCAACCTCTCCACCTCGCCGCCGCCGCTCTCCTCCTCATCCGTCCGTTTCTCCATCGACCGGCCGGTGTCCCCCAAGCGGTCGCTCGCCGCCTCGCCTCGCCATCCCGTAATCAACCGCCGGGGCAACTCGATTAAGAAGAAGTGCTCGTGCTCGCCGACGACGCATCCCGGCTCGTTCCGCTGCGGCTTGCACAAGCACTCGGGGAGCGGCGGCGGCGGCGGAGGGAACAATCACTCGGACTCCTTCGTACCGAACCGGCTGATCATGCTGCGATCGGCGATGAGGAACAGGATCGTGAGCATCGGAGGTGTCGAGGGAGACCTGATGATGAGAGCTCTGACGGCTCTGATTCGTCCGTCGTCACACCAGCAGAAGCGGCAAGCCGCGTTCCAGCCGAGGCCGAGTCGGCTCTCAGCGATGTCCAAGGCAGAGGATCTCTAATCAGGCTGGATTTGCGCGTGAGCTCCAGGACCAAGCCCACTCCAGGCGAGCTCGACTACGACTGCGAGCTGCTGAATCAGCTCTTGACGATCGATCAGCTTCATCTGGCTTCGAAGAAGCGGCGGAGTTCGCCGCGAGGGCTGACTTCACTTGTACATAATAATTTGCAGGCCGTTGACGGCCGTTGAGGAAGAAAGTTTTGGACATTGCCTTTGCCGTGAATTAAAAACCCTCACGAAACCAAAGCAAATCCCGCAACTTCGACTCTAACCTGAATCCGGGTCACTTCTAATCTAATTAAACCAACCTGCAAAAAAGCTAGTTAGGTTTGAAACCGTTGGCAAAGAGAGTCGTGACGTCCGGTAGGTTTGTTTGTGGTTGCAGCGTCTCGTCTCGCCCACCGTGCGACTTTGATTCCGTTTTTGCCGTTGACATTCGCCGTTGCGGCCCGTCACCTGCTCTGTTGACTTCTCCGCCCCGGTCCGTCGTCGTCCCGCCCAAGGAAGGTATATCTAATTCATTCCTCTCTTTTATTTTTTCTCTCTCTCTCTCATTTAATTTTCGCTTACCATTATTATAATTGTTAATATTTTTAAGGTATTTTTGCTGGTGCAGGTGCGATGCCATTACGTAGAACTTGGCCACCTAGATTAACGGACCGATTAGATTTAATAAAGAAACGGAGACAACTAAGGGAGAGTTTCCCCACTTGGCAATAATGAGACAAAATAAATTGAATCCGATTGGTTGACCATTCGAAGCCCCAATGACGCCAGCTGGCGTCGCATTGAATTGATCAATCCGAGGAGGGGATTCATTCACCGAACACTCCGCCCGTTTTGAGTGTGTCCATCGCGGAATGTCAACTCCATCGAGAGGGCAAATGGTGAAGAGAAAGATCAGGCTTTGGACCGTACGTTGTGTGGAGGAGCCACGATTCTTCTTGACCCTCCAATTTGATGAGATCTGGACATTAGACAACAAAATTCGATTCTGCAAAGTTTATAAACTATACCGATTACGGCGGTCAAATCGTACGGGGTTTCGATGGGCAAGGACAGCGAATATGGAAATTGCGATCCAAATCACAACGGTGACGTCGATCTTAAAAACTCAATGTGAAAGCAACTACTAAGAGGCTGCTAGGGGGAAATCAGAAGGGAGACTTTGCGGTCATGCTATGCTTTTGTTCAGTCCAATGCTTTAGAATTTATGCTCTGTTCGTTTAGCAAAGAGTGAATAATTTTAAAAATATTTTTTTAAAATAATCATTTTTATCGCTTGAAATTAATAATCGATAAATAATATTTTCACTACTAACGACAATCTATGCCTAATTATTTTCGTGAACGATAACAACAAATTTTGTTCGCTTATTTTTGTAAGGACAAAAGAAAATCATTTAAAAAATAATTTTTTAAAATAATTTATTTTTTACGAGATAAATAAATTGTTAGATATGATTTGACTAGGCATTAGAAATTCGAAAGCGTGGAACAGGAAGCGGCAAAGGCGGAGAAAGCCCGAAGGGGAATAGGAAAATGGGGCGGGGCCGAAGATGGTCCCGCGATTGGTGCAGGGGAATGCGGGGCATGATTGGCTCCAATCTCCATGGCCCTCGTGACCCGACGGGCTAAGTTGTTGATTCTAAACACAGGTTTCTCAAGGTTGGATCTCAAATTCAAAAACCGTGACTCGAGAACCGAATCAGATTTAGCGTATTCCGCCCACATGCCTAAGTTTAGAATTTCAGGCATATTTAAAAAAACTTAAGATCGCAACTTCTTCTCATGGATATTTCTAGGTCGAGTAACAACGATTGCAAAATTAGGAGCTTTCGATGAACTTCGTTTCGAAAGTAATATACGTTGAATTTTCGAGCGCGCGTTATGAGCATGACACGAGATGTTGCAGCGCGATATTTATCTTCCACACTTAAACGTAGAAAGGAAAGTAGATGAGCCATTGTAACTGCACGGGTTTTACTTTTTATTGTTGGGAGAATGTCATTAATCTAATGGACTACACTATTTAGAATGGGAGCTACATCTATTCATAATGCAATGAGCTATAAAATTGATGAAGCCGTTTTGTATGTGCTGAGTCGGTGGATTCATCGATTGACTTATCTTAGAAGAATATTATGATTTAGACTTAAATTGGATTATAAGATAAGAGTTCAGAAACGATCGGTTTTAGTAATTACGGGCTCATGAGCTTTTGGTTACGAGGCAAAGAGACAACGTTCTTATCGCTGGAAATTGCATCAAATATTCATCACGCCACCTACGAGTTATACGCATTTCAAAAAATTTCTATTAGTCTAGTTGGACTGATTTTCATTTTTAACTTTTTGCTTAATTGAATTTTTAACATTTTAAAAATTCAACAGATTTGAAGGTTTCATCAAATATAAAAATTAGCAGTGAATTCACGATAAATTTTTCATAAACATTTTTTTATATATGAATAGTATTTCCAAAAAGAAAAAGAAAAATAATTTCTGCTTTTAATGAATCTTGAACAAGTCAAATATTTTGGACCCAAAAAAAGAAAAAAAAGGAACAAGTCGCATACTGTTGTATTTTTGAAAAAGATAGTCAAATTTTCACTCTATATTTTTTTGGGAAAATTTCAAAAAGGGCATGAAGTCCTCTCATTTTCTTAAATAAAGACCCTAAGTGAACATTATTTTAAATAAGGATCCGAAATGGCTATGAAATTTCAAAAAGGGCATTTCGATGTTTTCCTTAGTTAATTTTTTTTTTTTTTTTAATAAATTTTTCCTTCTTCTATTTCTTTAAAAATTAACAAAAAATTTTAAAAAATACAGAGGCAAGAGGGGGCAATGAAGGCGGGCGGGGTTCTTGGCACCTCGGCGAGGGCCGGCAACCCCGCCGATCGAGGCGAGGGCTAGTATAAGGAGAGGGTCGGGTCAAGGCGAGGGTCGTCGACTCCTACCTAGTCCTAGGCAGGGGTCCTTGGAGCTTGCCCATATTCTAGAGGGGCCAATCCTTTCCAAATTTTGGTGAGGGCCTTTGGCCCTTACCGAGGTGTCGGCAACCCCATCGACCCCCCACTAGCGGTGGGCCGATTGCCATAGGTGGGAGGGGCAACTCTCTCGCCAAGTGTGGTTGTTTTTCATTTTTTTTAAATTTTTTTAATTTTTAAAAACTAGAAAAAGGAAAAAATAGAGAAAAATAAACAAAAAATCAAAATGAGAAATGACGAAAATGCTTTTAGGCCGGGCCCTTTTTTGAAACTCTATAGCTACTTTAAGTCCTTATTTGAAACGTCTTATCTTACGCCACTTCAGTCCTTATTTAAAATAAAGTTCATTTGAGGCCTTTTTTTAAAAAAAATGAGAAGACTTCAAGTCCTTTTTTAGAATTTTCTCTATTTTTTCCACTTGTTTTTATCTAAAAATTGTTCTGAGAATCATTTCATTTTTTTCCCACCAACTCGTGGACCAAAAAAAAAAAAAAAAAAAAGATAAGAAAAGAAAGAGTTAATATTATGAAATCCCTAAGTTTGGTATACTTGTGATAAATTTCCTCAAATTATTTTTTTGACCATAAAAACTCCAAACCGAGACACTTGTGATAAATTTACCCCAAACCGGTATACATGTGACAAATTTAATATATCTTAGTTTTCCTTAAATTTAAGCATCATATTGATGAATTGGATGACACGTAATAGTTCACGGGCGTACCATTTTGAATTTTTTTACCCTTTATTTATCACAAGTATATCAATTTTGAATTTTTTATGGTATTAACCCAATTTAATAGAGGGTACATTTATTATGAGCGTATCGGTTTGGAGTTTTTTCGTGATCAAAAAATTTAGTTTTAGGTAAATTTATTATAGATGTGTCGGTTTTGGATTTTTTTGTTAAAAAAAATAATTTGGGATAAATTTGTTAAAGATATATTAGTTTGAAACTTTTTGTAATTAAAAAAATAATTTAAAATAAATTTGTCACGTATATATTAATATAGGATTTTTTCGTGGTATTAAGCCAAAAAGAAAGGAAAAAGGGCAGCCCAATTGGCCTCCCCGTCTGCAGCTTTGCTTGTGCTTCGTAGTTTGTAATTTCCATTGGTCAACGTCAACTGTCGATCCCCGTTCGAAAGTCGTCCTCTTCGTCTCCATCCCGACGTTTCCAAAAATACCAGAACGACCGCACTTTGTCCCCTCCCTCTCTCTCTGTGTGACTATCATCGCCATCCCCATCTCACGCGCGACGATCTCGATCTCGATCTCAGTCTCACTATGCTCGCCTCGCGATCCTCCAAGCACCGACCTCCAGCCTCCTCCCCCTCGTCCGCCCCTCTCAGCTCGCTGCTTCTCGGCCCAACCGCGGCCCGATCCTTCCCCGTCTCCGTCTCCACCGATCCCCATCATCGCCGCGGCTGATCGGCGCCCAGGCCTTACCTCCGGCTCGCTCTTGCAGTTCCTCTCCAGCATTGCCTTGGGCTCCGGCCTCGGGGTCGCGTACTGGCACTGCGCTTCCGAGGGCGACGGTTTGAAGCCGTTCGTGGCCTTCGCCGACTCGTCGACGACGCCCGCTGCTGAATCTGCGGTCGACAATCGCCGGTCGCGGTCGCTGTTCCGGAAATTGTCTTTTCCTGATTATAGCCCCAAGTATCTTTTTGGAGGTACTCGTTTTGTTAACTGTTGAGCGTCTGATAGCTTATCCTGGCGGTTTGAGTGGAATTTGTTAAATATCGATCTAACAGTGGAATTCAAACCACACTTAGCTGGGTAGTTATTTTTTAGCTTGATTGATCTTCAGGCACAAGATTATTCCCGTCATTCATCTGATTGCTCGCCAGGATTGTTTTGTCTTTTTTCGTTCATCAACCTGGTTTAATAAGCAGGAATTTTAGAGCATGTTTGCTCCTTCCTCGACCGTTGAGCTTGGAAATTTAATGCGCAATTTCAAATTTCGCACCTACAATCTCCATGTCCATAATGCAATTTAGGTGTTGATTGTGCGGCTTCTTGTTTAATTCTGTGGTGCAGATGAGTATAGGAGGAGGGTCTTCTTCAACTATGAGAAGCGAATCCGGTTGCGAAGTCCTCCTGAAAAGGTGATGCTTCTGTCTTGATTATGCACATTTTCATTGGTTGCACTGTAATATTTGTAAATCCCAATTGTTTAGCTTTGAGTGTAAAAGTACTCTATGGCACTTATTATATTACTGCTAAGAGAAGAGAATTTAACACAGTTGTGTATGTTTCTTTGAGCTGAATCTAATGCGCATATTGTGCTTATTTATTTGTTTGTTCGTTGTTCTTTTGGGCAACTATAGTTACTTGGTTTCTATGGGATATTTTCACGGATCATCTAGATAGGCGTGGTAGGTTTTATGAAAGGCTAGTTGTGACTATGATACGCACTATGAAGTGGACATTACGAAAGTCATTTATGCTGTTTGATGTCCATAAAAGTGTTTTTCCAACTGTGTATATCTTCTCATAAGATCTCCATTACTGGAAACTGAATTATACTTGATAATTATTGTTTTATTTTTGGTTTTCATTTTTATCATGCGGAAATACCTTATGTTGAAAACCGTGACCCATCAAATATATGCATCACGTAAGGCAAGAACTTGGATGGTCGGTCACCGACGGCCAAAGATATGAATATTTGCACTTAGGTGGTGTAGGGAATCGAGCATCTGTTGTGTACTTAATCCACACAAAGGTCAGTTCCTCTTGGGTTTGTCCAGACTGTAATCACTGTGAACCATAGGAGGGTGTTTATTTAGTGACTTTGGGATGAGAGTTTCTTGAAGTTTAAGAACCTATTGAGAGCATGGGTTTATAACATTTGGCTAATGTAAGCTATCTAGATAAATGTCCATACATCGTGTAGGCGTTCTTCTGATGATCTGCTTGCGCCTGTCATACTTCTTTATGCATTCTGTCTTGGGCTTTATTTCCCTAGCAGGCACTTAAGATCTGTCAGTATTCTCATGATTGTTACTAAAACAAGTTGCAAAGAAAAGAAGAAATTTTTTAAAGGAGATAAAGTCTACAGAACCATCTAGCTGAATATGCATGGTATAATGCATGACCTTACGGCTATTTAAATGCTTAATGCATGAGAAACTAATGACTGCATCAGGAGAGCCAGGATTTACCTTAGCTGATAAATTTGTTTTAATGCATAGTTTGGTTTAATTAGATTGAAATGGGAAAAGTACTCTGCTTGCACTTGATTTTACTGCCTTCCTTATTTTCCTCTTGCATTGCATTATTATGGCTTGACTCATAGCCGTCATCTGGGTTTCCTTTTATTGTTTTTCGGTGATGTGAAATGAAATCAATTTTTGCACCATAATGCTGGATCCAAGTTCATAAAATAGGTCTTGTTAACGAGTGCCCCCAGGGGCACTTGTTAAATACAGAGATTGTGCAGAACATAAGGACAGACAGTGCATTGGAAACTGTGAAGTTTCCTTAATTGGTCGCTGGAGGCACTTCTATCAAAATCCTTGTAAAATTGCTAAATTCACAGCTGTTTGCTACCATATATGGCCTTTATCTTATATTTTGGATACTTGGGCCAATGAATTCTTTAGATTTGGGGTCTTGAATGCGTCAGTAGTCTATGCATAAAATCACTATGTACAATTTCGGTGCGTATGTTCGGATATCATTGTCAAGGGATGTTGATTCGACAATTAAATGGTGCTGGCTTTTTTGTGTAGGTTTTTGAATATTTTGCATCTTTCCGAACCCCAGAAGGACAAATACTCATGAAACCAGCAGATTTAATGCGTGCAGCTGTTCCTGTTTTCCCTCCTTCTGAATCCCACCTGGTTCGAGATGGGTATTTGATAGGAGAGAGGAATCCTGGGGAGCTACGATGTGCTCCATCGGAATTCTTTATGCTTTTTGATGTCAACAATGATGGACTAATATCGTTTAAAGAGTGAGTTTCCCCACTTAAGCTGATGTTTTCTGTTATATCTTATTTGCTTTCAGGAATATAATTTTGTTCCAATGTATTTTTATCAGGTACATATTTTTTGTAACACTACTCAGTATCCCAGAATCAAGCTTCTCAGTCGCATTCAAAATGTTTGACATAGACAATAGCGGGTTTGTATACGGGATCCTTTTCTTTCCTGTGCCTATTCTCAAAAGTCAGTTGCCTGTAAACGTTAAGTTTTTACTGCTTCTGCTTTCCGGATGCTGACTTAGAAATATGTTGGATCATCCATAGTCAAGTTTGACTTGTATGCATCGTTTCTTGACTCTCTCGACATATTTGTTCATATTTGTAATGTCATAGTTTAATGCTTAAGTACTGCCGTTGCTTATATCTTAATCTGTAGCTACAATATTTAAACTCTAGAAATTTGTGGTGTGGTTGCATTTATATGTGTTGCTTTTCGATGTGAATGGACTCCCTTTTTTGCCACTGCCTATCTTTCTATACATTTTTTTTGTTGCTGGTTCTATCAACTGCTGGTAACTTTATCATTCTACAGGGAGATAGACAAGCAAGAATTTAAGAAAGTGATGTCTCTGATGCGAGCTCACAACCGACAAGGGGCACACCATAGGGATGGACGTCGAACTGGATTAAAAGTTAGGGGTTCTGTTGACGATGGTGGCCTGGTTGAGTACTTCTTTGGCAAAGATGGGAAGGAATGTCTTCAGCATGATAAATTTGTCCAGTTCATGAGAGATTTGCATGATGAGGTAATTCAGCACTTCCAATTTTCCCAACAAATAGCAGGTCACCTCTCTGTGGACACTCAGAATCTGAAACTTGAATTGTTATCGTGCTTTCTTCTTCACTCAATTGATTTTGAATTGAGGAACTTTTATTACTTTTGATATCTGCGGTGGTTATCTTGTCTCTTATAATTAGCTCATCTCATGTGATGCCTTATACTTTACCAGCGGAAGTCAAGGTTTCATAGTGGCCCAGATCGAATGTTTCTGCTTGTTGAACTTTGTTCTTTTTCCCATTGCAAGTTTAATACCATAATCTTAACATTAGCATGTAGAGCACATCGTTTATATATAAGCTTAACAAGACCAGTCGGTTGTTTATCTCTGCATTCACTATCCTTGGTTGAATTTTTGTATCATATTGTTGGTTTTTTGTGGGGAGACTGCCTTGATCCCTTTCTCTCTCACAGTACTTTAGGTTAAATGGAACCTACTTAGATCAGAAGTAAACTTGCTAATTTTCTTTCGCCTGTTTTGATTGGTTTTGGTTTGCATTATCTAATATGAGCAATCTCTCTCCATCTTACAGATGCTTAATTTGGAGTTCGCTCATTATGACTACAAACAGAGGGGAACCATTTCTGCTAAAGATTTCGCATTGTCCATGGTTGCTTCTGCTGACATGAAACATTTGCACCGTTTGCTGGATCGAGTTGATCGATTAGACAAAGAACCGCATCTTACAAATTTGCGTATTTCACTAGAGGAATTTAAGAACTTTGCAGAGCTACGCAAAAAATTGCAGCCATTTTCCTTGGCCCTTTTCACTTACGGAGAAATAAATGGTTTGCTCACTAGAAAAGACTTTCAGCGAGCTGCATCTCATGTAAGACATGTCTCTCTTCTTCATACCTTAACAAACTTCTTGTCCGTGTTTTATTAATGGTATGACTGGATATGTTACTAATAGCTCACGTTTGCATCTTAAAAGCCAGTCAAGCTATTTGCCTATTTTGCATTGGAAGTTTCTTTTGTTGCGTAATTTTGGCATTCAGGACTAGCAGGTGCCGTAGCTTATAGCACATTAGCAGATATCATGGCTTTAACTTTTAACATGACATCGGCACACACAATTTGATGGAAACAGTTTTGGTTTACACGAATTCACATTACCAAATAGCACTGAGAGAAGCAATTCTATTTTATCAATGTTCTACTATGTGATTCTGCTATTTTGTCGTGCAAACCTTCAGATTTTCCATGGAAATGGTTATTGAATGCTGGCTTCTCTTAAACCACATGACTCCCTATGTTATTACTATTTGCAATGAATCCTGTCTAAATTGTTTTGTGGGAATTTTGACTCAAAATCAGGTTTGTGGCATCTCGCTCACGGATAATGTCGTTGAGCTCATTTTCCACGTGTTCGACTTAAATCATGATGGAAACTTAAGTGCAGAGGAATTTGTCAGAGCTCTTCGCAGACGGGAAAAGGACATTGCAAAGCCAGAGGGCGATGGTCTCATGGGGTTGCTGTCTTGTTGCCACCAGTGTGGAAACAAGTACACGATCGAGCGCTTGCTTTCTTGAGTGTTGTCTCAGGTGCATGGTCCCGTATAATCTTATGTGACGACTTCTCTGTGTTGCTGGTTGCTGGAAGTGTTGGCGAGATTCAATGATCCCATGACTCCTTTGGGAGTGGAGATGAGTCTCGAACTGCGTAGCGGCTCCAGTGATCTGATGCTGAAGAGTGTTGCCTAGCAGCGAGATACTCATGAAGGCAAGCAATAGCTTCACATTCTGGATCCATTGGGCGTGTCTAAGATAGGAGAGTGGCGGTTCTCATCCGGCACTAGTAGATGTGAGGTCGATGACAGCTGGCCCGTTTACCCGGGCTTATAATAGCAAACTGGTATGGTTCACTTCAAATGTACAAAAACATAATCGAGTATAACTTCGGACATTATACGGATTGTTTGAGTTCATTGGCCTTGCAAACTTTGGAGTAACCATTGAGTTAAGATGCGGGCTTGTGAAGCGTTGTGTTGTATATATGTAGGTTTTCTCTTGACGTGATTGGAGGGTTCTTCTTCCGTTCTTGTGATGCAAGCATTAGGCGAACAAGTGCTAAGATTTTTGCGTTTGTATGGTAGTGATATTGTTAACAAGTGTTCCCAAGATAATCTTTAAGTTAAATAGAAAAGGACTTAACTCTTTCTAAGACATATTGAAAATAGAAGAGTTACACCCTTTAGTAGTATCATTTCTTTCAAATATTAAATTTTAAATCACCAAATAATAGTTAATAAGTTTTTTTTTTTTTTTTTGGGTGTGGTCAGAGTAGTTAGTAAGGTTGAACGAGTGTTCAAGGGGAATAGACATGTGATGGAATGGCTAGTTGTGAGCTCGAACTTGTTCGAGAAGCTATGAGCCAATGCTAGAAACGTGACTAAGTTAAGTTACTCGCGAGTAGTTCGGACTTGGCTCGATGACCGCCGAAGACTGGCTTCTTTAATTTCGGGTCAAACTACTCGAGTATATCATGTCGGATCGAGCTCGGGCTCGCCAATATTAACCTCGACAAGGGATTCTCTTCGAATTCCTTTTACCTTTTTATTTTATGAAACTATATGTTATAGAAAGGAGAAGAAGCCCTTCAATTATATGATGTACCCACAAACATATAAATTCACGAAAAAATAGCCGAGTTCATAAAGCTTGAGCTCGAGTTTACACAGAACTTTGTTGAAATCGAGTTGAGTTTGAGCATCGCACCGTAACAGCTTGGCTCTACTCGATCCAACTTCCAGTCAAATGAACTGGTCGCGAAGAGCAAGTGGACTCTTAATTCTCGAAAGCCTCTTCTTCAGAGCATGGCGTTGACTTCGACTTTCCCGTCACAGGAACCTCATTTGGCCCATTGAAAAAGACGAGGGGAAAAATAAATCGGTGCAAATCAATTTCGTATGATGTTGCATCGAAGCAAATGATTCCAATGATGAATCATGTTTAGTCCCCCGGAAAATGGTTGGGCGGTCAATTCCCAACCTCCTTGATCATGGAGTTGTTAAATAAAAGCTCAATTAGCCTAGAAATGATCTCCTTTCCCCTGCTCTTTTTGCCATATCATTCTTCCCCACTTGCAGCTAATTCCATGTCTAAATGATTATTACTATTTCACTTTTTTTTTAGGGTTTGTTTAATTCTTGGTGGGCCCGACATGCCATATAAAAAGACGTGTGTATAATAAATATAACTAGGGAATCAATTCATAATCATGATTAACAAAAGAGGAGATACAGAAGGGTTTCCCCAAATTCAATGATTGGAGGCAACGATGGCCAATTGGCCAGCCCATTACAGAACATAATTACTCCAGTTTATTCCAACATAATTACCGATTTTATTCCCTTTTTCCCCGATTTCTTTCCCCAAGGAAAGAGAGGCAAATAATGGTCATCAAGATATTCTCTACCATGTGAGGACGCGCATCGCCACACTTTTGAATTAAAAATCCGTTTGGTAATATAATTTTTGAAATAAAAACCCGTTTGATTATGCAACTTCATTTTCCTACTTATAGAATGTATTTTTTTTTCTTGAGAAGAAGTTTTGGAGTCACTTGAAAAAGTAAAAAAAACAAAAAATTTCTTCTCTGTAAGGGTGCAACCATTCTATTTCTCTATTTACGTTCTAAACCTATTTTCGAACAGGTTTGAAATAGAAATTTGTTTGATTATGTAATGCTATTTTTCCGTTTCTAAAACAAATTCTTGTTTCAAAAATAGATTTGAAAGAGAAATGAGAAGTTAAAAATTATAAATTTTCTATTCTAGAAATAGAAATGAGAAATAATCTACCAAGATCTTATTTTTTTCTCAAGTCTTCATTGCACTCTCTTTATTGATCGCCGCCAACCGCCTCCCTCGACGACATCGCCGGCCGTCGGCGACCACGATGCCAATCGTCGGCCATCGCTGCCGCGACCACCGTTGTTGCCAACAACCTTTTCTATTGCCTTCGACTCTTGTGATCATCGCCACTGCCGCCAACCGTCGTCTACCACTGGCCTTTGCCTGTCATTGTTATCCGCCGCCAACCATCCCTCCCCCCCCCCCGGCGGGCCGCCGCCGATCACCGTCCACCCCCTGCCGTTGGTCGCGGTTGCCCCCTGTCGTCATCCATCGCTGTTCGCCGTCGACCACCGTGGACCTCTTCCCGGCAGCCTACCGTCGGCCATTGAAACCACCGCTGCCACCGGAGTAGAAAATAAACAATAATTGTTATTTTCAAATAGTAAATAATATTTTCTAACAATAAAAATTATTCTCTTAAAGAAATTTTAAACAATTAAAAGTGAAATAGAAATTTTTGGTAGAAGATTTTGTGTTAATAATATTTCGGACGTAAAAATTTTTAATCATTATCAAAACGAACTTTTGTTCTGGGAACATAAATTTTATATCGTTATCAAACGTGATTTTTTACTAAAAAAACTCAATTAGAAACTAAAAATAGTCAAAAATTGATTTTATAAATAAAATGATTGTCATGAGTACTTTATATGTAAAAAATTAATTTTTAGTTAAAAATTGATTTTTAGAGCTGATGTCCCCCTAATTTGTGACTCAAAATGATCAAATCACAATCAATCAAGGAAAGAAAATCAAGGGAGGAGGAGGAGGAGTCGATGCGAGGACGCGGATAAAAGAGTAAAAATGGGAACATCCTCCGCGGAATATGCGGTCGTTTGTCCTCGGGACTCGGACCATTTTCTTATATATATATATATATATATATTTTGTCACTTAAAAGTGTTTCTGTCTTCGTGGGAAAATTAAAGTGGGTCGGGTCTCTGCCTTTCCAGCGAAATCCGAGTGCCGCACCTCACGCTTCCGTGCCGCTCGTGCGCCGCACGCTCCTTGTTTTTAATTCCCTTGAAGGCTATGGAAAGTGAAAGAAGGAAAAGATCGGGCAACTTTTATTTGACCTTAAATCGTGCCAATTCCAAGCATTAATTGGATAGTGCAAACCAATTGCCTAAGCTCGGATCGGGGCAGTAATTCATGCGCCGCAAGTTGCGAATTTTGGATTGGCGGGAGATACTGAGATTGAATATCGATAAACATTAGAAGTCCGTTGATTAACTTACGAAATTGAATAGATTGAAAAATGAGTAAAAAATTTGGCCACTATTATGTGGGGAGCGTAACAATATCCATTAATGCCTGCATTGATTTCAACACTTCCCATTAAATTCGGACATGGCTTTAGCATGAACTATTATTAATTATAGTCCATAATTATAATAGAGCAATTCCTATTTGAAAAGTAAAAGTAATCGTCAGGATCTTTCTTCGACACTAGAAAAGCAATGTAATTGGAGGATCAACATCGAAACCCGGCTAATGTTACGCTCTCTAGGTCAATTTGACTTCTTTTTTTTTTTTTTTTTTGTTTTCCCTCTCTTCTGATTGACCTTATCTTTGACTCAATTTGACATCTCTGCTTAACAAAATTGGACGACACGGTATAGAATGCACAAGGAGTACGATCGAGAAATGGCTCCCGTGCTCAATGCCGGCACGCATTGCCGCCATTGCTCCGCCTGGCTCTCGCGCCCGCTTCGAGCTTGCATCATCCGGCGCGCGCTCCTAAAACAGGCTAGGCTCCACGCAGCCCCGAAAGGGAATACGCGGCAGGGGTCGAACCTTTGATCGAGGAAAAGCGAACACCCACGTAGTCGTGACATTAGTTTTTGCTTCACCACGGCACGGTTAGCCAAAAACCACGAACGGCGGCCATTTTCCCCAATCATGGAAAGCTGAGGACTACGCGCTGCAACGAAGGTGGGCCATTCGCTAAAAACGAGTGATTTCCTTTCCGAAGTTGACCTTCTCTCCTCCTCCAGCCACATTGCCCTAGGAAGAAGAAGCGGAAGAAGAAGAACCTCTCCTCTGTTTTTCTTCTTGGGCAGAGAGAAATTGGCCCTACTTCCCTCGAAACATTCCTCTTCCTCCTCTGTTAGCCGAAACGAAGCACCGTTAATGCCCTTTTAATCTCGCCTCCTTGTCGCCGTGCTTTGTTCTTTTGCATTGGGAACCCTGTCAGAACCGAGGGGTACATCCCAACGACTCTTCTTTCATCTTTTCCTCTGTCTGTCAGGGGGTCCGATTCTGATTTGGAGATCGAAAAGGAGGAGTCTTTCGATCGGAAAGGGGGCCTTTTCTATCTTGGCAAATCCTACAATCCGGTTTCTGGGTTCCTGATATCGTCCCCTGAGGAGTGGGTTTTCCTTTTGTTGGTTTTGGCTTGATTGAGTTCGGGTCTCGCTAGAAGCGGAAGCTTGCAGAAAAAGATTTCATTTCAGGGTTTTCCGGTTTTCTTGCGTATCTGTGATGTTTAGATGAATCTGGGAAGTGGCACTTTGGCGAATTTGATTTAGCTCTTGAAGAAAGGCCGAGTTTTGTGCTGTTATTGGTGCTGTTGGTTGCAAATCAATGGGAAAGCCCACAGCGAAGAAGAAGCAAACTGTTGTACCGAAACCCGGAGATGCTCCGGGAAAGCCGAGCAAACCTTCCGACCGCAACTCCAAAGCCTTTGATGAAGACACTGCGGTTTTCATCACCATGTCTCAGGAGCTCAAGGAAGAAGGTAACAAGCTCTTTCAGAAAAAGGACCATGAAGGAGCCATGTTGAAGTACGAAAAGGCCCTTAAACTTTTGCCAAAAAATCATATCGATGTCGCTTACCTGCGCAGCAATATGGCCGGTTGCTACATGCAGTTGGGTATTGGCGAATATCCGCGAGCAATCAATGAATGCAATTTAGCATTAGAAGTGTCCCCTAAGTATAGTAAAGCGCTCTTGAAGCGCGCGAAATGCTACGAGGTGTTGAATAGGTTGGATTTTGCATTGAGAGATGTTAATAATGTCCTGAGTATGGAGCCGAATAATTTAACTGCGCTAGAACTTGTGGAGAAGGTGAAAAAGGCCATTAGTGATAAAGGTATCCAGATTGAGGACAAAGAAGTTGTCTTGGAGAATAATGAGTCCCCTAGTGCTTTGCCGGTGCGCAAATTGGCAAAAGAGAAGTCGAAGAAGAAAAGGAGTGGCAAAGTCGAGGAGAAGAAGGCTGAGGATAAGATGGTAATAGAGGATTCGACGGCTATTGTGAAAGATAAGGAAATGGTTTTGAAGACTATCAAGGAAGAGAAAGAGATAACTAAGGATGTTAAGGAAGAACAGAAAGTGGTTACTACGACAGTGAAATTGGTTTTGGGTGAGGACATAAGATGGGCTCAGTTGCTGCTAAATTGCAGTATCAAGTTGGTGCGGGATGTTGTGTTGGATAGGTTTCCTGGTCTGAAGGGCGTTCTCATGAAGTATAGGGATCGAGAAGGTGATTTAGTCACTATCACTACTACGGATGAGCTCAGGTTGGCTGAAACATCCAGTGAGCAGCAGGGTTCGTTTAGATTGTATGTTGCAGAAGTTAGTCCTGATCAGGAGCCGGGATATGAGCGAAATGAGGAGGAGTTGGACAACATCAAGAAAGAATTAGCTGCTATGATTGAGGATGGTCAATTTGAGAAAGAAGGAAATATCGAGAAAGGCTCTACTGGCGTAGAGGACTGGATCATTGAGTTTGCACGGCTGTTTAAGAACCACGTCGGGTTTGATTCTGATTCTTACTTGGATCTTCATGAGCTAGGGATGAAACTTTATTCCGAGGCGATGGAAGATGCAGTCACAAGTGAAGATGCTCAAAAACTTTTTGAGATTGCTGCAGAGAAGTTCCAAGAAATGGCGGCCCTAGCATTGTTGAATTGGGGCAACGTTCATATGTCCAGAGCGAGGAAGCGAGTTTTCTTCTCGGAAGATAATTCTAGGGACACTATACTTTCGCAAATTAAAACCGCTTATGACTGGGCAAATAAGGAATATATCAAGGCAGGACTGAGGTACGAGGAAGCTCTGAAAATGAAACCCGATTTCTACGAAGGTCTGCTCGCACTTGGGCAGCAGCAGTTTGAGCAGGCAAAGCTCTCCTGGTATTACGCGATTGGGAACAATTACAACTTGGAGACTGCTTCTTCTGACGTCCTAATGCTCTATAACAAGGCTGAAGATAGCATGGAGAGAGGAATGCAGATGTATGAGGAGATGGAGGAGCAACGTCTCAATGGTATTTCTAGAGAAGAGAAAGATAAAGCTCAGCTCCAAAAGATGGGACTTGATGCTTTATTGAAAGAGGCATCTCTGGAGGAAGCTGCTGAACAGGTTGCCAATATGAAGTCACAGATATACCTTTTGTGGGGCACCTTACTTTATGAGCGTTCTGTTGTAGAGTATAGGCTAGAGTTACCAACCTGGGAAGAATGCGTGGAGGTTGCTGTGGAAAAGTTTGAACTCGCTGGAGCATCTCCTACAGATATAGCTGTCATGATTAAGAACCATTGCTCAAATGAAACTGCTCTGGAAGGTAATTAGCCATATATCCAATGGTGCTCGTCAAACTTGACTCCTTTGCGCTTTAAGAGGTTATTTTATAGTACCCAAAAAAAGATGATTGTTTTTTTAATCTGTAGTTATTAGGGGAACTGTCTTTTGCAACTAAAAAGCATTTAACGTAGGTAAATTAGTGATGTGAAGTATTCTTTTAGTTTCTCTTTCTTGGTTCAGTTGCCTACACTGTATGAAGCACTATGACACGAACGAAGTTAAAGTTACCTTTGACAGAAAGCATCCACGATCTTGTAAAAGTTTTTCCTTGCATTCGTTGGGTTGTCTACAATACAATTGACTCTGTTGAAAGCCCGTACGAATCATGGGCAAGAGCGCTGGCGAATATATATATTTTTTGTGTAATTGTCTCTATGGATTGCTTGGTTTTCAAAGGCTAATTCATGAAAAACACTGCTGCTGGTCCAGGGTTCAAGATCGATGAGATTGTCCAGGCATGGAATGAGATGTATGATGCTAAGAGATGGCAGATCGGTGTTCCGTCTTTCCGTTTGGAGCCATTGTTCCGCCGGCAGGTTCCGAAACTTCATTCAATCCTGGAGCACCTGTGAAGTTGTGGTTGAAGGGAACTTCTTCTCAAGAATGCTGCGCTCAATTATGAAGTCTCATTATCTAGTTTTTTGCAATACTTCTGTTGAAGATAGGTAACTCACTGTTTATTGCATTTTCTTGTTCTTTTGTTTAGCAACTCCAAGTCTATTGCCTTGATAAGTGGTGGAACTGCAATTACTAATACATTGGGTTTCTTATTTTTCCTGCGATGCGTGTTAAATTACTCGAAGAAGCACATTCTGTACAGATTTATTCACCATGTATGCAGTTATGTGCAAGGAATAGGCTTGTGATGAACCATTTTGTGTACTACAGTCATTGATAGGTCACTAATCCCTTCAATTTTCCATACAAAGAGGGAGAGCCGGTTGTTCTTTTTTCTCACTTGTGCTTGGCTTGGGGGAGAGTGGGAAGAGGGAAGTTATGGGGATCTCTTGGAAATATTGTCATGCCGATGGTGTTTAGAGGGAGATTAGCATAGATGTAATTTTGTCTTTCTGAGATGTTTATTTCGTATATATATGAAAGGACGTGGATTCTCCATATAATTTGTAACGGTTGACAGTCCCACTTCCAGAATGATGTCCTGTAATGAGTTGCAAGTGGGGTTTCATGGGTTGCCTTGTATTAGGAATGCCTCAAAGTGTTAACCAGCTGTTAACATTCAGCAACCTTTCTTAATCATCAGCCGTTTGACTGGTTCTTTAGGAATGTGTTTTGGTTGGAGAGTGCCGGTGAAGCTTTTGTGGATAGAACTATTTATTGGAAAGTTTGTAATCTCAGAAAGAAGCCAAAATAGAGGAAATAGTGGAACAGCAGCAAGGTAGGAATAATATTGCATGTAACATGAAAGCTTCTGTATGTGACTTTTGAGATTGTGATGCGATGCGCCCACAAAATGGAGGACAGTGAGATGCCTTTCACACCACTCTGAGTAGGAATGGCTTTACTGTTTCTTCCAAGATAGATGGTCCTCATTAGTTTATCCACTTTTCATCCTTGCCAAACCCGATAATTAGTTGTTATGAGAAGGTCTTCTGGCCAAGCCTCTAGTTTGTCACCAATTGCCCTAGTATCTCCCAGAGTGTTGACTGTGGTTCAGTAGATATTTCTGGTCACTACTTCACTGTGTAATTCATGTGTGGTTTTTTATGTGACTATCTAGAGGATAACTGTGCTGGTATCCTTGATACGGCAGCGACCCGTGAATTTGCTCTGTTCTCTTTCTGATAAACAAAACAACCATATGTGTACTGATGTATAATTGTTTTTAATCTGTTTGATTATGACAGGTACTTTTCATGCATTTTCCTTGTGCATAGCTCGTTGTTTGCTTGGGGAGCAAAGGACGGAAATCGGTCCTGTGCCATTTCGGAGGGGCTTTACGTTTTAGAGATTGCTGTAAAGCTGGATGCATTTTTGTGTGCATCGTGAAGGTTGGATTGCATATAGCACATTTTTTTCATAGTTGAGATAGCGGGTCATGGGTATTTGATTTGATTTCATTCGATTTGTTTCTCAACGACAATAATGGGAGATTATGTTGGGTCGCATCACCATTTGTAGTGGTGTATGTGGTTTGCTTTAAACTATTGGTTGTTTCAGCTTTTACGGTTTCATGGTTTCGCCGATAGCAAACTTTTTTCTTTCATACTTGTATTTTTTCAGGCTTCCCTGCCTTATGGTGATGCCTGCATTTCCCTTTTCCTTCCTTTTCTTTGTTGGGGAAAAAAAAAAAAAAAATATTATGGCTCGACGGAAAATGCAGCTGAAGAATCTGTTGCTCTACTATGCTAACTAATGGTGATGTTCCCTACCTGACCATAGAGATGGTAAAAAGCTAGGGAATTCTATTTCCCAACTCTCTTTTTTGACTCTGCTTTTAGTCCTTAAAAGAGTTTTAGAGGACAGATATGTTTCATAAACAGCATTAGCACCCTTTGTTTAACACGGCATGAACGATATGCCTATTCATCTGAGTTGAGTGCACAACATTGGATATGGTCATTTTCTTGCACACCGTCTGTCTGTATTATTGCGAGTATCCAAACGACAATTCATAAAACTATTCCATGAAGAGATGTGAGCAGGAGCACCAGATTTGGATTGTTGCAGATGCTGATAGAGTTTATGTCTAATTCATGTGCAATAACCAATTTGAATCTGGCTTCGATGATCCATCTGCTTACTCAAGCTTGTAGTAGAGCACTCAAAAGAAGCTTTAGATCGTCTACTCTAGTATGAGAGTGGGCAAGTGCTTTTACAGAGTAGGCCATTTGAATGCATAGGGCAAGTAGTGTAGCTTCCGACAGATATGAGATAAACCAGAGTATTGACCATTTTGTAGAAGGAAGGTACATCAACAAGGAGAAACCCAGCCTTCTAAGTGCGGGAAGGAGGAAGATGCCAAACCCAAAAACCTGAACCTGAGGGTCGAGCTGTGTTAAGCTCTTCTTCTCTGATTCTGTTAATGCCGTCAACGCGAACTGCTGACGGGTGACGGAATAAGGCGGCCAGAAGCGACGAGCAATCGGGGTCAAAGCTAGTAAATTTTGCAAAGGTACTATTATTACATACCTCGCAGATTCAGAATTAAAGCACACCGACTAATTTGCGAATTTACTTCGAGATGCAAAGCACAAAAAATGCCCACAGATCCATCTGCAAAGCTGGTGCACGTTCTCTTGCCATTACATGATATTGTTGCGCGAGTGATGGGTGCTAAACCTCCTCCAAACGAGCCAAAACATTCTCCTGTAAACCACTGTAAGAAGAGGGATTTCATTTTTCTGTTTATCATTGCCATATAGTCGACCTCCAGTGCTTTGTGAATGTGACAGGAGGAACGGCCTGTTTCGAGTACTGAGATTGATAGAGACCTCCTTTAAGCATTCGAGTTCTTTCACGTCATAACCACCGCGAGTATTGTCTACTGACAAAGAGCATGTCTGTTATCTTCCGATCGCGATACTGCAATGCTGCCCTTCGCTTTCTTTTCCATCCATCAGCTTCCCCCATGAAGACCGACAGAACAACAAAATCAGATGGGGGTAAAAGGAAGAGTTTTAGTGAATAACAGCTAAAAAGTATACTCAAAGCACAAGTCCAATCAAAATTTTGCAAATGAACTGGGAAACCATCTGTCTAGAAACAACAGAAAAAAGTAACCTCAGCTCAGTGCCTGTCGTATTGGCTCTTAGAATTGGCTTTTATCGTTACCGACCTTAGCATCTGCTCCAGAAGAAACTAGTACTTTCAAGGAGTTGGAAAAATGCTAGTCCAGATTCTTTCTGCATAACTGCCAAGCTCGGTTGTCGCCTGCATAAGAAAAGCTGTTTTCAAACTCACCAGCGACTTCCCGTGAACAAATTTTTGAGGGCACGACATAATTGTAGTAGTCAATAGTACCTTCTGAGCAAGACGTTGCTGCTGATGCCAAGGGCATGAGCATCTTTGTTTGTCTGCATTTAATCAACGAAGTTAGAAAGTTTGAAACACCTTCATCTCGTGAAGCAGCCAGCTAGACTTATAAAGCCAGAATTACTAGGGTAGATTATTACACAGACTGAAAGAAATAGATCCAGATAAGATCCTCTCCTAAATCAAAATATGTGCAACTTTGGCAGTCCATACTAGAAATGGAACCATAGCAGAAGAGCTTCAAATAGGTGGATTTTCATTGCAGCTAATCTAAATAACAATTGGCGAAACGCTGAAATGTAGAGATTCGGCATGAACCGGAACGAATTTTGCTGCAATGTGTAAGCATGAGAGGAGTGCCTAGTTTCTACAGATGATATCTCGGAAGTCATGGTACTGAACAGGGATCTCATCCCACCTGATGCAGATTAGAAGACACAAATCATTTCTTTACAATGCAAGACACGAGAACATTCTCTTGGGAGCGGCTTTCTTGCGGTGATTCGCCATCAGCTCTAACCCTTACCTTGGTCGGCATAACTCGGGAGAATCTTTGTCGTTGCCTATGTTCATTTTCTCATCAAAAACACTAGTGAGAGCTCTCACTCACTTCCTTTTCAAGAATATTTGAAGCACGGCGGGATACGTAATCGATACCTTGCCACTTAAGTTGAGGTCATTCTGTGGTCATTTCCCACAGCAGATTAGTGCCATTGGATGCCAATCCTGCAATTGCATTGCCCGATTCGCGCACATTGGCCTCGATATCTGCACTAGAAAGGAATAGAGCCATGAGTTTCTTCTGCTATTTCCCAAGAATTTCGAAAATAACGTGCATCAAACAATCTATCATCAAGGATCTTAACTGAGAATGTCCATTTTCCGTAGCCTACACCCAAATTATCCTAATCAGTACCTGGCTCACAATTCCTTTCCCATTTATGTCGAACTAAACATCGCAATTTTTTTGGTGAAGTTATACCGTAAACACATAGAATAGGACTAGAGTCATTTTGCAAGCATGGATTCCAACACAACACCGATACTTTTTACACTTATTAAAGTAGGAATCAGCAGGTGTGGTCAAACAAAGAAAGGCATCAAGAACCAGTAGGGGTCTGATATTGTACAATTAACATCATAGCCTTATTTGTAATTCAACAAAAAAAAAGTGGAAAAAACTATAGAAAATGAAGTCCAGTCTGGGAGGATCTAGCACCTTCTCTATCTTTACACTTGAAGGGTGCTGCAAGGATAGGAACTCATCTGTAACATAAGAATTGAAAGCTACAGATTTTCCTTGAGCAGTGGACAAATTGAGTTGGGAATCAACATCCTTCAAGGACATCTAAGCTCACTTTGTTGTCAAAGTTGAGTGGGCACTGTTAACCAGTTTGTTGCACACTGCAGACTAGAATTTGGTAATGGGAATCATATAGCTTCTCATACGATGGCATGAGAAGATCATCAGTTTCCTTCCGAATTTAGATTAACAGAATGAAAGAAGATTTTGCATGAGATTTATTTTTTGTTTTGATATTCTGTTCCATGATTGTCTAACATGGAGATATATCCTGATGCAACTTCCTCCCTGGCAATGTTCCATGACTGTGTGACATGTAGATGTCGTAAGATGGACGCACCTTTGATCCCTGGTGTCAGAGGAAGTTGTACTGATACTGACCTGATCATGATAAAAACATATAGAGAATCTTGGCAAGAGTGTCGTGGTAATAGCCTGAGGAAAAACTACAACTAATAAGTGAAAACGCACTATAAAAGTGAGAAAGTCCTTCCTACAAATTTGACTACAATAGAAATTGAGGAATTCTGAAGAACCGTTTGCCTCGAGTTGAAGATCGTTAACTATACTCTGATGACTCCTACTGGTCTGAATGATAAGGCCAGTGCTATTTGTTCTCTTGTGTGTTTGGATCAACAAAGCAACCGAGAGAAGGGGGAGAATAATTCTGCCCAGATATATGCGCAAGTTGATGCGAAAGCTAATAAAATGAAATCAGTGCCTGTATGCTGAAAGCTCGGAAAGTTCCTTGGCCCAAACTCATCTGTTTCACTCATAACATGACCAAGCATATATTCCTCAGCTGGTTGGCTATTGTGAACAGGCTAGCTACCAAGGACAGGATGTCCAAGCCATATGCCTCAGTGGATGTAACTTAGTGTGTCATGCAGCTCTCATCCCGAAAGCAGAGAAGATTTAGTCATGGACTGTGTGGTTGCAAAGGTGGTTTGGAGTCGACGTTACAGCGAATGTTGTTTGAAAACAACTACTCAAGCTGGTCTTTGGAGTTGGAATGGGTAATTCATCATATGAGAGGCAAAGCTGCTCGAATCTTCTCTTCAAGATTGCTCGGTGGGTTGCCATATATCATACTTGGATTTCAAGGGATTATTCAATTCAGGCTGCTGGTTCTTCCCTGAATAGCAATACCATTTTCTCTAGAATTCAGTACTGATGTGCTGCGTAAAATTTGTGATATCGTTGATAGAAGTCTAACTGCGTCACAGCGTTTTGAAATTTACAGGAATTGGAGATTAGATAGGTGGAGTAAGAATTAAGACAATATAGGATTACATCTGTTTATAGCCGCATCTGAAGCAGTATATTGCAAGGATTTATACAAGGTTTAATCCTCCTGGTCCTTAACACACTTGCTTAATTAGCGAAAAATGGTTCCTCTTACAACATACTATTTCTATTTAAACCCTCTCACCATATCTCTCTTTCCAGCTTGCAATGCACATAGTTATAATAAATTTGTCGCCAAGACAGTGTTCAATATTGGACCACCAAACGAAGATCTCGAAGAACTTGGTGCTTCACCATTTGTCAAGAAGAGCCAACCTGAGTGGCATGCACCTCAACATTCCGGCAAATTAACTTCACGGCATGCTTATCACTTCACCGCATGCACTTTTATGGCTTCAGATCTCGCAGTCCCTTTTCAATTTGTTTATTTTCGTTGTGTGTTCGACTTGGTTTTGATGTTCATGAAAGCATCAGACCAGAATCATACAGAAGCAACACGAGGCTTTGCCATGAAGTAATTCCAACAAGGGAAACAGAAAGCTTTAATGGGACTAATGCACTTAATCTAATAAATGCGCACATATAGGCTTCTCGTGTTGACAGAAAATCATTTTGCAAAGCTTACAGGCAAGCCGCCTTCTGCAACGGTAGTTGCCAAAAGCTTAACATCGTCCATGCTCCAGAATTTGATCACATGCTCATAACCGGCCGCTAAAATGCTTTTGGTTGTATGGAAGTGCGCAATGTCCGAAGAACATTTCTGCACACCTTGATAAGTTCTTTTAATGGAACCTTCACTTTCATCCGACTTAACAAAGAAGCAACACTCCATCATTATTCGTCCCGCAAGCGAAAAGCTTGAAAAGTAATTGATGAAGGCGTCTAAGAAACAAGAGCATCCATAAGAGTTGCATTAGAGCATAGAATTTTAACTTAAACCTGTCCAGCAGCATTACTGTAAGCCCTAACTATGAGTTTTAATTAAGTAGACTAAGGGTGCGCATGACAAACTTTTGCTTCGAATAACTTGAGCGAAGTTGATTTTTCAACTTGCTTAAAGTTGATTTTTTTTCTTCATAAGTTGATTTCGATAAAAAAGGCGTTTGATAACACGAAAAATTTATACAAAAATTATTGATCATGATCTAAAATGTATTTTATTCAAGAAAAGTTAAATGCAAATCGACGGGTTTTCATGCAAGTCGAAAACTAATCTTACCAATCATATTCAATAAAATAAATGCGCAATCAAATGCTGGATAAAGCACATCAATACAAATCAAGGCTTCCCTAATATAGCACTAAGGGCTTGAGAATATGTGATTAGAGTTCATGGGTGATTTGAGAGAATTGGAGACAATTTGTCAAGAAGGAAAATCGTCATTTGAAAGATCGGGGTCAAAAATATAAAATAGGTCTTGGCGTTGATTGTGGTTTTCTATTTTTTGAGATTTTGAAATTTTCAAATTTCGTTTTTAAATAATTTTTAATGATTTTTATGAATTTTTTATTATGCTTTTTTAAGAGCTCGTGATTTTTCTGAATTTTTTATTACTTTTAAATTTTTCTATGAATTTTTATACTTTTTAATGATTTTTATAATTTTCTTTTTTAATTTAATTTTTTATTAAATAATTTTTATTATTAAAAATATTTTTGGGCATGGGACATTAGTGAGTCCTAGCGAGAGAGAGAGGGCCCTGTAAACGTAAGAAAATATGAAGAGGGAGGAGTGGGAAAAAACACGATGGTAGTGTTTTTTCTTTTCAAAAGTGCTCAAAATCACTTGAGTAAAAGTTGTTTCAAAGTAGAAATTTAAAGTTATGCATTCAAGTTATCTGCTAAGCTTCCATAAGGAAGTCACTTGCAAAGCATCATCTGCTGGTGGGACAACAGGACGTCCAGGAGGTTCGCATCGATGGTTAGCGAAAGCTGTATGTATCGCAGGATTCAGTACCGGATAGGCGCGACCGGAGTGCTGCCATCTCAAACTGTAAGCCTCATAGTAAATTACAGTTAGGTCCACATCGGCCATGGTGGAAACTGATTAAGAAAAGCCGGACTAGAACGTTGCATTCAATGGTTTCCATTCCATTTTCGCTTGACGTGCCTTGTAAAACTTAAAAATGGAAAAGTAATTCCCGCGCGATCATACCTAATTTGGAAATTGGTTTAAGGAATTCAATTGCCTCTGGTTGATAATGTGCCGCGACATACACGGCCTGAATCCGGGCAAAGTAAGTTCTCCGCGCAAAGCAGGATTTAGCGCAATATGTTTCTTTATTTCCCACCTCACTGCGCTTCTGGCATTCTGTGTACCATACATATATGGCAAGTTTGTTGCTTCTCCTGTTGAATATGATTCCCGCAACAGATGCTAAGTTATGTGGATGTATGACTATGTGGAGAAGCAAATCCCTGCACCTAGTTAATCCCGGATAGTATCCGAAGTCACAAGTTCAGTCATTTCCTCGAATAAGTCTTTAGTTGCCTCGAACTCTTTTAGATCACTCCAGAGTATATCCAGTGCCTTCCGGACATCGTTGCTGCCAAAATATTTGACTAATTCATCAGAAAGTCGAGATCTAGATATGAATCGGGGTATGGATCAGCGGCATTAGCAGACACAATCCTGTTGGCTAGCTTATGTGCAGAGATAGATTACTGACAGCTAAGATCATCGCATAATGGCTACCTACAGTTGATATCCAGTGTAATTTCTGAAGGGCTGATATAGAAGATAGACCACATTAGTTCTTCCAGTGTGAGTTGGCAAGTAGCATATGGCGCCATATCCTAGCACAACATGGGATAAAGCCCCCTTTAGGAGGATGAAATGAGAAACTCTTGTGGACGACTAGGGAAACAAAAGGAAAAAACTTGGCGGCGGACTCCTCAAGTTATTCTCCCTATCAACCACATAGGCATTTGGATGGAGCGCAATATGAGAATGTTTCATAATAAGTCAATTGATTTCCTTTTCAACTAGAAAAAAAAACTGATTTCCTTATTATTTTGGCTAAGGTGCCTAAAATTATAAGAGATCGAGCTTCGCTCTACCAAAAATTTAGTCATTCCCAGATGAATATTGTATTGTCTACTATATGGAGATTTCCTCCCTCCATCTTTTTGAATTATTGGCTCCTTTTTTGTAATGAGGGGGATGCCCCTAAGCTGATGTGCATCTCTACTTTATGATACTCACAATTGCCACAAAAATTATACGAGAGATGTTTTGTGTTTTTTTTTCCATTTTTTAGAAACAAAAAGGTAGATCAAATGTAGCGCTTTTGAAAAGTCAATATATACCTTACCTTACCAAAAAAAAAAAGAAAAAGGTAGATCAATCACATAAAAGTGACTGTTTTTGTGACATCTAGATTAATTGCATTATCCACTTTGGCGTATCCCATACCGAGCCTCACGGTTTCGTCCTTTAACATAAAAGAAGTACTTTTCCAAGAAGTCACCCATCCTAGTAGTGTTCCCACCTTAGCATATGCAACTTTCGAGTTTCAAAGCTAAGCATTGCTGTTACGCCAAAAGGCGCCTCTGTGAGTTAATTTCAACTTTTGTGTAAATATTCTAGGTAGTTCTCTTTCTATTCAATGTGCAATTCGGTTCATTTCTGCTCCATTTGCCATCCTAGAAACTTGTCGGAGTCGCTTATTGTCCGAGCCGTCTAACCTTGATGACCATTCCCCCTCGTAGGACTAGGTTGTTACAATCTCTTACTTCATCTATGCTACTGGGGGCAACCAAAAGCAAGTTGTACAAGGTAAACAACCAGGCATTATTAGCTCTTGGTCAATAGAATCAATCTTCTGATTTCTCAGCAAAGGAACTGCTCCGATCGGACATAGGAGGGGTGAAGTACACAAGAAGTGCTATAAGTTATTTACGGCGCTCACTTTAATGCCAAAACTTTCAAAACGATTACTTCAGTGCCAATTTTTTAAAAAAAACGCTCAATTATGTGTCAACTCAGTCCGCATTAACGTGACTAGTTGAAAATCCTATGTGGATCATTTTTTTATTATTATACGAGCCAACGTGGCTCGCTAGAATTACACATGGACATCCACGTAGGGTCAACTTAAAAATTAATTTAAAAAATAAATTGAAATTAAGAAAAATAAGCTATTTTTTTAAAGGGGTGGTCCACCTTCGCCAAAGCCAAAGGCCGGTGAGCGTGAGGGTTGGTTGGCGAGGGTCGCCAAGCCCCGGCCACTATGTAGCAACCCCCGCTAACAGCAGTCGGGGCCTCGCCTAGCTCGAGAACGGCGAGGCTCGACCTCACAAGTGCAGCCCTAGTCGCCTGAACAAAACCCCACACCCTTTCTCTCTCTCTCTCTCTCTCTCTCTCTCTCTCTCTTAAAGACTTCAACTAATTTTTTTATTTAATTTTGTATTTTTATTAATTTTTTTTTATCTTAAAAGTCCACATGGAAGTCCATGTGGCCACAATTTTACAAAAAAATATATGCTACGTTAGATAATATATTTAAATATAAAAGTCACGTATTTCATTTAGCACTTAAATGATTATTTTTCTCCAATTTTGGTATTTAAGTGATCGTTTTGAAAGTTTTGGCATTAAAGTGAGTGTCCTACACACTTATGGCACTTTTAGTGTACTTCACCCGACATAGAAAAAAACCAAGAAGCGAAAATCATGAGACATGTACTTTAATGTCTATTCGAGTTAAAAAAAATGCAAATTGTCTTTCTCAAAGTCGGTAAGAATCGACGTGGCATTTCTTCCACTTCACGATCGGAACAGGAAATTATCTCCATAGAAGCTAAGAAGCTCGATCATCATCAAAGCGAAAGGATCTATCAAGTGGTCATGATTGAAAAAAGATCAAGCAACCAATATCTCCGGAACGTTGTAGAGAAACAAAAGTATCACTTTTTGACAAGAATGAGCAGCAAAAAAACCATAAAACGTTGGCTTTTCCCCCTCCAAATTCAGATTTCGTTGGTTGATCAATCAAGTGAAAGAAGAAAATAATAAATAAAGACACGGGAACTGGGTGATGGCAATTCTTACTTGTTCATCGTCAGTTGATCCATTCATATATATATATATATATCACACACACACATACCAGTCTTCGTGGCTGGAATTAAAAAAATGGGCTGTCTCCATGCTTAATAGTTAACACAGTCTATAACGTAAAGACATTTGAGCCGCGTCTAAACGAAATGCTAGGTAAGGGTCCGTACTCTCTCTTCTGTAGATACGCTATTAAAAAAACATTCCTATTTAGGGTTTTCCTACATAGATGTTTGTCCAAATCATAATGTTTGGGCGTCCCTTTGCATGGATCTGAATTCTCTATCCGAGTATATGCATATCGTGCATAAGTTTCCACCATTGATAAAGATGGTATCTTAATTATCACTCTTGTTTCAATTGAAAAAGAGGGTCTAGTTAACTTTTGTCCATGAAGCATTGTTTTAGTATACTTCAAAAAAAAAAATTTCAACTTGCAAAATATGAGAAAATGCTACTAATAGTCCCCAAACTTTGGTTCAGTATGCAATGTTATCCTTGGACTTCTAATTCGTTTAACTATGTCCTTAAATTATTCACAAATGGTCAATGTATTCTCTAGACTTTCAATTTATTTATTCTTAGTACTTCAACTTTCCCACGATGTGAAATCGGTCCTTTAGCACTCTCTACAAGTTTTCATGAACACCCTGTTGCCCATTTATCATTTCATTTGATCTTTTTCCGAAACAAAAAAAGAAGTTGTTTTTAGTGCTTATAACCTTTTTGGCTTTTATAAATATTGCAATAGTAGTAATCGAGTATGTTTTAGATTAAGAATTCTATAAATAGTAAGAATAGAACCTCATTTAGAGTTGTATTAGGTTGATAATTATTCCCACCGCTTTACTTTAAGTGTTTTTATAAGGAAATCGAGAAATGATATCGACTTATTTACAGATATTCCTACTTGTATTAATCTAAATCTTATTCCTTACTTGTGAAAAAACTTCAAAAAAATTTGATCAAATATTCTATCAATCTAATAGGAACAGGATTTAGATTATCGAAAATTTTAAAAATAAGGAACAAGATTAATTAATATAAGTACGAATATCCGTAGATAAGGTAATATCATTTCTGAATATCCTTACGAAAACACTACACTATGTTCAATTGGTAAGCCACAGTGGATTTAACTTGTGAGTACAATAGCTCTCATCCCATAAAGGAGGGACGGTTTATTCATGGATGGTGTAGTGGCAGACGAGGTTTGGAGTAGAATTTTTTTGGAAATGTTGATGGAACACAACGATTCACAAAGCTGGTCTGTGGAGTTGCCATGGTTTCTCTGTGGATAAAGTTACCATTCCCTCCGGATTCATACAGATGTGTTGCAAAATGAATGACGGTTCGTTCGTAGGAGTCTTTTTGAAATTTGCAGGAATTGGAGAGTATATTGGTGTAGTTAGTTCTTTTTTTTTTTTGGTCACAAGAAAATTTTCATTTCACTTAAGAGAGAGGTACATCACTTCAAGATAAAAGATGAAAATCAAACAAAGCAAGTACATCCGAAAGATAAATCAACTTGATATAGCTTGCAGAGACTCGCTCAACTGTGACACCCACCCCACCTCTCTCTCCTCCTTTCCTCCCCTCCGTGAATTTTTCACTCTCTCTTTCCCTATTCTTTTTTGCCAGCCCCTCCCCACGTGCTCTCTCTCCTCTCCTTCTTCCTCTCTTCTTTTTTTTTCTTTTCTTCTTCTTATTCTTCTCTCCCTCTTTTTCACCCGCACGAACGCGTCCTCCTCCTTCCTCCGGCCATTTCGTCGCCGCCCCACCCTCCCTCCCCATCTCCGCTGTGCCACCCCGGACGGCCGCGCCCGCCTGAATATGCCCCCGGCCCCGGGCCCTGTTTTGCGTCCGTGGGTTGCTTGAGCTTTCGGCCACCTCGAGACCACTTCCGACCACGACCAGCCACCACATGACCTTCCCTCAACCTCCGGACTGTTCCGCCGCGAGCTCCGCCGGAAACCGCCGCTGAACGGCCTAGGCCGAGCCCGCCTCCTTGTTTTTTCGTTCCGTCGCCCTTCACCGCGTTGGGTGGAACCGCGGCCGCCGACCACCATAGGATGTCGCCGCCGACCCCTAGTTGCCCGCGTGGCCGGCCGCCTCTGTAGAAGCCGCGAACGGCCCGCCGCCTCCTGTTTCGTGCCGTTTTGCCGGTTCGACCACGGCTGTTCGGCGCCTCCGGCCGCCGTCCGGCCACCGGTTGGTTGAGGGTTGTCCTCGACTGTAGGTGAGTCCCCTAACCGGCCCGGCCTCGCTCGCCCGTGAGGTGGTTTTCCTCGTTCGGCCCGGCCCCTCGGTTTTACATTGCGGGTTGTTTTCTCGCCTGCCGCTCGCCGAGCTCCCGTCATCAAGCCGGCTTGTCGTCGCCCGAACTTGTTTTTTCGGCCGTGAACGGTGTTCGGGTGAAGTGCCTGCCGGTCGTGAACGTGTTTCGGCGTGAGCGCCGTGAACGGTTTTTTGACAGGTCTCAAAGTTCGTGGAAGAATTTTTAAGATTCTCCGATCGTCGTTGGGCAGCCGAGTTGTATCGCCGTCGCTCGAGTTGAGGCCCGAGCTATTGAATTAGTGAGTTGACCTAATCCTTGGTTAGGCGCTAATTGCGCCTAGAATTAGTTAGTTAGTCGGTGGGGTATTGAGGTAGGTTTGATTATGGTCGGATTAGTTAGAAACCGAGTTTAGGCTAAATGACCATAATCGATTAAGTTAGAATTGTTTGTGGCTAATTGTTGTTAAGCGAATTTGTGCGTGGTGATTTGATCGCGGCGGCGATAGGTTAAAGACGAGCGATCGATTGGCGATTATAAATTGAATTGGCTAATTAATGAATTTGGCACGAATTGAGCTTTTATGTGGCCTAATCGAAATGGCTCATTGTGTGGAATTCATGATTGTGTTTTGGGGCGGTTGCCTCGTTGAAATGCTCGTTGAGTGGATTGGTGTTGTTTGGGGATTAATTGTCCGTGTGATCTTGTAATATCTATTTGATAGTTTGCATTCATATGATCGTGTGCGGCATCAAAGATATAATTTGGCATTAAAATGGCCTTGGGCGAGTCGTTGAGCCGTTGTGTGAGCATGGCCTAAATCAAAGAGAATAAATTGATTGATGTGTCGGGTGTGATGGTCATATGAAGGAACGATGATGGGTTTTCTGGCGAGTTCGTCTTCCGGAGTACGCAATGTACCATTTTATGGGACCCACGACTTGGAAGCACGATAATTCATGCCCGTATGGTACGTGCGGTTTTAAGGGATTATCGGATGCCGGTCGGCTTGTGATGGACCGCGCCCGTATAGGGATGCCTACTTGCCGTGCCGTGCGGGTTGCCTTGGATACACCGCTTGTAGTAGCCGTTGCGAGAGGGAAAGGCGTAGCCCATTCTGGGAAGAATGCGGGATCGCATTATTTGTGGGTCGATCCGCCGGTCGCGTGGATCCTCATCTTGTGGCGCAGGGCGCGATCATCGTTAATAAATGGACTTGTGTGGTGTCCATTGAATGCTTGTGAGTGTGATGCGTGTTGGTTGATTGTCGATGTGGCGTTGGTGGGTCAGCATTGCTTATGTGGGTAAGGCCGGTAAGTATGCGTGTGGTTGATTATTGCCATGTGATATGATTGTTGGATATATGGTTATATCGTGATTTTTATAATGCTCGTGGTTAGGATGTTTTGGGCGAATCGGTATCCTAACGGGTTTAGGCTTGATTCTAAATTTATATCTCACCCGTTGTGGGAACCATTTTCGGGCCAGTGATGGAGCTTTATGGATAGGCGGGTTATGAGGGTAGTCTTTTGGAGTATATGAGAAGTAAATCTTATCGAACTAGTAACTTTTGGGTCTTAGTGGCTGCCCGAGTGTGGGGTTGTATGTATTTGTAGCCGGTGGGGTTAAGGCTCTCTTGTCTGTTGTGGATGTTACTTTTGACTATTTTCCTTGGTATGTATTTCTGCTATGCTATCCTATTTGTTTATATGTTGTGCGGGAGTAAACCGTTTCGCATGCGTATATAATCGAAAGGTCGATAGCGCGCTGGGCGTTATCCTTCGTGACCTCGTGGCGATTTGGTAGGGATGTGCGGGCTCGAGAGTCGGGGCGTGCACATTCCATTAAGACGGGTCTGTCATAGCATCAAAGCACAACCGACGGCCGATCACCGAATCTCGCATCAACATCGAGTTATAAGCACACACCGAGATTTCCTTATCTGGTATCTATGGCTTTGCCAAAATACGGTGAACGTCTAAGTTTGGCATCCTCGGTACCATCTGTGTAGAGACAATAACAACATCAACAGGTTGAAAGGGAACAGAAAATACCGTGTAAATTCCATATCTATTGGATGCTAAGTCTAACTCTATTGAATGCTAAGTCTAACTCAAGATCGGGAGAGAAGACCAGCAGAGAGCTGATTGCAAAATCATTCTCGAGATAAGCCGATTTGAAGCCACACTCAACTATAGGAGGAAGCACTAGAGCCGAAGTGAACGAGCAGATCCGAAATAGCGGATTCTTCCGAGATGCTCACGCTTCGAACTCGAGCTTGCCGAGACAAAACTCTTTACGTGGAAGAAGAAGTAGACGGCTCGTCGCGAATTCAACGAAGAAGCCTTCGAGAAAAAGCTCAGGATATAGAGAAATAAGAAAGCAAAAAGGAAATGGGAGAGGAGGGGGGAGGGAGAGGGAGAGAGAGAGAAAGGCCCCTCTCTATGAGGGGTTGGGCGGCGGTTTGGGGAGGGAGAGAAAACCCTAGGAGAGAGCTCGACGGGCGTAGTTAGATTTGAGACCATGTAGGATCACATCTGTTTATTGCGCACCTGAAGCTGTATCTGGCAAGGATTTGTACCATGCTAACACTCCTGGTCATCCGACCAATAAAAAAAGGAAAAAAAACACACACACACACACACAGAGTCCTGGTCCTCTTACAGCACATTATTTCTATCAACCCTCTTATCAGAGCCGCAACAAACTAATAAACATGCAAATAGTCCTAATAAATTCCCCGCCAAGTCCGTTCTCCACTCCAGACCACCAAACGCAGACCTTAAAGAACTTGGTGCTTCGCCATTTGTCAAGAAGAGCCACCTTGGGCCGCCTGCACCTCAATATCCTGCAACATAACCTTCAGTCAAGTCAATTCATCAAAGCATTAGACCAGAAAAAGAAAAACATCTTGCAGAAGCATCGATTCGGAAACACTGACCATCGTCGGAGCTTCAGAAGTAACACTGGTGGCAATAAGAGAGCAACCTTCGCTTGTTTTTGGCAATTGAGAAGCGTTGTTAGGGCCCAGGATCTTTATAGTGTTTCCATCTGCAATGACAGCAAGTAGACTTCCCTCCTTGTTGAAGCGGATACGAGGCTTTGCCTTGAAAAATATTTCCAAAAAGGGAAATAGGATAGGTTTAGTGGAACTATTACTACTAATCTTACGAAAATCATTTTGCAAAACTTACCGGCAAGCCGCCTTCTGCATCAGTAGTTGCCAAAAGCTTGACATTGTCCATGCTCCAGAATTTGATCACATGCTCGTCACCCGCTGCCAAAAAGCTTTTGGCCATATGGAAGTGTGCAATGTCCAGAGAACGTTTCTCCAACCCTTCATAGCTTCGTTTTACGGTACCTTCGCCTTCGTCCAACTCAATGAGGAACGACTCTCCATCCTTGTTCGTCCCGCAAGAAAAAAGCCTTGACAAGTAATTTAATGTAGACTTTTAAGAAAAATAATGGCATCCATATTTTTATACCATAGTATTAAAATTTGATCAGTTCAATCTCCAGCACACCAAACCTGCTATTATCATTACTATAAGCCATAACCAGGCATCCACTTCCAGGAGCATCATGATCGAATCTGGGCCCGAATTCATTGTATAGCCATGCCCTTATCTTGCCATCCACAGATGTTGAGAAGATGAACTGAGGAAATTTAGAATTCAGCAGAAAACAAGAGGATGTCATTGAATATACTGAACAGTAGCGGATTAATTGAAAAGCGAGCGAAGTGTTGTTCTCACATGAATGCCCGAGTTCGTGGTTGGGAGGATAGAATTAACAGGGGCTTCATGACCTTCAAAATTAAACTTTTTGACTCCATCTATCACATCCCAAACCTGCATAAGCAGCATCAAACACACTGCCAATTATTCATGTCCTGAAATGAAAGGGAATGCCTTCTATATATACTCAAATAGAAGTTCAAGTAAAAACCTTCACAGTCATGTCATCGCCGCATGTTATGACAAACTGCTGATTGTCGGTGGCAGAAAATGCCAGATCGTTCACACGGCCATCATGAGCTTCAATCTAGACATCAGAAGATGGTGTAACGAGTATGCTAAGCACGTAAATACTCGGTCGAAATAGGGAAATGAGCATTATACCTCCAGTTTCGGCTTAATATCATTGCCCTCACCAAAAACATATATCTGAACCAAGGTTCTCGAATGTGCAGCGCCTTTTCCAAGATGAAAACCAAGTAATTATTCTTAGAGTTCAAAGATGAAGAATCTTTAATTTTGCAGGATACATGTGTGCGCAACAGGATGTGTGTTTGCTTACCGAACAATAGACCATCTGGACTCCAAATTACACGAGTTATAGAAATACTTGAATCTCCGATCATAGTTTCCTAAACAAGTACAGAAATTTCAGAATTAGATCATGTAGATGGATGAGATTGAATTCTCTGAATGGATGATGATATTAGCCTATATGGTACATACCTTGAACTTCGTAGAGCATGCTCCCATATTCCAGACCTTAAAGTCAGCAGAAAATAATTTCACTCCAGGACCAACTTCCCATAACCGGACATCTCCATTTCCGGTACCAACTAAACTTTCAGATAACCGAAATGCAAGTTAGAGTTTGAACTTGTGATCGTGCCTATGTGAGCTTAAAAGAGGCCCCCAAAAAAAAAAAAAAAATTCAGTGTGTTTGTGAATATTAACCTAAAAGATATGTATGCTGAATAGGATGAAAATCGATGTCCGTTGGGTATGTTTCCTCCTGCAATGTCTGTATAACTTTCATGGGCAGGTCATCAAGGATCTGTGACGTCGGTTGCTGGCTTAGAGCAGGATGAGCATCCGTTGATGTTACCTACACATGAATTAGAAGGCATCTCGATGGTTCATCCCCCATCTTCAAAGATGTTTTAATGGGATTGGATTAACTTACCTCTACAATTGCCTTATCAAGCCTTCTAGTCTTCGAATCGTGAGTGCCTGCCGGGCCCTCTAAAGAATTTTCAGCCAAGTGCAGTTATCATTATATTTTCAATATTTCACTGAGGCTAATGCACCAGACTCATGCCGGTAAACTCAGCCAGTCAGGTATGGTTTCAAAACATTGGAGGGTTTGAGTGATCACCTGAGTTAGTAGTATGAGGCCAACAAACTGCAACCTTAGTCTCTGACGCTCGAATTAATGTGGATGGACTAGGCCCCCGACGGACGATGAAATCGACATTGGAACATCTTGTGAAGACTACATTTGATGTCATGAGTTTATCCAGATAAGTCATTAACCACAGAAGGACCACTTATCTCCTTAGAGAATTTACAATAAGCTTCCAATGGGAAGAGGAACTAACCGCCAAAGAATCGCCTGCTGTTGGGGCAACCGGACGTTCAGGAGGTTGGCACTGGTGGTCCGCCAAAAGCGTATGTATCACAGGATACGGTACTGGATGGGCACACTGGGAATGCTGCCAGTTCACGCTGTAAGTTTAAAGGTAAAATCATGGTTAGATCCACATTTGCCACAGCGGAAACTTAATTAAGAAAAGCCGGATGAGAATGGTCGCATTTAATGGTTTCCATTCCGCTTTCGCATCACGGGCCTTGTAAAATTAAAATGGAAAATAATTCCTCCGCGATCATACCTAACCTGAAAATTGGTTAAGGAAGTTACCTTTGATTTATAATAAGCCCCAACCTATGCGGTTCGAATCCAGGAACATTGAGCTTTCCGTGCAGTGCAGGATTTACTGCGATATTATTCTTTATTTCCCACCTCACCGCGCTTCTCACATTCTGAATGTGTCCGAACATGGCAAGTTTGTTGTTTGTCCTGTTGAATCCATATAAGTCACATAACAAACAATAAGTTACATAAATATATGACCATGGGCAGAAACAATCACTTCAACAGGTTAATACCAGATATTATTCAATGTCAGAAGTTCAGTCAATTCCTCGAATAAGTGCCTATCCGCCCCGAAAGCTTTTAGATCGCTCCTGAGTATATCTACTGCCTTTGAGAAGTCATTGCTGCCAAAACATTTGACCAAATTCATCGGAAAGTCGAGGATTAGATACGAACTGGATGCGAAGAAGACAAGTACAGGTGACAGATATATGCACGATAATCGCTAGATTTCTTAGACAACAATATTACCTGTCCAAAGCTTCAAGATACTTTTGTTTTCTCAGTGCCAAGTAGATCTTCGTTGAGAATCTATTGTCGTCAAGCTGTGTGAAACCAGAAAGATACCTTTCTGCTTCATTCCACTTCCCGTCAAGCATGAGCTGCTCAAAGTACCTCCAATCGAAATATACACCCGATTCTCGCTCCAGCCTACCAGAGAGAAAAGAATAATCTGGTTCATAACAAACAAGAAGTCTGCTTATACTGACTTAGATTCGAGAGACGAGCTTGGTCGACAAACTTACTCATGTGCTGCTTCTTTGTAGCCGTGCTCTTTTAAGAACTGTAAGATAATCAAGATCTGGTGTGCTCCGAGATGAGACATTCCGGCCATATCGAGCAATACCATAGGGACGGTACTCCTGTCTCCAAAAATTCCAAACTACACAAATCAATCTTTTCATCATCCATGAGAATAAATTCTTGCGTAGCATGGGCTGCGCATCGAAACTAGGCGCAGGATAATGTATATGAGATGATTTCTTTTTCTTCTTCTTATTTTTCCATAATTTCAGAAAAATAATGGTAGATCAATCACATAAAATTGACTCTCTCTTACTTCATATCTACTACACATATAGTTCCAACCAGAAGCAAGTTGTACAAACGTAAACAACCAGGCGTTATAAGATTTTGGTGAATAGAATCAATCTTCTAATTTCTCGGCAAAGGAACTGTTCGTATCAAACATAGAAGAAACCAAGAAGCCAAAATCATGAACATGTATCTCGATATCCATCCCGAGTCAAAACGTGCAAATCCTCTTTCTCTAAAGTTGATCAAAATCAACGTGATACGCCTTGCACTTGATGGTTGGAGCTGAAAACGATATCCAAAGAAAGCTAAGAAGCCCGATCACCATCAAAGCGACGGGATCTATGAAGAGCTCACGACGAGAACCAAAGATCAAGCAACCCAATATCTCTTGGACGATGTAGAGAAAGAAAATGTCTCACTTTTTGACAAGAATGCGCAGCAAAAATCACAAGAAGTTGGCCCTTTTCCTCCAAAGATCAGATTTTTTTGGGGGCTTCATCACTCAAAGGAAGGAAGAAAACCAAAAAAGCAAATACACGGGAACCTGGGTGAGAAGGCAAAATTCAGACAAGAAAACAAGGAAGAAGCTTAACTCTGAAACGAGAATGGGAGTGATCTAATGCTAGTGTCGGTGGATTTTTTTCTCTCTAGAAGTAAGAGATCTCTCTCTGTGGCTCTCTCACGAACACCCTTTAGAATTTGCAGCTTGAGATGGTGGTGAAGCAAAGTTGACGGCTTGGCACGAGAAATGTGCAGAGCGAAACTCAATGTGCTTCTTACACTCTGCGAGTGTGATGTGGACACTCCTATCTAAAAGGATTAGGGGATTTGGTGGCAGTGCATTTCCTTTTTCCTTTTTTCTTTATATTTAATGAGGAGCCTTCTTGTTCCCACAAAAAAAAAATGGAAAAGATAAACAATCAAAACATTGGTTCCGTTCTTTGTCAGGTGTTCGGAAAGATTAGCTAATGGGGTTTTTTTATTTTTTATTTTTATAATTCTATGTCTTGTGGAATTTCTACCGCTAAAGAGGAAATACTTTCCGCAAGCAATATCATTCTCCGTGTCATTCAATTTGTATAGCTATTTATTGAGCACTTGTACCGCGCTAAACATTTTTCATTAGCCGGATCAATCTCCGTACCGTTATTCGCTCTCGATTTGAAATAGCTATGTTGTGTACGCTTGTACGGCGATCAAGATTGGTTTTGAAAATTTAATTCCCTAACGGTCAATGGAGAAATTTCTGCATATTTTTGAAAAGTGAAAATTCTCTTTTAAAGTATACTCGACCAACGCTTAATAGACGCGAGTTAAATAGATTTGCAATTTTTTTTGTTGCTTAGAACTAGCTTTGCAATTGAAAGGGTGAAAAAATACCATCATTATCAATTGTGGAAAAAGATGCAAAATAGGGCATATGACTCGGATAGAGAATGCAGATCCTCCCAAAAGGATGCCCCAACAATGTAATGGGGAAAAACATCTAATTTAAGAAAACCTTAAAGAGGAATGTCCCGTATAAGGAATACAAGTCAATTTGAGTTGTTAGAAAATTTCCACATTTGATCTTGCCATACGTGTGTTCAGTAAATAGATATTCACATTCAAATGACACGGAGAATGATACGAAAAATATTTCCTCTTTAGCGGTATAAATTCCTTCCCATATGTAATTTTTAAAAAAAAAATCCACGTGAACAAATATTTCGGGACACGTAACAGCAAGAGAACCAATGTTTTGATTGTTCCTCTTTATTTTTGTCTTTTTTCCTTTTTGTTTTGTTTATGTGAGTACAAGAAAGCTCCTCATCAAAATAAAAAAAAAGGAGGAAAAAAGAATTGTGCCGTGGCCAAATCCCATAGTCCTCTAAAATAGTGTCCACGTCATAATCGCACAAAGTCGGTGAGTGTGTATAAATATGAATTTGAGAAGCGGATCGTAAACAAGTATAACGGTGCAATCTCAACCATAAATGTTATAAATGTCAAAAAATATTTAGCAATTATGGTAGAACCCACCTCGATTTTATGCCTAGCATTCTAGTGTTTACTATCATATTGTCATGCTACCAAGACCCGAGGTGTGTGTTTAGCCAACTTTGCTTCGCCACCATCACTCTCCCTCCCTATCTCAAGCTGCAAAATTTCAAAGGGTAGTCCGTGAGAGAGCCACAAAGAGATGTGTTTCTTCTAGGAAAAAAATTCAACGACACTAGTAGTTTGATCATTCCCATTCTTGTTTCGAGTTAAACTTCTTCCTTGTTTTCTTGTCTGAATTCTATCTCCTTACCCAGTTCCCCATCTTTTTGTCTTTCATTTTCTCCTTTCATTTGATTGATCAACCCAAACGAATATGATATTTGGAGGAAAAAAAAGGGTTTTTTGCTCCGCATTCTTGTTGACGGAAACACAGTCCTAAATCTTTATATATACGAATTGCGGAATTAACATCCCCGGGAAGCCTTGAATAACTAATCGAAAGCGTGCGATTGACGAATGTGCCTCCTTGTTCCAAAGATTAAGAGTCCCTTTACAATGAGAGAATTAGTCCACCGATTAAACATTTGAGAGAGATGCGGAATGTCTTCATCTTTCTTCTTCGTTTACTATTTTTCGTGTTCTCTATTGAACGAACAATAGACTAACGACATCTAAAAGACGTGATCCTTTGTCACGTTCAAAAATAAGATAACTACCTTTGGCAATTACAATAATGGGTAATGGGCTGGGTTAGCCCACATGAGCTGCCCACCCACCCATGAAACTCGAGAACTTGTTAGAGAAAACCGAGTCTTATCTTTCTCTACATTGTCTAAGAGATATTAGTTGCTTGATCTTTTTATTTTTTTCCTTTTCTTGAGCTCTTCATAGATCCTTTCATTTAGATGTTAATCGGGCTTCTTAGCTTCTTTGGACATTATTTTTAGTTCGATCATCAAGTTTAAGGCATATCATGTTGATTTTGATCGACTTTGAGAAAGGCGATCTCGCACGTTTTAACTCGAGATGGACATTACAAGATATGTTCACAATTTTCACTTCTTGGTTTCTTCTATATTTAGTCCGGACGGTTCCTTTGCAGAGAAAATAGAAGATTGATTCTATTCACCAAAACCTAATAAAGCATCGCTTTTTATGTTGTAGAACTTGCTTCGGTCGAACTATATATGTAGTACGTATGAAGTAAAGATAGTCACTTTGTAAGTGATTGATCCATAATTTCGAACAAAAAAAAAAGTTTAGGCAGAAATTTTAATTTTTGACTGGAGTTATTTTAAAGAGCCGATACTTGATGGGAAGTGGAATGAAGCAAAAAGTATCTTTCTGGTTTCTCCCACTCCACGACAGCAAATTCTCAACAAAGATGTATTTTTGAATAAGGAAGTTGTTAGCATGACATACCGACAATATTGTAAGTTATTTCCGACCATACAATCTTTCAATCAATGAGTTTTTTGTGCAAAACACGCAAGTATGTGTGTGGATCTACGGTTAAGACTATATCGTCCCCCGATAGTACTTGTCGGGAAGCATTTTTCAATGGAGAAAACAAAAGTATCTTGAAGCAATGGATAGGCAATATAGCTGTCTAAGGAATTTTAACAATTACCGTGTGTAGATTTGCCGCCTATAAGTGTCTTCTTGATATGCTATTTGTATCTAAATCTCGACTTTCTATTGAACTCGTAAACATTTTGGTAGCAATGATTTCTCAAAGGCATTGGAAATACCCAAAAGCGGTCTAAAAGTTTTCGAGGCAAACAAAGACATATTTGAGGAAATGATCGAACTTCGGATGTTCAATATTATCCGATATTAACTTGTTGAAGTGATTGCTTCTTAACATGGTCATATATTTACACAACTCTGCATTTGTTACTCAACTTAGTGCATTCATGGCATAGCTTGATCACGAGCATAATCGTTGCAATTGATGTGTGCATTTTGATCCTCGAACGTCACTAACCACGCTTGCATCTTCGTTTTGCATTGATTTTGCTTGAACACCTCAAGTCAAGCCTTCAACCGGTCTCGCTCGGCGGTTGACCGCCGAGCGAGAGTAGGAGCCCCCCACCCCCCTCAAGCGGCTCGAGCACGCCGCAGCCTTTGCGCTTCTCCTCCCCCTCTTTCCCCTTTCCTTCTTTAAAATTTCATCTCCCTATCCTAATCAATGAAATATCTATACTTGAATTAAAGAAAATGATATCCTCTTTGAAAAATCGGAAAGCATTTTCCACAATAAGATTAAATATCGGCACTTGATCCGGAAATTATGCGCTTGGGCATGGGATTTACATGAATTCATGATATCGAATTAAGTCTTCACAAGATCTTCCAATGTCAATTTCATCTTCCGTCGAAGCGCCTAGTCCATCAAGAGTAATTCGTGTTAAGTATAATGGCATAGATCAAAGAGTCAAGATCAAGTCAAATCATTCAAGTGTAAGCAAGTGCTAAGATCAATGGATTGTAAATTTAATTTGATTGATTCTAACTACTTGTAATCTCTTGTATAAATACATGTACTCGCACATGAAAAATGTATTAGTTGCAACAAAATATTTTCCTCAAAATTCTCTCGATTCTTTTAAACTTTATATGGTATCGAACTTTTCGCTCAACCGAGCCCCTGGATTCGACCATGTCGAGTTCAACCAAGAACAATACCAACTCTTCCACACCCTGTCTCATTACCATCGGCAACACTATTCAGCTTCCCGCAAAGCTTACAATCGGCAATTTTCCCTCTTAGCGAGCACAACTTCAAGCCATTTTAATTGGGCATGATCTGCTCCGATTTGTTGACGGCACATACCCTTATCCGTTACTTGATTCTTTAGGATCAGCTAGTCCAAGCAAGCACATTGTGGATCCACCAAGACCATTGTTGTTATCCGCCATTTTCGGTTCGGTTTCGAACCTATTTTGCGGCTAATTGGATTCAGCGAAACCTCTCAATAGGCTTGAAAAAAGCTCACCAACCTTTATGCCAACAAATCCCGTTTTCGAGTAATGTTTCTCAAGGACCAATTGTCCATAATCCAACGTCAATCGAGGTCGGTTTTTGAATATCTTCAAGAATTAAAGGGTATTGCCTATGAACTCTCCATTATTGATACACCCCTTTAAGATGATGATATTGTTATTCATGCCTTACGTGGAATTGGTCCTGAAGAATTAACGGCTCCAATTGGCGCTAGAGAAAATCTTATTTCATTTGAGGAATTATACGACAAACTTGTCGCTTATGAAACTTACCTTAAGCATGAAGAAAAAGCCATAGCATTTGTTCTGTCACAGCTCGAGTACATTGCCAAATCTTGCTCTAGTTACGTCATTTGCTCACGGAACGGTGCCCAAAACGAACGCGGTACTTCTCATGATGCTCACAACAACTATGGTAGCCAACAATCCCGTAGAAACCCCATCCAGCGGGGCAACCCATCTCGGTCTTATGACTCTAACCCTCTATGTCAATTTTGCGATAAATACGGTCACACGGCCAAGACTTGCTACCGTATCCGAGGTCGTCAAAAATCTGCACGTGTTGTGCATCACACAATCGCCACACTTTCAGCCCCGTATGGCTTGTTGATTCGGGAGCGTGTCACCATGTCACCAACAACTTAGCAAACCTATCTTTCCACTCGAATATGAAGGACCGGATGACATTGTTATTGGCGACGGGATAGGTTTGAGTATTTCGTATGTTGGGATGACAAAACTTGTGTTTCCTAAAAATACATTCGTTTTACCTAACACACTTTGCACATCGTCTTTTACTCAAAATTTAATTTATGTCTCTAAATTTTTGCCCAAAATAATACATTTATTGAATTTTTCGCCACATTTTTTTTTGTAAAGGATCTTTGAACGGGAGCGATGTTATTACGCGGCGAGCATAAACACGGAGTTTATCGGATGCCACTCTCCCTACAGCCACATAAAGATCAACTCGTGGCATTCATAGGAGAAAAAACAATTCATTGCGTGGCATCAACGTTTGGGACATCCTTTCTCTCCATTCAAAGTTATGTCATTAGGACATTTTCATTACCCATAAGTCATGCATCCAAATCCATTTCCAAATCATATTGCGATTAGTGCCAATGCAATACAAGTCATCGTTTATCATTCAATGTTTCTACTCTGTCAAGTCAAGCTCCACTAGAACTCCTATACACCGACGTTCGGGGTCTTGCTTCGGACACTTCGGTTGATGTTTTCAAATATTATGTTTCATTTGTCAATCATTTTACCAAATACATATGGCTTTATTCTATGCAAAACAAATCGACGTTTATGCCATTTTTTAGTGCTTTCAAATCAATTGTCGAAAAATAATTTCAATGTCTTATTATCTCGCCTACTCCGATAATTGAGGTGATTATCTAAAATTCAAATTTTTTTTCACCACACGAGTATTTCTCACTTCACTACTCCTCCTCATACCCCACAAAACAACGGCACCGCCGAACAACGGCATCGCCATGTTGTAGAAACGGGCTTAACTTTACTCCACAACGCATCTTTTCCAACCTCATTTTGGTTGTATGCCTTTCAAATCGCTGCATATTTCATCAATCGACTACCCAACTTAATCCTTAAGTATCAATCTCCATATTAAAAACACTTCACTCAAAAGCCAAACCACTTCAAACTTCGAATTTTCGGATGCTGATGCTATCCGTGGCTCCATCTATAAGTCTAAAACAAGTGTGATAACTATTCCCGTCCATGTATATTCCTTGGCTACTCGCTCTCTCAAAACACATAGAAATGTTTTGAACCCCGAACCAAAAGCGTTTGCACTTCTCCTCACGTTATGTTTCACGAACACATTTTTCTATATATCACAACAAACTTCTCACCTCCAAACCCATTATCATCTACGAATCCGACATGGATCCAACTTCCAATCGTACACAACAAACAAGTTCTCGCCTCCCCTCTTGTCCCAATCTCGATCAAATCTCAAGTTCCCGTTGATGCCGATCGATCGCCCGCTCCCCACGCAATAGTTGTTTCTCCAATTCGTAGTACTAATGCCATCAATAATCATCCTCATCACAACCTCGGTCACTACTCAACCCACCCATAACTACCCCCTTACCCGAAACCCAAACTAACTCAAATCAAAATAACACACCACTCTTTATCATAAATCCCACCCATCGGACCCACCTCTCTCATCTTCTAATCCACCACCACGGCGGACCTTACCACCACCTCCATCATCCGCAACCCGTAGTCATCTAATAATTACACGATCCAATAATAACATCTTCAAACTCAAGCAAATTCTTCACACCACTAAACATCCTCTACCCGACACCATCAAACCAACATGCGTTACTCAAGCCTTATGAGATGCCAAATGGCGACATGCCAAGTTCGAGGAATTTAATGCGCTACTACACAATGGAACATAGGAACTCACCCACAACACAAATTTCAGTAATGTTGTTGGTTGCAGGTGGATCTTTCGGATTAAACGCCGACCTGATCGCAGATTGAGCGCTAAAGCGCGTCTTGTTGCTAAAGACTACCACCAACGCCTCGGGATTGACTACAAAGACACCTTTAGACCCGTTGTCAAACCAACCACCATTCATATTGTGCTTTCTATTGCATTGAATCGAGGATGGCCACTTCAACAACTTAATGTCAACAATGCTTTCCTACAAGGGGATCTCACGGATGAAGTATAAATGACTCAATCTCCGGGGTTTATTAATTTGACTCGACAGAACTATGTATGCAAATGAGGGAAGCTATTTACGAATTAAAACAAGCGCAAAGGGTATGGTACACTACATTGAGTAAATTCCTACACACTCATAGCTTTCACTCATCCTCGCCCCGCTCCGCTCCGATCCATCCTTGTTCATTTACACCATGGATCCAATTACAACATTCTTCCTTGTCTACGTTGACGATCTCGTCATCACGAGGCAATGCCACCTCTTTCATCGCCAACTTCAATGAAGCATTGTCTACGCATTTATCTATGAAAGATTTGAGAACACTTCATTACTTCCTTGGAATTGAAGTGATCCCAACCAAGACATATATCTTGCTCTCTCAATATAAGTATATCCGTGAGATTCTACAAAAACACAAAATAGATGAGGCCAAGGAGGTAAGCACTCCATCGGCAGGTGAGAATCAATTTATCTACCAATGATCCAATTGAGGCAACTAATGCAAGTGAGTATCGAAGAATTATTGGGGCACTTAAATATCTCACAATCACAAGACTTGACATTGCGGTCTCCGTCAATAAATTATCTCGATTCATGCAACATCCCACTATTACACATTGGAATGCTTGCTAAACGACTCTCCCGGTACTTAGAAGGAAGCATATTTCATGGGTTACATCTAACGCACTCCACGACATATGTTCTTCACTTGGTTCTCCGATCTTGATTGGATAGGTAATGTAGATGACCGATCATCTATCCTTTCGGACAAGAAAACAAGGAAGAAGCTTAACATGAAACGAGAATGGGAGTGATCTAATGCTAGTGTCGGTGGATTTTTTTTCTCTCTAGAAGTAAGAGATCTCTCTCTGTGACTCTCTCACGAACACCCTTTAGAATTTGCAGCTTGAGATGGTGGCGAAGCAAAGTTCACGACTCGGCACAGAAATGTGTAGAGAGAAACTCAATGTGCTTCTTACACTTTGCGTGTGTGATGTGGACACTCTGTCTCAAAGGATTAGGGGATTTGGTGGCAGCGCATTTCCTTTTTCCTTTTTTTTTTATATTTAAAGAGGAGCCTTCTTGTTCCCACAAAAAAAAAATGGAAAAGATAAACAATCAAAACATTGGTTTCGTTCTTTGTCAGGTGTCGGAAGGATTTGCTAACGTGGATTTTTTATTTTTTATTTTTATAATTCTATATGTCTTGTGGAATTTCTACCGCCAAAGAGGAAATACTTTCCGCAAGCAATATCATTCTCCGTGTCATTCAATTTGTATAACTATTTATTGAGCACTTGTACCGCGCTAAACATTTTTCATTAGCCGGATCAATCTCCGTACCGTTATTCGCTCTCGATTTGAAATAGCTATGTTGTGTATGCTTGTACGGCGATCAAGATCGGTGTTGAAAATTTAATTCCCTAACGGTCGATGGAGAAATTTATGCATAAAAGAAACTTAATATCCGAATAAGTGTTCGACTTCATTTAAAGTAAATATTTACACAGGCCGTGCATTATTTTTTCGTTGGTCCCACGTCGGCAATTTGTAAAGGTTACTACTCCTTATAAATCTCGTTTTACGGGCGTGAAATTCTATGGTCTTTTCAAAACCACCGAACGGCGGTTTTCTTTGGATGTTGTCAAGTCCTAGGAAATTCTAAAAATATTCCAAAAATTAGTTTTAGAACATTGTGAATATTTGCGTGAATTTAGATCACTTTTGGAGGTTTTTTTTTTTTTTGCGGCATTTTGTTATGGAAATCTTATTTTTCGACTTTGAACCCTACTTAAATTTGTTCATTCGGACAAGTTTGGGCATATTCTTTTCTTCAAGCAAATTGCTAAGATCTAAAGAGCATGAATGTGCGTCCCAATGTTGGTTTTCTTTAAAATGGCAATGAGTCATTGCATAATCCAAAGGGCAGATTTTTACTACCCGATAAGTACCACGAGTCCATATTCTCGAAATTTCCACACAAGACACACCTTTCTTCCCATTTCTGGCTATCTAGGTCACACCTCGATTTCTACTCCAAAAGGGGAATGACACGGCCGTACTCTTACCCAAAAGACATAGCATGAATAAAAACTATATGTATCCAATAAATTAGGGAGTTGGTTATGAGATCAAAGTTTCAAAAATGATGTATACATCTCCTAACTCACTAAATACAACATATATAATCCGACCTACGTAACGCGGCATATTTTTGAAAAGTGAAAATTCTCTTTTAAAGTATACTCGACCAACGCTTAATTGACGCGTGTTAAATAGATTTGCAAATTTTTTTTTTGCTCGGAACTAGCTTTGCAATTGAAAGGGTGAAAAAAATACCATCATTATCCATCGTGGAAAAAGATGCAAAATAGGGCATATGACTCGGATAGAGAATGCGGATCCTCCCAAATGGATGCCCAAGCAATGTAATTGGGAAAAACATCTATTTAGGAAAACCCTAAAGAGGAATGTCGTATAAGGAACACAAGTGTGACGCCCGGAAATTAAGCCCTCGGGGTTGAGACCAAATTCAATAAAATAGATTTTTATTGAATTTCCATTAGTATAATATTTTGGATCGTAAGGATGTAAGGGACGAATTTTGGACGGTTCTCGATTTATCGATTGATTTCGATTAGATTCGAAATCTCGGTCGCCGCAACTTAGGATTTTTAATCCTCGCGCCTAGTCATTTTTTTTCGAGCCGAATCTAACCCTTGAAAACCCAATTTATTCCCAATCGGTTGAGCCAAAAAAATCCGATCAATCCCGATTTATCAAATTACGAAATCGCCCTTGGATATTATACATATGAGACGAAAACAATTAAATCCCGATGAGACCGTGGGCCCCACTTGCCATTAAATTCCCCACCTACCGGTCAACCAGTCAACTTTCTCTCTCCTCCCTCTTCTCTCTCCCGCTACTCCCTCTCTCTCGCCCTCCCCCTCACGACGCTCTCTCTCTCTCGTTTCACACCCGCACGAAGCGCCCCCTCCTCCTCCTTCCTCCGGCCATTTTCGCTCGACCACCACCATCCTCCGCCTCCAGCCATCTCCGCTCATCACTACGCCTCCATCCGATCCGCTACGCGCCGCCACGTAGCCGCCGGACCGCCCGTGAACGCCCCCGGCCCGCATCGCTCTGTTTTAGCTCCAGCTTCGGTTTTCCGTCGGCCAGCCATTCCGAGCCGCTTTCAACCACCGCCACCACCACTTCAGGTTCCCTCCGACCCTCAACTACAGCCACGACCGTCGATAGCCGCCACGAAGCCGCGGAACCGCCGCGGGCAACCTCATCAGATCCCCTGTTTCGCGCCGAGCCATCTTGTCCCGCGCCCTTAGCCTCAGATCCGCCGCCCTCCGCCGGTCGCCGACCACCCCTAGCAATCGTCAACGACCCCTTGACGCCCCACGAAGCCGTTGGAGGCCGGCCGCCGCCTGTGGAGCTCGGACTAAGCCTCCGCCGGCCTCTCCCGTTTCGCCCGTTTTCCTCTCTGTTTTGCGCGCGGTTCCGTTCCAGCTTGGAACCGCGCCTCCGGCCGCCCTCCACCTCCCCTGGCCTAGTCCCGAGGGTCGTCCTCGACCTCGTAGGTGAGTTCCCTAGCCTTCCCCGCCTCGTCGCCGCCTGTGAGGATGAATTTTCCTCAACTCAGCCCCGGGTTCCCTGTTTTTATGCTATTGATTCTGCTTTTCCAGCCCCGCCGCTCGCCGGAGCTCCCTGTCGCCGAAGCCGCCGTGTGTGGAACGACGTCACGACGTCGCCACGAGCTCGTTGTCGGTTTCGGCCGTGAACAGTGTCGCGAACAAAGTGCCGCCGGTGAACAGTATTCGGCGTGAATAGTATTTTTCGGACGTGAATAGTGATTTTTGGGCCCGCCTTGAAAATCGTGCCCGACCCGACCTCGACCGCCGTTATTGGTGAGTTGACCCTAATCCTTGGTTAGGGCGCTAGTTGCGCCTTGGATTAGTTAATTAGTCGGTAAGGTATTGAGGTAGGTTTGATTAGGGTCGAATTAGTTAGAAATCGGGTTAGGGTAAATGGCCATAATCGATTAAATTAGAATTATCTCGTGGCTAATTGATGTTAGATGGTTGATCGTGTGTGGTGATTTGATCGCGAGCGAGCGATAGGTTAAGAACGAGCGATCGATTGGCAATTTTAAATCAAACCGGCTAATCAATAACTCGGCATGAAATTGAGCCTTATGGGGCATAATCGAAATGGCTTATTCGTGTGGAATTGATGATTGTGTTTTGGGCGGTTCGCCTCGTTGAAATGCTCGTTGAGTGGATTGGTGTTGTTTGGGGATTAATTGTCCCGTGTGACTTTGCAACATCTATTTGGTAGTCGCATTCATATGACCGTGTGCGGTATCAAAGACATATTTTGGCATTAAAATGGCCTTGGGCCGAGTCGTTGAGCACGTTGTGTGAGCATCCGGCCTAAATCAAAGAGAATAAATTGATTGATGTATCGGGTGTCTTGCATGGTCATATAAAGGAATGATAATGGGTTTTCCTGGCAAGTTCGTGCCGCATACATGGAGTACACACTGTACCATTTTTATGGGACCACACGATTTGCCGAAGCACGATAATTCATGCCCCGTATGGTACGTACGATTTTAAGGGATTATCGGATGCCGGTCATGGCTTGTGATGGACCGACGCCCCATTTAGGGATGCCTACTTGCCGTGCCGTGCAGGTTGCACCTGGATACACCGCTTGTAGTAGTCGTTGCCGAGAGGGAAAAGGAACGTAGCCCGGCCCCGCCGGAAGAGTGCGGGATAGCATTATTTGTGAGGGTTGATCACGCCGGTCGCGTAGATCCTCGTCCGTGGCGCCGTGGGCGCGATCATCGTTAATAAATGGACTTGTGTGGTGTCCATGAGTGTGATGCTTTGTTCGAGATAGTTGTTCGATGTGATTGTTGAGTGGAGTCAAGCATTGTATTATGTGTAGCTGAAAGCTGGTAAGTATGCATGTGGATGATTATTGTCATTTGATATGATCGCTGATGAATTGTTTATATCGTGGTTTTAAATCCTCGTGTATAGGATGTTTTAGGCGAATCGGTGTCCTAACCGAGCTTAGGCTTGATTCATCGAGATTTATATCTCACCCTGTTGAGGGAACCACTTTCGGGCCCCAAGTGATGGAGCTTCACGGATACCAAGGCCGGGTGTGAGGGTAGTCTTTTGAAGTAAATGAGAAGTTAATCTTATTTGAACTAGTAACCTTTTTGAGGTCTTAGTGAGCCGCCCGAAGTGTGGGGTTGTATATTTCTATAGCTCAGTAGGGTTTAGACTCATCTCATTTGTTTGGTAACCGTACATGTTGCTTTTTGATTAATTGCCTTGGTATGAATCTCCTACTTTACTATCCTCGTTGTTTTATGTTTGGGAGTAAACCGCTTCCGTATGCGTATTTAGTAGATAGGTCGATAACGCACCTGGGACGTTATCCTTCGTGACCTCGTGGCGATTTGGTAGGGATGTCGCGGGCTCGAGAGTCGGGGCGTGACAACAAGTCAATTTGAGTTGTTAGAAAATTTCCACATTTGATCTTGCCATATGTGTGTTCAGTAAATAGATATTCACATTCAAATGATACGGAGAATGATACGAAAAATATTTCCTCTTTAGCGGTATAAATTCCTTCACATATGTAATTTAAAAAAGAAAATCCACGTGAACAAATATTTCGGGACACATAACAGCAAAGGAACCAATGTTTTGATTGTTCCTCTTTATTTTTGTCTTTTTTCCTTTTTTGTTTTGTTTATGTGAGTACAAGAAAGGTCCTCATCAAAATAAAAATCAAAAGGAGGAAAAAAGAATTGTGCTGCCGCCAAATCCCATAGTCCTCTCAAACAAGTATCCATGTCATACTCGCATAGAGTCGGTGAGTGTGTATAAATATGAATTTTAGTAGCTAACAAGTAAATAGTATAATGGTGCGATCTTAATGTAAATATTATGAATGTCAAAAAATATTTAGCAATTATGGCGGAACCCACCTCTTATTTTATGCCTAGCATTCTACCGTTGTATTGTCATATTGTCATGCTACCAGGACCCGAGGTGTGTGTTTAGCCAACTTTGCTTCGCCACCATCACTCTCCCTCCCTATCTCAAGCTGCAAAATTTCAAAGGGTAGTCCGTGAGAGAGCCACAAAGAGATGTGTTTCTTTTAGAAAAAAATATTCAATGACACTAGTAGCATTTGATCATTCCCATTCTTGTTTCAAAGTTAAGCTTCTTCCTTGTTTTCTTGTTTGAATTCTATCTCCTTACCCAGTTCCCCATCTTTTTGTCTTTCATTTCCTCCTTTCATTTGATTGATCAACCTAAACGAATATGATACTTGGAGGAAAAAAGGGTTTTTGCTCCTCATTCTTGTTGATGGAAACACATTCCTAAAATTTTATACATACGAATTGCAGAATTAACATCCCCATGAAGCCTTGAATAACTAACCGAAAGCGTGCGAGTTGAAAAATGTGCCTTCTTGTTCCACGAGATGAAGAGTCCCTTTGCATTGAGAGATTTCATCCACCGATTAGACGTTTGAGAGAGATGCGGAATGTCTTCATCTTTCTTCTTCGTTTACTATTTTTCGTGTTCTCTATTGAACGAACAATAGACTAACGATATCTAAAAGACGTGATCCTTTGTCACGTTCAAAAATAAGATAACTACCTTTGGCAATTACAATAATGGGTAATGGGCTGGGTTAGCCCACATGAGCTGCCCACCCACCCATGAAACTCGGAACTTGTTAGAGAAAACCGAGTCTTATCTTTCTCTACATTGTCTAAGAGATATTGGTTGCTTGATCTTTTTATTTTTTTCCTTTTCTTGAGCTCTTCATAGATCCTTTCATTTAGATGTTAATCGGGCTTCTTAGCTTCTTTGGACATTATTTTTAGTTCGATCATCAAGTTTAAGGCATATCATGTTGATTTTGATCGACTTTGAGAAAGGCGATCCGCACGTTTTAACTCGAGATGGACATTACAGTACATGTTCACAATTTTCACTTCTTGGTTTCTTCTATATTTAATCCGGACAGTTCCTTTGCAGAGAAAATAGAAGATTGATTCTATTCACCAAAACCTAATAAAGCATCGCTTTTTATGTTGTAGAACTTGCTTTTGGTCGAACTATATATGTAGTACGTATGAAGTAAAGATAATCACTTTGTAAGTGATTGATCCATAATTTCGAACAAAAAAAAAAGTGTAGGCAGAAATTTTAATTTTTGACTGGAGTTATTTTAAGGAGCCGATACTTGATGGGAAGTGGAATGAAGCGAGAAAAGTATCTTTCCGGTTTCATCCAGCTCCACGAGAGCAAATTCTCAACAAAGATGTATTTTTGAATAAGGAAGTTGTTAGCATGAGAGTCGACAATATTGTAAGTTATTTCCGACCACGTAATCTTTCAATCAATGAGTTTTTGTGCAAAACACGTGGTATGTGTGTGGATCTACGGTTAACACTATATCGTCTCCTAATAGTAATTGTCGGGAAGCATTTTTCAATGGAGAAAACAAAAGTATCTCAAAGCAATGGATATGCATTATAGCTGTCTAAGGAATTTTAACAATTACCATGTGTAGATTTGTCGCCTATAAGTATCTTCTTCATATGCTATACGTATCTAAATCGCGACTTCCTATTGAACTCGTAAATATTTTGGTAGCAATGATTTCCCAAAGGCATTGGAAATACCCGGAAGCGGTCTAAAAGTTTTCGAGGGAACCAAAGACATATTTGAGGAAATGATCGAACTTCGGACGTTCAATATTATTCGATATGAACTTGTTGAAGTGATTGCTTCTTAACATGGTCATATATTTACACAACTCTGCATTTGTTACGGGATTTACATGAATTCATGATATCGAATTAAGTCTTCACAAGATCTTCCAATGTCAATTTCATCTTCCGTCGAAGCGCCTTGTCCATCAAGAGTAATTCGTGTGAAGTATAATGGCACGGATCAAAGAGTCAAGATCAAATCAAATCATTCAAGTGTAAGCAAGTGCTAAGATCAATGGATTGTAAATTTAATTTGATTGATTCTAACAATTTAATTTGATTGATTCTAACCGCTTGTAATCTCTTGTATAAATACATGTACTCGCACATGAAAAATGTATTAGTTGCAACAAAATATTTTCCTCAAAATTCTCTCGATTCTTTTAAACTTTATATGGTATCGAACTTTTTCGCTCAACCGAGTCTTGGATCGACCATGTCGAGTTCAACCAGGTGACAATATCAACTCTTCCGCACCTCTGTCTCATTACCATCGGCAACACTATTTAGCTTCTCGCAAAGCTCACGGCCGGCAATTTTCCCTCTTAGCAAGCACAACTTCAAGCCATTTTAATTGGGCATGATCTCGCTCCGATTTGTTGACGGCACATACCCTTGTCCGTTACTTGATTCTTTAGGATCAGCCGGTCCCAAAGACGCACATTGTGGATCCACCAAGACCAACTGTTGTTATCCGCCATTTTCAGTTCGGTTTATGAACCTATTTTGCCGCTGATTGGATTCAGCGAAACCTCTTAAGAGGCTTTAAAAAAGTTCACCAACCTTTATGCCAACAAATCCAGTTTTCGAGTAATGTTTCTCAAGGACCAATTGTTCATAATCCAACGTCAATCGAGGTCAGTTTTTGAATATCTTCAAGAATTAAAAGGTATTGCCTATGAACTCTCCATTATTGATACACCCCTTTAAGATGATGATATTGTTATTCATGCCTTACGTGGAATTGGTCATGAAGAATTAACGGCTGCAATTGGCGCTAGAGAAAATCCTATTTCATTTGAGGAATTATACGACAAACTTCGCTTATGAAACTTACCTTAAGCATGAAGAAAAAACCATAGAATTGTTCCTGTCACAGCTCAAGACATTGCCAAATCTCGCTCTAGTTCATCACTTCATTATTTGGAACGGTGCCCAAAACGAAGTTGTACTTCTCATGGTGCTCACAACAACTATGGTAGCCAACAATCCCGTAGAAACCCCATCCAGCGGGGCAACCCATCTCGGTCTTATGACTCTAACCCTCTATGTCAATTTTGCAATAAATACGGTCACATGGCCAAGACTTGCTATCGTATCCGTGGTCGTCCAAATACTTGCACGTGTTGTGCATCACACAATCGCCACACGTTCAGCCCCGTAATGGCTTGTTGATTCGGGAGCGTCTCACCATGTCACCAACAACTTAGCAAACCTATCTTTCCACTCCGAATATGAAGGACCATATGACATTGTTATTGGCGACGGGACGAGTTTGAGTATTTCATATATTGGGACGACAAAACTTGTGTTTCTTGAAAATACATTCGTTTTACCTAACACACTTTGCACACCGTCTCTTACTCAAAATTTAATTTCTGTCTCTAAACTTTTGCCCAAAATAATACATTTATTGAATTTTTCGCCACATTTTTTTTTGTAAAGGATCTTTGAACGGAAGCGATGTTATTACGTAACGAGCATAAGCCCGGAGTTTATCGGATGCCACTCTCCCTATAGCCACATAAAGATCAACCCGTGGCATTCATAGGAGAAAAAACAGCTCATTGCGATCGGCATCAACGTTTGGGACATCCTTCTCTCTCCATTCAAAGTTATGTCATTAGGACATTTTCATTACCCATAAGTCCCGCATCCAAATCCATTTCCAAATCATATTGCGATTAGTTCTATTGCAATAAAAGTCATCGTTTGCCATTCAATGTTTCTACTCTTTCAAGTCAAGCTCCACTAGAACTCATATACACTAACGTTCGGGGTCTTGCTCCGGACAATTTGGTTGATGGTTTCAAATATTACGTTTCATTTGTCAATCATTTTACCAAATACATATGGCTTTATCCTATGCAAAACAAATCCGACGTTTATGCCATTTTTAGTGCTTTTAAACCAATTGTCGAAAAATAATTTCAACGTCTTATTATCTCTCTGTCTACTCCGATAACGGAGGTGATTATCTAAAAGTCAAAACTTTTTTCACCACAATGTATTTCTCACTTCACTACTCCTTCTCACACCCCACAAAACAACGGCATCGCCGAACAACGGTATCGCCATGTTGTAGAAACGGGCTTAACTTTACTCCACAACGCATCTTTTCCAACCTCATTTTGGTCGTATGCCTTTCAAATCGCTGCATATCTCATCAATCGACTACCCACCCTAATCCTTAAGTATCAATCTCCTTATCAAAAACACTTCACTCAAAAGCCAAACTACTTCAAACTTTGAATTTTCGGATGTTGATGCTATCCGTGGCTCCGTCTATATACCTAAAACAAGCGTGATAACTATTCCCGTCCATGTATATTCCTTGGCTACTCGCTCTCTCAAAGCACATAGAAATGTTTTGAACCCCAAACCAAAAGCGTTTACACTTCTCCTCACGTTGTGTTTCACGAACACATTTTTCTATATATCACAACAAACTTCTCACCTCCAAACCCATTATCATCTACGAATCCGACATGGATCCAACTTCCAATCGATACACAACAAACAAGTTCTCGCCTCCCTTCTTGTCCCAATGTTGATGCAATCTCAAGTTCCTGTTGATGTCGATCGATCGCCCGTCGCTCACGCAAGCAGTTGTTTCTCCAATTCGTAGTACCAATGCCATCAATAACCATCCTCCGACCGAATTACAACCTCGGTTACCACTCAACCGACTCACAACCGCCCCCTTACCCGAAACCTAAACCAACTCAAATCAAAATAACACACCATTGTTTATCATAAATCCCACCCATCGGACCCACCTCTTTCATCTTCTATTCTACCACCATGGCGGACCTTACCACCACCTCCATCATCCGCAACCTGTAGTCATCTAATGATTACACGATCCAAGAATAACATCTTCAAACTCAAACAAATTCATCACACCACTAAACATCCTCTACCCGACACTATCAAACCATCATGAGTTACTCAAGTCTTATGAGATGCCAAATAGCGACATGCCATGTCCGAGGAATTTAATGCGCCATCGCACAATGGAACATGGGAACTCACCCACAACACAAATTTCAGTAATGTTGTTGGTTGCGGGTGGATCTTTTGGATTAAACGCCGACTGACTGCAGTATTGAGAGCTAAAGCGCGTCTTGTTGCCAAAAAGCGCCACCAACGCCTCGGGATTGACTACGAGGACACCTTTAGACCCGTTGTCAAACCGATCACCATTCATATTGTGCTTTCTATTGCATTGAATCGAGGATGGTCACTTCAACAACTTAATGTCAACAATGCGTTTCTACAAAGGGATCTCACGGATGAAGTATAAATGACTCAACCTTCGGGGTTTATTAATTTTACTCGACGTAACTATGTATGCAAATTGAGGGAAGCTATTTACGAATTAAAACAAGCGCAAAGGGCATGGTACATCGTATTGAGTAAATTCCTACACACTCATGGCTTTCACTCATCCCCGCTCCGATCCATCCTTATTCATTTACACCATGGATCCAATTACAACATTCTTCCTTGTCTACGTTGACGATCTCGTCATCACGAGGCAATGCCACCTCTTTCATCGCCAACTTCATTGAAGCACTTGTCTACGCATTTATCTATGAAAGATTTGGGAACACTTCATTACTTCCTTGGAATCGAAGTGATCCCAACCAAGACAGTATCTTGCTCTCTCAATATAAGTATATCCGTGAGATTCTACAAAAACACAAAATAGATGAGGCCAAGGAGGTAGGCACTCCACTAGCTGTGAGAATCAACTTATCTCGCTAATGATCCAGTGAGGCAGCTAATGCAAGTGAGTATCGAAGTATTATTGGAACACTTCTATATCTCACAATCACAAGACCCGACATCGCGGTCTCCGTCAACAAATTATCTCAATTCATGCAACATCCCACTATCACACATTGGAATGCTGCTAAACGACTCTTCCGATACTTAGAAGGAAGCATATTTCATGGGTTACATCTAACGCACTCCACGACATATGTTCTTCACGGGTTCTTCGATGCTGATTGGACAGGTAATGGAGATGACCGATCATCTATCTTTTTTTTTTTGTTATCTATCTCGACCCTAATCCAGTATCTTGGAGGGCGTCGAAACAACGTACAATTGCCCGATTTTCGATCGAGGTCGAGAACCGCGTCGTTGCCACCGCCTCGGTGAGAACTACAATGGGTCCGAAATCTATTGTCCGAACTTGGCATCCAACGGATCTCCACTTCAACTTTGTCTTGTGACAACATCGGCGCTACATATGTATGTACAAATACTATATTTCACTCCCGAATGAAGCTCATATGCCATAGATTAACATTTCGTTGTGATCTAATTACAGGTGGAGCTCTCCGCATCTCCCACATCTCAACCACAAACCAATTTGCAGATGCCCTCACAAAATCATTATCCAAATCTCGGTTAAGTTATTTGCGACCCAAGATTGGCGTCTTCGATGGAAGCGCCATCTTCTGGGGCGTGTTAAGAATAATGTCACAGATCAAGGAGTCAAGATCAAATCAAATCATTCAAGTGCAAGCAAGTGCTAAGATCAAGGGATTGTAAATTTAATTTGATTGATTCTAACCATTTAATTTGACTGATTCTAATCGCTTATAATCTCTTGTATAAATACATGTACTCGCACATGAAAAATGTATCGGTTGCAACAAAATATTTTCCTCGGAATTCTCTCGATTCTTTTAAACTTTATAATCTGTGTTTCAAAGCCCAGAGCCACGGTTTGTCCGCTTGATGTTGCTAACTCGGGTGATCACTCAAACACTCCAATGTTTTAAAACAACCATACCGGATGGCTAAGTTTGTCGACATGAGTCTAGTGTCTATCGGGATTTTCAGACTATTCCAATTGTTTTTTTTTAATATATATAGATTGAGACGAAGCTATAAAAAGATGTTACACTGTCATAAATCTAGCTACACTAGTATAATCTCCAATTCCTGCAAATTTCAAAATGCAATGACACAATTAAGACTCCTATCAACAAACATCAAGCATTTTATCGGCCCATTTGGATGGATCGAGCGAAAATGATATTGCTATCCACAGAGGAACCAACGGTCTCAGATCGATTCATGCCTTGCAATTGAGATATGTCACTCCAAGCAATCTTGAAGAGCAAGATTGGAACAACTTAGCCGGATTACCCATTGCAACTCCGTGAGACAATCTTAAAATAGGAGTATTCCATTAACATTTGCTATAAAATCGACTCCCCTCCCTTGCAAGGAGACAATACATGAATGAATTGTCTCCCCTTTCGGAATGAGAGCTATAGAACACATAAGTTACATCCACCGAATCTGTCACACCTTGATTCTACTAGAAAGGGGAATGTTATGGCTGTCTTCTTACCCAAGAGACGCAGCCTAAAACAAAAACCAATTGAACTTTGCTATCAATATATACATCTATATTTTCGATAAAACAGGGAGTTAATTACATGGTCGAGTTTCTAAAATCCACCAAAGATGATTTATACATTTCCAAACTCAATTAAACCTACACAATATGGCATATTTTGAATAGTGAAAGCTCTCTTTTAAAGTATACTTGACCAACACTTCATGCATACGAGTTAACTAGCTTTGCAATCGAAATAAGGGTAAGCAAACACCATCATTATCAATGATGGAAATTCATGCACAGTATGGCATGTGATTCGGATAGAGAATGCAGATCCATGCCAAAAGATGCCAAAGCACCGTAATTGGGAAAAACATCTGTTTAGGAAAGCCCTAAATAGGAATGTTTGTATAAGAAAGCCAAAAAAATGGAAGAAATGTGAGTCTTGTATGGAGGCCGTTCTTTTCTCAATGTAGTAAGCAAAAAAATATGTCCAAACTTGTCCATACGAACAAATTTTGCTAGGGTTCAATGTTTAAAAATAAGATTATCGATAACATAACAACGTAAATTTTTTTTTATATAAAAGTCATCTAAGTTTCGCAAATATTTACAATGACATAAAAACTAATTCTGAGATATTCGAGATTTTTCTAACACTTGACAACATCCAGAGAAAGTCACCTGCATAGATTCGTTCGGTGGTTTTTGAAGGACTGCATGTTTTGATACCCATAAAACAAGATTTATAAGGAGTAATAGCCTCTACAAATTGCGGATGTGGGACCATCAAAACACCTAATGCACGGCAAGTGTAAATATTTACTTAGGCTATGTTTATTTCGCGAAAAATGAATGATCCGGCAAATATTTTTCAATAACCTGATCGCGGAAAGTATTTTCATCGTTTTTGCAAGTATTTAGACGCAAATTGTTATCATTAATGAAAATATTTTTTATTGACTGATAATTTGAAGAGACATATGTAATTACTTTTTAGAAAAATATTTTTCAAATTTCTCGTTTTTAGCGAGACAAACGGGGCCTTAAAATAAAGTGGAACACTTATCCGGAGATTGAATTTCTATTTTATGCAGAAATTTTCCCATGGACCGTTCGGAAAGTAAATGTTCATAAGCAATCTTGATCTCGGTGTAAGCATAAAGAAAATAGTTGTCCAAAGAGAATAACGATACGAATATTCATGCCAGTCGTGGAAAGTATTCATCACCGTACAAGTCTTCAGTAAATAGTTACTCAAATTGAATGAAACAACTATTGATATTGCTTGTGGAAAGTGTTTCTTCTTTCGCGGTAGAAATTCCATAAGATTTTTAAAATTGAAAATGAAATTCCAGGTGAGCGAAAGATTTTTAAATTTTTCATTTTATTGGAAAAGGAAAGCTCGTCATTAAAAAAAAATGGATAAGTACATTGAAAGTCCTAAAACTTATTACAAAAGTAGAATCAAGTCTTAAAACTTTCAAAAAGTGCAATCGGGTTCTAAACTTTATATGAAAGTGTAATCGAGTTCTAAAACTTTCAAAAACTAAAATCTACGGAAGGACTTGATTTCACCAAAGATGACAAATTTTAGGACTTGATTTCACCTCCGGACAAACTTAAGGGCTTAATTCCACTTTTTAAAAGTTTTAGGATTCGATTGTATTTTCATTACAAGTTTTAGGACTTCCAAAGTACTTATCCTCTTAAAAAAAGAAAAAAAAGAATTGTGCTACCATCAAATCCCCTAGTCCTCTCGGATAATGTACAAGTCACGCTCACACGGTCGGTGACTGTGAATGTATAAGGGTGTCCGCTTGGGGTGTACGAAGCACATTGAGTTTTCTCTCCGTATTTCTATGCAAGTCGCCAGCTTTGCTTCGCCGCCATCACTCATATCAAAATTTGTCTTAATATCCACGTAAATGTTTGCGAAAATTAAGATCACTTTTGGAGGTCTTCTTTTGTTTAAAATTATTTTTATGGTTCTCTATCATGGCAATCTTATTCTTAAACTTATTCATTTGTACGAATTCGGACATATTTTTTTGGCAACTCGCTGAGATCAAATCTGGCTAGAATGTGCACCCTAGTGTTGGTTTCATGCAATGTGAATGGGTCAACGCGTAATCCAAAGGGAATGTTTTTTTTTTCTTTGCCAGAAAAGCACCATGAGAACATCGTCCATTCATTTGAGGCCCATATGATTTTCTAGGTCTAAGGGTCCATATGGCTTTTTCGTCAAAGGCCCATATGGTTTTTTTGGTCATATAGGCCCATATGGTTGAGATTGCATATTTCTAACAACCTACAAGGATTCTGAACCACTCTGAATTTTCATCCGAGTCGTATGCCATACTATTTCATCATTGACACTTTGACAATGATGATATTTTCTCACCCTTAGTCCGACTAGCAAAAAGAGCCTAATTGACACGTGTCGATAAAATGTTGGTTAAGCATAATTTAAAAAGATTTCGACCCAAAAAAGTATGCTTTAAAAAGAGAGCTTCAATTTTCACAATCTAGGAAAACAACACCAACAGGCAACAACCCTAATCTCGATTAAATGTGCAATATCATCTTTGAATTTTTTTTTTTGTTTTGTTTTATTATAAACCTTGAATTATTTCTACATGTTTCATCCCTCTAAACCTTCGATTTGTTCAATCTAACCCTTCAACTTTCTAACAAAATCAATTAAAGTCCTTTAATACCATTGACAAGTTTTTATAATTTCTCTATTGCCCAGATTTTTAGAATGTCTTTTCATTTCACTAGTTAAATATATGGTTCGGCCCTTTGAAGCTCCAAAACCTGGTCTTGCTTCGCTATGCAGAAACGGGCAGTATTCTCTTAAGATTTCTTGGCTCAAATTTGCTTCTCTACTCCTAATATATGGAGAAAACTGTGACGGTAAATTCAAATTGGTTGATCGTGAAAGTCCTGAGTGGGGCTGGCTAAATGAGACAATCTCCTTCAAAGTCCCATCTTTTATGCTATAGCCTAGTAAAGCACGGACGCTCTTCGGGGCTTCGAATCGTGTTAGATATGTGTCGGATGAAACGCGTCGATATTCTCTTATACGCAATTGACACGTAATCAACGTGTGTCAAATATCCAACACGTGGTCGGTGCTCTAGACACGCTCGAGACACGCAATTCTAGCATTCGGCACGCTATTTCGACACTTTCGGGATCAATTTTAAGCATTTTCAATAAATTAAGAGTCAAAATGTAAATCTATCAAATACAACACACACACACACACACACACACACATACTTAAATCATATACCAAATCACTTCAAAATTAATAATATCCAGCCAGCCCCATAAAAACTCAATGGTGACTTCCTAATAATATGAAAAAGAAACTTATCTCCGGTATATATATATATATATCTCACTAGTCGAAATTCTCTATTTTTTTTTAGAAATGATATATGTCTTGTGACGAGTCAGTATCAATACTACTTAGCCCATAGCCACACCCATATCTTCCTATGCTAGTTCTATTGTAACAAAAGTAATGAGAATGGATCACAAAACGTCCTTCCCACATTTTATTATTGCTATTTTAAGATAGAAAGAAAATAGCTCTCCTTCTTCTTTTGTTTTACCGCAAAATATACATATATATACATATATATATGTGTGTGTATATGTATATATTAGTGCCTTTTTCAAGCACATCTAGATCTCATCGATAGGTGGCTAAATTCTAGTTGCATCCTAATGGGTTGTAAATGGGTTTTGTTAAGAACCCAATTAGTTTTGGCTTTAAAATTTGAAACCCATTAAGGTAGGCTCTTTAACTTTGGAGTGACCTAAATTTGAAACCCATTATGGGTCATATTTGGGTTTAAGACCCATTTTGTCGGATCTAATTGCATCTCTCTTATCGAGATTCTCATTCTAACTTTTCACTATTTTCTAGAGAAACATCCAATCAATAGCTATAATAACCATCTCTCTTTTATAGGTTCCACGAGCCGATGCTCGAAAAAAGGATCTTATAGAGACAGTAGAATTGATTTATATTTTACAAAAATGATGGTACAATATGCAAAACTGAACTTCCCTTTTCTTTTCAACCAAAAAAAAAAAAATTCCCTTTTCTTCATTATTATGATTAGATAGAAGAATGACGTCCCCAATGCATAGGATATATCTAATTCATTTCTTTGCATTCATCATTTGTAGACATTTACTTGCTCTTTTTATTGGTAAGATGTATTTTGCTTATTTTATAGGATAAGGAGACACATAATCCATGAACTTTTAATTCAACGTGTAATGTGATTTATGAACTTTCAATTCATTCAATATGATCCCTAAATTTTACCCCAATATATAATTTGATCATTGAGCTTTTAATTTATTCAATGTGTTTCCTAGACATGACACATGTTTAATTTATTCCTTGAACATTCTTTGAAAAATATGATAATATTTAATATTGTCATTCAATTGCTATTTTCGTAAAGTGGAAAGACTTGATTGAACATGTACAAAAAAAAAAATCCGAATTTTATATTAAACAAATTAAAAATTTAAGAGCACATCTTTTGTCTCGTTTTCCTTTATTATATCAATACTCGCTCGCTGCGGGTGGTGAGTCGCTCGGTGGCCTCAAACCCAATTCTCTCTTTTGCCCTCGAGATTGACTGAAATCCCCCACCATGTCCTAAGCAAAAACCCCCGTTTCGCAAAACCCTAATCCCGTCCAGTTCCTTCTCTAATCGAATCCTCGGCTCCTCTCTGTCTCTTTTGCTGCTGTGCTCGTTAACCTAGCAAATGGACGCCGTGTTCGCCGACGCCGCCGTCTCGAGCAGCTTCCTCAGCTCCGTCTTGGAAGCTCTGTTGGCCGAGACCGCCATTTTCGCAGTCAACAGTCTCGCTTGCTCGCTCCTGATGGTACGAAAGCTGAACTCGGTTTTGATTCTTTTTCAACTTATTTCGATGCTATTTCGATGCACTATCTTTGTACTCTGTGCTCCCAGTGAAATTTTCTGCGTAAGGGTACTCATTCTTTTCGCTGCTGTTGGCGAATTCGATTTCCGACCTAGGGCGCTTCAAATTACGTTTGAAGTTGAGTTCGGGATTTGTCGGTTTATGGCTTGTAGTTGCCTTTTGCTCTTGCTCTAGCTGTGACTCTTGGTAATTCGGCGTTTACTTGAGCCTCTGTTAACATGAATTTAGGGCTGCAGATAATTTCAGGGAATGTACAAGGTCAAAGTGAGGAACTTTTTACTGAAAATTGAGTAAAAGAAAGCAAGGATTTCAGTTGAAAGCAGCAAAAGTTAGCCACAAGTTTAGCAAATTGACGAAAGAGCTAGTTAATCCTCAGGTATCTTACCATGTTAAAGCATATGTGAGGACTTGGAAGTTCATGGGTAGAGAAGCTTATTGGATCGGCTATACCTTGAGCCAATCTTTCATGTGTTAACTTCTCACAGCTACTAGTCTCCAGAGAACTTTAAAGTAAATAGATTTGTTGGTTTAAGGCATTGTAACATATTCAAAAAAATCCTTAGCAAATGGGGTCAATATGTCAGTCTAGTTTCTTCCTTTTTGCTGGCAAAACATATCGCGGTGAATTCAATATATATGCTGCAGAGTAGTCCTTCTCACATGCCATATTAGTTTGAGACCATAACCTGTGATGATAATCTATATGCTGGAACGAAGCTGAATCAATGGAGAACTTCAAATAGCATTCTCATTGACCCATGTTGCAATGTTTTCTCCAATAATTTTTTGGTCAACATAAGTTTTAATTGTTTTATTTTAAGTAATTGGCTTCTACTTTGATTCACTGCCTTTCTGTGGAATCTATAGATAAGCAGCACCATTTATCTTCCAGCATTCATCATCTATATTGTGATATTTAACAATTTTTGAAAATTCAAAATTTAATTTGGATGGTATGACATGTTGGAGAATAAAAAGAATGGTGTGTGCGCTCCAAAATCAAGGTCCAGCGGATGAGAGGGAAGTGCTTTCTTTATTTGTTGTTTCTATGCCAGTGAATTCATTTCGAAAAACATTATGCTTGTTACTCGGTTATTATTTCCTGAACATCTTCAACTTAGAAAATAATGACGAAGTCTTACTTCAAATTAATACCTCTGTTTTTGCCCATACATCAATACCATTTGCAAAATCTTTGTTATGCACTCTATCTTGTGCTTTGTCTTATACTTTTACGCTGAAGAAGTGGCATACATAGGCGTCGTTGCTCTTCGCGAATCGATTCAGCAAATTGTTCTTTTTCTCCGCACACTCAAAATGTTACGATAGATTATAGAGTTTAGTTCACATTACTTGATGTTGTTTGCATTTACATTTCATTCTTAGATGTCATCTGGAATTAGCTTCCTAAATTTTCCCTGCTATGCTTACATGTACGTTCTAGCATTTGGTAGGTTAGGACTCTTTTACATTGTTGGCAAAAATAATTTTTTTCCAGCATTCATGAAGTTATAAAAGGCATTCCCTTTGTGGCACAGTGATGTTGGTGCATTTCTTAAAGGTTTGCTTTCTGTTAGGATGCTTATGATTGGCGCTGGTATGTGCTTTTCTTTTTACTCCTTTTGCTTATATCTTGCCCAGATGAAACCTTTGACTGGTGCAGTCGGCATCCTTCCAAAAGAGCTGGACACATCTCAAAGGTTAGTAGTGAAGTAACTGCCCTGTATCATTTCTTTCTAGATTACCTATCAAAGGCAACATCACGTGGATGCTTTTTCTTCAGCTTCCCCATTTCTGAGCTTCATGCTGTGAAGAAACCTGGTCCTGAGAACACAGATGCCAGCGAAACTGAGGATGATGAAGATGAGGATGATGATGAAGTTGATGACCAGGATGATGATGGAGGCGAGGAAGAGGATGGCTCAGGTGAAGAGGGTGAGGGGGAAGGGGATCCAGAGGACGAGCCCGAGGCCAATGGAGAGGGGGGAAGTGGAGACGAAGATGACGACGACGACGATGATGAGGATGGGGATGAGGAGGAAGACGATGACGATGAGGAAGAGGAAGATGAAGATGATGAGGATGAGTTACCTCAACCTCCTGCAAAGAAGAGGAAATGAGATTTGTATTATGCTTCTAATGGCTCGTGTTTGATGTGGTCTGGAGGGTAGGTTTTTGCTAGTATTAGGCTAGAATTGGAGGATTTGGGTTTGTATGTTCGCCTCTTTGCATTAGAAAAGATGCTTAGCATTTTGTTGTGACCCTTGTTCAATAATTCTAGTAATCGCTGTGTTACGGTCGTGATCATTCTTCTTATCTCTTTTGCCCTACCATCTTTAGTTTCTTAGATTGCTCCTATACGGATTAATTTTATTTCTCCAGATCAAAAGATAAGCTGCAAGTTGGTTTTGAATTCTATGGCCTTATGTGGACGGATTTGTTCTGTTTGGCATTTTGTGGACGAGTCTGTTGCTTTTATTCCTTCACTTGGTCAGTTTCCAGAGCGGGCTTGCTAGTGGCTTTTCAGCAAAATAAGCTGTTGTGCCGAAATGTGACATGGACTGTGAGAGCGGTGGGAGATACCAAGCAGGCAAGCAGTACTCCCTTTGACGGTTCATAGGGATGTGGGTGTTTTCTCAGAAGAAGTTATCTGGAGTGCTAAGAAGTTCAGTCGAAGGATATGTATGTGGTGCTTTGAGTCTTATAAGCCCTTTTGAAACGTGTTTACCAATTCTTGTTTTAAGAGAGGGAGAGAGAGAGAGAGAGAGAGAGAGAATTTATTCATGGGTAACTATAACACTGGGATATGTAGTATTTTCATGAAGACTATCCTCTCCCTTTTGCCTGCATAAACTTTTCTCAGCAACTGGCCGAGACTGACTCGACTGGCCACAAAAGGAACGGAGGATCCCAAGCATAAGAGAAGCTGACCGAGCCGTGCGGTGCCAGGGCTTTTCCACTGTTGAGCAGGCATCTATCCCCTTGCTTTGCGAACATCGAGGTATCGACTACTTTGGTGCTCTGAAACCCGGCGCACTTGAGCTTGATGCTGCTCTGGGCACAGGTGCAGTTGTTGATCGATGTCACCTTCCATTCCAGCTTGCCCTGGATAATCCTCCCCGTCCGGACGTTCCCGACAGTGAATGTGTCCAAAGAGCACGCGCACAACCCTGAAATCAAACAAAAACAAAGAGTAACTCGGACATGAATCCACGTACCGCAATTGAAGAGCTGAAATCAAACAAAAACAAAGAATCACTCAGAAAGTCGAAGGGCAATCTCCACCTTTGGTGATGAAACTGAGAAGAAGAATTGCAAGCAAGGGCTTGATGCCTGTCATTATCATCTTCAGCCTCTTTTTTTCTCCCCTTCTCTAAATTCCTTTTTCTGTGAGGACCTGGAATGAAATTACCGTCTATATTTATGGGGTTTATTTTTGTATGTGTGATATTTCCTTGGGGGTTGAGATTGATATCCTGTTGTTAATTGACTGTCCGTAATAATTTTGGTTGGAATTATCAAGAAATTCTCCTAAATATCATAATGAACCCAGAAGCACGAGTAACCCCCTTCAGAAAGAGTCCCAAACTTTTGAAGGAGGAAAAAAGGATTACAGAATTGTATTCTCAGACCATTTGGAATCTATCCGGACTACTTGTTCATCGACGTCTTCACGTTCGACATCGCCGAATTTTGCAGTCAAATTAAATAAATATGTCGTTCTTCGTTTGATAAATATACCATAGCAATTGAATTCCCTACAGTCAATTGTCTTTAGGACCATTACCGCTTTGCTCACTGAAGGTTTTCGCGACCATTATCTCAAACATTCTGCAGAGGTTCTTAGATGGTTTCACCCTTTGTTTTGTTGGCAAAAATTTGATTTCCACGACGGTGAAGTACAAAGCTCCAAGCCCTGAAGTCGTATGGTACTTTCTTCAGCAAAGAATGGAAGCTTTATCAAGCAAAGAACAGCAGATTGAGAAATTCATGGAAAATACTGAGAATCTCAGAGGACCTCTCATGCGGAGAGAGTCAAATTGTTTCGAAGTTCGAGTATTTGTCAAGAGGAAATGCCATTGGATTATTCCCATAAGTGTCATACAACCTAAGACGCCATCCACCAGGCATTAGATGAGTACAAGCGAAACCAATGGACATTTCGCACAGAGGATCGATCTTATGTTGAAGACATGCGGCAACTCGATTATAGCTCTGATGAGAATCCTAATCTCAACTCATGCCACGAGCCCATCATTAAGTGAAAGGATCTTTCGGAGTTCACGTGACTACTTTAATAAAACTACAGTAAGTTGTAAGCTTTCTTCTATTACTGAGTTCGTACCAATCCTTTTGAACTTCAATATAATCATTCTAATGTTTCTTGTCAGTTTGTAATATATTTGGTCGGCCGTACTGGTTGTGAAAAATCTTTCGATCATAGTTCATCCCAACTTTGCCTTCTTTCATTTTTTGGCCTAGTGACATTTGAAGGATAGAATTTTCCTCATTTAAAACCCACATTTATTTCCGTCAAGTTACATGAAATTTGACACGAGTGATGCGGTGTGGTTGGTTCTGTCCATCGTATCGTCTATGAAACGAGCCGATGCAATTTTGCTCCCCCTTTGTCCTTGCTATCTCCATTTGCTCTGGTCTATGTGACGGTCGTGGGTCTCAAAACGCAGCCACATTTTGCACTTGGAATGTGCAATAACTGCTCTAAGATTGTCACGTCACTCCTGAGGCCACTCGTGCATTTTCCATGGTTCTAAAGGCTTTTGGCCCATTAGTGATTGGGTCGCTTCTTATTTGGGCTTAATTAAATGTTGGGTTATTGTCTTTTAAGCAGCATGAGGAGGCTACAAATGGGCTAATTCCTAGATGACCGCACATTGCACAAGGCTGTCCCCGTCAAAATGCAAGATTGACCCCAAAGGTAGAAAACAAGAGAACTCCCCAGCGAGGATTACATACATTTACATCGTCCATCCCGCATACCTTTGAATTGAAACGGTCAGACGACTAGATAAGAAAGAAATGACGTAAATAAAGATAGAAATCCACCGTAAATAGAGGGGTTTTGGACAGGAATGTCATACTTTGGAGGTGGCTGCTGCTGCTTTTAATATGAAACCGGGCTCCCGACTCAGCAACAACTCTATCTCTAGCTTCGAATGTTAGAGTAATTAAAACCGGAGCCCATCGGTTTGGGGGTAGGTCAATCCAAAAGTCAAAACCTAGAACTGACCCCGCTAGGTCCCACTTACGGTTTTCTAAAATCGAGAACCGAATTGATTACACTTGGAATCAGTCCAGAGCCGAACCGACCGGTCTCAAATCGTTGCAGCTCTACTTGAGAACTGATTTTATTTTCTGAAAATCAGGTTATATGCATCGTATTTTTTTTTCCTTCCCCTTGTGGCCGTTGTTAAGCGCTCTTCCGGTTGCCGAGTGGAAATGCACGCTAGCTTCATACAACATCCTAATTTTTTTTTAATCATGTGAACTGTCGAATCGGTTTTGTGTTCTTACCAACTGCCCTACGTCAGATTAGACCTCTCGAAAAGATCGTAAAATGATACATTTTACAGGATATCGTTCTCTTTGAAGTCATTTCAGCTGAACTAAGAAGAGAAGTTGAATTTTACCCTCAGAAAGAGTAATTACCCGTTTTTTGTTCTGTCATAAGTTTTAATTACCCGTTTACCCGACTAATTTGTTGTATTGGTGCGACTCATTTACGTGTTTTTAGCCTTCTCGATTGATACTTCCGACTTAAGTGAATCTTTTCTTCATAACCAAATTAGATGAAATTATGGTCACGCCAAGTGAAATTCTATATCTCATGATTTCACGAATGTTTGTGTTGACACCAACAAATAATCAACTCTTGTCGGATATCGATCGATAGCAAGCTCAATCGATGAGAGTAGCATTTGGTCAAAGTAGAAGCCTAATGAACAAAGCATTCGGCAAGTAGTAAGCCCATCGATTGCCGAGGATGTCGATGCAACAGGACGGTGAGACTATCGCTATCTGCATTCCTATAAGCTAATCAACCCCATGTTGTATCTCTGTAAACACCACAATCAATAACAACAAAACATAAGTCCTTGCATAATTGCTTTCATCTGTAATTTTCCTGCGAAATTAACCTTCCAGAACCTTCAAATTCTTGCACTTTTTATCATTTTGGCAACCTTTGAATTACTACTACCAGCATCGTTCCTATCCCTAATAATAAAAAAAAAAACTCTTTTCCATTACTTTTGTCGATTCCATTCCATTCCTGGGATTTTTACTTTTTGGAGAAACGGCTTGATAACAATATGTAATCTTTGTCATTATGAGCTGAATATAACTCCATACGCCTATCCTCTCCCCTGAAAGCCTTCAGGAAGAACTGTATCTGCCCGTCTTCCGATCAGACTTTCCTAGAAGTCCCCTTTGCTCGTTCAGCCAATCAAGATGTGTCGAGGTTGACTCAGACGCGTAGGGCCACGGACGCGAGCTGCTGACAAGAGGCTGACTTGAGTATTACAGAACTAGGAACCCCCCTCCTCTTGTCCGAACCTTCCCCGGATTTGGAATTTGTCAACTTTCTCATCTGACTTGAGAACGGCGGAAAGGCCTAGGGAAGAGCAGATCACGTTATCTCCTCCACAGTTGTCGTATTATTTTATGTTTGCCATGTCCAGTCCCATGCATTCCTTACAAGCATGCTTTACGTAAATCAAGGCCTTTACGTTTATTTTTTTTAACTCATTTTGGATTCTTTCTGTATATTTTATTTATTTATTGAGGAGTAGTTTTTTTTAATAGTAGTCATGGGGAATAATGGCCTTCCTAGTTCGTGCCAAAGCACCTTCCCTGGAACGCATTTGACCAGGGAACATCCTAGAAACCCTCGTTCTTAAATGGATCCATTCTTGAAGGAAGTTTTCTTTTCTTTTTTGCCAGGCCATGGCCACCATTGTTGAAGAAAGCTAAACATGTGCCTTGGCTACCGCAAGACCTCATTTGTTTCCTATATTCTCAAAGTTGGCGATAAGATTAACTAGTTGCAGCCCGGCGGATTCTCGTACATGTTAGATAATGCTCCTATAATACTTGTTGGGGAAAATTGTCCAAAAAGTCATAAACTTATTGCAATTTGACCAATTCAGTTCCAAATCTTTCAAGTTTGTCAACCGAGTCCTAAATTTTTACATTTTTTCAATTGAGTCCCATCCGGCCAATTTTTGCTAAAAATCGCCGACGTGGAACCCAGCCATCTTACGTGGTGATCAACTAGTTGCAGCTAGTGGATTCTCATACATAATATATAATGCCCTTATAATACTTGTTAAGTCACTTAAAACATGATTTGTAGATTTAGTTTCCGCTATTTGGAGTTAGTAAATTTCTTTCTTTTGGCCATCGAGTAAGTGACTTGTTTCGAAAACGGGTCTATTCTCAATTTCCAAAATGTTTGGATACACTTGCTAAGGGATCTTAATTGGAATATATAAATATTAAACCACATTCTTCTAACTTTTTAGCTGGTTGGTCGTGGTTTCATAAATCTTTCTGGTATCGAGCCGGGTTCATTGTCTTGAAGAGTATGCTCTGCGGTTGCCATCAATTGGATCTTCGCATCGGAAAATAAGACAATGAGCTCATTATTTTTTAAAGTATGCTCTGCGGTTGCCATAAATTGGATCTTGCATCGAAATTAAGATAATGAGTTTGGGCCATATTCTTGCTCGTTCTAATCGCTTCTTCTTTCTCGATCCTTTCGATCAATTTTTCACCTCAATCATATTTCTAGCTTTGCTAGTGATTTCTTTTTGTCGTCATGGGTGATTCTGGTGATCGTATTGACGTCAAACTCGATGGTTCAAACTATTCTCTTTGGAAACCATCGGCATGGGCACTTATTTATCGCGACTGTTTGAGCATGTTGAGGGACTTTGTCCTTGTCTGGTGCTCTTCAAGTGACTATCGATGAAGTTGCGAAACGTGTTCTGAAATTCGAGCATGGAAAGTTGCGATCGGAGGCATGGGCTATCATGTTTGGTTCCATTGATCCTGCTCTTGCCCACAATTTTTAATATTGTTGAGGCAAAAGTTTATGGGATCGGCTTGCGAGATGTTCACCCGACATGGGACATTCGAGTTTATCGGTTGGAGCAAGAAGTTTCAATGCTACGCAGGGGTTTGCTCTATTCGAGATTTCTACAATTACATGCACTACTTTGGAGTCAATGGATATTCTTGCTCTATTTTGCCATTATGCGAACGTACTCGGGTCCATTACTCGGCTGGACTCAAGATGGGCCCGTCTACATTCTTTTTATGAAGCTTGGCTCTCCCTATGAAGGTGTTGCAACTTCTTCCCGTCTCCAAGACCTCCCTCTTGTCAAGAATTTGCGGGAAACTCGTCTTGGTTTCTTTCTCCTCGGGTTCGATTATGTATTTTTGCTCCACTACGTCCTTGCTATTCGTGGTCCTGCCGCCTTTCTGTACGTATTGTCATCGTCTTGGTCCGACGAGTCACATTGTTGGAAGAAGAGGAATGCTTCACGCCTTTGCATCACCACGAGTACTACCGCATCTCCAATCTCTCCTATTACTTGTTTCTCCTCTACGGATGGCGTATTTTGCTCTTGAGGCCCAACTTGCCCGATTGAGTCCTTCTCGCCTGTCTTTTTCCGATTCGTACTTCTACATTGTTGGAGCATTGCCTCCACCTTCGGTGATATTTCTACTACTGGGTACTTGCTGGGGCTAGCATATGTCTCTTTTTTTTCACTAAGCTCTCGAGCTCAAACATTAATCATTGCTTACCATCTCGAAGATTTCAATGTTCCGATGTGTTACATGTTCCTCTTTGGCTCTCAATTTTTTATTCGTTGGAAACTCACGATGCTTTTTTAAGCTTTACAAATAGCTCTTGCTTTGTGGGGATCGTTTGAGTGGCAAGATGATTGTAGCGAGGAGGCGGGATGGACTTTATATTATGCAACATCTCCATCTTCCAACTTCCTCTCTTCCTCATCTGTGTTGGCTACCCTCGATCTTGCTCGGTGGCATCGCGTCTTGGACATATTCCTTCTTCTCGTCTCACCGTCCTTACCAACAAGGTGCTTTGGGTCCTATTTCTTCTAGTAGTCTTCCTCCATGTTCTATCTGCCCTTTGGCCAAGAATGCTAAGCCTTTTTCTGTTAGTAACTCTAGAACTAGTGCGATTTTCGATCTTGTTCATTCGATGTTTTCGCCCGCTCTCTTCCAAGAGTGGTTTCAAATATTATGTATCTTTTATTGATGATTATTCTCATTATACATGGGTCTATCTTATGGTCAACGTAGTGATTTCTTTTCCATCTATGTCTTTTACTTCCATGGTTTCCACACAATTTAATACAAAAATCAAAATTTTCCGTTGATTCGGGGGAGAATATCTTTTGGTGTCTTTGTTCCTCTTAGCTAGTGATGGTACACTTCCTCGTTATCTTGTCCGGGGTTCCGTCAAATGGAGTTGTGAACGCAAGCACGTCATATTCTAGAGACCACTCGAGCTCTCTTACTTGGCCATCCGTTCCCACGAGTTCGGGGAGGCTCTTCTCACGGCTATTCATCTAATTAATCGCCTACCCTCATTCGTTCTCCATCAAGACACCCCGTTTCGGCGTCTCTACTCTCGACCTCCTTTTAATCTTTCTTTCTTATCATGGTATCGGAGCGGGAGGTCCCGGGTTCAAATCTTTCCAGGCCTCTATTTGCCTCCCATTTAATATTTCACGCTTAGTTCTAGGGAAAGACGGCTAAGCGTGGGGGAGTGTTGGAATATATAAATATTAAACCATACCTTCTTCTAACGGCTTACGCTTTTGGAGGTTGGTGTGGTTTCTAAATCTTTCTTAACGAGTGGCGGGACACGAGCCTTCTCTAGTTTGCTTTTTTTGGTTCAAGGTTCATTCGTTGACCCATGTTGTTCGAAGGGATAGATATGCACCAGAAGATGATATCTCAGTTGCGCCTCCAACATGTCCATGCCCGACTCACCTAATCCTGATTCTTAATCCAAGTCAAATCAGCACGCTTCAGGAATCATACAGAAACGCCACGCCCTGTAACGATAGGCATCTTATCTTCCTCGTAACGTGCCTTAAATTAACCGGTAATTTCATCCATCTTGCAGCTGTTTATATGCTTCGGAATTCTACCGAAAACTCTTTTTTTTTTTTTTCCATCTATGTTGTGTGATCCTTTGCATCGAGATGCAAAATGTGAAGCACACCGTATTCGAAACACTTGGGTATCGAAAACATTTGCACTTTCATCTTATCGGAGCGCTCGAAAGTTTCCATTTTCCGCACCCTCCTTTCGATCCCACTCTGTGCCTCACTTATCTATATGCGATGATGAGACGATCTTTAAATTTTCACGTCGAAGCATATTTAGCTTCGCAATCGGGGGGAAAGTATAAGTAGCATGGAGTCGTAACGGTAATTTTTCACGTCGTAATCATCATAAGACATATTCCGAAAGGACGTTTGATCTTATATGTCTTTCTGTGACATGGACGACGAGGTTGACCCATTTTGCTTGGCTCGAAAGATTAATGAACGGTTCATGGTGACGTTTGGTTAGGGTTTTGCTCATACAGTATGGGCAGACTCATGATATCATAATTGAGAGAGTTAGGTTAAGCTTTGACGTGGGTGGGTTTCTTTGTTTTTATGCAACAACTTGATAATTTCTTCAACGTCATTGAGAATAACAAGCACCAGTTGTTTATTTTCCAGTTGAACCTCTTCTTTTCATCAGTGTTTTTGTGAATTATTGTCAATGATAAGAATTCAGGATCTTAATCAGTGGAGATTCCATCTGGGGATTCTTGATCTGGAACACGAGGAGGAGAAAACAAATTGACGTCGTTCCTTCTCGATTATTAGAGTTCCTTCCTTTCATCAGCGTTTGGACATGAAATACATCTGGAGCTTTTCCTGTTGCTTATGTTATCTTTTTTTTTTTTTTATTTCATTTTCATTTTAGGCTGTGATTCAAAGTAAGGATGAGTAAGATGGACCGATCGAACCAGGAATCGCCTAGATCGGACCAAACCGGCCGGTTCGGTCCGATTTTCGAGAGCGCCGATTGGTTTCATAAAATTGAAACATGTGGTTTTTGGTCTGGTTTTGCGGTTACGAGAGGGCATCCGACCGCCTGAAGCGAATCGATTTATTTTTATTTATTTCTTAAATGTGAACCTAGGTCCGTGTTGTCTCGCTCCCTCTAAAAATATTCCAGTTTTGTTGGACCACCCGAGAACCAAACCAGTCGATCCGGTCTGGTCTAGTTTGGTTTGGTCCCAATACCACCCGGTCCTTTTTTTGATTCCAAAAGCTAAAAAACAGGTTCTCGATTTCTGGGTGGATCGAACTGAACCGGGAATCAATCACCGCCCAAATTCAAAGACTCTTGGAAAAAGAGAGAAGTCAACTCAGGTACAATGACAAGGCAAGTCAACTCAAGTAACATAATTAGAACGGTTGGTTTATCAGAACAAGCAAGAAAAGAAAGACCCTTTCCACTCCATTTTCCATGACAAGTCTCTACTTCTTGTTATTTCTCCGGAAAAAGTCTTAACATCATTAACCACCTCTTCCCCAGTTTTTAATGTCCTTTTTTATCCTCAGATGACGAAAGAACCACAAATTTTTTTTTAATAAGCTGCATCATGCTTCTGTAAGCTTAGAGATCCAATATTTCTTCTTAGGGAAAACAATATACTAAAGAGAATTCACATGGGATATTGCCAAAGGCCGATAGTCAGAAGCTTCCCAATGAGGCCTTCACGTGTTGAGCATTACCATCTTTGATACAATTCAAAAAAGGGAAAAAAAAAAATTCCAAAGGACAATGGAAAAAACAAGCACTCCGATAACTTAATTCGTATTAAAGATGAGGTAACGTTGAATTACCAAAGAAATATTTAAAGGCAGCACATGTAGAGAGCCATTTCCGTGAGTCCCTTGTCCATAGCAGGAGCCCCAAAGAAAGCTTCCAACTTTGATCGATTCTTTCTGTCTCTCTGTCTCTGTCTCTCTCTTTGTGACCCCTTAATGTGTTCAGAGACCAAAGAAGAGGAGAGACTAGATTGATGCAATAGACATTGGGAGGGATCACATACAGGTGTTGAATGTCCTGTGGGTGTGGGATGGGGGCTCTGCTTGTTCTTGTGGGTGTGTGCTTCTTGGCCTTCTGGGTGCATCACAGCTCTGTGGCCTCGCAGACCACAGGTCTCTCAAGGATTGCTGTGGTTGACGGGAGTGTGTTCATCAATGGGTCAGCTTCCATTGCCAGCATTGATGACGACTTCATCTGTGCCACCTTGGATTATGGCCCTCCTGATATTTGTTACCATGGCACTTGCTGGGGCAATGCCACTCTCTTCACTCTGGTCAGGACCCTGTCTCTGTGTGTGTGTGTGTGTGTGTGTGTGTGAGAGAGAGAGAGAGAGAGAGAGAGAGAGAGAGAGAGAGAGAGAAGTGTGATTTGTGTGGAAGGCCAGAGAATGTGTGCATGTTTGTGTGGAAGTTGCCAGCAGTGACTGATACTGGTTCTTGCTGTCTCTTTTGGTTCACTCAATTTCTTTGTCTTTGCCCTATATGTAGGACCTCAGCAATCCAATTTTGTTGAATGCAATCAAAGGTAAGAAGTCGTTTCTTTCAAATTTTGACAGGCATCGTGAATGTTTCGTGCCGTCTCGATGTTGTCTGAATTCAATTGAAGAGCACTAATGTTTTGCAGCATTTTCGCCGTTGAAAATCAGAATGGGAGGCACTTTACAAGATAAATTGATATACCATGTTCAAGGAGATGGGGGACCGTGCAAACCCCACTTGATCAATGGTTCGGACTTTCTCGGTTTCTCTCAAGGATGCCTGCCCATGTCCAGGTGGGACGAACTTAATGTATTTTTTAAACGTGCAGGGTAAGAATAAATGTCTCCCTTTTAGAAATGGAAGTCTGTATGGACAAGATCCTTCACATTGCTGAAGCATATTTTAACTCTTTGTTCACTGATTTAAAGTCTGTCAATTCCGTGAAATGCAGGGCTATTGTCACATTTGGTTTGAACGCCTTATATGGAAGGACAGTGACATCAGATGGTTCTGTCCATGGACCTTGGAATTCAAGCAATGCTGAGATTCTTTTGCGTTACACTGTGAATAAAGGCTATACCATCCATGGATGGGAGCTTGGTAAGCATAGTTATGCTTGCTATTGGCTCTCGTAAAGATAAATTATTGCTAGGAGCTCTAAATAGAAAAGTTCAGGTCAAGAAAAAATATTTTCTTGGGAAGCTTAACCCAGTATCTTGTTCCAACCTTCACAGGGGAATGGCTAATTTTTCTTGCTCACCGGTCTTTCTGGAATTAACAAAAGTATAAGCTCGCATTGTCCAATATGATCTACGATAGAACTTGGTTAGCTTGTCCTGTTTCGTTGATTCTTCAAAGGCACAAGCAATTGGCCTTGTAGTTGGCTGAGGCATATAAGAAGGTCTTTAGTTAAGTACTCTAGAGTCTCTAGTCCAACCGGGATGCAAATTCTTCATACTTAAAAAGTTTCTATAGTATGAAAACCAGAAACTTCTGAATCATATTTTATCATAATTCTTATTAACATATAGTTCATTCTGGAGAAACCTTTCCTGGAACTAGTATTTCACTGTGTGCCATTAGTGTCAAGGCACATTGATCCGTCTTTTACCAACTTAGCTGCTGTATATCATCCCAAGAGTTAAACTTGTCAACCCCCGACCGAGACAAGACCTAGATGGCAACCTAACCTAGTACGTCATACTTCTCTAATGATGGAGCAAATTTATGTTCACTTTCGAATAATTCTTATGATGTCAAAAATTGGAGAGTCCGACTTACTCCTGCAAAAGTTGGACGATGAATCTTTGTATCTGACCTAATATGTTCCTGTCTGTTAGGAAATGAACTTAGTGGGCAAGGAATTGGAGCAAAAATCTCGGCACAACAATATGCATCCGACATTAAGGCCCTCCAGAGCCTATTGGATGATATCTATGGAGGTTTTGAAGTTAAGCCACTAATCCTAGCACCAGGTGGATTCTTTGATGCCAACTGGTTCCAGGATTTTGTGAGTCGCACGACGCAAATGCTCCAAGTGGTCACCCACCATGTTTACAGCCTCGGCGCAGGTACTTCACCATAAGGAAACAGCATCAATTACCTTCTGTTTAATCTTGGACATTCCACTGCACAATTTTGTGTGATTGGCATTTCTGACACATTCTTCAGTGAACATCAGAAGACATAGCGAAGGATCTTAATTGTCTGTTCCATGTAGGAGCCGATGATAACCTCATTAGTAGGATTCTGGATCCATCCTATCTCAACGGCGTGGCTCAGACTTTCAGTACTCTTGAAAGCATCCTCAAGAACTCTGGAACCTCAGCAGTTGCATGGGTTGGAGAAGCAGGTGGGGCTTATAACAGTGGTCATCACCACGTCACCGATGCATTTGTGTCTAGTTTTTGGTAAGTTTCGTCCTACAGATTTTCCTTATCCATTTTCCGTAGTACCATGATTTTCTTGATTCTCATGGGAAGAGTTTTTCATGATTTTTATTAGCAGCTAATGAGTTTGTTTACTCCTGATTTTCCCGGAAAATTGAATAGGTATTTGGACCAACTTGCAATGGCAGCGACTTACAATACCAAAACATACTGCAGACAGACATTGATTGGCGGAGGCTATGGTCTACTCAATTCCAGCACATTTCAACCAAACCCGGACTACTACAGGTCTGTCACGAGTTCAACTTGAAGATTGAGAGAAACCTTTTTTGTCCTTTTCTTATTTACAAAACGAAAGATGACACCGAAGAAAAATAACGGAGAATGCAGTAAAAAAGGTAGAATTCTGCTGAAAATTGATGTGTTGATAGAGTGCATTACTGTTATTGCAGTGCTCTTCTTTGGCACCGTTTGATGGGAAACAATGTCCTATTCACTAACTTTACCGGCACAAACAAACTCCGTGCTTACTCTCATTGCTCAAAGAACTCAGTGAGTACTGTCTATTCTTAAATTTACAGCCATCATATCCTGAACTATGGTCTAACATCTTAAAATGTCACACATGACAGACTGGCGTCACATTGCTGTTGATCAATCTTGATGGAAACACCACAGCACAAGTGCATGTTTCCACTGAAGACATTGCGGGAAATGGGACATTAATTTTGCAACCACAAATCCGCTCCCGTAAAAGTAAATTTTCCAGCATTTCAAAGGGGTCGATATTCGATGCAAACATTAGAGAAGAGTACCATTTGACATCTAAAGACAGAGACTTGGGCAGCCAAATCACCCTTCTCAACGGGAAAATTCTTACGGTTGATTCTTCTGGGAGCATTCCTGCCGTCAATCCTATAAAAGTGAGCATGTCAGATCCCATTCTGGTGGCTTCATTCTCTGTTGTATTTGCTCGGTTTCCTAGAATGAATGTCACAGCTTGCAGATAGTTCCAGACGTGTACACACAACACACACACACAAACACAATGGAATTACTTCTCTGAACTGTAGATACTTATAGCATCTTCAATTGCTGTAATCTATAGACAAACTTTATTGTGATTTCTGCATAAGAGTATTTTTCCCCCTTCTTTGCTATGCAAATCTACCGAAGTTGGTGAGAAGTTCCTAACCAGCTTCTTTTTCTTCGATTCATCAAACCAATCTGCTCTCCGGGCAAAGTTTGTGCATTTGGATCCATGCACCATCGCTCGTATAAATAAGCAGATCACTATCTGCACCATGATCATTTCCCAAATCCGTAAATTTGTCAAACTAACATCCTGACTACTCTTTCTAGCGTCCCTAAACCCACCAAACCCACACCACAAGATCCAAATATAAGAAGAGACCGCTAATGCTAAAATTGCTTTCTCGAACGATGTTTCGTACCCTTTGGCGCGCGTCTAGAGCCCAAATTCAACTGTTCCACTTCTATGATTTACATCTGAAGTACAATCTTCATTGAATTCGTCGGGAACAGGTGCACTGATCATATTGCTGTCATTATACTGGGTCAGCATGTTCATCGGAAAAAAAAAAAAATACTGGGTCAGCATGTCATCTCATATAATTTGTAGTATTTGTTTACTCTAAGTTGGTGACTTAAATGTGTCCCATGTCGGCATTGCAAGTCAAACTGCATATAGCTTGTTTTCGCTGTGCCGTGTGATGATGGAATTCTCGATCCATTAGATGTCTATTCCAACTCGAAGGGGGCTACATGATGAAAGCTTCCAGTTCTAGAGAAATAAATCATGCTGCACATTTAGCTCCGAGAAATTTATCACCCATTTTCCAAATCGTCCCGGCCACTTGGAATTTCAAATTATTTGCTATTTTAACCAGCATGTACATCTGGTGTGACTGTGCTAGCAATGTTTCTATCCCGACAAACAGATCAATTTCCCCAAGAAAAGTTGCGTTAGCTTAACATGAATACAACCATACGAATCCGACCTTCCCCAGTAAGCAAAGTTGGCCGACTCTGACTTTCACGTACCTAATCAGATTGGCGTGTTATGTCTAGGAAGAAGCTAAGGATGATTTCTCTCTCTCTCTCGAGAGAGAGATATACTTGCAAGTTGGCAAATCTGATGCAATGATTCTGTCTACCTGCACAATTGACGATTGCCGTCTAAATGCACAATCCCTCCGAAAGACATCTTTTGTCGATGTTTATCAATATTCAAAGTGGCGCACATATGTTGTTTTATGCTGGACACCAAAACCACCTGGGATCTAGAGGTATTCACACTTTGAACTTGATGAACTCAAATTGTAAGTCAAAGTTGCGACCTTTCCTGTGTTAGTGTTGAGCACCTGTTTCCTATTGATAATGAATCATAAAAGAAGGTTACAGCTTAATAAGACTTATGTTTTTCGATCGTGTCGGGTTGTCCATTTGCTTTGAGCACACTTTACTCAGTTCTTTTTCCTCTCTTTCAGTCTTATTATAGCTGGCAACGCAATGGAAATCGCGACCCTTTTCGAAATTTTAAAGATCATACGGTCCTTAAGTTGGTTACTGTATGGCCCTTTTTCTCGTCTTCCTTAGGTAGCGATTCCGTCCGTTCTGTTTCTGTCATCATAAGCATGACTTTCTTTTAGGGATGCAACCGCTTTGCCTAGGACAATTTGCTTCCAAAGAGCATACCGACAAATTATTCACCCAAGTGATTTTGATTGTGATGGGTTCCATCCAAATTTTTCTGATGGGGAAGGGAAGAGCTCTGAACAAGATAAAACATGGTCAATGAACATTGAGAGGATCTTTTGGAGCCTTCTTTTGGTGTATAATAATGAACCTTTACAGGTTCATTGTTCTGAAAGCTTGTGCTATCTGCTCGAGATCAGTAACTTTTCGATATATTTTAGTGCAGAAGTTTGACCTTTCCTTGGATTTCTGATTAATAAATTGGTTAAACAAAACCCAAGTAGGGTAGTGTTACATATACATATCCATCCAGGGAAATATGTAACTGGGGATACATGCACTGCAAAAAGAGTAAAGAATCTGTGGGGCTTCAATATGCCTTGCACTCAGTAATTTCATTCCCTGACTTTTCTATGTCACAGTATGAAACTAGACTCCCCCACATACCCACTTTGAGTCATTGGGTCCCTCTTCAAAGTTCTTTTGTCAAGACTTCTTTCTACTAGTGACCTCACTTTCAATGCTAGGACCCTTGGGAACTTAAATCTGCATAATTTAAAACATGCTCAAGGAATAAAATGTTCCGGGCTCCTTGTTCCACCCATTTGAGCTTTTGTTTCTTTGGAGTCAACAAGAATCATGAGCGCCGGCTCTCCACCACTGGTTCATTCTTATCATCAAGATAATTCAGCAAAAAAGCATATTCCTAACCATGCACGCAGCAGTTGTACTAGCTTTACATAAACAATTAAGCATCGAGGGAAAACATTGATCACTTTAGTTGTCCCGGAAGTAGATGAACGTCTAAAATATCGAGGAAACTACCATTTCTCCACGGACCCTCCAAAGAACACAGCTTTCAAGTATCAACTTTTTCTTCTCCTCTCCTTTGACATCCTGTGTCTCGCAGGTAGTCCTTCAATTCCGAAAAGAAGATAGCAACAAAAGCGTTCATGCTTCCTCCACCAATGAATTTGTTTGGAGCCTAGGACTGCTCTTGTCGTTGTCTTAAATGTACTGTGGGATGGGGTCTCTGCTTGTTCTTGTGGGGTTGGGTGTTTTGGTGTTCTGGGCACATCACAACTCCATCTCAGCGGTTTCGCAGAGCACCGGAACTTTGTTCATCAATGGAACAGCATCCGTTGCTAAGACAGATGATGATTACATCTGTGCCACTTTGGATTGGTGGCCTACTGATAAATGTGATTATGGCACTTGCAGCTGGGGAAGAGCCACCCTCCTCACTTTGGTATGCCTCTCTCTCTGTCTCTGTCTCTGTCTCTGTCTCTGTCTCTCTGTGTCTCTGTGTTCAATTATGTACTGATACTGGCGTCTAGCTCTGGACTCTGCACACATGCGCGAACAGAGCCACCTAAAGAAAAAAATAATCAAAGAGAGCATAACTTTCTTTTTGCAAGTCTTGGCTTCTCAATATTGATTTTCTCTCACCAGGATCTGAACAACACACTTCTGCTAAATGCTGTAAAAGGTATGTGATCGTGCATGCTGATCCTCATTGAACAATTTCAACATATCACATCATCTTTGTACTTCAAGATTAAAGTTGTAGATTCTATGCTGTATTGCAGCTTTTTCCCCCTGAGGATTAGAATGGGAGGGACTCTGCAAGATAAAGTAGTATATGAAACACAGGGTGAAGAGACACCTTGCAGCATCTTCACCAAGAACAGCTCAGAATTTCTTGGTTTCTCACAAGGATGCTTACCTATGGCCCGATGGGATGAGCTGAACTCGTTTTTCAAGCAGACAGGGTAGGCCTAAGGCTGAGATTTTGCTTACTATTTGTTCTACATATGGCATTAATTTGAAGCCCCTTGTATCCTAATATCTAAGTACACCAACGGTGCTTTGCATATATTACAGGGCGGCCGTCACATTCGGGCTGAATGCGTTATACGGCAGGATAATCAGTTCAGACAGTTCTGTTAATATGCCCTGGAATTCTAGCAATGCCAAATCTCTCATTCAGTACTCTGTCAATAAAGGCTACTCTATCCTTGGTTGGGAGCTTGGTAAGCATAGTGGTTCATGTTTCAGCATGGACCAGGAAAGGTGGAAAAGATACGGTTAGGGGCCAGCTTAATATATTACCATATAGTCATCAAATTAACTAACCCTTTGGATACGACAGAGATACATCAGAATATCGATTCCTGACATTTTTCTGTAGTGTTTTCTCAACTGAGGTGTTACGTCTCTGAAATCTGTGCTTTTCTTGCTGGCTAGGCAATGAACTAAGTGGAAATGGAGTTGGAGCAAGAGTTTCAGCCCACCAGTATGCATCAGATATAAAAACCCTTCAACACCTAGTGGATGATATATATGAAGGTTTTGAAGTTAAGCCACTAGTCCTAGCACCAGGAGGATTCTTTGATGCAGATTGGTTTGCCGATTTTGTAGAACAAACAAGTAAAACTCTTCAAGTTGTCACCCACCACATTTATAACCTTGGTCCAGGTAATATCACTTCAGAATCAAACCTTTGCTGTACTATAGTATTTTGAGACAATGTGCATCAACTTCGTCAAGTTGAACTGATTTATGTAGGAGTTGATGACCACCTTATTCAAAAGATCCTCGATCCTTCTTATCTCGATGGGGAGGTGCAAACATTCAGCAGCCTTCGGACTCTTCTAAAGAATTCTGGGACATCGGCAGTTGCATGGGTTGGTGAAGCCGGAGGCGCTTACAATAGCGGCCGCAACCTTGTCACTAACTCCTTTGTTTTTAGTTTCTGGTAAAATAAAACTGCCATACGTAACTACTTTTACCGAAGATTCTGATGAGAGATCATGACACAAAGAATTTTTATGTCATCTGTCTTGTATAGGTACTTGGACCAACTAGGAATGGCGGCCACTTCCGGTACAAAAACATACTGCAGACAGACATTGATTGGTGGAAACTATGGCCTGCTAAACACTGAAACATCCCGACCCAACCCAGATTACTACAGGTTGGTTAGTTATGAGATTTTAGTTTAAGACCTTAATCCAACTCAACTATTACCTAGATAAAATGAAAGGAAAGGGGTAAAAGAAACTGTTAAATATGTCTTGAATTTTATGTATGTCCGTTTTGATATATTTTTTTGTGCCCAAGAGTGGAGGAAAAATGGAGATTTGTTGTGGGCGATAGGCCAACAGCGAATAAATCTTATCTAGATTCATGGGGGTTTTTTTTGGCTATTTACACCGTGGCTAGGTTTTTGATGTTTGTTTGGGACTTGTGGTATTCTTCTTTCTCTTTGATCTAGTGGAATTTTTTTGCCTCGCCCGTGGCGTAGATCACCTTGTCAACCACGTGTTTGCAAATGAAACTATCCTAATAGCCCTCTCTCTTTTTTGATATATTCCAGATGAAAATATTAGATCTCTAATACTACACAATGAAAAACAGTTAGTTGAGTGGTAATGGAATAGCTTTGCCGGAGGAGACTGTAAACTAAGAAATAATCAGCTTTTGACAGTGTAGAGGCTGGTCCGAATCCAAAGTTGAAAAGCAAAATGGAAACAAGCGGAATAACTGGATTACCTGACTGACAATCTTATTGTTCTAAATGAACAAACTAAACGAATGTTCAAGCTGATGCCAATACGTCACTAGTGCTCTGCAGTGCTCTTCTTTGGCATAACTTGATGGGAAGCGATGTTTTATCAACTAGCTTCTCGGGCACAGATAAGATTCGCGGTTATGCTCATTGCTCAAAGAACGCTGTAAGTGTCTTCTGCTCTCAAAACAAGAGGATAGACCATTATAGTTGGCTTATATGCTGTTTCTTGATATCAACAGCCATGGTATCACTTTGCTGCTGATCAACCTTGATGGCAACACAACTGTCCAAGTTCACGTTTCGACTGGAAATGTAGCCAGTAATGGAACATTGACTTTGAAGCAAGAGAGCCAAACTCACAGGACAAAATTTGCCAAAATTTCAAGAGGGTCATCTAATGATGGGAACATCAGAGAAGAGTATCACTTGACTGCCAAAGAAGGAAATATACAGAGCCAAGACATGCTTCTCAATGGAAAAGTTCTAAACACAGATTCATCTGGCAGTATTCCTTCCTTAGATCCAATACATGTAATCAACTCAGATCCAATTACGATGGCTCCATTCTCCGCTGTATTTGCTCGGATTCCTAGCATGAATGTCACTGCATGCCAATAGTACAGTACAGGACCACAGGCACAGTGAACTTGCTATTTGTAATGGTAATTATGAGGTGACCATTGCAGATAATTAATTCTCGAAGAGATTGAGACAATCACCAGCAAAATTGAACACACTCGCGAGTGAAGGCCAGTTAATGAATGTTTTTAGTTCAAATCCAGAGTGCTAATGACATGCGAACTTAAGTGACTCAACTACTGTATATCATCCCCTGTTTTGTGGCTAAAAAGTACAACACAGCAGAGCTACAAATCTATTTGAAGAAGGTACACACTTGGTGAGCCTCACAAAAGTATGCCTCAAGCAAGAAGCTAAACAACTTCATCCCTAGAATAACCTCCAAGAACCAAACATCCACTAAGCGGTTCAAGAGAAAATGCTTCAGCAAATATTTTTAGATCCTCTGCTCAGTAAAACTTCTTCACAAGTAAACTTTCGGCCACGTGATTCCTGCGGACGATTGAGATGCCATCCAAAGACAATGATAGATTCCTGATAATCAGACTGCAGTAGTTAGTTGCTCCTTGCCGCTCCAGGCAACAAGTTTGACAGAGATGGAACTCCTTGATTCCTCATCTCTTCTTGTGCTCGCCTCATTTCTTCAGGATCTATTACCATGAACAAGCAAATTAATAAAAGGATAACCAAGATGATATGTGCTTGCAAGCCAACTCAACTGGAAATCAATTAAAAGGCTCAAATATTCATTTAATATCACTAGGTTGCCAGCAAATTCTGTGATGCACACCAAGAATTGCATATCCTCAAGATCATTATGGGGGGATAATGCTATCCGGAAATGAGTACTTACCCATGTTCTCAACTAATTTTGGCATCAGGAAAACAACAACCAGCATGAACCCAACCATCAGACCCATCGGGCTCTTCACCAGGGACATTAACGAGAAGGGTTCTCTAATCTGTTGAAAATCAAGATTTGAAGGGAAGAAGTTAAAACATAGTAACTAGAAATCAATAAGACCAGGCTCTGATCAAATCAACCTCATAGTACTGTTCCTCTCTCAATGGCTCTAAAACCAGCTCATTCAAGATCCTCCTATTCTCCGTCAGGGCAGCCTGTACCTTGCCAGGATTCCTAGCACTGACATCAACTCGTACCTGAACATTTATAAAAGCATTGAAGTCAGACGGTGATCGAAACTTGGTGGATAACTAGCAAATCGAGATCATACCCACCGGTGAAAAGAAATATCCAAGGGAGGCCACCTCAATCAGATGCGTCCCAGCCGAGATGTTATGGCTTTTTCGAAACATAAATTAAGGAACATTCTCATGCCAAACACTATCAGATACAAGTGTATTGCCATCATCTTCGCCCATATCAGCTTGTGACAATTGAAGTAAAACTTGAAGGAGGTAATAGAGCAAGTCAGTTAACATTAGAGAAAGGAAGCCCTGCATTAACAAGAATTTACATGGAACAAAGCAGGATATGCTGAAGGTGTAACAAGAAGCATTGGGGGGAAAAACTACAGTTATAGAAGAGGATACAATGAAAAATATCCATCTGGTCTGAGGAAAGTAATTTTCTTGCCACCATTAAGGATAACTTTAGCATCCGAAATCTTTCCCATAAGACCAAACGTCCTCGCACCAGCTCCTGCCAAACCATTAGTAATTTCGGGTGAAGAGGCGAGGAAGGATGGTTGCATTGAAAGGAAGATCAAATGGATAGTTCTTGAAATTGAGAACTAAAACTGGAAGGATCAAAATTTTCCAGTGAAAGCTATTCGCCCCGTTCCTCAATCGACTAAACAGGCAGAATATACATTTTAGACAACCAAAATTAGCCAAGTATCTCCACTTTAAGTAACTAAGCAGGCTAGACTTCTGAGCAGCGTTACCTTTCTATAACTTCCCTTCTAGTTCTATCACACATTATAGACTTATCCGACGCAAGATTGGACCTTTCTGTCTCTTCCATGATGGTAAAATGTGTAATTTCACCATTACATGATTCCAAATAACTGAGGAGTTTATAACTGATTGGTAGTAAAATTTATAATCTATCAGCCAAATACTAACAGCCCCATATTACGTGTACAGAAGAAGTCATCAAACATAGTAGCCTGAAGCAAGCATCGGATAGTTGCTCTAAACATAATACTATGGTGAACACATGACGAGTGCCAAACAATTTCTTTGAACTTGCAATACCTGCCTTATCCCAAACCCCAACAGTTCTCGAAGACCTACAGATACACTCATGCGCCAACTTGATAAATTCCCAATGCTACCTTTTGTAGTAGCTCATACTCTCGCTGGTATTCACTATCGCACTGTCTATCTTGAACATCGATAGATACATGTGGCTGAAACAAAAAGTTCTGATATGCACTTTAACTTTAAGTGGTTCCCGACGCAAGAATCAAGCATTCAGCAAATTCTACCCAATACAATACTCACAAGCTACCATCAGAATCACACCCAAACAAAAACGAAAACTTCCGCGCACAGAGCAACAAATTAGCAAACGAAAATCAATAGAAGGATAACCCAAGGGCAATCCAACATCGTACCAGGGATCCTAACGCGGCCATTGATTGTGAAACCATCAGCAGACCTGCAAAACGAGGACGGACCCAACCACATTAAAAACAGCTAATCGAAAGAGAAGCAGCAGACTTAATTTTTTAAAAAAAATGAGAAACAGAGTACAATTTAGAAAAGAAGCGTAATTCTCCGGTCTACATAATTTCTGTGCCCACTAAGTTTGAGTCTTCGATCGGGTCAGGAAGGAACAAAAGTAGATCGAAAAAGAAGAAGAAAAAAACAGAACTTTAAGCTTCGGAAAGTAATTGGATAAGAAAAAGATCATACCCAGATGAAACAGCAGCTCCGACGGAGAGAATGAAGAAGAAGAATGAAGCTGAGAGCGCGAGGAGAAGCGGCCGAGATCTCGCGAACGGAGCCATCGCAGGAGAGAGAGACACACGGTTGCAAGAGTTCGAGCGTTGATTCTTATTGCTCGTTAAGCAAAGAGGAGGAGTCGATTTCGGGCTCAAGATGGGCCCGAAACGGATATGAAATGAACCTCGGACCCGTAAATTTGAGCTTGAAATAATCGTAGATAGTATTTGGCAGTTCTTAATTGAACATGGTTTATCTTCATTTTTCCCATTGAAAAAAAAAAAAAAAAGTTTTGTCCTAAGAAAAAAATCAATTTCTTGTTCTCGCTTTAAAAGCTTCAAAAATTAATCCGAGTGTTTAATAACGTCGGTTTTGCACAAAACACAATAACAATGGGAAAATAAGTCCGTTTGTGATTGCGGTAACAAGGACATAGCGGCGACAGAGGTCCAAGAGAGAGTGGGGATAAGAGGGTTAGGTTTGGATTTTTGAGTGTAGGCTTATCAAATGGTACGAATTTATGGAATCTATAACTTACTTGCAAAAAATAATAATAATAATAAGTAACTTACTTGATAAAATTCAAAAAATAGATTGCTAAAGCATTAAACAAAAGATTGTTTAATAATAGCTTAAAGTACAACATCAAATGTTATTAGCCCTTTAGGAAGAACATGCTTTACCCCTTGATTATCACATAAACCAAATGGTTCAGATGATTGAACAAACAAATAGGAGGGCTGATGGAGATGGGTAGAGGATCTCCATCCAGCTCTTTACCAAGTATCGGAATGCGAATGATATGGGTAAGCCCTAAAAAAACCCAGTTGGTGGATGTTCATTATGTATTTGCCCATTGAATGCATCAAATAAGGCCTTCTTTGCCTATGAATATTTTAGTTAAAATGAGCATTATTGAATATAGATTTAATTTTATAATATTTTGACTTTTCTCATATGCAGTACTTAATTAATAGAATCATCCATCTCGCTTCTACTTCAGAAAATAAGTAAGAGGCAAAAAAGGTTGCAACGGAATTATGGTAAGAGAAAATGGGGTTACTCTAAGATTCTCGCACATATAACATAACTAAATAGTATTGAAAGGCAGAAAATAATGCCACTTAGAAGCCCTAATCTAAAACACGATCTCCTCGTCCTTCATCTCCAACAGCCTCAAATATTCCCCTATCATTAGTCTCAAAGTAGTTGAAGCCGCCGCTGGAATCTCATTATCCAAAACTACCTCCTCAAGAATGGCATCTAGGGGTGAGCAAATCGGACCGCCCGGATCGGACCGGACCGATAGTCCGGTTCCCGGTTCTAAAGGGGTCCGGTCCGGTTCCCGATTTCTAAAATGGAAACCGGTGATCGGGTGATCCGGTTCCCGGTTCTAGAGACATACAACCGGATCGGACCGGACCTATCAACTTTTTTTTAAATTTTTTAAAAGTAAATCTAATGTTTACTTGTTTAGGGTTTGCTTTGCTTCACTTCGCAGCCCTCTTTTTGTACCTCTCCACTTCTCTTGCAAGTCCCAGCAGCAGATCTTGACTGTCTTTGTGCCTCACCCATTGTTCTTACTCAGTGTTTTTCATGGGAAGCCAAGGAACAATGCACAACCTCTCTGCAAAAAGTTCAAGAGCGCATGGCAAGCATGTACTGAAAATTAACCCAGAGAAGGCCACCGACAAAACACAGAAGAGGAAAGATGTCAAGCTGATGCAAGATTGAGAAGATAATTATAGGTGCAGAAATTTTTCACCAGCACAGGTTCCTTGGAACAGCTCGGGACAATGGCCGGTCCTCCGGTCCCCGTTCCGAAAAATGGGAATCGGGACCACCGGTTAGGTTCTCGATTTTTTAGGGGAACCGGATCGAACCGGGACCGATCACCCTTAGTGGCATTTGTCCTCACCTTATCTCAGTGCCAAATGAGAACCCAATCCATGGCAAGGGCATATGAAACCAACTTGCTCCTAAATTTTTCTATATTTGTTTCTATTTCCAAGCAGGCCAAGTACTATTTGGTCAAATCTAACTTTAATTCTAATGTAATGGTTTTCAACTTCATTTGAGACAAAATCATATGTGTTTTTTCAATTAGTTGACATATGAGTCTATGATCATCTTTGTTTCAAATATCTATCATCAGGTGTCTCGAAATAAATTTCATGAGTTATGGCCAAATTGTTAATTGACATTCCTCCTTTCGTCGATGGGTAAATAGGTAATAGGAGAGGTGGTTAAAGAATTGGTGCCCTGAAATTCAAAGGGCACATCCGTCAACTCTTTCAATTTTGCTATGATTCCATATTGGAGAATAAAAATTGGGGAATGTTTATCTCACAATAGAAAAGTAATTATCTGCAAAAGTTTCATAAAAGTAAAAAAATTAGTGGTACGGAACTTTTAGTTGTTTGCCCGTTCCATTTCTTCCTTCTCTTCTTCTTCTTTTTTTGGTACTTGAAATCTTTTATTTTTCCCCTATTCTTCATTTTGGCTTTTCTACAAATGCATTTATGTTCTTAATCAGTGAAGAACCGAATTTCAACCATCAAGGCTACCCAAACATGTATGAGAAAGAGATAGAGAGGGAGAACAAGATTGTCTCCATTGATTCCTATTGAAATTGCAACAATTGAAAATGCAAAAAAACAAAAAAAAGCAAAGAACTGGAATCCTAGCATAGTTGGCCACACCCTATCATTCTTTGGCAGATTGCCTCTTTTGAACTCACCTCAGCCCTCACGACCCCTTGACCAACCGCTCTTGCCCAAATTCATCTCTCTCTCCCAATACAAAGAAACTTCATCTTCTTCGTCCTCTCCCACAGTGCCTTCCTCGCACACCCATCATCATGGTGGTCTCTAGAGCTTGTTGTTCTTCTCTCTCTGCTGCTCCTCCATCTCCTCCCCCCATTGCTACTCCTACTCCTGCTCCTCTAATTAATGCTGCTGTTGCTCCATCTTCTTCATATCATCCATCGCCCTCACCACCATCATACCCATCAACCCCACCAATTGCATCATCCACAGTCTCCTCCACCTTCATCTCCTCCTCTCATCCGCCTTTCTCGCACCTCCTCATCATCCAGCGGAGTGTGAGGATTTGGCTCTACATTTTCCAGCTGATAAGGAGATTGAGGGTCATAGTACCCACGGGAGAGAGACACACATAAACAGTTGCAAGAGTTTGAGTGTCTTATTGCTCATTACAATAAGAGAGGAGGAGGAGTCAGATTTCAGCCCCAAGATGAGCTCGAACAAGGACATGAAATGAACCTCAAATTCGAAATTTAGGCTTGAAATAATCATAGATAGACGATTGCCTGCCTCACTTATTGGTCATGCTCGATGGGATGATATGCGATGCACTTCTCTTGATATTTGGCAGTTCTTAATTCCGGAAATTCGCGATCGCGACATATTTTTTGAAGATCGAAAGTTTGGATTACGAGTTTTTTATTAATATAAAAATCGAGCTAACCAAATATTGGATGAAAAAGTTATAATCGATTAAAATTATCTCAAATCTAGGTAAAAAACAAATAAAATGTATATAAGATATCTATCTATCAAAAAAGAATCGGTGCCTTAAGTGTGTCTCCAGTAGCTTCACTGGAGTAAGTGCATTGTGGATTTGCACATTTGCATTCCGCTCGCTTCCACTTTCAGTACAGTGGGTAGCGAACACTCTTGTTGGAAATGTGCTCTTGAAGAGCGGCAATGGAAAGAGGCCAGGTGGCTGGTGCAGGCCATGTGGCGAATGGAGATGAGGTGTTTGGGGGTGGAGTGGAGCGCAAATAGAATGAGGCAGATAGTAAGCCAACTAATGTTGATAGGCGTAAAGTCCAATCTACCAATATCACTCAAAAAAGTATGAGCATGAGTGATATTGGTCATGAGTTAAATTGAGACTTTTAATTTCGCTAAACAAATTTCCGAAATTTCTTTTATTAAAAGAAATGTTTTTCGTTTGAGTTTTCTTTAATTGGAGTATGAGCATGAGTGGAGTATAAGCATGAGTGGTTACTACGAGTGCTCCCATGAACCACTATACTAAGTCTATACTAAGTAGCATGCACTCATTAATAATAGATCTTAAGGAATTAATAATAATAGATTTTAATGAATTAATAATTTGATTTTTTAATGGGCCTTTTTTGCAAGTCAATTCTTTTAAGTTTATTTTATTGATTAGCCTATGTTAACTTTTTTGTTTGGGTATCTATACTTATACTTTCTAATTCCCTAGCAAAAAAGTATAGAATTTTTGTTTAGAGTCGATTTTAATGGTTAATTACTAAGCTATACCATTCTCATATTATGTGCTCTATAGCTAAAATGCTACAGAGAAGAATCTAATGGTTAATTTTTGTTTAGAGTAGACTTTCTATTTTTTTTTTTTCTGGGGACATGAAATGAACCTCGGACCCGTAATTTGGGCTTGAAATAATCATAGATAGACGATTGCCGGCCTTACTTACTGGTCATGCTCAATGGGATGTTATGCCATGTACTTCCCTTAATATTTGGCAGTTCTTAATTCCGGAAATTCGTGATCGCGACATATTCTTGAAGATCAAAAATTTGGATTACGAGTTTTCCGTTGATATAAAAATCGAGCTAACCAAATATTGGATGAAAAAGTTATAATTGATTAAAATTATCTCAAATCTATGTAAAATACAAATAATGCATATAAGATATCTATCTATCAAAAAAGAATTGGTGGCTCACCCAACTAAACTGTATGCTTTCTTTGTAGATATAGATGTCACGTCTAAAATGGGGGCATACGCGAACACAAAGCCTTGGTGATAGGCGCAAAGTCCAATCTACCAATATCACTCAAAATCTTAAACAAGAGCATGAACATGAGTGATATTGGATATGAGTTAAATCGGGACTTTTAATTTTTCCAAAAAAATTCCCAAATTTCTTTTGTTAAAAGAAATATTTTTTGCTTCGTTGCATCAGTGGTTGTGGTTAATTGCATGAGTGGAGTATGAGCATGAGTGGCTACTACAAGTGTTCTCATGAACCATTGTACTAAGTCTTAAGCTATCATTCATGCTGTTCGTTCATTGTTCTCCCGGTTGATGCATTTCCTCCACCCACTATCGCTCCCGGCTCCGGCGTCTCCTTCACTGTTGCTGCTCCTACTACTCCGGCATCTCCTCCAGCCACGGACTAGCCTGTTGTTATGAGGGGAGGGATTTGGCTATAGAAGCCAGGGGGTGTGGGTTTGCTCTGTTATGCTCTATTTTTTTTTGTTTTGCTCTTTCTATTCCAAAGAGTTGGTCGTATTGGCACTTCAACGGCAAAACTCAAATGAATAAAAATTTCGTAGCACGTGGTGGTGCCGGTACTTCTTTCTTTTCCACTTTGCGCTTGAGATGATAGGTGGCGGAGATGTCACGAATGAACCTAAGTACATCTCCGTCGCTTATCATCTCAACCGCGAAGTGCAAAAGAAAGAAGTAAGACACCACCACGTGCTATGAAATTTTTATTCATTTGAGTTTTGTTGTTGAAGTGCCGATACGTGACCAACTATTTGGAATAGAGAAAATAAAAAAAAAAAAAGAATGCATAGAGCGGCAAGAGCAGCGGGTGGAGGAGACGCTTGGGGAGGAGAACCGAGGGAGGCCGCGACTCCTTCTCTTTCACATCATCATAGAGTGCATTGATCACCTTCATTATCCGTGGATTCGTTCGGATTCCTTCTTGAAGGCCCTCATGTCCATGATGACGATAAGTTGAGTGACGGTGATGGACATGTTATATTTATTTATTTGTGATCTCACATTAATGATATACCGACATTTAAATTACATCAACGCTATATTACGCACATTAATTTTACGTGATAACCATCTAGCCCATTAACCCTCTTGATGGAAGATAGTTATCTATAAGGGGCATACGTCAATTTAAAATGGGTCATCTAAGCCAAATTCCTGTACGACGTTTTTAAAAACAAGGCACTTATGACGTCTTTCACATCGTTCGTTTCTCACGTACTACGGAGCATACGCCGACAGAAAACACACACCATCGCTCGGAGAGGGCAATTGGCTTAGTGGCATCCCATTTTTACTAATCGTTCAACGCACATATTCGTGTTCATCATCTTCATCAATGGCTGGAGGTATGTTCGTTTACTATCCACGTTTCCGCATTGCACGAGTTTCATTTCGTGATTAAGATATCGGGATCAAGGTTTATCTCTTGTTTTTAATTCTTACATTTGGTATTAGAGCACGTTAATCTCTCGCCTTGATATTTAATGTTTGATTGGCGTTGAATTGTTGAATTATTGGTGCAATTTTCGTGCAAATTTTAGAATAAATTGTAAATTGGGGTTTTTCTGTCCAAAGATGGAAATCGCCGATTCCGGCAAGTCATGGCCCGGCTTTAGATCACTAGGGTCTTCTCGCCACGGCAAATAAAAGCTTTAAGGTGTTTCGGCTTTTGAATGTTCGTCGAAGGTGAATTTGGCGATGGTATTCGCGGCATTTAGGGTTTGCGTCTACCTTGTTTTTTGCTCGATTTAGGAAAAAATGTTCACCGTTCTTACTGATTCTCGGACCTATATGGTCGCATCGACAAGGTCTTCAAAACCCATCATTTGTTTTTGTCGGATGTGGTTTGTCGAGGTGAATGGACGGTGAAGCGAGCATGAAAGCGCGGTGCACCCACGTGCCTTTTCGGTGATTTTGCCCTTTCGCACTCAATTTGTTGTTTCGCCCTCGCTAATATTAGGATTTTTCCCTTGAATACGTATATTAACTAATTTGACTCGATTGCGCCAGAAAAATTACAGTTATACCCCCATTTAGTTTATTTACGATTTTACCCCTTGCGTTAATTTATTTTTCGGTCCCTACCCGCATAAATTTACAAATTTTCCCTTATATGCAATATTAAGTATATTTTGCGTGAAATTAAATGTTTAGTGATTTATACTTTGTTTAATTAATTAGAGCTTAGCCACAAAGCAACTATGATTGATTAAATTAAACATTGAGAGTTTCCGGATCATATATAGTAAATGACATTTACTTGTAATTAATTATATTAATATAATAAATTTTATCCCACAGAAATTTTCATTATAATAATATGACTAATTAAGTTGAAATACCATATTAGGAAATGTCGAAGGAGGAGGAGTAGTAGCGGGTGGAGGAGAAGCATGCGGGAGCAAAGCGAGGGAGGTCGCGACACCTTTTCTTTCACATCATCATAGAGTGCATGGATCACCTTCATTATCCGTTGGATTCGTTCGGATTCCTTCTTGAAGGCCCTCATGTCCATGATGACGATAAGTTGAGTGACGGTGATGGACATGTTATATTTATTTATTTGTGATCTCACATTAATGATATACCGACATTTAAATTACATCAACGCTATATTACGCACATTAATTTTACGTGATGACCGTCTAGCCCAATAACCCTCTTGATGTGAAATAGTTATCTATAAGGGGCATACGTCAATTTAAAATGGGTCATCTAAGCCAAATCCCGTACGACAGTTTTTTAAAAACAAGGCACTTATGACGTCTTTCACATCGTTAGTTTCTCACGTACTACAGAGCATACGGCGACGAAAAACACACACCATCGCCGGGAGAGGGCAATTGGCTTAGCGGCATCCCATTTTTCCTAATCGTTCAACGCACATATTCGTGATCGTCATCTTCATCAATGGCTGGAGGTATGTTTGTTTACTATCCACGTTTCCGCATTGCACGAGTTTCATTTCGTGATTAAGATATCGAGATCGTCGGTTTATCTCTTGTTTTTAATTCTTACATTTGGTATCGAGCACGTTAATCTCGCCTTGATATTTAATGTTTGATTGGCGTTGAATTGTTGAATTATTGGTGCAATTTTCGTGCAAATTTTAGAATAAATTGTAAATTGGGATTTTTCTATCCAAAGATGAAATCGCCGATTCCGGCAAGTCATGGCCCGGCTTTAGATCACTAGGGTCTTCTCGCCACGGCAAATAAAAGCTTTAAGGTGTTTCGGCTTTTGAATGTTTGTCGAAGGTGAATTTGGCGATGGTATTCGCAGCATTTAGGGTTTGCGTCTACCTTGTCATTTACTTGTAATTAATTATATTAATATAATGAATTTTATCCCACATAAATTTTCATTATATTAATATGACTAATTAAGTTGAAATACCATATTAGGAAATGTCGAAGGAGGAGGAGTAGTAGCGGGTGGAGGAGAAGTAATGGGGAGAAGCCGAGGGAGGCCGCGACTACTTCTCTTTCACATCATCATAGAGTGCATGGATCACCTTCATTATCCGCTGGATTCGTTCGGATTCCTTCTTGAAGGCCCTCGTGTCCATGATGACGATAAGTTGAGTGACGGTGATGTACATGTTATATTTATTTATTTGTGATCTCACATTAATGATATACCGACATTTAAATTACATCAACGCTATATTACGCACATTAATTTTACGTGATAACAGCCTAGCCCATTAACCCTCTTGATGGGAGATAGTTATCTATAAGGGGCATACATCAATTTAAAATGGGTCATCTAAGCCAAATCCCGTACGACAGTTTTTTAAAAACAAGGCACTTATGACGTCTTTCACATCGTTAGTTTCTCACGTACTACGAGCATAAGTCGACAGAAAAACACACACCATCGCTTCGGAGAGGGCAATTGGCTTAGTGGCATCCCATTTTTACTAATCGTTCAACGCACATATTCGTGTTCGTCATCTTCATCAATGGCTAGAGGTATGTTCGTTTACTATCCACGTTTCCGCATTGCACGAGTTTCATTTCGTGATTAAGATATAGGGATCGTCGGTTTATCTCTTGTTTTTAATTCTTACATTTGGTATTAGAGCACGTTAATCTCTACCTTGATATTTAAATTTTGATTGGCGTTGAATTGTTGAATTATTGATGCAATTTTCGTGCAAATTTTAGAATAAATTGTAAATTGGGGTTTTTCTGTCCAAAGATGGAAATCGCCGATTCCGGCAAGTCATGGTCCGGCTTTAGATCACTAGGGTCTTCTCGCCACGGCAAATAAAAGCTTTAAGGTGTTTCGGCTTTTGAATGTTCGTCGAAGGTGAATTTGGCGATGGTATTCGCGGCATTTAGGGTTTGTGTCTACCTTGTTTTTTGCTCGATTTAGGAAAAAATGTTCACCGTTCTTCTGATTCTCGGACCTATATGGTCGCATCGACAAGGTCTTCAAAACCCATCATTTGTTTTTGTCGGATGTGGTTTGTCAAAGGTGAATGGACGGTGAAGCGAGCATGAAAGCGCGGTGCACCCACGTGCCTTTTCGGTGATTTTGCCCTTCCCGCACTCAATTTGTTGTTTCGCCCTCGCTAATATTATGATTTTTCCCTTGAATACGTATATTAACTAATTTGACTTCGATTGCGCGAAAAAAATTACAGTTATACCCCCATTTAGTTTAGTTACGATTTTACCCCTTCGGTTAATTTACTTTTCGGTCCCTACCCGCATAAATTTACAAATTTTCCCTTATAAGAAATATTAAGTATATTTTGCGTGAAATTAATTATTTAGTGATCTATACTTTGTTTAATTAATTAGAGCTTAGCCACAGCAACTATGATTGATTAAATTAAACATTAAGAGTCTCGAGATCACATATAGTAAATGACATTTACTTGTAATTAATTATATTAATATAATGAATTTTATTTCACAAATTTTCATTATAATAATATGACTAATTAAGTTGAAATACCATATTAGGAAATGTCGAAGGAGAAGGAGTAGTAGCGGGTGAAGGAGAAGCGGTGCGGGAGCGGAAGACAAGGGAGGCCGCGACTCCCTCTCTTTCACATCATCATAGAGTGCATGGATCACCTTCATTATCCATTGGATTCGTTCGGATTCCTTCTTGAAGGCCCTCATGTCCATGATGACGATAAGTTGAGTGACGGTGATGGACATGTTATATTTATTTATTTGTGATCTCACATTAATGATATACCGACATTTAAATTACATCAACGCTATATTACGCACATTAATTTTACGTGATAACCGTCTAGCCCATTAACCCTCTTGATGGGAGATAGTTATCTATAAGGGGCATACGTCAATTTAAAATGGGTCATCTAAGCCAAATCTCGTACGACAGTTTTTTTTTAAAAACAAGGCACTTATGACGTCTTTCACATCGTTAGTTTCTCACGTACTACGAGCATACGGCCGACGGAAAACACACGCCATCGCTTCGGAGAGGGTAATTGGCTTAGTGGCATCCCATTTTTATTAATCGTTCAACGCACATATTCATGATCGTCATCTTCATCTTCATCAATGGCTGGAGGTATGTTTGTTTACTATCCACGTTTCCGCATTGCACGAGTTTCATTTCGTGATTAAGATATCGGGATCGTCGGTTTATCTCTTGTTTTTAATTCTTACATTTGGTATTAGAGCACGTTAATCTCTCGCCTTGATATTTAATGTTTGATTGGCGTTGAATTGTTGAATTATTGGTGCAATTTTCGTGCAAATTTTAGAATAAATTGTAAATTGGGGTTTTTTCGTCCAAAAATGGAAATCGCCTATTCCGGCAAGTCATGGCCCGGCTTTAGATTTTCCCTTAATTTATTTTTCAGTCCCTACCTGCATAAATTTATAAATATTCCCTTATATGCAATATTAAGTATATTTTGCGTGAAATTAAATGTTTAGTAATCTATACTTTGTTTAATTAATTAGAGCTTAGCCACAAAGCAACTCTGATTGATTAAATTAAACATTAAGAGTCTCGAGATCACATATAGTAAATGACATTTACTTGTAATTAATTATATTAATATAATGAATTTTATCCCACAGAAATTTTCATTATATTAATATGACTAATTAAGTTGAAATACCATATTAGGAAATGTCGAAGGAGGAGGAGGAGTAGTAGCGGGTGGAGGAGAAGCAGTGCGGGAGCGAAGCCGAGGGAGGCCGCGACTCCTTCTCTTTCACATCATCATAGAGTGCATTGTTCACCTTCATTATCCATTTGGATTCGTTCGGATTCCTTCTTGAAGGCCCTCATGTCCATGATGATGATAAAGTTGAGTGAAGGTGATGGATACGCTCTTATATATAGAGAGCGGAAGGAAATTGTCTTATAAGGGTAGGGAGTAGGAGTAGTGGGTAGGGGTACGAGATAGAGATAGGGGTATAGGTATGGGTATAGGGTAGGGGGTTTAAAAAAAAATTCATAAATGATTCATATGAAATGTAGCACGATCCAAAAAGACTTCGAGTGCTTTCATTTAGCTAAAATATTTGTTATATATCATGAAACTTATTTTTGTATTGAAATCAACTTATTTAGCTAAAAGGCTTTCGACTTTAGAAATGGTCAATTTATCTTTTGTTTTTAATTCTTACATTTGGTATGAGAGCACGTTAATCTCGCCTTGATATTTAACGTTTGATTGGCGTTGAATTATTGGTGCAATTTTCGTGCAAATTTTAGGATAAATTGTAAATTGAGGTTTTTTCGGCCAAAGATGTAAATCGCCGATTTCGGCAAGTCATGACCCGACTTTAGATCACTAGGTTTTTTCGTTTCCACGGCAAATAAAAGTCCTAAGGTGTTTTGGATTAAATTGAATGTCCGTCACATAGAATGAATTCTTATAATATAATTATGAATTTTATCCCAAAAATTTTTATTATAATAATATAATAATAATTAAAAAAAATATATAAGAAATAAAGGGGGGCGATGGCGTTCGCGACATTTAGGGTTTGCGTCCACACCTTCTTTTTGCTCGATTTAGGAAAAAATGTTCACCGTTCTTTTCGATTCTCGGACCTATATGGTCGCGTCAACGAGGTCTTCAAAACCTATCATTTATTTTTGTCGGATGTGGTTTGTCGGAGGCGAAACGACGGTGAAATGAGCGGCGGTTTCTAGCCGATGACAGGTATTTTTCCCGATGCTTGAGGAAAAGACGGAGTGCGTAACATGCACGCGCCCGTGTGCTACACTCAATCTGCCGAGCCGTGGGAGAGTGGTGGCAAGTGGGGTCCGCACGTAATATTTAAAAAAGGACATGGGAAAGAGGGCTACTTGCATGAAAGCGCAGTTCACCCACGTGCCTTTTGGTTGGCAAAATTTCAATTTTGCCCTTCCCGTACTCAATTTATAAAGCTCGTGTTAATATTACGGTTTTGCCCATGAACGCGTATATTACCCATTTTGACTTTGATTGCGCCAGAAAAATTACAATTATACCCCATTTAGTTTATTTACAATTTTACCCCTTAGTTGATTTACTTTTCTCGTCCCTACCCATGTAAATTTACTGATTTGCCCTTATATGCAATATTTAGTATATTTTGCATGAAATTAAATGTCTAGTCATCTATACTTAATTTGATTAATTAGAGCTTAGCCACAAGCAACTCGATTGATTAAATTATATATTAAGAGTCTCTAGATCACATTTAGTAAATGACATTTACTTGTAATTAATTACATTAATATAATGAATTTTATGCCAACGGAATTTTCATTATATTAATATAATTAATTAGATTGAAATACCATATTATTTTTCTTAATTTTCCCACATGGATTAGGAAATAGGAATATAATATGATAGTTTCATCATACAATTATTATGAATCTATTTAAATTAGAAACTTAGCCCACAAGCGCTTTTTGATGTTATTTGATTCATATTATATGACATGTTTTGCATGGGTGAGACATGTATTAAGTGAAACTATCTCGAATATTATGACATAAGCATGTTTATTTTGTTTGTCATGCGGTTTTACCACCTGTGAATATCTCCGATATTAATGTTGCCGAGCTGAACGGTGACAACTATAAGTCATTGAAGGAATTAATTCTCCTTTAATTGGGGTGTATGGACATTGATTATGCTATTCGGAAAGATGAACCACATCTTTGTTACAGTAAATTAGCACTCCGGATGAAGTTACTCTTTGTGAATAGTGGGAGCGGTCCAACCGCCTTAGTGTAATGTTCATAAGGAGCACCATTTCTTATGTGCATTCATGAATTTTTTTGGATCGTGCTACATTTCTTATATTCATCTTAAGCCTTTTGGATCGTGCTACATTTTTATGTTCATTTTTTTGAACTCCTACCCCCTGCCCCTATCTCTATCCCTATCCCGTACCACTACCCACTACTCCTACTCCCTACCCATATAAGACCCTCTTCCTCCCGCGCACTATATAAAAGAGCGTGTCCATCACCGTTAGTCAATTTATTATCATCATGGACTTGAGGGCCTTAAAAAAGGAATCCAAACGAATCCAAACAGACAATGAAGGTCATCAATGCACTCTATGATGATGTGGAGGAGAAGAAGTCGCGACCTCCCTCGACGTCTGCTCCCGCTGCCGCGTCTTCTCCACCTTCCGCTTCTGTCGTTCGTGTTCCCCGTGTCTCATCCACCTACTCCTGCTCCTCCGGCATCTCCTCTCGCTGCTCCCCCGGCTGCTGCGTCTCTTCCACCCACTACTCCCCGGCTGCTGCGTCTCTTCCACCCACTCTGCTCCTACGGTGGGTGGATAAGACGCAGGAACACAAGCGAGAGGAGCAATGGTTGGAGAAGACGCAGCAACTGGAGTAAAAGCCGAGGGAGGTCACGACTTCTTCTCCTCCACATCATCATAGAGTGCATTGATGACCTTCATTTTCAATAGATTCGTTCGGATTCCTTCTTTAAGGCCCTCATGTCCATGATGATGATAAACCGATTGACGGTGATGGATACGCTCTTATATATAGGGCGCAGGAAGGAGATTATCTTATAGGGATAGGGAGTAGGAGTAGTGGGTAGTGGCACGAGATAGGGATAGGGGTATAGGTATGGGTATGGGGTTTGAAAAAAAAATCATGAATGATCATAAGAAATATAGCACGATCCAAAAGGCTTCGAGTGCTTTCATTTAGCTAAACTATTTGTTATATATATATATATCATGAAACTTATTTTTATATGAAATCAACTTATTTAGCTAAAATGCTTTGACTTTCGGATGTTTGAACAGCGAAAAATTAGTTTATTTACGAAAAATGTTGTCCATGAACTCGAAATCAACTAGCATAGATTGGGGGAAAACAACTTCCTCTAAACATTTTTCATAAACCATCCATTAAAAGAATGCGAATACATATATACAAAAATGAGTTTCGTGAAAAACTTTTATATATATATATATATATTTTTAATCACAAAGATTTTAGCTAAATAAAAGCGCTCGAAGCCTTTTGAATTGTGCTACATTTCTTATGTTCATTAATGAATTTTTTTTAACACCTACCTCTACCTCTACCCCTATCCTTATCCCGTACCCCTACCCACTATCCCTACTCCTTACCCCGTAGCCCCTACCCCTTATAAGACCCTTTCCCTCCCGCGCCCTATATATAAGACGGTGTCCATCATCGTCAATCAGCTTATCGTCATCATGGACATGAGGACCTTCAAGAAGGAATCCGAATGAATCTAGCGGACAATGAAGACCATCAATGCACTCTATGATGATGTGGATGAGAAGAAGTCGCAACCTTGCTCGGCTCCGCTCTCCTACCGCCGTGTCTTCTCCATCTCGCTGCTCCCGTCGCTCATGTTCATGCGTTTCAACCACTCGCCGTTGCTCCTATTCCTTCGACATCTCCTCCCGTTGTTGCTCTTCTCGCTACTCCCCGGGCCGCCGGGTCTCCTCGCCCATTCTTGCTCCCTGCCGTTCTAGCTCCTAGGTCTCCTCCATCAGCTCGCTACTTTGCTACTCCGGCATTTCCTCTAGCCTCGAACTAGCTGTTCGTTATGAGAGGAGGGATTTGGCTATAGTAGCCGGGGTGTAGGTCTGCTCTATTATGCTATGTTCTTTTTTTTTTTTTTTTTGCTTTCTCTGTTCCAAAGAGTTAGTCCAGATCGGCACTTTAATCGTAAAACTCAAATGAATAAAAATTTCGTAGCACGTGGTGGTGTCTTACTTCTTTCTTTTTCACTTTGTGAATGTGATGATAGGCGACGGAGATGTCACGGATGAACCTAAGCACATCTCCGTCGCATATCATCTCAACCGCAAAGTGAAAAATAAAGAAATAAGACACCACCACGTGCTACGAAATTTTTATTCATTTGAGTTTTGCCGTTGGAGGAGACGCCGGAGCAAGAGCGATAGGAGCAGCAGCGGGTGGATGAGACGCAGCAGCCGGGGAGCACCGAGACGAGTAGGAGCAGGAGCAACGGCGGGAGGAGATGCCGGAGGAGCAAGAGTAGCAGAGGTTGGATGAGACGCGGGAACATGAGCGGCAAGAGCAGCTGGTGGAGAAGACGCAACAGCGGGAGCGAAAGCCGAGAGAGGCCGCAACTTCTTCTCCTCCACATCATCATAGAGTGCATTGATGACTTTGTACACTAGATTCGTTCGGATTTCTTCTTGAAGGCCCTCATGTCCATGATGACAATAAGCTAACCGATAGTGATAGACACACTCTTATATATAGGTGCGATAGGGAAAGGGTCTTATAGGGGCTAGGGGAGGGGCTAGGGGCTAGGGATAGGGGTAGGGGTAGGGGTTCGAAAAAAAAAATCATAAATGAACACAAGAAATGTAGCACGATAAAAAAGGCTTCGAGTGCTTTTATTTAGCTAAAATCTTTGTGATTAAAAAAATATATATATATATATATGTATGTTTTTTATGAAACTCATTTTTGTGTGTGTGTATATATATATACATTCTTTTAATGGATGGTTTATGGAAAATGTTTAGGGGAAGTTGTTTTCCCCTCAATCTGTGCTAGTTGATTTCAGCTCATGGACAACATTTTTCATAAATCAGCTAGTTTTTCACTGTCCAAACATCCGTAAGTTGAAAAATAATTCTTCTAGAAAATAAATTTTCTCTCAATACACACTCGAACCGAGCAACCATTCAATGTGGTAGTATTAAATAGTTTAATGGGCAATATCTCTTCATAGACGGTATGTTAATATATAAGACGAAAATTGGTAATTCAATCTTCTTCTTTTTTGTCAGTTTAATCCTAAACATTTTTTTATGATTTGCCAATGTAAAGAAAGAAAAAAAAATAACAATTCTATAAAATCCTCGAAATTGAAAAAAAATTATAAAAAGCGTCCACGTCGATACTTGGTCGTGCCACGGAGTTGTCGGTGTCCATGTCAACGATTTCCAGTCAAAATTGATTGGAATGATTATATTAGCAAATCGTCAAAATATTCAGCACTTAATTAATCTAATTGAAAGTTTATGACTAAATCAAAGCACGAATGTAATATGTTTATGACTTGTTAGATAATTTTCCTTGAATTTGAGTGGGTTCAACACTCAAATTAAGATCTGAATAAAAGAAAAATAAGTAGTTTTTCTCTTTTAATAAAGATAGATAATTTTATCTTTTTTGTGCTTTTGAATGAGAGAATTAACATCTGTATGCATCGGGATTGTCCACCTCCATGCAAATGCATATATGCTAGCAGTTACATGACGTCACTTATAATTAGGTATTTTCCCTTTTTTTTTTTTTTTACATATGCTCTTTCTAAGAGGGCTAGATTTAACTTAAATGATGATGAGGAGGAGGAGGACGACGACGACGACAAGAAAACAAATGCTTGGCCAACACAAACTTCTTATAGTTTTAGCTTTAAATGATGATGATAATAACAACAAGAAGAAGACAAATGCCTGGCCAACACAAACTTCGTTATCTTATTTGAGATCTGTTTTAGTGATATGGTCTCCAATGTAAGATTTCGTAGATCTCTTTTTGATGAAATTTGGATAACCAACACTTAATCGAACAATTTTAGACTAATCTTATGAAGTTTACGTGCAAAATTCCCGAACTCACGCTTACTTTATTCTAAAGTAGTAGATGGACTCTCTTGCTTACCTCTCGCATCGACTTGTTTCACATGCACAACCACTAAAGCAAACTCGATACTTCTATATTGATTTCGTGTATCCGAAGGTTGATTCGTCTTTCGGAATTGGACGCTCTCGCTTACCTCCCTTATTGACTTGTTTCACATGTATAACCATTGAAGCAAACCCGATACATCTAGATTGCTTTCGTATTATTGAAGATCAATTTGTCTTTCGGAATTGGACGCGGTACGCTACAAAGCTCGCTTGTTGAACTCATGCGTTGTTAATGTTTAGTATTGAAAAAATTCGCAGGAAAGGAGTTGGTAGCAACCTTTTTCTTTTAGTAGCACTTTTTCTTTTTCTTGTCTTTTTCTTTTTGTTTTAGATCGCACTCTCTTTCGATAATATCATCACAAAAGTTATTGCAAGTTAAGTATATTGCGTTAACAGCTCGATTTATATACTCATGCATTATAAAATGACGTAGACATCTCAACGTGTTATAGGAAGTATTATTACGTTATGATAGGATTGGCCTAACCCTTATTTTAATAAGTTACATATAAGTACGCCTTATAATATACTAAATGAGAAAGTTTGAAATAAAGGCCTTGATCGAAGCTGTTTTTCTCGAAAGAAAAGCATCCCGAGTGAGCCTTTCCTAGATAAGAATTCGAAATGGCCAATTCAATCACAAAGTTAGGGCTGAACTCGCTGTCTCTGGCCACATCTTCCCCGGCCAGACTTGCACGTGCCGGGTCGCGCGCTCGTTCTCGACATTTTGACACGTCACGTGAGATATCAACACATGGTGACGTGGCCTTGACTTTAATAAGGTTATATAGAACAAGCGGGCCTTTTTGAATCTGGCCAAAGGACAAAGGAGACAAAAAGAACAACAAAGCAACGAACTTGCAACGCACGAGTGCCCGTGGACCCCCTTTGCTTCCGTTGCAGGAGGAGAAGCAGAGCCTTTCGAGAAGTACTCCTACACGTCAGTCCACGTGGCTAAATCGCTCTCGACAAGGGCGACCACAATTCTTGGAGAGATGGGGCTGAACTTGCTCTTTAAGGTGTTTTTTTTTTCCCCATGGTTTAGGGTGTTCTGCATGTCTTAGAATGGTAACTGTTTGTGGTAGATCACCACAATTTGCCTCTAATCAAGGTAATTATCATAATAAAAGACCGCCTTCTTGTGGTTGGTGAGTTATAAATATGAACATATATCATATGGCTTTCTTTATAATAAAAAAAAACAAACTTACACATGGTTGATGTCCATATTTATGACACGTTATTTCGAGCATATGTTAGTCAAATTAGACAATTTTCGTGTGCCCACGAAGCGTAATGAAAGTATCTTTATAAACAATCTATTTAATGTTTGAACAAAAAAAAAATCTATTTAATGTCCCCTTAATGTTGCTCGAGTACGCGGAATGCCCCGTAAAGTGCTTTACCACGTAACACTCTCGTGTAATATTGATGTTCATGCTGTGGACATCGTAAAAGTCGGCTTTTTTTTTTTTGCGCTACTAATAAATTAGCTGAAATTTTTTTCTATGTTAATACCCATTTTGCATTTCATAATCATGATTTATAATTATGGACATTAGTAAATTAGGATTTTGGTAGGGTCAGCATCAAACCGAACAGCGATGCACTGCCCTTCAACATGTAAAGACAAATGCAGTCGTCTTTGCACTGGGGTGTCTTCCGAATAACAGAAGAAGCTTCGACCATCTTCCGTGGAACCCTCCGCTATGAAGGCGTGATGAACTTTTTTTTTGGATCTTTTTCTAATCTCACGACCTCTCATTTTTAGCCTGCAATAAGCCAGCTCCAAAAGCATATTATGAAAGCTTAGCTTTTGAAAGAAATAATAATTAAAGATGCTTGCTGTTCTTGATATAGAGACTTCGAAAATTGACGAAATGTGAATGTTATTGACAAGAAATCTTAAGTTACGGTCTCATATTTTCATTGACAAGAAATTTCTATTTATGACAGTTTATAAACACACAAGTAATTGCTTTTTTTTTTTTTCAAATAGTGTGAGTGAAACTATAATTCAACATTGAAAATTAAAGTTCAATTTAATCCGATCTTGATAAAAACTAAAAAGAAATATTAATAAAAAAATGGAAAAGATATATCTGTTAAAATCATGATAAAATGTCAAACTTATTTATTTTTAGATATGTATTGACAAATGAAAAACATATAAAGGAAAAAACGTGAAACTTCGTGCTACTTGACTCATGCTATAAAGAAAGTAATTAACATCGATTGTAAATTTAGTTTCATAGCAAGTGGATCAATTAAAATATTCTTGAAACTTTCCCCTAAAAAAATCTTACTCTAGTTTGAGAGTGTAGATTGTGTAAATAAATTTTCACCCATATCTTGCAATTCACGTTAAAATGTGAAAAGTTTTAAAAAAAAGAAGCACAAATAAGCAATGTTTAACTTTAAAAACCTACACATTTATTTTTGAAATCACCCACAAGATCAAAATTAGCTTGATAATTAGATTGACGTTTAAATTTCTAGTCATAATGGCTTAAACACACAATTAGCGATAGTTATGACAGTTAATTGTGTGTTTGAGCCATTATGACTAGATATTCCTAACCTTCTATATGACTTTTCTATTTAAAACGAATGAGTCCATAAATTAAAAATAATGATATTCTCTAGGAAAAGGGATGACATGATGCGTTTTAGAATTATATTTTATTGAGTGTAATTTGATATTTATATTATTGAAATTGATTTTTAAGAGAGAAAAAAAAATAAAAGTAGTTACATTTGTTAGGTTGATAAAAATAAAATAAAATGAAGAGGCGAAGGGTATTTCGATCTATTGATTGAAAAGAGGGATGTCTTAGCCAAAATGGTGGCAAAAATAACACCGCTCAAGAAAAAAAAATGAAATTTAAAAAAATTAAAAATAAAAAGAGAAAAATAAAATTTTAAAAAATGAAATTTTAAGAATTTAAAAAAATAAAAAATGAAAATAAAGTAAAAAACTAATTATAAAGGAAGGAAGTATGGAAGAAGAAGAAGGAAGAAATATTTGACGAGGAAAATATTTTCATCTTCTCAAAAAGAGGAAAATATTTTCCCTACTTTTAAAGGGTTTTTCCCTTGGGTGAAAAATATTTTCCTAGACTAACTTATTTTCCATCGGCCAAATGTTCGAAAAATCAGAAAAAAAAATTTAGAAATTTTTTTTTGCAAAACAAATGGAGCCTAAATTGAGAAAAAAAAAAAGCCCATCCATCCTTTTTAGCAAAAAAAAAAATCATGTTCATTAAACTACCAAGCAAATAAAATTACTCATTTTGATATTATTGAAGAATAGATTTTTATTATGAAAATTTCAGTTAAACAAAAGTACTCTGAAACTTAGATCGAGTTAAAAGTGAGATATATTCACTAAAAATCTTAAAACTTACCACGAAAGTGTAATTGAGTTTTAAAACTTATCAAATTGGCATAATCGAGTCCTTCCGTTAACTTCATCCAAATTTAACTAACGAAAAATGCTAACATGGCTTTTTAAATATTTTATCTCTCTTACGTAGTGATGACGTGGCTAAAACGACGTCGTTTTGGTCCCTTATTATTATTAATTAATTAATTAATTTAAAAATTTAGGTAAAAAATCCCCCATAAGTATAGTATTTTTTAAAAATTTTAACTTATATTTTGAAATTATTTATATAAGAATAGTATATTAAAAATTATATTTGAACTAAAGCGAAGTCATTTTAATCATGTAGGAGAGAGAAAATATGGAAAAGAGGCATTTTAGCTTTTTTCGTTATCCAAATTGGACGGAATTAGTAGAAGGACTCGATTGCACTAATTTAATAATTTTTAAAACTCGATTATATTTTTTACAAGTTTTGTAACGTAATTGCACTTTCGCGATAAGCGGTAGGACTTTTTAATGAACAATGAGTATATCCATTAAAAATTGAAATATATGATGTCTAGCGTATTAATTAAGTAAACACTTAATGAAGTTTATGTTAAAAAATGTTCCCATTTTGAAAAAAGAATTTGGTATCGTAACATTATATTTATAATTTTGTTTTTTTCGATGTACATTTTCGAGGGCTTTATGATACAAAAAAAAATAATTTCCTGAAAAGTGAATACTTTCGGAATAGAAACGATTATGGTGGGGTGTTTAAAAATCAAAATTTTTTTTTTATTTTTTTTTGAAGTTTGAAAAGTTTTCTGAGGAACACTTTTGAAAATACGGACGTTAGTGACCAGCATCGACACGGCCAGGCTTGTCCGTTCAGCGTAGGAGATTACTCCCGGGGCTCTTCCTCATCGTTCTTTGCCGTTCCGCGTTTCCCCCTTGGGCAAGAAACACCGGTCGCATGGAGACGTAGAAAAGCACCGAAGCGAAGACTATTGAATGGAGGAGCGCGCGCACAACGAGAGACCCGAGAAAACCACAAGCCCGAAGTTCGTCGTAAATCTTCGGGAACCGCAGGGACGATTCTAACTATTCTCTAGCCGAAAGAAATGGAGTCGGAGGAGGGATTGGAGCTGCCGTTGCAGGAATTGGAGAAACAGCTGGGGGGGTTCGAAGAAGCCGTTTCTTCGGTCAAGTCGATCCTGCGACGATGTGGCCCTTCCGCTTCGCCGATCGGTGGGCACATGGTTCTTTTCTCTGTTGTTTTCTCTCGTGGGAATGAGTTTGCGCGGATACCCTTTTCCAGATTGCCAATCGATTTGCAAAATCACAGTCGAAATCGACGATTGTGGCGATTTTTTGCGTTCAAGTTTCGGTTTTTCTTTTTGATTGTGGCGTTTTGGTGAATTGGATAATCGATATCGGCTGTTGCCTTCGCCTGGGTTTTTTAAATCTCGAGAAATTAGGTCGTGTTTTGATGCACACGTACAAACAAATGTGTCTTAGTTGATGATGGAATTTGGAAGAATGTTGCTTTTAGGTGCTGAGTGCGATTGCAGCTCAAACTTGTAGAATTACAATTAGAGGAATTATATAGGGACAAGAATTTGGAGATGTCTGTATGCGGTGATTGATTACAAGTTCAATTCTGATTTGCGGAAGTTTACTCGACTGAAATGAGAAAAAAAAATTATGTTTTTCTCTGGTGCTAGATTTACTCTGTGGTATGTCGAGTAGCAACAATCTTGAAGACGAGATGCACGGCGCCTGGTTTTTGGCTCGCCGGATTAGGGCTCTTTGAGGAGGCTGAAAGCTTGGTGTCTAATCCTTCTGAGAAGGAACATTTGAAGAGTTGTATCGCTCAAGCACGACAACAACTGCATATTGTGGATAATCCCACTCCAGAATCCACACAATCTAATGCAAGTGGATGTGTGAGAGCAATTTTTTAATCTAATTAAGGTTTATGGTTTTCCTGTTATTGGGTTTTTGCTTAACAATCATGTCTTTTTTTTTTTCCCGCATGAATATGTTGATGCAGGTTATTTGTTGGAAGGGCATCTTACTGTGGATCCAGAGCCTCCTTGGCCCCACTGGCTTGTGCAGTCTGAACTCTTGAACACTGTCTCTATGCTCGCTGCGGCTGAATTGTCTCATCAAATGGAGGATAACTATATGTCCGAAACTGTGGCGAATTTGATTCCGGAATTGATGGATAACCTCGAAACGACATTACCCGAGGTATCTCTAACCTGCATTTGCTTGGTGTTTGCTCATTAGCTACTTCATGTATATTGCTTTGTGGCTGGTACTTTGTAGTGGTTAATTGGCTCTGTTGGGACAAAGAAGTGTCTTTGCTGCTCGTGCAAAGGATCTTTAACATAAATTCATTTCTGTAGATCTTGGATAACATTCCCGTAGCCTCCAAGAGCCCCACCTGCCAGTAAAGAAGTTGTTGCAAAGCTTCCAGTCATTACTATGTCAGAAGAAATTCTAACGAAAATGGGACACGATGTAGAGTGTGCAATTTGTAGAGAGAACTTGGTCGTGAATGATGAGATGCAAGAGTTGCCGTGCAAGCACATGTATCACCCTCCTTGTCTAAAAGCCTTGGCTGGTAATGAATCTTTACCTTGTCATTATGTTATGCAGAAACTTTGTAATTGCATTATTCTCAGTCACGCTAGTGGCATATAAAGAAAGCATACTTTTAAGTTCTGATTCAGTGCGATTTCCTTGAGTTGTGGAATAACTGGCAGCCGCACTTTGTGGCAGGAAGAACACAATTCTTGTCCTATATGTCAGCACGAGCTGCAAACTGATGATCATGCTTATGAGAGTTGGAAGGAGCTTGAAAAGGAGGCTGAACAAGAGAGAAAAGGTGCTGCAAATGGCGTTTGAGGAGGTGAATACATTTATGTTTAGTAATCACTCAGTTATCGCGCCATGTAGCTTAACGTTGTGCCAGGCTTTGGATACAACTATTGTTAGGCGCTTCCTTGCTCCCTCTTCTTTTGAGGAGGAGGTCCTCGTTTTGCATTCTGCGCAAATGGTTGCGTCTCAAGAAGATTGTGGGCCATACTTGGGTTCTCGTTGATTGAATTTCATTATTTGTAGTAGAACACATGAGCAGTCTCGAGTGGAAAAGCGGTTTTTCGTGTAGTCTTCGCTGTTGTTGTTCTGGCGCGGCCAATTTTTGAGGAACATCCTGGGAAACCCATTCACCGACAATATATCAGGCCACTATTGCCATTTTGCGCCATGGTTCCCTCATTACAAGGATCTAATGTGAAGGAAAATGGTGGAACAATCCCCTCAGAGATGCATAATATTCTAGCCAAATCGACGCCCAGTGTCGGCCGCGGATGTTGGTGTTTGGGCCAAGTTCTCAAATTGATCCCGGATAAAAAATGAGAAAAGAAATGCATAAATTCGTACATGTTTCCTAGTCAGTGCCAACTTCCCGACGTATTTCAGGTTTCAAATCCCACATTCCAGGAATGATCGGAGATGGTGACATTAAGAGGGTTGTTGATTCTCAATGTATTGAATTCATCTATTTTCCCCGCTTGTTACTGACATATCACCATTTTGGCGAGTCAATTCGCACAAGCATTAAGCACCAAAATTTGTAGAGTCCTAATTGCGGCGCTCTCTTGGGAATGGGAAGTAATTTTGCCACCAACTAATTTTGTTGGTCGAGTGTTGTGGGCTTGGTTTGCAAGTCAAAAGTCACGGGTTGGATTTCTAGATCTATCTTTGAAACCTTGGTTCGTCTGCGAAGGATTGGCTTAGGCTTAAGCGCATTGCCAATCTTGGGCTTCGTCACTCGGACCGAATAGGGCAATGGTGTCGGACTCGTCCTATGATAGCGCTTTGGTCGATGTCTTAAATTGAAGGCGCCAATGCCAAATGAAATTGCTCTGAACCCGTCTAAATCCTTGCGTTACCAAAAAACCGGGAGTAATTTCGCTAAGAATCTTCAAGGACAAACACTAGTGGCTTGATTGGGACTATGAAGATGGGTCTTATTGACCTTACAGTTATATTAAAATACAATTGAAGAGCAGATGAGTCATTTTTTGGTACATTCGAGTCATATGATCTCAATATGTTTTAGCCCTTAGATCATATCGGTGCTGCATGGGATTTACCAATATTAAGGGCTCGGATGCATTTGATTCATACCTATCGAAATTCTTAAATAGGAGAGGACCCTCATTTGACTATAAAAAAAAAAAAAAAACGAACGAGAGAGATATCCTTCCAGAAGGTGTCTCCTAACTCTCATTGTTAGAAACTAACATGACTTAATTTTGTTTCATTTCGTCAAAAAAACAAAAAAGAAAGTCATTTTTCACTGTCATAATCAATTAAACAAATTCAAGCTGCTGAAAGGCCCGGAACTAGAATTAGAGCAAGCTTCTCGGCCCAAAGAAGTAGGGGTGAGCGTGGTTAGGGTAGAGCTGGGAATCGGAGAACCAAACCGGCGGTTCCGATTCGGTCCAAGTTCGTAAACTAGGATCCGGTTCCCGGTTCCACATTTTTAGGAACCGCGGGTTCCGGTTCCGGTTCCTGGTTCTCGATTGAACCAACGGGAACCGGACTCGGACCCAGAATCGGAACCCGAGTGTCTAAAGTTCTAAACCTTAGTTTTAGCTTTGTAGTTTCTATTTTCATCTGTCGTCATCTCTTAGTTCACTTTTTCCTCTCAACTCAAGCATGCTTGATTTTTAGATCTCAAACTCTTATTTCCTTGGCTATCATCGTCTTCTAAGTCCCCTCTGTTTCTTAATTCCTTCTTGACTATCTGCGGCCGACTATGTAAAGGAACAAGTGACAAGCTCCTTTGCAACGGTTTTGCTAAAGGACGCTTCAATAAAAAGAAAAAAAAATAAACCGTCTCGATTTACTTTTGGAAATCAAAAGGCGAGCTTAAGGAATCGGCATAAATCTGCGACCACGACCAATTTCAAGCCCTTGAGGAAGGAGAAAACTTGCTATCCCTCTCCCTTTCTCGAGCCATCGAAGATTTGAGCTTCGAAGGTACTTTAGAGAGTAACAAAAATGATATTTGATGTTATCTAATTATATTACTTTGTTGTTTCAATTTGTTTAATTTTAGATCGTTAAATTTCGAGTCTCGTGCGATTAGAAGGGAGGCTCGAGATAAAGCTGTATGTATGTGATTTTTCAATTGGCAATTTGCGTTTGCTTCATCACATCATGATTTGTTATTAGAATGATTTACTTACTTGTAAAAATGATGAAATTTATGTTTATGGGTTAGAAAGATGCCAAGGTCGAGTTTGTCTCGAAGGAAATTGGCAGGTTGGCGGGCACACTGAAACTTGTGACAGGGGTAGGTAGGGTAGAAATTAAGGACACTCTGTCTTAGCGGTAGGTTCCAAGTTCCGAGATGGAACCTACCGAGAACCTAGAACTATTCACCCCTAAAAAGAAGGAACAAATGCACAGATATCTCCCAACCCAACCCAATTAACCAAATCTTAATCAACAGACAAACGGCGGAATCTGAGAATTCGTTGTGGATCCCCAACATTAACATTTTTCCCACCTTCGTTTCTTGTCGTTTTCCTCCTCCTTCAAGATTTCGACTGTCCCACTGTACTTGCTTCACCATTTCAGCTCAGGTAAGGCTCGGTCGCCGAATCGCAGCATCGGTTACAGAACCGGGCACATCAGTTCTTAGCTCTCCGCTCACACTTTTCGTGGACTCAGTTGCTCTCGAACCCGCAACTTGGTACTGTCCAAGATTCAATCTTGTCGTCTCAATTGGGACAGCACCTTCCTGTTTGACGCATGATCTCTAATGGGTATGTGGGAAGTGGCAGCTTTGGGGTCAACACTTACGCTAACAATGCCCTTGGTAACAGCAGCAGCAAGATATACAAGAGGTTAGATTCTTGCTTGGTGATACCTCCACCCAGTGGTAGGAAGCCATGTGCCATCATTAAGTTCTTGGGTGGTGCCTTCATTGGAGCTGTTCCTGAAGTCATCTACAGGTAGGTTGTCCCGATTATGTCTATATGCTTAGGTTAAGGGTTTGTCTTCTTCTTTTGAATGGTTGTTTTTGGTGGTGTTGCAGCTATTTGATTGAGCTTTTGGCAAAGGAGGGGTTTCTGATCATCGCAGTGCCTTACAGTGTGACCTTTGACCATGCCCGAGCTGCTAGTGAAATATATGAGAAGTTCCATTGTTGCTTGGATAATGTCTTGACATCTGGATTGCCCGATGACAACTTATCTGCTGCTGATATTGTTGATCTGCCTCTCTTTTCTGTTGGTCACAGGTAAGGAGTTCATCGGGGCATTTCTGGTGATGACTAGTTTATAAGCTCTCCTGCGTCGTTTTGTCCAAAGTTATGTACTTGTAAATCTATGTATACGGTCCCGTCTACATGACTATTGGGGCACACTTACACGAAGGAATTACAGTGACAAGCATGAATGACAGCGTAAGAGCTCAGGAGTATGAGTTCATTTTAAGGATGGAACATCTAACTTGGTTTTTGGTGATTAAAAGTTGATCACTTTGTTGGAGTTGGTGTGCAATAGGTGTTAGTAACACTGATAATTCCTTTCGTTGAGGATGTGAAAAAGTGATGTAATGGTCATTTCTCCTACTTTTGGGAATGCTGGAAGAATCTTACCTGTTCAAAAGGATTAAGACGATAATGGTGTTCATCTTGTTGTTCTATGGAAGTCACAGAGTCCCACCTTTTGAGATACATAGTTCTGCTGCAGAAATGTAGAAAACATCTTTTACTTGGGCATTCCAAGCTGGAGAAGTGACTCTGTTAGATTGCTTGCTTAACACCTACTTCTTAGATTAAGAATCCCTAAATTGCACTATCAAATCACACCCTAGAATGTAGACGACTTTAGGTACATTGGTTGCATGATCACGTGATTGTGATCCGATGTCTTCTTATTAGTCAATTGCACTGCTTCCTTTTACCATTTCAGAACTCGCTTTGGAGATTCTTGAATCCCTAAAACTAGGGCACTGAGCATGGTATATCTTTCTCTGACAAAAAAAAAAAACATGGTTTATCTTTCTGCCTTCATTGCTGTTAACCCATTTACTTCTCAAACCTTTCTTACAGCAATGGTGCACTTCTCCAAGTACTAGCCGGAAGTTACTTCTTTGAGAAGATAACCAAGGTCTGCTTATCCTTGCTTTTGCCCCTCTCCGAAATTATTGATTGAAATGTCCTAGACTCTTTGAGAAGCAAATCATAGACATCCGCCTCTATTGATGTAAACTGCTGATTATGAATCTTTGTATGGTTTAAAGTAAATCAAACAATTATGGAGTGTGATAGAGCATGTTGTCTCTTGTGGAAGGCCAATGCCATAATATCGTGCAACAGCAAACCGGCATCGGAGGCAGTTCCTTACTTTGAGCAGGTAATGTTTGTTTTGTTTTTTCTTTTTTTGGGTTTGAAGATCGTCTTCCCTTTTCCATCTAAGAGTATGCTAATTTCATATAGGACCATGCATATTTGAACATGGTTATTTCGCACATGATTGAACTCCCGAAGTCTTTATTGCTTGTGGCGCTTCCATCTTTTCTACATGAGCTGAAGAGAGCATCTCAAAACATTTTCCCAAACATGCAAGAATGTCGTGCATATATGCAGCATAATTCTATGCTTCGTCCGTGGTTCTTGTGAGTGCTCCACTTTGTTTCTTGAATGCAAAAAGTTTTTAGCATCTCAATAGAATAGCTTTTAACACGAAAGTGCTTCCGTACTTTTACATTAAATGTTTTTAAACAGTGTTGGCGTTAGTAGTTAGAGCGGAAGCATAACTGACCTTCGTTGATAGAATGGCTGAATCCTTGTTGGAATGTTGTGTAACAGGACTTCATCATCACTGCCTTATTTAATAGCTGATAAGAAAAATACATTCCCGCAATCTTTATTTCGACACTGTGATAAATAGATGCAATAGAGTAGTTGCTTTAGTTCATCCATCTAACAGATCATGCTTGAGTTTACCAGTATTCTCCATCAGAACTAAAGTTTTCTGGATTTCGTGCAGCTGGGTCCTCTTGCTAGTCAAGTGATGCCACTTATGGAGGTGTCCCCTGTTTAAAATATGGCTAGGAATGCCTCATGTATGGGGTCTAATGATCCTCTTATCAATGCTTGCCCTCTAAGCTAACCAATATAATTTCGCTATATGTTCAGTTACATCTTACCATCATTATGTTTCATGAAAAATAATAGGAAGGTGATCATATATGTGTTTGGTGAAGAAAGCTACTTTTACATGATTTGCTTCAGGATATATGCGCCTTTTAAAGCAGTGATTTTGAACTGCTTTCACTGTTCTTAAAATAAAGGAGATGCATTCAAAATGTTATTCGGCACAGCTGGTGCAGTGATAGCAGAGTATGACCAGGGAGCCCTAGTCTCGAGTGGAATCAACTTAATCTTGTTTTGCTTTTGTCTCACCAGGAATCTAAATGGCGAGCCGGTTACCATTATACTAGGGCAGATGCTATGGCTCAGGGGCTCAAGACTCTTTCTTTGAATGAGACTAGAGTGCTCTCTAGAGCTATAAGCGGCTGGTTCAGACATTTGGAAGCATGAAATGCCGAATCTTCAGTAGTCCCTCTGCTGTCAGCAGGATTTGGCATATCAATATACAGTAGAAGTCAACATATCATGATCCGGGTGCTTCTCTTGTATATATGTTCGTCATGTGTATAATTATCTACCACATTGCCATTGCTTGCCTGATGTCTGCACAATTTCGGGAGTCTATTTTGAATCCTCCCCTCTCATCTTCTCCTATGATGAATATAATTCGTTTCTCATATACATCTTGACTACAGTCTAAATGACACCAGGGTCTCTTTTGAGGGTCCTTTCTTTTAAATAATGATGATGGTATCATAGGGCATGTAGTGTCAGATTGCTCTAGGTTAAATAGGCCATTAATCTGATTCCCAGATCAGCAAGCTTGGTGAAAATCTGTTGTATTACACAATGAATGGGAAATTTAAGGATACATAGTCTGTTCTCTTCATCTCTTTTTCATTACCTCAGTGCCTGCCTTATCTAATGGTTACCAATAATTCAATTCTCACTATATGAAAATCACTGAAAACAAGGAGAAAAGCACAAGAAAAAAGCTTGTGCTACGTGAGATCAGTCAAAATACCTCATTGTAATATTTGATCACCGAAGTGGCATCATAGCAATAAACTACAGAAACAAAGACTAGAGACTTAGAAATTCCATAGCGAGTGATTCACAACTTGCATCTAACCTCAATCCCATCAGCCGTCTCTGAACTAAACTTTATTTCTACACAAGCGATCCTCTAATCTTAAATTCGACCATAACTCTCGATGATGGTGGCCGTACTAGATGGTAATTTGAAACAAAAGCTGTAATAAAGCCCACGCAGCATCAAACTTGCAAATTACAAACTACTGCTCCATCGTTGAGAAAGTGTTAAACATAATATTAGGAAAAATACATCAAGTCTTCCACTGTGATCCCACCAAGAACTCCAAGCATGCTTAGAGGCCAACTGGGTATCTGTTAATGCAGTCCAACCAGGGGCTCTTGCTCGGCTTCCACACACAGCGCATCTGACTTCCAGACCAGGTGTCACACTTGAAACTGAGCCGAAGGCAATCTACCATGCCTGGTCTCGCCTCCTGACCGCCCCTTGGCAGCGAACTCATACCAGATGCTGCTGCTTGACGTGTTCCCGAACCGGTGGAGCGTCATCCTAGAGTCCTCCATGTTCCGGATGCTGAGCTTGAGGTTCCTCTGGAGCTCTCCCAGGACGGCCTAGCGTGGACGTAGAAGTGCTCAAAGGCGAGCTTGTAGTCAGGGATGTAGGGCTTCTTTGGGTGGGGCTAATGGGACCCGTTGCCCCTGAAGAGGTGCCGCCACATGAAGGCAGCGAAGAAGAGGAGCTGCTAGGAGAGGGCCGAGCATGGTGATGTTGGTCTTGAGGGCTTCGCCGCCGATCTCCATCAGGTCCTTGCTCACTCAGAGCCCCTGAACCTCTGTTCATCTTCCTCCTGGTAAATGCACCTGATAGTTTGCAGAAAGAGTATCAATTTTAAGCAAGATCCTAGTACTGTTAGACTAATGAATTTATTGATAAAGATCAAATATTTCATAGACACAGCTGATCCACAAACCCATCTGATTATTACATCAGACAAACATCATGGTCATGATCACAAAGAAATCTCATTTGAGATCATCTTGTTTGGCTTTTTCTTGTTCGAATTCTGGATATGTTGTATGGTAGGGTTTGTAATGAATAATGAGCCATGTGATGGAAGTAGAAATTCATTTAATGGAGAGTTGGCTGATTAGACATAACTCTCAACTACTCCCATGTGCATCGCTTTTGCTCTCTCTCTCTCTCCTTTTGGCATTGAACTGAAAATCAATCCTGAAAAAACCGGATTTTTCAAATAGTTGACATTTAACTATGGTTCTAAGCAATCAACGTACCTGAAGCTGCGGGCGTCGGCTCCCTTGTACGTGCGGACCACGTGCTCGAGCCGGTACTTGGCACAGTGGAAGTCACGGCGGCGGTTCTAGAGCAGCACGGCGGAGCAGCCCTTGCGGAAGAAGCAGTTGGGGAGGATCACGGAACGCTCCTTTCCCTGGTATCAGTTGTACCCCACCCCCACCATCTCGGTGCTCACCACGACAGCATAGTTGTCTCATTCGCCTAGAGCATGTTGCGGGTCAGGTCGATAGTGATGATCCCTGCACTACATCCCTTGCCACCGAGGTTGTAGTTTAGGATGTTTCCCCTCATCTTATAGTGGTTGATGATCATGGCGGAGAGCGACAGCGTCTGGTTGAAGATGCTGCAGTTGACCACGAGGACACAGACAGCCTTGGGCCGGACCCGGTTCTTCTTGAAGAGCTCGTCGAGGGGCGCCAAACATGACAGCGGAGGCCTCGGCTTGGCCTTCCTTCATGGTGGGGCAGTTCTCGCCAGCGAGGAGGGGCTTTGGGACATAGGTCTCATCGCCGATGTCGGAGGCGTGGAGGATCCGCCGCTAGAACTCGATCGTCAGCTCGTCGAACTTGTTGGATCGGACTGTATGGTCGATCAACTGAGCCTTGCTCACTTGAAATGATCAAGTGATTATTTGATTTGACTTTGGAAACTGAAATTTAGGTAGAGTTTGTCTTGTCGGATAACATGTTTGTTAAATCACGTTTGATTTTTTTTCTTTTTGATCGGGAAACCACGTTTGATTTGACAAGACAACAATTGCACAATAGTCAAAGGAATCACACGCATAGTCAACCCCAATAGCAGTCATTTCCAAACTTGGACATTAAGTAGCAAAATTAATTAAATAATTATCTACTTCAATAGACAAAACTCGGGATGTCAATAAAATAAATAGAAATTGACCAAAAAAACTGAAAAATAAAACATAAAAAGTATTAAAATTAAAGTCTGCGTAGGCCAACTAATCTTGGAAATTTTTAATAAAAAGACGTACCAAAAAGCAATACTTAAGCTACATATTGCACCATAAAACTAGATAAAATCGACATCATGGAAACATATCGTAAGTACGATATTTTAAGGTACTTGTCTTACCATAAAACTAGCTATTTCAATATCAATCCCAAAATATGCGGACAGAATTGACTAGGTTTGGTAGAGACATATGCACAAGCTTTGAGAAAATAAGAATAAAGAATTAATTATGTAACAAGATTGTTAAATTAAAAGTTTATTTTGGGCCAAAAAAATAAATAACAATTAATTAAAACTTATTGTGAGGTCCACTCCTTGAAGAATTTGTGGCCGATAACATACTCGTTATTCCCACAACTACCCGGAAATTGTTATACTAGCAAAACTCATTAGCATATTACTCTTCTCACTAGTCTAGATTAATGTTCATCGTATCACGTAGGACCTACATATGGATGGATCTTCGCAGACATTGTACATGAGAACGATATAGCTATCTGAATATGTAATAATAATTCCCTGCTACTTACGTTCCCATGCATGCAAGGACGTGGGGAAGAGGGAGCTCATTATTACCTTGAGATCGTTGGGCGGCTTATTTCGCCCCGCATCCCTTCGGGCTCGATAACATCCCACCACGACCGTTCTCATAAAAGATTCCGCGGGATCCACGGCACTCGAACGATTCAAAACTTATCGCAATTGAAAAGCACAAGCGAAGCGAAACAACTCCATTCACTTAACAAAGATGACTTGGGACGAAAGACAACCTTATATTACAAAAACACCAAAGGTTATTTACGTGATAACCCGTAGCAAGGCTCAAGGGGACCAAGGGACTAAACAAAAAGATAACCTCTAGGCTCCTCTACCATGCCTCTATCCTAAGAGGACATCCAAAATTGAGCCTGCCTATTCTACACCTACTAGTCGTCACTACCATCCACCTCTCCTCATCTTCGTCGGGGTCGTACTCGATGGGCTAACGGGGTTTGTCTTCAATGAGTCTTCTCCATCCTCTTCCTCGAAGTAGATATTTCAATGAATTCCATCTTTTCTTCGATCCTGGAGACTTCTTCGGAATGTTCCTGGATTTGCTACGAGTGCTCTAGGTCATCCTCCCTGGAGCGGGGTGACACCAAGCGGGAATTCGTCCTCGGAATCTCGGAGGGCTTCAATGGCCCGTGGTCATATCCCGTAACGATAATACCAAGCCTCGTATCGTGGGTCTTCCAGATGGTCCCCTTCATCTACACAAACGGTGGTCCCTTTCCTAATATACCACTTCTTCGGACCTATCGGAACTCCTCAATAGATGTATCCATGTCCATTGGGACACCGCATCTTGGAGGCATGCTTAAAACTTGGGGTCTGAAAATATTAACCCACAACGGGATGAGATATAAATCTCGGTGAATCAAGCCTAAGCTCGGTTAGGACATCGATTGCCTGGAACATCCTAAACACAAGGATTATCCACCACAATATAAACATACATCCGAAGTCATATCACATGACAATAATCAACCACATGCATACTTACTAGCCTTTAGCCACCATAATGCAATGCTTGATTCGGCCCCACGTCATATCGGACAACCATCCGAACAAAGCATCACATTCTCAAGTATGCACTGGACACCACACAAGTTCATTTATTAACGATGATCGCGCTCTCGGCGCCACGGTGCGAGGATCCACGCTACGGCGTGATCGACTCTCACAATTAATGCGATCCCGCATTCTTCCGGCGGACCGGGTTACATTCCTTTTCCTCTCGAACGGCTACTACAAGCGGTGTATCCGGTGCAACCCGCACGGCACGGCAAGTAGGCATCCCTATACGGGGCTTCGTCCATCACATGCCATCCGATAATCTCTTAAAACCGTACGTACCATACGGGCATGAATTATCGTGCTTACGGCAAGTTGTGTGGTCCCATATAAAAATGGTACAAAGTGTACTCCGTGTACAAAACGAACTTGGAAAACCCATCATCGTTCCTTCATATGACCATACGACACCCGACACATCAATCAATTTATTCTCTTTGATTTAGGCCGGATGCTCACGCAACGTGCTCAACGACTCGGCCAGGCCATTTTAATGCCAAATTATATCTTTGATCTTGCCTGGTCATATGAATGCAAACTACCATATAGATATTGCAAGATCACTGGGACAATTAATCCTCAAACAACACCAATCCACTCAACGAGCACTCAAGGCACTTAGATCAACATTTCAACGAGGCGATCCGCCCCAACACAATCATCATTTCAATACGAATAAACCAATTCGATTATGCCCCATAAGGCTCAATTTCGTGACAGAGTCATTGATTAGCGATTTGGTTTAAATTTGCCAATCGATCGCTCATTCTTAACCTATCGCTCGCTCGCGATCAAATCACAACACACATGATCAATCAGCTAACCTCAATTAGCCACAGACAATTCTAATTTAATCAATTATGGCCATTTACCCTAAACCGGGTTTCTAACTAATCCGACCATAATCAAATCTACCTCGATACCCTACCGGCTAATTAACTAATCCTAGGCAGAATTAGCGCCCTAACCAAGGATTAGGGTCAACTCACCGACAACGGCGGTCGAGGTCGGGTCGGGCACGATTTTCGAGGCGGGCCCGAAATCACTATTCACACCGGAAAGCACTGTTCACGCGCGGAAACACTGTTCACCGCATGTACTGTTCCGGCAGCACTGTTCACGGCCGAAATTAACAGCGAGCTCGTGGCGACGTCGTGACGTCGTTCCACACGGCGGCAACTCGGCGACTGGAGCTCCGGCGAGCGGCGGGGCTGGAAAACAGAATCAATAGCACAACACAGGGAAACCGGGGCTGAGTTGAGGAAATTTCGTCCTCACGGGCGGCGACGAAGTTGTGGGAAGTTAGAAGACTCACCTACCGGTCGAGGACGATCCTCGGGACCAGCTGGGGGCGGCGGACGGCGGCCGGAGGCGGCTAAACCGCGGCGGAACAGAATCGGTGCCCAAAACAGGGGCGCGGGCTAAAAACAGGGGAGGTCTGGCCGGGGGTTTCGCGGCTCCATAGGCTGCGGTCGGTTGCCGGCGGCCTTGGGGAACAACTAGGGGTCGAAGGCGGTCGCTCGGAGTGGCTGGTGACCGGCGGAGGGCGGCGGATCTGGGCTAAGGGCGCCTGGACAGCAGCTCGGCGTGAAACAGAGGATGCCGATTGTGAGGGTTGCCCGCGGCGGTTCCGTTGCTTCGTGGCGGCTACCGACGATCGCGGCTGCGGTTGAGGGTCGGAGGGAACCTGAAGTGGTGGCTGGCGGTGGCTGAAAGTGGCTCGGGATGGGTGGTCGACGGAAAATCGAAGTTGGAGCTAAAACAGAGCAGGGCGGGGTTCAGGGCTGTTCCAGCCTTTCCGGCGGCTTCGCGGCGACTGCAGGCGGCGGAGCAAGGTCGGAGGAGGTCAGAAGAGGTGGCTGGAGGCCGAGGTGGTGGTCGTTGAGGCGGTGACAGCTCGGGGACAGCTGCACTAGCTCTGCAACTGCAAACCCGGCAGAAACAGGGCAAGTCGTGAAGCCCTTTTGCAGCCGGCTTTCCGGGGACTCCGGCTGGGCAACGGCGATCCGGTGGCGTCCAGGGGTTCTGTGGGTGGCGTAGTTTGTTGAGGCAGCTTGAAATGGCCAAGGTTTCCACTCACAATGAAGAAAGAAGAGGAAGAAAAGAGGTTCAAGTAATCGGTGAAAGGGACAAACGTGAGAGAGAGAGAGAGAGAGAGAGAGAGAGAGAGAGAGGAGAGAGAGAAGTCTGACCAGGTTTGACTGGTAGTGGGGCCCACGGGTCTCTTCAAAATTTAATGTTTTTCGTCTCTAATGTATAATATCTAAGGGCGGTGTCGTAATTTCACAAATCGGGATGAACGGATTTTTTTCTTCAACTAATCGGATCGAAATTGGATTTTCACGGGTTAGGTTCGGTCCGAAAATGACGAGGCGCGAGGATTAAAACAATCCTAAGTTGCGGTGACCACGATTTCGAGACCCAATCGAAATCGAACGATATTTCGGAATCGTCCAAAATTTGTCACTTTCGTCCGGCGATTCGAAATTTCATACCATTAGGAATTCAATAAAAATCTATTTTATTGAATTTGGTCCCACCCAGGGCCAAATTTTCGGGCGTCACACTTATGACAAGCGAAGTCGATGAGGTAGATAGGCTGAGGCGTCAACATGGAGTAGACGCTGAGCGTGAACACGAACACGCCGAGGAATGGGAGCACCGTCGCGAGGCCGTACCGAGCGTCCTCCCATAGCCACCACAATAGCTCCTCCTGGCTCGGGCGCCGGACCTCGGTGCCGAGCACGAGGACCAGGGTCGGGATTTCATTTACGTTTTTAGTATTTAACCGAAAAAAGTAGCTTATTTGTTTTCGGGACAAAAAGAAAAACAAAGTCATTTTAGAAAAACAAACTTAATACAACTTAATGCTCATATTTACAACCACAAGTATGCCGCCGGTCGCCACCATTGCTGGTCTCCACGTCGGTTGCCAAGGGTCGCCAATCACCGCCTATCTCCACCACCGTTGCCGACACCGGCCGTCGATTGCCCGCCGCATGGCCGGTCGCCGGGTTTCCACTGCCGCCGCTCCGGGAGCTAGTCTCTGCCGCCACTACCGTCTCGCCATCACCATCGCCGTCACTAGTTTCCGATCGTTGCTTTGCCATCGGTTCTCGCCGCCTCCGCTGAATATTTTTATAATGAAATGAAAAAATTGGGAATAATAATTTTTAAGGTCATACGAAATATATTTATGTTCTTTTTCTATTCGAGAATATAAATTTTGGTGTAGTTATCAAACTCGTTATTACGCTAAAAAGCTGTTCTCGGGAACACAATTATAAAAAATCATTTCTGCTTAGAAATTGTTCTTCGGGAACAGCATTGTTACCAAATAGATCCTAAAGCATTTTATTATGAGTTGTTTCTTTACGTCTTGAGCTATTAACAATTGTGTTTCCACTTCAAAGTCGCATTCTTAATCAAAGGATATGACACTTGATAACAATGAAACGTGAATTGGGAGTCATCGCTCAACCTTCCTCGTGATAATCCCTCGTTCACCCAGCTCTTGGCTATGCATTGTCTAAACACCACAAACAACATATTTACCAAGGGTTGGACTTTGAAGGACCCTGCCACGCGCTGCCACATGCAACTTGGGTGAACCGCCTCTAGGCTGACGTCTATAGTGACGCGTCGGCATGGCGGTCGCCGCCTCACGAGGGCATGCCACGTGGCACCGGCATTGGCCGGCCGCAGCCTCATGAGAGGCCGCAATGTGGCAGCTGACGTGATTGATAGCGTCGGCCGCCCACCCTTCTTGGTTAGGAATGCAACTTTCCAAGTTGAGGCCCCATTAGTATTGACCTAATTTTATCGATCTCTATTGATCAACCCATGGTACTTTTGTTTAAGTCGACTTATATGTTGTGTTGACAACCATAAGTTCACTAGAGACTGTTGACACCAAAATAATAACAAGCACAAATATCGAATTGGTGTTAGTGTTACCATGTCTCGAAATCGATAAATTGGGAGCGATAAACCACATCCCGAAATTCGGCGGGTTGATGCGACATACCGAATATGGTAAAAAGGTTAAACTTGATATTCGGGAAGTGGAGGAATAAGGCCATTGATTTGGGAAGTTCAGCGGGGTTAGAAACATACCGAAATCGCAGAAAGCCCAGTAATAGAGGGTTGTAGGTATAAAGAGAATCATGAGTCAGCCAAGTTAGCCAAGTCCGCGGGAAGTTACGAGCAAGAAACGAAGGTAGTGGACACAAGCGGATCGTGGAAAGTTACTTGGAATGATTCAAATTCGAAGTCATTGTAGCGATTGAAGCCAAAACGTTAGCGGATAAAAGCGATGGAGAACGTGGGCAAAAAGAGAGTTATTGAAGGTGCCAAGATTCAAGATTTGAAAACGTAAAGATAACCGATTGAGCAGTTACAAAATGCAAGAAGATACAAGTATACAAGAACAAAAAAAGAGATGACAAATCAACAACACATCCAAAAGCATTCAATTTCCTCTGCTAGTTTAACTTTCGTCATACTTTACGTTTCATGCACTTTCAATTCTAGCAACTAAGTTTATTTCCCCAGTTATTTATTGCTTTCTTAGGAGTATTGTAATGTAATCCAAACCTCTGTTGATCTCAAATCCATATCCAATCCACCTATATCAAATCCATTTTCATATATTCGCATTGCAACTTGTTTTTGCCGAAATCTCTCCGATAGTTAAGCCATAGAACCCTCTTAATAAGAACCAAAGAACGAATTTACGTGAAAGATATTCCTTGTTGTAAATCCAGCGAACATCTTTTTGGCACTTCGGTGAGACACTTGTGGTGAGATTTGGAGAAATGGTGAGAACCGGAAATCAACCGAAAGGGGCGCAGGTTGACAATGTCAACAATCCAAATGACGGTGCACGGTCGGAGCATTCTACGACTTACCCTGTCGTAGATGCCGACCTTCCACGGCAATTAAGCGAGGAGCACACACTCGCATTGGCACCCGATGCTACGTTGGTAGCCACGATGAAGAGGATTTTTGAAGAGCAGCAAAATGAACTCACCAATCACATGGTGAGACATGTGACTAATGTGATAAAGCCTATGGTGATCAACGCTGTAAATGACATAATATCACGCCCAAGTACATCTTCTCAAGTTCCACATTTTTTACACAAATTCTCTTGGCAATATCTTTGTTCCTTCCAACATCGGGCCCACCCAATGTTGGATATAATGATAGTGGTAAATAGAGTCTACAACCCCCGTAAGAATTATGTCGGGGCTAGAGAATCTAACACCAACGAATTTGGTGAATGGGGTAAGCGGTTATAACTTCCCTCAAACCGGCCCCATTGAAGTTAATATGGTTAATCCAACTGTTCCAAATCCACAACCAGCGCTGAATGTATCCAATGTAGAGCCAATGAGGCCTCCCGCAGCCCAACCGTATCCACGAGATGATAGAAAATCTACTTGTACAAATCGGTGCCACCGATTAACTTCAATGTGGAACATCAAGGGATGGATAGACCTCCACAAGTCCACCCTAGGAGGCAGAATCTTTGGATTGACCAACGGAACTTGAGGTCATAGAACCCGGATCGAGTGGCTGAGTTAATGATCCAACAATTGGGGGCGGACAGAGGTACTCCAAGACCTGTATATAGGAAGCCACATCTCGAATGGATCGACAACATCCCATACCCAAGGGGATTTAAGACATCGAGACTTCACCAGCTTCACAAGAGAAGAGGATCAATCGACAGTAGAATATATAGGCCGTTTCCTAGCACAATGTAGAGAGGTTGGAGCTAATGAATATTTGAGATTGAGGTTGTTCCTGTTGTCTTTGTCGAAAACAGCCTTCACATGATACACGAACTTGCCTGCAAACTCCATTCGGACACTGGGCTGAGATGGAAAGAGAGTTTCATTCTCAATTTTATAAGTCGAGTCACTGAGTGATAGTGGCTGACTTGGCAAGAATGTATCAATACAACAACGAGTCAGCAGATCAGTTCATTGCTCGGCTTTCGAAGTCAAGAAATAGATGTTTAACTTCCCTTACCGAGAGAGAGTTCACCGATTTGGCTTTTAATGGGCTCAAATTCAATTTGAGAGAAAGGTTTGAAGGACAAGCTTCGATGATCTTTTTCGATTAACTACTCGAGTTTCTAAGTATAAGCACTTATTGAGGGAAAGAAACAAGAAACCGATGGAGGACAATCGGTAAACTGTGGCCCTTGCGGAAAGTACCGAATTTGGTGATCTAAGCGAAAAGGAGAACGAAATAACAGTTGCAATTATGGTTCGGGAGAAGCCCTATGTATGTCCGGCACTCAAACCAGCAAGGGTGAGAGACGTGTCAAAGTTCAAGGCTAAGGAGACAAACAACTGTAATAATTCAATATGGCATTAGTGTATGCTATGCACAGTTTACAAAATGACGAAAATGATCGCACAAAAATTGAGATAGTAGCAGTAGAACAACAGAAAATGAAAGGGAATGGATTCGATACAAATAAATACCGAGGCATGTGCTCGACACGGTTTCCTTAAAACAGATTCGTCCCCTCTAGTACGTGCTTGAGGTGTCGTGAACGTCTGTCTCCCAGGAATTTGCGTGGGCGAAGACAGTACAATTCAGGGACTACCATCAGGAATTTGCCCTCTGGTCTTCATATTCACCGGTTCAGGAAATGGTACTATATATTTGCAAATGGCTCTCCTTGCGGCCACCATTAATGATGCTGTGCGCCTTGCAAGTTATTAATCAAATTTGATATACTGTTTCTGTTTATACTGTTACTCGATTAATAGAAGGAAGCGATCCTTCAATTTCAGATGCAGGAGTATCATATATATCTCCTTCCAGCCATCTACCTATCATGGCATCTCATCTCTTATTTGCTTCTCTGTTGTTTCTGCTGGAGGACAAGAGATATTCAAGCTTCTTCCTCACCCTTATGTTGACCCGAGTAGACTCCCGGAACTCTTTCAGATGGTAAGCTAACATATAGCTTAGCATAATGGAAGTCCCGTCTAATCAAATTAGGGTATGGGTGATTTTGGTTTCCCATCCAATAAAGCACTCCCCTGCCAGAGTTCCAATAAGGTTCATTAATAGATTGAAACTTAGAAGATGACCTCATATAAAGAGGCGAATATTTGATCCTATAACCGCTAGTCAAGTGGTTCTGACTAGACTACTTCTTCCATAGAACCTCTAGTCAATTTGAACTCAATTTGCTGTCTCGCTCCATAGTTTTGGTTTGGATTCGGCTAAAGCTCTTACTGTATTTTCCTTTCTGCTAAGCCAGAGATCCAACTCAAACGGCAAATAGAAAGAAGAAAGTTTTCCAAGTATATGGTTGTGTTGTGACTTGTCAGGACATGGTTGAACACAGGATCCTTCGAGAGGATTTGACAAGCTATCTAGGCCACTTTTCATTTTTCCATTGCTCAAAAGTTACAATAATCTTGTTACACGTACTAAGATTTCCAAATCGCCAGTCCAGCTGTTTTGGAATGCTGACATGTACCTGAAATTGTATGCACGTGGACATTTTGTTTCTTTCAAGCCGACTACTATGCACACCCGGAACACTACTATCCAACTTTCCACCAAAAAGTCGCACCCTGCGCGTCTGTCATTGGCATGCTTTGCTTATGTTTACCTTCATATGGTTGTTTCGTGATTAGTGTACAAGAATTATGAGCACTGGACGACAGATCTCATGCCTTTTGGTTCAAGTTTATTGAGTCATTCCCTTGAATCATATATTCCTTTGATCTGGTCTAGTCGACGGAATCACTTGTCCACGCACGCATCAAGCTGCTGTATCACTGTGTGATTTACTCTCATGCAGTCAATTGCATGTATTGGGAAAATAAGGGCCTACATGAGAATTATTCTGGTTCTCGATTCTGTTCCTGGAATAAAAAAAGATGAGAACCTTATTTGATAACGTAAATAATTCTGTTTTTGATTCTGTTTCCCGAATTAATTTTAGAGAATTAGAATCGGTTTTAGAGCAAAATCCCGAATAAAAAAATGGTTGGTTCTAGAAAAAAGAACCAATTTTGAGAATAAAAAAAATAAAGTCTCACATCTCTCACTTTTGCTTTCGCTTCTCTGCCACTTTTCCCTCAACCTAATAAAAATAAACTAAAATAAAAAAATTGAAAAAAATTGGAAAAATTTTAAAAAATCACGAAAAGAGCTTAGATTAGGCTAGTTTGACCTCATTTTCATAAATTCGGGCCTAGATTTCCTAAATTTCATTCTTCGTAAAAAATGTCTCGGAAGATGATAATATATAAACTCGTAGTAGCCGTGCGTCACAAAATGTGACCATACGCACATGGAGCGGGAGCTAAATACCCACTTAGATTTAGGATAGAAGCTGCAAAATGAGAGTGAAGGACTTGTACTTCGTATCAAGGATGATAATTATTTTTTTCGGTGGATAATTTTGTCATCCGACTACTATATTTGTATGTATTTTGGACAACGCAATATTGAAAGAAAAAAATAAGTTCTTACTATCAGACACATTCTATCAGAATTTATTGGGAAAAAAAAAAACACGAGCACCTCCCCAATTCAAACGACAACCCCCAAAAGGACAATATAATTTTGCTTGCAGATTAGGGTTTTCTCGTAGGTGGGAAAAAAAAAACGGACGGTGCCTTTCTTAGCGGGTCACCTCGAGAACGTCCTTCGCACGACGAACACGAGGGCGGATTGATAAATGCGCCCCCATTCCGGGAGATAGCCATGATTGTGCCCGTAATGGTAAGATCGGAGAAATGGACATATTATATGGACGTCAATTTAATATCGATTTTATTTCTTAAAATATTTAAAGAAATTATTTAAACTGATAATTATTAAGGATACTTCTACACATTTAAAACGCAAATATATTTTTTTAAGCATCGTCGCGACCTAAAAAATAAACAAGTTAGATTACGGGCTAATGGATTATCGGGTTAATTAATTAACTAACCTAACTCGGACTCTCCCAAGTCCATACCAAACCGCAACTTAAGGTTCGAAAAATTAACATATAATGTGATTTGAATTTGGAGTCGCCACTAATCATTTTCGGTAGGTTGACTAGAAACCCAAATAAAATAGCGGGAGAAAACTATCTTATTTCTACGAACCGGAGATTTTGAATTCGGAGACTTGATTACGCTAAATTACTCTAACGCCCTTTCGGTACCATTTTCGTAAAAAAAAATGATTTGATTTGGTAATTTACTTGAATTTCAAAGGTGCAGTTTTTTATTCCTTTTTTTGTTTTTCTCCTTTTTTTCTGAAAATGTAAAACATTGAGCTTTATGCGATATACACCATGGATGATTTAGAAAGAAAGAAAACGCGGCCAATCACGAGTATTTACAAAAATAAATTAACATGTAATAATACTAAACTTTGGAACACGTGGCATGTCTAAAATAAACAATCAAATATTCAAATCAAATGATTACATCTTTGTAGATCAAGATGGAGACGATTACCTTCTATTACACAAAATCTTACTCACGTACACGTTATAGTTTCTTTCAAGATCTCGGAGCTTGAAGAACATGGCTGTCGTCGAAAATGGCAAGCGATAACGTTGTTGGGTGGCGAGAGGCGAAGTATGTATCGGGACTCGTTGAATATGATGCTCGACCAAAGCTCTTTTCTCTCACTCTCAAATTTTCTTTTCTGGTTTCTTCTCAAGGACTATCTCAATTCTTTTCTCCTCAAAAACTCTCTCAATTCTCTCCTACTCCAAAAAAAAGACTCCCTCTCTCTTCAAGAACTCTTATTCTTTTATAGGCAAAGTTCTTCATCTTTCATTCTTCATCTTCATTTCCTCACCTTCCATTTTCATCTTCCTTTCTTCATCTTCATCTTCTTTTCTTCATCTTCATTTCCCACCTTCCATTTTCATCTTCTTTTCTCCATCTTCATCTTCTCTTCTTCATCTTCATCTTCTCTTCTTCACCTTCATTTCTCCATCTTCCATTTTCATCTTCTCTTCTTCATCTTCATCTTCCATTTTCATCTTCTCTTCTTCATCTTCCTTTCACCATCTTCCTTTCCCCATCTTCTTTTGGTATTTGCAATGCAGTCCCTGAAGTTTCAAGTATTTGCAATACGGTCCCCGAAGTTCCGAGTATTTGCAATACGGTCCCCGAGAAAATATTTCTTTCAAACCTAAATCTTCTTGGTGCATTTTTCCACCCCATGCCTAGTCCAGGACCCTTGTTAAATTAAGCTCAAATTATATGCCAATGCTAAATGAATATGTGAGATGATTTTTGTTTAGAACTAAAATTATTTCTAATTTTTATGCAAAAAATATATTAGTCAAAATTTAGGCGTCAAATTGCCCCTCTTTGAGTGGAGGCTCGTAGAGGTTCCGCTCAAAGACAGTGAATCCTGAATTTTGACGGTGCAAATTATGGATGAACTTTTTTTGCGGGAGTTTTAATCCCATTTTTTGTAATGAAGTGATGCGTGATATGCAAGACTGTAAATAACATGTGTCATAATTTCTCGTTTCCATGTTAGAGAAACCTATACATGGATCGCATACGAGAATACCTGTTTTACCAAATACCTCATAAGTTGGTGATTCCCTTAATTTCCAAGTTTCTTGCAAACACGAGGACCTTAAGGTATTCGGCCTATCTGTTATCGGAGACTTCTCCCTAATGCGAGACAACGCAAGATATGTGTATCCTTCCGGATCACAAGAGCTACGTCGTTGTGAGTCGAAAGAAGTAGAATCAAGTTCACAAGAGCTACGTCGTTGTGAGTTGATTAAATGTCGAAATCGCCGAGTGTATATGTCTTCACGATTCGACAAAGGGGAACCAAAATCTTAAGAGCTACGTCGTTATGATTTGGTTTGGATCAAAATCACGGGTGCTTATGTCTTCGTGATTTGATAAAGGAGCCGAGAATCATAAGAGCTATGTCATTATGAGCCGACTAAAGGTCAAGATCACCGGTGCATATGTCTTCGTGATCGACAAAGGGGAACCAAAATCTTAAGAGCTACGTCGTTATGATTTGGTTTGGATCAAAATCACGGGTGCTTATGTCTTCGTGATTTGATAAAGGAGCCAAGAATCATAAGAGTTATGTCATTATGAGCCGACTAAAGGTCAAGATCACCAAGTGCATATGTCTTCGTGATCGAGCCCGAAATCATAAGAGCTACGTCGTCATGATAAGATGTCAAGATCGCCGGTGCATATGTCTACACGGCGACAGGAGAGGCATATTGCTCGGATTGAATCGTAACAACTATCATCGGAGGAGTTGTTGATTTGAAAATGGGTTCGGAAAACTTACCCGGGTTCTCCGAACGATTAATCAAAGAACGAAATAGATCGCTCATATCATACATGGTAGGCATTTGCCGGGAGAACTTACTCATTCAATAATCCTTGGATGAATTTCGAGACCTTGGGAGGGGCATCGAACATCGGGAATGTATTACCCATCATAGAAATGTCAAAGGCAACATGCGCAAACATATTCAACAATGAGTTCATGCAAAACTATCCTACCGAGCTTGCAATGATGTATATAATGCAATCACTCATACCATGGTTTATGCATAACCATTCTATCAAGTTTGCGTTTCCAATCCTGTCCGGGGATGTTCTCACATTATGAATACCTCGAATGTGAGCTGAATGGGGGACTTCGGTCCGAAAGGGTTTTTTCTCACTCTCAAGAAAAGTTATTTATCCTGTCTGCAGGATTCAAAAGAAATCACTCAATCTTTCCATCATCACATTCGATAAGGATCCGAGTAATCTCGCAATTGATACGACCGAGCCGATCCGGGAGGTCTTGATTAGGACCATAATGAGGGCTAGGTCAAAGGTTTACAAAGGGGACTCTAGTTGAGTCAAGGTCGCTGAAATGAATTTCTTCGTCATCTCTCTCCGGGTTTACAAGTCAAGAACTCTGCAAAAATGAGAGAGAAGTAATCTTGCTCGAACTTCTTCGAGTGATGCTTAAAATCATGGAACTCCACATTAATTCAAGTGCCCTAGTCGGAAAAGGCTTTTAAAGGGTTGTAATGGAGGTAATGATTTGGGGAGTGAGAAATGAAAGGGTTCGTTTTGGCTCGGAAGATATTTGAGAAGGGGCTTGATGTTGGTGATCATTACAATCTTGTCACCGATCGTGGCCTTCTATGATACCATCATTGCTCGAGGATGGTATGAACCGAAGATTGCATTTGCAATTTGACACTTCATGGAGATTTTTCTCTCAACCCTTTTAGGATATACGGGAAAATTGTGCATTCAAGTTCGAAATATTCTACAAATGAACAATGAATTGAAAGGGTATTGGCCTTGCTTTTGGTAGGCACTTTGCTTTTTAAATGCCCGAGGAGTTTTTTTGTGGAATCAGCTTTTTCCTCTTTCTTCTCCTTTTTTTTTTACTCCCAACTCTCTTTTACGATTGTATCTTGATGAGTTCATTGGGAGATTTTCTATGGATCCAGCTTTTCGGGTCCTTCTACTCAAAGATGGGCCATATTTATTTTGGGACAACAATGATCACCAATAAGGGCTTTTAGAAACGAATTTGCAGGCTCAAATGGATTGTGCAAATGGATATAGATGTGTGGGATAGAAAAAGAAATGCTCTTCGTCACCCTAAGGCACTTGAATTAAAGCGCAAGTACAATGCAAAGAACCACCCGAAGATTGATGTTAGTCCAAGCAAGAACATTTCTAACCATTTGTCTCGTGATGCTTGATGGAATTACCTCTGTTTTGCCCCGATGTGGGGTGGTTCTTGGCAGGGTTGTGGAAGTGAAATCTCCGCTCAAATGGGTTGATCAACGGATAACTTGCAGTGTTTAGGGTAGAGAAATGAATGCCTCCATCACTTCGGTTATCGTACCTTTCGCGAGAAAACTTTTTACCTCGGGGAATGCAGAATTTGCCACCGTTCATCTCGCTTGAAAAAATTGGACGTGTTTGGGAAAGGATTGCCTTTCATCATCTGTCATGCCCCCTTCTATACATTCGATGTATCTTATGTAGTTCATGTTCCTTATTCGAGTTGGTAAATTAAGCATGAGGAACAATCATGTGCAAACTATGCGGTGCATGAGTGTTTTCGAGCATATAAAATGTAGCGACTTTTTATCTTGGCGGACAAAGTTCGCGAGTACATAAAAAATTTCTTAGGGGCGTGGATCGTGAGTTGCCCCTGCTCATGCAAATGCGTTGCAAAACTTCATTGTACGCTTCGAGACATGAGATTGTCAAAGGCTCCAAGAATTTCTCATTTCATTAATTTTTCATGGAGAAGGGATACTTCTCTGTTTGGACAGAGTAGTGAACCCTGTAAAAATCAAAAGGGAAAGCATCAATGTATGTCCTCATGTTCTAAAAGAGTTGAAACGATACCACTTTACCCATGTACGTATTCCTCGCGAACTTTGAATTGAAAAGATCGATTCATCTGGATCGGATTGTATGTCCGGAATGTCATCTCTCTAGGTTCTATAACCGCCTGGGCTGAGTTTCGATCTGCGAAGCAAAAAGTTTTTATTAATCTTTGTACATTGATGCCAAATTCCGGGATCGACCCTGGGACGCCTCGGACCATTGTCATTCCCCCAACCACTATCTTTGCGGTGTTGTTGGCGTCCACGGGTGGTTCGCTTTTGTTATATTGTTCTCAAAGCAGTTGGCAATCTCCTGTGGAGAATAAAATAAGCTTAACTTAGAGTTTGAAACGATCGAGAGCCAATTGGGACGATACGGAGTTACCGATCTTTGAGCCCGCTTGGTGTTTTACTTGCATTCTCCCAAGTAAGGCTATTCGGAATCTCTCTTTACGGGCGTTCGGGGACGTCGTCCACAAATTGACTTGCTACGAGGCCTAGCTTAATAAGGAACTTACGCATTTGATAAGAGAGGAGAAAAATTCGCCCTTTAACTCTAGGCAAATTCTAGACAACTAGAAAGTAAAAGTATCCCACGCAGGGGAACTATACATGGAATTAAAGGAGTATTCATGCGAGATTGGTTCCACCTCTTTTCTTGGCTATTCAAATGATTGGCTGATTTTGTCTTGGATCATACACCAACGATCGTTGTTTGAGGATCCATAATCACTTGCTTCGGATCACAACTCTGGAGGTCTTTCGGCTCCGAACCGGGCGACCAGGCGGTGAGCTCATAATCAAAGTAACCTTTTGATTTTTCGGGCAATTGATACTCGGAGTGGGCATTGTTACTTGCTAACACCGGCGACAGATTTTCCACTTTGTTTTTGCCGTGAGCGGTCGACTCCTTGAGCTTGAGCCTCCACCGTCGCTCGGGAACTCGTAGGGATGATCAAGTCCGGTCATTGCTAGAACCACCAGCGGAAGGTCGGTATGGCCGGTATTCTTGATTGGGAAGTGGTCGGGTACTTTTTTGCTCCGTAGGTTTTCCCGGGATTAATCTTCCGATCCAACTTTGCTCCGGTCGCCTTGGTTCCAAGCTACATCGTGCTTCTTTAGCTTATCTCTAAATCCGTGAAGGTGATTTGTGACACTTCGTAGGGTGAGTCCGTCTATATTCATCATTTTGAGTACTGACCATTGGTCGTCTTGAATTGATTCCTAGGCTTTCGAACCGCCTCGATGAATATAGAATGAAGCTCGGCGGACCAAAGGGGCCTTTTCTTTCCGACAAAATCGTCGTAGTAAGTTTGGCCATAGTTCTTTTGTTCGAGTAATTGCTTCCTTACAGCATGTTGCCAAATGTTTTGGAGCCTTGAACGCTGCAGACCGGCTTCTTTAGGATGTCCCGAGCACCATGCAATATGGCCTTCGTTCTGAACTGTTGATCATCACTTGCTGATGTTATGATGACCCGGTATATTCAACTCGGAATCAATGATCTTTAAGAGACCGAGACCGTCCATGTCGATCCCTACCATGGCTGTGACGACGACGTCAAAATCATATTTATCTTGCCTCGGCTCCTCTAAGGCTTCCGTTGCTTTCACATAAGTGAAATCCTGTACACGCACTTTCTCAGCATGGCAACAAGGATCGAGAGGGAAACGGGGTTGCCATCAATGGCCATGACTCGTGAGATCCTCGGGATATGAGGCTTCCCATACTTCGCTTGGAATGTACGCATACTTATTTTCCTTTCAAAACCTTCCATATGTAGACCGAAAAATGGGTGTTTCGACTAGAGACTGGGCTTTAGATGTTCTTTGGACTTGCAAAGATAAATTGCCCAGAAAATCACAAAAGCGATGATGGCCTTTCGTGACGAGTTCGGAGGTGCATGGAGACTTCAAGTTCTTTATAAACTTTTTCGGATCCGTTGGTCTCGCAGACAGCTTTTTTTCTCCTTTTCGATCTTATTGCCTTGAATCCATTTCGTAATAACTCTTACCTCTCGCTCAATCCGCCGTTCTTTTTTACTTTTCGACATGGAGGAGCCCTCAAATCTTTTCACTTTCTCTACGAACGAGACAGTTATTTCCCTCCTCAAATCTTTTCGGTTCCTCCTACGAACGAGACAGGTTATTTCCTTCCTCAAATCTTTTCGCATTTATTTACGTGAAGGCTTTCAATGCTTAGTCAAATCGGCGAGGAATTCACGCATTTAAGCATGATGATGTTCGTGGATAATCTTGTTCTTTGCCCCTGGATTAACTCTAGGCATTAAAAGAAGAATGTCTCACATGGGGATTTCCAGTACATTCATTCATACATGTCACTACTTCTCTTGAGGATTCGTAAGAGTTGGCTAGTAATGCTCAAAAAAGAGATATTTTGAGAGCCCATAATAAAAAACTAAAGCTTCATGTAGGCTACACATTCGGAGTTCCATCGGCGTTGAATTGGTTGTTTGTGACATCAAGGAAACTCCAATTGTAGTGATGCATGTCTCTTCCCTCGAAGGGTATCGGTTACGCCTCTGCAAGACCGACTTTCTAGGATGTATCTCCAACGAGATCGGATTGTACGAGAACTTGCTCAGGGGATGAGCTGGTGAATAAGCATTTTCAATGCTCGGATGTGGCTCATCGAGGGACATGTCACCAAAGGAGATGGGGCCGCTACGGACATGGCAAACAGCGGTGTTAATAGCATCCTTATACCTCTTGTTCTCTGCTTTCGAAGCTTTTCGCTTTCTTCCCTCGAAACGTAAGTTCATGACTTTCATTTTTAACCTTCAATCGGGTCCGCTTGTTTTGAAACCAAAACTTGACCTTCAAGGGCTCCATTCCTATCATCCGGCTCAATTCATTTTTGCGTCTCTTATTCACGTAAGAGCACTCCTTGAAGGCAGCTTCAAGCACTTTGATTTGATATTTTCTTTTAAGGGTTGATTTGCCTGCCGCTGCCATTGTTATTCTTTGTCGAGATCTTGAATTTCATTGCCAAGAGAGTTGGGTTTTACGGCTTCGGCGTTGGATCCGGTCTCGAAATCTAGCGAGTTCGTTTTCGGGGATGTCTAGGTTGGTTGCCTCCGATAAGTGCTTGATGGCCTCTAAACATGTTGGATTGAAATACCTCTTACCGCCTTTTGTTCACTCTATTCTTCGTTGTATGCTTACTCTCTCCAAATTCTTTCGAGTAATCGGGTATGTTCCAAAGTCTCCCTTTAAACGCGGATGAAAATCACTAAGCCGACGTTTTTCCCAAGATTTCGTGTTTCCCGCTTTGTCTTATTTTTTTCAACGTGATGGGACCCCGAATCCACTCGCACCGATTTTCTTTTCTTGATAACCATGCTTGTCTCCCACTCGGTTTTCAATCATGGTGGGACTTCAACTCTTTTCGTAACTTTTCGGATTTGTGAGGCTCGAGATCACGGATTGACGATAGATCCAGGATCCAACGAACGAAACGCCTGTAGTTTTACCCGAGTAACTAACGTGACTCCGCAAGAATTGCTGTTTTTTCTCTCGGAAAGTATGCTTGTCTCCCACTCGAGTTTTCAACATGGTGGAGTCCTCAAATCTTTTCGTAACTTTTTTCGGATTTGTGAGGTTTGAGATGGTAGATCCGTGATTCACGGACGAAACGTCCGTAGTTTTGCCCGGATAATTAACTCGGCCTCCACAATAATTATTGCTATAGCTTTTCCTGCCCTTTAAATTAGGATTTAACGCCGAGACAATTATCGCTTTCATATCTTCATCTCCAACCTTTTAAGCACTCTTTTGCATCCACTTTTTTTCCGCCGCTTCAACAACAATGGCTTCCTTCCCTGCACACGCTTCTCGGTTGAAGTTTTGGCCAAATGGGAGAAACTTTATAATCTCCTAGGCCAGGGCTACTCTTATATAGCCAACCATCCGGAGGCCGAAACCGAGATTCGTCTTTATGTTTAGGGATATGGGCACCGCTTCCATTGAAGGTACCAAGTTAGAGGAGGAATACGGGATCTTCCCCACCCTTTTCACTAACTTCCTGGAGGCTTACCATGTTGCTCATCAAAATATTATTTTGGCCCATCTTGTGAAGGCACGCTATCGGGATCGGTCGGACAGCTTAGTGTTGGCCAGTCTTGTAGGCCGACAATTATAAGAAGGCCCTTGACTACTGGTAACGAACAAGTCTCCCTGGCGATTCGTGAGAGGGGAAACTTGGTGGGATGTTTGGCCATGTCCCGGACCATCTTCGAGCGCGATCCGCTCAATATTGTTTTAAAATTTCAATGCACATGGATGGAAGAAAGGTTGGACGATCGACCCTGGATATAACCCGCGGGAGAATGCGATCCATGACACGGAATCTGCTCTTGAGCATCACGAGGACAAGGTAGCCAACCTCAAAGAGAAATGTGAGCTCCTCCTCTTTAAGTTGGCGGATCTCGATTCTCGGAGCGATCGGTGTAGGCGGAGCATCAATCGTATGGAGAGTCGGTTAAACTCCTTTGTGATGCTCATTAGGGCTCGGTTTGGCTTTACGTTCCCACCCCGTTGATCCATTTGTAAGGCTTTTCGATGAATGAAATAAATGCAAGTTTTTACTCATTTCATCTTGGTCGTCATATTTTTTTCGCAAGATAACCCCTCTTACTCTGCGAATATGTAAATCTCACGCTCCCGATGGTCAATTCAATTGGGCTAGAGAGGCTCCCACATTCAAAACAATCTCTCGGCAAAGATTAGTAGTGAGGAGACAAACGAATGCTCAAATGTGAACAACTTGTGAGTCTGTATTAATATTATAACTCGATTATGAAAACATCGAGTGAATCAAGTATAATATTTCTTTACAATCGTCGGAATTGATTGGATTGGTAAAGACACGACCATCCATCTCGGCGAGAATCAAAGCACCACCGGGGAGCACCTTCTTCACTATATATGGACCACCATAGTTTGGAGCGAATTTCCCTTCGGGAGTGGGACTATTGGCAATAATTTTCTCAAGACCAGGTCATTGATTTGAAAATATCGAGGCCGAACTTTTTTGTTGAATGATTTAGCAACCCTCTGCTGATAACACTGGCCATGACATACAGCCTTAAGTCTTTTTTCGTCGATCGGATTCAATTGGCTTGTTCTCTCTTTGGATCCATTCAGCTTCCGTTAGCTTAGCTTGAGACAGTATACGTAAGGAAGGAATTTCCACTTCAAGCTGGTAGAACAGCCTCCATTCCATATACAAGAGAATACGGGGTTGCACCGGTAGATGTCCGGATCGAGGTCCGATACGCCATAAGTGCAAATGGCAATCTCTCATGCCAATCGCGATAATTTTCAGCCGTCTTCGCTAAAAAAAATTTAATGTTCTTATTCGCGGCTTCTCTTGCTCCATTCATTTGAGGACGATATGGGGAAGAGTTCGGATGTTTGATCTTGAATTCCTTGAACAATTCGTCCATTAGTTTGTTGTTTAAGTTCGAGCCATTGTCGGTGATTATGGCTTCGGGTGAACCGTATCGAGCAATGATATCTCGGCGGATAAATTTTGCGATATTTCGTGCCGTAACCGCTAAATAGGATGCGGCCTCGATCCATTTGGAGAAATAGTCAATCGCCACCAAGATGAATCGATGTCCATTAGATGCTTTAGGGTTGATAGGACCGATAACATCAATGCTCCACATAGAAAACGGCCATGGTTCGGATAATTGATGCAACTCATTTGGAGGGACATTAATCTTGTCACCATGAATTTGACATTTGTGACAGCTCGGACATGCTTGAATACAATCTCTTTTGAGCGTGAGCCAATAATAACCCAACCTCATAATCTTCTTAGCTAACAAGTGGCCGTTCATGTATGGACCACGAGATCCCTTCATGTACTTCCATTATTAGACGAATCGCTCTCGGTCGAGTCAACGCATCTTAGTAGGACGAGAATCGAATGACCGCTTGTACAAATTCTCTCCATTCAAGAAGAACTTGGGGCCATCTTCCTTATGTACTTTTGGTCGGATACGGTACTTTTTTCGGGGAACTCCCGCTTCGAATATAAGTCTTGATGTCATGGTACCATGGTTTACCATCGGGTTCATTGATCACGGCCATACAATATGCCGGGTTTTTTAATACCTCGATCTTCGGTGGGTCAACCTCAAGTCCATCGACGACTTGTAACATTGAAGACAAGGTAGCCAATGCATCGGCCGAATCGATTATGAGTCCTGGGCGGATACTCAAATGAGATATCCTCAAATTCTTCTACCAATTCATCCGAGATACTCATGGTAGGGTAGCAATTTGACATCTCTCGTCTTCCACTTTCCAACGATCCGAAGGATAATCAAAGCGGAATCTCCGAACACCTTGAGTCGGGCTATCCCCATTTCAATTGCGGCTGCGCACCGAGGATGCATGCCTCATATTCTGCTATGTTATTTGTGCAAGGGAATACCAATTTTTTGCTACGGGATAATGCCGACCACCTGGAGATATAAGAACCGCGCCCGTGCACGATCCCGATAAATTGACAGCTCCGTCAAAATACATAGTCCGAGATGTAATCCTCCACCGACATGATTCGATCCTCGGAATGATAGGCATCATCATCTTGCCCCGGATTTTCAGCTAGGACATCTGCTATAGCTTGTCCCTTAATTGACTTTTGGGACAAATATTGAACGTCAAACTCGGAGATGAGGATTTGCCATTTAGCAAGTCTACCAATCAAGGCGGGTTGATTAAGCAAATATTTGATGGGATTGCATTCTGTCACCGAAGCACTTGGTAATGCAAGGTATATTGCCGAGCACATGCGGTACCCGGACTAACGCCGCACATGTTTTCTCTACTTCGGAGTACTTCATTTCCGAAGTTGTAAATTTCTTGCTCGGATAATAAATGGCTCGTTCTCTTCCGTCCTCCCCGCTTCTCTTGGGCTAGCATAGCACCCAAGGATTCACTAAGGATTGTGAGGTAGAGGATTAAAGGTTGCTCCGGTGTTGGAGGAACAAGCACGGGTGGATTCATGAGATCTTTGCTTGATCTTCCAAAAGCTTCTTCACATTCGCTATCCCATTGGACTAGCGCATTCTTCTTTAATAGCTTGAGGAATGGCTTAGCGGTTTCGATAATCGAGAGATGAATCGAGCAATATAGTTTAGCCTACCCATCAAACTTCGAACTTCTTTAAGCGTCGTCGGTGGCTTAAGCTCACGAATAGCCTTAACTTTCGAAGGGTCGACTTCAATGCCCTTACTGCTTACCACGAATCCGAGTAGCTTGCCCGAGCTGGTCCCAAAGACACACTTGGCGGGGTTGAGGCGTAACTTATACTTTCGGAGTCACGTCGAACAATTTTTTCAGCGTTTCGACGTGATCTTCTCCATGCCTTGTTTTTGCTATCATGTCATCGACGTAAACCTCAATCTCATTATGCATCATGTTATGGAAAAGGGCAACCATGGCTCGTTGGTAAGTGGCTCCGGCGTTTCGAGACCGAACGGCATTACCCGGTAATGGAACAATCCCCATGGTGTGGTGAAAGTGGTTTTCAACTTGTCATTGACATTCATCGGGATCGATTGTACCCGGAGAAACCATCCATGAATGAAAACAATTCAAACCCTGCGATCTTGTCAACAAGTACGTCGATATGCGGGAGGGAGAAATCATCTTTAGGATGGCCTTGTTCAAGTCTCGTAATCGACACAAACCCGAATGCGGCCGTCTTTCTTCATGACAGGGGACTATGTTAGCGACCCAATCGGAATATTCGTAGTCTCAATGAATCCTACATCGAGAAGCTTTATGACCTCCTCTTTGATCTTTCGCACTAATTCGGTCCGGCCCTCCTTGACTTTTGCACTGGCGGCTTAGCCGAAGAATCGATCGGCAAACAATGCTCAACGATGGAACGGTCAAGACCGGGCATATTCGCATAAGACCCGGCGAAACGCCCTGGTAATCCTTCAAGAGCCTAATCGGGCGTTCGGACACTTCGAGGAAAGGCTTGACCCGATCTTAACTTCTTTAGGGTTTTCCGCATTGCCTAGGTTGACCGAGATAATTTGTTCACCGGTCGAGGGCTTGATCTCCTCATGTCGTTCGAAATCTTGACGAACTTCCTCATAATCTGGACTGAACTCATCTAGGTCGTATACTTCTCGAATCCACTAGGTTTCCCTCCTCATGTATCCTCTCGAATCTAAACCCTCCAAGTGGATCATCACACATGGCATTAATGAATGATTTGGAAGGTTTAAGCGTCAAGTAAGGTTCCTCCTCATGTGCTCCGTCTTCGAGATATAGCAGCAATGGTTACACCATCAAAACAACCGGCAATATCGAAGACCCCTTCATCCTCTTGAGACCCTACCGGCTCAACCGCAATACCTTGATCCTTCGGTATGTCGGGGAACACAATCCCCAAGTCATCTTCAAGTCGGATCGGATTATCGTAGCCTCCGACCACTCCCGGTGATCGGAAAGTGGTATATAGAGGTGGGGGTAAAGGGATCGCATGCCAACTCTTGCGACCCATTACGCCTTTTTTATGCCCACGCCCTTGACATCCTAGACCGGTTGTGTGAGATTGGCCTTTAGGTTCAATTGGGGCGCGAATCCCTTGGTCATGTCGACCTAAACCCATCTTGGGCTTAAAGCCATTGCCCACCATTATCTTGGCTACCATAAGAGACGTGGTTGAGATTTCGGGAACCGGCAAAGGACTTTCCGGTGATGCATGGATGGTGTATACTATCTCAAAAGCGTGGTAGGAATCTTCTTCATCATGAGGTGGCTCGATGTAAGGGATTGCCGTTTCATGGAAAATCTGGTGATCTTCCTCTCCATGGACAATCACCAACTTACGTTCGACCACGAATTTAATTTTCGATGAAGGCTCGATGGGACAGCTCCGGCATTATGAATCCAAGGTCGGCCTAGGAGAAGGTTAAAGGCGAAGGAATATCCGATGCACTGGAAGAGAATGTCAAACAAAGAAGGCCCGATCTGAATCTCCAAGTTGATCCGCCTTAAAGACATCCTTCTTCACGCCATCGAATGAGCGGACGGAAGTTTTAGCCGTGCCGCAACCTGGCCAGGTCGATTCCCGGACGATTTAATGTGGCTAATGGGCAGATATTCAATGCTTGACCCATTGTCAATAAGTACCCGAGCTACGTGAGTTTGCTTGTGTTTGATTGTTATGTGCAAAGCTTTGTTATGACCCCGTCCTTCGAGCGGAATTTCATCATCGGCGAATGCGACCTCGATCCTTTAGAAGGATCGTCCCTACAAAGTTCTCTAGTTTGTCCCGTTCAATATTCTCGGGTACGTGAATTTCACCGAGTATCTTCATTAAGGACTCTCGATGCTTCTCGGATGACTGCGAAGTTCAAGTAGGGATACTTGAGCTGGTGACTTCCATGAACCGGTCGACAACGCTATATTCACTTGCCTTGATTACGGCCAAGAATTCCTTAGCATCTTTCTCGGTGACTTGCTTAGTAGGTTGGTCATCGTTATAAGCACGTCCCGATCTTGTTACCGGGGCAAGATCGTAGGACCAAGGGCTTGCCTTTGTCTTGTCATACGGAAAAGGGTGGGGCGAGGCAATGACGATTCCAAGTTCATCATCCTCTCTGCATCTTCCAAGGCGGGCATATCTCGCTAACTCGGGTCATTCTTGATCAAGTCGATCACATGAGCATCTTCGCCCGAGACTCTCGAAGGGTCTCGGGTTGGGTCAAAGCTGCAAGCTCCCGATCCCGGCCAATGACAATTTGGGATATAGTGGCTACTTCCCCACTTGACTTGCCCAAACTATGAATCCGTTCTTTACGAGACCGGGAAACTTTTTCCTTCAACTGATTGAGTGGTATCAATTCACAAACCTTATAATATCCCTTACGATCGGAGCGTCGAGGACATCGGCTACTTCAACCTTAACAAAGCACCAACATGTTTGATTCCTTGCCCGAATACAGCATTAACTTTACACGAATGATCGGCAAAGGATTATTCTGGACATTCGGCTGTTTGTTGCCCTGGAACGAGAATGCCTTAGAATCGAGTAGATCTTGGATCCGATGCTTCAATACGAAACAACCATCGGTGTCATGTCCAAGCTCCCCACAATGGTAATCACATTTCTTCGACGGGTCGTATCTCGGCGAGCTCGTATTACTAGGTCGCAGAGGCTCGGAGGTCGTAAGCCTCTCTTACGTAGAACCGAGAGTACTTGTGACGGGGTTCCTGGTAGAGGGGTAAAGCTGCCGAGGGGACCGTAGATTCCCTCTTTGTCGTTGTGTGCCGAAATTAGCTCTGTCTGGCGATTAGGAGTCTGCACAACCGGCGTCTCGTGTCATGGGTTTTTGTTTGTAGGTCATGTTGACTGTGGGGCCGGTTCTTTATCTTTCCCTTCTGCAAACCTCTTGGTTGTCGTGGCGGCATCACCGTACCAACCTTTCTTTATGCCGTTCTCGACTTCTTCAGCCATTGCGATGAGATGGCTGAATGACGTGGCAGCGAGATCCCAAAACTCGAGTTCTCACAACTTGCGGCGGGGTGGAAACGAACAATTTCATGAGCTCCCTTTCTGGTGGGACCGGTTTTAGTTGAGATGCTACGTTCCTCCACCCGGTGGCATCTTGCTTGATCGTTTCTCCTTTCTTCATCTCAAGCTGCTCAAGATCTTCTCTGGTGGTGAGCACGTCCAAATTAAAGCTAAAATGTTTGACGAAACCATTAGTTGCCTTCTCCCAATCATCCATCCGATAGATCTCGTAATCTCGTATACCATCTCATGGCGGCTTCCTTTAGACTAGCCTGGAAAGTCTCGAACCATTAGGGGGCCGTTGGTCGCATGCTTGTTCATTCTTGCTCGATACATCCGGACGTCTTTGGACCGGGTTGGAAGTCCCATCATACTTCTCGAAATCGGGCATCTTGAACTTCTGCGGTACGGTGACCTTTGAAAAGACAGACAGGTCGTCAATCTGGGGTATCTTTGTGCGTTCCTTCCACCTCACGGATCCGTTGCTCCATTTGGGCCAACAACTTGGCCATTTCATCGGACGGTCCCATAGTCACGGGGCTGGCTTGGGAGATGAGAATTGGTGATGGGGCGCTTGAGCTAGCGCCGGTAATGACAACATCCTCTAGCGGCATGGTGTAACCAAGTATATGCTCGGTAGCTTTCTCGGGATTGCTTGCGGGAAGGGTCGGAGAGACGATGTTCTGAGGTGTTGGACCGGCCGGGTGCTTAGCGAAGCAACGGTAGCAGCCATCATACGTTCCATCATCTCGGCTCATCATACCCTCAAACCTCCGGTTCATAGCCTCGAATTGCTCTCGCAGCTTCCCTGGACTGCGTTGTTGATTTTAGCCTTGTCCGCCATTTTCTTAGCCACCGATCGGGTAATGTGCGGAGGATCCGTGATAAATTACCTTCAAAAGTAACCAGCCAAAATAAGTACAATGAACAAGAATAGCGAGCCGGTCCATGACGTCCCTCTAGACCCAACGAATGACGGGTATGACAAAAAAAACTGGATCAGGAAATTTTCAATTTCGTTGGCATTCTGAAGAAATTCTTATTAATTCGTAACTTGATCAGAATGATGTAAAACTTTATGAGATGATATATGATACAACGATGAACGACTTTCGTGGTTCACGCTAAGACGGGTTTCGCATGGATCAATACAGTTTAATACTTTTTCCGAAAAACTTCAGTCTAAAAAACTGCTTCGTCGGATCCCCTTAAAAAGAACGAAAGACCTCTTAAAAATGACATTCAAGATCTGAAATTTTGCAGGATTCTAGTTAAAAGACCATCATACAACTTTCATTTTTTGTGATTTACAAAAGAACTCATTTTAATGGCAGTAATCAGCGAAATAAAATTGGTTCCAGAAAACTGTCAAAATTCCAGCTGACACTGTTCTCAAAGGAAAATCACTAATAAATGGAAAATGCCTTGGATCAATCTCACAATTTTACACATGATAGCTCAAGACATGATGAGCATTTTCCATTCAAACATTAAAATCCAAAAATGACTAGAAGAAGCTCGAAAAACTAAGACCATGTAGAGAGGCCACCTAGAAATAGCAAAATCCAGAATACCATCCTAACAACTACCAAAAATTTGTAAATAAAGACTCTAGCTAGCTCGAGCTATAGACTTCTGGGGGATAAGGCGAGCTTTGAGCTTATTGTACTTTTCCTCGCTTTTCTTGGCTTCTTCCTGGCTTTGGCAAGCTTACGCTTGAGACGATTGACCTCGAAGCGCTTCGTGTCTTGTATGGCCGCTTGAGGAATAACCGGAAGCCACTCCTTCGGGATAACATGCCCTTGAATGTAGTTCATTGAGGCATGATATGTCTTGACTTCCCCAATAAGAATTCCCTTGGGCAATACTAGCTTGGTTGGCCGGCACCTCTCCCACATAGCATGAGCAAGAGCGATATGTTCCTCAAATATCCGGCTCCTCGGGTCGAAGTCAATGCGAATCTCCACGCTTTTCGGACTCGGAGGAATCGATCGTACCACACCATATTGTCGAACTACCCTCATTGGATAATACTCCATAATGCCGAAACTCCCAAAAGAGGGACAGGTGTTCCATCTCGACACTGTAAACCTGGCCTCCTCCACTTTGAACCAAGGAGCATTCCATAGGAAAGTTACAGGACTTGGGTCTTGTAATAAAACAAGCCATTGGGAGTAATGATAATCGGGAACATGGTCTTGTTCATCTCTATATTTCAAAAGGGGTACTCAAGTTCAGAAATTTTTGGGATTTCAAGAAGGTTTCCAAATTTGGAAAAGTGGGAAAGGAACCAAACTTGAAGAAGTTCGGGTGAAGCGCGAAATGCTTTATCTTGGCCTGTTTTGAATTTTGTAAGGCAAATGAGGGTTTTCGCCAAAATGGCATTGACAAAAATTTTTCCATTGTTTACTTGTTGAGCAAAAGATGCAATCATGGGATCGATTGCATTTTGTTTATGCGGAAAAATGACTCGAGCCGAAGAATAGTAATATGAAAACCTTAGCTTTATTATATTCGAAGGGTGCTTTTGCAAAACAGGAATCCAAAAATGACAAGGAGCAACTTCCCCGGTTTGCTTTCAAAACAATAGCTACCTCATCTCGATTAACATTCAAATATTCGGATAGAACCAAGACCGGATCCTCTCCAATCGGCGGAGTAATCAACCGAGAATCAAGTGACTTTCCAAGTAGAATGCTATACTCTTCTAAAGTTGGAGTTAGCTCGTGCTTACCGAATATGAAAGTAGTAGGCATCGGGCTCCGTAAATGCGCCAATGCACGAATGAGGCCAAATCGAAGTCGAATATGAATCAAAGGGAGCATTTGGCCAATGCGAAATCGGACTATCTCTCGACTACCCTCGGGCAATTCACGCCACCACCGCTTGGTTGATCCTTCGCCGGAGCTATGACTCGAACCTCCCCCATAGTATATAGCTCGAGATTATGACTCTCCTAAAGAATCGTCATGGACCGACCCAAAAATATAAATGAATAGGAGAAAAAAAAAGATTCAAGAGAATACCACCTTTGAAGGCCCAAAGTAAACAGACACATAGACATGCGCATGAAAATGCTCGTGAGGTTCGATTTCTATCTATCATGGCTTGACAAAGGTGGAGCCCCGGGGGATATCCAGGACTAAACCACATCGGCTTGCGATTGAATCAAGATCCCCCGTAGACATCCGGCTCGGCCAAGTAACGACCCACATCACACGGCGAATGATGGATGTGTTAGCTTTTGGCACCGATTTGAAATAGTTCGGGACTCGAGAAGGGCGACTCGGGCCGGACGACGATGGCCGAAGTATCCCTAATCAAGTACCATCCTAAGCCTAGCTATTCGGGTTCAATGGCGGGTTGTGTGTGCTAAGTGTAAATATAAAAACAGTAAAAACATGCGCGGCGAGTTCATAGCATCCAACACTCCAATATAAACCATACACAATCTCCTTCAACCTACACAAAAATGTTAGCAAACACTCATCCCCTTATCACTCCAAGTCCGCAAAACATTTAACACATAGGGATTAAAATTCAACCAAGATTGCCAAATTAAGAAATTTTTTTTCATGAACTTTTCTGGCCTAAGTCCTCTTTGGTTCCCCAATGAGTCGCCAAGCTGTCGCGACCTAAAAAATAAACAAGTTAGTCAGGTTAATTAATTAACTAACCTAACTCGGACTCTCCCAAGTCCATACCAAACCGCAACTTAAGTTTCGAAAAATTAACATATAATGTGATTTGAATTTGGAGTCGCCACTAATCATTTTCGGTAGGTTGACTAGAAACCCAAATAAAATAGCGGGAGAAAACTATCTTATTTCTACGAACCGGAGATTTTGAATTCGGAGACTTGATTACGCTAAATTACTCTAACGCCCTTTCGGTACCATTTTCGTAAAAAAAAATGATTTGATTTGGTAATTTACTTGAATTTCAAAGGTGAAGTTTTTTATTCTTTTTTTTGTTTTTCTCCTTTTTTTCTGAAAATGTAAAACATTGAGCTTTATGCGATATACGCCATGGATGATTTAGAAAGAAAGAAAACGCGCCAATCACGAGTATTTACAAAAATAAATTAACATGTAATAATACTAAACTTTGGAACACGTGGCATGTCTAAAATAAACAATCAAATATTCAAATCAAATGATTACATCTTTGTAGATCAAGATGGAGACGATTACCTTCTATTACACAAAATCTTACTCACGTACACGTTATAGTTTCTTTCAAGATCTCGGAGCTTGAAGAACGTGGCTGTCGTCGAAAATGGCAAGCGATAACGTTGTTGGGTGGCGAGAGGCGAAGTATGTATCGGGACTCGTTGAATATGATGCTCGACCAAAGCTCTTTTCTCTCACTCTCAAATTTTCTTTTTCGGTTTCTTCTCAAGGACTATCTCAATTCTTTTCTCCTCAAAAACTCTCTCAATTCTCTCCTACTCCCAAAAAAAGACTCCCTCTCTCTTCAAGAACTCTTATTCTTTTATAGGCAAAGTTCTTCATCCTTCATTCTTCATCTTCATTTCCTCACCTTCCATTTTCATCTTCCTTTCTTCATCTTCATCTTCTTTTCCCCACCTTCCATTTTCATCTTCTTTTCTCCATCTTCATCTTCTCTTCTTCATCTTCATCTTCTTCTTCTTCACCTTCATTTCTCCATCTTCCATTTTCATCTTCTCTTCTTCATCTTCATCTTCCATTTTCATCTTCTCTTCTTCATCTTCCTTTCACCATCTTCATTTCCCCATCTTCTTTTGGTATTTGCAATGCAGTGCTGAAGTTTCAAGTATTTGCAATACAGTCCCCGAAGTTCTCGAGTATTTGCAATACGGTCCCGAGAAAATATTTCTTTCAAACCCAAATCTTCTTGGTGCATTTTTCCACCCCATGCCTAGTCCGGACCCTGTTAAATTAAGCTCAAATTATATGCCAATGCTAAATGAATATGTGAGATGATTTTTGTTTAGAACTAAAATTAGTTCTAATATTTATGCAAAAAATATATTAGTCAAAATTTAGGCGTCAACAGCTGCCCCTCTTTGAGTGGAGGCTCGTAGAGGTTCCGCTCAAAGACGTAATTGAATCCCCGAATTTTGACGTTGCAAATTATGGATGAACTTTTTTTGCGGGAGTTTTAATCCCATTTTTTGTAATGAAGTGATGCGTGATATGCAAGATCGTAAATAACATGTGTCGTAATTTCTCTTTTTCATGTTAGAGAAACCTACACATGGATCGCATACGAGAATACCTGTTTTACCAAATACCTCATAAGTTGGTGATTCCCTTAATTTCCAAGTTTCTTGCAAACACGGGGACCTTAAGGTATTCGGCCTATCCCGTTATCGGAGACTTCTCCCTAATGCGAGACAAGCGCAAGATATGTGTATCCTTCCGGATCACAAGAGCTACGTCGTTGTGAGTCGAAAGAAGTAGAATCAAGTTCACAAGAGCTACGTCGTTGTGAGTTGATTAAATGTCGAAATCGCCGGTGCATATGTCTTCACGATTCGACAAAGGGGAACCAAAATCTTAAGAGCTACGTCGTTATGATTTGGTTTGGATCAAAATCACGGGTGCTTATGTCTTCGTGATTTGATAAAGGAGCCGAGAATCATAAGAGCTATTTCATTATGAGCCGACTAAAGGTCAAGATCACCAAGTGCATATGTCTTCGTGATCGACAAAGGGGAACCAAAATCTTAAGAGCTACGTCGTTATGATTTGGTTTGGATCAAAATCACGGGTGCTTATGTCTTCGTGATTTGATAAAGGAGCCAAGAATCATAAGAGTTATGTCATTATGAGCCGACTAAAGGTCAAGATCACCAGGTGCATATGTCTTCGTGATCGAGGCCGAAATCATAAGAGCTACGTCGTCATGATAAGATGTCAAGATCGCCAAGGTGCATATGTCTACACGACTACGGGGGAGAGGCATATTGCCTCGAATTGAATCGTAACAACTATCATCGGAGGAGTTGTTGATTTGAAAATGGGTTCGGAAAACTTACCTGGGTTCTCCGAACGATTAATCAAAGAACGAAATAGATCGCTCATATCATACATGGTAGGCATTTGCCGGGAGAACTTACTCATTCAATAATCCTTGGATGAATTTCGAGACCTTGGGAGGGGCATCGAACATCGGGAATGTATTACCCATCATAGAAATGTCAAAGGCAACATGCGCAAACATATTCAACAATGAGTTCATGCAAAACTATCCTACCGAGCTTGCAATGATGTATATAATGCAATCACTCATACCATGGTTTATGCATAACCATTCTATCAAGTTTGCGTTTCCAATCCTGTCCGGGGATGTTCTCACATTATGAATACCTCGAATGTGAGTTGAATGGGGGGACTTCAGTCCGAAAGGGTTTTTTCTCACTCTCAAGAAAAGTTATTTATCCTGTCTGCCAGGATTCAAAAGAAATCACTCAATCTTTCCATCATCACATTCGATAAGGATCCGAGTAATCTCGCAATTGATACGACCGAGCCGATCCGGAGGTCTTGATTAGGACCATAATGAGGGCTAGGTCAAAGGTTTACAAAGGGGACTCTAGTTGAGTCGAAATGCTTTGAAATGAATTTCTTCGTCATCTCTCCGGGTTTACAAGTCAAGAACTCTGCAAAAATGAGAGAGAAGTAATCTTGCTCGAACTTCTTCGAGTGATGCTTAAAATCATGGAACTCCACATTAATTCAAGTGCCCTAGTCGAGAAAAGGCTTTTAAAGGGTTGTAATGGAGGTAATGATTTGGGGAGTGAGAAACGAAAGGGTTCATTTTGGCTCGGAAGATATTTGAGAAGGGGCTTGATGTTGGTGATCATTACAATCTTGTCACCGATTGTGGCCTTCTATGATACCATCATTGCTCGAGGATGGTATGAACTGAAGATTGCATTTGCAATTTGACACTTCATGGAGATTTTTCTCTCAACCCTTTTAGGATATACAAGAAAATTGTGCATTCAAGTTCGAAATATTCTACAAATGAACAATGAATTGAAAGGGCATTGGCCTTGCTTTTGGTAGGCACTTTGCTTTTTAAATGCCCGGGGAGTTTTTTTGTGGAATCAGCTTTTCCTCTTTCTTCTCCTTTTTTTTTTACTCCCAACTCTCTTTTACGATTGTATCTTGATGAGTTCATTGGGAGATTTTCTATGGATCCAGCTTTTCGGGTCCTTCTACTCAAAGATGGGCCATATTTATTTTGGGACAACAATGATCACCAATAAGGGCTTTTAGAAACGAATTTGCAGGCTCAAATGGATTGTGCAAATGGATATAGATGTGTGGGATAGAAAAAGAAATGCTCTTCGTCACCCTAAGGCACTTGAATTAAAGCGCAAGTACAATGCAAAGAACCACCCGAAGATTGATGTTAGTCCAAGCAAGAACATTTCTAACCATTTGTCTCGTGATGCTTGATGGAATTACCTCTGTTTTGCCCCAATGTGGGGTGGTTCTTGACAGGGGTTGTGGAAGTGAAATCTCCGCTCAAATGGGTTGATCAACGGATAACTTGCAGTGTTTAGGGTAGAGAAATGAATGCCTCCATCACTTCGGTTATCGTACCTTTCGCGAGAAAACTTTTTACCTCGGGGAATGCGGAATTTGCCACCGTTCATCTACTTTGAAAAAATTGGACGTGTTTGGGAAAGGATTGTCTTTCATCATCCTGTCATGCCCCCTTCGTACATTCGATGTATCTTATGTAGTTCATGTTCCTTATTCGAGTTGGTAAATTAAGCATGAGGAACAATCATGTGCAAACTATGCAGTGCATGAGTGTTTTCGAGCATATAAAATGTAGCGACTTTTTATCTTGGCGGACAAAGTTCGCGAGTACATAAAAAATTTCTTAGGGGCGTGGATCGTGAGTTGCCCCTGCTCATGCAAATGCGTTGCAAAACTTCATTGTCTCGCTTCGAGACATGAGATTGTCAAAGGCTCCAAGAATTTCTCATTTCATTAATTTTTCATGGAGAAGGGATACTTTCTGTTTGGACAGGTAGTGAACCCCGTAAAAATCAAAAGGGAAAGCATCAATGTATGTCCTCATGTTCTAAAAGAGTTGAAACGATAACACTTTACCCATGTACGTATTCCTCGCGAACTTTGAATTGAAAAGATCGATTCATTCTGGATCGGATTGTATGTCCGGAATGTCATCTCTCTAGGTTCTATAACCGTCTGGGCTGAGTTTCGATCTCGCAAAGCAAAAAGTTTTTATTAATCTTTGTACATTGATGCCAAATCCCGGGATCGACCCTGGGACGCCTCGGACCATTGTCATTCCCCAACCACTATCTTTGCGGTGTTGTTGGCGTCCACGGGTGGTTCGCTTTTGTTATATTGTTCTCAAAGCGAGTTGGCAATCTCTGTGGAGAATAAAATAAGCTTAACTTAGAGTTTGAAACGACCGAGAGCCAATTGGGACGATACGGAGTTACCGATCTTTGAGCCCGCTTGGTGTTTTACTTGCATTCTCCCAAGTAAGGCTATTCGGAATCTCTCTTTACGGGCGTTCGGGGACGTCGTCCACAAATTGACTTGCTACGAGCCTAGCTTAATAAGGAACTTACGCATTTGATAAGAGAGGAGAAAAATTCGCCCTTTAACTCTAGGCAAATTCTAGACAACTAGAAAGTAAAAGTATCCCACGCAGGGGAACTATACATGGAATTAAAGGAGTATTCATGCGAGATTGGTTCCACCTCTTTTCTTGGCTATTCAAATGATTGGCTGATTTTGTCTTGGATCATACACCAACGATCGTTGTTTGAGGATCCATAATCACTTGCTTCGGATCACAACTCGGGAGGTCTTTCGGCTCCGAACCGGCGACCAAGGCGGTGAGCTCATCATCAAAGTAACCTTTTGATTTTTCGGGCAATTGATACTCGAATTGGGCATTGTTACTTGCTAACACCGGCGATGATTTTCCACTTTGTTTTTGCCGTGAGCGGTCGACTCCTTGAGCTTGAGCCTCCACCGTCGCTCGGGAACTCGTAGGGATGATCAGCGGTCCGTTTGCTAGAACCACCAGCGGAAGGTCGGTATGGCCGGTATTCTTGATTGGGAAGTGGTCGGGTACTTTTTGCTCCGTAGGTTTTCCTGGGATTAATCTTCCAGATCCAACTTTGCTCCGGTCGCCTTGGTTCCAAGCTACATCGTGCTTCTTTAGCTTATCTCTAAATCCGTGAAGGTGATTTGTGACACTTCGTAGGGTGAGTCCGTCTATATTCATCATTTTGAGTACGGCCATTGGTCGTCTTTGAATTGATTCCTAGCTTTGAACCGCCTCGATGAATATAGAATGAAGCTCGGCGGACCAAAGGGGCCTTTTCTTTCCGACAAAATCGTCGTAGTAAGTTTGGCCATAGTTCTTTTGTTCGAGTAATTGCTTCCTTACAGCATGTTGCCAAATGTTTTGGAGCACTTGAACGCAGCCGGCCGTTAGGATGTCCCGAGCACCATGCAATATGGCCTTCGTTCTTAACTGTTGATCATCACTTGCTGATGTTATGATGACCGGTATATTCAACTCCGGAATCAATGATCTTTAAGAGAGGCGAGACCGTCCATGTCGATCCCTACCATGGCTGTGACGACGACGTCAAAATCATATTTGTCTTGCCTCGGCTCCTCTAAGGCTTCCGTTGCTTTCACATTAGGCGAAATCCTGTACAAGCACTTTCTCGGCATGGCAACAAGGATCGAGAGGGAAACGGGGTTGCCATCAATGGCCATGACTCGCAGATCCTCGGGATATGAGGCTTCCCATACTTCCGCTTTGGAATGTACGCATACTTATTTTCCTTTCAAAACCTTCCATATGTAGACCGAAAAATGGGTGTTTCGACTAGAGACCGGGCTTTAGATGTTCTTTGGACTTGCAAAGATAAATTGCTAGAAAATCACAAAAGCGATGATGGCCTTTCGTGACGAGTTCGGGAGGTGCATGGAGACTTCAAGTTCTTTATAAACTTTTTCGGATCTGTTGGTCTCGCAGAGACGGCTTTTTCTCCTTTTCGGTATTAGTGCCTTGGATCCATTTCGTAATAACTCTTACCTCTCGCTCAATCCGCCGTTCTTTTTTACTTTTTCGACATGGAGGAGCCCTCAAATCTTTCACTTTCTCTACGAACGAGACAGTTATTTCCCTCCTCAAATCTTTTCGGTTCCTCCTACGAACGAGGCGATTATTTCCTTCCTCAAATCTTTTCGCATTTACATACGTGAAGGCTTTCAATGCTTAGTCAAATGGCGAGGAATTCACGCATTTAAGCATGATGATGTTCGTGGATAGATCTTGTTCTTTGCCCCTGGATTAACTCTAGGCATTAAAAGAAGAATGTCTCACATGGGGATTTCAAGTACATTCATTCATACATGTCACTACTTCTCTTGAGGATTCGTAAGAGTTGGCTAGTAATGCTCAAAAAAGAGATATTTTGAGAGCCCATAATAAAAAACTAAAGCTTCATGTAGGCTACACATTCGGAGTTCCATCGGCGTTGAATTGGGCATTTGTGACATCAAGGAAACTCCAATTGTAGTGATGCATGTCTCTTCCCTCGAAGGGTATCGGTTACGCCTCTGCAAGACCGACTTTACGAGATGTATCTCCAACGAGATCGGATTGTACGAGAACTTGCTCGGGGGATGAAGCTGGTGAATAAGCATTTTCAATGCTCGAGATGTGGCTCATCGAGGGACATGTCACCAAAGGATATGGGGCCGCTACGGACATGGCAAACAAGCGGTGTTAATAGCATCCCTATACCTCTTGTTCTCTCTTTCGAAGATTTTCGCTTTCTTCCCTCGAAACGTAAGTTCATGACTTTCATTTTTAACCTTCAATCGGGTCCGCTTGTTTTGAAACCAAAACTTGACCTTCAAGGGCTCCATTCCTATCATCCGGCTCAATTCATTTTTGCGTCTCTTATTCACGTAAGAGCACTCCTTGAAGGCGACTTCAAGCACTTTGATTTGATATTTTCTTTTACGGGGTTATTGCATACGCATTGCCATTGTTGTTCTTTGTCGAGATCTTGAATTTCACTGCCAAGAGAGTTGGGTTTTACGGCTTCGGCGTTGGATGCGGTCTCGAAATCTAGCGGTTCGTTTTCGGGGATGTCTAGGTTGGTTGCCTCCCGAGTAAGTCTTGATAGCCTCTAAGCATGTTGGATTGAAATACCTCTCGCGACCTAAAAAATAAACAAGTTAGATTCTAGGCTAATGGATTATCGGGTTAATTAATTAACTAACCTAACTCGGACTCTCCCAAGTCCATACCAAACCGCAACTTAATGTTCGAAAAATTAACATATAATGTGATTTGAATTTGGAGTCGCCACTAATCATTTTCGGTAGGTTGACTAGAAACCCAAATAAAATAGCGGGAGAAAACTATCTTATTTCTACGAACCAGAGATTTTGAATTCGGAGACTTGATTACGCTAAATTACTCTAACGCCCTTTCGGTACCATTTTCGTAAAAAAAAATGATTTGATTTGGTAATTTACTTGAATTTCAAAGGTGCAGTTTTTTATTCTTTTTTTTGTTTTTCTCCTTTTTTTCTGAAAATGTAAAACATTGAGCTTTATGCGATATACACCATGGATGATTTAGAAAGAAAGAAAACGCGGCCAATCACGAGTATTTACAAAAATAAATTAACATGTAATAATACTAAACTTTGGAACACGTGGCATGTCTAAAATAAACAATCAAATATTCAAATCAAATGATTACATCTTTGTAGATCAAGATGGAGACGATTACCTTCTATTACACAAAATCTTACTCACGTACACGTTATAGTTTCTTTCAAGATCTCGGAGCTTGAAGAACATGGCTGTCGTCGAAAATGGCAAGCGATAACGTTGTTGGGTGGCGAGAGGCGAAGTATGTATCGGGACTCATTGAATATGATGCTCGACCAAAGCTCTTTTCTCTCACTCTCAAATTTTCTTTTCTGGTTTCTTCTCAAGGACTATCTCAATTCTTTTTTCCTCAAAAACTCTCTCAATTCTCTCCTACTCCCAAAAAAAAGACTCCCTCTCTCTTCAAGAACTCTTATTCTTTTATAGGCAAAGTTCTTCATCATTCATTCTTCATCTTCATTTCCTCACCTTCCATTTTCATCTTCCTTTCTTCATCTTCATCTTCTTTTCTTCATCTTCATTTCCCCACCTTCCATTTTCATCTTCTTTTCTCCATCTTCATCTTCTCTTCTTCATCTTCATCTTCTCTTCTTCACCTTCATTTCTCCATCTTCCATTTTCATCTTCTCTTCTTCATCTTCATCTTCCATTTTCATCTTCTCTTCTTCATCTTCCTTTCACCATCTTCCTTTCCCCATCTTCTTTTGGTATTTGCAATGCGGTCCCCGAAGTTTCAAATATTTGCAATACGATCCCCGAAGTTCGAGTATTTGCAATACGGTCCCCGAGAAAATATTTCTTTCAAACCCAAATCTTCTTGGTGCATTTTTCCACCCCATGCCTAGTCCAGACCCTGTTAAATTAAGCTCAAATTATATGCCAATGCTAAATGAATATGTGAGATGATTTTTGTTTAGAACTAAAATTAGTTCTAATTTTTATGCAAAAAATATATTAGTCAAAATTTAGGCGTCAACAAGCACATACAATTAGTTTCACTTGGATTGCATGGGAACCGGATTGAGAACCGATCACCATTATATCTTATGGACAGGTGCATAAGATAGTAAATGGTTTTTTTTTTTGCCTTGGGTGGATATTAGCACAAATTCAATTTTAAGTAGGCTAAGACAGGAAAATATGTTCTCGCGTAATGGTAGAGAAAATGTGTAGAATTATGGTCTACACACATTGCTACCGAGTACAACTATGGGTGAGTAATCAAACCCGTTATATCCGGGAAATAGCCTGAACTAGCCTGCATCGGCAAGCTCACAAGGGGATCAGTCTAGTTCTTGGTTCGAAAATTAAGAAACCACCTTGATTGGTCCGATCCCAATTTTATACTTTGAACATATTTTAAAGCAAGAATACTTTTATAATTTAAGCTCATATTTTATCAATAGTTTGGGCTTGAGCCTATAGCTATTGTTATATATAATTTATTTCTCGTGTAATTGAGAGTTGCAAAAGAGAGTGTAGGGTGGTAATCATAGTGGAATCATCTACTTGGATGTAATCATAGTTTAAGAGTGAACTAGAATAAAATCTTATGTGTCGATTTCTCTCTCTCTCTCTCGTTCTTACTCTTTATTTCGTTGTGTTTGTGCATCTAATCTTAACAAATGTGGCATGTTCTCGATTTCAAAAGCTGGAACCAATCTCGACATCGAAACTCATCGCCCTTAGCACCAAGGACCGTCGGCCAGTGAATAATGAAAAGCTATGTTCGCCTTGCAAAGAGCGGAACTTAAATCTCGGGATATTCTAATAATAAGATTTGCTATCTCCTTTAGTCGCCATGGAGGCATGAATCAACAGAAACCTCTCTCGATCTCACAAGAAAGGGGAAGACGGTTTTGAAACGACAATTTTCAGGTCACTGGCCGAACACGTAGCGTGAGGACAAAAGTAGGACAGAAAGGAAGCTCATCCGAATCAGTTAGGAAGTCATTGTACGGCAACGTGCTCACGTCCGAGCAACGCCGATTTTCACGTGCGCAAATGTTAAAATAAGGACAAAATCATTGTGATTTATTTTTTTGTTATTATTTTCCTTAGGGTTGTGACGTGTACCCAGTTGCCACTATATTTAAATAAGCAGAACAACAATAATCATGACGATAGTGGAAACAATGAATAAGATTCGAGCATATGGTATGCACTATATTCCAAGAGCATCCATTTAGGGTGCAACGATAGTGCAACACTAAAATTCTTCGTCGTACGGTGGGGCTGCATTGAATATTCAACTGTGAATTCCAACCATTCACGGCACTTGGGGAGCAACAAAATTTACGGGTTGTTGCATGGCAAGCCATCCATGAGAATTTGAGGACAAATTTCAACTTTTTAGACGTAACTTTTCCTTTTTCGAAAAATTGCCTAACCAGTCCTGAACATATTATATGGACTTAAGTTTAGTTATCAACTTTTTAATGTGGCCAAGTTAGTCTCACTCCTTTGCACGAAATTGCAATGTGGTCATTCCGATCGATTTTTGTCGAAAATTACTGAATACACCGCCACGTCGGCGATTTTTGTCGAATTTGACCGATATGACTACATTGGATTCCGAGTAAAATTTTATGACATAGATGGCAATATGGAAAATTTTAGTACTTGAATTGACATCCGCACAATAAATTTAAGGTTAATTAGGTAATTTTTTTTCTTTTTTAAAAAGCAAACTTAAGTATATATTAAAAAATCGTCTTGATCCCACCATTATTTCTCGTAATTAATCTAGGGTTTAGGATTACGACCCGTAGTATTATTTATTTGTAACAACAAATGGGGGTGATAATCAACACAAAAAACCAAATGGCCAGCCACAATAATTAAAGTCAAGACATATGAGCAACCTTTGTGGTATAAAATATTCTTTGACGTTACATCATCCTAAGGATTTGACACGTCGGATTGTTTATCGATCGAATTTCCTCAAAACGCACTTTAAATTATTGGAATCTTTGTATTCTTCTTTTGCATCTAAGAATTAGGTCCACAATGAATAACTTCAATTACATCACAACTATTCTTTCAATGCCTAGGTGCCTCATAAAAATCGAATTGCTCACATAAATACGACTGTCAATGTGAAAACGTGGCATAACTAAATAATTTAACATTGATCATTTGAAGCCCACACCTAATCTCTTTAGTTACAATACAACCGTACGAAACAGAAAAACGGGCCGGTCTTGATTCGATCACTCGATCCAACGCACCATCCTCCGCATGACGTCATCATAGACATCACGACCTATCGTACGAGGTTTGTTCGAGTCGTGCCCGATCGGATTTGACACCACCGATTTCGCACATGGAGTTCGGGGCATTCTGCGCAGGCTCTTCTTTTTAGATGCCAAGCCCACTTTCACGCACGATGCGATTGTCACGCTAGCAATTCTTAAATTTCGCATTTATGGAAAACATAAATAATCCTAAATTTTGACTCTACATGCAATGACGCCTCTTAACTTTTAATTTGTTTAATGTGGTTCATAAAATTTAGCTAAATATGCAACGCAATCCCTAAACTATTGGTATACCTTAAATTTTGTCCCTTAAACATGTGATATTGTTCATTTGTTGTCCCCGAATTTGAATAAATTGAAGGATAACATTGGACATTTTCGTATAGACTAGGGGTTAGATTGAACATTTACTAAAATTTTAGAGATCACATTAAATAAATTACAAGTTAAGGGATCACATTGGGCCAAAAGAATTTAGGGATTATATTGAATAAATGAAAGTTCAAGGATGAAATTGTTCATCGGACTAAATTTATAAACCATTTGTGTAATTATTCCTAACATTTATTGTTGGATTTTCTACTTTTATTTATTATTATTATTATTATTATTATTTAGCTCGAAGTGCCTTGACATCAGTTCTTGAGTTACTCATTTTGGGTCAAAGTCAACTTTGAGGATGTGAAATGGGGAAAAGATGAGGTTTGGAATTATGTGCCCACAGCGTTCAGCTACGGCTTGCAATGATTGTTTGAATGAGAGTGTTACGAGCAAATGAATTGTCTTGGCATGAGTGCGAACGGAACAACCGTCCTTGTTCATGGTCATCGGATCAGAATAATATTTATTTAATTATTCACCGAGAGCCGTGAGATTATTATTGAGAAGCATAGGAAAAAGGGTTGGGCAGACAAATTAACCCCAGAAATTTTTTTGTGACACGAACTCCAAACTTGCATACCTTACACCAGACAATTTTTCAGTCAAAATAATGTTATTTTTATTTTAGTTTAGTCACATGAGTATTATATCAACGCCATTTAACAGAGTAAAAATGTCACATCAATATAAGTTTGAGAATTTTTCATATCATCAAAAAAAGTTTAAAGAAAATGTATCACAATAGGTATAATTTGAAGTTTTTGGTGGCTTTTGCCCTTAAAAAGAAATTCAAATCGTTTTCACATCCATCAAGCCTTCGAGGGCTTGAGGGTTTATTCTTCCCCTCTTATTTGTTTCTTTTTTTTTCAAAAAAAAATTGAAAGAACGAAACTAGGTTAAAGGTTCAAATGGTTAAAGTGCAAACAAAAGGTACATGGCGATATATATATAGAGAATGAAACTCGGTTAAAGGTTCAAAGGTTTTTTTTTAATCAGATCAAAAGTCTTTTTTTGTGCAAAAAATCAGACCAGAAGGTCCAAAGGGCTAAAGTGCAAACAAAAGTTGCATGGCATGGACCATGAATCGTACAACATCGTGGGACAACTCCACATATGTCTGGTTGCCATCCTACTGACGTCAGATTCTCCCTTGTCGTGCTACTTCCGTAAGTCGTAACTATCAAAGGTAGGATGGTGAGATTCTCCAGCTTTAATAAAAGCATCCGGAAAGCTTCATTTATGATCTTCTACAGTCTTTGAAGGACTACGTGCTTAATGTAAATCTCTGTCTATTTTGCAAAAAATAAATTAGATGAAGATATTTCATCTTCCGATATGAACATGAGTTGGGGATTTAATTTTTGAGCTGTTCATGTACTATCAATTTTTCCCAAATCTTTGGAGTCATATAATTATCAGACCGAAGCAAACTTCTTAAGTGAATGTAATAATCGCTACTAGTTTAAAATAATCCTTTGCACGACCCACCTTTTTTATTATATTTTTATTTTTTTCCCATTGCCCTCCATTTAGTTCATCTCTGCCGACGACCAACCATGGCCTCTTTTGTTAATTTTGCAAAATATCAACTGCGTGGCCAGTTGGGTGACGCGGGACAATCTTGGACCGCGCCTCATTTGGCTATAAGGACTTGAAAAAAGAGTACTGAACAATGGTTCGTGGATTGAGACAGATGAGTATCCCTCGTTCAACTCCCGTTCGATTAGGTTAATGCTCGGTTACGATAAGCAAGTTTTGCGAGTATGCTCTTCATTTGTCACTCTGTAGATATCGTAGATCGAAAAGTTTGTAAAACCCGAGACCCTTATGATGTAGATTAATGGTGTTTTCAAGAGTAAAAGACAGACACTCGTAAGACCCGTGTTTCTTTTCAACAAAGGGGCTCGGCTCACTAAAAGAAAGAAAGAAAGAATTAATGAGTCATTGTCTCATGCAATCCCTTCGTATCACAGATGATTAAAGGTACCCTAAATTAAGCACATCTATCAACATTTATCGACATAACGTATTGTGAAGCATTTGAAAACCCTTCATCTAGCTTACAACAAAAGATCAAATAAAATATTTTTCCATGGATTTGGATCATTTGTTAAAGTACCCCTTTGAGATCTGACAGTGTAGTTTTTTAAATTTATTCACTCTGTTCTTTTGGCAATTAAAGCTAATTAATTTTGAAATTTTAACACACACCTCACATTTTCTCATCCTCCTTTCGCTCTCAAAAAACATCAAAGTTGCTTAAATTTTCTCCTACTCTTACAGTGAAATGAAATTTTCACTAGGTTTGGTAAAAAAGGGTCTTTAAGCTTTTGTTAAGTAACTAAATGAAATTTGACCCCCCCCAACAAAAAAAAAACGTAACTAAATAAAGGAATATTACATTTGGTATTACACTGATTATTCTCATTATTCTCTTACAGTGAAAAGTATTTTTTTTTTTTTTGTTGTTTTGCGAAATATGCAACATTTGATAGTTTCAAAATAATTGAAAGTAAAGTTTGCACTTTTACGAAAGAATTATAAATGTAATTTTTGAGTCAATAACAAAATGTTTAATAATATCTTCTTACACAAAAATCATCATATACACACAAAATTAAGATTTCCATTCCATAGATCATTAAACTAGCATAACATGAAATCTTATATTATCCCTTACAAAGTTTATGAATCTCTATGACACAGAATGCTAATTTTAGATATCTAACTATAACTTATAATTTTATTCAATTATGGATTCCTAATTTATAAATTTAAGATTTTGATTTTACGGTGCTTATCTTACACAATTATGACAACTAATGCCTGGAACATCGAATATTTTCCACCTCAAGCATGTTGCAAAGAGGCCTGGGGACATTCAATACCCTTTTTGATTTTGGGATATTCCCCCCTACCCCCTACCGCCTACCCTCCCCTTCTAACAGAAAGTGAAACGGTTTTGCTCTTGTGCACGCATCCATTCACCTCTCCCCAATATAAGAACGCGTCACTCATCCTTGCTTCTGCAAAGAATTCCTCACTTTTCACTTCTGCATTCATCCATGACGAAGAGGAAGAAGAACATGGGGGAATGCCTTCGTCTACAGCGCCAGATGATGGAGATCAACCGTTTACTCTACATGGAGGTGGACAATCCCGATGCATACAGATATTAATTCTCTCATTTAAAAGCACAAAAAGATAACATTATCTATCTTTATTAAAAGAGAAAATTTATTTTCTGGAAGAATTATTTTTCTACTTTCGAACATTTAGATAGCCAAAAACTAGCTGATTTACGAAAAATATTGTCCATGAGCTGAAATCAACCAGCACAGATTAGGGGGAAAAACAACTTCCCCTAAATATTTTTCATAAACCATCAATTAAAAGAATACGGATACATATACACATTACAAAGATTTTAGCTAAATAAAACGCTCGAAGCCTTTTGGATCGTACTACATTTCTTGTGTTCATTCATGATTTTTTTTTTTTCAAACCCCTACCCCGTGCCCCTATCCCTATCCCTATCCCTATCCCTATCCCGTACCCCTACCCTCGGATTGTTACAACCTCTAGCAGATAGTTCTGGTAATTCCTTCGACACATCTACGGAGCCCTACCCACTACGCCTACCCCTTACCCCCTATAAGACCCTCTCCCTCCCGCGCCCTATATATAAGAGCGTGTTTATCACCGTCAAGCTCATCCTCATCATGAACACGAGGGAAGGAGTCCGAGCGAATCCAGCGCACAATGAAGATGATCAACGCCCTCTATGCTTTGCTCCCGCTGCTGCGTCTCGTCCAGCCGCCGCTCGTGCCGCTCGTGGTCCACCCGCTGCTGCTCCTGCTCGTCCCATTGCTCCCCCGGCTGCGGCGTCTCCTCCACCTGCCGCTCCTGCTCCGGCGTCTCCTCCACCTTCCAAGTAACAGGACTTGAAGAAACTCCAATGGAATCGGGAGTCCGAATCCGATGCCTGTTTATATTTAGACAAGTATACATGTTTTCCCCCTCTTCCGAGGTCCTCGTACATGCAGAAAAAGCAAGATAACTGTCCCCACGAGCTTTGAGCACTTGTACTTGGGTATTTCTCGGGAGCATGGTATAAATAAACACTCTTTGGTATTGCCGTTTGCTTTTATATCACTCTTACGACAACGGAATGAAATCTTGATGATGTTGGAGTTGGCGAATACTCCGGGGACCCTTGTTTCTCACACCGGTACGCCCACGTGAGCTTAGGGAAACCGAAGTGTTACCTAACGACATATGACCCTCGCGCGGGATGCGGGGGTTCGGGCAGCGCCGACACACGGGTGTCCCGGCCGACCGGTCACGGGGGGTTCGGGCGGCGCCTCCGACGGGGTTCCGTTGCCCGGTCTGGGCCGGACGGCCCCCTCGCCGGTGAGCGGGCGGGGGTCGGGGGCAGCGGAACCCCGTCGGGGAGGGATTCGGCTTTGTCTCACGGACTCGATTCGACGAACGTGATGAGCGAACCTACGCCCAAGGATTTGTGGCGTAAACCGGAGTCGCTATATCAAAGTAAGTCGTTGGTTAATAAGCTATTTTTGGGAAAAAAGCTGTATAATCTTCGGATGCATGAGGGCGACTCGTTTTCTGCACATCCGTATAGCTTTAACACGGTGATTAGTCAACTCGTATCAATCGGTGTTAAGTTTGAGGATGATGATAAGGCGATAACACTTGCTTTGTTCACTCGCCGGATTCATGGGATAACTTGATTGTGGTGATCGGTGGTGGGGATAAGGAATTATCATATGAAAGTGTGTGTTCTCGCTTTGTTATCGGAGGAGACACGAAGAAAGGGATCGGAAATTTCGGTAAAGAGGCATTGGCGGCTAGGGGAAGGCCAAACAGAGAAGACTCGATTGGAAAGGGTCCAGGTCCAAATCTCGTGGGCGATCGAAGAGTAGGGAGAGGAGGGTACAGTCTTGGAGATGTGAAGAATGGGGCCATGTGAAGCGAGACCGTAAAAACAAGCCGTTTTTAAGAAAGAAGCTGAATCATCCTCGGGTAAAAAAGGAGGTCGATGCGGGAGATATGTATGTGGGCGCTGCATGTATGGGCGCAATCGGACAAGGATATCCGGTTGATCGATACCGGTGCTTCACACCACATGACGCCTCATAGACACCGGTTTTGTGAATATGAGCAATATAATGGTGGGGATGTCATGCTAGGAGATGATCTGCAGGTTCGGATTGTCGGGCGTAGCGGGGTGAAGCCGAGGATGAGTAATGGCACCGTGAAGACTATTCCAGGCGTGATGCACATACCCTTGATGAGTAGAAATCTATTATCGGTCGGTACGATGGCCGATTCGGGGGTTACTTTTAGTCGTGATAAGGATTCGTGCAAGATGACTCGAGGTTCTATTGTGATTGCACGAGGAGTCCGTTACGGGACATTATACAAGCTGCTCGGGGAAACAGTGACTATTGGTAGCGGATTTGTTTCGAAAAGGCCAAGGAAGATGGACATGATATGTCCATGTTGTGGCATCGTAGGTTAGGGCACATTGGTGAAAAGGGGCTGTCTACCTTAGTTTCGAGTCGGATGGTAGAAGGAGTTCCAAAATGCTCTATGGGTTTTGGGTTACGTGAACATTGTCTTCATGGAAAACGGAACCGAGTTAGCTTCCAACACACCCGGCACGAGAGCACTGAGGTTCTCGGGGCGATTCACGGCGACGTTTTTGGACCTACTCCGACTCCATCTATTGGAGGATCCAGGTACTATGTATCATTCATAGATGATTTTTCGAGATATAGTTGGATTTATTTTATTAAGAGTAAATCGGATGTATTCGAGAAATTTCGTGAATTTAAGGCCCCGGTTGAAAATCAATTGGGCGGGGAAGATCAAAGTCCTTCGTACGGATAACGGAGGTGAATTTTGTTCGGATAAGTTCGAGCAATTTTGTGTGGATAATGGTATTGCAAGGCGGAAGACGACTCCATATACGCCTCAACGAGAATGGGGTGGCCGAAAGGTTAAATCGGTCACTCATAGAAAAAGCGAGATGCATGCTTGAGTTAGGGGTGTCCGGAGCCGAATTTTGGGCGGAAGTCGTAGCCACGGCTTGTTATTTGAAGAACCGGTCACCGACCTCATCGGTGAAGGATCGTACACCATATGAGGCAGCGTTTGGGAAGAAGCCGAATCCGTCACATGTTCGGGTGTTCGGGTGTGATGCATATGTTCATGTACCCAAGGAGAAACGGGGTAAGCTTCGACAATAAGTCTCGAGAAGAACATATTTGTCGGATACAAGGAAGGGGTCAAGGGCTATAAGCTGTGGAATCCGGAATCAAAGACCATTGTATACGACGGGGATGTCGTCTTTCGTGAATCACAATCCCAGGTTGGCACACGAAAGGGGATGAGCCCAAGAAAGTGGTAGTGCTTGAAGAAAATCCTAAAACTAAAGCTATGGAGATGGTTCCACAAGATACGCCGGTAGAATCCGATTACGAATCGGAGCACGGGGACTCGGTTAATGAAGTCGAGGATGTAGATTCGGATGAAGACTCGGATACGAATAGCATGCCGGCTCTCGGGAGATCGACGCGGGAAAGAAAGGTACCACTTCGATACTCTCTTAGTGCTTTGAGTACGTTTCATGCTTTGAGCATTACCTGGAGTTGATCCTAGTTACGTAAAAGAGGCGAGATCCATGGATGATGCGAATCGGTGGGAGCTCGCAATGATAGATGAGGTGCGATCGCTTGATAAAAATGAAACATGGAGCTTGTGTAAATTGCCTAAGGATAGAAAGGCAATTGGGTGTAAATGGGTGTTCAAGCGAAAGCTGAAACCTAATGGGACTGTAGAGAAGTACAAGGCTAGGCTTGTAGCCAAGGGTACTCTCGGATCGAGGGTGTTGACTATGACGAGATTTTCTCTCCCGTGGCGAAGTTGACCTCGATACGATTTGTTACGTCCATAGCTTGCTGCATATGATCTTGAGGTAGAACGAGATGGATGTCAAGACGGCTTTCCTTCATGGGGACTTGGAGGAGGAGATATATATGAAGCAACCGAAGGCTTTGAAGTAAAAGGAAAAGAAAATCTGGTGTGCAAATTAAAAAAGTCCTTATATGGGCAAGAACGATCACCGAGGATGTGGTACCGGAAGTTTGACACGTATATGCTCCAACTTGATTTTGTGCGTTCAAATTCTGACCATTGTTTTTATGTGAAGAGGACGAGCAATCGGTTTGTCATTCTCACGCTATATGTTGATGATATGTTGTTGATCGGGAATAGCGTGAAGATGGTGAAGTCCGTGAAGAGTTTGTTGGCTAAAAAGTTCGAAATGAAAGACTTGGGGCCCGCAAATTTTATTTTGGGCATGCAGATTAGTAGGGACCGTGAGAAACGGAAGTCGTGGCTAGGGCGGGAGAAATACATTAAAGAAATTTTGAAGAAATTCAATATGATAGATCGCAAGCCTGTTGGTACTCCTATACCTTTAGGGACCAAGTTATCTGCGGAACACTTGTCCCAAAACGGATGAGGAAGCCGAGGAGATGGCCCGAGTTCCATACGCGAGTGCGGTGGGTAGCTTGATGTATGCTATGGTGTGCACGCGTCCGGATATAGCCCAAGCAAAGTGGGAGTCTTGAGCCGATATATGTCTAACCCGGGTAGAGAACACTTGGAATGCGATCAAAAGAGTTTTCGGGTATCTTCGTGGAACTTCGAATTTTTCTTTATGTTTTGAAGGTACAGGGAATGAAAACATGCTTGATATCATAGGCCATGTAGATTCAGATTGGGGTGGAGATATTGATAGTAGACGGTCCACTAGCGGGTTTGTTTTCACATTGTTTGGTCTTGCATTGAGTTGGATGAGTAGAAGGCAAAGCGTGGTAGCGCTTTCTTCTACTGAGGCTGAGTATATGGCTCTTACTCATGCTTTGGAAAAGAGGCCGTATGGTTACGGCGGTTGTGCTCGGAGCTTGGTTTTGAGCAAGGTGCTATAGATGTAAGATGTGATAATCAAGGGGCTATTTATTTAGCCAAGAATCCGGCGTTTCACTCACGCACAAAGCACATTGATATTCAATATCATTTCATCGGAGAAAAAGTGGAGAAGAATGAGGTTCGACTTGTAAAGGTCGACACGGTAGAAAATAGTTCGGACTTCCTTACTAAAGCCGTCACGGGTGCGAAGTTTGAATGGTGCTCTGCTTGCGATTGGATTGAAGAAGAATGATATTGGAAGGGCTCTTATTTGCGCGAAGTATCCACCAAGTGGGAGAATGTTGGAGTTGGCGAATACTTGGGGACCCTTGTTTCTCACACCGGGTACGCCCACGTGAGCTTAGGGAAAACCGAAGTGTTACCTAACGACATATGACCCCTGCGCGGGATGCGGGGTTCGGGGGCAGCGCCCCCGACACGGGTGTCCGTGACCGGTCGGGCCGGGGGGGTTCGGGGCGCGCCTCCCGACGGGGTTTAGGTTTTTAGCCCGTTTTGGGGCATATATATTTTATTCGGTTTTGTCATTGTAAGATACGATTTGGTCTGTAACCGAAAAATATAGTGAAATCTCTTTGCGGGACGTAGCCCTAATCTTGGGGTGAACCTGGGTAATCTCGTGCGTCTTTCAATTCTTCTTGATTCTCTCGTGTGATCGTCGATTCGGTTTTCGATAAATCCCTTCGAGATGACAGTACTTCTCAAGATTAGAATTAGCAGCGTTTACATTGGGGTCTCATAGCAACAATGAATTTACAGATCAGCTTCACTCAATTTTCATCAAACTAGATAGTCAAAGCAAGTTTAGTGACAGCAACAGATGTGGACATATCTCTAGAACTCTTCGCAAGATTAGAGGTTTGTCGTAATGAATTCTCTCAATTGAGTAGTCGTACACAGAAATTGCCGTTTCCGTGAACCGTACCTCCCCTTGTCAAAATACAACAGTCTTATTCTTCTCGTAAGGTAATACTCGCAGTTCGCAGTATGATTTTATTGCCTTCGAAAGACATTGTTTCTCAAGGCTCTCTGACTTCTGCACAAAACTATGCAAGTTATCTCTGTGAGATACCCTCTCAACCTGCAATGAGGGAGAAAATGTTAAAACCAGCTTACACTTAGAAAGGTCCAAAAATTTAGTACAAAGCGAGATTCATTAGATGAAGCACTTTTTTGGACAAAGTAGCGGATTGAGTCTTTTAGACATAGTGTGCAGACGACATTGTATTCTTGACGTGAGTAAACAAATAAAATCAGGGGGTAAGACGAAAATCGTTAATGATCTTAAACACAATATGACAGCCAAAGCTAACGGCAGAGCTAATTGCCTATGAAGATGACCAAATCGATGCAAAACAAATCACATTTCTCGTTTCCAGTAAGAAAACCTCATGCCATGAAATATTCGAACAACATCAGTTACCGGCTCTGGCAGGTAAGAAACGGGCCAAAGCCCAGGTGGGTAGGTTCGAATTTGCAATTGCTTGTACTAGACACCGTGCACAATCAAACTAGTGTTGTGCATCTAATGCACAGGCACATGTCTATTCCTCGACCACTCAGCCAACCTCGTGGGTTTAAAAAAAAAAAAATGCCCTTCATGAGCAAGTCCAGCCCTATAAAGTTCCATTCTGCTTCACAGATTTCTTCTTCACCCTCAACAAAGACCTCATGGCTAGGATTCGGTTATTAAGATGACTACACTTGGTGTCAAAAGCAAGCTGAAAGTCTAATGAAGTCTCTAGAGATTGTTCCTTAGATTTAATACATTTTACATTGAAAAAGATCAAAACAGTGTCCTATGGAAGAGAGAGCATAGGCACAAAAGAAAAAACACCAAAGCAGAAAGCAAAATGGACTCTAAATTCAGTTGATAAAGAAATACTGAAATCCATAGAAACCTATGAGGATGCAGACTTCAGGTAAGTTAGGGGAGACCAAGAGCTCTTTTGCCCACATTAAAGTCCTTTTGAGCACAAAATATTACTCGGCATGAACCTTAATCTGTCAAGTCTCCTGAAGAAAATATGGAGGCAAAACCCATGCCAGGGACGGAAAGTTAGTGCCTACCATTTGCTCAATAATGGGACCTGCATCAAGTTCTTCTGTGACAAAGTGACTTGTTGCTCCAATTAATTTGACACCCGCATCAAAGGCCTGACAATTTATGAAGCAAATCAAGGGAAAACTAAAACCACAGAGGATGAAACTGTGAAACAATTGAAAGTCATATAGCTCTGTCAATAATTTTTCAACCTGCTTAGACGGATGTCCTCCTTTAAATGATGGTAAAAGGCCGTGGTGAATGTTAATTATATCCTTCCCATAGCTTCTAAAAAAGTTTCCGGAGAGTATCTGAGGACAAGATTCAGCTGCACATTAGCAGTGAGCAAAAAAAGGACGATAGGATTAACAACTGAATGGAATGAAGAATAAAAGGAGAGAAGTGTGTTACTTCAAATGCAAACCAAATTAACCAAATCATCCACAGAGAGATACTTTCTACTTTAACTTCAGTGTGATGATAAATCATAATATGCAAACTTATATACCTGCATATACCTGGTAAGTACTAAAAAGTCGGTGTTCTGGACCAATTCCAACATCTCTCCCTCTCTCTTATTCTCTTTAATCGTCTGCAAATAATGATATGGAATGCCATGCCTCTCGAGGAATCGTATCACATGGGTGTTTGGGCCTCTATCATGGTTACTGTCCAAGAATACTACCTAATTAATTCAATGTTCTTGAAACAACCATGCGGATACGGTCAAACCTAAACGAGAAATTCACCTTATGACACAAGTTATTTCCACAGGAAGTCTCCCATCCTGCCATCCATGTAATAAATCAACCAGGCAATGGTCCCGCAATTTGATCAATAGACATAAAATATGAAGATATGCAGACCAAAACAAAAGATAAAGACAGTAAGTCTCGCACTATAGACCTGCTTTGAAGCAAGCACAGCAATCATGTACTTGGGATCTAAAATTGGAACCCGGACAACTGATCTCATTGCATTGAACTTCTTGGACAATTTGAGGAAGTCTTCATCCATTTGCTCCCGTGGCCACTTAATCGGGTCAAAATTGAACTCACTATTAAGTTTGAGGAAGAAAAAAGGCGAAGGTGCTCAGAATTCGAGAAGTGATAACCAATACATATAATGCCTATCAAATAAGCGCTCTTGCCATGAGCCTACAGGCATATCCACACACATTACATGGAGACTCAAATAAAATACCGTGCTCCAAAGAGCCTATGATTAACTTACCTCCATTCTTGCAGATTTACGTGTATCAAAATGAACAAACCAAGGATCATTTGAAGAAAAACTAGCATTTGCATCCAGTTCCCAAAGAACTAATTTACTTGTTTCATTGCGGCAACGTTGGATTAACAATTTAACATTCCATAAGAAAGACACTCAAGTGATAATTAAAATAGATGGTACATATCAAAAAAGATGGTAAAAATACCCATTATCAAGCTCCAAGCATAACCCACACATATTAAATGATTAACCAGCAACCATCACAATGACATAGAGACCTAGAGCCTTGCTAGGATAGAAAGTGGGCGCTTAGAAATCTGATTGAATCGTGAATAACTTTGCTCCATACTCGCACATTTACGTGTATCAGAATAGGCGGACAAAGAATCATCCGCATGAAAAACTTGCACTTGCATTCAGTTCAAGTCACAAAGAACTAATTTACTCAATTCATTGTGGCAATGTGACAAACAAATTAACACTTCCTTTTTTGGCCAGAACAGTTTAACACTTGACCAGAAGAAAGGTACTCAAGTAATAATTAAAACAGATGGTACCTATCAAAAAAGATGGTAAAAATACCCATTATCAAGCTCCAAACATGACCCACACAAATTAAATGAGTAACCAGAAACCATCACAATGACATGGAGACCCAAAGCCTAGCCATGATAGAAAGTGGGCGCTTAGAAATCTGATTGAATCGTGAATAACTTTGCTCCATACTCGCACATTTACGTGTATTAGAATAGGCAGACAAAGAATCATCAAAAACTTGCACTTGCATTCAACTCAAGTCACAAAGAACTAATTTACTCAATTCATTGTGGCAATGTGACAAACAAATTAACACTTCCTTTTTTTGGCGAGCAGTTTAAGCGTGACACCCACCACCAACATCATTCCCTCTCCCCCACCACCCACTCTCTCTTCTCCTTTTCTCCTCCTCCCTCCCTTTCTCTTTCTCTTTTTCTCCTCCTTTCCTTCCCCCTTTTCTCCTTTTGTCCGCCGCTTGCTCCCCCCACTACCGACTCCTCTTTCTTCTCCTTCTTCCTCTCTTCTTTTTCTTCTTCTTTCTTCTTCTTTCTTCTTCCTTCCGCTGTGTGCGAAGCCTTCCCCCTCACGCACGCGCTCTCCCTCTGTTTCTCAACCGCACGAACAGCCGTCCTCCTCCTTTCCTCCGGCCATTTTTGCTCGACCGCCACCATCCTCCGCCTCCAGCCATCTCCGCCCGCCACTGCGCCACCACCGGACGGCCGCGCGCCGCCGCAGAACCGCCGGAAACCGCCACGAACAGCCTAGGACAGAACCGAAGCCAGCCCTCCCCTATTTTATGCCCTGTTCGCGCCGATTCTCGTACAGCCCCTGTTCCGCCGCCTCCGGCCGCCGTCCGCCGCCACCACTGGTCCCGAGGGTTGTCCTCGACCCGTAGGTGAGCCCCCTAGCCGGCCCCGGCCTCGCCTAAGCTCGTGAGGTCGGGTTTTCCCTCAATTCAATCCCGATCCCTTTGTTTTATACTTGTGGATTATGTTTTCTCCCGCCTTCGCCGCTCGCCGGAGCTCCGTCGCCAAGCCTAGCTGCCGTCGCCACGAGCTCATGTTGTTTTTCGGCCGTGAACAGTGCCGCCGGGCAGTGCCGTCGGTGAACAGTGTTTCCGGCGTGAACGGTGTTTTTCCGGCGTGAATAGTATTTTTGGGGCCCGCCTCGAAAATCGTGCCCGACACGACCTCGACCGCCGTTGTGTGAGTTGACCCTAATCCTTGGTTAGGGCGCTAATTGCGCCTAGAATTAGTTAGTTAGTCGGTAGGGTATTGAGGTATGTTTGATTATGGTCGGATTAGTTAGAAACCGGGTTTAGGCTAAATGACCATAATCGATTAAGTTAGAATTGTTTGTGGCTAATTGTTGTTTAGCGAATTTGGTATGACGTGGTGATTTGATCGCGAGCGAGCGATAGGTTAAGAACGAGCGATCGATTGGCATTTTTAAATCAAATTGGCTAATCAATGACTACGGCACGAAATTGAGCCTTACGGGGCATAATTGAAATGGCTTATTCGTGTGGAATTGATGATTGTGTTTTGGGGCGGTTCGCCTCGTTGAAATGCTCGTTGAGTGGATTGGTGTTGTTTGGGGATTAATTGTCCCGTGTGATCTTGCAATATCTATTTGGTAGTTTGCATTCATATGACCGTGTGCAGCATCAAAGATATAATTTGGCATTAAAATGGCCTTGGGCCGAGTCGTTGAGCACGTTGTGTGAGCATCCGGCCTAAATCAAAGAGAATAAATTGATTGATGTGTCGGGTGTCTTTGCATGGTCATATGAAGGAACGATGATGGGTTTTCCTGGCAAGTTCGTCTTTGTACACGGAGTACACACTTGTACCATTTTTATGGAACCACACGACTTGCCGGATGCACGATAATTCATGCCCCGTATGGTACGTACGGTTTTAAGGGATTATCGGATGCCGGTCATGACTTGTGATGGACCGACGCCCGTATAGGGATGCCTACTTGCCGTGCCGTGCGAGTGCACCGGATACACCGCTTGTAGTAGCCCGTTCTTTGGGAGGGAAAAGGAACGTTGCCCGGTCCTGCCGGAAGAATGCGGGATCGCATTATTTGTGAGAGTTGATCACGCCGGTAGCGTGGATCCTCGTCATTTGTGGCGCCGAGAGCGCGATCATCGTTAATAAATGGACTTGTGTGGTGTCCGGTACATGCTTGTGAGCGTGATGCGTGTTCGATTGGTTGTCGACGTGGGCTGTTGAGTGGAGTCGAAGCATTGCATTATGTGTGGTGAAGGCCGGTAAGTATGCGTGTGGGTGATTATTGCCATGTGATATGATTGTTGGATATATGGTTATATCGTGATTTTTATAATGCTCGTGGCTAGGATGTTTTGGGCGAATCGGTATCCTAACCGAGCTTAGGCTTGATTCATTGAGATTTATATCTCACCCCGTTATGGGAACCATTTTTTCGGGTCCCAAGTGATGGAGCTTTATGGATACCAAGGCCCGGGTATGAGGGTATTCTTTTGAAGTAGATGAGAAGTTAACCCTATTTGACCCGGTACCTTTTTGAGGTCTTAGTGAGCTACCCCGAAGTGTGGGGTTGTATATTTCTGTAGCTCAAGTAGGGTTTAGACTCATCTGTTTGTTTGATGTTGTACGTGTGGCTTTTTGATCTATTGCTTTGGTATGAATCTCCGCTTTACTATCCCTTGTTGTTTTATTGTCCGGGAGTAAACCGTTTCCGCATGCGTATATAATTGAAAGGTCGATAACGCGCCTGGGACGTTATCCTTCGTGACCTCGTGGCGATTTGGTAGGGATGTCGCGGGCTCGAAAGTCGGGCGTGACATTAACACTCGACCCAGGAAGAAAGGTACTCAAGTAATAATTAAAACAGATGGTACCTATCGGAAAAGATGGTAAAAATACCCATTATCGGGCTCCAAACATAACCTACACATATTAAATGATTAACCAGCAACAATCACAATGACATAAAAAAACCAGAGCCTAGCCATGATAGAAAGTGGGTACCTAGAAATCGATTGAATCGTGAATAACTTAGCTCCATTCTTACGGATTTACGTGTATCGGAATGAACAAACCAAGGATCATTTGCAAAAAAACTAGCATTTGCATCTAGTTCCCAAAGAACTAATTTACTTGTTTCATTGTGGCAACGTTGGATTAACAATTTAACATTCCATAAGAAAGGTACTTAAGTGATAATTAAAACAGATGGCACTTGTAAAAAAGATGGTAAAAATACCCATTATCCGGCTCCAAACATAATCCACACATATTAAATGATTAACCAAGCAACCATCACAATGACATGGAGACCCGGAACCTAGCCATGATTGTCACGCCCGACTTTCGAGCCCGCGACATCCCTACCAAATCGCCACGAGGTCACGAAGGATAACGTCCCGGGCGCGCTATCGACCTTTCGATTATATACGCATGCGGAAACGGTTTACTCCCGGACAACATATAAACAAATAGGGATAGCATAGCAGGAAATACATACCAAGGAAAATAGTCAAAAGTAACATCCACGATTCAGGGACAGTAGATGAGTCTTAACCCTCTTGGGCTACAGAAATACATACAACCCCACACTTCGGGGCGGCTCACTAAGACCTCAAAAGGTTACTAGTTCGAGATAAGATTTACTTCTCATCTACTCCAAAAGACTACCTTCATAACCTGGCCTTGGTATCCATAAAGCTCCATCACTTGGGGCCCGAAAAATGGTTCCCACAACGGGGTGAGATATAAATCTCGGTGAATCAAGCCTAAGCTCGGTTAGGATCCGATTCGCCCAAAACATCCTAACCACGAGCATTATAAAAAAATCACGATATAACCATATATCCAACAATCATATCACATGGAAATAATCACCCACACGCATACTTGCGGCCTTCACCACACATAATGCAATGCTTGACTCCACTCAACAGCCACATCGGACAACCAACCGAACACGCATCACACTCACCAGCATGCACTGGACACCATACAAGTCCATTTATTAACGATGATCGCGCTCTCGACGCCACAGGTGACGAGGATCCATTCTACCGGCGTGATCGACTCTCACAATTAATGCGATCCCGCATTTTTCCGGCAGGACCGGGCTACGTTCCTTTTCCCTCTCGGCAACGGCTACTACAAGCGGTGTATCCAAAGGTGCAACCCGCACGGCACGGCAAGTAGGCATCCCTATACGGGGCTTCGGTCCATCACAAGCTGCGACCGGCATCCGATAATCCCTTAAAATCGTACGTACCATACGGGGCATGAATTATCGTGCTTTCGGCAAGTCGTGTGGTCCCATATAAAAAATGGTACAATGTGTACTCCGTGTACAAAACGCACTTGCTAGGAAAAACCCATCATCGTTCCTTCATATGACCATGCAAAGACACCCGACACATCAATCAATTTATTCTCTTTGATTTAGGCCGGGATGCTCACACAACGTGCTTCAATGACTCGGCCCAAGGCCATTTTAATGCCAAATTATATCTTTGATGCTACAAACGGTCATATGAATGCAAACTACCAAATAGATATTGCAAGGTCACACGGGACAATTAATCCCCAAACAACACCAATCCACTCAATGAGCATTTCAACGAGGCGAACCGCCCCAAAACACAATCATCAATTCCACACGAATAAGCCATTTCAATTACGCCCCATAAGGCTCAATTTCGTGCCGAATTCATTAATTAGCCAATTTGATTTAAAATTGCCAATCGATCGCTCATTCTTAACCTATCGCTCGCTCGCGATCAAATCACAACATACAATCAAATTCGTTTAACAACAATTAGCCACAAACAATTCTAACTTAATCGATTATGGTCATTTAGCCTAAACCGGGTTTCTAACTAATCCGACCATAATCAAATCTACATAAATTCCCTACCGACTAGCTAACTAATTCTATGCGCGAGTTTCTTGTTCACCGCCGGAGTTCTTGTTCACCGAACAGTAATTTTGGCGAAACAATTTCGGATCGACGACGGGGCTTTGATTTGCGGTCGGAACCCCTCAATCTAGTGGGTCTCGGGCGTCCAGGCTTAGGTTCGGCGTCGGGTTGAGATCTCGGGTGGGTGCGGCTCGGGAAGACCACTTGCTCGGGGTGAGGTCGTGCGTCGCGGGGATGGTCTCGGGCCGGAGTGGCGGCGACGCGAGGTCGAGGTGCGGTGGAGGTTGGCTCGGAAGAGAGACGAGGGTGACGAGGCGGCGAGCTACGGCCTCGGGCGCCGGGGTTATGGGCTCGGGGATCCGGGGGTCACGGTCGAGACTCGAGTGTCGAAAGCCGAGAAGGTGACGTCGCGAACGGTTGGTCTCGGGTGAGCTGGAGGTTGAGGCTAAGGGACGGCGAAGGTGACTCACGGGACGAGATCTCGGGCTTGAGGTAGCTTGGGCGCGCGGGATGGATGGGCCGTGGGTGGTCTCGGGGTGAAGTGACGCAACGCGAGGCCAAAGTGAGGTGGCGCAGCCGACAACCGGCACGAGGTCGGCGGTTCACAGCGGAGGAAGCTCGGACTTCGCGTGAGTCGGGCGATGTCGCAACGATCGAGGAGAGAGAAGAATAAGAATAAGAAGAAGAAGAAGAAGAAGGAGAGAAGAAAGAGGAGTCAAGTGGGGGGGGGCAAGCCGCAGACAAAAAAAGAAAAAAGGGGGAAAGAGAGAGAGTGAGTGGAGATAAAGAAAGGAAGGGATAATCATGTGGGGGAGTGGAGGGAATAAAAGAGAGAGAGAGAGAGAGAGTGTGTGTGAGTGGTAGAAATCACGTGGGGGAAAGAAAGGAGGAGAGAGAGTGGTGGGTGTCACAATGATAGAAAGTGGGCACTTAGAAATCTAATTGAATCGTGAATAATTTTGCTCCATACTCGCACATTTATGTGTTTGAATAGGTAGACCAAGAATCATCCACATAAAAAAATTTGCACTTGCATTCAATTCAAGTCACAAAGAACTAATTTACTCAATTCATTGTGACAATGTGAGAAACAAATTGACACTTCCTTTTTGGAGAGAACAGGTTTAACACTCGATCAAAAGAAAGGTACTCAAGTGATAATTAAAACAGATGGTACCTATCGGAAAAGATGGTAAAAATACCCATTATCAAGCTCCAAACATAACTCACACATATTAAATGATTAACCAGCAACCATCATGATGACATAGAGACCCAAAGCCTAGCCATGATAGAAAGTGAGCACTTAGAAACTCGATTGAATCGTGAATAACTTAGCTCCATTCTTGCATATTTATGTGTATCGGAATGAACAAACCAATAGTCGTTTGCGGAAAAACTAGCATTTGCATTGAGTTCCCAAAGAACTAATTTACTTGTTTCATTGCGGCAACGTTGGATGAACAATTTAACATTCCATAATAAAGGTACTCAAGTGATAATTAAAACATATGGCACCTATAAAAAAAGATGGTAAAAATGCCCATTATCAAGCTCTAAACATAACCCACACATATTAAATGATTAAGCAACAACCATCACAATGACATAGAGATCCAGAACCTAGCCATGATAGAATGTGGGCACTTAGAAATGCCCATTGATTACGATGATGGCGACTCTCTCTCTCTCTGTCTCTTCTCGTTGGCTGATTGACCCAAAAGAAGCATAAAACAAAATTTCAAGTGCCAAGAATGTTCCCATCATGAGCTTATTCATTTGCATTCCGAGTATGAATTTTGAAAATAGACTCGATTCAATCCCTATTTTAATAGATAAGTTTCAAAACTAATCACTTTCACCTAACATGATAGAAGAAATTTTTACTCAACAGCTCGACTAGTCCGAGGGGCATTGCTTCCATTTTTTGTTTTTATCCTTCCGCATAACGTCTTGCAGAAATTATACCAAAAATGGCACAACACATCTTCAAATCACTTTGAAATTTTAGAATAAATGGTGATACTACACCTTGGTATATGTATACCATTTAGAAATTTCTCAAGTACTTTCCCTCATTTTGAATGGCCAGACTTCAGACAAATGTGGGGCCCGCAATTTACATCCATTGCCCTACGTTCTTTCCCATCACCGCGATTCAGATACCATTTAGAAAGTGGAAGTGGGACGGTGAGCGAGTTAGACTCAAAAACTCAAGACTGTCTTGGGCTCCAAGAGCCGCGGAAGTACGGAATTATCGGAGTGGGGATGATGGGCAGAGAGCATCTGATGAGCCTACACCATCTTCAACCCTTTGGCGTCCAAGTTGTTGCCCTAGCCGACCCTTCATGTCCCTTCCCAGCAGCTCGCTCTCGATCTCTCTGCTTCTTTTGGTTGGCCTTTGAAGGTACTATTCCTACCCTTTTCTTCGTCTCTCTCTGTTTTGCTTTCTGGGTATTGTTTTTGGGGCTTTAAGAAATTTCTCAGTCAATCATCGATGCGAGGACTGATCAGACTGATTGGGCACTCAAATTGTACTGTGTGGAGTAATGATAGAAGAACTTTTGTTAATTAAATTTGAACATGTGGGATTCTTTGTTTTTCTGTGGTCCCATGGCTATTAATCTTGGAAGAGTACTGACTCAATAACAAAAGTAAATAGCCCAAATTGAGGAAACTACTATCACATCGAGGTACTTATTGTTGCGGGAGAGCTAACCTGTGTTTTCCGACACTAAACTGTAGAAGGGCCGTGATCATGTTCATTCAAATTGCGTTGCAAATTGTAGTCAGAGAGATAGTTGGAGCAAGCAGTTGTCTTGGTTATCCAAGAAAGAAATAAGAGAGAAAGTGGACAACCACATTCGTGCAAGCGCTAGAGGGAGAGATGGGGTTCAGAGTTAACTGGTAGAAGGATGGTGTACAATGGCTGCCTTTTTTTTCCTGGTTGAACTTAAATTTTACTACTGGTAGGATCACTGGCTCACTTCCAAAAATTTGGACAAATGAAACCGTTGTAGTTTCATGGTTGAGCTAATGCTGATGCTCCTTAACAACTGCTTTTCTTTACGATTCAATTTTCATCTACTTGATTCAAGGATTAGATTTTCTGTTTCTTTCATGGCATCATGATTTTCATGAAATTTTCTGGTCTTTTGCTTTTACTGCTCTGCTTTATTCCCTTTGGTTAATCCAAAGTCCCCCTAAATTGTTTTTGAAGTCCATCCTGGTGTGCCTGCATTTCCTTGCTACTTCATTTGTTGTAGCATTGCTAAAAAGTTGCCTTAGGGTGTCATTTACAGCATATTTCGTGGTTATCTTTGACAAACAGCGAACCAAAATGGCCTAGTTGTGACTGCATGATACACAGGTTTTCTCTGGACATAAAGAGCTGCTAGACAGTGGGCTCTGCGATGTGCTCGTTGTATCTTCTCCAAACATGACCCATTATCAGATCCTTATCGACATCATCAACCACCCAAAGCCACATCACGTTCTTGTGGAGAAGCCATTATGCACCACGGTTGCTCATTGCCAGGGGGTCAGTTTGCTTATAACTCCTGTAAGATGTGCTACAGGAAGAGACTCTCCGCACTAGACACAACTTGAGACAATATAATCTGGTAGGTGTCTATGAGAAGAGGTGACCATTGCACAGGGAGAATGGTGATGGAACTAATCTGTGTCGAATGCCGTTTCTATGTAAATACTTGCTCTCTGACACTAAATCGTCTTGCTTGGTCGTCTTTACATAACTGCAATTGCAGAAGGTCTGATGATAAATGGCAATCCAATCAATTCCTCGTTATCATCTCTGATGGTTGATCTCTCTTCGCGCAGTTTCATAACGGGTGGTGCACGATAAATTGTGTTTTACAAACTTTAAATCTCTTAGCTAAAGAGAACAGGGTGAAATGATGTTGCTTAAACTAGGAATAATTTGCAACTTTGGATCTTCCACGTTTCTAGATATGCTTGCAACCATGAATCAATGACATTATAAGCTCAGTTCGTCGGGATTATACAATCTTTCCATGTCAATTTGACTGATTTGCTAGGATAATCATGTAACCATGTGGTGGAAGCTGCCAAGGGAAGGCCAGAGATGCTGGCAAGTTGGTTTGGAATACCGGTACATGCCACCAGTTGCTAAACTGATTGAAATAGTCAAGGGCGGTGCTCTCGGAGTGGTCAAAATGGTGGCTCTCCGGGAACACGGCTTCCCTTTTCTCGTCAAGGTATTACAAGTCACTGAGTCAGTATCAAGTACACAGTCATGAGCAGCGAATAATCTCTTCTGTGAATGTCAGGTTGACAATTGGAATCGGTTCAATGTGAACACAGGGGGGACTCTGGTGGAGAAATGCTGCCACTTTTTCGATCTGATAAGACTATTTGCTGGGACCAATCCTGTTCGTGTGATGGCTTCCGGAGCTATTGATGTTAATCACAAAGACGAAATATATGACGGGAAGGTAAATTTCTTATGAACCTATCAATGATGTATGTTTCAAATTAAGGTAATGGCGGCGAATTGCTTGCCATCAGATGCAGAAGAGCAAATTTGATTATCTTTTTGTGTGATGATAGTTAGGAAACACAGCATGAGGAAGAGCTTTAGGCAATAGCATAAATGATAAAGAGGACATGACTTATGATTAACATTACCCTGAGCTCTCAATCTCTTATCGTGACCATCTGGCTCCTCTATGGCTTGGTACACCCACAGAATTTAAGATGGGTCATTCCCTTGAACTCTCTCCCTTGACACCATGGTAGACTTGAAGCTGTTAGATTTCAGCACTGGCTGCTCTAGCTTTGTGATTCCATTCCATCGTTTACGTGCGTATTATTTTTGCTATGATGGATGCTTTCTGGTGCCAGACATAATTGACAACGCGTATGTTATTGTGGAGTTCGAGAATGGTTCACAAGGCATGCTCGACCTTTGCATGTTTGCTGAAGGCAGCAAAAATGAGCAAGAAATAGCTGTCGTGGGTGATATTGGAAAGGTCTCTTTCTCTCCCTCCGCGCCCGCATCTTTGTCTGGCTGTGTGTGTTAAGTAGCTTTTTTTTTTTTTCCTCGTTCTTTTGTTAAAAATTACGTAGCTAGTTGATCCTCCAACAGGGCGCAGCATTTGTTCCCGAGAGCATTGTCCGTTTTGGCTGTCGAACTGCTGGCAGAGAGGGCGCCCAAACTTTAACAGCGGCAGATGATCGGATAAAGTAGAGTAGAGGCTACCCACTCACCGTTTCCTTAATTTCGAAACCTAGGTTCCCCCACGGACAGCAAATGCCAAAGCCAATCTAACCAATGTGATTGTGTCACAGATATGACGGCCTGCATCACGGATCGAGTTACTTGGAGCACCTGAACTTCTTGGATGCAGTTAGGGGTGAAGGTGTACGTGCACCCGCCGTGGATTTGCAAGATGGGCTGATCTCAGTGGTCATAGAAGTTGCGGCATAGCTCTCTATAGAGAAGGGCCGGTTTGTTAAGATCGCAGAAGTCCTTGATGAAGACGTTCCTAAATGTGCCTAGGAGCCCTGAGGATGACAAGTCTCTGAGGCAAACATTCGTGCAGTGCATGGCTAGAGCTTCAGATTTTTTTGCATCTCAGCCACACAAAAGAGTATGGATCATAGAAGTGGCGCACCTTTCAAGCATCAAAAATTCGAAATCAGCTTCTACCAAAATACTTAAGGCCATCAGAATAAGCATGAATAATTATACGAATGCAATTCTCAAATCCCATATCTATAAATGAGGTCTAATATAATGCTTGATGAAACGTATGTAGATGAACAAAGCGGATATAAGGAAATGACTGAACTCGACCATCATCATTAGGTTCAGCAAAGAAATCAAGTGGGAAATGACGGCGACATCAAATTGAGGAAGGAAATGGAAGGAATACCAGTTTTTCCAGTTGACGCACAGTTTTTTCAAATGTGTTGAGAAGAAATAGGAAACGACAAATAGTTTGGAGGGATTTTGAGAAAATGCAAATCCTTTGCTAAATTTTTTTCAAATTAAGTGTTTGGTAAAGTGTATTTTAAAACACATTTGAAACACATTTGAAAAGTAACTTTGACGTAAATATTGTTTGGTGAAAATGAACTTGGTAAAATATTTTTTCTTTTTGAAAAAAGACGTGGCGGCGGCGGTGATCGGCAACGCGATGACGGCGGTGGCGGGCGGCTGCGGCGATGACGACGGTGGTGGGCGGTTGCGGCGGCCGGCGGCGAACCGGCGGCGCGGTGGCGGCCGACGGCAAGCGAATGTGACAAAAAAAAATTAGTTGCATTTATTAAGGACTTTGGAAGATTTGAATTGCATCTCCCAAAGTGAGTGAAAAAAGCAAACAACATTTGTTTGCAATATATGCTCATCTCAAATTTAATCAATCAAACTTGCTCCTAAACTGCAACCATAGGAGGACGGTTTGGCAATACATACCTTAAAACATGCAAGGCGTTTCTATTGCAAAACAAGGAATTGCAATCCGAAAAGCAATAAGCAACACAGCATAAACAGCCCATAGAAGTATTTGATCAAATAGAACATGCTCTTAAACAGTTTGATCTCCAAAATTTGACACTTCCCTCGACGAAAACTACGCCCCTGATAAATATCCAGGAAACAAAGGTACTGCAACAAATAACCAGAAACAAAAATACTCTGCCAAGCAATGAGGCCAGATCAACGGCATCGGCGCAGAGACAGGGTGTTGTTCCTCTTCCAAGTTGCCCTGCGTGAAGGGCGGGCCTTGTGGTGCTTGTGGCCCTTTCCACGAAGGCCTCTATACTTCTTTCCAGCAGAGGTAAGGCCACGAAGCTCCCTATGTTTGTGCACAGGATTGCAGAGCCAATTGATTCTCGGGTCCTTTTGGATGGTCTGGTGGGCAACATCAACCAGAATTACCTCAAAATATTTGTAGGTAGAATCCTGCGACGAAAATACATGTTTGAAAATATCAAAAGCGAGCAACTCGTCAAGCTTATGAAAGAAAGAATAGCTCAACAAAATCCATAAAGAAATCAAAAGAGTACACATAAGAGAATATACAAACCTCATTGAGCCAGTAGGAGTTCAGAACCCTCAGGCCTCCCAGCTTTCTGCCGGCACGTTCCTCTGCAACAGACCTCTTGCTTCTCTGGAACTTTAGTTGAGTAACACCCTGATTTGTGGGCTTACCATACACTATACCCTTGGGAACAGGTCTCTTGCGACCACCACGTCTTACACGGACACGATAAACCACGTAACCCTGCAATCACTTAAATTAGTCAGATTCCAGAGAGTTGCCCAACAAAAGAAAATATTGCACGATGTCAAAAACCTCTATCTAAACAATCATTAAAACGAAATGACAATACGCTGCACCACATAATAACCCAACCCAAAAGAAATGGCAAATCTTCAGCATAAATATTCAGACAAGACAAGAGGCAATTGACCGATGTAGTCAATCAGGATAAGTCATCAGAGAACCCAAGCCATATAAGAAATTGCATATCCAAATAAAGGGAGATATTCCTCAGAAACCTACGTTGTGCAACTTACATTGTATAGATCGAGACAAAAGAAAGTTCAAACTAAGAGAACCTACTCAGTCGGACAATACCTCCAGGAACAGAAAAGTTGTGAAACTTCTAATGTATCGATCAAGACATCAACATCAACATCAACATCAACATCACCTTTAACCCAAACTAATTGGGGTCGGCGGTCGATGAACCTAAAAAAGCAAGACCGAAAGAGCTATAAAAATAAAACAAAATACAATAACATAGCTAATGTATCGATCAAGACAACAAAAAAAAAAGAACCTAGTCGGTCAGGTGATCTGACTTGCTTTTATATAGCGGGTCTCAGGAAGCATCTAATCACAGTATGTAAACATCCTCCTGGAGGAGGAAGTACACATATCCTGACGCTGCTTAACTAGCTAATGCATGTCCCCAGTCAGCCAATGTCAGAGGATAACAAAAGCTTTAGATTCATATGCACACTTCAAACCAAGGACGAACGAGACATCAAATATCGACTTCGAAAATAGTACAAAAAACAACCTCGCAGGGCTAGGTTTTCTAGGTCTCAGGAATTATCATAAGGCAACCATTCAGCTACCATCTCAGTGACAATTGAAGGACATAAAACACTGAAATCAACAAATTATCCTTTCAGAGGTCAAGGAGCAACTCGAGTAGACCATTGGAGGACTGTATTTTACCTGCTTGGCCTTGTAACCCAATCGGCGGGCCTTATCAGGGCGTGCAGGGTGGGTGACCCGCACGATAGAAGGGTGCTGACGGTTGTCCCAACACCTAACCCTCTGCAAGAACCTCATCACATCAGACGGCTTCTTCTTCCATAGCTCCGACACGTACTGGTAAGCCCCTAAAAAACGCACAAACTATATTAGAACAAGCTCAAACAATTGACAATGAAGCGCTACACATAAAATCAGGCCACAGATATCACGTTATCTCAGAAAGGGGACGCAAGAGAGAGAAACAGCTTCGCCGGTTTGACTTTACTGATAACGTTAACAACGAAAGAAAAGGACGGATCTCGAGCATCCCCAAAAGATTTGTCGAAACTTTTCATCTTCACATACAAAGTCCTTCAGTGGGAGAGAATACAAACGCAAAAACAATGAACAAGCAAGAAACGCAAGCACAAACTTCTCAATCTGTTGTCCGAATCAACTCCTAGCCCAAACCCGAAAATGCTAACAAGGCTATCACCAACCAAAACCTAAATGCACGTCTACCAGCAAAGAATTTCCGCCCCCAAACGAAACAGATAGAGAGAGCGAAGACCGATAAACCTAGCAGAACGAAGCTCCGAAAAGCGCTGAACCTAGACAATAACGAGAGCTCATGAACGTGAACAGACTCGACGGAGACCGCGCGATAACTCCTAATGGAAGGTGCATGCAGATAAACGGAGGAGCGAGGAGGAGAGTACCCATTGGAGTGGTGGCCTGGTGGCTAGGGTTTCCAGGAGCTGCAGAAAATAAGCTCTGGTTCAGTCGATGACAATTGTATTTATAGTGACGGTAGATTTTAGGATGCGTAGGGGAACGTTTTCGTACTTTTAAAACAGAAACACTTTTTTTTTTCTCGTTTCTATTTTGATAATGATTTTTAGGAATAGAAACGCATTTGTTAAATGTAAAAAAAATTATTCCTAATATATTTATTTAATTAAGGGGAATATATATATAAATATTAAAATATTTTTATCGTTTTAACTTATTAAATCAAATTAAGTCTCAAATGTTTAATTTACTAAATCAAATTAGACCAAGTATATGTATAAGTAATTTACGCACGATTTATCAAATTACAATATGGATGAGATTAATTATAACAAAAAAAATTTAAAAGAGAAAGGCAAATTGAAATTGAACAATAAGAACATCAAATATGTTTTCCATAGATAGGAAAAATTACCATTACGAGTCATACACAAATGTTCTCAAGTAGTTAAAAATATGATTATATAATTGAAAAATAAAAAGTCGTGGAATTTCAAGCATATTGTAGTCCCTTGCCATTTTATTTGCAAAACTTTTCCTAAGTATGTTCATCTCACTTACCTGCACATTTTATACACCATCAACAACCTCTTCTTCTGTATACACATATGCGTAGTCGGGATAACCATAATCGGAAAAGTTTCGTCCATCCTATCTTGATCGCGAATATAATTGTGAAGAGCGCAACATGCAATTACAATGAGCGCTTGCTTTCGGATTGGAAAGGAAGGCATGTATTGCAATAAAAAGAACCGTTTCTTCAGTGCCCCCAAATGCTCTCTCAATTACGTTTCGAAGTGAAGAGTGCATGTGGTTGAACATTTCTCTTGTTGTTCTAGCCCGTCCCCCTCTACTTCTATAATCATTCAAATGATACTGTTCACCTTTAAACGGCGTTAAAAATCTCGGAAGTGCTCCATAACCAGAATCTATCACGTAAAATTTGCCTACAATAAGATACAATATAGATTTGTTATGAAATGCAACCGCAATACGATCATAAGCAAATTACTCGCGATAGATAAAGAAAATACCTAGCGGTGGTCGAGGAAAATTCTGTTGGGGATCTTCAAGTGCGACCGAGAGCACCCGATAATCATTGGCTGATCCTTCCCATCCAAGCATACACGAAGGTAAATTTTATGTCAAATGAACAAGCACATAGCACATTCGGGTGGTGGTTCTTTTCCTAGTTCTATATGGGATCCGCTTCGACACAGGCACGACCGCACTAATGTGCGTACCATCAATAGCACCTATGAAGACCTATGATTTTGCAAAAGTATAGTGTTATACAAGATTATCAATTACAAGTATTTGATGATGTAAACTTAATATGGAAAACATACCTTAAAGTAGCATGAGTGGTTAGGATCCAAGCATAATCTCCTCCGGCACTACATCAAAGGAAGGTGCTTTGATGACTTCATTTGAAAGTTTGATCAACGCTTTCAACACTACAATAAAATACATGCTAATTGTTTGTGGGGAATGTTGGAATCTCTTGCATAAAATTCTCATAAAGCTTTTGTGACCAACCATCAATAAAAAGATACCCAGTTGTTCATCCACCTTAATATACCTACTATCTTTCAACCAACCATTTTCACTCATTAAATTATATAAATTCAGAAAACATGTCTTTCCAACCTAAATGACTCGCATATTCTATCCAAGTGTCCATGAGGAATCTCGCTTACCCATTCAGCTCTCGTTTGTTTACCGTCACTACATGGTTCTTTCAAATGCAAGCACTTGTCCAGCATCGAGCATAGATCCATGAACGTATTATCGTAATATGAAACTCATTCAAGCATGTTCCAACTGGAGCTAACTGTCCAAAGAGACATAATACTTGATTCCTCTTTCATTGTACCTATGCCATTACACAAACACAATGACATTAATGTAGGTACTTGGAAAAAGAACACAAATTTCACGCAATCCATCATACTCATAGCAAATGCAAACGAAGAGTCTCAACATAAATATCCTCCTAAAACCAAAAACAACCGATGACCTATGTCCGTCACAAATTAAAATGAAATCGAACACCACATAAAAATTCATAATACATTTTCAAATATCTACTAAAGATTTTGGAGAAGTGCATTCTTCCTTTTGGAGGTGCTTGTGATGAAAGCTTCCCTCCATTCAACACTAGCACATGCTTTGTCCACTCCTTTGACGTAAAGACCATCGTCGAACTCAAGTATCTCAAGTAGGATAGTAACCACAACAGCTACGGAATAGGGGTTCACAAGTGGCTGTAAGGTGGCCGAGGAGGACTTGATTATATCTTCAATAGCTTTGCAGGTTGTGGTTAAATTGTACTAGCTGTCGCGACCTAAAAATTGAAAATTCCCGGCTAATGGATTATTAGATTAATTAAACGAATTAACTAACCTAACTCGAACTCTCCCAAGTCCATACCAAATCGCAACTTAACATGCAAAAAGTTTTGAGTTGGAGTCGCCACTAATCATTTTGGGTAGGTCGATTAGAAACCTAAGTAAATTAGCGGGAGAACTAAATTACTTCTACGAACCGGAGATTCATGAGTCGGGGACTTGGTTACGCTAGATTGCTCTAACACCCTTTCGGTACCATTTCATTTAATGAAAAAAGGATTTTGTCGGGCAATATTAATTGATTTTAACCTAAGCCACAACAAAGGTTATCATGCGGTTGCACAATCAATTAATGAACATCCGAAATAAAAACTAATTGCGGGAAGCATGCGCCAAGACAAATTGTTCTCGCTTTTGGATTTTTTTCTTTTTAATGAAAAATAAACTAAATGCAATGCATGAAATCATTCAAAATGCAATGACATAAGTAAATGCAAATTATCCTAAGAATGCATATGAATTCAATTAAACTACATGACTAACTTAGATGACATGCGACTACCATTTAATTAAATTAACTACATGACATATGAATTAAAGACCTAAGCATGCAGATTCTATATGATCTAAACCTAGCATGCAAATGACATGACAATATTGTTTTTGATTTTTTTGTATTTTCGGATTAATAAATGATCCTAAATAAAACTATGCCTAAAGATAATTATCTTACATATTTTAAGGTTTAAATTAGCCTAAACCCTAACATATTAAAGATGAATTATTTTAGACATGAAAATCAACTCAAATATGCAGATTCTATCCTAGAATGCAAATCTAAATTAAACTATTCTAAAATTAAATTGAACGTGCAAATATCTACATGATTCTAATTTGAGAATGCAACTTTTATCTAAAATGCAATGCAATATCTTTAGAATTTTAAATATCATGCAAGAGAATATTCATTCTAAAGATATTATGCCAATCGAATCAAGTGGATATATTAACCGATTTTTGAAAATATTTCGCAGATATTTGAGTCAATCTTTAATTCGTAATCCTACGATTAACGATTGAACTCAAATCCTTGCTCGTACGGCAAGTTGCGGATTAGGAGATTCTCCTAATCAACCTATTTTTTAAAAAATCCACTTTTATGCAATATGATAAAATATAACAAAATAAGTAATTGAATATATTAAAGTTCAAGATAGAAAATTTTACCTTATCCGAAGATAAACTTGCCGAGTTTGAAAGAATATCGGATGGCTTGCGGATCAAACTTTGCGGATGATTGATCGCCTCGGCCTCGGGGTCGACGTGCGACAATGGTAAGACTGGTCTCGTAAGGACGTTGGGCAGCAAAGAGAAGAACCTTTTTGTTTGTTTCTTTTGATTGAAATTCTCTTCTCAAGACCACGTGGTTGTAACTTTGTTCGACTAAAACTCTTGGACCAGATTAGCAAGATATGACAAAAAAAAATCAAAGAGACAAAATCCACCTCTTGGATCCACAACTTCAAAAACCTTCAACCAGGATAAGTCTTCCACTTGAACTCAGCCAAAGAATCTCGTCAGCGTCACCAGGATTTGGTCTGGGCTGTCGAGAGCGCGTTATCACCGGAGCCTTGGCGATTCGGGACAGTGCAGGACGAGTTGAAGGCTACAACGATGACTCGTTTGGACGGAAACAAACCTATCTTTTACGGCACCAAAAATCAGCAGGGGAAGAGCCAGGACCGAAGGGACGGTACTTCGGCTTGAGAAGGTTTTTCCTGAAAGACTCCTTTTCTTTTTCTCACATACGAACTGGAAAATTTTCACCGTTTCTAGGCTCCTCCCTCTCTCTGCCGTGTGATTCAATGAAGGAATCCCCTTTCTCAGTGGATGATGGACCCTCTCCTCTCTCTCTCTCTCTCTCTCTCTCTCTCTCATGTAGAGGACATGGTGAAGATGATAAATGGAGCAATCATCAGACGCCTACAAGAGACTTCTTGTGGCTGCCCTCTTTTCTTTCTCACTCGGACGGAAAAAACTCTTTTGAACCCACTCCCCTCTTGACTTTTCTGCACACCCATACGGTGAAGCCCCCATGTCCTTTTATAGGCTTGAATTGATTTGTTGAAACAAACAAACCTTGCAAAATATTTCTCCTAATAATCCTCAACCTCCATGATTCGGCAAGATTGATATCTCTTCTCCGTTGGGTTTTGAACGTGCAGTTTGTTAGCAGAGATAGAGAAACATCAAAGAGGAAATTTTCTATTCGGTGCCCACTATTTTTATAATAACCGAATTATTGAGCAGAATATGAATCACATGGTAGTTTCAGTCATTATGAGCTTCTTCGAATTTTACGCCTTCGCGGGTTTCGTCGAGAAAACTTAAGTCCAGGTCATCCACCATCGGTCCAATAAAAACGTAAATTTATGCGTGCTAAAAAAAATAAAATGAGTGCAAACTATATGCAAGACGATTTAATTATTTTTGTAGAAACTAAAGTTAGCCCCCTAATTTTTATGTAATAAGAAATCGAAATTTAGGTGTCAACACTAGCTCGTGTTTTTTCTTCTCTTGGTATTCGAAGTTCTATCCAAGTTGTGCTTATCAAGAACGGAGTATTAGAATTGGCAAGTGTGAAGCCTTCCTCATCAAGGTGGTGATTGTCAAAACCCTCTAGAAAATCATTACCATCATCTTCACAATTATCACCATCATTCAACAGTGTCACATTTTGGCTATTTCTTATTGCCTCGCTCCCCAAGTAACATATGTATCACCAAATACAATGCACAACTCAGGATAAGGAGGAAACCCATCTTTCTTGAATTTCGCCCACTCAATGTTATCTTGCAATTTTCATAAGAAATAGCGTACTTCAAGTAACATAATCAAACATTTTAAGACTTACATGAACAGTGGTCTATAAATGACAAAATAATACCTTGACGTGAAGTTCCCATATGCTTGGATCATCGATGGTGACTCTTTTATTGACATTATCTCAACTAAATCTAGATTGCCTAAGAAGCTTCTTGAAACTACCATACTATAATCTCAGCTTGTTCGCCTTGTTTCTCAATTGTACGTGGGTATATTGGACTCCTATCTTGTTGTTGAATGCGATCCTTATATTTTTCCACCCTACTTTGTTGAAAGTACAAGAGGTGCGATTTTCCTTATTCACCTCTTCTACCATCAAACTCACAAACAAGTTGATGGAAGTCTCGGTCCATTTTGCATTGGATGTGTCTTTTTGGGATGCCATCTAATCTTGACTAATCCATCATCATATTAATAATGCAATCACATGCTCAATCAATTACAAATAATGAAACAATTCCAACAAAAAAATTGTACGCCAAAGCATCATATCCTCTCAATTCAAATCATTAAAGGAGGCATCAAAACAAACAGAGATGCTTTCTCGCAACTCATTCCACATACATATAAGATCAAAATATCAAGCACATTATTTTCATTGGAGTCTCTAAATCCCAGTCAACTCATATCCCACCCACATTTACTTAAACCAAACAGATTCCACATTTTCTTGTATTCCCGTTGCTCTCAGTCTCTCATTACCATGTATTGGCTGTCTCCTATCCTCTAGCCCACTTGATCCATTACATTCGCTCAACATTCTAGCTAATTAAATCACTTGATCATCATATAGCAAGAACATAGACCTCCAACTAAACACCAACAATGCAACACTGGCAGCGTGCATAAGGAAATGCAGTGTGAGAAATCAAACAAAGAGTGAAAAGGTTGTGCACATTGTTTCAACTCCACTAGAAGTCCCATGTTTATCAACTTCTAGACAACAATCGAACAACAAGAACTAACTTAGACATCAAAAGAAATCAACAAGAAACAGAGTTGTAATAATTCAGAGGAAAAACCTCGTTGAGCTATTGGTTCCTCGGGAAGATGGCTTGGAACACTCTTGTCTTGTCTTCCAAATCTTGTCGAACGAAGCCTGCACACACACAACCCAAAATCACCCAAAAAGTAATAACCCTAGTAGCCCAACAAAAGAGAGAGAGAGAGAGAGAGAGAGAGAGAGAGAGGGAGAGATTATAGGGCTTGGCTCTCGCTCGCCACGAGCGGCGGAGCCTCATCCGGATCTAGGCGGGGCTCGGGCTCTCACGAGGTGCCCGGATCCGGGCTGGGCACATAGCCAACCCGTTCTATCACCGCCCGAGGTCGAAGTTCGATCGATAATGGCATGGGTCAGCCTCTCGCTCACCGCATGAGGCCGAGCCCCTCCCGTAACTAAGCGGGCTTATGCGAGCTCGCTCGGCGTCGAGTGCCGCGTTGCCGAGAAGATGAAGAAGAAGAGAATGAATCGGTGGAGACTCACTCGGATGAGCGATAGCTTCGGATGGTCGAGGAACGGCGTCGGTTGTTGAGGAAGGGGAGGAGCTGGTCGTGCGTCTTCAAAAGAGAATGTATGGGAGAAGGCGATGTGCGTCTGTTCCTATAGTGTGAAAAAGTGTTCCAAAAGTTTTTTTAAAAAGTGTTTCAAAAACACGAAGCAACTATTTTTTATTTCTTGTTTATGCTCCAAAAGTGTTTTTATTTCTGAAAAGTGTTCTCGGAATAGGGGTGAGCGGTTCCAAGTTCGGATAGATTCTACCTAGAACCTGGAACCTACTTGCTAGTATAGGTTCCTCATTTTTCGGAGCCTAGAACCTACCCTACGTATCTTGGAACCTGAAACCTACTCTATCACAGCCTCTAGGATACCCGGAAACCTGCAATTTTACTAAGAGCACTTAAGAAAAACAGCTCCAACATCCACATAATCATTTTTAATTAAAAAGAGTGATTAACAGTGGATAAAAAAAAGCCAATGCATTATCAAAGTGCTAGATTGTGAATTATAAAACATGAGACTTTGAGAATTCAAAGTATTTGCAATATACCAGCATGCCACATGTATAATACCTTTTTGAAATTATCTCGAATCTCTTCCCTATTTGAATACAAGCGCAATCGAGCTCAAGTTTTCAATTTTTTTAAGCTTTCTCTTGTAAACTTCTTTCACATTCAGCTTGGGCTTTTTTTTTCCGCCACCAACTCCAATGCAATTCGCTCCCTCTCCAGTTCGGTCTGTTAAGAAGTTTGAGTGATTTCGAGATCACATTCCCAATTTCTATGACACATATACAAAATGCCGGTTCCTGTTCGGATTTGGTTCCATAGAGAATAGGGAACCGGAATGGTAGTTTCTCAAAATGCGGAACCGAAAATCGGACCCTATTTGATGAGTACACGGAACCGGACCGGAACCACAAGTTCGATTCTTCGGTTCCCGGTTCTACTCGGAACCATGCTCACCCCTATCCCGGAACACTTTAGGAACATTTTTTTTAACATAACTGTTCCCAAAGTGATCCCGGAACACTTTGGGAATAGAAATACTTTTTCTAGAGTGTTAGCATACATGCCCTAAGTCAACATCACCCTCTTTATTTCTCTCTCTCTCTCTCTCTCTCTCTCTCTCTCTCTTCTCAATTACAATTATGATGACATGATATTACGATAAGTTTGACAAATAGAAAAAGATTAAATCGCAAATTAAATACTTAAATAGAATAACATTATGTCGCCGATTAAGTACTTCAATAATGTCCTTCCTCTTCCGAGATAAGAGAGAATCTCCGAGTGTTGTAAATTACTGCGTGTCTGTCCACATATTATTGGAAGTTCCGCGCCCCCTCCCCGTCTTCCGTTTTCCCATCGATGACTTTTTGTAAAAAAAAATCTAATAATATGGAGTAGATGAGACAAACATTCCATAAAATTTCATTCAATATGCAATACGATCTTTAAACTTTAACTCAATCTACAATTGATGAAATATTTTCATACAGCCCGAGATACTAAATTAGATATTTTCCAAAAATCCAGAGATCACATTGAACAAATAAAAGTTCAAGACGAACATCGCATATTAAATTAAAATTCAGGGGCCGCATTACATGTTGGGTTATAACTCCAATTGGTGATTTCGAACTTTTCTACTCCAAATTCAATTTATTTACATTTTTTAGGGATGTAGGAGATCTCTATTCTTCCTACACACCGTTTTCCTCCAATTCTAGCTGATGGCAACATCCCCTTTTTATTGGATTCTCCCATGATAGTTTCCTCCATCTCGTGCTCGAGAAATTTTCTAAAATGGATATTAAAATTAAGGCAAAAAATTTGAGAGGAAATAGAGTTTTCCAGAAAAAAAAAATGCTATTTGACTTGAGGTCAGAATGCTTGTGATGCGGGTATACGGTGGTGCCTAATAAACGCAACGTTTTTTACCAAAAAGTAATAATAAATAAATATAACGTTGATCGTGATAATAATAGCTTGAGTTGACATGGAAATCAAGGACAGAAAGAAAATGAATAGTTTAAAAAGGAGAGTATTTAGCAAGCTACCTACTCGATATATAGCATGAGAAGAAGTCAATAATGCAACATATGTTATGGCACATATTTGACTCTTTTAGTCTTTTACTTTATTTTTCCTGATTAAAAAAAAAAGCCTTTACTTTGTTTTGATTTATAGATTGATAATTTAGGAGCAACAGCGCAGAGGTCTAACTATTTGGAGGCGCATGGAACACTCCTACGAGCCTCATAAAAGAGTTGAGTGGGATTTAAAGATTTTGATTAATTATATTTTTCATTTCAAATATTGTGTTCATGATCATTTTCCACTTGTTTAGGATTTTGGGATAGTGGGTTCATTCTTTTTTATTGTTAAAATATATCTTAATCTCAATTCATGACAATATGGAAGGCCCAAACAAGCTTTCCTATCAAATAGTGTCACGATTCATGAGTCATCTAATTCCACTCAAATCACAAGGGATCGTAAGTATGTTGGTACATAAATGTCTTCATCTCGCCTTGCCTATTTGGTTAGGCAAATATGACCCCTCCCACCATAGAGAAACTACGATATGATCCGCATTAGTTTATGTAAAGAACTTATATTTTCATAGGTTTAAGATAACTTAATACAAATCTATAGTCTACGATTTTTTTTTCATTTTATGGATTGGACAACTGCTTTATCTGCCCCTTGTTAGATTATTAAATTTAACACATTTAGTGTGTGGTTATCAAAATTTGAGATTGAAGTTGCTCTGGATTTGTTTTATATTGCTTGTAGAGGTGTTATACCCAAAGCATGTTTGTGTGCCACTACTAACATTTCCGTTTAAGCAAGCTGCTGGGTCAAGGCCGGTTGCACAAACCAAAGGTATATTTTTATAGACTTAAAGGGTGTTTCATGGATTATTAGGCATGGCCATCACCATTCCTATATGTTGAATTCGTAATTAAGAAGGAAAAAAAAGGCAAAATCCCTTTACACAAAAAAGTTGATAGGAAAACTACCTAACAATTGCGCTGCGGAGCCCATAAACTGATGGTGATTGAAATTATGATGACTTTATTGTCCAAACATTTTTTTGGGAAAAGAAAGTAATCAAAAAGGCACCAAAATAACTAATAATATATCACTCAAATTTCTAGGAGGAAAAAAAGAGCCTATAAGAATATAATCTCTGCTTTATCAGAAAAATATCGCCATATCGTGTTACCAATGATGAATCCATTGAGGATATATCACGGCACCGGATCGCTCAAGAGGAATATGTCATGCATATCAAAGTTCATTAGACAGAATCAAAGTTGCATTCGTATGGTTTGGTCACGATGGATACATCTCTCCCGGGAAGTTTATATTCGAACCCATAACCCAGTCAATCCTAAAATTATTACATGGATGTCATTTCAATCCTAAACTTTTTAATTTTGTCAATCTAATCCTAAATTTTTGCGTATAATTTTAAGATAGTTTTTTTGGATGACCTACATCCATTGTCCCTTTCTTTTCTTTTCTTTTCTTTTCTTTTCTTTTTCTCTTTTTCCCTTTTCTCTTTTAAGTTTCCTTTTTATGAGACAAAATGGCACCACAGCGTCACACATGCACCTCCTTTATCGTTTCCCTCGCCATCGCCTCAACTCCACTGGCCTCCATTTGAGCCACACGGTACAAGCGACAACATTTCTAATGCGTCCCCTAAAAATAAGGTTGGGCGACCACATATGGCCACCTCAGGCTCCCTCCGTCTTCATTGAGGCGAGGGAGGTGCACGGAGCAATAGCGATGATTCAACGACTGAGTGGATTGAGCGGTAATGGAGGCACGATTTTGCATGTGGTAGTGGCACACGAGAGAAAGAGAGATATTATGAATGTGCCTAGGTTTTAGGGTAAATCCTTATAATAGCAAGGACGTCTCGGTTATTCAGCAAAGATGACTACAATACGGTATTGCTCCCTGCTCAAAGAGAATTTATATCCTAACTAATTCACATCTCGTTAATCATTAAGATGCACGTATAAGGACATTACATGACGCATGGAATCCCGCATTGAATAGTCGATATGGGAGATGGAGCAGTTAATGAATCTAATCTTTTTTTTTTTTTGGTTGGTCGAAAATGAATTTAATCTAGTTGGCTAATAGTTTTCAAGAAAAAGCTGGTTGAACTACATACTAACAAACTCAAACCCTAAAGACTTTGTCCCAAATGTGTCTCATTACACCGATACTCACGAAGTAGTCTCGAACAGGCGACGGAAATGGTCTCGTTAAGCTTTCAAATTGACCAACGTTCGATTACCTTTTCCCCCAAAGAGAAAAAGGAGAGACAACAAAAGGAAGGGGAGAAAGAAGGTGGCGCTGTGTTCCCCTCTCCGACCACAACACATTATACGCTGTTCAACTTCACATGTCCCTCTTGACCCAAAAAAAAAAAAACTTCACATGTCCCAAAAAATGCTCCTCTTTTTCGCTTCTCATATTTACTCTACTCTAATAAAATAAAACAAAATTAAAAATATTTAAAAAAATATACTCCCCTCTCTCCCTCCCCTCTCTCTCTCTCTCTCCTACCTCAGTAGTTTAAATTGCATCAAAAGCATATCCACCACCCGCAAGCCATAATGGACGGGCAGAGCTCGAGACCGGGAAGAGGCTTCTCCACGTCGAGCTCGGTGGAGAGGACAGGCGTCGGGGCAGTGGGAGGGGGGATCTGCCTGAGCTGCGGCAGCCCGGCCGAGAAGGAGTGCCCCTACTTTCGCTGCCGGACCTGTTGCGAGAGCGGCAGGTTCGAGTGCGCGACCCACGTGAGGAGCACGTGGGTCTCCGGGAGGGAGCGGCGGGAGCAGCGGCTGCAGCAGCTTCGCGGACAGCATAGGCAAGATCACGAGAGGCCTAATGCCTCAGGCTCAGGTATATCTGTACGCGCCTCTCTTCTTCTTCTTCTTCTTCTTGTGACTCTGATTTTTGGAGATTTACCGAGAGAAAGAAAGATAGAACCAGAGAGGAGAGTTTGGTTTTTGTGTGATGGTTTGGGGGAAAAAAGAGGCAAGACCAGACATAGACAAGGATAACTGGGAGAGAGAAAAAGGAGGAAGTCGGCTCTTTGAGGGCAGACGAAGGTGAGCTCACAGAGAAGTTTGGTGTGGGATGGTTGACCGAGAGAACAAGAGAGCGTGAGGATTCGGTTCAAGCTAATGAGCTAGTTGTGGTTCTTTTGTCGAAACAAAACTTATGAATTTCGTCGCCTATGATATCATTGATCTTTCCTTTGTGCTGGTGTCTAGGGTTGGTGTTCTTGGACGACTTCCCAGCCGAGGTGAACTGTCACGCCCAGATCCGGCGAGTGATGGTGAACAATTCGGAGCAGTTCGCGTATGAGGTGGACGTGAATATCGGTGGTAGAGTCTTCAGAGGGGTTTTGCACCCTGTTGCCGCCAACCCCAACGTGGCTTTCGCAGACTCTTTCTCCTCCGCTGCCTCGGCAGCCACCATGGCCGAGTCCCACATAGCCAATGCCGGCGTGCCTTCCTCGGCGACGTCGCCGTGCTTCGACGTGATAGGATCGTCATCTGATGACTCCATCTGAAAGAACGTTAGGGTAGAGAGAATGTGGAAGACAAGAGTTTTTTAAGCTACCATCTTTTGTTTTTCTTATCCTTCTTGGGAATCATCGGACCTGTGTAGAAAACATCCTTTTCCTTTCATTTGTGAGTATGCCAAGATGTTATTTCCATGTTCCTTAGTTTGGAGAATGAATGTGTTTTAAATCTTTACTCTAAATTAAATATCGTGTTTGGCTTCTCAATGCATCCAATAGGGCTCGGCAATTTTTGTATGGTTCTAACTTGGGCACGGAATAGAGTTTTACTACAAAGGAAATTAGGAGAAGACAAACATATATTTCTACCCAAATCGGTGGATGAACTGTTCTCCAACACTGAATGCTCGAGCAAGCGCTCGTAGTAGCAGACTAGCAGGTTCTCGTTTCGCAATCCCTAGGAGATGAAGAGAAGAAAATAATCTTAAATTGCGTATAAATCGTTAGTTTATTGTTTTCGGTACGTACGCTCTCCTATTGATGATTTGATTTGCCCTAGTACTAGGGCTCATGAATACTGATACCTCCAGACTCCAGTTGCTCCCTGTCGATTTTTTTTTAATATCATTCTCATTATTGCTATTGTACGGGCAACTTCGAATTTATTACGTATCAATGCCCGTAAATAACTCTATTCACATGTTAAGATTAGGAAGAAAAGTTATCTAAAACGTACTAAACTTATTGTTAATTCTTGAACCATTTAATTATATCTTTTTAATTTTTTGATGACATGCTAATATAGCCATTCCGATCAAATTTTGATCGAAAAATTAATGACATGGCAACAATCCAATCAACACCGACCGTCCCACATGACGTAATCGATATTAATGTGGACAAATTTTGCAAGTGTTAGGATGATCTTAGGACATTTAGTTTTTTCAGCTCATGGCATACATTAAGCACGATTAAATTAGAACAATTCAATCATGAAACTACCAATTACATGTGATACTATAGTACCCAATATATGGAGCATAGTATCTTTGATCAATTTTTAGAAAGCGTTTTTAGAATATTTGTTAGCAAAAAAATCTATTTTTTAAAGTGATGTGTCATGATCTTGATCCTATAAATTAGAAGGATCCATATTTTTTTTCCCTTAATATTAGCGAATGATTGAGATGCATAATGCTGGTTTGGGTGGATATCAAAATCTAAGTCTTATAAAGACTTATGCTTAGCATATATTGAGTAAGATACTTGGGTATCCTATCCGACGATTAAGGTGGTCTTTTAGAGATGCAAAATATAAATGGCCTTTCTTTCCATAACAAAAAATAAAACAAGAAAAAATTAAAGAAAATGCGAGAGCTAGGGCTTAAGGAGCGAGGATTGCAAACAGGAGCACCATCGCTGTTCATCGACGTCGACAATCACTTCTTTCTCGCAACAAGGTTGACAACTAGGGCAATATGACCCGGCATCATTCTCTCACTATTCTCCGACTATAGTCATTTTCTCGCTCACCCTTCTCCTTAATTCGTTTTTCGAGGGCACATTGCCCTTATCTCTCTATCACCCTCTCTTTCCCTCATTTTAATCATCTCGATTCCGTATCTTTCGATATCTCGTCGATCATGTCACGACTCAATAGTTTTTAGTATCTCAAATCAAGTGATTATAGTTTACCTAAAGATAAGTGATTCGGGAATTACTTAAGTATATTTCTTAATGGACGCAGATAAATTTTCTCATATCATATAAGGGTAGAAACCGGGCTAAAAATCTACGGTTCCGGCATCGACATAAATTGTTTTTTTTGGCTTGATAATGGTTGGTTTTTGGACCCCAAGAATGATGACTAAGAAAGATTGCATTCGTCCGGATTGACCGAATCTAAGAAAATGACATTCTTAGCCACCATTCTCTCCAAAGTCTATTGTCATGAAAGAGGGACACGACACCAATAGATCAAAAACATGGATGTAATTGCACAAGTTTTGTGAAAATTTCAAAAGCATGACAAATTTACTTTCGTGTGTCACCTCTGGGTGATATCGCTCGGGTTTCGTTTGTCATATTATTCTTTCCACTTCATGTGGTGCTAACTTTGGAGCCGTTTTCAATTGCAAAACATGCTTAAAAATTTGAAAATAAATGGTATCCTTCATGTTACTTTTCATAGAAGTTAAAATCAAAGAGATCTAAAATCAGACGATTAACAAATCTTCATTATGAAATAAAATCCCGTGAACAGTGACATGTTAGACCGATGAAAGTTCTTTTGACCCACGAATTAATGTAGAATGTAGGTGTCATCATGTCTAAGTCTCAAGCCTATCTAGTGCAACTAGGGTGTACCTTAAAGGATAATTTTCCTCTTTTCTGCTCTTGCTTCTGATTTGAAGTCGAAAATAGATGTAGGGGCTAAGAGCAATAGATGAAAAGGTGCATCTCAAGAAATGTAACACTTACGCGGAATAGGGTTAGTTTGTTTTTAATGAAGAACAATTTCTGCAAATCAGAGCATCGAAAAGAGCTTTCCATGCCTGAAAGCAATAAGTTTTCATAAGTTCAAGGTAAACTAAATTTGGAGAAGTCTATATAATAATTATTAATCAATAGCCAAATATTTAGAATGACTTATTAATTTATCTTATGATAATCTCCATGGAATTATTAGCATAATTTAGTCGGATCAAAAAGCGTGAGACTGGCGATACGATGAACATATTGTGTTCATATTAACAAATCAGAAATGATGTTTAATCATTTGCTTAAAAAAAACTAAATGACAATTTATTATTATTTCAAACTAACAATTTGGGATTATATATATGATCAGCTAATAATAAATCACAATATTTATGTTATATTAGGCAAAATTATCGTGTACAATCAGAAATTTTTATGAGAATCTGTATTTCTTCTCAAACCCATGGAAGGTTTTTTCCTCACCAAAAAAATATATACATATGTCTAAATAGTTAAATGAAAAAAAAAAGTTATGTGTTACTGTGCTTTTGAAGGGCTGTTTCTTGATTGGTTGAGAGGACGTATAAAATTAAAGATTAAGGATTACATTTCTAATATTTTTAGAACTAAAAATTGAAATATTATAAATGGCCGATCTAATTGAGGAAACACCTGTAGCGAGTCGGTTCAAGCTTGGGTGTGTCTGTTTGAGATGTAAATATTTTTCATGAATTATTTTTCTGGATCTTCACTCATTAGGTTGGTCGAAAATGACTTAGGCAATGGAAAATTCATGCACAAAATAAGGAAAGTGAATGCCCAAAATCTAAAGATGTGAGCACACTTTTTTGAAATTGCTTCTCTCGATTTTTTTTAATTGTTTCTATATTTTAAGCTGGGCCGGTCCGCCGACAAGCTCAAGCTTTGGCCGGTCGAGGTGGAGGAATAAGGAAAAAGATAAATAAAGAAAAATATAATAAAAAATGAAAATTCTTTGACTACCAAAAATTTCAAATTGATATACATATGAGAAACTTAACCTTCGCTAATTTGTATTAAATTGGATTTTTACTACGAGAAATCCTAAATTGGTTCACTGTAATAAACGGAGGGCAAAAACTCTAAAAATAATTAAAAGCTGCGGCGCGAAATCAATGTTCTATTATGCCAAAATAAATTTTTTACGAACATCAGAAAATTTTAGATAAATCCTAACGAAAATTAATTTTTAGGTATGAACATAATTCTCCGGTGGGACCATATTCATCTAATATTTCCTCAATCTAAGAAGAGACTTCCACCAAAACAGAACGCGAAACGACGCGCGCCGCAAATGTTTCAGCCCGCCCACCGGGCGATTCTTTACCCAAAACGGCGCCTCATTAATTAAATAGAGCGACTATACGACCAAAAAAAAAATAACAATAGAGCGAGTGGGCCCCTGCAAGTTTGACTCCGCAAAAATTTTAAAAGACGCAGAAAAGCCTGTGGTCCCCACCCCTACCCCTACCATTCCGGGACGCACGATGGTGACCGACCTTTCTCCTCCTGATCCAACGGAGAAAGAGTTGTCGAAATTAACCACCCCGATCGCACTCTGACGTCAGACCGTTCTCAACGGCCGGGATTCGCTCATCCCTCCTCAACACATTCTCCATCGTCAATTTCGGTAGAAATTTATTTTTCTTTTTTTTTCTTGATGCTTTTCCACTGGCCCTTTTTTCCGCTCGCTGGGTTTCTTTTTCTCAATTTGAGAAAGGTTCCACTTTTAATTGTTGGTGGGTGGGGAAAATTGATGGTCTGCAGATCCCGACCTGCCCGATAATCATCATCTTCAACAAAGTTGTTCGATGTTTTTGTTTGTGAAAGATCAGAGCTTTGAGCATTTGTTGCGTTTGCGTGGGGACGGCAAAACGATGGAGCGAATCGATTGACGTTCGAAGCAGTTGCTGCAAATCAAGTCTGCATAAGAAATTTCCGACCTTTTTGATTTGTTTTGGTCTCTGGACAATTCATCAATGGCGGAACCGATTTGACATTCGAAGCAGTTGCTGCAACGGAAGTCTGCATCAGAAATTTTCCGACCTTTTTTATTGTCTTGGTCTCTGGACAGTTCATCAATGGCGGTGGCTGGTCGAAGTACGCGTGTGCCAAGGTGATGGCGGTGGGTGAGGAAAATTGATGGTCTGCAGATCCAGACCTGCCCGAAAATCAGGACAGCATTTAATTTGGGACGAAAATGGCTTTGAAGCGTGACTTTCCGTTTGGTGACAAAGAAGATGTCTAAGGTTTGGATCTTGGTTGGGAAATTTGTAAGATTGGTTTTTATGGAAATCTTTTTTAATTTTGGCTTGAAGGATGATCTGATCTATCAAAATACGATCTTACCAAAATGAGTCGGGAAAAATCAAGCAAGTTGCATTGCAAAAATTTGCATGATTGGATCAAGCATGATCTTCATGTTAAAGACGGGCAAGGGTAAGCCGATGTGTCGTTTTTGACCTCATAAGTCCATGAGTTTCAGAAAACCCCCAAAAAAAAAAAAAAAAAGAAGCTGAACTGTCCCAACAAAGACCAATCGGCCATGGTTTAAGATTGATCGGTGGCTATTAGAGTTGATCGAGGGACGAACACCATGATTGATCGAGGGGAATGACTATAAATTGAGGAGACACGGCTCGACAAGAAAATTACGAAAAAAAGTATTGATCCATTGCAATTTTGTCAATCTGCCCTAGATCGTTTTTTTGGCTTATTCAATCCCATACTCATATTGAATCTCACGATTTTATCCTTTGGCGTACATGTGAGCACTTTTTCATGAGGTTATCCATCTTGGAGTGCTTCCATCTAAGCACACTTAACTTTGGAGTTCCAAAGCTAACTATTGTCGTTATGTCAAAAGGCGTCTCTGTAAGTTAAATCCATAGCGTTACAATATAATATTGGTGATAATAATTCATGTATATTTCGATATATTAACAAAGAATACACCAATGCACTATGATAATTCTAAGATAGTCTCTCATCAAGATGTGCACAAACAAAGGAGATGTAAGTTCAATTTGCGTGCAATTTTGGAATGTTATTTTCACATCCATTTGATGCAATTCCACGTCAAAATGGGCAACCAATTCTGAAATGATACGAAGAGAATCTTTATTACATACAGGAGAAAAAGGTCTTCGTGTAGTCCATTCCCATCTTTTGAGTGATACCATTGGCAATGAGCCTAGCTTTATATTTCTCAATGTTGCCTAATGAGTCCTATGTTTTAAAGACCCCTTTACAACCAATAGCCTTCGCACCATTGGGAAACTCAACCAAAACACAAAGTTCATTAAATGCCATAAAACTCATATATTCCTTCATGGCATTGTACCCTAAATTGGATTCATTGCAACTCGTGGCTTGTTAAAACGTACAGCTCCAACATTATAGTTAGCTTCTTGCGAGATACACAAATATATTCACTAAGAATTGCTAATTTCTTCATTCTAGCAAATGTTCTTAATGTTACATCAATGTTCTCTTGAGGAGCATGTTGTTCGACTAGTTCCTCAAACGTTTTTGGTAATTGCTGAACAATTAGATCTACCATATCAATTTTAGCAGGTTGTGGAACTTCAATGATTGATCGTTCAACATCCAGTTGAACTGGAGGGGCATTGTGAACAACAACCATTCGGATACTTGAGGTGGAAGGTTGAGTATTTGAATGACCTTTCTCAAAAACAATGTTTGTTAGTCTCTATTTAACCTGCTATCTCTTATACTCTTAAATATTTTAGCCATCATTCATTGGATCATACAAGTACTTCATGTTGCCTTTTGGTAATTTTTAATCTTTTATGGCAATCAGAACTTCCTTATGTCTTTTGGATTTCGTATTTAGTTTTTATACGTGAGTCTAGATCTTCTCATGTCTCTCTCAATCTTCTCTAACCTCAGTGAATTGGAATTGGGCCCGTCTGGTAATTTGCTATTAAAATCTAGATTCCTTGTGGCGATGCTTCACAAGTGTCCCAATTTCAGTCCTGTGAAGCTTACTCTGGGTATGCAATGCCCTATCGTTATTGTTTCGGGATGCTTTTTACCACCGAGATCGAACCAACTGACATGAAAATATGATGAGTCGGGGCATTTATGCGGAGTAGCCCCTCAATGTTTCCTCATCTTTGCTTCAGGTGATCCGAATTTGTTTCTTTGAAGCAGGCAAGGTGATGAAGCACTCTCAACTATGACGATTCTTCTGAGGACCGTTTTGGAGAAATGATGACATTTTTCCACGCCCGAGTGCAGAAGTGAAATTTCTATTATTAGTAATTGACATTGAGATCACATTCACGTGCGATTATAGTTTTGCTTTTGTCAAGATTGATTGTTACTATTCTGCTTAAATAACTTCTTTTTACCTTCATTAGTATAATTTGAGTAATATTAGTGGCTGTGCCTTTATTTTGAGTAACTATGAACTTGTAACGGTTGCATAAGGTCTTTATCAGCATGCTTTCATAAAATGCTTACCTACCACGACGTGACGTCGTTGTTGGAGTGTAACCAACCCATCATGTTCCTGTGAAAACAAAATTTTGGCATTTCCTCCCTTTCCGTATTAATGTATACAATTTTCTTTTTTATGTCGTGTATTTTCATCAACAATTTCTTTCCATCATTTTGTGGTTCAAACAATTAGTAACGAGGTGGACAATGTAATAGATCCCCAGTGGTTCTAATTGAAGTAGCGCCACTATCCAATTACATTATTTTATTAGAATTTGAATAAATTTGGGATACAAAGAAGTTTGATTGATCGGGATTATGGGGGGCATGTGCTACTTGGAAGGGTAAATTCATCCCCACTCACCTTTAGGGTTTCGTGGTGTGCTAGAAATAACAAGTTTCAAGAAGATAAAATTATTTATTTGGAGTAATGCCAGTATTCTCTAAAATTTATTTAGGCAATTTGTCAAGAAATCTTGATAAGGTAGCAGAAAAGGTTCATCCACGAATGTACTGATATTCGCTTGAAAATGAATGAACAGTGTACATTAATTTTTCCAAACATATATTGTCATTTATGATTTTTCTTAATGACATCTAGCCAAAAAACCAAATGCTCGAGCTTGTGCAAAGAGTTCAGATTTCCATAGAAACAAAAATTCCAGACTTTTTCTCATAAATTTCACAAAAAGTCGACGTGAATTAGAATGGCATGTCATAAACTAAGGCCCAAGATTGAAATTTAAATGTAAGATGAATCTCTAACGTTTTAAATCATAATTTCTTTAATCCCTTGAGACTTTTCAAATTTAAGCAACATATCTTTCCTATTTTTGCTCTAGCTAAACCATTGTAATCTCGACTCTCGCCCACAAATTGTTTTGTACGCTAATTGTTCTCTTTTGCTGGATACTTGGTAACAAGATCACATGGAAGCAATTTATTCGAGGTCTATATTTTCATAGAAAAATGGAAAAACCGAACAAGAAAAGCAAGACCCAATATCATATAAATGTACTCACTAGTCGAGATTGCATGAGATGAAAAAGTACTATGACTTAGAATCTGAATACCAATATGGAAGAATACTATTTGTCAACACGTAATTAACAAAGAAGGGGAATTATTTCGCATATCATAAAATCTTGTTTGGTATCTCTCTGTGTGGAATACTATAAACAAATGTCAACGCGTAATTAATAAAGAAAGGCAATCAACGATTTGGCATCTCTCTGCCATTGAATACTACAAAAGAAACTCTCTCCAAAGAATTTGTCCTCCTTCTCGTTCCTCGACTGCTGAATTCCATCGCTAAGGAAAGTTACTTCTGTTTCTCTTGCTTTTTGGCCTTAGGGTTCACTGTCGTTGTCTATCTTCAAGCCATTCCTATCATCTTATATGATTTAGCCTGAGTCAGTCATCTATTGAAAAAGCAACCCCACGTCAAAGGGGACACGTTAAGCCTATTAAGTTCATAACCCAAACAAGCACATGACATGCTTTCTTCACGACAGATTGCGGAACTCATGGACAGGAGGCCTCCGGTTCAAAAAGCTCAATGCCAACTTTTTACTGATAAGGAGGGTCGTTTAATGCCCATGGCACACGGTTGACGGACTCGCCTGTCCAAGTTTCTTGGCGCATTCTACACCGGGGTTTGATGTGCTGCCAAGAAATGCCTGAGCGCAAACTTGAATGAAGAGCAAGATGTTCGCAGCTCCACACAGTTGTGTGATATGCCCGATGACATTCATTGGCACATCCCAATCTTTCTCCAACCGGAAGATGTGGTGAGAACGAGTACCCTGTCGAAAAGTCAAGAGCACTTGTCTAGGAACAGTCCTAGGCTCCATACATCCGAATTCAATTTCCCAGAGCAGACGCATTTCGTGAACTTTGTGGACAAAATATTGTTATTTCACGACTTTCCTCTGAAAGTGTTTTCCCTTTTCTGCAAAAGAAGAAGAAGAACTGTTTCTGATGCATCTCGCATCGATGCTTGGATTGCAGCGATGATAAAGCGCAAAGTTGAGGTGCTCCATGTGTGCATAAATCGAGGATTGCTCGAATATTGCTACCTAGTTGTGTCTTTAACTCTGAAACACTGATCGAGTTCTGTCTATCTATGCCGTATGAACTGAGGCTCCCCTCTTTTGTTTGTCTGGATAATCTCAAGGTCTTAACGCTTGCGTGGGTTGATTTCGGGAGTGACAATTCGATGGAGAAGCATTTGTCGTGCTGTTCTCTTGAGGAGTTGTTTCTAAACAGATGCAAGTCGAGGAGATTCAAGGATCTTCAAATTTCTGCTCCCAAGCTTTTGAACGTGCGCATATTTGAGCATCCCCATAAAAGGGGTGTGGAAGGGACCTTCGATTTAGTGGTCCATGGAGCTCGTATCAAGTCCTTTGTTTATTGGGGGCAATTTATCGATCGCTATACAATAACGAGTTCATCCTCTCTAGTTGCTGATGAGGTTGATCACAAAGGATGGCCTCGTCTTCATCGTCATTATGCTTACCATGGACATAAGCTCTTAAAGGATCTTTCGTGTGTAAAACGCCTGTCTTTATTTAACCCTATCGAGGTACGTATTCATTATACTCTTTAGTGCTTCAGCCATCACTCGTTGGATCATATAATATATTTCATGATGCTTTTATTTATTCCAAATTTGATATGGCATTCTTAATTTCCTTATGTCTTTTGGCTTTCTTATTTAGCTTCTATACAACAGATCGGATCTTCCGGTAAGTTCCTCGCAATCACCCTTGAACAGAAGGTTCACAGGTATCACCATAAGCAGCAATACAATACGTATAATTGATCGAGTTCCTCCAGTAAGTTCAGCTCAGGTAATTTAAAAGCGAATGCAAGGTAAAGGCTACACCAGTTAATTCTCAAAGCATCCTTTATCAATGACCTAAATGCAAAGGACATTGTTATGTTCCATCTCTTTCAGAAAACATACAAAAAACCTCATAAATGTCTACACGAAATTCCTAGCAAGAAAAGAGATAGGAATTCATGAGAAATGTTGAACCAGTCCACTCACAGATGTTCTAAGAATCGGAGCATAATCAGAATATCCACATGATACGCAATCTCCAGCTCACACAATCAAAGCACAATCAAAATATTTGCGTGATTAGTAATCCGAGATTGATTCAAGTTGTAGTTACCAATCCTATTGTCGATATCTATTACTTGAGATTCTCTTTTAGTGAAAATACATGTATAAGCAATCACTCATTATAGTACACAATTTAGAAATCAAAATATGCAATTCTCACATCTTATCTGCTTTGTGCATCTCGATTACCTAGAAGAAAAAAGGGATTGGAGAGGAAGAGAAGGAAAACAATTAATGTCAAATCATTGCTGAAGATTTTCATGTGAAAAGAAAGAAGTTTTTGGAATGGATTAATGATCTTTTTCTTAGAGCATCATCCCATATTTATATTAATAGATGAATCAATCACGTACAATAAGATTCCTAACAATATGACAATTAAATCCCTCAAAATATGAAATCTCATTAACTAGCCCACTAATCATGAAATTTATGATATTCCATCAATTAGTCCATCCCTCAAGTAGGCGCATGGATGTCGCACATGCCCAATTTGGACACATGATAATCAAATACTCGTTCGCTCACTGCCTTATAGAATATATTTGCGGTCTATTCGAGGATTGAACAAATGCAGTACAAAATTCTCTAGTGTCAAGCTTTTCCTTGATGAAGTGTCGGTCAATTTCCACATGCTTAGTCATATCATGCTGTACAAGATTATGTGAAATACTAATAGCAGATTTACTATCGGAGTAAATCATCAATGGCTTCGAACTCGGAATCCCAAATCATCCAAAAATTTCTAAACCCGTAATAATTCACACATGCCCCGAGCCATAGAGCAAAATTCGGCCTTCGCGTCTAATCTAGTAACAATGTCTTGCTTTTTGCTTTGCCAAGTGACTAGGTTACCTCCAATGTAAGAACAATAACCTAAAGTAGATCGCATGTCATCCACACTACCAGCCCAGTCTACATCGGTAAATGCCTCAACCTTGGAATGACCATGGTTACGAAACAATATACCTTTACCCGAGTGTGCCTTTCAAATAACGAAAAATTCGAGTCGCAACATTCATATGAGTAGTATACGGATCATGCATGAATTGACTTATAAGACTTACTTGCATAGGCAATATCGGGACGTGTATGAGAAAGATAAATGAGCTTTTCAACAAGCCTTTGATATCTTTCGCAATTTATTGGCTCCCCAGTTTTGGCCCGAATCTTCGCGTTTGAATCAAGTAGAGTATCAATAGGTTTACATCCAAGTATTCTTGTCCGAGATAGAAGATCAAATATGTACTTACGCCGACATAGGAATATCTTACGTAAAGAGCTCACGAGTTTTCAAGATCTTTAATCTCAAATTCCTTTCCTAATGCGTTCTTCAATTTAACAATTTCACTAGTATCATTTTTCAGTCACCACAATGTCATTCACATACACAATTAATAAAGTTGAGAGAGAACCACTATGGCGAATGAACAATGTGTGATCAGCATTACTTTGGATGTATCCCTAAACTCGCATAGCTTTGGTGAACCTACGAAACCAAGCCCAAGGTGATTGTTTAAGCCCATATAGAGAACATTTGATGTGACCAACCTTTCCAACAAGTAGTGCTATCGTAAAAACCGGTGGAATGTCCATGTAAACCTCCTCATCAAGTTCTTCGTGAAGAAATGCATTCGCACATCCAATTGTTGAAGATCCCATCCATAACTTACGGCACATGATACAAGAATCCTCATTTGTATTCATCTTTGCTATGGGGGAAAACGTCTCTTGATACTCAATACTTACGGTTTGAGTGAATCCTCGGGCCACTAGTCGAGCCTTGTACCTATCCACAGTTCCATCAGCTTTTTGCTTAACTATATAGATCCATTTGCACCCCAATGTTTTCTTCCCAAGAGGGAGGGGCATCAAATTCCAAGTATGATTTTTCTTCAAAGGCTCCATTCACTCTAACATGGCATCTTTCCATTTTTGTTGTTGAATAGCAAGATGCCAAGTATTAGGAATAGACCACAGAATCTAAAGAAGAAATGAACGACAAATATGATGTAGAAAGAACGAGAATAGGAAGTGTATTCATCGATAAGATAACGAGGCTTACCAATACAAGACCGTTTACCTTTACAAAGAGCAATTGAGGTTGTTTCATCATCAATATTATTATCATTGATAGGACTAGGCTTCGGCAGTGTTGTATTGGATTCCGGCATTGCCTGTGAAGACTCACCGGGAGGATTACCGGATATTGTAGCCCGTTTACGAGAATAAACATGTGAATAATCTCTTTGAAAATGTGAGACCAATTTATGGGGTACACTTTGATTCACAATAGGCTCCTCTCTGTCTGCTCTGTTGATAATGGCATCGAGAGCTTAAGGAAGGGCTCGATAAATGTCGAACTAGATATCTCGGAGAGTGGATTATAAAAAAGGCTTCAAACTCATTAAAGATAACATCTCTGGGGACATAAAACTTACAAGTGGATGGATGATAGCACCTATGACCTTTTTTGGAAGAGAAATAATCTAAAAAAATGCACTTAAGACTCTTGGGAGATAATTTACTCTTCACATGATGATCTCTAACAAAACAAACAGACTCAAAGATTTTTCATGAGAGAATAAATGCATGTTTCTCGGTCAACACATAAATTGGGCTTTTATTTTGCGGAACCCTGGATGGCATATGATTAATTAAGTAAGTAACTATAAGAAACAGCCTTACTCCAGTAAAATGGTGGGACATGCATTTGAAACAAAACGAACGCGCAACTTCAAGAAGATATCTATTCTTTTTCTCTCGCTATATCATTTTGTGCACGGGTATCCACACAACTAGTTTGGTAAAGAATACCATGCTCTCGTAAAAAAGTTTGAAAGGAAGAGGCACAATATCCTCTAACATCATCCGTTCAAAGAGCCTTAATGGTAGTATTAAACTAGGTCTGAATTATTTTGAAAAAATATTAAAAGCCTCCAAAACATCACTTTTACATCTAAGTAAAAAGACCCAAGTTGCTCTATTGTAATCATCAATAATGGTTACAAACCAACCATATCCAATAACAGATTTAATAGGAAAGGACCCAAAATATCAAAATGAACCAAATCAAACGAAATTAAGCTTCTATTATTTGACTATGGATAAATAGTTCTGAGTCGCTTAGAATAAGCACAAATATCACAGAAAAACGGATGATCTTTAACTTGATTCCTTAAAATAGCAAAACATCAACATAGAGTATGAAGTGGTGAATGCCCCCAAACATCGATGCCAATGTCGCGGAGAAGAAATAGCAGCCGAATTGGAATCTGCGGTGCTAGGGATAGGTACTACCGATGATCCATCGGCTAGTAAAGTCCATCACGTACACTACCATAACCAATTTTCACCTCCGTCACCAAGTCTTGAAATACATAATATGTAGGATAAAATAATACTTTGCAATTGAGATTTCGAGTAAGAGTATTAATTGAAAGTAATTGATTTGGAAATTTAGGACCATGAAAAATCAAGGTAATGTTAGCGATAGAGTGTAAGAAATTGATCCCTTTTCTAATATAGGAGAAAAAGATTCATCGGTTATCTTAACTTTTTCTTGTTCGGAACATGGTTTATATGATTTAAAGCGACGTGAACATCATGTCATGTGATCATAAGTGCCCGAATATATGATCTAATGAGATGAATAGGAAGATATACCCGAAAAAGGATGAGTGGTAGAAGATATGGCAGATGCACTGGATGCCATATGATAGGAAGAGGATTAGGTAGATGCACTTGATGCCACATGAAAGGAATTAGGACCCTTCGGATTAATCATATCCCTAATAATTTGTTGCATCTTCTCTTTGGTGACAAAATTCTCAATATCACTAGAACTTGCAGACTCAAAACCAGTGGCCCAACCACCTCGGCTTCATAAACTTGTGAACGACCCTTATTCATGCCTTTGCCCTTACCAATTCCCGGTGGTTTTCCATGAAGTTTCCAGCACTATTCTCCCGATATGATAAGGTTTACCATAATAATCACAACGAATAAATGACTTATCTCGTTGATCGCGAAATATGAACTTGAGAGGATCTCAAGGTGAAAGATATGATAAGAGCCGAATGGTCGGGAGCAGGAGGGGAGTCATAGAATATCAACGATGCCTTTTATCTTCCCTATGGACCAAGGCATAGGCCTATTGTTGACATATGATTTTTGATCTTCCTGTTTTTAGTAATTTTTTAGAAAATTCATAAAAAAATCCTTAAAAAGTCAAACAAATTGAAAAATCAACTTTGGAAACCTTGGCCAAGTCCAAGGAACCATTTTTTAACAAAAAATAACTTTTCATTTTTTGCATTTTTTAATAATTTTCGAAAATAGAAAAATTCTTGGAAAATCGGGAAAAAATAGCATTTGAGGCAGAAAAAATACGCAAAAATAGTTAATATTTTTATTTTAATTCCATTTTAATTTTGGCCTCTTAAAATTTGAAAAATTCAATTTGGGCTATGGGCTACTTCATTGAACATAATCTCGAATTGGTTTAAAAAATACATTTTGAGTCATTTAAAATTTATTTTTTCAGTTTTAATAAGTTGTGACACTTCTCTCAAGTCCTTTACATTCATTTTTGTCCTAAAAATTTCAAGAAATTGCACAATTGCATGAAAAGGGCTTAATTGCACAAAATTATTTCAATTTAGTCCCCTGGGTTTCAATCAAAATAAAATTAATCAAAATCTAAGGACTGCCATGAATAGCCATGACCATTACCCTATAGTTTTTGACATGTTGTATCGATTGGTGGGGGTGGTTTTGTCTAAATTGTCCATCTAGGGTTCAAATTAGACAACTTCAATTGTCGAGTCGAAGGGAAATTTGAGGTTTTTCTATAATTCGTTGCATAATTTTGGGAGAAATATATTTGCAAATAGAATTCTTACCCCTAAGTCCCATTTTGTCATTTAATTTGATCAATTCTAAAGTTTAGGGGGTCAATTTGGTCATTTCCAATCGATAGGATCTGCCGGATCGAACTCGATTCGACCCCAACAACCCGGGCGATCATCTTCCCCAAATTCCCCCTCTCTCGTGCTATTTGAATTCTACTTGCAAGCCGAGCTTTGATGTTGAAATTGTGGATCATCCCGGCCTTAATCGAGTCTCCCGTGTGGGGCGGTCGCGACACCCGCTGAAGGATAGGAAAAGGATCCTTTTGCAAAATGTTTTGATGCACGATATCAAATTCCGAATTCAAACCCATAAGAAATTGATATACATGTTTCTTATCTTCTTTCAATTTAAGTCGAAAATGACATCCGCTGCAAGTCCCTCATAAGTGTCATCATAAACCTCGAGCTCCCGACACAAAGTACGTAACTTTGAAAAATAAGCACTAACGGACATATCTCCCGTCGAAGTTCTTGGATCTTCTTCATCAATTCATAAATCCGAACATCATTTCCTGTCTTAGAATAGGTATCCTTAATCGATACTCAAATATCTCGTGCTTTGTTCACATAAAAACATATTGTTTACGAATACCATCAGTCATATGATTAAAAAGAATGCCTATATAGAGGCATCTTCAGCCAACTATCTCGAGAGGGCCATCGGAGAAGTAGTGGATCCCGATTTTTCCCTATGGGAAAACCAATACATTCTCCCGATGCAATATCGATCATCATAGATTGTGACCAAAATAGGTAATTAAGGCCATCAAACCGAACCGAACATGCGAGGAAGAGAATTTTTTCATATTTCTGCCCGGTTTCAAAAGCAAGAGAATCGACCTTATTACTAGAATTTTTCGACATCACTTGCTAAATGATAATAACTCGAGATGGAAAAGAAATAAAAAAAAAGATTATGATCTAATTAGATCATAAAAATTGACCTCTATTTAGGCCGAGGTTAGGCCAAAAAATAAAAGAGAGTGAGATTAACTAAGAGAGTTGCAGGCTTCGGCAAAGAGATGTGGTGAAAGATGTGGTGATGGTGATGGTACAACAATAGAGAAGATGCTTTAGGGTGGGAACCAGAAAACTAGCTGTAATACCATGAATATTTTTATGTAAAAAGAATGAAGTTTTTGAAATGAATTGATGATCTTTTTCTTAGAGCATCATTCCGTATTTATATTAATAGAGGAATCAATCACGTACAATAAGATTCCTAACAATATGACAATTAAATCCCTCAAAATATAAAATCCCATTAATCATGGAATTTATGATATTTCATCAATTAGCCCACTAATTATGGATCTAACTCTATAACAAATATTGCAACAATTGCAAATTTTTATTTGTTGCCAGTTAGCGAAGATAATGCCAGGATAACAATACTAATTTATATAGAATGACAATATTGTGAGAGAGAGAGAATTGCGAATAGCCCATATAACATAGCTGAAAGCGAGCCAAAGATCCAAAGAAGAAAGCGTTTTCCTTATTTGACAATTATATTATTGCCATAAACCAGATTAGGCATCACCATGTGCAAACATGAATTGAAGCATGCCATCTTGCTTATACCGATTGTTTTGGTGCTATTCGAAGCAAAATATGAAATAACCTTGAATTAATGCAGCTTCCAACAGTAGATTAATATTCTTCGTGGAACGACGAATTGGAGATAACATGAACCATAGGCCTCTTGCGTGTACATATACAATACAAGGTAAAACATTAAACCCTATTACTGTCTGTCTTCGTGGAGGACAAGACCCTGATACCACTAATAGACGTACAGAGAAAGGATGGAGGCAACCAGATATAATGACGTCAGCGGAAGACTTGAAGACAGGCAGACGTACAGAGAAAGGCGAAGCCGAAGACGAACGGTGGACAAAGAAGCTGGAGACCAGATCTGGAGCCATGGTGACGACGGAAAGACGAAGCGACCAGATTGGCCGGTGGCTGAAGACGAAGACAAGCGGATGCACGGAGGAAGAAGACAAACACAAATACGACCCCAAAGACGACAGAGAAGTCAAATTTGAAGATCTAACAAAAGATCTTCCCTCGAAATAAATTAAAGCTTAACATGCATCTCGTTTAGACCTGGCCACCAGCCAGGGTATTAGCAACAAAGGCCTCTCCAGTTTGCAACTCGACAGAGAACACTCATGAGATATAAAAGGAAAAATGGCACTACCAACTTTGCGAGTCAGTCACATTTCATTTATGCATGATCAAGAAAAGTATTGTACAAAAAGTACCAAAATTTAATTTAAACATGTATAACAATTAAGAAACTTGCAAAGAAGTGTTTAATAGCTGCCATAGTTTTCGCAAGAACTGTCGTGCCAACACCAGTAAACAACTTCTGATACATTTCAAAAATCTTGGCCCAAAAGGATGCCGATGAACAGTCTGGAAAGGCCTAAAGTCGACAAAAGTAACAGAAGTCTGAAACCTTTACTCGGGAGGATAGCTAAAAGGGAGTCCAAGTCCGACCCTGTTAACATATCTAGTCAAATCCACTTTCACTCAAAAGCTTAAGCTAATGAGTTATGAACCAAATTAGTTATATTAACTATTTTACACCATATCGACTCCACGATGTTTGATTTTTTTAACACAACTCAATTACACGTGCATCCTAATAGCACTTAAATAAAAGCTGCAATCAAGACGATACTGTCCATGAGCATTAAGCTGTTGCTACGCTATTGCATGAATCTTGTGCCTACTTCTCCGATGGAGAGAATAACTACAAAAAATTGACTTAAGGACAACGGAATAATTAGTTTCTACTCAAATTTGTCGTGTTGTGGCAGGATCGTGCTTCAAACAGAACTCCTTGCCAAAATATTTCAAAACATGAGATGAAAAGTCACTCAAATGATGCCGCAAGCGATATACATCATGGGTTGGAATGGTGGATCTACCTGGAGACGATATAAGGTCAACCTGATGACTAAAAAGTGATCTAATTATGCATCGAACAACATAAATCAATGCATAAAAAAAAATCAAACGTGGAAAAATAACATGAATTATAACCGACATCCAGCCATTGATTGAGCCCTGTTGAAACTAGATTCGCAGGGCTTTTCTCGAATAAAAATGGGCACTACTAATCCAATACGCTCTCAAATGGCGTATTTTCTTTATGAGGGAGCTTAGACCCGTTTCCTATTCTCAGCTTTTATAACATCCTTCCATCGAGGATGTTAATTTAATGATGGGCGGCTATCAGGCAAGGATATGAAGAGGTGACAATTATCACGCAAGGATATGAAGGGGTGAAGAACGCGGAATAACTGAAGCGATGAGAAAAACGGAGGATCACAATAATGATAACATTCTCCATCCCAACATTTTCTTCATACAAATCAATAAAGTAACGAAACGAAATACATGACTTAATGAAATATATGATTTGGAACCTATCATGACAAGAAGGCCAAGCATTTGATGAGCCAAACTTTCTTAGAATGAGAAGTTCTCCCATTATAATGTACTTATGGTGCTCTATCTCTTTATTTCCAACCTGTATGTGATAGCATAACTTAGTGAATAAACCTTATGTTTATCTTCAAGTCCCAAAGTTAATTTTTATTCTCAGACTAAATGGATGTGTATACCAAACCGGGAAAAATATCATGAATGAATAAGAGTTTCATAAAAATCATCCTTACAACGAAAAATTACATGATAGGACCAAGTCCCATCCTATCTACATGATCCTTATAACTCATTGACGACATGACTTTAGTTAAAGGATCAATTATCATCTGTTCATTTCTAACATGTTCCATTACCGCTTTGTTCTCTTTGACACGTCCCCTTATGACTAAATACTTGATGTCAATGTGCTTATTCCGACTACCACTTTTGTTGTTTTTAGCCATGAAAGCCGCTGTTGAATTGTCAAAATATTTTTAGCGGTTTAAAAATTACATCGATAACTCTAAGCCTAGATATGAAACTCTTCAACCATACACTATGCAAGTTAGCCTCAACACAAAAAACGAACCCAGCCTCCATAGTGAAAGTGGCGGTCAATGTCCGCTCTGTACTCCTCCAAGACACGGCTCTGCCAGCAAACATAAAAGCTTATTCATATGTTGATTTTCGAGAATCAACATAACTAGGGAAGTCCGAATCCGAATAACCATTCGTCTATACATAAGCATGTACCATTTGGTACCTTAAAAGTACCTTATATAAAATGTTTATGACTGAATTGCCTGCATAAGCATGTGAAGGGTCGATCGATGGAGCAATTGCTCGCATATGTCGAGACCATACCGGATGCCTTGTCGATGGTTTTTCCTGGGTCCTGTTCGAGCGCCTTCTCCAACGATGGTTAAAACCCTAACCCTCTTGGAAGCCCTCTCTTTTGTTGAGCGAAAGAGCTACAAACATGTCCTTGTGGAATCAAGTGTAGATTTGATAGATGCTTTCCTCACTCACCGCAGATCACTTAACTTGGGAAGTGAGTGCACTTATCGCTGAATGCTCCACTCGTTTATCAAGGTTACCTCCGTGGGCTTGGCCTTTTGTCCAAGAAGCGCAAATATTGTGGCAGATTGAGTCACGCGTGCCCATAGAAGAAAAGAACTTCCGGAGAATTGGCTTATTTCCCCACCCTAGGCCCTTTGGGCTCTTCTTTGTAATGATGCCCCCCGTTAGGCGCTGCTGGCTAAGCCCAGTTTATGGATAAATAGAGCCATAAATACATTCGCTTGAAGAACAATTTAGTTTTGATGCTTATATTAAGACATGAAGAATGAAATAGGAAGTCCGTCAACAGTTGCGCGAATCAAGCATGTACAGATCTCACGACTGTTTCGACAAATATGATCATCCAAATTCAATTCAGGCCCAATACCCAAAATAACCTCCAATTTTAGCATTTGTGAAAATTCTAACCAAAACTTTTTTTGTCTCATAAAAAACCTTTAACTTTTACCTTTGTCTCAATTCTACCACAAACTTTTTCTTTTGTCTCAATTCTACCGGTTCAAGTATAAAAAAAAATCCACAATCGTAGCATATGTCCTAATTATATCTAAAACTCTTTTTTGTCTCATAAAAAACCCCCCAACTCGCTACTTTTGTCCCAATTTTACCATCGTTAGCTTTTCATCCATAATCATCATTAGTTAATCTTATGTGACATTTTTACATTGTTAAAGAATTACATCTCATTAAAGCTGACATCAAAAAGCTCACGAACTTCTTTTTGTTGAAGTTTGTTTGTAAAACAAACAAAAAGAAAAGAAAAAGCTGCCTTTTCAATCCCACATAGGATAAAAAGAAGAGTGCAAGTCTCTTTATTAGTTAGAAGGCTACTATAGTCTTTCGGAATAAAGAAATGGGCAAGTGCGCTAGACCCCACTATATCCGCGTGCGGGTGCGCGTGTGATTGCGCGATTTTGACGCACTTAGCACTTAGCACGCTTGTGCGCCGCGGACGGAAATAAACCTTTATTATTATTATTTTTTATTTCGAAATAAATTCTTTTATAATTATATTCTATATATTTTAATTATGACTGTTCGAGACATGAACAGTTGTGTTCGAACGGTGGTTGTCACTTACGAACCGTTGTGTCCGAATGATTGTTATCACACACGAAGGGTTATGTTTGAATTGCAATGTTTCGAACGTGAATTGGTGTGATGTTTCAAACATGAATAGGTGCGATGTTTGAGACATGAATAAGTGTGATGTTTCGAACATGAATAGGTGCGTTTGTACATGGGCAGTTTGGACACCAAGAGGTGTGTTCTATTAATATTATATAGAAGACAATTCTGTTCAATTTTCTATAGAGTGCGAACATTTTTTTTTTTTACTCTTTCGTTTTCCTTCAAAAGAGAGACAGCCAATTTTCATTGTTTTGAAAGAGAGTTTTAGGAGATTTATTGGAATTGCTATCCAAGTATTCTCACCGTGACTTTGTTGTATCCCTGAAGGGAATTTGCCGAGAAACCCGTAGCAACTTCGTGGGGCAAATTGATCCTAAAAGAGAGTGATTACACGCCTCAAAGTCCGACTATAGTATTACTACATTCCTTTATTATTTTTCCCAACACTTTTCTCGTAGTTTGCTTCCCCTACATATTGCCAGGAGATATAAAGTCACTCAAGACAAAGACGTTTCGTATTCTTTTCGATACTCAAAGAACCCAAAAAATGGATAGGCATGAAGATATTTGGACTAACGATCTAAAGTCTCATCGTCCCCGAAATATACTGTTTCTAAATTTCGAAAATTCATTAGTAAGTTCGACGAGAAAACTTAAGCCACGTAGGATTAATTAACGGTGATTATGGACCGAAGATTTTCGGTGATAGAATTGGGATAAAAGTAAAAGTTGATGATTTTTTATGAGACAAAAAAATTTTGGATATAATTAGGACATATGCTAAAGTTGAGGTTTTTTTGGTACTAGGCCAGTAGAATTTGGAAAAAACTAAAAGTTGAGGGCTTTTTACGAGACAAAAAAGAGTTTTGGATATAATTGTAATAAATGCTAAAATTGAAGAATTTTTTGGGTATTAGGCCCCCAAATTCACGAAATTTGCAATAGAAAAAAAAATCCTCAATTTTAGGTCTAGTTCTAAATCTACCCCAAATTTTATTTTGAGTAAAAAAAATCGCAAACTTTGAATCTATTCTCAAATCTAGCTCGTAATTCAATCTTAAATTGACATAGCATTTTCAATTCGATTAAAAATCCACATCATGAAACTAATGGGGGATAAGTACATACCGACGTGGAATTTTTCACGTAGATAAAGATACACCCACATAAAAATTATTAAATTCTCCACAATGAAATCATTATAGGGTGTGAAAATTGGAAGGAATAACGGTGGTTCTTGGAGATAGTTAATTGGACAAATTTGACATTAGAGTGAAAATTGATGATTTTTTTATTGGAAAAAAAAGGTTTCGGTGTAGATTTGGGACTAGACTTAAAATTTGGGATTTGTTTTAGAATAAAACGTTGAGATAAATTTGAGATTGGACTTGAAGCTTATGGTTTTTTCAGATAAAAAAAATTCGGGATTTTTCCTTAGACTAAAAAAGTTTGGCATAGATTTAGGACTAAACATATAGTTGAGTTTTTTTAGGGAATTAGGCCCATTTTGACATAAACATTTTGAACTGGTAAGTCACTATAACAGTGTTGACACTTAAATTTTAAGGACCCAATCAATCATTTATTGCGTTACAATTAGGGATCAACATTAGTCCCTTACGAAAAAATTATTTTAATTATATATAGACATCGGGAGCATTTGCTCATATAATTGCATTTATATTAAACGAACGGGGGAAGGGTTTAAGTGACTAGTTCTAAGCTTAATTTAGCTAGTTTAGACTAAGCCCAAGGTGAGGAAAATTCGGTCAAACCTGTAAAACTTCATGTTGGCTAAAAATTGCATGTGCTATGCATGTAGATTGTTCTAAACTGGGAAAGATTGTGAACAATAAGTAGAGGTGTGCATGATTCGGGCCGGTCCGGTCTCGATATGGAAACTGGGAACCGGACCGGTAGTCTCGGTGTGGAGTCGGGGACAAGACCCGTAATTTCGATCCCCAAATTTTCGATACCGAGGACTGGACCAGGACCAAACCAAACCGAGGTCAATGATCCAGTCTCGGTCCCAATCCTAGTGGGAATGCTAATATCATTTGCTTATAAAAATCTAACTATTGGATCTAAACTAATAACTTTCAATTTCAATCATCCAGCTTGACAAAACATACACATGACCATCGAAGGTTTTTACCCGAAATCGACCGACCAAGCGTGGATGGAGACAAGAAGAGGAAGCTGTGAGAGAAACGACGAGTTGACGAGGCCAATAGCCGCGATAGGCCTCGTCGGTGGCTGTAAGACACGAGAAAAGCGATAACGCTAACGAACGAGACTCAAAACAATGAGAGGAGCGAGCGGAGAAGTGAAGGCGAGAGGAGCGAGCACCAAAAATAGCAGCGTTGCGAAGGCGAGATGCAAGCGTTGAGAGAGAGGAGAGGATTGAGTGTCAAGCAGAAGATGAGAAAATTAGTTTTAATTAGTTCTTCAAAAATTTCTATTTTTTTCTAATTGTATATTTATGTATATATATTCCGAGCGATCCGATCCGGGTAGTCCGGTCTCGGTCCCAAAGACCATGGAATAGGGACTGGATCGCTTGGTCAGCAGCCCCATTTATTGGGAACGGGGACCGGACCATCCTCCTCAAGAACCGGACCAATCCGGCCAATTCGGTCTTGTCCAGTTTGCTCACCACTAAAAATAAGGCTCATAAATCTCAATTGTATGGAGTATTGGTGTCATGGTGTTTTATGTCATGTTCTTTATAAAAGGTAAGGATCTTTCCTTAAAAATGAAAAGGACCAGAGTGAGGTCAAATGATTTAATAGCTTGCCACAAAACCTTTCCAGCCTTTTCTTTTCCTCCCTTTCTTTTCCGCCAAATCCTCTAATCATGAGTAATCTTTAATGAGAAAATACATACAGATTTGAATTTGTATGAGCATTTTCTAGCTGGAGAGTCAATAACTTTTTCCACATCTATCTTAAAATTTAAATTAATTTGGTAGTGTCCATGTCTTGCCAAATTATCTCTTCGAGGGTTGAGATTATAAACGGATGCTCCTTCGGAAAAAAAGAAGGAGAAAAGAGTGAAAGATTAGTCTCAAAGTATGCATGGAGTGAAGCCATTATCTCATATTGCATATTGGTAAGTCCATCATTTTTTCTAAGTGAAACCATCTTTGGAAAATTATTGTAATGGGTAATATAAACAAGTGAAGGATTTGCTCTCTTATTATGGCAAATCGATAGGGCACAATCCAAAGGAAACTACATTGTCGAGTAACAAAACCGTCCCTAAAGCTGCAAAACCAATCCCCATATGGTACTAGCGACAACACGCTGCTCGTTAGCCTTTAAAAAGGATCGACGATGGATTTGTGAATTTATGTATGACTAGTTTCTAATGGACATGAAATCGCACGTTGGGAATTTTCCAATTTTTGTCCGATTAAGCTAGGATGCCAGTGTCTGGGAATCAAGATTAGGGTATCTGTTCGAGAAAAGATTGGAAGAAGATGAAAGTGGGGGTTAGTGGGGGTAGTGTGAGTGGCATCGTGGCGCCGTACGAGGCGGTGAGAGGAGGAGCGAATGTAGTGCTGCACGAGAAGAAGGATTACTTGGGCGGCCATGCCAGGATCGTCTCTTTCAATGGCGTGGACCTGGACCTTGCCTTCATGGTCTTCAATCGGGCCTCGCTGTTGCCAGTGGCTGGTCAGAGGTGTAGCGGTCAGAGGTATGGCTGAGGTAGAAGAGAAGGGAAAAAGAAAGAAAAAGAAAAAGTAATCAAAAAATGAAAAATGAAAATATAAATATAAATAAAAATTGCTAGCGCCGGCCGTATCATATCGGCGATTTTCGGCAAAAATAAGCCGCAATGACCGAATTGACATGAATACAAAGGTTGATGACTAAATTAGCATAAAAAAGATTTATCATTGAATTGGCACAATTACAATAAGTTTAGGAATTTTTTTTTTTTGTTTTGCGATTATCCCCCAATTCGGTCATAAACCTTTTATTAGTGTCAATTTAATCTCAAACATTTTGTATTTATACCAATTGAGTACATCCAACCTATATTAATCGAAAATTACTAACGTAGATGCCGATCGTCCCGTGACATGGCCACCCTAACATTTTTATTTTTTTATTTTTTATTATTTTATTTTATTTTTTCCTTTGCTATACTTTTTTTCTTTTTATTAAGCGCAAGCAAGGGTCACTGGCTGCCTACGGCTAGCCCCATGCCAGCCACTAGGTGAGTGCTTGTAGACCCTCGTTGTGGCTTGGGAGGGCTAGCCCAAGGCAAGGGTCGTCGGCCCTCAATTAAAAAAAGTGTACAAAAAGAAAAAAAATAAAAAATTACCTAAATTTTTTTAAAAAATACTAACAAATATCCATGTCAAAGCCGGTCATTCCACGGACAACCAGCATCCACATGCTTTTGAGCCAAAATTGGCTAGATAAACTCAATTGACACAAACTCAAAAAAGTTTATGACTAAATTGTCACTAATGTAATAGGTTTATGACCTTTTTTTTAAAACAATTTTCCCCATTTTTCCATATGTTGATGCCTTAAACTCTTAATTATCCCCCAATGATGGAGAAACAACACTAACCCCCCCCCCCCAACAAAACAAATAAAAAAAAACTCATCGGAAGAATAATATTACTGAATAAAAATCGGGCGAATCGCAAGAGCATCCAGAAATGAAGTTTAATTAAAATTAGAATGCTTTTAAATGGTGCTCCATTGAGATTATTATGGAAAGAAGCAACTTCCCCAAATTTGACGATACCCCCTCCCCCTTCTCACAGAACTTTTCTAAATTTTGCGCCCAAATATGTTTTTGTTCCTCCCATTTTTCTTATTTCATAAGCCAACGCGCTATATTGAAATTTTGGTTACATAAATATGTAATCCATAGAACAACACTAGTATACTTTAAAAGGACACAAAAGTGAAAATCAGACCAATTAGAAGATATACTGACAGAGCGAAATCTTATTGTGTGTTGATTTCTAAAATCGATTTCGCTTTTAACTCTCGAACTCAAGCATTTTTCATTGATGAAGTTTTTGGAATTTTATTTTTTAGGTGTTTGAATTTGTGCATTTTTCTCATCTAACCACTAACGGCTCTAAGAGCCCGCGTTTCTATTGAAGATCAAGGCAAACCTCGATGACTAACACATGACTTCGTGTTATTGTTCCGTTATTCGAGCTCTTTAGTCAGAAATTTATTGACAGTATTAAACTTGGATAACTTTTCTAAACAAGTCATCTACTTGATTGTTAAGAATATGCTTTTCCAATGATACTATATAATTCACAATGCCGGTGAACACTAAACCCAACCCTCCCGACAAAGGGTAGGGATTTTATAATCGGGCAGCAGTTTCGGCACGCTACGCAGCAGCAGCAACACCAGTTTTTTAAGGTGGGGACCAACCCCAAGGGAGACCTGCTCCAGATTTGCCTTTGCCGGCGGGAAGAACACATGAGAAAAAACATTCAATGGGATGGTGGGCCCATACCATGGATTTTGTGGGCCTGCGTGGAAGAGAGAAGGGTTTGTGATCCAATCCCTCACGCCACGTGAGCAAAATGCCCACGTCGGAAAGTAAAAAAAAATCAAAAAGAAATTCGAAAAATAAAACACAAAACGAATGAGCTTAGACAGCTTTGCTGTAATTGATGAATTTTCCAATCCTTTACACAACACATGGCCTCTACCGACCGAGCTAAGATAGATTTGCTTTAATTGATGATGTCTCCGTGTTTAAGTTCTTATTGAATTATTTGCCAAGAAGATGTCAAATAAACTGATTATCTTTAAATTATTGGTACTAATACCTTTTATTCACTATAACTAATGGTTATGGTGACAAAAGACCATGTGAAAAAAGACATATGGAAATGGGAAAACTTCATCAATTTGACACAAAAAAATTTGGTGATGATTTTCAACTTCATTTGAGACAAAATCGTATGTGCTTTTTTAATTCTAATGTAAAGTTGACATATGAGTCTATGACCACATGGTTTTCAAATATATGTAATCGGGGGTCTCGAAATAAATTTCCTCAGTCATGACCCAATTGTTAATTGACATTCCTCCATTCGTCCATGAGTAATAGGTAATAGGAGAGGGGGTTAAAGAATTGGTGCCCTGAAATCAAAGGGCACATCCGTCACCCTTTTCTAAATTTTGTTTTTGTTCCAGATTGGAGAACAAAAAAGAGGGAACGTTTATCTCACAATAGAAAAATAATTATCGCGGCAAACGTTCCTTAAAGACGATCTCAAGCAGCGAATATGCGCTTTGGTTTGGTTGGAAATTGGAAACTTGACATGATTGAAGTGGTGTATCAAATTGAAATTTAGGTGCTCCTGAGTATAAGACGGTCGTGCTCATACGAAATGCAATATAATATTTTAGAGGTTTGTGCGTATCATTAATGGAATGGCTGGAGGTGATATTTCATTTATCAATTACATTTGCTATTCTGCATGAATTTTGCTTTAAGAAGTAAACATATAAAAAGGAAAGAAGAAGAAGAGACAGTAGGAGAGCAGCTCACATCAATTATTAGTAGCAGTCACTGAATACAATAATGGGTCTTTAAGCAAAAAGAAACAAATAACCCCGAGCTGAGAGCACCAAGGATGGCACTTGAATGGGTGGGGGAGAATCTCAAGGTTTTCGTGAGCCAACCGGGGAGCCACCGCCCAACCTCATTGTCTGGGTAAGCCACAAGACTTAAAGTGCCTTAGTATCTAGGGCTTTCTTGAGTCTTCTAGAGTATTTTTAGGGGTGGAACATATTCTAGAACTCTCTTTTCCATGTCGGTAGATATTAGATGAGGAGATGCATTCTTGTCCACTAGATCAAGACTTCATTAACGGTTATAATGAGATGCCCTCTAGTATAAATAGAGGTGTTCTCCTCTTAATTTGGATCCAACACTTGAGTAATACAAGGCATTCTCTCCTGGAACATCTCTCTCTAAACACTTTCTCTCTCCATAATAATTCTTTTTATTGAGTTGAAATCACCAATAGTAATAGTAAGGAGCATGAAAATTGATACCTGCAAATTGCGCCATTGTGAGTTTTTCCATCTAACGGGACCAATATCACTAATACCTATTATGGTACCCATAAACCTGCATATCATATGCCAACATATCACAATCTGAAACTGGAACTTAATCCAAACGTTAAGTAGTCACTTTCAAGTGCAAGTTGATCCTCAATTTCTGAAAGATTTAGTCAATTACTTCCGTTTTTAACTTCAAAGGAAGGGGATTATCAAAGATTTTTGTGGCTGAGTAGCACACCTCATTGTTATGTTTTGCAGCATTACACAACGAAACTCTACAACTTGAGCTTTTCAATATGTTAATAAGTCATGATAATTAAAACCTCAAAAGGCCTAGCCACATACACAAATAGAAACAGAGATCAACTCAGGTATGTATTGCCCATAACTCAATAGCTCCTACTCATTAATGCATAACATTGACAAGTACAATCACAACCACGAGGAATAAAGAGTACCTTCTTGTTCTTGAATTTTCAGTTTCAAACATCATGCGAAATCGCATACCAAGTGATATTTGGTTGCTATAAGCTGCCTTGTAGCATTTGGACAAAGGGACAACAAACTCAGATGGGCCAGTCTTGTGTGCAAAAATATTTTTAGGAGCACTATTAAAATAGTAATATGGCAAAAAACTGGACTGAGCCATATGAGAAAAAAGAAAATAGAGACTGACCTTGGATTGTAGAACACATTGAAGGGCCTATTACTTGCAGCAGCATGAGCAGCTGTGGCTAGGATGCCAATATTCATGTTATCACTTGACAATACTAATGAGGATAGATTAGTTGGTGATTGTGTTTTTGCAGCCAAGGTAAGCGAAATTAATGCATTTATTAGATACCTTATATGACTCTTGACTTCAACAGCCACTCACATAATACAAAGTCCCATAGTTTCTAACACTATCTAGAACAAAAGGGAATTAATTACTTGAACTACGGCAACAGCTTCCACTGCACCAGCTGCTCCAAGGAGGTGACCGATCATAGACTTTGTAGAGTTCACTCTCAACTACATGATTGATGGAAAAAAACTCCATGAAGCACCAGAATACTGTAGAGAACAAATTTAAGGAGCTGGAAAGGAAATCTATGTTTTCAACTTACCTCCCCATTCTGGCTAAAACAGTGAATGGGAGTTTGATACTCCATCATGTCTCCTGCCATAGTGGATGTAGCATGAGCATTGATGTAATTTACATCTTCCTTGGACACCCCAGCCTGAGATAAGGCATTCTCTATGCACATAATGATGCCAACTCCTGTTTATCAAAGGATAAATTTGAAAATTTCCATATTTTGACAAGAAAGTTTATTAAAGCACCCACTATAATTTGCTGAAGCAACCTGTCATATTGGAGGAGGTTTGCATGCCCAAATGACCTACAGAAATTAGAAAAATATCAAACAAGTGATTGCTCCATACCCTCATTCCCGATAAGCGATCCTAACATTTATACGTAAAGGAAAATTGCTACAAAAATAGACTAGAGAATCAGATCCTAAATAAGAAAAACTGAAAACTGATTCTTACTATGACAAGTTTGCGTTTTACTGTGCCTTTTGACTGTTCTCAGTGGGGCAAGCCGGCGAGCTAAACTTCCATTACAGGCATACAGCCTTGAGAAACTCTTCTTTATCGAAAGAGGTGTAGTTTACTGGGATCTATTTGTAACTTATAATTAAGTCTACTTTACTATTCATAGTTTAGGACTAATCTTACCATGATGCACAGTTTTAATAGCGTGGAACAATCAACCGGAAGAATAGTAGACGAGATAGTCGAAACGAAGTCGGAAGAGGAACTAAGAATAAACAGGTAGGTTTTTTTTCCTTATTGATGAAATTTGATACGGTTGAGAAATATGCAACTTCAATGGAGTATGCAAAAACACAAAGGAAAGAAAAAGGGGTGAGGAATAAAGGACTCAAAGTTCCGCGTGAAAAGCCTCCGGAAGGTCGTGGAATGTTGAGCTCCTCCGGGATCGAAGGCCAAAGCTTTGCCCCAATCTTTCCCTACGCCACCACCGCCCAGACAATCACCCGCTCTGTCTCTCTTCCTTTGACAAGTGCTTTCTCTCTCTAGAATATGATGGTCGTGATTAAGATTAATCTCTCTTTCTCCCCCACGTCTGCGTGTCCTTGAAAATGGCAAAGGAGATTAAGACAGCCTTTTAACCGGGGTCCGGCGATTGGAGGGTTGAGTTTTTTTTTTTGGTTGAATGGAAGGTTGAGTTGACCAACGAAAATTTAGGGCATGTTCGGTAACGATTCTATCGTAAAAATTAATTTTGATTAAAATTATATTTTTTTATTATGTTCTCTAAATAACTTTTAAATAATTAGAATGCATTTGATAATTACACAAAATTTCTGTTCCCGAATAAAAATGCGATTCATCTTCTTCTTTTTTCATTTTAAATATTTTTTTAACTTTTTAAAGTTTTTATTTTTTAAAATTTCCCATTTTATTTTTTGAATTTTTTAAAATTTTAATTTCCCCCTTTAAGTTTTTAAATTTTTTTAAAATTTTAAAGTTTATTTTTAAATTTAAATTTAAATAAAATGAATATAAAAAATTATTTGTTAGTATTTTTTTTATAGTTCAAAAGCCTACGTGGACTTAATTCTTTTAAAAGAATTAGGACTTTGTTCTTTTGGTAATTCTGAAAAGTTTTTTTTTAGAGAACTAAGTTTCTTTTTTGTTCTTATTTTTTGTCCAAGCATTCCCAAAGCAAAATTAGAATCGAATCATTTGTCATACCAAGCATATTTCTGACTTTTTTTAAAATAAAAACGTTACCAAACAGGCCCTTAAAGGAACATATAGAAAAGTGACGGGGTTAATTAATTTCACCTTCACTTAACTATGTTGGGGTTGATTAACAAGTTACACCATAACGCAATTCCACATTTGCCCTCCTCTTTGGGCCCATATTTCGGTTTCCCCCTACGGCTTCCCACGGAACCAAAAACCCCGCTTTGCAGCCGAAACGAGCCGTACCACGTGCTTCATTGACCACAGTTGACCCTTATAAAAGCTCCAGCTTGGCATCTTTCCTTTTTTCGGGGGCCTTTTGCTTTATTTATAATTAAGGTGGGAAGGGTTGATCCGTGTCAACCAATCTCTCCGAGCGTTGCCACCCAAATACGGCCACGAGGGACCACTCAATTTGAACCATAATTGCTCTTCATTACCCGTGACTCAAATGTTCAAAATTGCCTGGCTCATCATCTCAGTCTTTAAAATGCTGATAGACGCCTCTTCATATGAGATATCTCACTATTAGGCAACACGACACGAGTTGTTAAAAGACCCAACCACGACGCTAATCGATTGGTAATCTCATGGAAGACGAGTGGCCCATTTATCATTAGGCCAACCACCTTGGTGATTTACAATACACGCTTTGAATTAAGCGGGGGTGGGAGCACATCATACAATAAGCCTCCAATTTCGGGTTATACAAATCGCAATTTCATTAGGCTCATTTTGGTGTAAAATATAATTTTACGTTCACAAATAGATGGTTGCATTTGCATGAGGGTGAGCCACGTGGCATGGTGCACATGCGAGTCTTACCTACTGTAAAAGAAGTTGAGTGGTCAAACGAAACCTAAGAATTTAGGCACTGGTGTTTAGTCACTCATTAAACGGATTAACATCCCACTATGCCTTCCCATCCTGTACCCCTACATTTAGTTAAATCCGAATCATTCATCATATGATTTTCCTTGTTTAAAAATAATATCGCCAATACACTTCTTCTGTGACATTTTTATTAATAAAACTGTTCTCTTGTAGGACTACATTATGTGGGTAGACGGGTGTTGGACACCTCAAAATTTGCCCTAGCATGAGATATAACTTTTGTTGTTCAAATAGTATGCACCCCTAGGGAAAAAAACATATTTCCTTATTTAAAGTACATATTCTTAAAAACATTTGGACAGTTTCTATTGTGCATAAGCCTCCCAAGAGGTAACACAAGCAAGAAGTTTACCTTGCGCAGGACGAAGACATTTTTAAGAAATCCTTGATTGACTGAGGATTAACCAAAGTTGAACTAATGAGATACAAGACTATAAACACGTTTTCCAATTAAATGGGCTACACTCGTTCAAATGAATCTTTTTATACTCATATTGCCACCATGAGGGGGGCTCTATTTACAATTAGCTAACCGATATTTTTTTCCATATATATACTTGGATATATATCCTTTCTCTCTCTCTCTTCAATTTATTTTTTTTTTTTTTTATCAGGTTAACCCACAAAACTATCTTTATTTCTATTATCTCTCTCATTAATTTCACAATACAAAGGCTCCATTGCACCCGTGAAGTTATCAATTCACCATATGTTTTTATCATTTTGCCTAGAAAATGTTGTCAATTTTAATTTAAGGTCTCATATTTTCATTCACAATAAGTTTCTACTAATTATGATATCTTACGAACACATAATTGATTGCCTTTTTTGCCGAATAGCTTACTATATTTCAAAGTCGGAGAACTAAATTTAATTCAAATATTTAGCATATCTTGATAAAAATGGAAAATAAAAATTGATCTAAAATAATAATAAAAAATCAGAACCAAAATTTTCAAAAAAATGTACAAGAAAAATTTTCAGAAAAATAAAAAAAATGAAATTAAAAAGAATTGAAACAAAGATTTGCATGTTGATTAACCCTATTTGTCTTTCTAATCATTCTACCGTGTGTTTCAAGTCAAATCATACGGTCTGCATGGATGTGGGAGCGGTTCAAAATATCGATGTCGATGGTCCAGATGAAGAGATTGACGTTTCCATGGAGTTACAAAGGAATTGGGAGCAACATGAGAAGCCCAGGCCCCTTATGGCCGAGCCAACTGTCACTATCAATCTAAGTGACACTCGCGAAACCAAAGAGTGAAGATCGGAGCCAAACTCCCCAAAGACAAGGCAACCAGCCTCATTAGCTTACTCAACGAAAATCACTACATTTTCGCCTGATCATACGCTAACATGCCAGGCTTAGACCCGTCAATCGTGGAGCATGATTTGCCCATCGATCCCGGAATGCCTCCCAAGAAGCAAAAGTTGCGGTGGACCATGCCAAAGCTATCCAAGAAGGTCGAAGAGGAACTTATGAAGCTCCTCAAATTTGGGTTCATTGAGGTATCCCAATACCCACAATGGGTAGCCAACATTGTCCAAGTCATGAAGAAGGACAGCCGAGTTCGAGTCTGCGTTGATTATCGTGACTTGAACAAGGACCATCCGAAGAACGGTTTTCCTTTGCCACTCATCGACGTATTGGTCAACATTACGACCGGGTTTTAGCTATTCCAATTCCTGGATGGATTCTCCGCATACAACCAAATTCGGACGAAGGATGTTGACAAAGAAAATACGACACTCACAACCTCATGGGGAACCTTTCATTACAAGGTTTTGCCTTCCGGCCTCAAAACTCCCGTGGCAACTTATCAACAAGCAATGGTGGCCCTTTTTTTATGACATGATCCATCAAGAACTCGAGGTTTATGTCGATGACATGATTGCCAAGACTAGGCATGTAATGTAGACGCCTTGAGGAAGTTATCCGTCTAACTCCGCCAATTTGAGCTTCCCTTGCTAAATGCATATTTGGGACATCCTTTGCAAGTTACTTAGCTTCATCGTAAGTAGTAAAGGTATAGAAGTCGACCCCTCGAAGATCAAGGAGATATGTGAGCTACAACCATCGTTAATTATCGTAGGAGTACAAAGTATACTCGAGTGTTTGAATATATTATCCGATTCATTTCCCATCTCTCATAAATGGCCAAGCCATTCTTCAAACTCCTAAGGAAGAATACGCTGGTGATTGGGATCACCCGGTGCCAAAAAGCATTCGATCAATTGAAGAAGTACCTAACGAACGCGCCAATTTTTGTCCCGTCGATGCTAGGGCAACCTCTAACCCCGTATCTCACGATCAATAGTGAGTCATTGGGGGCAATGCTAGCCTAGACCGATCCTTAAGATGGGAAGGAGCATGGGCCATTTACTACCTCAGCAAAAAGTTTACCATCTCGGAGCTGAATTACTATGAAACCGAGAAGACATGAGCAAACTTGATATGGGTGTAGCGCTGATTCGGACAGTATACATTGCATCATCGGATCTTATTAGTATTCAAGAATGATCCGATCAAGTACATACTAAATTACCCAAAGCATAGGTAGCAAATCTAGCCAAATGGCAGCTCATGATTTCAGAATTTGAAGTCTAGTTCATGCCGCAGAAGTCGGTGAAAGGACAAACTATTGCGGATATGTTGGCCAAGAATTTTGGGTCGCAAGACACCCCGATACGATCGAATTGCGTCCATTGACTAAGATGCATGGATGATTTTCTTTGATCGAGCCGTTAACTTATCCAGATCGGGGATTGGAGCAATCTTGATTTCCCTGGACAAGCAACCTTATCCCGTAGCAAGCAAAGCTAGTGTTTCCTTGCACCAACAACTTAGCCGAATACGAAGCATGTATCCTCGGACTAGAAGTCGCAATTAAAATGGGAGTCAACAAACTAAAGGTGTTTAGAGACTCCGCTCTAATCATCCTACAAAACGTGGGCGATTGGAAGACTAGGGCTACAAAATTAATCCCTTACCATGAGCATCTTAAAGAGATGGTCAAGGAATCCGCGATATCTCATGATCAATTTGTCGATGCATTTGCAACACTGGCATCCATACTATGAGTTATCGAGGGTCTATATGATTCTTTCTTCATTCATCTCTCGCCTTTACTCGATCTCTTGCTCACTCACTCATAAACATGTTAAAATGTGTTATAAACGAATTTTTTAATTCATAAATGATAAGCTAAGTTGTATATATCTTAGTATATTCCTTAAATGGGTCATAAATGGATTTGAACATAGTATGAGTGATAAATGAGTCACAAATAGATTTATAACTTACTTAGATCCAACCCAATTCTATGACTCTCTCTCTCTCTCTCTCTCTCTCTCTCTCCCCCTCAATCTCTCACTCTCTCGCCACCACTCAATCTCATGTTCACTCACTTTGCACTCTCACCTAAGTTTGGATATGAGTTTTAGTAGATTATGTTAAATATTAAATAGTTTTAGTAATATAAGTTGGGTCGGATATGAATTAGAATATGGTCTAGTCGCATATGGGTCACTATATTTGCTTGCATAACATGGGTTAAAACAGGTTAAATGGATCTATTTAGGCCAGATTCTTTTTTATCCGAACCACTCGTTTTGAAAAGTCTAATGAATACAATCTCAATGGTTAGAACATTTGCATTTTTCTTATATATCTAGAATCAAATTACTCTTACAACTCCCTGTAGATAATCACTTCCAAGCGCACATGATACATTGGAAATCAAAATCCGACTGAGTGGGATTTGATCCCCATAAGTAACAAAATTTTGCTAAAAGTAAGTTTAAAGGGGAAAAACCCCCAAAATAATTAATGACCAAACCTCAGATAATCAACTAATAGGAAATCATGTTTACTAGATTTAATTCTTCAGTTACATTTTGAGGTGATTTTTCTTTCATTTAGTTTACATCAATCTACAATCATATTTCAAAGAATTACATTTTCATCACTGCTTTTCCTTTTATACGAGTTTAAAAATCTAATGTGAAATATAGCTTTCTGTTACAACTATTATAAAATGTATGAACATATAAGACTTAAACTCATACTCTTTCAAGATAACATAAATTCCTTGTTCCTTATTGTCATGATATCTTCATCGTTAACATCTTTAATTAAATGAGTTTTCTCAACCAATCTTGTGATATTTTTTCATCAATCCAATTGCTATAACAAAAGCTCCATATAAAGAACAAACAAGGAAAAAATGGAAGAATATCCGATTCAAGAAAAATGCAATATCTTGAAAAAATAACAACTAAAATTTGATACCATCTACTGGTGTACGATTAAAGTTAGTAAGAGAATAGTAAACTTTCTTTTTGGCAAAAAGAGACTAACTTGTTTTTTTTTTCAGTGTCTAGATAAAAGAGTTTGCCGTTGGGTATGTGATCTAAAAATGTTAGATGTATTGAGAGTCAACATCCTTCATATACGAAACAATTACTTTTCTCATCCAGGACATTCACTTGCAAAGTCCAATCATGTCATGCGAATTAAACATGGAAAATAGTCCACAACTAAGCACATAAAAGCCAACATAGGCTAATAGAGGCATTTCCTACCTATTTTCTATTTTTCTCATTTTTCGGGATTTTTTTCATTCTCTTTTTGTTATTTTTATTATGAAAAAGGGGGACCTGGGTCCGGTCATTGGACCCGACCCGAGCAGGGGATGAACCTATCTAGGGCTCTATCCGTGGGCCCAATACAGCCCGATTCCTAAACTGGCCCAGACTGAATAAACCCACAATTAAGCCCAAAGCCCAACTTCTCTATTCAAGCCCACCTTCATATGAACCAAAGCCCAGAACCTAACTGAACCTAATCAGGCCCATTTTCCTTTCTCTATTTTATAATTCTGGTTTCTTCTTCTTCAAAGACCTCCCCGAGCCTCCACCGAGAGCCATTTTCTCCAACGCGGGCCATTTATCCCTCACCAGACTAACACCGGAAACCAAAATCGGCATCTACGGAAAATTATAGAGAATTCTAGATCTAACGAAAACTTGGTCAACGACTAAAATTTCAAGCACTAACACTGAACAGAGCATATACATGCTAAAGAGGAACGGAGCAGAGAGCTAACAACAACGGCCTTCAACCGTAGGCATCACCAGCAAGAATGATGGCTCCCACTCACACATTCGTCCATGATCGGCATCGAGAATTACGAAGGTCTGGTCCGCCGTAGGAAGGAATCGCCGGAAATCAGCTATGGTAGGGACGCCGGAGTTCCTTCACCAACGGAACTTCCCTCTAGTCTTCTTCTCTCTCTCTTTTTCCCTTCGTTTTCCTCTGTGTCCTCCCGCTTTTGCCCGAGCCTCCCTTCGGTTCCAAAACCAGCTTCTTCTTTTTTCAAGCCGCAACTACCTTCTGGGCCCTCTTTGCAGCAAGAGACCTGAAGGACTTGGGTTGCTTCAGCTTTGCATCCGCTTTCTTCACCGATTTCCTCATAGCCTTCTGTTGCGACCTAAAAAATCGAATTTCCGATTAATAGATTGCCACGTTAATTAGATTAATTAATCTAGCTCGAGTTCTCCCAAGATTTATTAATTCACAACTTATTGTTCAAGTAATTAACCTACAAAAGATATTTTCAATTTGAAACCGCCATCGATCATTTATGGTAGATTGATTAGAAATCTAAATAAAATAGCGGGAAAAGTATTTTATTTCTATGAACTACTGATTAATGAGTTCGGGGACTTGATTAAACTAATATTCCCATTAACACCCTTTCGGTACCATTTTTCATGAAAATCATTTGGAAGGTCACATGAATTAATTCTAGACTAAAGTCCGAACGATTCAAATGTGATCATACGGACGCGCAAACATTATTGAGCACTTGAATAATCAAGATAAGGAGGAAATACTTACCATAAGCACCTACGATGTTAAATAAAAATCACATAGACAATCCTAATGTGATTTCAAATTAACAACGAATCAAACAAAAATTCGTTTTGGTTTTTCTTTTTTCATGCGAATGCAAAACTATACTATATAAGATACAATTAAACTATATGTAAAAATTACTATACTAGTTATAACGATGTATGAAAAATAAATTATGTGAACTAAACATGACGAGGCATATGACATGATATGATTTTATTTTTTTTTGTATTTTTCATGGGAATTTCGAAATTAAAAAAATGGAATAAAAAGCTATCTTAAAGTGAATAACATTCAATATGATTTAAGAAATTGATTTCTCAAGGTCTTAAATTATACCAAGTGTTATTTATATGCAAAAGTGAATAAAAATGAGATTTACAATAAGAAACATCTAACATTTTTTTGGGATGTTTTGAGAGACGTGCGGAATGCGTGAAGTGAGGAAGGAAAGGGATTTTGGGCCCGGTCTCGCCAACTCGGGCTCAAGTGACCCGGCCCGATCCAATTTTTTTTTTCAATTTCCATTTTATATTTTATTCTTGCAATTTTCCTTTTATATTTAATATAGGAAATTTAAATTGTCCTTAATTATATCTAACATCTCTTCAAACTCAAACTCAACCCACAATTTGATGGTGGTGTTGGCATTAGTTTTCATATTATCAGTAGAAAAAATTTGAAAATTGTTCAGAATGCTATTCAACTCGTTTTAGAAACTAATCAAACTATAAACGATCTAATCCGAAATTAGAATTTATCAGACATTCACGTGGTTATGCGATTTTTAGGTGGACTCTTTCAAACCGTAATTCTCTGCATTACTTAAAAACATATACCATTACTTTTCAATGGCACCGGATATCCTTGGAAATTTTCACTCAAATTTTTAGATTGATGTCGTGGGGATAAAGACAAGACAAGACAAGACAAGACATGCTTTGCATGCACGAGGGCAAAATAGTCATTAAACAGTACCGAAGTGCGGACGCACAAATTCAGAAAATTCGGATCCTACGTGGAGTCTCTCCGGGAGTCCGCGCCTTGAGAAAATATTCGGTGAGTTAGATATGCCATGGAGGCAAAATAACACTCCAGTCATTGATTGCCATGTGTCCAAATTGGGCCCACCTTTCAGATTTCTTCCTCCCCTCCTTTGTCCTTTGCCTCTCTCTTCCCCCTTCGTTACCCTCCCTCTCCCCTCCGTTACTTCTTCCTTCTGCATGACACCGTGAATTAGGAACTGCTTGCACTCCATTAAAGCTCCAAACAAAGATGTGCAAAACACGATGACAGAATTTACAGGAAAAAATCACGAACAAAACCCCTCGAGCTTTATTGAATGAAACAAATGGAGAAATCAAAACCGGCTTCAAGTTGCACATCCTTCCTAAACTCACACCCAACCTCGAAAAACACAAACACCTCAATCTCTAGAAACCCTAAGCCCGAGCCTTCCTCTGTCTCACTCTCGTTACCAAGAACATGAAGAGTGACGACGCCATCGCCAGGCTCGACGACCTTGGCCAAAGCGCACGTCAGCAGCTCCCTGCTCTGCAAGGCTGACGCTGACCACCGTCCCGTCGCCTGGAACTTCGGCCGGAAGCTCTACAGCGGCGACTCCGGCCGAAAGCACTTTCACCTTGTGCCCGCGAGCTTCAAAACCCACGACGTCGCGGTGGGCTCGCTGAGGGTGACGAAGAGGTGAACCGTAAACTTTTGACACCACGAGAGAGAGAGAGAGAGAAAGTAACGGAGGAGGGCGTGGGCAACGGTGGTGAGAAAAAGTCGAAATGATGGGTCCCACTTGGACATGTGGCGGCCAATGAAGGGAGTGGTATTTTGCCACCGTGGCATATCAAACTCACCCAATATTTTCTGAAAAGAAAAGACCATCATCTCCTACTCGTCCTTCCCTCCGAGAGAGAGGAGAATCAATCAGTTCTTTCCTTTCGGACTCGTCCCATTCAAAATTAGAGATATCAATGGGTGGATCGGATCGGGTTGGGTTCGGATCCGATCAAATATGATCCGACTTATATTAACTCATTTAACACATTTTGACCCATATTTAATGATTCATGCTTGATCCGACCGCAATCGTCCCATACTTGACCCAACCCGTTTTAACCCATATTTCTTCGAAAACATATACAACTTATTTAGCCTATTTTAAGCTTCACATGTATATATTACCTGGATAAAAAATTCAACTCAAATAAAAAGAGAAAATTAAACAATAAAAATTAGTTAATAAAATAAAAAAATGATATTATTAAGATACTTTCATATAACAGCAAGACCCATTTTGTGAGCTATATGGGTAACTCATTTTTTTTAAAAGAATGGGCCTAAGTGGGTTAAGAAGAAAATGAAAGCATGAAAAAACAAGTCGAATATGGGTTTGCTTATAACCCATATTCGACCCATTTAGCCCAGCGAAACAGGTTTCTCTCTTTCATCTCTCATGATCGTCCCTCTCGCTCCTTGGTCCGCTCGCTCATCACCACCAAATTTGCTGCCGCAAAACCCAAACGCCACCCTTTCCATCGTGCCCACATTCGTCCCGATCGTCCACACGGCCAACCTCAACGTCCCCGTCGAGGATCCTGAGAACCAGTTCTTGGCTTCTGAAGCCGAAGGAAGTGGCGCCGTGGTCGACCAACACTATGCTTTATCAAACCACTAGAAGATGGCGGTCGACCCACCATCGCAGCACTCCTGCCTCCAATCTGATTAAATTAGTACGTTATTACAAGTTGCAACCTCGGGTATGAGATGGTGATGAGGGTCGAGAGATAGGAAGGGGATGGAAGTCAGCGTGAGGGATGTGGGCACTGGCCATTGAGCGACCTAACGATAAAATGTTCTGCAAGAAAATAAATTGGCCATTTTCTAAGAGCTTCTTGCTCAACGGAGAGTGGAATCAGGCTGGGCATCAAGGCGACAAGGAGATTACAGCACCACACTCGATTTACTCAAACACTCTCCGGTGTTTCCCAAGCCCATTACATCCAAGAACACACACAAGTGTTTAGCCCCAATTCCTCACGAAATAATCTTTCAATATTGTAAAAGGAATTACACAAATCTAACCTTAAGATTTAATCAGCTTCAACACTTGAATTCTTGATGTAATTCCGCGAACAAAGACCAACGGAGAAACCCCAAGCCAAGCGCTCAAGAATGGCACTTCCAGATCTCCTCCTTGATGGTCAAGACCAACGATATATATATATATATACACAAATCTAACCTTAAGATTTAATCAGCTTCAACACTTGAATTCTTGATGTAATTCCGCGAACAAAGACAAACGGAGAAACCCCAAGCCAAGCGCTCAAGAATGGCACTTCCAGATCTCCTCCTTGATGGTCAAGACCAACGATATATATATATGTGGATGTATATCGCGCAGAGGAACGAGCTAGCCGACTTCCTCTTGGATCATGTGATTCGGTCAACCCAAGAAAAGTCCAACATTGACTTCTCTTCCTGGACGCAACTTCAAAAGAAATAGAAAAGCAAATCTGCCCTTTATTTCTTTCTTGTTGATATCTTCTGGCCACCGTGAATAAATATCTCATGGTCCAATTCAAATTCAAAGTCACAGTTGGACTTTCCAATTCAGACAACGACTCTGGTGCATATTCATGAAACTAATGTCCATATATATATCCTTTATGTTTTTGTTCGGATTCTCTTGATTTCATACGTCCGTATAAATTCAAATTTTATTTATTTATTTCCAAAATTCATATTTTCGTTTCGGACTCAAAATCGAGACATATTTTCAACGATGGCCATTGGGCACCTACTCATGTTCTGCTATTGGCCATTTTCTAAGAGCTTCTTGCTCAACGGAGAGTGGAACAGGATGGGCATCAAGGGACAAGGGGTTGCAGATGAGCTTTTTCAGGGTTGATATGTTCCAATTTCTTTTTTGATTGCAAACGTTGGATAGGGATTAAAGCTCCTCCGTTGTGAATTTCCTCCATGTTAGTCATCGAATCAGTAGCAATAGATTCTTATTAATGATCTGTTTGGGTATATGCTTTCGCTGGGAGAGTTCCCATCTTCTTTAATGGCACGACTCAGACGTGCTTTGTTTCGACGCGTTGAAGTTTGCTCAAGCCAGAACCGAATAGTCGCAGTCGTCGGGGGAAGAAGCAAGGGGCGAGGAGAGCTAGAGCACCCAGTTCGATAACGAGGACGTTGAAGAAGAAGAAGAAGAAGAGGAATTCGCTTTTGTGTGTGGGGGAGCTGGGCACGTCTCCGATTTCCGCCAACGAGATCTTCTGCAACGACCAAACCAGGCTTGTGTATCTGGTCTTCAATAGAGATTTGCTTCTGAACAGAGTCTCGAGGAGAGAGAAGGATGAAGACGACTCGAAGAAGACGACGAAGCTCCGGCTGCCGCCGAACAAGTTCCTGAGTGAGGATAGGGAGTGGTCGTCGGTGTCGTCTTCCTTCTCGGAATCGGACGACGAAGGCGGATGCATACACGGTTGTTGGATGACAAACTTTTTTTATGGGTCGAAAATGAGTCTCTTGTGTGACCCATTTTTGACCCGTTTAATTTCACTTCAACCTTTTGGAACTATTTTTTAGTGAACCTCTAAAAGTTAATAACCTATATAAGACCAATTTTATACAAAATATGGGTCAGATATGAATTTATGACCTATATTGATAGCTCTATGGGACACCAACTTGTCGTCTTTCCTATGATCGCAACTCCTCATTCCTGACCGATTTAAAAACAGCACGCCCACTTCCTTCGACATGCAAAATATTCTCTCTCGCCCCCCTCTTTCTCATTTTCGCAAGAAAATCCAAGAGAGAACGGCGAGAAAGTTTTGTGAAATCGGGGAACTCGATTGCGATGCTCCGGCAAATTATGTCATGTGTCCCTATATGCGAAATTGAGCTAACCAATTAAAGCACACAAAATGACATGACACATATGGATATGCAATATGTAAACGTCGCGACATGGCAAGACATGACATGCAAACAACTATCGGTAGGCGCAAATCATGATGCAACACAAAACAAGGCATACGCTCTCATGACAGGTGACGAAACATGGTCTCGTCAAAGCTTTCAAATTGACCAACGTTCGACTTCCTAAACCAAATCAACGAACGAGAAAAACCGAGCGACGGCAAAATATTACTTTACCCTCAAATAAAAATGGGGAGACAACAAAAGGAAGGGGGAAAAGAAGGTGGGGCCCCCAGATCATTGTTCACATGTCCCATGATCTGCTCTACTCAGAGTGTGAAAAAAAAAAAATCTGCTCTACTCTAATAAAAACAGAATTACATTATAAATATTAAAAAATCTACTCTTCTCTCTCTCTCTGCCTCAGTAATTTAAAATGCATCAAAAGCAGATCCACCACCCGCAAGCCACTGACGGACATGGAGAGCTCGAGACTGGGAGGAGGCTTCACTACGTCGAGCTCGGCGGAGACGACAGGCGTCGGGGGGATGGGAGGGGGATCTGCGTGGGCTGCGGCAACCCGGCCAAGAAGGAATGCCTCCACTTCCGCTGCCGGACCTGCTGCAAGAGCGGTGGGTTCGAGTGCCCGACCCACGTGAAGAGCACGTACGTCTCTCAGAGGGAGCGGGAGGAGCGGCGGGAGCGGCGGGAGCAACGACTGCAGCAGGCACGGGGCGAGGCAGCGAAACGGCAGAGGGAAGAGGAAGATCCCAAGAGGCCTAACACCTCAGGCTCAGGTATATCTGTTCGCGCCCTTTTTTTTTTTTTTCCCTTCTTCTTCTTCTGTGACTCTGGTTTTTGGAGATTTGTCGAAACAAAGCTTGTGAATTTCGTTGCCTATGATATCATTGATCCTTCCTTTATGCTGGTGTCTAGGGTCGGGAGGGTCGGTGTTTTCCGGTGACTTCCCAGCCGAGGTGAACTGTCGCGCCCTGCTCCGGCGGGTGACAGTGACCAATTTGGGGAACCCGAGAGCACAGTTTGCGTATCAGACGGCTGTGAATATCGGTGGTGACGTCTTCAGAGGGATTTTGCACAATGATGCCGCCAACCCCAACTGGAGTGTCGGAGACTCTTTCTCCTCCGCTGCCCCGGCAGCCACCGTGGCCGCGTCCCGCAACGCCAATGCCGACATGCCATCCTCGGCGGCGTCATCTGACGACTCCATCTGAAAGAAGGGTAGAGAGAACGTGGAAGACATAGGTTTTTAGTTACCATTTTTTGTTTTTCTTCTCCTTCTTGGGAATCGTCGAACCCGTGTAAATAATATCCTTTTTCCTCAAGATGTTATTTCCATGTTTCTTGGTTTAGCGAGCGAATGTGTTCTACTCTTTACTCGAAATTAAATTTCGTGTTTGACTTTTTGATGCACCCAATAGTGCTGGGCAATTTTTTGTATGATTCTAACTTGGGCACGAAACAGGGAGCTTTGGCCTAATCCGCAAAGGAAATTAGGAGAAGACAACATAAAACTTCTACTCATGTCGGGGGATGAACTGTTATCCAACACTGAGTGCTCGGGCAAGCGCTCGTACGGTTTCGCAATCCCTAGGAGATAGAGAGAAGAAAATAATCTTAAACCACGCATAAATCGTTAGTTTATTGCTTTCAGTACGTACGCTATCCTTTTGATGATTTGATTTGCCCTAGTACTAGGGCTTCTTTAATACTGACACCTCCAGTTACTCCTTGACATTTTTTTTAAATATTGTTCTCGTTATTGCGGTTGCACGGACATTAATGAAGTCAACTTCGCATTCATTATATATGGATTCTTGTAAATAACTCTATTCACATGTTAAGATTAAGAGGAAACGCTATCTAAAACATACTAAACTTATTGTCAATTTTTGAACCTTTTAATTATATCCATTTAGTCTTAATCTTTTGATGATCTGTCAATATAATCATTCCGATTAAATTTTAACTAAAAATCGACGACGTAACAACATTTCGATCCAATGCCGACCGTTGCGCGTGACGTAATCGGTGTTAATGTGGATAGATTTTGCAAGTGGGACATTTAGTTCTTTCAGCTCATGGCATACATTAAGCACGGTTAAATTAGAACAATTCAATCTTTAAACTACCAATTACATGTGATACGATAGTAGCCAATATATGGAGCATGGTATCTTTGATCAAAATTTAGAAAGCGCTCTTAGAACATTTGTTAGCACAAAATCTATTTTTCAAAGTGATGCATCATAGAACACTTGAAAGGAATATATTTTCCCGAAGGAGACTTTTGGAAGGCAAGAAAAGGTTCCGGACCCTCCTGGGGATGGCAAAGCTTACTAGTCGGGAGAAAGGTGGTTAGTGAGAAAGTAAAATGGGTCGTCGGTGATGGGAAATGCATAAGAGTCTACGAAGACAAATGGCTATCAACCCGATCCACTTTGTGACCCAGCATGCCGAGATGAACCTCTAAGGGTGGCTGATCTCATAGACCAAGAGAAAAGGGAATGGGATACCCATAAGCTGAATTCGATGTTCGAAGGAAATATGGTGCAGGAGATTTTAACAATTCCCCTTTGCACCCATCCGCAAAGAGATAGACTGGTGTGGATAGCAAACAAGAATGGAATTTATACAAAGTGAAAAGTGGGTACAACTCTATTCGTACTTCAACAAAGAAACCGTAAAACCGAGCAAGCTACCTCATCATATCGCCCCCGCATCCCTATGGTGCTCTATTTGGAAGTTAAAAACCCCCCCCAAGATTCGGTTTTTCCTATGGAATGTGTGCCAAAATGCACTCCCCACGACAGACAACCTTTACAAGAGAAAAGCCATACCCGAACCTACCGCCTTGTATGCGAGGCAAGCCCCGAAACAATCGAACACCTTTTTACGCAAAGTGTCGGTGGACAAAGACCATCCGAGAAGATCCGAGAATCAACATCAACACTTCGCCGTGGAATATAACGAGAATCGACAAATGGGTGTTAGAGATACTCACGGATCGCTCACGATTTACACAAAAAGAGGTATTCGCGAGCTTGCTCTCGCGATCCGGAAATCTCGCAACTCTTGAACTTTCGCAGTGTCAAAGTTTCCCCCTGTCCACCCTAACCGATGCTCTAGCCATGCACCAAGATGAATTTTTAAGTCATCGGAAGACACCAACGAAGCAAGGGATAATCTTTCGAAGTCGGGGAGATGGTTACCTCCGGATCGCGGTTGGCGAAAACTCAACGTTGATGCTTCGTGGTCGGAGGAGAAATCGAAGCTTCGATCGCGGCATCCGTAGAGAAAGCGATGGAACCCCGATCGATGGTTTTGCCTTGAAGATCTACGCAAATTCACCTATCATGGCCGAAACCCTAGCCTTACGCGAGGGAGTGCTTGCGCCTGTGGGAGGCTTCGGGTGGGGGAGTGACGTACGAGACGAATCTAAGGACAAGGGAAAATCTATCCCTTGTGTACTTGGTGTCGATTGCAAATCTATCGTGGAGGGCTTCATCAACATGGATCAAAGCCCATGGCCCATCGAAATGTGCTAGAAGACTGCAAGAAAATGCTAAATCATTTACGAGAGGTCCAAGTAACTTTTGCTCCTTGTGATACAAATTGTTGTGCGGATTGGGTCACAAAGGCTCATAGGCTCGGGTCTCTTCCCCTTAATTGGCTATCTAAGCCTCCCCAACCCCTTTGGGATCTACTTTGTTTAGACGCTAGTTGTGTTTCCTTTTCAAGAACCTTTGATTAATGAAAATCTCAATTATTTCGAACAAAAAAAAAGTGATGCGTCATGATCTTGATCCTATAAATTAGAACGATCCATATTTTTTCCCTTAGTATTAGGGAATGATTGAGATGCATATGTTGGTTGGGGTGGATCTCAAAATGTATCCTACGATTGAGGTGGTCCTCTAGAGATGCAAAATATAAATGGACTTTCTTTCCATAAGAAACAATAAAACTAGAAAAATTAAAGAAAATGCGAGAGCTGGGGCTTAAGGAGAGAGGATTGCAAAGAGGAGCATCGTCGCTGTTCATTGATGTCGACAGTCACCTTCTTTCTTGCAACAAGGTCGACAAGTAGGGCAACATGACGCCGGCATAAACTCTCCTACTATGGTCATTTTCTTGCTCACCCTTCTCCTTAATTTGTTTTTCAAGGGCATATTGCCGTTATCTCTCTATTGCCCCTCTCTCTTTCCTTCAATATAATCATCGATTCTCGTATCTTTCGACATCTTGTCGACCGTGTCACGATTCGGTAGTTTTTAGTATCTCAAATCAAGTCACTGTGTGTCGATTTGATTTTCCAATCCATCTCGCATCAAGTGATTAGAGTATTCCTAAATATAAATGATTTGGGGATTACTTAAGTATATTTCTTAATGGACGTGGTAAATTTTCACATGATTTGTGAAGTATAATTGCCCTAGCATATAACGGTAGAAACTGGGCTAAAAAATATAAGTTTTTGGCATCGACATACATTGTTTTTTTTGGCTTGATAATGGTTGGTTTTTGGACCCTAAGAATGATGAATAAGAAAGATTGCATTAGTCTGAATTGACCGAATCAAAGAAAATGACATTCTTAGCCACCATTCTCTCCAAAGTCTATTATCGTGAAAGAGGGACACGATGCCAATAGCTCAACCACACGGATGTAATTGCACAAGTTTTGTGAAAAATTCAAAAGCATGACAAATTCATTTCCGTGTGTTACCTTCGGGTGATACCGCTAAGGTTTCGTCTGCCATATTCTTCTTTCCATTTCATGTAGTGCTAACTTGGAGCCATTTTCAATTGCTAAACATGCTTAAAATTTTGAAAATAGAGGGTATCCTTCATTTTTTTGTTTGGTCGAAATCCTTCATATTATGTCATAGAAATTAAAATTAAAGAGATATAAAATCAGACGATTCACAAATCTTCATTATGAAATAAAATCTCGCGAACAATGACATATTAGACCAATGAAAGTTCTTTTGACCCACAAATTAATGTAGAATGTAGGTGTTATCATGAGTAAGTCTCAAGCCTATCTAGTGCAACTAGGGTGTTCCTTAGAGGATAGTTTTCCTCTTTTCTGCTACTTGCTTCTGATTTAAAATTGAAAATAGACGTAGGGGCTAAGAGCAATAAATGAAAAGGTGCATCTCAAGAAATGTAACACTTAGGAGGGTTAGGGTTAGTATGTTTTTAATGAAAAAAAATTTCTGCAAATCAGAGTTATGAAAAGAGCTTTCCATGCCCGAAAGCAATGAGTTTTCATAAGTTCAAGTTAAACTAAATTTAGAAAAAGTATATAATAATTATTAATCAATAGCCCAATATTAAATATGACTTATTAATATTTGTGGAATTGTTAGCATAATTTAGTCAGATAAAAAAGTGTAAAATTGGCGACATGATGAACATAACCGTGTTGATATTAACAAATCAGAAATGATGTTTAATCCTTTCCTGTAAAAAATAAATAAATTCAATGACAATTATTATGATTTCGAACTAACAATTTAGGATTACATATATGGTTAGCTAATAATAAATCACAATTATTGTGTTAAAATTTCGCAAAATTATCGTATACAATTAGAAATCTTTATGAGAATTTGTATTTCTTCTCAAACCCATGAACGGTTGACACCATCATCCCATGCCATGCCGTTCAATTGATGTAGAATATATCTAGAATTTCTGGTCCCCCCTCTCAAAACTAAAAACAAAAATTTGATTCCTCATAACCATTACGAGAACAAGGCAAATTCCTAACAAAGGAGAAATTATTCAGTGGTTGGTGATGACCGGGTCATCATCCTACGTGGCGTACGTGCACCATTCAAAATATGACACGTTTTCTATGATAGACCAGCTAGAAAATAAAAAGTCAAAACAGAAATATGTCATTTCCTCCCTCCTTTGATGGTTGACAAGCAGAAAAAAGGGGCCGCAATAAATGCAAACATTGAAACTCCCGCTCCCGCTTAGCGCTTTCTCATCTTTTCAAATTTTCAAGGGCCCTTTATTGGAGAACAACCAAGACAACGCTCCCACACCCCGTCTTTTCTTCTCTTTGGTCCGTCCCCACGGCCTCCCCTCCCGCATTTCGGGATATGCACACTTTCTTCCTCGCCCTCCTCCTCCTTCATTTATCATCTGCTCTTGAATAGTGTTGTTTCGATTGCGTGAACGTGTGTGTGGTTGGAGCGAGGCTTCTCTTCCCGGGGCGACCACCTACGACGTCCACAGATCCATCAAGAACAACCGGACCCCGCCTTCGAAGGAACGGCTCCGGGCCCTCGAAGACTACATCAAATCCGTCCGCCGCCCCCCCTTGAACAAGTCCATCGGTTCGGACCCCACTTTCGATTTCGACCAATAATTCACTTTCGATCTTTGTGGAGATTCGGTGGGATCCGAGTTCTCGCGTGATTCGCAACAAAACCGCAAGGATATTTGCTTGCCCGAGGGTTTTCCGCGAGTGTAGGCAAGACTCTTTTGGCTTTGTTTTGTTCCGATTCGTCGATGCGGGCGTCGCGGCTAAAGCTAAACCCATTTTCCGCCACATGAAGAAGTGGGGTGATTCAATTCACCTCGTGTGTCTTATCCTTTGGCTCAAAATAAAGGAAGGGATAAGTAAAGATGATGGAAATTACGCCGGATTGAGGACCAACACTCAAATTTTCCTCTTTTTTTTTTTTATATGAGTGAATTAGACACATAATGCCCTTTCATGTAAATGAGGTTTGGATATAAATGAAGTTGGTTTCTGGAGTCACTTTCGATTGATTCAATTAGGACGAGTTGGCTCCTGGGCATTCCAAGAGTTTGGGAATGTCATGTGTTGGATAATCTTCGTCCCTAGTCCATTATCGATCATCTAATTTTCGTTTATGTGAAGGGACTTGAACAAGCCCAAGATAGGAGGGGCTTCTGCATTGTGCAAGCTGCAAAATGTGGAGTAGTTTGTGCACGGTCCGTTAGGTGAAAGATGAAATTCTTTTTCCCTGCTGACCTCCTCGGTTGCAAAATGTAGGTGCGGGATGGCAAGAGTCACAATGTTTTATCGGCATCACATTCGATTTTGAGAATAAGCGAGAATGTATTATCGAATGTATTATCTTCCTCTTTCATCCGACATGAAGTTAGAATACCATTGGCCAAAAAAAAAAAAAAAAAAAGAAGTAAGAATACCTAGCAAATCCATGTGTTGTAAGAAAATGGTATACTACAAGAGGAACATATTTTTCCTTGACCCGAGCTCAACTCCAATTCCACTTCTTAGGAGAAGGAGAGAGAGTAGGTTCATTGAGGCACATTTAAACATACAAAATGCAATTACAATAGAGAAATGAACATGGTTACATATTTTCATAAATCAAAATGGACGGCATCTCGGCAAAAGTTCTCTAAAGCAACATACACAAAAGAAGAGAGAACTTAGAACCCGATAGAAATCATAAAAAAACGGACGAACTAAAGTACCTTCCCAAGCATAAAAAAACAGGCTTAGCAGAAATAATTTCCTCCATAGCTAGACAGCTCAAACCACCGGTCCAGTTCGACCACGGAAGAAAAAAAAAACTACCGGTTACAACATCAAAAACCCTATTCTTGAAGTCCTTCGTTGCTTGAGACTCTCACTTTCATCAACCGCAATAGCAAGATAACAATTTTCTAAACCTTTCGTGTTGCCATTGAACTTCTCTTCATGTTGAACCTTGTGATGAGATGAAGGAAGCATATTTAAAGGGCAAGTATATATGCCAAAATTTCCTTGCGAAAACTAAATCCTTCAAAATTACATCGTTATGTCTCAAAAACAATCATAGCAATTAAACGTAAGCTGCTGCTATGTGCTTCCATGTCTCAAAACGATTATAACAATGAAGCATAAGCTGGTGCCGCATCTTGCCTTGGTGCGGTTTCAATACCGCATCACCATCAACTACATAAATTAGCAAATAAGCCAAAAAAATCCTTCACTATACGCCAAATTTCCAAAGACAATCGGATAAGTGAGGGCGAAGCTCATTATATTCTCCAAAACCACTCTTGAACCGGTGAAGGATATTTCGGGACTATCGGTTTCAATGGTCTTCCTTCGGATTGCTTTCACACTTGCAATTATCTAAAAACAATGATCACATACAACTCAATATGAGAAAGGAAGATTTGCACTTGCCATGTGCCATCGCAAGAAAGTAAACAATTTAGCAACCTCATCACTTGCTCACAACATTAATGGCGCATAGAGAAAGCAAAGGTAATGACCAAACAAGAGAACCTAACCCCACATTAAAGAATTTGTACACGGCGGATTTCTATATTCATAAGCTAAATAAACTAAAAAAATAGATGGAGTCATTCTATTAAATTAAACAACCTATCATATCTTAGATGAGATGACTCCTGCGCATGAAGAGGTTTTTCTCTTTCGCTTCTCTCCGATGCTCTTCATTCTAGTATTTGGTACACCTTTTGGTCTTCTTTGAAGGGGATCACGTACTTGAATTCCAAAATTCTCTGCATCTTCGGATTCATCACTTTCCACCAATAAATCAACATGATCATTACCTGTTAAACATTGCATTTTCTTTGTAATTTGGGAGCGAAGACGCAATAAAGTTGTAGTTGCAAGCTCCTCCGTAACATCATGATTCGCACTAGAGTTCATAACACTAAAAGCCAACCGCATCAACCTCTTCAAACGCAACGTCTTTGATTTAACTACACCATGAGAGCTTTGTCCTACCTCATCATAAGGACTCCCTTGCTTTACAGCTTTTGTCCACCTCTTCAAAATGTATTGTGATGGAATACTTGTGACATTCACAACATGAGTCAAGATGCACAAAATATGCCTACACAACCATCCTTGCATTTCAAATAACTTGCAACTACATGTAATAGTGGAATCGCTCGGATTCAAATGGACAATATGCTTCCTTTCACTACTTTCAGTTCCCAAAATATAAGTATGCAATGGCCCATCAACTTCGAACTAAGAACATGTTCGGACAAAGCCTCGCAAGAACTCGGCCTGGAAATTCCTGTATATGACATGAGTGTATACATTTGCAGCATGTTTCAAAATTCCACTATTCTCAACCATAATACGTGACTTTCCTCGAGCACACTCAAAATCATCAACAACTTCGGTGTTGCGCATTTTTTCTGCTTGCTTTTCATAATGATGGACAAACTCGGACAAAGTCATAGTCTTGCATGCCATATCCCGAAAAACATTATTTGTGCTCTCACTTCTTTGTGTAGATCTAATTCCTGCAGAAAAAACATCGCGCCCAAACGCGGGACACCACTTACGCCGTAAGCGATATATACTATCCAACCACTTGTTATCCCCCAAACTCCACTCTTCACACATAGCTTTCCATGTGTTCTCCATTTCAAGTTCGATTCACAATGATATAGACGCTTTCCAAGAAGATGTGCAATATGATGCCCGGCATTTTTTCCAATATGCCATATACACAAACGATGATCGGTATTAGGAAGAATGCTTTTAATGGCATTTGCCATGGCATGATCTTGATCGGTGAAAATAGTCTTTGGTGCTTTATTGCCCATTACCTTTAGAAAGGATTGAAATGCCCAAACAAATGAAGCAATAGTTTCATCCAATAGAAATGCACAACCAAAGAGAACATTCTTCCAATGATGATTCAAACCAACAAAAGGTGCGCATATCATATTGTACTTATTCGTACGGTAAGTGGTATCAAACACCACCACATCTCCAAAGCTTTCATAATCCAACTTGGACACACCATCGGACCAAAAAAATTGGTCGGTCTGCATTCATTATCCAATTTGAAATGTATACGAAAAATTACTTCCATTTGATTGTAAGCAATTAAAATGGTCAATGAGACTTTGACAATCACCCGCACTAATCGGGTTCCTTTTGTTTGCTTGCGCATAATTATGACAATCACGTAAAGTAAACCCAACATTATCCGGTCCTCCCGCTTCACCACTAAGGTAGGAATATGCTTTCGTGACCCTTATACCCGCCCCGGTCATAGAAGCCAAAATACTTTTACTAGTATCTGGAATATGCCGATACGACCGTATCAAGTGTTTTTGTTTATCGTCAATGAAAGGATGATTGTGAGAATCCTTAAACTCGACAACTATCCAAACTCCATCTTCAATTTTGAATTTAATGCAAGCTTGACATCCAGTTCTCTTCACTGTTCTATAAACATCTCTTTGTTCATGAGGTGGGATTGGTGGAGAGTGTCCTTCACAATTACAAAGAAATGTGCATCTACGCAATATTCCTTTCTTGTTGTTTGCTTTTTGTCCTTTTCGCACTCCAAATCCCTTGCAAATTGCATATGCATTGTATGTATTATAAGCTTCGTCCTCGTTAGCAAATGTCATGCCAATTCTAAATTCAAATTCTCTGTCGACGTTATGCACGAAGTTATTATCCTTTGCGGCCTCTACAATAAAAGAAAATCTAATCATTGGAAAAAGAAGGACAAAATGAAAATAGATTTACTTATAAAAAAAAAAGTTGACAGCGTATAAGTCGAGCTAGCTCACGGGGATTGTGCCGGCGCATATATGTGAAATTATAAGTTAGGAAATCTACCATATTAGTCGGTCATCACCAATTACAAGAAATTTTCCTAGAAAAAATATGCATTATCCAAATAGGAGAAAACCCATTTTCATTGAAGAATGAGAGCGCTCAAGTTTACCTTCTAAAATTGCTCCATCGACGCGCTCCTCCATTGTCGTCTTCTCACCCAAACCTCAAAGCTTCTCTGCGTATATCTTCAAGCCACTCAACTATGAAAGAAACGAAAATAGAGGTTGCGTCAACATAAACGACTTTAGAGGCGAAACGGGGAAAGGAAAAAAATCGAAACTTTAGCGGGTACGAACCTTAATCCATCTTAGGTTCTTGCGTACATTGGCTAATAGCTCAAGTATATTGGTTTGGGGGATCATTTCCATGGCGTGGAAGCAAGCTCCGTAATCTTGGGAGGGAACGAAGACATAGTCGAACCCGGAGCTCCGGCTCCAAAACGAGCTATTCGCGAGAAAAAAAAAAAAAAACCTTGAGATTCGAAAATCGGGAGGCCAGTAGGAGACGGGAATGAAGGCGACGAGGACGAAAAAGGAAGAAGAGAAGAAGGTTTGAGGTGAGCAAGTATAGAGAAACGAAAGAGAAGATGGAAGCTGGAGAGAGGGCTCAAAGTCCATCTTTCAAACGTAAAAAGGAGAGAGAGAGAGAGGAGAGAGAGAGGGAAGAGGGGCATTTAATGTTACTTGTGTCAGTCCATCTTTCATTAATGTGTAGCCTCCAAACGAGAGAGAGAGAGAAAAACCTTCCATGTCACCCTCTAGGCACGTGTCAATATTTTAATGGAACCACACATGTCACGTAGGATGTTGACCTGGTCATCACTGACCACTGAATAATTTCTCCAAAACTGACAAAGCTGTTTGGTTATTGTGGTGCCTAGTGCCCACCCTATGCCTATAGAATCAGCAGCTCGTAGACTTGTGAAAATTCAGGAAACCAGGTTCGGCTACGCTCCCCCTCACCTCCCCCGCGGAATCAAGACTATGGATTTAAAAGAAAAAGGAATGTTTTATTTAAATCTAGAAACACCAGTCATATTGAAAAAACCCTTTGACGTTTGGAGCAAATATCCCATTTTCAAGTTTTTTCCTCACTAAAAATATATATACATATGTTTGAATAGTGAAATGAAAAAAAAAAATTAGGTGTTGCTGTGCTTTTGAAGGGCTGTTTCTTGATTGGTTGAGAGGACGTATAAAATTTAAGATTAAGGATTACATTTTTAATATTTTTTCAAACTCAAAATTGAAATATTGTAAATTGCTGATCTAATCGAGAAAACACCCGTAGCAAGACCATTTACGTTACATAAGACACAATTCAAGCTTGGGTGCGTCCATTTGAGGTGTAAGTGTTTTTCATGGATGAGTTTTCTGAACTTTCGCTCTCTTGGTTGGTCGAAAATGACTTAGGCAATGAAAAATTCATGCACAAAATAAGGAAAGTGAATGCCTAAATCTAAAGATGTGAACACACTTTTTTGAAATTGCTTATCGATTTTTTTTTAATTGTTTCTATGTTTTAACCAGGCCGGTCCACCGACAAGCTCGAGCTCCACCGGTCGAGGTGGAAGAACAAGGAAACAGAAAAACAAAGAAAAATATAATAAATATGAAATTTTTTTACTATCAAAAATTTTAAATTAGTATACATATGACAAACTTATCATTCGTTAATTTATATTAAATTGGATTATTATTACGAGAAACCATAAACTGATTCACTTGTAACAAACGGAGGATAAAAACTCTAAAAATAATTAAAAGTTGTGACTTGAAATCAACATTCTTTTAGCCTATAACCTGTTACGCCAAAATAAATTTTGTACGAACATTAGAAAATTTTAGATAAATCCTAATGAAAATTAATTTTTAGGCATGAACATAATTCTCCAATGGACCATGTTCATCTAATATTTCCTCAATCTGAGAAGAGACTTCCACTAAAACAAAACGCGAAACGACGCGCGCTACAAATATTTCAGCCTGCCCACCGGGCGGTTCTTTGCTAAAAAACGGCGCCTCGTTAATTAAATAGAGCGACTGTACGACCAAAATAAAAAATAAAAAAGGACAATAGGGCGAGTGGGCCCCCCGAAAGTTTGACCCCGCAAAAATTTTAAAAGACGCAGAAGTGCCTGTGGTCCCCACCCCAACCCCCTACCATTCCGGGACGCACGATGGTGACCGACCTTTCACCTCCTGATCCAACGGAGAAAGAGTTGTCGAAATTAACCACCCCGATCGCAAGCTGACGTCGGACCGTTCTCAACGGCCGGGATTCACTCATCCCTCCTCAACACATTCTCCATCGTCAATTGCGTAGAACTTTATTTTTCTTTTTTCTTGATGCTTTTCAATTGGCCCTTTTTTCCGCTCGCTGGGTTTCTTTTTCTCAATTTGAAAAAGGTTCCACTTTTATTTTATTTTTTTGTCAAAACTTTTAATTTGGGGCGAAAATGGCTTTGAAGCTTGACTTTCGGTTGGTGACAAAGAAGATGTCGACGGTTTGGATCTTGGTTGGGAAATTTGTAAGATTGGTTTTTATGGAATATTTTTTAAATTTTGACTTGAAGGATGATCTGATCTATCAAAATACGATCTTACCAAAATGAGTCGGAGAAAAATCAAGCAAGTTGCATTACAAAAATTTGCATGATTGGATCAAGCATGATCTTCATGTTAAAGACGGGCAAGGGTAAGCCGATGTGTCGTTTTTGACCTCATAAGTCCATGAGTTTCAGACCCCCCAAAAAAAAAAAAAAACAAAAGCTGATGAGTTTAGGTTAGTCCTCTAGTTAACCTTGGATTGACTATCCCAACAAAGACCAATCGTCCATGGTTTAAGATTGATCGGTGGCTATTAGAGTCGATCGAGGGACGAACACCATGATTGATTGAGGGGAATGATTATAAATTGAGGAGACACCGGCTTGACGAGAAAATTACCAAAAAAAGTATCGATCCATCGCAATTTTGTCAATCAGCCCTACATCGTTTTTCGGCCTATTCAATCCCATAGTCATATTGAGCCTCATGATTTTATCCTTTTGGCGTACATGTGAGCACCTTTTCAAGAAGTCATCCATCCTGGAGTGCTCCCACCTAAGCACACTTAACTTTGGAGTTCCAAAGCTAACTATTGTAGTTATGTTAAAAGGCATTTCCGTGAGTTAAATCCGAACGTCACAATATGTTATCGATGACAATAATTCATGTATATTTCGATATATATATTAACAAAGAATACACCAATGCACTATAATAATTCTAAGATAGTATCTCATCAAGATGTGCACAGACAAAGGAGATGTAAGTTCAATTTGCGTGCAATTTGGGTGCAATTTTGACAAATACTAATAATCGATGGGAAAATTACCAAAAAAATCTTTCAACCTATTATAATTGTGTCAATCGGTTCTAAACTATTTTTCGATCGATTTAGTCCCAAACTTTTTATAATTGTACCAATTCAATTTATTTGGGAACTAAGATTACTAGAGTTCAAAGGCACATACTATGTTGTGATGATCTTTGATGACGAAATTGAGCTACTCTGGTAAACTTTGGACCAAAATATGTAGCTCAAACTAAAATTGAAGAGATGTAAAACAAGGATTAGCTTCAGTTATAGTAATGACTCGGACAATTGGCGAAATTTAGAAGGAGAATAGAGGTGATCGATGGTCCATCGTGTGAGCTCCGACCCCTATGACTTTAAAGATGGATCGAGGATGTTCTGATGGTGATATGTAAAGCCGGAATTGGAAAAAAAAAATTCGGGTTCGATTTCCAAAGAAAGGGAATCTGGAAAATGCTTCAAATCAAAAGGGCCCTCACCTTTGAGATGAAATGTGTCCACAGCGTCTTGTCTGAAAGTGATCTGTGGCAGTTCATCAGTATCAGATGACTGAAAGGGTCCTTTGAAGATCAGTATAGCCTTTTTGCCTCTGGGACTTTTTGTCCCTTATGGGAAATGCATCTGTATTCGTACATCTAAAAGACCAAAGCACATGGACTACGGCGGACCCAGAAGAACGAACAATCGAAAAGTGGAATATAACGAAGGCGCATATGGCAACACTTGCTTCATAAATTAATTTTTAATAAAATTTAATTTTTTACTTCTCATCGAAGTAGAAGTTGATTTTTCTATTTTTGATCCATAAATTATTTTTGATCGAAAAACTTCGTTTAGTAACGGTTAAAAATTTCTACTTCTAAAATATTATTAACACAAAATATTCTATGAAAAATTATTATCGACTACCGAAAAAAATTTCCTTTATTTTTGAACAATTTAAATTTCTTTAAAAATAATTTGTATTATTTTTAAAAATAAAAATTTATAATTTATTTTTTTATCCTGGCGGCTAGAGATGGCAACTCGCGGCGGCGGTTGGCGTGGTAGTCGATGGTTAGCGGCGGTCGTGGCGAGCGAAGATTGGCGGTTGGCGGCGATTGCGATCGGCAAAGGTCGGTAGTGGGCGGTGGTTGGCGGCGGTTGGTGGAGATCGGCGATGGGCGATGGCCGGCGATAGTCCGCAACGGTGGAGGTTGGTGAATGTAGGTATGATCAACAAAAGGGTGAGGGCGTATTAAAAGAAAGGTGAGGCGATAAGTACTTTTTGAGTTGGAGAATCTATTTTTTTAAGCTATTTTTTAAACTTATTAAATTGAAGGAAAAAATGACTTTAAAAGTAGAAATTCATTTCAAAAGTAAAATTTTTTTCAAAAGTAAAATTTTTTACCAAACGAATTTCTACTTTAGAAGTTACATTATCAAATGGATTTTTACTTCGAAGTACTTTTAAAATAGAAATTCACTTTTAGAAGTATTACTATGCGCATCCTAAATGAGCAAGTGAGTTTTCTTGGTTTTATATATATATATATATAGAGTACCTATTATTGTATTTTTCTCTCTCTCATTTTCGAGCCCTGTGTTTGGTCGCAGTTAGACTCTAGCTACGACGGCGACTTTTTCTGATCTTCAAACACAAGAAAAAGACCCGACGACCCCCCCCAAAAAAAAAAAAGAAAAAGGAAAATGTAGGAATATATATATATATAGATCGTGACCTAGACGGGGAAATGCTCAAGGCATACAGTACGGACTACATTTTTTCTTATCTACAATTGGCTTGAATCAAATGAATCTTGGATAAATGGGATAATGACATAAATAGTCCCGAACTTTGACCTAATCCCTAAACTTTAAATTTGTTCAATATGCTCTTTCACTTTAGCCTAATGTTCAATATGATCCTTGAACTTTTAGTTTGTTCAATGTGATCCTTAGACTTTTTACATGTTCATTATAGTCCATAAACTATATGAAAATATTCAATGTAATCTTTCCATTAATTTAAGATCGAGACAATAATGAATATTTTCATATAGTTCGGGACTAAATTGAACATTTACTAAAAATTCAGTGGACTACATTGAACAAGTCAAAAATTGGGGGATCAAATTGCACATTAGGTTAAAGTTCAAGGACTATATTAAACAAATTAAAAGTTCGGGGATCTCACATTGAGTCAAAGTTCGACTATTTTTGTCATTTTCCCTATATAAATCGGATGCTATATGATTATGTTAGATCACATCTTTCCGGATGACAGGTATCGGATTCAAACGGTGAATAATTTAATCTCCGACGGGCTCTTTTTTAACATCTCGTATCATATCGCAATATGATTGTCAAAACAAACAAAGTTTTGGCCTCATTTTTAGTCGATTTGCAAGGCAATTGTAACTAGGCGATCGGACATCAAAACTTTTACCATAAGATTAACGGCTATAGCGGATCTTACTCTATAAAAAAATTTCCCTGATCACTCATCCATCCCGCGAGATTTCGTTTGGCATCCATAGGGTTTTGATTAGATCCAAAAGGATGAGTGCATACAACGATTGGTTGGTGTCTTCGCATCAACACGATTAGAACTTCCTTATGTCTTTTGGCTTTTGTATTTAGTTTTTATACATGAGTCGGGATCTTCTCATGTCTCTTTCAATCTTCTCTAACCTCGACGAATTGGAATTGGGTCCGTCTGGTTATTTGCTATTAGAATCTGGATTGTTGTGGCGATGCTTCACAAGTGTCCCAATTTGAGTTATGTGAAGTTTACTCTGGATATGCAATGTCCTATCCTTATTATTTCGGGACGATTTTTATCACCGGAAACGAACCAACTGACATGAAAATGTGATGAGTCGGGGCATTTATGCGGAGTAGCCCCTCAGTGTTTCCTCTTCTTTGCTTCAGGTTATCCGAATTTGTTTCTTTGAAGCAGGCAAGGTGATGAAGCCCTCTCAGTCCCAGCTATGAGGATTCTTATGAGGACCACTGGAGTTTTGGAGAAATGACAACATTTTTCCATGCCCGAATGTAGAAGTCAAATTTATATTATTAGTAATTGATATTGAGATGAGATCACATTCACGTGGAATGTATTGATGTTCACTTGAAATTGAATGAACAAAGTGCATTAATTTTTCTAAACATATGTTGTCATTTACGATTTGTTCTTAATGACACCTAAAAAAAAAAAAACGAAATGCTCAAGCTCGTGAAAAGAGTTCAGATTTCCAAAGAAACAAAAATTCCAGACTTTTTCCCATAATAAACATAGCCATGTTGGTATTAACAAATCAACAAAAAATATTTAATTACTCATGGCGAAAATGGAGTAAACTTAATGAAAATTTTATTGTGATTTCTAAATAACAAATTATGATTACATACATGATCAGCTAATGATATATCACAAATTATTGTCTTCAACTGGGAAAACTTATTGTGTCCAATCATAAATTTATGGAAATTAGGCTTTATCAAACACGAGACTACGTGCATTACTTGTCAAGCACGTCCCAATCCGATTGCCGTAGCTCAGAAAAACGTCTCTCTTCTCTTCTTATGAAACGGAAAACAGAGAAACCCGGGGAAAGAAAAAGACGAGAGACAGGATTTTCTCTCGCGGGCTTTCGCTGCTGTAAACATAGGGAAAGCACCCGAGGGAGTGGACTGTCGGAAGCAGACATGGCTGGTTCGGCCGAACCGGCGGTTCCGGTTCCAAGAAAAGGTGGAATCAACGGTTTTCGGGCCGTTTCGATTTCGTTTTTTAAATTTAATTTTTAAAATAATAAAATAAATATAATAAATTATAAATTATAATCAAATTATACATTGTAATAAAATTTGGGAAAAAAAAGAGAAATGAGAAATGGGTTTAAACTTAATGAATTACCAACGGGTAATTATCCCCACCGCCCCCTTTTTTTTTTAAATTATTAAATGGGTCGGAATCGACTCGGAACCAACGGTTCCGGGCCGGTTCCGGCCCACGGTTTAATTTGGCCATGTCTAGTCGAAAGGATCGAGAAATTGGTTAAAGTTCTCCTCCCGATTTTGTTTAGAAATGCAAAGCTCGACATAATTCTTTGTCTTGAATAAATATATCTATCGACTTTCACGTGTCATTTAATATAATAATTTTACGATAAAAAATTAAGAAAAAGTAAAAAAAAAATTAAAATTTACCCCGGATGTATTGATTTAAAAGTTTTTATGATAAAAAAAATTGACTCAAAATAAATTTGTTTCCAAAGAGTTGGAGGTGGGTAGGGAACCATCCTGCCGTGGCCTCTGCATTTATTAAGAGCAGATCTGCTCTCCCTCGCCGCTCTTCTCTAATCCCGACTGTTCACTCTCACAAAGGACAAAAAAGATTTTGTCGCAGAAGATCAGATTTTATGCAGAAGATATTCTTTGGTGCTGCTGGACGTCACTCGCCCGCGCTCGACGTGTCGAGGTGGGGCCCAATGATCGGATCTCTCCGTCCCGCGTCCAATTTCGAAACTCCACTGAAGACCCCCTGAAAGAATAGTGAGTACCCAACCCCTACACGCCCATTACCATTTCACGTGTACAATCCATCACGAAAGCACGACTTAATTTCGCATAGATCGACGAACTTGAGTTCAATTTCAGTGTAATTGATATTAGATAATTTACAATTTATATTTTGGGCTCTTAATACTCGAACGCTTATTGATTTCCTACACGATATTAGGATACGTAATCATTCTCATGCCCAATTTAATAGAGTGAGTGTATCATAAAAATCATGTTAGGTATTTCGAGAAAATATTTGGTACTATCTTCGAGTTTAATCGGGCGGTTGAATTTGATCAATTTAATTTGGGTGGCTAAATACAGGATGATGCATCCATGCACATGATGTATGAACTACACTTTGGTAACTTGGCATTATACTCGGTGCATGCCCATACGAAATGATGGGTTTTAGCTTGGGGATGCATGGGATAGGTTATTGTCTGGTTTTGTTGGTCTTCTTTATTTTCTTGGGGGTGTCGATTGCAGCTGATTAGTCATCCCGATAATTCTTGCTTCGGCGATTTCGATTATTCTCGGCTTGATGGGCACTTTTATTAAAAGAAAAAAAATATAAAAATTATAAAATAAAATAATTAATTTTATTTATTATATGAAATATTATGTTTTTTTATTAGCCGATTTTGGTCTTCCGTATTCATAAAGCCATTGAAGGTACCGCCGATCGTGCGTTTCCGTCGGGTAATTGCATATAATCTATGTCTAAGGAGTTGTATCAATTAATGTATGTCTATCGAATGTCTATATGACTTGTGCATTTTTTTTTTCTCTTTTACTCAAATGATGTGTCCGTTTCAATCTCTCAATAAGAATGCGTCCTTTATTGCTGTTAATTTTCTGATCAGCAAGTACATATTTCTTACTTGGGCGGATCGCCGAAATATTGCGTTCCCTATCGAATCTCTGCTTTGTTCGTGTGCTCATACCGGTGCTTCATGTCTAATCAAGTAAATGAGAATTTTCTCACTTTAGACTTCATTTGTTTCACAAAAAGAAATGAATTTTGAAAAATATTTTATGGGGAATTAGGGGGTGCATGAAAACCTTCCAAAAACAAAATTTCTATTTCAAACCTATTTGCGGAAATTCGTTTGATAACGTAATTCTATTTTTCTATTTCGAAACAAAAAGTTATTTCGAAATAGATTTGAAGAAGAAATGAGAAACAATAATTTTTTACTTTTTTGAGAAATAGAAATAAAATCTCACTTTTTCTCAAATACCCGCCGTCGCCGACCACCACCTCGCCCGGCCTGCCTCGGTCGTCGGCCGTTGTATGGCCCGTTAATGCCGGCCACCGGCCGCCACCGCCGGGTCACCGGCCGCCGCTGCAGATTTTTTGCCGGCCGCCGCCGACCGCCCCATTTGCAGCCGGCCGCCTTCAGCTGATCGATGCAATTTCTAGAAGTAGAAATTTTATGTTTTTGGGCCCCAGTATTCATTCACTAGCCCATGCCCACAAGCACGGCATAAAGAAAAACAAACTAAAAAAATGAAGCACATCTCATATGAGATAGCGAGGAAAGAGGCCAGCGATGACCAAGTCGACGCGGACTAGTGAGCGTGAGTCATTAGCCAAGGACTGAAGTGGAGCTCAACCGAATGAAAAGATAAAACAAAATCAGTTTTGGATATTTGGGATCAGTTTTACACGGCTGAAAAATTTGGCTGGGAAGGCTGAAGAACGGCGAGAACGAAATAGAACAAATTTTAAAAAAAGAAAAAGAGAGATTCGAGAGGAAATAGAGAAAAAAAGAAGAAGGAAAAGGTAGTTGTGGATTCCGCTTGTCTATGAATCTTCGGCGTCTACACTTTTGTCATCATCGATCCCATCGTCCATCTGATCAGAGCTTCACTTTTTCGGCCAGGTAATCTCCTATTTTATGCCTTGTTCTTGTTATGTTTCGTTGATGTTATGAGAATCGAGTTCAATCAACGAACTCGCAAAAAAATCACATAAAATGAGTTGTGACGATTTGTGCTGATCTCTAGGTTGATATATCGTGTAAAATTTGTCTGTGCTCTTTCATTGTAATTTTTTTTTGTTCATTTTTATTTAGAAAATTAATTTTCGTAAAACTCATTAGCCAAATAAGATGTCAACGATGACAAAGGTATTTGAGCAAATAAAACTTGGAAAACAAGTTGCACCAAATAGTGAAGAGAGAAGAGTAGTGCAGCCAGCTCCCAAGAAGTCATATGACTCACTTCCTGCGCTAGATGCTGACACAGAGAGGAGGTGATTTGTTTTCGTCTGTTATCTTAGTTGGTGTTTAGTGATTAGCAAATGCGCATCTATAAAATGTCTTCCATTCTAATTAATTCTTCAATGATGTGCTCCCACAATGAGTAGGCTTTTGAATCTAAGGAAAGAGGTAGTATCTTCACTTAATCTCGTAGGTGGATACCCATGGCATTTCCATACGCAATGGTGTTTGGTGTTTTTATGTGGGAGAACAAAAGAAATGAGATACATCATAAAAAGATGGAAGACAAAGGTTCTGATCGGAAAACATTTTTCTAAAAATGATTGTTTATAGTACATATAAAAATGATTGAATGAAAAATATATGCATTGTCTATAATAGACATATATTGTTATCAATAAAGTGAGACATTTTTCATTAGTTAACTTTTTCAAGCAATACAAGTGAATGTTTTTAGGAAAATATTTTTCGAATCATTCATTTTTTGCAAAACATATGAATTCCGACACTTCGGTCTTTTGCTGTCCTCAAGAACGTTCCAACTTATTAACAATGACTTGTATTTTCTAATTTCCTGGGGTTTCTCTGAATGACGATCCTCCTCTGAACAAACCACCCTTAATCGCCTATTTATAATGTAACTCTAGGGTTTCGGGCTTCTTGCGTTTTTGCGAAATAGTTCCTCTACTCTTGAGTAGTTGCTTTCCAGTCCTTGAGGGATTCAGCCAGCCCATTGATTAGGCTTGGCCGAATATTAACTCTTCCGCGGATTTGTTTAATTCTTATGGCCTTGAATTAGGCGTTTTTAATTTAATTGAAGGCCATTTTCTTTAGTTATTCATTAATGATCTTAATCAAGCTTAATTAGGCCCCGAGGCCTTTCTAACTTTTGGCACTTATCCCCCCCTGCCTTGGCCGAAATTCTCATTGGGTTCTGGCCCATCCAAGCGTCAATTTTAGTTCTGTTTTCACCGCTGGTCCGATTAAATGCAAATGTAAATGCATGCAAACTATATAGAAAATGATTTAAATATTTTTGCTAGGAAGTAAGATCAGTCCCTAATTCTTTTATGCAATTTTTTCTAAATGTTTTAGCCAAAATTTAGGTGTCAATACCTCTCTTAGCTACTTTTTAAATAGGCATAGGATGTGGATGCGTCGGAGAAAAATAAGGCAACTCCTTATCTTTTTCACCCACGTTCATACATATAAATATTTTTTGATTGATCACTATGATTGTTGCTACAAGTTGAGTTTGAAATGTATGAATCCCCAACACCAAACTATATAGAAAATGATTTAAATATTTTTGCCAGGAGCGAAGGTCAGTCCCCAATTTTTTTATGCAATTTTTTCTAAATATTTTAGCCAAAATTTTAGTGTCAATACCTCCCTTAGTTGCTATTTACATAGGCATAGGATCTGGATGCGATGGAATAAAATAAGACAACTCCTTATCTTTTTCACCCACGTTCATACATATAAATATTTTTTATTGATCGCTATGATTGTTGCTACAAGTTGAGTTTGAAATGCATGAACCCCCAACACCAAACATCACACGTTAATGTCATTTTCTCCAACCATGAAATTTTGATTTATTATCGGTAAATCGGAGCATAGAGAGTCTTTGTTGAAAAAGCTATGTCTACAATTTCACGTAAATCAATTTATTTTGCATACAAATACAAATAACAAACCAGAACGCCTGGACTGAATCAGCCCAATGCAGGCCCAAAAATGGCTGATCCTGCCTTCGATCACGTCCAAAAGTTGCGTCAAAAACTAAAATATCGATTCTCAAATATGATAGGCTTTTTGCAAAATCAATCGAAATCAAATATGGTGTACTAATGAATGTAATCCCCCCATATCGAAATAACTCCAAGTTTTTTTTTTATTTATCTCACTAACAAAAAGTCCTAATCGAGACAATCCTCAGAATAGTGAAAGATATTACTCGTATTCCAGTTCTGCCCTTTATCTTATTTTCCTTTCCACTACATAGTTACCTGCATTAGGTGAGAACAGAACTCAAAAAAATTTTGTCTTTAGTTTTGATAGTGGGGACCAAAACTTCCGGGTATATTCTTCATCAATGGAACGGCATGACATAAGTCGATGGTGTCGACGGCTCATGTGTTTGAGAAGAAATACAAATTCTCATAAATTTCTGATTGTACATGGTAGTTTTGCCTAATATAACCCAATGATTGTGATTTACTATTAGCTGATCATATATGTAATCCTAAATTGTTAGTTCGAAATCATAATAAAGTTCTCATTGAGTTTATTTCGTTTTCATAGCAAATAATTAATCATCACTTCTGATTTGTTAATATAACCACGGTTGTATTCATCATGTCGCCAATCTTACACTGTTCGGACTAATTTATGCTAATAAATTATGCCCTAACAAAGACAACGAATACGAGGACGAGTTGCCGTAAAAGTTTGTTGCCATAGAAGTTTAAAATACCTAGTTCAACCACCTCTACTAATGATTAATGAAAAGGGGATTTTATGTCTTTTCAGAATAGACGAACTTTATTGTCTTGGACTGTGATAGATTCCACCATGACAAGGTACATATCTTCTTTCTTTCTTTCTCTTTTTCCTCTTGACACAAATGAGCCATGTCGGATTCACATGGCCGCAGTCAGCCTCGACATGAGCAGCTTTCCTCGAAATCGTGCAAGCATGTCGACATTTCGAGCTCCCATTATGGTAAAATGGGTGTGGGCGACTTATCGGGACAGTGAACCAAGGTCAGTTATGAAGACACCATTGATCAGCAATGATCAAGAGTGGTGGCAATGTAGGCATTAAACTTGGGGACACGAGAATATCTACGTGAATTGGAGATGGATATTATAGAATTGACATGTAGAGCTGTTCACAGGCAAGGAGCTCATTTAACATGGATTTGGGTCTGCTCATTTTTTGAGATTTGGCTAGAAAACCACCACAACCATGATGAATAGTTCAAGTTCATATGGATTTTTATATTTTCATTCGAGATCCATATTTTTATAATTTGTTTAATCATGTATGGATACTTGAGTCTAGCTTTGGACTAGTTATTAAAAATATAGATATCAAATAAATTGTGCATGTCACGGGCCAAAACATTTTGGGATTAGGCTTTCTTGATTGTTGGAGCGCCTAAACTAAGTCTTTTCGTAGAGATAGAAAGTGTTGAGAGAGAAGAGAGAGAATGCTTTGTATTACTCAAGTTTCGGATGATACAAATGAGGGTGCACATCTCTATTTATATTAGAGGGTCACTTATTACAACTATTGATCATCTTTAGATCTAAAGGCTTAGATTGCATCTTCCCATTTAACTAACCACCGATATAAAAGAAAGAGTTCTCGAATATAGGAGAATTACCATATCGCCCATCCCCGATAATACTCTAGAAGAGTCAAGAAAATCCTAGAGACCAAGACACTTTAAATCTTGTTGTTCATGGTCAGCCGATTGGCTCACGAAGACCTCGATCCGTGACACGCACACATGCCCTTGTTATAAACTATCCCGCAAAAGAGCACACGCTTCGTGACCTCTATAGAATCCTAGTTGTTTGTTTCTCAACTCTTGCTGATACTTCCATAATGCTTTATATGATTAGATGGATTTGTTCTATTATGCTTCTTGAATTAGAAAACCTAACGATTTAATCTCCATGTAATGTACATGGAATTATTTGAGTTGAAAGTGAGATCGTTCTTTGTAAACTTAAAGATGTGTGATACTTCACCAGAAGATATAAATTTGCTTTTCTCAATGGGCTTTCTCTTAATTTACCATTTGCGATATGTAGCACAAAAAAAAACTCCTTTTTTTTCCCAAAGAGTCAAGTTAATGTTCAGTCATTTTCCTCATTACAATATCCTGAAAAGTTGAAAATAAAAAATCCTTCCTTTTACATTTTCATTTTGCGAAAAGTAAAGGGCGTAATTCCAAATGATCAATTAGACAGAGTAGAAAAGTGTCAGAGTCTCATAATTCTGGGGAATGAAGGCGATGCAGGTTATCGTTGGCACTTAGGATGACTTTCTTGGTAGAGTCTACTAATTTTCACGCACACCCAAATTTGACATGTTTCAAAAAAATATAGGACATTGATGAGAATGAGAGATGGAATTTGCAATTTCTAAAGAGAGAGAGAGTGTCGCAACGAGAGTAGACTATCATATGATAAGCATGCAGAAATCACAACTTCTACTAGATTTAACGCTTCTTTTGTTTCGCAAAACATAACTTTCAGGAAAATATTTTCTGGATTTTTCGATGTTTGGTTCACGAAAAATAAGGTAGTCAAGAAAAACATTTCCCAACAATAAAAAAACTCCTTCAAAAGTGAGGAAAATATTTTTCTCACATGGAGGAGAGGAAAACATTTTCCTCATCTTTCCTTCCTCCTCTCTTTCACTTTTCTTTTCTTCTTAATTATTTTTTTTACTTTCTTTGCGTTTTTTTATATTTTTTTTATTCATTTTCCTTTTTTTAATGTGTTCTCTTTTTATTTTTATTTTTATTTTTTTTAATTCCCTCCTTCTTCGGCCAGTTGCTGACCATGGCCACAGGCAAGCAAGGCCAGGCGTCTCTAGCCTACACTATGGCCATTTCAGGTAAAGCTTCTTTGGTCTCGTCCTCCTGAACAACTTACCTTTCTTCGAGCCGTCCCAGATGAAATTGAGACTAGCAAAGGATGTTTGAACAGTGTAAGTTGATTACAGAGGATGAATTCTACTATATTGACCCCATTATTTCAGAGGAATGCCCAGAACTAATTGGAGTCAAATCTCATCTCAGGCATGGAGAAGTTTAGTTATGGATCATATGAATGATCAAGGTCGCGTAGAGGGATGCACCTCATAGGATGGACTTGCAACTTTACTGGATTTACTTCCTCTAGGTTGCTGGCGACCGATATAAAAGGGGAAAAGGAAAAAAAATAATTAAAATTTTGATTTTCGAAGAAAGAAAAGATAAAATAAAAATAAATATTATTAAAATGAGTACATAAAGGAAAAACAAATCAGATTTTACATACCAAACGTTGGAAAATGTTTGCTAGTTCATTTTTAGATTTTAGCCAAACAACAGAAAATACCTGTCATTTTCTTGGAGAATGATTTTATGTAGAAACGGCAAATTTTCCGTAAAATAAACGAAACCTAATTCTACCCAAAAAATTACACCAGCCAGCAAAACATGTTTGAAATTGAACGTGCGTTGACTAGAAAAGATAGTGGAGCAGACTTCTCACACCTAATGAAGAAGCAAATCCATTGGTTTGTAAAAGGGGTATTCAACTTGATAAGCCTTTTTTTTTTTATAGTGGTAATGGTAAACTAGCTTTTCTATTTCGGCTTCTAACGTCTATTTATCCATGGATGAATGATTAATGACTCTGTAGAACTCTTCGTGTTTCATGGAGTCATATGTTGATGCGGACTTTTAATAGTGTTCTTGTTTCTTTGTTTGCAACTAATATAAATAATTATCCCGAAGCTTATAGACTTTTTTCATACCCATGGTTTTAGGATTACATTTCCAGCCTCAGAATTGGAACAAGTGATCGTATTGTATGAAAAACAGTTTATAAGCTATATTGCATGGGGCGAGTGTTGACTTTTTCACAACTGCTTTTGGGTCATTCCACGGGCTCTTAAAGTCCTTATTATGGATCGGAAACATTTGTTTTCTATGGTTCCTTTCCTTTATCAAATTGTTGAATGTCCTTGTTTTGTTTTTACTGTTTAGGACTCGCTAGAAATGTGCTTTCTTGAGGATTTCTTACGTGTTCCACCTAGATTTCATGTCCTTGTCCTAGAAGTAATAAGTACCTACTACCAGTTATTGCATTTAAGAGGGAAATGTACCAATTCAGTTATAAATCTTTCAATTCTACTCGCCACCAGAAAAATGAAAAGAGAAAAAAAGGAAAAACAAAAGAAAAAAAATCAAAATTGAAAAGCTATTAAAAATCATAAAAAAAATTGTCCATGCTAGCGCCGGTGGTGCAACATAGGGTGGCTAGCATTGACGTCGAGAGATTTTCGGTCTTTATTGGTCGGATGGACTAAATTGGTACAAATACAAAATGATCTAGGACTGAATTGATACAAATGCAATAGGTTTGGAACTTTCTTTATACTTTTCCCTATTTAGAATGAAGTCATCCACCATTCCGACACATTTCCATCGAGTAGATGATGTGCATTGCTTGCGGCATCATTCGATTGAGTTTTGTATCATGTTTTGAATGACCAGGTTTTGGCGAGGAGTTCTATTTGAAGTATGATTCCGCCACAATAGAAGGATTATTTGAGTGGAAACCGATTCTTTCATTGTCCTTAAGTCAATTTTTTTTAGTGTTATTATCTTTTAAAGAATTTTTTTTCTTTTCATTTCTTCTTCGGGAGGTCTCTTCGCCGGCCATGGCCACAACCAACAACTAGTAGTCGGCAAGCAAGGCCAAGCCTTGCCGGATCAGGTGAGGGTTGCTCTCGCCGCCCAAGGCGAGGCCACCCACGCCCACCCAAGCAATGGCCGCCTATACCCATTGAGGCGAGGGCAACCGGCAAAGGTCGATGAGGGTAGCTCTCACCGGATCCGGCTAGGGTTGCCCTCGCCAAGAGCTGCGAGGGTAGCCATAGCCCGACATTGGCTAGGGTACCCGTCTCTTGATGCCAATGGTCAAGGCTAGAGGGAAAGAAGAAAAGAAAAAAAAGGAATAGACAAAACGAAAAATACTCAAATAAGTATTAATATTATTAAGATCGACAATTGGTTAGTTTAAATATTTTTATAATGAAAAATAAAAAAAAAAAGAAATTTGTTCCCCAAATTCTACAAATAATAATAAAATGATTGAGGAAGTTTTATGATGCGTATGGTAACGTTTCGTTTTCCTAGAACATATTTAGAACATAATCATTTTTTTGTATTTCTATTCTCACCTACCATTTTTGAGAACAGAATCGCGTTTGGTAAGTAAAAAAAAAATACTTTTTTCGCCCAAAGGAAGGATTTGCAACCGGCGGCGGGGGCGGGGGGCCGGTGGCGGGCGGGCGGCAGCCGCTTGAGCTCCTCGCCAACGATGGTAGGCGGTGGTGACTTGCACGAGCTTGCCCTTGAGTTGTTTCTAAAAAGTGTTTCAAAACCCGGAAATAAGTTTTTTTTTGTTTCTTTTTTGGCTTCAAAAGTGTTCATTTTTTTTCAAAAGTGTTCAGTCTGAACACTTTTGGAACATTTTTCAACCATACGCGTTTTCTTGTTCCGAAAGTGTCTCCTCTGAAACACTTTTAGAAGAGAAATACTTTCCAAGGAGTGTTACCATACGTGCTCTTAATTGACAATGTACGTTTCCAATAATAGTTCTAGAAAAAATGGATTAGTCTTTAGACCATTGGATTGGTCACACCAGAAATTATACATGTGATCATCCCATGCCTCCTAATTCCAATGCTCACCTATTTCTCCACTCGGGCATTTTCAAGCACTCCTGATTCATAACTACCTAATTAAAGCCTCCTTATTACACCAGGCAAAAGGATTTTCACTTCTCAGTGGCAAAGGTTCTGCTTCCACGATCATCCACTGCGTTTTTATGGCAATGTATGCTGGAAAAGCTCCATATATAAATATTCTTCTTGACCACCAAGCAACTGCATAATTCAATTGTAAAGTCCCCCCTTTTCATGAAACAAATTCTCGAGTGTTCATTGTCTTGTCATCACCTTTCTCTTCATTAATAGATTTTAGGATCTCGCTGGGATGAAAGTGTAAGATTAGAGGTGGATCTCGCCATGATTGCTATATTTATTTGCCATTCATAACTCTTGCTGTTGAGCTTGCACCGTAATACTATTACACTATCGCCTTCTCAAATCCCAAGATTTTAGCGTGGATTTAGTAGGCCCACAAAGGAAAGGTACGGTCTCACGAAGAAAATGATGCATTTATTCGTCAAAATAAAGTCTGACATACTTTCGTCGTCAAAGGCAAAAATAAAAGATCAACTTCTTATAAGAATTAGGTTTATGTGATGCACAGTGGTCGATCATGCTGTAAATCTTTCAATAAAGTGAATCTCCAAGGGGACTTTTGATATTCTTTTCGCGTTCACTGGCTTTCTCTATTTTTATGATATTTGAGGTTAGTTAATTTCTTAGAGCATTCCCCATGGCATTCACTCTTTAGATTGAAAGATTTATTATGATATTCTTAAACTTACAATGCTTTAATCAAATTTGGTCATTAAATATATGAACTTGCAGTCATTCAAGATCCATAAGTTTCCTGATTAAAGCTAGTAGAAAAATCGACAGCATAATCTTTCAATCTTTTCGTAAACGGAATGAGAAAAGATTTAAATCATCTTTTATCATTTCTGAATAATTGATATCTGCAAATTTAATTGATCTATTGTGATATTGTACATGGTGTCACCCGCCATCTATTTCAACAATAGTTTGATATCTAGTATTCTGAACCGTATGTACCAAAAGGCAAAATAAATCTTCAATTCGAACAGTAATATTGTGTTTTTGGACCTAGAACACCCTTAATATATATTGAGAGATTTTATTTTTTTGCTGTTTTTGTTTAATAATGTGTTTATTTAATAACCGCGTTCCATATTGTTACTCACACTTGTCCACTTTTTCGTTTCTTTCCTTTTTTCCCATTCCAAAGATGAGTTTTTTTTAAGCTATTACATATATTACCTTCGGATTCGCCCAGAAAACATATCAATTTGCTAGGGGGAAAAAGGGCAGAAAGATAACAAATTTACCCTAATTTGCCCTAAACTCTCAATATAGCATAGTGGATATGACTCCGAGAGGAATGCTTATTAGAAGATAAAGCTGAATCAACTATATATGTCGATCAAGATACACTGCTATAAACTCATCCAATTACCCATGAAAGATCTGCAATTGGTAAATACTTGGCTAATTATCTTCAAGGGAAACTATAAAAAAAATTCTAAACGTTTTGCACTCTTTTCAGTTTAGTCCTAAATCTTTTCACCTTTTATCAATTCAGTCTTATTGGTTGGAAATCGGCGACGTGGATGCCAATGGTCCTATGTGGCACCGCTGGCATTGACTTGGATAAATTTTAGTAACATTTCACTATTTATTTGAATATTTTATTTTCCCCCCTTTTTCCGTTTTTTCCTTTTTTATTTTCTTTTTGCTTCCGGCCTCGACCTCCCTCGCTCAACATCGGCGTCGGTGGCCCTTGGCTGAAGCATTTATCTTTTAATCGAAGAAGGAGACGTGAAGATGGGTCATGACGAAACCTTTTTGCTGTTGTTCCTCTGTTTGCTTCTCGTTCCCAACTTCGTCTGGCACTACCCAACTTTGAGAGAGATAGAGATAGAGAGAGAATGTATAATAATTTTTTCTATATTAATCATTCATTCCGATGACAATATGCATGAATATTTTAACTTACCTCATTAGTACAAATAGCTAGCAAGGTATGAGGAAAATGATAAACTTGCTAAAACAACGAGCAACGTGCTGAATTAGCGTTGCTTTGATTTCTAATTGTATAACTTTTATCACGTTTTTATATTGTGCTATGTAATAATTATGATCATGAAATGTTTTCAATGCATCGAGAATTCAATGAGACAAAATTAACTAGAAGTCAATTATAGTTTCACCTATTTTATCTACAAGAATATTCGTGTGATGCTTTTACGGAAAAGAAGAAAAGAAAAGAAAAAGAACTCTCTCTCTCTCTCTCTCTCTCTCTCTCTGGTTGAAATTGCAACTGAGTATCAAGTTTAACATTGTTAACCTAGAATCATATAGGCATCCCGCAATTCATTCTCTATATTCTCCTTTTACCCTTTCTTGAATGAGTTATTCTATCGTTTGCTAAAATAACTGCTTAGGGCACTCACCTCAACCAAGATACAAAATCCAAAGTCATAAGTAAACACATAAACAGAAGTTCCACATTGGCCAATCAAACAAAAAGATTAGCCATAATCAAGCTCAAGGTCTACGTCCGTACGTGCAACAATCCATCCAATTCAGGATGGCAGGTGTTGTGCCCACTCTCAAAAGGGAACAAGAAAAAAAACAACTCTCTCTCTCTCTCTCTCTCTCTCTCTCTCTCTCTCTCTCTCTCTCTCTCTCTCTCTCTCTCTCTCTCTCTCTCTCTCTCTCGCGATCTCTTTGCATGTTTGGTTTTTCTCGCGGGGTTTACGGTTAAATAGAATTATTGAGCTTGAGGATGATCTTATACTTGAGTCTAGCTCTGGACTAAAATTTGCACATGCGTGCACAGAGCCACCGAAAGGAAAAATGTAGTCAAAGAGAGCTTAATTCGAGTATTTGATAAGCATGGCATTAGCATTTCCTTTGTTCATTGTAATTATCTTTTTGCAAGTCTTGCCCTCTCAAAATTGATTTTCTCTCGCCAGGATGTGAAACACACACTTCCGCTAAATGCTGTACAAGGTGATCATGCATGCAGATCCTCGAAGTACAAGTTGATAGCTACTCAAAGTAAAGGTACAAGTTTACACCCGAATGTCAATGTGCCAACGAGCACGCCCACTCCTATCCTTATGCGCGTTGGATACTTTATCCCATATGTAGCCACTGACTATCCTTATTTACCAACTTTTACATGAGTATGTTTATTAACTTTTCTTCAATTAAGTTGTTAACTACTTTGAATTAACTAATATCATTTCAGTTCATTGCCATTATTTGTGTCACTTACACGCATTATATAGGTTTTAACTCTGTATATTTCTCATACAGTTTGGCGATTCAGCAGAGCATGGGCTCATACGTTTGAGGTTGCCAACTTTTATTTGAGTGGAAAAAGAATTTATTTCTTCGAATTTTTTGGAAACAAACGAGGTTTTTTTTTTCTGCTAAATTTTTATGAGGCTTAACAACTAATTTTGAAATATCAAATTTGAGTTGCTCACCGCTTTTCTTATTTATTTTAGATTTTATCAACTATTTTATTGACTTACTAACCTTTTGTTTGCCTTATTTATCGATTTTATATTTACTAACTCTCTTCAGAATGGTCTTGCAAGCCTTTGGCTTCCCGGAAATGTTCTCCAATCTCACCTTGACTTGTGTTAAAACTCCGAAGTTCTCTATCTCTATAAATGGGGAGCTCCATGGGTTTTTCTCAAGTTGTAGAGGCATACACCAAGGCGATCCTATCTCAGCTTATTTATTTACCCCGATCATGGAAATCTTCATAGGTATTATTAATGTTCAAACTCGCCAACCAGGTTTAAAATTTTATTGGAGATGCAAAGCCACTCGGCTTTCCCATCTTTTCTTTGCGGGTGATGTCTTTATCTTTGCCGAGGCCAACCATGCTTCTATTTCCTTGCTTGAGGCGGGCCTTGAAAAATTTTCCGAATGGTCCGGGCTTAAACCAAATGTAAACAAGAACGAGATTTTCTGCTTGGGGGGGCTCGGAAGAGCTTTGTCGGTGGCTCCTCTCCTCTCTTGGTTTCCAAGAATGGTCACTTCCGGTTCGTTATCTCGGAGTCCCCATAATTGCCGCCAGACCGAATAAGGTGGACTGCAACATGTTGGTTAATTCTATTACAACTAGAGCCCAATCCTGGTCTCAATGGTTCTTTTCTTTCGTTGGACGATTGCAAATGGTTAAAACAAGTACTACACTCTATCCATGTCTTATGGGCAAGTGTTTTTATACTTCCGAAGTCAGCCTTACTTAGCATTGAGCATATCCTTAGGCAATTTTTATGGAAGGGCCCAAGTTTAGGCACTGGTGGTGTTAAGGTTTCTTGGGAAAATACATGCCTCCCAAAGGAAGAAGGGGGCTTGGTATCCGCAAACTCTCGGATTGCAATAGGGCGGCTATGCTCAAACATATATGGATACTTTTTACGGATAAAAAGTCCATGTGGTGCAAATGGATCCATTCCACATTTCTGAAAAACACCAACTTCCGGGTTTCTAAGAAGCCGACATTTTGCTCTTGGGAATGGAAAAAATTTCTGGATCTACGCTTGGATTATCACCGTCTTTTCCTTTGGCCGGTCGGTAATGGCGGTAGCATTTCCTTTTGGTTTGACTCTTAGTACCCGAAGGGGCCTCTTTACAAGATATTTTATGATAGGGACATATATAGCTCATGCATCTCTCGGAAGGCCACAAGTGCTGGATTTTCTATCCATAACTCATTACCCTACTCAGGTGGCGGCCACCATTGACTCCTGGGTGGAACCTTTTCCAAGACTTGTCCCGGAGAGTAGTGATATCTTTCTTTGGCTTGGTCATTCCTCGGGAGTTTTTTTCAATTGCCTCAGCTTGGGATCTTACTCACAACAGAGGACATGTGGTACCTTGGCACTCATTTATTTGGGATTGACATGTTGCCCCTTGGCACTCTTTCCATTTGTGGCTCACTACCCTTAACAGGATGCCAACACAGGTATTTTCACTCAACTATCATAGAATTATGAATGGAGTTTGTGCCTTTTGCAGTTGCCGCCGGACTCTACGGATCACCTATTCTTTGAATGCCGATTTACAGGTGTCCTTGCACTATTTTGGGCTACCAAATGTAATTTGGCTTGGCACAACTCTACCTGGCACGACAACCTTCGTTGGGCTATGCGACACATTCACGGCTAACACTTCCACCAAAGTATTGCGAGATTCTCTTTCACTGCATTGTGTCACATGATATGGACAGAATGGAATCATATTCTCTTCCGTAATAAGCAATTTAACTTGCCTACTCTTAAGGCTCATCTTCGGAAGGTTGTCAAGGATAAGGCATTAACATTCACGAATGTACATGATTCTCCACGTAACCATAGGATGCAAGCCAGCTAGGCCATTACCGCTTCAAATTTTGACTGACTCTTGGCTGTTGTCTTTTGGCCCTACCCATTTTTTTTGTAATGGGTTGCCTGTTTGGCCTTTGGTTTATGCGCAGCTTGTCTTTTGTATAGGTGTTGTATCCGCTTCTCTCGGCCTAGCATGTATATGTTAGCTAGCCGTTAGCTTGGCCCTTTGTTGTCTCTTTACTTTCTTACCCGAGCTGCCCTTGCGCTTTTAGCAACACTTTTGTGGTGTGTGGCGGATGTTTATTTTTGTAATCAGCTTTTTTTTTTTGTTCAATACACTTCTTACTTTAACCAAAAAAACTCTCTTCAGAAATCATCAACCTTAGTTAGAGTGATTACCCTGATGAACTCTCATTTGAGTTAATTACCGATGTTTATTTGAGTTTTTTAATTACAACTTCTCTTATCTTAACAAGAAAAAAAATGTCTTACCAATGGCTTCATGTTATTAAATGAAATTACCAACTTTTATATGAGTAAACTTATTAATTTTCCTTTGATTAAGTTGTTAACTACTTTCAATCAAAAAATATGATTTGAATTTATTGCCACCATGATCTATATTTTTGTTATTCGTTCCATGATCTCTATGTTGTTCGGTAAGTTTGTCGTTCCTCCTCCAGCTCAAGCTTGCAGGGCCTTAGCCTTGTTGCGAGTCACAGAAAAATGAGATGCAATGATTTTATGTCTTTCCAGAATAGGCGAACTTTAGCGTTTCAGACTCTAATAAATTCCACCGTAATAAAGTATGCATTTTCTTTCTCACTACGCAGACAAGCCATGTTAGATCTAAATGTGGGCATATGCGAATAGATAGTTGATCAGCAAGGACCAACAGTGGCAGCGATGCTGGCATTGAACTCGGGGATATGGGAATATCCACATGAATTGGAGCTATATGCGACAGAATTCACAAGTAAAGCTGCAACACGTTTCACGTGGTTTGGGAGGACTACCACAGCCATGACGATGAATCCAAGCTCATACAAATTTTTGTAACTTAATTCGGTGTGTCACAGGCAGCTTTCAAGAGCAATCAAGGATCGCTTGCTTGCTCACCTAAATCGTAGAGAGAAAGTGTTTAGAGAGAAATGCTTTGATATAGAATGCTTTGTATTGATACAAATGAGGAGAGAACACCCTATTCATACTAGAGGGCCTTTCATTAAAATTGTTGATAATCTCTAAATCTAATTGGCTTTGATTGCATCTCCTCATCTAACCAACTACCGATATTAAAGAAGAGTTCTAGAATACGATACAATTATCGTATCGCCCACCCCTGAATCAAGAAAATCCCAGAGAAAAATAGAGACCAAGACATTTAAGTCTTCGGTCAATGTGGTTGACTGGTTGCCTCAGGAAAACCTTGGTCCATGACATGCGCACGTTGCCTCTTCTAAACTATCCTGTAAGAGAGCACACTTTTTGTCTGTTTTGCAAATTTCTCTCTTTTTCCTGGCTAAGCCCTCTTTTTGTTTTTCTCTGACCTTCAACTCTCTGGCTTTGCAGCTCCTTGTCTCCAGTTAGACCCTTTTTTTTTTTTCATTTTTTAAACACGAAATTGAGCCTCTTATCATTCTCCTACTATCCATTGTAATATTCGCCTTGAAATTTTGGCCTAAATTGTCGAACTTTGAAGTAGGGTTGAAGAAGAGGGGATTTGGTCGATTTGGCTAATAGGTTTTTAAACTGGGACAAACCATGCTAAACGACATCTCTTGGGGCACAGATATGAGATGATGTTGGATTTCTCACGTCACAAATCGAAGTTTGGCACTTAAAGTGATTGCTTTTTTTCAAAAATAGAAAAAGCTGAGTGTTGTACGAAAATTATGATACTTGTAGTATCCTTATTAGAAACATCTGAAAGCAAGAGGATAAGTTTACCGCAAAATAGTTTGTTTGAAAATTTGGCCGTGAATTTGGGATTTTTTTTTATTTATTACCAAAATTGGGACGATTTTCATTTAAATTTGAAATGGTGTCAGAGATTTAAGAAGTTATAATTCTACGTGTGAGAGAGATTCATCTTAAAATTTCAATCTTGCAGCTCAGTTGATGTACAGGGTTATATTTACATATCATATTAGGTTAAATCTTGACGCTAAAAAGTTCATTATTTAAAATTTTTTTCCAAAATAAATCTAGTCATTATACATTTGTCTTTCGTTACTAATTAAAAAATTTTGCTGGTGTCATTAAGAAAACTCATAAATTATGATATATGTTTAGAAAAATTAATTGAGAGTGTTGTTCGAAAGTTATGATACTTGTAGTATCCTTAATTGAAACATCCGAAAGCAAGAGGATAGGTTTACGCGAAATAGTTTGTTTGCGAATTCGGCCGTGAATTTGGGATTTTTTTTATTTATTACCAAAATTGGGATGATTTTCATTTAAATTTGAAATGGTGTCAGAGATTTAAGAAGTTATAATTCTGCGTGTTAGAGAGATTCATCTTAAAATTTCAATCTTGTAGCTCAGTTGATGTACAGGGTTATATTTACATATCATACTAGGTTAAATCTTGACACTAAAAGTTCGTTATTTAAATTTTTTTCCAAAATAAATCTAGTCATTATACATTTGTCTTTCGTTACTAATTAAAAAATTTTGCTGGGTGTCATTAAGAAAACTCATAAATGATGATATATGTTTAGAAAAATTAATTGAGACTATGCATTCTATTTCAAGTGAACATCAGGGCACTCGGAGGGTGAACTTATATTGCTACCTTGTCATGGAATATATGCAAAATATCCAAATATATCTCAGAGATCATGACATTATTAGAAATTTCTAAAAAGAAAATGTCACTTCATGAAGATGAGATTGGGGACAGATTTGCCCTTTCCAAGTTCCACATGCCCATTGTAGCTCGTATTCTCATCTAGAAGTCAAGTTGAACGGACACCAACTTCTCAGAAATCTAGTGGACTTTTAGAGGCATTATGTAGAATGTGCGAAGGTGGACTCTGTTCTTCTAGTGGTACTACAAGTTTGACCCGAAAAGAATCAATTTTCCTCTGAAAATGGAACTTTATTATATTATATTTTATTGAAGTTGCATTTTGCCTTTTGTAAAAAGGTAGAGCACCAGATTTGTAACTATTATGGAAATGCTGTATTACCTAGCCAATAACAAAATAAATCAATTATACATATCCACCTAACCTAGTTTGGGAAAAGCCCTCTCTATGTTCTTAGTCAAGCCTAAAGTGTAATCAAAGGTTAGCTCTAACAAGCGCAAGTTGCTCAATCCTTGCTTCTTGCTTTCAAGCCCAAGTCTAAATTTGCTTAGTTAGGTTGCTTGAGTTGCGAAAAAGGTTATTTTTCAAAACCTATTCTATAATGACACCTTTGCCTTATATAGTCAGGGGCCTTTTCTTGCTGGGCTTACAAAATTACCAACAAATTAGAGAAGGGATCAAGGGGCAACCAACCTAGGGGGTTAGATTGCTTTCACTGGTGGCGGGTGGACAAAGGCTGTTTTGGACAAGTAGTCGGGGGCGAGTAAAAAAACCCAATAGTTCCATTTTCCATCTTTTTTATCAATAAGAAACCAAGGCAAATCGGGGACTATGGTGAGACAGGAAAACACCTAATCCCATTCCAACCTCGATATGTGGAATCGTCTTGTGCCATATGTACAAAGATTGTTCGGGCGACATGGTCCAAGCCCAGTGAAGAAATGCAAATTTTAAAGATTTTGCTCATTCTTCGAAGTTGGCTACTGACCGAAAATGCCTACCTTTATTTAGACAAGGAAAGTCATCGATAGAAAACACATGTTTTCGAAGAATCTCTATCCAGCAAACAAGTTTGAAGGGGACAAATTAAATCCAGTTACGTCTCTTTACATTCTCATTGTAATTGTAAGAGCATCCATTTCTAGCCTATCCAATTCCAGGAAAATTAAAAAAAAAAAATCCTTCCCATGCAGATGATATATCCATGTACCTTTGGCGGGGAAACTTGCATCTCAGAATGATAAGTTCACATTTTTTCTAACTAAATTTGATCAAAGCATAATCGTAATAATCCTTTAATCTAAGTAATTAATGCGTTTGAAAATGCTTTAAACCCCAAATATATAGAGAAAAAAGGAAATTACCCATGTGTCCATTAATTTTTGTGAAAAATTTATTGTAGTTTGTTATTTTTTCTTAACAATAGCTAGTAAAAATTCAAAAACTCGAACTTGTGCAAATTTCAAAAGATACAAAAAATCCAATGACAGTGAATCAGAATGGTATGTTGCCAGGGACAATATTGAAATTTATACGTAAAGTGAATTTCTAACATTTTAAATCGAAATACCTTAAATCTCTTATACTTTTCAAAATTTAAGAATAAATCGTTCCTATTTTTCCTTAAGCTAAACCATTATGATTTATCAAAATCTCACCTTTTTTTTTTTTTTGGTCAGAATCAAGATCTCACTTCACACACCCAAATTATTTGTGCATGAAGCGTGTGCTGTTTTGCTGGATAGTTTAGAAGGAGAGCACATGCGCGTAATTTACTCGAGATTATATTTCTAATATAAAAAAAAAAAGGAAAAACAAGACCCGATTTACACCATGTAATTTTATAGACTAGCTGAGATTAGATAAGATACGATAAACACCTTCGATTTGGCATGTCATCATAAAATCTTGATTATCAATTGCTATTTAACGGAAAGATCTTGTTTGGTATCCGTCCGCCATTGAATACTGGAAAGGAAGATCTCTCCAAACAACTTTGTACTCTCGTTCTTCTCCTTCCGCCACTGCTTGGATTCCTCGCCGGGGAAGGTACTTCTTTTCTCTTGTTTTTTGGCCCTAGGGTTTGCTGTCGTTGTTAATCTTTAACCATGTCACGTGCTTTCTTATGTTCTTTCTTCCTTGTTGTTAATACTCGCCTGCAAACGAAAGGGAACCCATCCTCAAAGCGAACGCGTTAAACTTATTTGAGTTCATAATACAAACAGACACATGACATACATAGCGACGTGCATCAATCAGGAAGCGCAGAGGATAACTTCCCTTGTCTTCTCATATGATTTCCGGTATATTCTTCAGGATAGACTGAGGAACTCATGGACGCAAGGCCCCTGCTTCAGAAAGCTCAATGCCAACATTTTACGGATATGGAGGGTCGCTCGATGCCCATGCCACACAGTCCACTGACTCTCTTGTCCAAGTTCCTTGGCGCATTCCGCACCCGGGTTTGTCGTGCCGCCAAGAAATGCCCGACCACAAACTTGAATGAAGATCAAGATGTTCGCAGGTCCACACAATTGTGTGATCTGCCCGATGACATTCTTTGGCACATCCTGAGTTTTCTCCTAGTGAAAGATGTGGTAAGAACGAGTAGGCTGTCGAAAAGGTGGGATTATTTGTCTAGGAACAATCCTAAACTCGATATCTCCATCCCCAGTTTGCCAGGGCAGACGCACGTCGTCAACTTTGCGAGCAAGTCATTGTTACTCCACAACTTCCCCCTCAAAGTGTTTCGCTTATATTGCGATACTAATGTTGAAAACAGATCTCACATCCATACTTGGATTACAGCTGCGATAAAGCGCAAAGTCGAGAAGCTCCACGTGCACTTATATGGAGTATTGCTCGAATCCTTGTTGCCTAATTGTGTCTTCAACTGTGAAACACTGATAGAGTTCCATTTATTTATGCCGCATGAACTGAGGCTCCCTTCGTTAGTTTGTCTGAAAAGTCTCAAGGTCTTAACTCTTGAGTGGGTTGATATTGGGAGCGCTAATTCGGTAGGGAAGCTTCTTTCATTCCCCTCTCTTGAGGTGTTGTCTCTCATAAATTGCAAGTGGAGGAGACTCAAGGTTCTTCATATTAGTGCTGCCAAGCTTTTGAGGCTGCACATACTTGAGCATTACTCGCAGAAAGAGGATTTGGAAAGTCCATTCTGTTTATCGATCCAAGGAGCTCGTATAGAGTCCTTTACTTATAATGGGCGATTTATCCATCGGTATGAAATATCAAGTTGGTCTTCCCTAGAAGAGGCTTGCATCGTTATTAGGTTCGACTGGCATCATTATCTCCTTCATAATGCCTCTGGATATAAGCTCTTAAAGGATCTCTCCAGCGTGAAACATCTGACCTTAAATGATACAAACAAGGTATGTCTACTTATCATGCAATATTTTCTATAGTCCTTTTTCATAACTCTCTATAGTCCTTTTTCATAACTCTTGATTGGTAATGGCAATCTTAACTGTTTTTTTGTCTTTCTTATTTAGTTTCTACATGAGAGGTCGGATTTTCTCAACTCTCTCCCAGTCTTCTCTAACCTCAGCCAATTAAAATTCAAATCAAATTATCCTTTGCTATTAGAAAATAGATTTCTTGTTCTCATGCTCCACAAATGTCCTCATTTGAGTCATCTGGAGTTCACTGAGGTATGTAATTGGCCTATGTTAGCATTTTCAGTGGAATTTGACTGTTGAGATTAAATCAATTAACGCGCAAATGCGATCTATCAGGGCATTTATGCGGAGTCCGAAACTATCGATGTGATATTCAACCCTGTACCTCACTGCTTCCTATCATCACTTAAGGTGATCAAAGTTCGTAACTTTCGAATGGGTGAAGCACTCCTAGCTATGAGTATTCTATTGAGGACTGCCCGAGTTTTGGAGAAATTATTCATACTACCGCAGCAAATGCAACTTGCAGGGAACTTGCTGCAACTCCTGAATAGTCTTCCTAGGGTTTCAGATAAATGTGAAGTTTTGTTAGGTGTGTGAACTTTCTTCCATGCTTGATTATGGGAGTTGAATTTCTATTATTAGTAGTTGACACTGAAACTCATTTTGTCATTATAGTGGCTCTTTGGTCAAGATTGATTTTTATTACTCTGCTGAATTAACTTATTTTATTTTTACCTTTTATAACATACTTTGAGTATAATCAGTGGTAGTGACTTTACTTTGAGTGACTATGAACTCCTAGAGTCGCATATGACCTTTTTTTAGTCTATTCATTCTTCTTTAAAGGACACAGTGACTATTCATACAATTACTCCCACCTTTTCGTGAGACAGGACAATTTACGCGACTAGATGTCAAATTCTCATCACCTAATCTTTAAAAATCTTCAGCTTTAATCGTAGAAAGAAGCTAACTTTTACTTTATGCAGATTGGTGCTTCATACGTTGCTTTGTTTTGCCTAACAACTGGAGAGGCCTTTGTTAGTGAAACTTCAGCATCATTATTAGGGAGAATTCCTGGCTTTGTTCAAATGAAATTGCATTTTGAGCTTTAATTTAATCTGAGGGAAGATGTTTTGTTTAAATTTGACCTCTCTAATTCTTAAATGCTACAAAATGTCCTCGTATAGTGGTACCATGTGATTTTTCAGATTCTTTTCACATGCACCTCAAATTCGACTGCCTGATATGTTTGAAAAGTGTCACTGTCTCTTAATTCGTTGAAGCCAAAATGTCTCCCTCTTCTACGTTCCGAGTTCTAGCTCAGTTTGATCATTTGGGTCAGGCTATATTTCTATTCTGGATTGGAGATACAAGCCGTTTTGCTTCTTATAGCTAAGGTTGTGATGGTGTGGTTTACCCTCTGCTGAAGTCACACACGTTGGTCATGAATTCCACGCTCTTTTGTTGCTGGATAAATTCGTGGTTTCTCGAGATTTATGAGACATTTGCATGGTTTCTGAACCGGATGGGACATAATCAATGTCGTTGCCATTTAGGTGATGGTTGAGCTATGATTTAAGGTTTTCCTCGAGATGAACTTGCTGGAGGAACTCAACGAATTATCTGTATTGTATTGATGTGTTCAGTGATACGTGCTCAAGTAATGTCACTTGCGATGCGAACGTTCTCGCTCTAAGGTATTTTTTTACGGATTTCAAGCAGCCGTGGGCATGCAGAACATGTTCGAAATTAAATTTGCATTGACCAGAAAAGATGCTGAAGCAAACCTCACACCAAGTGGAAAAGCAAGTCCATTGGTTTTTGTTTTAGTTCAGGTGTAATGGGCATTTCAACTTCAACAAAAAATGTAGAAAGCGTTTCAGCCGGCCATTAGGGAAATAGTGGTTATCACAAGTTAAACTTGTGAAACTTGACAAAAGAAGTAAACAAGAAGCTAATCAAGCAGAATAAATAAAATTGTTCATGATAAAAGAAGAAATATAATCACAAATAAATAGATAAATCCGGTGTCAATAAGTAGAATAATAAGCATGGAAAAAGTTTCGAGCAAAAAACAAAAAAATAAGCATGGAAAAAGGTTCACACACCTAACAAAAATTCACAGTGCTCGGAAGCCCTAGGAAGAAAATTTAGGAGTTGCAGCAAGTTCCCCGGGAGTTGTTGTGCCCGCGGAGGATGTATAAATAATTTCTTTAAAACTCCAGCGTACCTTAGTAGAATCTTTAGGGCCCAGAGTGCTTTATAATCCGCTTCAAAGTTGTGAATTTCGATCAGAGGATAGAAAACACGGAGGCGGAGGGTCGAAAATGGCATCGACTGTTTTGGAATTCACATAAATGCCCTGATTCATCACATTTGGACGTTAGTTTATTTGATGTTCATCTTAGCGTGGAAGTGGAAACAATAAGACAATTACATACCCCAATGAATTTCAGATGAGTCAAATGAGAACACTTGTGGAGAATCACAAAAACGAATCTAGATTCTAAGAGCAAATCATTGAACGTGCCAAATTCCAATTCACTGAGATGACAGAATTCTGGAAGAAAGTTGAGAAGAGTCGGTCTCCCGTATAGAAGCTAAATAAGAAAGCCAAAAAGACATTAGAAAGTTAAGACTGCCATGTCAAATTCACAATCATCAAAGGTGAAGGCTCAAGCACCAAAAAGTGTAATAAATAGACATGTACCTTAGCGGGATTAGATAAATTCAGACGCTTCACGGACAAAATATATCCTTTAAGGCGTCCTCGGGGACACTTTTCAGACTTTCAAAACATGCGAGCTTCCACCATTTAAAAGCCGGAGATGATGTGTTTTGTCAACAAATCGAACTGCATCTCTTGATTTGGTTGGTGTTTGCGAAGGGGGAAAAAAGAAAGAGCCCACCTTCATGCCCCAAAAAAGTTGGACAATGATTGACGGAAGCCGATCAAATTGGTAATTTTCCGAAATTCGCCCACATTTGAAAATTTCAAATTGGTAATTTTTGGGTAATAAAAAAAAATCGAATTGGTACATACTTGACACATTTACCCTCTGTTGCTTTTGTTAAATTTTATTATGAAATTACTTAGGTCAGCGACAAATGATGATAAATAGTTAAGGTAGCAAGTTCATATGGAAATCCATAACTCTATGTATGTTTCTTTAATTGGCCATAATCTAAAAATAACTAGGGCTCATTCTCTCTCTTTAGAGCACGGAAAACTCTAGATGGTCTTCTCCTTCATCTGCATCTTTGATCTTAGTAATGATGCATCGGAACTCGTTCATCTTTTTGCCTTTGCTAATTATTTTTTTTTTTGTAGATTTGTTCGGCGCACTAATCCAATTCAACAAATTAGGATGTTCAGTTGCCTAAAATTTAAGTGGTTTGAAGAGAAGCGCGATCCGGATAAATAAAAAAAAAAAAGAAAGGAAGAAGAAAAAGAGAATTTCTATGTGGATTGCTACGTCAATTAAGTTATTATCATGTGTCATCTAATTCATTAATTTTATGAAATTTTTTTTATGGAAGTTAAAAGATGGCGCGGGGCTTTTGGTGGTCTAGTTTGTAATTTTTGGTGAGATAATAATTTAAACTTATCATTGATATTAATTAATCGTTCCTCTGCCGTGCGTATGATATGAAAACGATTCAGTGGTTGAACTGATTTCGACACGTCGTGTCGGTCAACGATTTGACGCTGTGAAAATAAAGAGGGGAAAAAGAAAAGGAGAAAAGAAGAACTGGTCCCATGAAGAATCCAAACGCTGCGCTCCTTTCTCATGCGAGCGCAAAAGCTGGAAAAAAAAAGAGAAGAGAGGAATTATAAGTAGCAAAAAGGTGAAGAATCAAAAAACCACACGGGAGTTTTGCATGGTTCTTCTTTGCGTAACTCGGTGGAGGTTAGGGTTTCGAATCTCTTTTTGGCGAAGCGGCGATGGAGACTCGCGTGGGGAACAAGTTCCGGCTCGGTAGGGGGAGGATCGGTCGTCTGTCCTCGGGAGACATCTATCTCGGTCCGTCGTCCACTTGGTTTGCCGATCCCCCACCCTTTTTGTTGTTGAAATTTTTGGCTGTAGTGGTTGATGTGGGATGGCTTTGCAGGTACTCATATACAGACGAATGAAGAGGTCGCCATCAAGCTTGTGAGTGGTCTATAATCTTCTTCGGGCTTGTTGTTTTGAATTTGTTTGAGAGACTTACAGCATAGTTTGATTGATTCATTTATGTTTCTGAGATATGTGGTTTTCAAAACTGTATTTGCTCGCTGATTGATTTTCAGGAGAGAAAAAAAAAAAGCATCCTCGATTGCTGTATGAAACAAGAGTGTGTCGGCTCCTGCAAGGAGGAAGTAATCTTCCTTCTCCACGGCTATTAATTCAATGTTGTTCCGTCAATGCTATTACTATAACTACTCATTCTCCGACTTCGCAGCTGGGATTCCGAATGTGAGATGGTTTGGTCTCGAGGGACAATACAATGTACTTGTGATGGATTTGTTTGGACCCAGTCTTGAAGATCTATTTAACTTCTGCGGCAGAAAATTTTCCTTGAAGACGGTTTTGATGCTTGCAGATCAAATGGTTTGATTCGTCGCTTGCAATGTCTCTGTGTTTTCGATTAGAGTGTCTTTGATCCGTGCTGATGCTTATGTTTTTGTTAGATTGATCGTGTGGAGTTTGTTCACTCCCAGTCGTTTTTGCATCGAGATATCAAGCCAGATAATTTTGCAATGGGCTCAGGAACAAGTGCCAATCAGGTTTGTGCTTTTTACGTATTGTTTCGACTTGTGTGATACCTTTTTGGATCTAGTAAGATGTAACGTGGTTCTCTTCATACCTGTCTTCAGGTGCACGTTATTGACTTTGGTCTGGCCAAGAAATACAGAGATAGGTCAACTCGTCAGCACATTCCCTACGGCAGGTGAGTTAAGCTTTCGAGGATATCTCTCCTTCTTGTAGGTTACTTACATGCTTAAATTAGTATTTGTACCTTTCTTTTTGCAGTGATTGAGTTTTCTCTTAACCTGTTCACCATGTTGTATCTTGATGCCATTGGCATTATGCTTCAGAATGATTACCTAAAAGAAGGTCGTGCTTAGGTCCTGATTTTAGTCTACGCAGATGATGTCATTGCTGTCATGTGGACTTTAAGCCTGCATTGTTGAGGCAATTCTATTCAGATGATTGCAATCGTTATCTTTTATGACCTGTGGAATTTGGTTTCTTAGTAAGATTCTGTCCTTGTACATGAGGAATACACAAGAACAATGAATAAAAAATAACAGAAAAACCAATGACAAACTTGTTATGCTGCCCTAACTTTATTGTGTTTGTTGATTGAACAAAGACTTACCATTCGAGGCTGTGGGCATCATGGTGAGCAGTTGCTCATTGTGTTTGTTGATTGAACATCCAGGAAAAACAATTTGACTGGAACCGCAAGATATGCAAGCATGAACACTCATCTTGGCATTGGTACGGTAACCCATTCCTTTATTGGGAGTAGTGAAGCTCTTTGGTTTTTTTTCGTTTTCCTTTTCATTGCTGATTTTCTTATCTCTTCTGTTGTTGGTCTTCATAGAGCAAAGTCGGAGGGATGATCTAGAGTCTCTTGGTTATGTTCTTATGTATTTTCTAAGAGGAAGGTAAGGGTTGCTGCCTATCTTAAATTTTTTATTAGGTGATAGGTTTTTAGTTTTTTTCCAGTAATTAGAACTACTCCTTTCTTTTGCAGTCTCCCTTGGCAGGGATTGAAAGCAGGAACCAAGGAAGAAAAGAGTGAGAAGATTAGTGAGAAAAAGGCTTCCACCTCAATTGAGGTATGTTATCTCTTTGTGAGCATATTAGGGTCATTTCTGGTTCTATGGACTCATGAACTCTGATGCTTCACAGGCTCTTTGTCGTGGTTATCCGACAGAATTTGCATCCTACTTTCACATTTGCCGTTCACTGCGGTTTCGTGATAAGCCAAATTATTCTTACTTAAAGAGACTATTCCGTGACCTCTTCATCCGCTTGAAGGTTTTGTATACATTTCGACCTTTTTGATTTAGCCGACTCCTTATGTATGTATTTGCCAATACAGATCATTTGTTTATCTGTAAGTGAGCCACGGCATAGTTTCCACCTTCTTATTCGACAAGGTAATCTATTCCCCAGGTTTCCAGTTTGATTATGTATTTGATTGGACTGTACCGAAATATCAGCAGTCTCAAATGGCAGCACCCCCATCTCGTGCACTGGTAAGTGACATTTATGGTCCGTTTAGGAAAGTGGAGAGAATGGAGGTTTGAGTGGAAAATTTTGAAGTTTTTGTGAGAAGTAGATGGTAGGAAAATTTCCAATTTGATGTTTTTTACTTGCCATATTCTTTCCTTTGGTCTCGTGCAAAACTGTGAAGCCTCTTCCATTTCTACAATTCACATCAGCAATTCCAACATCAAGAAGCTCAGTTCTGGTCTTCGCATCGCAATGTGCTGCACGGCATAGTGATGTGCATTTGCATCATCCAGAGTGGTGTGGCCCTCCTTCAGCAGCAATCTGACTAAGTCAACGTCGTCCGAGTCCGAGGCCCGATGAATCCTCTTCACGTGCTTGTCAGGACGGTTTATACATTCAGGACTGTTCAGGCCAAGTGCCAAACGGCAATTAATGACTTGTTGAATGATCTTGTTGAATACATTCAGGACTGTTCAGGTTTATATCTGTAATCACCGGATGTAGATTTCTTTATCGTAGTTTTCTCTGCCAATTTCTTTTTCCAACTACTGCTGCACTACTGAGCATTTCAACAGTAGACAAGGTATCTTCAGGCACATCATCGTATTGAAGGAGGGATGTCGAACAAACATTTGTCCTCATGTAATGACATCAAGTAGGAAGGGAACTAATCAGCCATGAAGTTGACACAACTATCCCACTAAGTCGATTTCAATGTAAAAGGCTAATATGAAAGAGCTCCAAATTGGCAGATGCTCTTTACTAAGCAAGTCATAGGTGCAGTCGAAGTTATCCCACTTTCTAGTGGCCCTCGGCATACCAATTTTGTCCGAGGCTGAGCTCATGGAACGACCACTCTTGAAAGCTTTTAAGTTAAATTTCAAACGTAACCAAACCCAATCATTAGGAAATATGCTTGAACGGAATCAAAATTCATCCTAAACCAAACCGAAAAACTCAGTTCAGTTCTCGGTTATCTTCTCTTTTTTTTTTTTTTTTGTGCTTCATAGCTCATGATGTTGGGTAGCAATTGCGGCAATTTGAGCCATTTTATTACGTTATTGATTGCTTCCTAAGTATGATGTCAAATGTTACGTCCATTTTATCTAAACGATCAGAATGAAAACTCAAAATGCAAGTAAAATGTTCTTAAAGAAAGATCGCTAGAGAAACTCTTAGGAAAACCAATCTTGAAGTGGGAGCAAATTTGAAGTTGGCAGAGTATGTTTGCAGTAAAAAATGGAGATGCGGTACATGCCATATGCAATCACAATCTACTGCAACTAATGACTGATAAATTCCTCACAATTTGTAATACGGCGGGAGGCAGAATAACAAAAGGTTCATGAGATCAAGTTCTTGAGTGATCAATTATACAACTCAAGGGTGTTCTTTGAAGCACTCTAAAGCCTTCTTTCTTTTCAATGTGGGACTAGTGTTTTCCCACTTCCCACTTCCAACTCAAGGGTGTTCTTTGAGCATCAATTTCTCATTCATCTACCCTTCAATTTGTCCCATATTTCCAACACCTAATTCTCAGAAGTTCCAAATCCCTCGTAAGCAGGAGGAGACAAGCGAGGCCTCACCATGACCTGGAGCGGAGTGGCCTTGCCGATGGTCAACCAGGTGACCGCCGTCATATCCACGGTGCTCGTCTCGGGCGGTCCTCACATCGAACCCGTGCAGCAAACTGGGCAGTGTCAGCTGCGCCCTTTGAACCGCGAAGTTCTCCCCCGGACAACCCCAGCGACCGCCCCCGAACGAGATGAGCTCGAAGTGCTGGCCCTTCATGTCCACGTCCCTACGCTCGCCGGCCAAGACCCCTTGGGGCTCGAACTTATCGGCCCGCTCCCAAACGGCGGGTCCCTTTGGAGCTTCCACAGGTTGGTGATGAGCCGCGACCCTTTGATGGTGCAGTCCTGGGTTAACTCGCGCACGCCCGAGAGACGGCCGGCGGGGTACAGGCGGAGGGTCTCTTTGACTATGGCTTGTACGTAGGGGAGCCTGCTCAGGTCCAACTCTTTGACCAGCCGGTCCCTTCCTACGTGGACGTCCAGCTCAGCTTGGGCCCTCTTGATGGGGAGGGGGTTGTTCAGGAGCAAGGCGAGAGCCCATAGTAGGGTGACGGCGGGAGTGTCCGTGCCTCCTGCGACCAGAGTCTGCTAACATAGTAAAATTCATAGGAAGATAATAACTGCTAGTCTAATGCGATTGAACTCTCGTTTGGATTCTGACCAAAAAAAGGGAAAAACAAAACTCTCGTTTGGACCAAAATATTTTGTGATCCATGAACTTGGGTTTAAAACCTTCAAAAATAAAGTAAATCCAATATGTTATGGCAAGGAAAAGTTTGGACTAGGAAAAGAAAGCTTAGCGTAGGAAAGGTGCATCCAATACCCATGGCTGGGGCTTTGTTGATCGTATCAGCATCGACATCCTCTGCCTCAGACTCATCCAGGAGAGAAAGCAGAACGTCCATGAAGTCCTGCTCCACAATAATGCCGGCCGATGAAGTCTCCTCCTCCTCCTCCTCCTTCTGGCGATGCTCCTCCAACCATTCCTGAATGATACTGTCCATCTCCTTCGCCGTCCTCTTCATGGCCTTCTGATGCCCTCCCACGTCGAGCCACTCCATAAAAGGGACGGGGCCTGCCATCACAAACAACCCCTCCAGGCGAAACATCTCCCTCATCGCCTTCAGGCACTGCCGCGCCTTCCCCTCGTCAATCCCCCGCCACGGCACTGATGGCGTAGCACTTCCCCGCAACATCATTCGTAGGATCCCTTTAGAATCAAGTTGCCGAACCACTGTTTCATCCCCACTGGGGCGAGGTCCGTGGCATCTTTCGTCTCGATCCACCGAACTGATCAGGGATTAATGGTTAATGTCAACGAAGGTGCATCTAATTTGTGCTCATAGCTCGTGGATTTGGTCGATTAATGTTACTGGAAGTAATTCAACCTAGCATGGTCTACCGACCATGTACTGTGTCCTTAAAATCACTTTGTTAATCTATTAATCTGTTCTTGCTTTTTATTGCACAGGAAATCAAATTGACTGCGATGAGTTCTCTCTTATTTGGAGACGTCCGATGGTGTAATTATATGGATTAATTTCAAAATTGGTTAGGCCTACCTGTACATAGCTTTCAACCAAATCTCCATCTCTGACTCTCTGAAATCCAATTGAAGTCTTCCGTGCCCATTAAGTTCGTGTCTTTCGATCGGGTTAGGAAGGAGATCCAAAAAAGAAGAAGAAAAGAAAATCTTTAAGCTTCGGAGAGTAATTGGACGAAAAAAATATCATACCCGGGTGGAACATCAGCTCCGGCCGAGAGAATGAGGAAGAAGAATCGAACCGAAAGTGCAAGGAGAACTGGCCGAGGTCTAACGATCGAAATTGGACCTCATGCTCGTGATTTGGGCTTCAAAGATGGACACAATTTGCTTAGCTTCATGTTTTTTACGAAGAACTTAATGAATTTAGGTCGCTGGATTTACTCTTGTGTTTAGTTTGCCTACCTTAATCTGTGGTCATCTGATGGGCTGCTTGATGGGATGCGCTTTTCTTGTGCTTGGCGTTCCTTATGAAGATGGTTCCTTTTTTCCTGGGAAAACCATCTTTTTCTAGGGAAAAGAAATCCAGTTGAAGCTTCAAGAATGATTTCGAGCATTGAATAGCATCAGTTTTGCACAAAGCCCAATAGCAATAGAAAGATAAGCTCATTGATGTGTGCTTTTTTTTTTTTTTTTTAAAATCATGATGTGATAAATTAATGGATGGCCTGGGTTAGTTTGATCCGAAAGAAAAAGCAAAGAGAGCTTGGAAGGAGAGCAATAGAGAAGTCCGAACTCATCGATCAAAATCGACCATTTGATGCATGGAACACCTGAGATACATCAGCTATCACTCTGTCAATTTTTCGCTTCTCTAAAAACTCAAACTGACTTAAGCATTGGAGGGTCCTCCAAAGTCCAACCCTTGGTAAATTTGTCGCTTGTGGTGCTTAGAGAATGCATAGCCAAGAGCTAGGTGAACGAGGGATTAGCGCGAGGAAGGTTGAGTGGTGACTCCCAATTCCCGCTTCATAGTTATCAAGTGTCATGTCCTTCGATTAAGAATGCAACTTTGAAGTGGAAAAACAATTGTGAATAGCTCAAGAACTAAAGAGACAACTCATAATAAAATGCTTTAGGATCTCTTTGGTAACAATTCTGTTCTCGAGAATAATTTCTAAGCAGAAATGGTCTTTCATTATTATGTTCTCGAGAACAGGTTTCGAGCGAGAATAACGTGTTTGGTAACTACACAAATTTCCATTCCCATAATAGAAAAAGAGCATAAATACGTTTCGTACGACCCTAAAAAATTTTATTTCCAATTTTTTTCATTTAATTATAAAAATGTCATTGGAGGCTGCAGGAACCAACGGCAACAATGATTGGAGACTAGCGACCGACGATGGTGACAGGTTGATGGCGGAGGACATCGCGGTCGGAGCAAAGTGGCAGTGGAAACCAAGCAATCGACGGGCTGCGGCAATCAATGTTAGCGTCGGCAACGGCTATGGAGATCGACATCGATTGACGACCCTTGGCTACCTCGCTATTGGTGATCCGCAGCGGCGGCTACCGACGGTATACTCGTGGTTGTAAATTCAAGCATTAAGTTACATTGAGTTTGTTTTTCTAAAATGGCATTGTTTTTCTTTTTGTCCTGAGAACAAAGAAGCTACTTTTTGTCTTTTTGCTTAAATACTAAAAAATGCAAATGAAATCGCGGCCCTGGTCCTCGTGCTTGGCGCCAAGGTCAGCAGCCTGAGCCGGGAGGAGCTGCGGCGGCTGTTGTGGGAGGACGCCCGGTACAACCTCGCTACGGTGCTCCCGTTCCTCGGCATGTTCGAGTTCACGCTCAGCGTCTACTCCATGTCGAGGCCTCGCTAGATCTACCTCGTCGACTTCGCTTGTCATAAGCCGCACGACGATCTCAAGGTAATAATGAGCTCCTTTCTTCCCCCACGTCCTTGCATGCACGGGAGCGTAAGTGGCAAGGAATTATTATTACATACTAAGGTAGCTATATCGTTCTCATGTACAATGTTTGTGATAGATCGGGTTTTAATCTGCGTGCCGTAACTAGGTAGATCGGTAAATGGGCCTGACGTGATGCATCGGCGAAGATCGATCCATATGTAATAATTTCTAGATGGTTGTGAGAATAACAGTATATTATCAACCATAAATTCTTCAAGGAGTGGAACTCGCAATAATTTTTATTTGATTATCATTTATTTTTTATGGCATGTAACAATCTTGTTACATAATTAATTCTCTATTCTAATTTTCTCGATGCTTGCGCATATGTCTATGCTAAACCTAGCCAATTCTGTCCGCATATTTTGGGATTGGTATTGAAATAGCTAGTTTTATGGTAAGACGAGCACCTTAAATTATCATACTTATGATGTGCTTCCATGATGTCGATTTTATCTAGTTTGATGGTGCAATATATAGCTTAAGTATTGTTTTTTGGTACGCCTTTTTATTATAATTTTTCGAGATTTTGTTGCCTGCGCTGACTTTAATTTTTTACCCTTTTTATTTTTTATTTTTTTGTCAAGCTTATATTTTATTTTGTTTTGACATCCCTAATTTTGTCTATTGAAGTAGATAATTATTTAATTAATTTTGCTACCTAGTGTCCAAATTTGGATATATGACTGTTATTGTTACTATCACTTGGGTTGACTATGCATATGATTCCTCCGACTGTTGTGCAGTCGCTGTCTTGTCTAATCATACGTGGTTTTTCGACAAAAAGAAAAATCAAACGTGGTTTAACAAACATGTTATCTGACAAGACAAACTTTACCTAAATTCCATTTTTCAAAGTCAAATAAAATAATCAGTTGGTCATTTCAGGTGAGCAAAGCTCAGTTAATCGACCCCGCCGTCCGATCCAACAAGTTCGACGAGCCCACGATCAAGTTCCAACGGCGGATCCTCCATGCCTCCGGCATCGGCGACAAGACCTACGTCTCGAAGTCCCTCCTCGCCGGCTAGTGGGAAGACCACCAATGGAGGAGCAGAGGCAAAGGGCACAGGGGCAGAGGAAGATGGAAGTAGGCCTAGCCCAGCTTTGACTGCTAGGATAGGAGCTAAATAAAGAAAGCTCTGTACTTTGCTTAGGTCAAGGTAACTCTAATTTGCCTAGGTAGACCTTCATCACCGTTCTCGAAAGACTAGATTCTCTCTAAATTACTATCTAATCAACATTCCGAATTACTTCTAAGCAGTAGCTCACCGTCTCAGAAGGGTAGGTCACAAACGGTCTAACACAAGGAACATCAGTCCCTTAGAATGAAAAGAAGTCGAGAGGCTAAAACATGGAGAGGGGCTGAGGCGGGGACGACGGAGAAACTCTATGGCTCTGGTTTTGTGCTTTCGAGGGCGAATCGATATGAAGGGAGCGATCGAACGTTCTCTCCGATCTTGGATCAAGATTCGATTCACTCTAAATGCATTAATAATAAGCGTAGTAACATCACTTGGATGCCCTTAATCATTAAATCAAAAGACGAGTCCTCAGCCGATTTTAAAAAAATACATAATACGTAAATTTATGTCAACTATAATTCGAAATCCGATCATATTATAATTTGACCTCTTGTGCATTAGTCTGCTAACAACTAATTTCTTGCTATCACATTGTCTTGGGAAGCGTTCAAGCATGTGTTTGCAATCATGTAATAAAAGTTCGGATGCACCATACTATCCACGGAAAAATGGAAAGTCGAAAACGTCCCTTCCTCTCTTAACCATATGATGAAATCATACAAGAAGACGTGGAAAGTTCTCCTTTCCCCTCCTTGAGTGATGCAGGTTATGTGTGTCTTGTGTATGTTCGGATTATGAATTTAATAAGTTAACGCGTTCCCTTTGACGATGGATTGCTTTTTCAATAGAACGATTGACTCGGGCAAATTTTTTTTTTTACGGGTGAGGAATTAGAGGTATCAAATGGGTAGGTCGGGTCGTGTTTGGGATGGATCGAATATGGTCCGACCCATATTGATTCATTTAATCCATTTTGACCTATTTTTACATAGTACAAATTTTATGACCTATACCTAACCCTACTTGTATAATTTAAATACTATATATTTAATCAATTCATGAAATATTTTTTTCATGAAATTAAAAAATGTAAAACTGTTTCGCCGACTGTCCACCGTTGCCACCGGAGTCCGCCCACCACCCTCGTGGCCTACCCACCCGTTGCCATCTTGGCCCGCCCTTGGCTGCCCCTCACCTGCCGCCACAGCCCTTTCCTCACCTCGACATCTTGAGATTTGCCATTGCCGTCGCATGGTTTCTCGTCCATGTTTCTGTTTTTTCTCTTTGGGCCTAGAGAGAGAAAGAGAGAGGTTTTGGAGGAAGGAAGTGAGGGAGAGGAGTTTAATGAGATATTTTGCTCGTCTTTTTCTTTTTTTCGTACGTGAGATTAAGTGATGCAAGGTATTTAGACGCGTATAAATATTTAATTTGCCACGATGGTCGTACGTTAGGGTTAAAGAGATATCATTTCGTCACCTTGGTAAGCTCGTGAAGCGTTGTAGCGTCCATGCCATGCATAAGATACGCGTTGGAGCGTCCATGCCGCGGGAGGGCGGGCAGCAGGCTAAGCGGCGCCGCGGGGCAGGCCATGGTTGTGGCGGGCAGGTGGGCGGCAGTGGAGGGTGGGCGGCGGAGGCAAGATGTGTTAGGGTAGGGACTGGTTTCGCAATCCTATCCTTGTGATATAAATTTCGACTTTTGGCCGAGAACAATGGCTGTGTCGTGTCGCTTTGCGTCGATGAACACTTAGTTTGGAGGTGATCCTGTGGTGGGGTGGGAGCTGGTGCAGAGAACCTGCCTACTACAGCATAGCAAATCTTGTTTCTGGTTTTCTAAGAAAATATAATAATAATAATAATAACAACAACAACAACAACAACAACAACAATAATAATAATAATAATAATAATAATAATAATAAAGACCCGAACGGAAGGGAAGGGTTTCATGCGGGTCGGGTACCGAGGGAGACCCAGGCCAAACCGGCCCGTTGGCACGAGTAATCCAATCCGTAGGAAAACTATTAGGCTGCGTTTGATCATCTAAATTTCTAGCCATGATAAAATTGGATAGAATAGGATATGCGCGCTTACAAGTCTCGCCCGAAAACTATACCATTCACAGCCACAGAGGAAAATCCATAACTTAACGAGAATACAACAGTATAGAAGGCAGCTTTTCCCACAAAACGAATACAGCCATCGAAAGTAATGTCACTGAGAATCCGAACAAAGAGCAGAAGTTCCATTTCATGAGATGAAAAGTCCGGACATGCTATTCAACTGCAAAAGTGCAATGGAGACACCACATGACCACACAGTCTCTCCACGCAGCGTGATTGATTACACAGCACCGCAATCTAAAACCTTACCAATATCAGGCTCATATACCAATCCAGACAATAAATGTAATTGGAAGTTTAAGAGCGCGAAATAAAGCATGCATGAGGTAGGTTCATCCGTTTTAGCTATACAACAAAATCCCAAGGTCGGCGAACCGAGTTCTCTCCCGGCCAACATTCTATGCCTAATAAGCATTTCCACCTGGTACAGTCGACGGGTCCCTGCTAGCAGTGTAGTTCTGGCTCTGATGGTTTGGCATAGCCCCGGCATCCCTTTGAGGCGTGGTATTGGACCATCCTTGATTCTGTGAATAACCTTCCATCTTTGGAGCAGCCCCCATGTCTTGCAGCGGCATTCCACCCGAATTGCCGTGAGGCATCCCTCCTATATTGCTCTGAGAAGGCATCTCACCCATGTTATGTCGTGGCAGTCCACCAATGTTGTTTTGGGGTGGCATTCCACCCATGTTTTGGTGCTGCATCCTGCCCATGTTATTTTGGGGTGGCATCCCGCCCATGTTATTTTGGGGTGGCATCCCACCGAAGTTGTTTGGGGGCATTCCACCCTGGTTACGTGGAGGCATCCCGCCGCAGTTGCTTGGGGGCATTCCACCTTGGTTGTGCGGAGGCATTCCGCCAAAGTTGCTCGGTGGGGGCATTCCACCTTGGTCTCCACCTTGGTTGTGAGGAGGCACCCCGCTGAAGTTGCCTGGTGGGGGCATTCCCCCGTTTTGGTGCTGCATCCCGCCCATGTTATTTTGGGGTGGCATCCCACCCATGTTTGGGGGCATCCCACCGAAGTTGTTTGGGGGCATTCCACCCTGGTTACGTGGAGGCATCCCGCCGTAGTTGCTTGGGGGCATTCCACCTTGGTTGTGCGGAGGCATTCCACCAAAGTTGCTCGGTGGGGGCATTCTACCTTGGTCTCCACCTTGGTTGTGAGGAGGCACCCCGCTGAAGTTGCCTGGTGGGGGCATTCCCCCGCCCATATTTGGTGGGGGCATGTTGCCTTGAGGTGGAGCGTTTTGCATCCCTTGGTTATGCAAAGGTGGCATGTCCCTTGCTTGGAAATCTCTATTCTGCATATTTTCTCTCCTCCTTTCAAAGTTCCTCGATCTGTCGAAATTACGGGGTCGATCGTTACGCCTATTCCTCTCATTAGCCCGAGCATTATTTCTCACCCATTCTTCATGATACTTGGGGTCATAAGGAACTGCCTGCCCGTTAATAAAAGGTTCACCTGACAAATAGGGAGAAAAAACATTATAAAATAGACAAGAGGTATTGCATGAAAAACAGGCAAGAATTTCACAATGCGATATACAAAATTTGCTTGATTGATTTGAGACTGTTTACGCTCTATAACGAACAAGTCCAAAAAAGCAAGAGATATTGAAGCTAGGTCTTGATTGGAGCTGCAGTAACCAAAGTACTAACATGGAAGGAATACCTGTCGCGAGACTGATTAGGCCTCAAATTGCTACATAAACTCATGAGTTCACATATGCAGTAACCATGAAGGCAAATCATAAGACATTTTTGTCCATTCCTAAGCCAAATTTGGCTACATTTGCTGTTGGAACGAATATTTCTCTTTCAAAACGTTTCCATAGGAAGCAAACTTATCTGCTAAACAGTTAATGATTAACAATTCATCTCTTAATCACTATAATAAATTACTGCCTAATGTCACATGTCAGGTGTATAATCTATTGAAACTCAAGCAATTGCGGCCAAGAACAAAAACTGAAGCAGCGCAATTGCCTCATGATGAGGTCAACATAGCAGTGAAATCAACTCTAGCAGCAATTTTTATAAATGAGAGGATATAAGCTTCAGGATGCAAAATTCATTATGGAATGAGAAGATCAAGCTTCCATACCCCCATAATCCTTATTCCTGACATCCAGGTATGAATCAGGAAGAACCCATCGAACTCTAGGTAGATCTGTGTAAAAGAACAGAACTCATTAGCACCAAATTCCACCACACAACCCAACCCCCAACCCCCAAAAAAAAAAAGAAGCAAAAGAACCAATTAAGAAGATTTACCCTTGAGTTTGTAAGAAAGCTCTTCAGACACAAGGGCTCCAAATGCAAAGTAGTGCCTTGTTGAAACTGAGTAGATCTTCATTCGGGCTTCTTCTTCACTGTAATAGCACGTGTAACAAATGGTGGTCAGACAAAATAAAAGGAACAGCAATAAATCAAGATGATCAATGACTACACGCAAAAGGACTGTCACTTCAAGAGCCATTCGCACAAAAAATTAACAGGCAATAGAAACTTTTGCTTCAGTACCCACCCAATACCTATCATAAACATCCTCATAGTTACTATCATAGACAAGAAGTTTTCAATTCACATGAAAGGGACATATACCCCATCTGGCAATGACAGACAAAAGTAACAAATCCAATCATTCCTACTCGTCAAAATCAATTCTAAAGCACAACACAGCATCAGCAACAAAGAATCATCTTTGAGCTCAAACACCTGATAGAGAAAGCATAATAATAATCACTGCAAAACAAAGACCAATAATCTGACTGAATATTTAGTTAAACCAGCTTTGCTTTGAACTAAGAGAGCAACAACTTATCAATGGAAAGCTTTGTGTCATAGTGTTTATAAACCTTGTTTGTGTGAGACGGAAGCAAAGAACTAAAGAATTCATTCAAGGTAATTCTAACATATCAAGAAGAAGCTGAAAAATGACCAATAGGCTAAACAGAGTACAAGCAGAGAAGGTGTTCTAAATAATATGAAGTTGATAAACCAAGCACCAGTCTCAACCTACCCAGTAGAAGCTGTAAAAATGACCGATAAACGATGGCAAAACAGAGTACAAGCAGAGAAGGCGTTCTAAATGATATAAAGATGATAAACCAAGCAGCAGTCAAAAACTGCCCTGCTCATTTCATCATTCCCTCCAAGTTAACCACCATGCTTCGACCAAAAAGAAAATTAGAAGGTCCCTAACATTGTGCACGCATATGACTTGGATCATTGGATCATCTTGGGCCCTAAAACACCTAAAAAAATTTCCCCATGATACCCATCCAACTTTCACAAATCAACCACTGTATCTAGCGAAAAATTAGTCAAATACCATCTCCTCAAACATTTCTTCCTTGTCTTCCGAAATGATCAACACAACTTCGATGAGCTCCCTCCAGTGATAAGAATCTTTTGACATTTGAGTGGGATATTATACATCTTTTTCTCAAACAAAATAAATTCATCCAAAGTGACATCAAAGGCACAAAAGCATTTTAAAGACCACGATGCATAAAATTTCCAAGCACTTTCTATCACCTTTGTCATTCTCCTTCAATTAGGAGATGATCTTTGCATAACAAATGCTCAGGGCAGACAATGGTATTAGAGCATGCATCCTAAAGCTTATTTAACCATCGTGCATCAGCTCAAAAGAAAATTAGAAGGTCCCTAACATTGTGCACGCATATTACTTGGATTATTTTTTGTCCAAAACATCTAAAAATATCTCCCCATGACACCCATCCAACTTTCACAAATCAACCAATACATCTAGCGAAAAATCACCCAAATACCATCTTAAGACCACGATGCATAAAATGTCTAAGCACTTTCTATCGCCTTTATCACTCTACTTCAATTAGGAGATGATCATTGCATAACAAATACTCAGGTCAGACAATGGTATTAGAGCGTGCATCCTAAAGCTTATTTTACTCTCCCCAGCTTCGTAAAGATCAATTTAGCACCTTTGGAATACCATGTGAAGAAGCAGATGCCAATAAGTCAAGCTCAAGAGATAGAGAGCACAACTTCAGCTCAGTCCCTGAGTGCATTAAAGACTCAACAATGAGGACAACAAGCTTGTACCCAAAGAATGTTAAAACTTGCAGGAACAGTACACAAGACTAAATCAATACGACAGGCTAAACTAGCAAACTGAAGCATCATACGTTACATAAAAAATGACATCATGAAACAATTGAGGAACAGATTTTGGCTTCTAAGCGAAATTGTAGTCCGGAACCACACTGTATACAAGTTTGACATCCCATACACAATCGACAACTCGCTTTAGGACAAACAGGGGAGAAACAAAGGACAGGATTGCCCAAAACCAGAATCAGAGACTAGAGAATATAGCCTTCAGCCACAATTACAGGAAACTACACGCAACACAGAAACAAGTTTCTTTGAAACAAAACCGCGCGTAGCAAACTAGCAGCATAACATCACAGACTTGCAGAATGACTTCCAAAAGCAACAACATTTTGTAAAGAAGTGTTGAACAATAAATGTATCGCGGTTCCCAACCAAAAGAAAGGCACTAATCAAGTAATTACAGGAAACTACACGCAACTCAGAAACAAGCTTCTTTGAAACAAAAACCATGCATAGCAGACTAGCAGCATAACATCACAGACTTGCACAATGATTTCCAAAAGCAACAACATTTTGTTAAAAAGTGTTGAACAATAAATGTATCACGCTTCCCAACCAAAAGAAAGGCACTAATCAAGTAATCATCATGATGCCTGAAAAAGGCTCGCAGAAGCAAATGTCTGCTGCAGCAGCTACCCATTGTAATTTGTATAGCTGCCATTATCCAAGGGTCAACAAAATCAGCAGGACCAAAGTGACGAGGTTAAGCAGGGTTTTCAGGGATACAGAAAGTCAAGTTGAGTACAGAACAAAAAACCTAATAGTTTATGTTCCAAGTACTGTGTTCTAGAAACCACAATCTGAACCCTTCCAAAAACCCAAAACTCCAAAAACTGAATTGTACATATGCAAAAGCACGGAAGAGACAAGGCCAGAAAAGCAAACGAGAAAAAACCAGCCATCCCCTACGCATAGAAAGCCAAGATTCTCTAATATAGGAGATAAGTCCAGAAAAGCAAACGAGAAATAACCAGCCATCCCCTACCCATAAAAATCCAGGATTCTCTAATATAGTTAAGTCAAAGAGGAAAAAAAAGAACTTTTTGTGATTCTTTCTTACCCCTTCAAACTTGAATCATCACATGAAGAGACATTATCAAATTAAGCAACCCGAAGAACATCCATGCAACCATCACCAATAAAAAGCAATTACAAAATGGCTAAACATCAGCATTTCTGCTAGCAAACAACCCAAAAAGTGCCCGGACATTAAAGAAGCTTCCAAAATATCAACCCTAATCTGAAGATGCTTTAGCTAACGGTAGTCATATCCACATTAAACAAGAGAAACATTGTTTACATTCAGTCAATCACGAGAATGATTATAGCATCTCAGCCAACAAACAAACAACTAACGCCTCAAGCTCGAACACTGACCTTCCAACAACCTGTGCAAGCGTCTTAATGTAACTATCGATGATCTCATCCCTAGTAGGATCACCCTCCGGCTTCTCCATCACGACGAGCCAGTGCTCGAAGTCGCAACCGTCCAGAAGTATCGTCTCCTTCGGGGGGCGGTTCGACCAGTTGGGGTTCGGATCGTTGAGCGACGAAGAGGTCGACCTCGTCGCGAAGGAGCGGGCAGACGAAGCCACAGCGACGCGATGGCGGACCTCGGCGGAGACCGCGGAGAGAGGGCGGAGGAGGGCGGAGAGGCAGAGAGGGGAGCGAGGCGCGGAGGCGGACGCGGAGGAGAAGGAGAGGGAGCGAGAGAGGAGGGAGGCGAGGGCTTGCTTTGGCTTGGAGAGGAGGAGGGAGCGGGTGAAGAGCTGAGTCGCCATGGCTAAAGGTTTTGGGATGCCCTCTAAAACCCTGAGCGGGAGACGAGCGACAGAAATAAGAACCCACGCCAGGTCTCTTCGAGGATTTTATGCCGGGGATTCCGTGAAATGCCCCGGATTTCTCATCTGTTTACGTAAATGCCCCTGGGCTATCAGCGAAATTACCATCTTAAAATCCCAAAATTAAACAATTGGGCCGGTAAAATTTGGCCCACTATTTTAGCCATGATGTGAAAGACAATTTTCTTTTTCTTTTTTTTTTTTTTAACTGAAACAAATGGATCTACACAAACATTATACTGCACTTTTTCAAAAATATTTGATCAGATACGAACACAAGAAAGGTTTTTTCAGTAGAACATATATTATTTTTTTTGTCGAAACAGTAGAACAGAGTTGACGGCCCGGATGTAGCATATGTAGTGGTTATGTCTTCTGAAGAGGAAGACAAGTTATATGGCTTTGCGGTGCCTGCCAAGTCTGATGTGTCGCCTATGTTCAGCTTGTCCGTGGCTGTCGTGTGGCCGAGGTCGACTTTAATGCCCATGAACTCGGAAAGCAAACCTGGTCTTGAAATCTTGTCCGCATTAGCATCTATCTCCCCAGTTAGCAGTTTCACCACAGTTGACATGGTCGGCCGTAGCTTTGGCATGTCTTGTGGGCAGAGAAGACCCACCTTCATGTATCTACAGACTACGGACCTCTTCAACATCACAGTCACCGTTCAGTGGTGCGTCCACCAACCGCAAGTCGACCTTCATTTTTTTCGCTTTGATAATGATAAATTTATCATAAGTACATCAATTTGGGTTTTGTTTGTAAGTATTAACCCTAACTTAGACCACGGCTGCATTTGTTATGTGGACCATAATTTTTCATGACCTCCTTTTGCTTTGTCGCATTTAACTCCCAAATAAGTAATAACGACAGAAGTTCCAAGTTCTGAGCTCATGTTTGGCACTTGGCGCCATTTGTGCTGATTTGAAACTGGAATAGAAATAATATTAACGTTCTTGCTTGGAATCCGAGTAGCATTCTAATATGGCGGACAGGTTCAATGCAAGCTTCTTGTGAAGGCATAATGTCATTGCTCATCCTTTCTGGTGTATGTTTGACAGTTTCATAGTCCGTAACCCGAATTCTGATCTCGGTTTCATATATTTTCCTTCCAAATGCAGGCAGAAATTGCTACGAAGTCAAGTCATCAAAGACGATTCACATGCATATGTGAATGGCTCTAGTGAGGCTTTTCTTAGTTATCTAATAGCATTGCTCATGCTCTCGAACTAGCGCATTTGTCCATTTCATGAAGATAATTTAGTCTAGAGTCGTAACGCCCGACTTTTTTTTTTTTTTTTGGGCTCAAAACCCTTGCCTCTCTTCGAAGGGGAATAAAGACACCATAGATGTCACAACTTTCACACGGTATTTACTTGAATGCCATAACTTTTTTTTCAACTACTTAAATGACATGCCGTTTATAAAAAATAAAAAAAAACGTTTGCTTGAGTGTCATAACTTTTAATCGATTACTTACGTTTCAAAAAATTTTAAAATTATTTATCCAAGTGTCGGAAGTGTAACGTGGTATAGCACTTGTGATCAATAATTTTAAAAAGTTATGTCGCTCAAGGGACTTATCAAAAAGTTACGTGGCACGATCGTCGCTTAGGTACTGCTTAATCCTATGGAAGAGAAATAGAAGGTCACGGTACCGCATAAAGAAAGATTGTAGGTTTGGAGAGGAGGCAAAATCAACAAGATAAAAGAAAGATTGTAGGTTTGGTTTTTCGATTTTGGAGCTCTTATTACTTTTTACGGTACTCTGGGGTTTCTTAAGGCTTCAAGATGGTTCTTCTTCTACAAAAAGGGAAGAAAGTTACATGTTACACGCAAAAACAAACCACGGACAGCATGGATGAAACTTCGCTGTTCGGACGCCGCTCCAAGCCAGATTTGCATGGAGGGTGGCACTTCCCCGTGCCGGGGCCACCCCATACTAGATTTGCCTAAAAGGAGCAAATTCATATGACCACAGACTTGATGTCCCCCAACAAAACAAAAGCAACATTTGCTCCCAACTTCTCGATTTCCACTCTTAGAGAATGCAGGTACTTGTCTATCTAAACCTTCAATACTATCTGACTCACATCTAATCTCGTGGCTTGCTGAGCAACTGTGTCTGGCCATTTTCTCGTAATGGGAGCCTTATTTTTTGGCATTGACGAACACGGTGAGACAATTGGCCGTGTGGTGGCCAAGTTTATGGTTTAAAGTGTTAGAGATTCATCTTGCAGTCGAATTCCCACGTCGTCCCTATTAGGAGAAAAGTTTGGTTTTTTGGTTTCTTTGGCAATTCGATTTTAGATGGTTCCTTTGCGGCAGGTCGAGTATTTGTATTTTTGTCGGGTGTCATTTTGAAAACTCGTAAATGACAATAGAGAGCGAGAAATTAATGAACCATTCAATTTCAAGTGAACATCATACGACATTACTTGAAATAAACAATATATCTTCATGATTTTTCCTTTTTTCTAGCCATTCATAAGCGGCAATTCGCCACATTCAAAGAAACCTTGAAGACAAGATTTGGGGGCGGATTTGCCCTTCCAAGTAGCACATGCCCATTGTAGCTCATAATCCCAATCAACCAAACCTCTTTTTGTTCCGAAATTCTCGTACCTATTCAAATCCTAATAAAATTATGTAATTAGATGGATCAAATCTTAAGTCTACCTCAATTAAAAAAAAAAATTAGAGACCTATTACATTGTCTACAAAAATGGCAGAAAGATAAGCAAAACCACCTCGATGAAAATGCGCGACACAAAAGAAAGAATTGTATATATAAATTTAAAAAAGAGAAAAAAAAACATATATCCAAATTTTAACTTTCACGAAGATCATGGTTCGACGGAAAAAATAAGTTTACAAATGGAATTGTTGAGAGATAAAATAAAACCATTTAGCGACAATCAAATGTTTAAATTATTTTAAGCTTTTGGCAAATCAAGTGAGACAAATAAACTAAGGGCACGGCTTAAAATCCACCGGGTGGATTTTGCTGCCTCCACAGCTTTTTGAGTGACGGGACAAAACTACCCTAAACAAGGAGTGGTAAGATATTGACTAATTTACGACGCGTGGCAACTTTCATTTTGTCCATTCCCGATTGACTGCGTCAGTTGTCATTTTCTGCTTGCACTGTTGCCTTTTTTTAACCCCTTGGTAACACATGGGTAATTCCTCTTGTCGATAAATTACTATTTAGATCAAAAGATTATTACGATAATTCAAGCTCACAATGTTTTAAATCAGCTTTTGTCAGTAAAGATGTGAACTTGTCATTCTAAGATCCAAGTTTTCCGACCAAAGCTACATGAAAAGATGCAGAGTTATGATCTTTGAACCTCTCCTAAATGGAATGAGAAAAGGTTTAAATCATCTTTAGTAGTTACATCTAGAAATTTCATGATCATGCGGTTCTGAAAATTTGATCTATACAAATATAATTGATTTATTGTGTCGTTGAATAGGGTATTACCTTATATATAATGCAATAATAGTTGCACACATAGTGCTCTTAACAGTAAGTTCTCGAAAAATGAACGAAAATGAAAGCCCGGTGAAGAAGATGATGGACCTTCCTTGTTTTGGATCTCAGCCTCGACATCTTCCTCGCCCTTCAGCACCATTTTACTTTTCCATGTGACTAATACCATGTAAGAACCTAAACATGTGCTGAACAACACTATACTTGAGTTGTGTTGTCCCGGAAACTATGTCACTATCTACCATATTCTTTAGCCTAATACATAGAGGTATCAAATGAGTAGATGTGAACAGGTTTGGGTTGGATCGAAAAACTGTCCGACCAATATTAACCCATGATAAATTGGCATGGAAGACTCGAGCCCAATTAGGACCGAGAGGACGATTTTTCGTACAGGGTCGTGTTCATCCATGTATTCTTCCTTGCTATGACTCGATCCCGATTTGCCCCTAACACGAACCCATTTTAGGATCATGCCGGTCTTATATTTGTCTTCTTGTCGGGCCAAACTTGTGTGCTTGGGTCAGTGATGATACATTGAACAATCACACCGCACAAACATGTAGTCCCACTAGATGAACAGAGTCCACCCTCGCACATTCTACAGATGCCTCTCAAAAGCCCGTCATGCACCAGAAAATCAGCATAAGAGGCCAAAACGTGTCCTTGGTTAAAAAAACCCTATTTAGCTTTGTATGTGAGATTTCTGAAAGGTTGGTGCGTCTGTTCGACTTGACTAGTAGATGACAAACCTCCACTGCCTCTCCATCTCGCTTCTCTCACATGCAAAAACACAAACAGCTTTCCGTCGCTCTTGACACAGAGCTATGGACCCGACCACACAGGAGCAACCCAAGCAACAAGGATGCTCCCTCGGCGTGCTGCAACTCCTCAAGAACGCCTCCAAGGAGCTCCAAAGCTTTACCGTCTTCCTCACCAAAGACCCCCAAGCTTCCGTTATAGCTGTTCTCAATCTGGGCAACGAAATTAAGGAGCTTCTTGAGACCGACCCGAGCCTGTTCAAGCTCTCTCACTTGCTCTGCAACCTCCAGACGGCGCTCAACGAGCTCAAAGCGGCTCAGGGATATGGGCTCCGATCCATTATCCGCAGACAAGCCATTTACTACAAGATATCCCAACTCGCGGGCCAGATCGAGCGCGAAGCCCAAGATTTCGTCGACAAAGACAGCATTTTCAGGTTCGTCCGTACGCTGGACCGGTCCGAGGACGAAGGGGAACAAGTGAAGGTCTTGACCGAGCTCGAGCAAAGGCTATCCCGAGGCTTCGACAGAGATTACCAGGACCTGATCCTGAAGGCCAAGGTGTTTCAGTTCCTTGAATCGATACTCTGCGACAACGCTTGTTCAAGAACCATAAGAGAGCACGCGGCTCAAGTGATGGTAGCCCTGATCCGGTTCAACCGGAATGTGTTCGTGGGTTTGGTGCTGATGGGTCCGACCCTCGAAGCGTTGATCTCGATGGGCTCGGGCCGTTCCATCGAGGTGCTCACCTCGCTGATCGCGCTCGTGCGGAGCCCCTTGATCGACGAGATCGAATCGCTGGGGGACATCCCGAGAATCATGGCCCTCTTGAGATCGCCGGACCCGGCCACTCGAGTCGCCGCCTTCGATTGCCTGTGCGAAATCGCTTACCACGGAAGGAAGGAAGCGATCGAGGCCATGCTCGAACAGGGGCTGATCGAGACGCTTCTTGAATTGCAGCGACGAGACCAGATCGACCATGACCGAGAAGGCGGTGGCGGCGGAGGGTTCGATGGGTGCGTGGCGAAATTCGCGGTGCAAGTGGAGGTCGGAGAAGGGCTGACCAATCGAGAGAGGGGCGAGTTCAAGATGGAGATACTGAGGAGGGTGAAGGAGGCTTGCGTCTCCGAGGCCGAGGTTGCCAGCGTCTCTGCCGAGGTTTTGTGGGGTTCTTCACCTTAAATGAGTTACTCAGAAATTTTTGTCATGTTTTTGGCTCCATTTGTACATAATTGGATTCATTTCTTTGTTTTTTTGTTGTATCTTTAGCTTCATTTCCTCCCCTTTTTTTTGGCCTTTTTAGTTTTTTTATTATTATATGATAGGCTTCCTTTAGACCAAAGGTGAGAAGCCCATTTGATCATTTTTGTCAACTTTTAACAAATAAAAAAACTAATAAAAAAACTAATAAAATCGTCAACTTCGTTGCCTTTTAGGGAAAGTTTTTTCCTTTTTTTTTTTTTTTTGCAGTTTTATGTTAATTTAACGGCTTATCATATCTCAAATTGTGCTGTTCCATTTTTTGCTACAAGCTCATCCAGTACAGAGTTCGGACGGAGTAGTTTAAGAATTTGCCCAGGTCTACCGGTGAATAATGTGTAATTTGCTAAATACTTGGTCAATTATATTTACGTTAACACAGGAACCTCCCTGTCAAAATTACACCATCAACCACTTTGGCTTTAGTTTGTTCCAAAGCTGAAACAGGAGGACAATTCCCACCGTTCTGTGCCCAATTAAAATAATTTTTCTTACCAACTAACTAGCATTAATTGGTGCAATCAACTTTAGACACATATTATCTAGCATTAAAGTCGTTAATTAGATGGATCTCAATCAGTTTGGAATAAAAATATTGTTGATGTTGATGTTGATGTTGAAAGTCATTAATTAGATCTCATAATCATCGACCTCGCATAGGATTATATTATCCGGCTTCCGTCCATGAGTTGGCAAAGCATAAGAATTTATAAATTAAGAAAAAGACATTGCTTAGTGACGGTCTTTTTTACACGCACGCAAGGCCAACATAAAGTTGATGGGCATTTGGAAAATATTAGAAAGAAGGGTACCAATCATAGTAGGGAAAAATCTTGGACCACGAATTGTGACACTACCGACTAATTAATGTCCGGACATAAAGTAAACGACTGAGGTTGTTGCCAACTCTCGGATGAGCATAGTTCGGCATATGCCATTGGAAGTTCCCAAGCTACCTTTTTTTTTTTTTGGTTATCGGAACCCAAGCTACCTTTTGAAAAGCTTCATTTGCTCACTTACTAAGTAGTACGTATCATAATCTTCGTACCGAGTGGCACCATCATACGTTCACGGAGGCCGCTAGCACTAGTTGTGCCATTTTCTATCTCTACCCTTTGAGGGAATTGTCCAAAAAAATCCTTAACATATTGCCATTTTTGTCAATTAAGTATTAAGCGTTTTAATTTTGCCAATTCAAATCCTAGACATTTTCATGTTTTGTCAATTCAATCCTATCCGATCAATTTTAGCAGGAAATCGGCGACGTGGACAATTTATTCGTCGGAGCCGAGGTGGACAATTTTTAAGAATATTTTAATTTTTTCGAATCTTTTTTATTTGTTTCATTATGCAACCCTTGCCGGCCACAATAAAGAAAAAGGGAAGAAAAAATTACCAAAATAAAAATCCCAAAATAAAAATTTAAATTATTGTTAAAAAGTTACTCAAGTCAACTATTTTTTGCCACAATTGGCCGGATGGGCTAAATTACGAAAACGTGAAAAAATTTAGGACTAAATTAGCAAAATTAAAAAGGTTTAAAACTAAATTGGTAAAAGTGTAATAGGATTATGGCTTTTAGGACAATTTCCCCCACCCTTTTTACTTATTGAAAAAAAAAGTCTCATAATTGAGGGAGAGAGAGGGGACATAGCATAATTAAAATGTTTAATCATCTATCCATACTATGCAAAGAACGAAAACTACTATTGGAAAGCAAATTTCCATTATAGCTCGTGCCTACTATCAAGATGGACTTTTCATGCTTATGATTCGTGCCTATTATTAAGATGGACTGTGCTATTATAGTTCGTTCTTATAAGTATTACATGGGTACGACGAATAAAAGTGGTGATTCGAAAAGAGTCGAGATAAATTTAATTCGACTTACATTTGTTTTCCAAAATAAATCCAATTACCATACATTCTCGTTCGACTATCCATTAAACAATTTTCCTCTTACTATAACCCTCTAAATTAATCTCTTAGAATGCTTTTGGCCTCCATTTATTTCACATAAAATAAACGATCTAAAAATCATTTTCATAAAGATGATCGCTTGTATCACGTACAAAACTAAATGAAGGGAAAATGTTTCTATCATCCATTAATATGTTTAGACATAAATTGTTGTCCCTCGAAAAAATGACTCTTTCATTCATTGACGGTATAAAAATATTCTCCATTAATATTTCAAGCACTACAAGCAATCATTTTGGACAAAATATTTTTCAATTCATTCATTTTTTTACGAAATAAATGGAGCTTTAGTCTAAAAACATTTGTTCTCTTTTTGTAAATCTTTTACGTTCCTTGCACATGCTCAAAATCTTGGTTTGTGCTAGGTGACATTAAGAAAACTTTAGCGTCCTCCATATACCACAAATGGAATTATTTGAGTTGAAAGCGATATCATTTTTTATAAATTTAGATAGTGCGCTCTCCGTGAACGTGTGATACATTAATCGAAAAGTGTAAATGAAGCCTCTATTTGTTTCACAAGGAAATAAATATTTTCGTAGATATTTTCCTAAAAATTTTAAAATTGATCACTTGTATCGTTTGAAATAATTAGTCAATGAAATATTTTCACCATCGATAAAAGTTTATATCTAAAGATTTTCGTAAACGATAAAAGTACTTTTTTTTAATTTCTACAAGCGATATAAGAAATCAATTTTTTTAAAATGTTTTTCAAATTATTCATTTTTCACGAAATAAATAGAGGCTAAAGTCCAATTAATTTTCCTTATTACACTAAACCGTAAAATTTCAGCAAAAATTTCCTTTCCTTTGACATTTTCATCTTGGGACAGACAGACAATTAGGCTGAGACAGACAAGTACCAGAGTCCCATAATTCGTGCGATTGAGCGGCCATGCATTAATGATGTTGGCCGCTTTGGGATGTTTTCCTTAGTAGAGTCCACTAATTTTCACGCGCGCCCAAATTTGACCGGATTCCAAAAATGTAGGACGCTGGTCAGAACGAGAGACGGAATTTTGCAATTTCTAACGGTAGGGAGAGAACCGTTTTGAGGGGACAAGGAGGAGATTCGCAAGGTCAGCTGATGGCCCACCGAATTTCTAACGAAGGCAGTAATTAATTTGGCGATTCTCTAACATTTATTAGTTTCCTCCCGTACATTCCTTTGCTTCTTCTCTACCTCTTCAACCCGTTTTGATTTCTTGGCAAATTTCTTCCCCAGAAGAACGCAGTCGAAATCCATTGCCTTGCTTCTTGGTCCTGTGTTTTTTGGCCTCTCCCTAGAGCACCCGTTTCTTGCCAACTCAGCCTCAAGCATTTGAATCGCGCGATCCAAGATCTCTCTCTCTTCTGAGTACCAAGTTGAATTTTTTTTTTTTTTTGGGAAATAGGTTGGAGATCTGAAGAATTGATCCGAGTTTTAGCTCGGTTTGATCATCTGGGTCGGGCTAGATTTCTCTCATGGGTTGGAGATACAGGGCTGGTTTGTTTCTTATAGCTGCGGTTGTAATCATCTGGGTTACCTCTGCTGAAGTCACCCAGGTTGATCTCTTATATTTCTCATGGATTCCAAGCTTTCTGTTCCGTGGTTTCTCAAGAATTTTTTATGCCTTTTCTATGGTTTCTGAACGGGATGGGACTTTACCAATGTCCTTGCCTTTTAGGTGATTGTCCATGGATGTTTTGAGAACTAACTGGTGGAGTCTTTATCTTGCTTCAAAAAGAATGTTGGGTTTTAGATTTACTTGAGGTGAACTTGCTGGAGGAACTCAGTTAATTTTTCTATATTGTATTGCTGCATTTGCTAATACCCGTGAACCTTCTTTTCAAGGGTGGTTGCGAGAAAATAAAGTCGAAGCTAGGCATTTTGTCACTTTCATTCCGATCGGGTTTGCTTGAAATTGACCTTGTGGTTTGGAATATCACTATTGGTTCGACATGGGTGATTGGATTATGTTCTGTGCTGAAATGCCGTTCTATGTTTTGATCAAGTAATTGAGGCTCAATAAATCATAGTATCTAGGGTCTCTCCATATAGTTTGAGGCTGTCCAATGATTACGGAGGCAAAAATGATCGTACAAGACTATCTACATTTCCCTCAGGCTTTTAGTGCATTAATGGTGGCTCCATTGTATGAATCTCTGTACTAAGTTTTCTGGAGAATATGACCTGCACTTCTATTCAGGTTATGAGATATTTGAAAGCAAGAAGCAATGTTTTACGTAGCTGGTTTCCTTGGCAGCTTGTGCCCATATACCTGTAGCAAGCCTCTTATGCTACTATTATCCCAGTCTTCTCTTGCTCCCCCACTTGCCCAAATAGATTTTTTCCCACAAGTAAAATTATAGTACTTTCATTAGTAATATCTAGTGCTCTAGCATGCAATTCTCGTAATGCAAACTCCCGCAAGGAAATAGACTGCTAGTATTGCCTGAGCTGCGTCCCTTTTATGTTTCTCTTTTACTGGAAATTTGTAGCAGCGGCTACCCTGTGATTTTTTGTGTAGTAGTAAAATCAACTTAATGAAGTTTCAGTTAAAATTTCATCTTATACTTTATGAATGGTATGAGGGAAATGGGGCAGCTCCATTAGACAATAGTCACTCTATGAAGCTGAGATGCCCTTTTCCAGTCATGCAAATTATAACGATGACTCTCTCTTTGTTTCTTTTACTTTTTTTGTTGTGTATTGTGCTTGAGTTATGTCTCATATGATGCGAACTTTCTCACTACAGGGTATTTTTACAGATTACAAGCAGCCATTTGCAGTGACGTATCTTGGAGCTTCTCTTATGGTAGTTTACCTACCGATAGCTTTTCTCAAGGACTGGATATGTAAATTACTTAAACAGCGCAATTCGAAAGGTGGCAAACATGCAGAAAGCACAAATGAAACTTCTGCTGGATTTAGTTCTCCTCTAAAATACATTGGTGCACAGAACGTGTTTGAAATTGAATCTGCTTTGACCAGAAAAGATAGTGAAGCTGACATCTCATCTAATGGAGAAACAAGTCCATTGGTATCTAAACGAAAAGATGATAGGAAAAGGGAGCTAACAACGAGGGAGATTGCTATCTATGGATGTTACATTGCCCCGATCTGGTTCGTGACAGAGGTATTCAACTTGATTAGCTTTTGAGTGTTCCCTCTCTTTTTTGGGTAAACTAGCTTTTGTCTTTCTACTTCTAACTTTTACCTATCAATGGAAAAATTACAAATAACTCTGTACAACTCTTTGTGTTTGATGGAGCCAAATGTTGATGTGGACATTTATCAGTGTTGTTGTTTCTTTGACTGGACCTAATAAGATAATTTTCCTGGAGCATATGAACTTTTTCATACACTTGGTTTCGATATACAGATTCCGGGCTTAGATTTGGAACAAATGAATCAGTTACATATGTGTATACATATGGGGCAAGTGTTCACATTTTCACAAGTGCATTTTGGTTGTTCCAGTGGCTCTTAAGATACTTAGTATGGATTGATACCTTTGTTTATCTTAGGTTACTTTCCTTGATATTGTTGAATGTCCTTGTTTTGTTATTATTTTTTCAACTGGCTATAAATTTGCTTTCTTGGGAATTTTCTTATGTGGCCCGGATAGATTTCGTGTCCTTGTAGTGCATATATGATGTTTGACCTTATATCCTGTCCATGTTGTCAGCCACCATTCTGACACATTTCCATCAGGTGCCTGATGTATGTTGCTTGCGGCTTTGAGTGACTTCATCTCATGTTTTGAATGTTCGGGTTTTTGGCAACGAGCTCTTTTGAAGCATGATCCTGCCACAAAGCAATAATCATTTGAGTGGAAACTGTTTATTTCATTGTCCTTGAGTCAATACTCTGTAGTTATTCTGTTAATCATAGGAGTAGGATCAAGCTTCATACAGTAGAACACGAACTGCGTAGTGTTGATTGACAGTATTGTATGGATTGCAGTATTTATCAAATGCGGCCCTCGCAAGAACAAGTGTAGCTAGTACAACCGTACTATCGTCCACTTCAGGTCTTTTCACTCTGTTCATTGGCGTCCTTTTGGGCCAAGATTCTTTAAATGTATCAAAAGTTGTTGCAGTCTTCGTCAGCATGGCTGGAGTTGCCATGACAACTCTTGGGAAAACTTGGGCAGCTGACGACTCCAAATTTAACACTTCTTCGTAAGTTTCTTAGAGATGCTGTTGTTTATACTTTTACATATAAGTGGATTGAAGTTTAGCTCTTTGTAGCTGACTTTCAAAGTTGGTGGTGCCATTATTTTTTTCTATAATATGAGTGTTCGATATTGCCGGAGTAGCCAACTGGAGAGGCCCTTGTTTGTGAAACTTCAGCATCATTATTGGGGAGAATACCCTGGCTAGGGTTAAATGAAGTTGCATTTTAAGATTTTATTTTTCCAAGGGAAGAGGTTTTGTTAGATCTTCAAATTTGACTTCTCTAATTCCTTACTGCTACGAAATGTTCTCATATAGTGGTACCATATAATATTTTAATTCTTTTTTCACATGCGGCATGTTGGGCACCATTTTAGTCTGGAGTTTACACCTTAAGTTGGACCACAGTGACATCTAAGGAAAGAGGCTAAAGCAATTCTGTATCCCAGCACACCAGATTCATCCCGATCCTTTCTCTTTTCAGTTGTCTTACAAAAAATACAATCAATGGAGTTTCTACGCAAGATTAATTACATATAGTTTTTGTTATCAGGGTCCTGTCCTTCATGAAGACAGACAGACAGAGGGGTTCCTAGAGATTTAACATTTTACCTTTGTATTGCATACATGACCACAAAAGATTACATTTGTTACCGTCCTTTTATTATTTAAGGGCATTGGTCTTTGGAGCTTTAATTTTGGCAATACACAAGTTGCTGATTGTGAGAAGAAATGATTTAATAATTGCTTTTTTTCTTTAAGTTCATGGTATCTTTAATTCTTCAATCCGCGGTGACTCTTCATGCCCTCTCCATCTTCATTGAGTCTGGTTTTCCCATATTTTGCTTAATAGTAGAAAGAACCATTGACATGACCAAAATAGTATGCTTTAATGCATGTTTGCATATTGTGATGCCTAATTTATTTTATGGCAATTACATAATTGTCAGAAATGGGAAACGATCTCTTGTTGGGGATCTCTTTGGCTTGCTTTCAGCTATGTCGTATGGGCTATTCACAGGTAAGATATTCTCTCAATATTGTCATTCTCTTTTATGTCAACCTACTAGTGAACTATAACAAATATTACAGTACTTCTCAAGAAGTTTGCTGGTGAAGAAGGGGAGGGAGTTGATGTGCAGAAGTTGTTTGGATACATTGGATTGTTTACACTTGTAGCCCTATGGTGGCTTGGTAAGATCCTCCCTCTCTCTCTCTCGATATGACAATGGAAAAACCTGATTCCTTTTTAGGCAACTTTTTTTTTCTTTGGTCGACCTTTTAGGCAACTTGGGTGGCACCTATATGTATGTGCATGTCTCCGTTGGCTTTTTACCCCTTTTATTTTTCTATAGTTTTCATTCTTATCCCTAGTCAAATTATATTTTCCAGGTAATCTCTGCAAAATCTTAAGACTTGATGGGGCCTGAAAAAATGGAAATTTTGCTGTTTAAAACCCTTCCTGTTTGCACCTTTATAAAACTTTGGCTTGCTTTCTCATGCATTAAATGCTTAATGAATGGTCAAGCAGCCGGAAACAACTCATAATTTGGAGTGCTCTCTATCTAATAATCCTTATTTTTTAAGAGAAAGTGACTTTTGAGAGCATATTGGTACCTAGATTTGAGAAATTCCTGCCATCTTCTATCCTAAGGTTAAAGAGGACCCATTTAGTCGTCCTCTTTTTTCGGAGAAAGAATACAACAAACTTTCAAGGCATTCTGCTCCACATTTTTTAGGTGTGATGATTATAATGAGAACTTTTGCAACATCATCAACTTGAATTTTTTCTCGTTATTTCTTTTTTTTTTTAATTTAATTTCCTTTCCTGAATTTGTGGTAGCTTCTTGATTTTTGACTTGAATCTCTCTTTCCTCTTGTAGTATTGCCATTGACAGCATTGGGGATAGAGCCTGAGTTCACAATTCCTCATTCTGTAAAAATGGATGAAGTTGTTCTTGCCAATGGCTTTGTTGGAAGTGTCCTTTCCGACTATTTCTGGCATGTACCTTTATTTCTTCGGTAAGACATTTCACACATGCATTCCTGACCCCACGTGTCTGAATATCTTGCAGGGCATTATGTGTTGTATGGACCACACCACTAGTGGCTACTCTAGGGATGTCTCTCACCATACCACTTGCAATGTTGGCTGACATGGTGATCCATGGTCGTCATTATTCCGCAATTTACATCCTCGGCTCTACTCAGGTGACTAATCAATCTTAGTTGTAGGGCTATCTGGCAATTCAACTGTGACATGCCTTCACTTGTAACGCAATAATTAAAGATGGCCTGAATTCAGAAACTTAAAAGGGGCAGCTGTCTGTGACATGCATGTATTTCATTATTATACATGAGGAGCTAAGTTTTTAATCTAGGCGTCTTTGAAAAATCCAAGCTTGTCAGGAACTTAGTACAGTGCCAAAAAGTCAAAAAATTACTGCTTTCATCGTTGATAGTGCATCTATGCGCATTTTGATATGCTGTTTGTGTACATTTTGTGTAGGGGATCTGACATATGCTTCACCTGACTTTTGCTTGAAACTCTTATACGAACTCTCTATGTTGCTGTATAGCTACATTGTGTCAATCATTACCAGGGTCTAGACCCAAAGTGTCCAATTACCAAGATACCTTTCAGCAGAATTAGTGTAATTATGAAAAACTCTGCTGTTGGAAATTTAGGACCTTTCTTCCTGGATGAGTTATTAGACGTCCAGAGCATGTCACTTGTTTATTGGTGACACCATGTAGCTGATAGGTTGTTTCCTGCTGTCTTACCAAGGAAGAGATTGACAACAGTCCCTGCTGTTTTATCCTGGTAGTCCTGTAATCATAGGAGAATTCCCTGTCTAGTAGCATTTGGTCAATGGGATATCAAGGCAACACAATGGCTTCATTTTAGAAAACAATTCGATCTGTAACATCATGACCAATCAGGCATCTGCAAGGAAATTTATGTCCTTTGTGCCCAGGGGCTCTACTGTGTGCAATTACAAGTCGACAGGGATGGAAGCTACTTTCTTTCAGGCAACTGTAAATTCAAACTGATAAAAGCAAAATCTAACAGACTAAGCAGCAAAGTTGAGTGCTTGTTAAGTGATGTGAATTTCTTATTCTGGTCCAAAGTCGGTTCATCTGATGCATAAAATAAGTGCACTCAGTTTATTTAGGTCTAGAACTCAGCTAGTTGTGAACCTGATCAAATACTTTATAAACAACTACACTCTTTCAAGGAAATTTGTCCTATGAGCTCTTGCATTTCTCTGATCTGCTCATGACATCAGATTGCTGTCAATTCCTTCACAGATCAATCTGTCTATCTAGAATAGCCCAAGTATTTCTGTGTGGTGGGATCTACCCTTTAACTATTTTCTGATTGTTGAACATAATGGTTATTCTGATGCTCTCGACGACATTGCAGGTATTTGTAGGGTTTGTGATAGCGAATCTTTCAGACTGGTTCTCAAAGAAGTTGGGTTTGTAGCACGATGATACATGGATAATATGGCTGTATTGTCCATTTAGCTCTTGCCACTGCACTAATCATGCACTTGGCATCGTTTTGAGGATACGTGTAGACATGCAGGCTTAAAGGGGAGGTAAAGTAGGTTGTGATTATGTTTGTCATTGATATGTAAATGGGATAAGTGTAAGTTTGTGTCCCCATATCTGGTTTGGGTATTGAGCCCTTGATGTAATAAACCTCTCCCTCTCTCTCCCTCTCTTTACACACAAGAAATTCTTTGGTTTCTTTAGTTGATGCAGGCAATCTCAATTTGCAAATTACTGTTTTCAATTTATCTTCCGGCGGTGTTGAGATGCGTCGTGTCATTGCTACTGTAATTTTGCCTCTCCGGTGCAAGGAACTCTTTTAACACCTGCTAGGAAAAACCTCCTCCGGCATAATCATTTACATCTGTTCTAATTCACATTAGCACATACAAAAGCTGTTTGATTTAATGAGGAAAGCAAAAATAAAATAAAATAAAATGATCCGTGTAATAAAGTCAAACGTAATGCTGATTCGTATTTATCAAATGGATGAGAAGTTTATGCTGTTAGATGGAAATCCCCGCCCGTTATATACGACAGTCCTAGCCAGACAGATGATGACTCTTCATGCCCTGTCCATCTTCATGAAAACTACAGAGAATTAATTCAGTAGCACTTAAGCTTGTGCTGGAGAAAATGCTTCTCATGAGATAAGCCATGCGCCACCTTTGAATGGGTTTTGTGCAAGCATTTGTGCAATGAACTCTCCAACAATAGATGCTTTATCTGATCTTACAAGAATCTCAGTGTAATTTGCAACAATGTTCTCTGACATCTACAGACGCGAAACCAATCTGTATCTCTCCTGTCATTCTTTAACTTTTGCTTGAAACTCTTACCTAAAACGCAAAGCCGTATGATTTCTTCGTATGGCTGCAGAGTTTTATCATATTACATCTGTCTTTCCTGTATGATTTATCTGTCACTCATGAGCCTGCAGATTTATGAAGAAGTTGAGAACAGTCACTCCCCTCGCTCATCTTTCAACTGTCGCGGAACACGGGCTGTGCAGTCCACTTGAGATGCAAATTGATCTTTCCCGACTTCCCATTTAAAGGAAAAGTATCCCGCACTTCGCCTTCTAATATGACCCTGGTTAGTGTCATTATGCATTTCCCAATCTTATTCTGAAAAGTTAAGAACAACATCAGGATTAGGCAAGAGATGTGGTACTCGCCGATCAACAAGAACAAGGAAAGACCAAGAGTATGGTACTGTCATATCCCAGCTTGTCTGGAAGTCGCCATTAAAATATCATTTTTCACAAGCATCATGTTTTCTATCTATTTTCTCATCTTGACTGTTCCTTCATCCATTGAGAGTTTGCAGAGCGAACTCCAAAACCTCGAGATTATCGAAGAATTTTTTCGAGACATCCGCCATTTGCAATGCACAGCTGATCTTACATCATCCTTTTCGAAACAGTACAGTCTTTCATAATATCTGGTGTATACCATAAGGTGCTCTTATACTGTCTCCTCCTCTGTATTTATAGTTGTTCTTTTGACAGATCACATAAAACAAACCAAAAGTTTCAGCAACCTTAGAATTATCACAAAGAGTGGAAATCATGCATCTCTTATGTTACATGCTATATATTACGTCGCATTTGAAGGCGAATATTAAAAAAAAAAGAATCAGGAGGAGAAAAGTACCTTTCCAAAAGTGTCATGGTCCCAAACTTCTACAACAAGCATATCATGCAGCCCATCCTCCACAATTATGTCGAAAGTCTGATTCCAGACCGGATTCAAAACATCATTCAACACCTAATTCGAACAGAATAACCAAAGACGCTTAGAAGGAAATGGAAAATATGATAACATAAATGGAAAATATATCAGATGGCTTCATTCAAAAACGTTTAGAATCTAATCCAGGATTTCTGGAGCAGCTTTAGGTGGCCAGAGTGCCTCACGGTGACGAATGGCTCTCTTGAATCTTTAGGTGGAAAAAGATTTGAACATATAAGGCTGCCTGCTGCAGGATCTCACCCTGGTCTTAAATTTGGCTCCCGATTTCTTCATCGTGAGAACAACATAAGGGTCGGCTTTTCCCATCAAGTCGACAGCTGGCAAATCCTCGGCTGAGATCACGGTCACGGACAGTACTCCTCGAACAATCACGTCCTTTTTCTTCTGAGATGAAGCTGCATCTGCTTCGTGGGTTCCGCCTTCAAGCACCTTCTCGAGCGATGTCAACTTCACATCCGGTTTGAACGGATTCTTTATGATATTATCCGTGCCTTTGGGACAATACAAGAGCTCCAAATGCACCTAGTGACAAGAAACAGTCCAAAAGAGGGACCTTATGTTTCTAAATAGCCTAAACAAAGTTTATCAAAATTCAAGCCAATGCAGCTAAAAGAAAATGTAATTCTGCACCCAAAATTGCAACTTCACAGCAGACCCTTTCCTTCTTGATGAATTAATAAGCAGACATGCTGTGCTATCAATTATGACATTTCCTTCTTAATGCTTGAAGGAAACGAATAGTTTCATTTACGATCAGAGGAACTAAAAAGTTCGGTGAAATCAAAAAGAGCGTGTTGGAAAATCCAGGATGCTATCTGACCTGACCCCGGTTCTTTGTATCTCTTTGCACCTCCAGATCCTTCACCAGGTTTAACCACACATCCTTCACTTTGCCAGGCTCAAGGATATTTAATGGAACTTGAGCACAACCGATGAGTTCAGAAGCTTGAATCCCTTCATCGTCGAAAACTCTTATTGTTAAGTGCTGGGTCGATAAATCCTCGACTATGAAGTCAAAATGCTCATTCCATACTGGATTTAACTGGTTGTTCTGAAAACACCGAGAAAAGAGGAATTAACTATTGCTTTTCCCCAGAAAGATTCAAATAGGTGTATTGGAGTAGGTTTTCTTTCTTAATATTACAGAAGGAGCAAGTTAGTTCACTTACAATGGTTTTGCTAGTTTTTGTTCTGCTCCGCAGCGGACGCACGAATAGAACAGCAAATGGATCAGATTTCCCGATAAGATCTTTATTGGCTAAGTCCTTTGCTTGCACAAGCTTCACTTCTAATGTCCCAACAGGCTTCAGTTCCAAGTCACTGTCACAGAGCATAGCCAAAGAACACCAAACAATCCACATTGGTATGAGAGCACTTCTATGTAGAAAAAGTATAAATAGATGCAGAAAGTCGGCTACTCATGCCATCATTTTGAGCACCCTATAGCTTGCTACTGATGTTCTAACATTTAAACAGCATTGGCCAGGGACACGAAATGTTCACGTAGCAAGTTGTACAAAATATATATATATATATATATATATTATATATATATAGCTATTTCAGCTTTGTTTTTTCAAATGTATCCATATACCAGAGTAAATCATCAGGAATGTGAAGACCACAATAGAGTGAATTTTCCATCATAGGTTGATATCTAGTTGGATCTCATTGATTTGTACCTATAATCCCCAGGCAGTATGGGAAAAATCTTCCTCACTGGCCATGTCAATGTGTCTTCAAGAGCATCCCGTATTGTTTCCTGAAAATGCATACATGATCCAGTGAGCAAACTCGGTAAAAATTGCCATATTGATGCATTTTGCTCCAACAACAGCCTAGAGCAACCTATAAGCTCAGTTTCTTGCAGTTTTCACAAGGCTATTTGTCACGATCTACAGTTTCTCCAATTGAACCATCCATTTTTCTGTCATTCTCGACTATTTCCAAGACAATCCAGGAGCTAGCTATCCACTCATTCTGTGATATCGGGATCATTGGCACAGAACACAAATAGCAAGGATAGTGAAATAGCAGACCTCGATAGCTTCAGCAACCCCAGGGATTGCTTTTATATCACCACCAGCAATGCTTAGTTTAAAGTCAAGATTCTTCTGCTAGAAAAGGGCACGAAAACAAGCACCAAATGTGAGCGTTGAATGCCATACGTAGTGCAAAAAGAGGGTCCAAAAGCCTAAACCCATGTTGAAATTTTTAGACCTTAAAAGTACTCTGTATCTCATGATATTGTAGTGGAGATGATCTTGGGTGAGATAAAAGAAACCGAAAATCTCACCTTTTCTCGCAAAGAATAACAAACAGCTCCAAAGCAAGGAATTTCATCCACTAGTGGTTTGAAAATTAGCCTGAAAACCCCAGTAAATCCTATATTTTTCACCTATATAACAGGGTGACACAAGTGAGAAACCTATAAGTTCACTCTTGTAGCATGACCTGAATGCCAGCTTTAGAAAACACCTATACCAAATCAACTGTAAATATTAGCAGCCAAAGCAAGATAAAGTTGTGCTACAACATCTATGGAGCACTGAAATTTTCATTCAATTCTTACAGGAAAACAAGTAATTACTGCAATCTAAGATGCCCGAGAAGAACAAAATGTCATTCTTTAAAAGAGAATTTGTGGTTCTTTTTATACAAACAAGGAAAAATTTTGTGGTTGGCTATCGCTAAGGCTGCAGAAAATTTTCACATTGACCTGAAATGGGAGACAAAGGCCCATGCAGAGAAAAGCAGTGGTTAGAATTACCTGCACACGCAAGCCTACGCCAACTAGCGTTCTGATATCAAGTTCTATAAGAAGATCACCATCCCACTTCATTTCCAACTCCATGGTGACTTGCCCACTTTTGCTTTCAGCATCGACGATCCAAATTCCTGGTGCACATGATATTTAACGAGTCTAGCCAATTTTCCCAGTGGACCTCAAAACATTGGTGGCGTTATTAACAGATATTTCATTAACTCCATTGAGAAGACTAAAGTACCCAACCAGTTGTCAGTGTTGATGAGAATTAACAGGAGATGAAAGTTCTTACGAAAGTTGCTTATCAGACTATAACAGAGGCTAGTAAAGAGCTCAATTTGCAATGTTAATCTGCATTTACTTTGAAACATGATTTGTCTGACACGCATACTCGACAGAGAAGAGGGTATCAAGCAATTCGTTTGTGTGCATCATGAACTTGATTCTTTCTTAGCAAGCAATGGCACTTCTTACTCAGTACCAATGTACTAAATTTTAAAACAAGGACCTGTGAATTGAGGAGCCACTGTCCCCAGAGTCAACTTCGAGAATGTGAGGGATGCTAAGACAGCCGGCCTATACTGTTCAAGAGTTGGCTCTACAGTATTTCGTATCAGCTCAGAAGCTGCCTGGGGCATCGAATGATTCGAAACATTATCAGAGAAAAACAACAACAGCCAATCACCTATATATACCATAATGACAGAAAAATCGATGAAGGTGGTTGGCGAAGAGAGGGAAAAATACCGTGTCGACATAAGGCCAAATCTTCTTAAGTTGGATGTTGAGCCAATTTAACTGGAATTAGTAAAAGAAACAAGTCTCAGAGCAATCGCTTCATCAACATACAATCAGTTTGTTTGGTTCGACAATTAGTTTCTTACAAGGAAGTGCCGCATGAAATGATGCACACACATACACATGCATGCAAGATTAATAACTACACAATTACAAAATGATCATCCATCCATGATTATATGGAAATAAAACCTTAAGAATTGTGAGGTATATAACGAAAAAAACTCAACTTTTGTCTCTGAGAAAAGACAACCCAAGAAGGGTAACACTCGCCTCGCAGGATCTTTTTTGAATCTTCCAACGTCATCCTCGCGAATGCCGCGATCGTTGCCGCCTTGGACCCATCAGAGAAAAAAAAAAGTACACAGAATAAGAAACGGAGAAAACAAACAGCACACGCTTATGCATTGTCCAATATGCATGCATGCACGCATGCAGGCAGGACAGATTAAGATCACCAGGGTGACAACATATTGGAATCATTCCAAAATTAAAAGAGAAGACATAGGACAAGAGGCATGTATGCGTATACCAAATCGGTGCGACGCTTGGATCGGATACTCTCGTAATAAGCGAAAGCGAAGACCAACCCAATGCCAAGGGCCAATCCAGTGATCAGGCCGGAGATGAAACCCATTCTTCCCTTCTTCTTCTTTTTCCTCTTTCTGTGCAAGACGCTAGATGGGTCTGAGCACGGGACTCTGCAAGAATTCTAACTCGCAGGGATCATGCGATGAGCAGTAGTGAGTGGCATTGCAGATGGAGAGTTCGTCGGGGGTGAGGAGGAGAGGACTCCAGACGGATGTGATTGAGCTTGACGGATCGTTTTGAAGGAACGCCAATGAATTGTAAACGATAATGCTGGAGATCTCTGCTTCGGGTTCGATTCTTTTCTTCAACTTTGCAATGCCTTCCCCTTGGGTTAAAACCAGTTTGCACGCGAAACTCGCGGGCTTTTTCGTTACTACAGACACTCTTTTTGCTTCTCTGACGCTCCGTGGTGGCACAAAGCATTTTAAGCGAAATAATCTTTCCAACAGACAAATAAAAGAATATGATATGCATAGTTTTTGTAATGTGAAAAAGGGAATATTACAACGCATATTGTGTAATTTGTGTGTTGATCATTTTTCCATTGCTTAAGAATGATGCTAGAGAAATGGGGCGAAAATCATTCAGAGTCGATCGCCTCAAAATTATACGGCCAGCAAAGATTGCAATCACCAGCACTGCCCCAGTGAAAACTCTTATCGATTACGGAACGAAGCCGTTTATCTGCTGAAGCTGAAGGCGGGACATCGTAGTTTTAGGATCTCGGGCCCTTTTTAAGTCAAAAAAGTTTTGGACTCGCATCAGTCTTGGCCATGCCTATGAATTGGTATGAAACCGCAAGGAGTCCTTATGACAATTGTGCTATGTTCGACCATTGTGCCATAAATAATCAGACATCTCCTCTGTCCGGAAGTTGATTTGTTAATACATTTCTTTGATTGACGACGTCCTGGAAAATCATGTCTGTATCATTCAAGATTCGTGAGCGTGAGGGGTAGATTAAGACAGTCTCTGAGACATTTAACCACTGTTGGGACAGGGAAGGTTCTATTTCAGTTACAGCAGGAACGGAGAGTTTCTTCATCTCTCGTTCACATTTCTCACCATGGGAATTCACATCCCTCGACAAGGATAATCCTACATAATCCATAATTTTACCAACACATTTGAGAAAAATGACCAGTGAGAGAATCACAATGACTTAACACATTCGAAGAATTAACATCATTATTACCGATCACTGGATGAGAAATCTGTGATTCAGTCAACTGAGTTATATAGAATCTTCCTGCTAAAAGTAAATCTTGCAATCATAGAAATTGCAGCTAAAATCAGATTGAATCTTCCAAAATTCATGTCGGCGCGACTAAAAAGGTTCAAGAACACGAGCTTGATAGCTCCATCGGGAGTCGGGGCATTCCTCTATAGATTCTTCCTCCTCTTTGGCCATACTCACATGGATCAAAGCAAACAATGTATCCTAGATTGGTCAATTTTTACCATTGAAGAAAAGAATCCAAAGTCTGCAATCTCTGTAATTTTACACCAGAAAAATTTGTTCTTGACCCATCAAGCCACGATAAGGTGGATGAGAGACCTAAACCTCTTCCACTCTCCATTAGAAACACAGACACACACGACCTCACAAGGAAGAATTTCAAATCCTGGACAAGAGAACCAAGACACCTTACAGCAATCCCCAATTTCACCCAAATACAAAGAACAAAAAAACAGGGGAGGTTAAATCAATCGAAGAAGAATACTCAAAGCTCACCAATCATTGATCCTCACTTTATGCAGGATGGTAGAGCGAGGCCATGGCAGACAAACGCTAGTACAACATAAACAATTACCAAAAGGACAATAATAAGCGCAACCCTGCAAAGTGTCAGAAATAACATCTTATTAGTGACAACGAAGAACATCCAAAGCCCTGCCTCTCTGTCTAGAATTGGGAAGTAGCAGAGCATGGTTTCAGCAGAAAATTTTATTTTGTGCCAATATTTTTTTTGGGTAGTATTGATGTAAAGAAAGTATTCCATCTTCAACAGTATAATGTGAGTCCATTGCAGTTTTCAACAAGCCTAAGATAATACCATTTGACTCATCAGCATAAATTCTGAACGATTGCACTTGGCGATGAAATTTTAGTCATCTTCAGACCAAACTTCACATGAAACATAATTGATGGTCATTTGTATTCATCCAAGAGTGTTCTAAATTGATAAAGAACTCAGAACTTACGTGAGCTTCACGTTTCTCCACCATACATTGCTTCTGAAGCGACGAGCCTGCTTTCTGAACCGGAAGGTGTTCCCTTGCATGTTGGCAGTTTTATCAACCAGCAATTCCAAACGATCACCTCTATCCAGAACTTTGTCAATATTTTCAATCATGACATTTCGAACCTATAGGTAAACCAGTGTCAGCAAAAGGAACTTCTACCCTAATAATTCATACACAAACAGCTTGAGCCAATGCATGCCCGCCACATTAATTTTAAGCATGCAAACTCATTGCTGCACTGCATACACATCATATATCCATCTCATTTTATTGGATAGATGAACCTAATTTATGACATCAGCAACTTATTAGGTACACTGCTTAATCTAAACATTCCTGGTAAGTAGCCTTCAGATTCAATAACCAAAAACAATAGTTGATGAAAAGCCGATGACTTTACACCATTTTACAGTACATTACATTACGTTACAAGGGTGCTGAATTTACCTGACTCATTTCACCTTTCAACCGATTAATTCTATCTGCGTTTGGATCATTGGAATAATACTCCATTTGCTGGCTTAAAACCCTTGAAAATTCATCATTCATGGCATAAGCCAGAGCAGACAGAACTGCACGGCCATAAGTCCTAACAAATCTCTGATGAATGTCTTCAAGAAAGGCAAACGGAATTCTCCCTGTACATAATTGATAACCTAAAGTTAGTGGAAATCTACCAAAAAGATGTCTGAGTACATTGCACAGGTGCTGAAACTAAATAGACAATAGTCGAGTATATACAATTTCAACTTAGCAAGTATTGCAGAAAGTATTCATCTACAGCATTGAAGATCTCTCGTTATGAATAAGCACTCCACTCCGCAACGAACATGACAAATCATGCTTAAACTTAATGGGAATTCAAATATCACCCAAGAGAAGTTTTGCTTACAAGCAACGCTAGGTATATGAAGACTGAGTTACAAACGTGATATATTGAGTGACAGATAGACCATAAATGGGCATTTAGTCAAGTAGCCCATATAGCAGACCCAACAAGATAGTATTACATCAACAAGCATACGACAAGCCAATCTCAATTAGCATTCTCTTTGCTTATCCTAAAGACATACAGAAGAAAGAGGCAAACAACACGCTAGACCACACTGCCTGCAATCACACAAGGGGATCGCGAAGACAACGCAGAAGATCTTCCCAATCTAAACTAAGCTCATTAAAAGCTGTATAATTCTTCAAAACAGCCAAATCTCTTACTGAAAGTAATCTGAAAACCAAGCTAGGACTAATCGATAGGAATAAAGAGGATAAAAAATATAACTAGAGGGCTTCAGCTTAGGAATTTGATGAAAAATCAAGAGAGGGAGCAACCCCTTAATCACATGAAACTAGCAGAGTGGAATCAAAGAACACAACCATTCACATCATCTTCTTATATTGATCGTAGCTAGATCCCGTGTCCCCTCACCCAATTACAGAAAGGATTCTGAACATAGAATCCATGAAAGACTGGAAAGGCTGTTTAGGTAGTAAGATACAACCATTTGGTCTTTGTGGGTTTGCTAGCTTTGTGAACATGGCGGTAATATCTTCAGAAGCACAAGAGGAAGGACAGGGATATCCGAGCATCTCATTGGCGCCACCCCAACTCTAATTCAGAATGCTAATGATACTACCGCAATAAGCTCAGTAAGAGAGACAGACTAAATGGGTGTGAGGTGAAACTGCGAACTACACGTGTCCAGGTCCAAATTCTACATGAGCTCCGCGAATTTCACCTCCTCGGTTAACCAGATGAAAGAAGGAAGGAAAAAGATCACGTTTTTAATCGAAGGCGATCAATCCTAAACGCCGCATAAGTGGATCAAGGCTGCTGTATATGAGTTCTGCGGGAAACACGTGATACTATGGCCATAGGCGACAAATTGGGAAGTCTCATCGAATCAAGCTGCGATTGCTCACAGTCAAAAGGAAAGTCATTTTCTAACGCTCTGAGATCAGGCAGGCGACGCTTCGAGCCAAGGCCAATCAGCACACGTCTCGGATTCTAACCGAGGGCAGAAAAGGGCAATAAATGAGAAGGGGGGAGACTAACGGCCGGCGGTGTCGTCGGCCATACAGAGGACGGTGAGGCCGTCGGTGCGCTTGACGTGGAAGATGTAGCGATCCTGGGAGTAGGAGGCGTGGCTGTCTTGGGTGCCGGGAGTCTTCTCGAGGATCTGCCTGGCGATCTGGCTGGCGTTCGTGGCCGTCGCGCTGAACTCCGCCAGCACTACCGATCCCCTCGCCACCAGCGCGTACAGTATCGCCATCACCCCTCTCTGTCGCTTGGAGAACGAACCCAGGTAGCGACGAAGCAATCAAAGCGAGATGACTACTCTCTCTCAGCTCTGTGATGGATGGAGGAGGTCAAATCAAGAAAAGCTCCGTGGGGAAACAGAAGGACGAAGCACGAAGATTAGCTCATTCGCTTCTCTTTCTGGGTGTCGGGTCCGAAAGAATATAATTTTAATTGTCTTCTTCCACTTCCTTTTCCGCCCTTCGGGATGTACACAGGATAGATCTTGCCCTCCTCTACGGAATTAGGAAGGACGCAAAGCAAAAAGAAAGTGAAGATTGCGAGTTTCATCACTGAATTCGTATGTTCAAAACAAAATCATAGGAAGAATTAGGATGCGTTGTATTCTCATCTAAAAAATTATTTTCATTGAAAATTACTTTTTTTATTGTATTATCTAGATATGCATTATCGATGTCAGGTGAGTAAATTTCGGGTTCCAATTCTAGAACCTACTATGTTATAATCGGTTTTGAGTTTTTGTAACTTGGAATCTATCTTATCTTTCTAGAACTGGTTCTAAAATTTATCATGTTTTTCCGGTTCGATTTCAAGATATACCAAGAACCTATTTGTTTTCCTTTTTTTAATTTCATTTTTTCAACAAAATAATATGAACAACAAAGCTGCTTAAAGTAAAAGATGATCAACATAAATCTCTATCCGCCAAACACATGGTCACGCACAACTATAAAAGACTATAAATTCAAACACGTAGCCATGTGCAATTATAATCAATAAAATGTTCAATCACGAAACATAAAACATAAATTATAAAACTCTATTCTTCATTCATCAAAATAAATTTAATCTACATTCTCCATTCATCCATAAAAATGTTGCTCCAAATAATAGAGAGAGAAACAACAGAAACAAATGAGGCGAGGCAGAGTTAGATTCAACTTAGAGACATTATGTTATTTTTATCGTGGTTAACAACCGGTTTCAAAATTGATCCAGGTTCCCGGGTGGGTCTTCACGTGGAATCAAAAATTGGACTTGTTCAAACTAGTACCAAAAATTTGAAATAGAGAATCGGACTGCTCACGTTGAAATCGGGAACCGGATTGGTTTTTCGGGTAGTCCGTCCAGTTCCCGATTCTACCCGTCCGGTTGCACACTTATCTCTGGATGAATTTTAGAGAATTGAATGCATTTGGTAATCGCATAAAATTTCTTTTTTGAACGTAAATACATTTGTTAACTACATAAAATTTATGTTCCTAAAAACATTTTCTCTTCCCAATTTCTTTCATTTAAGTAAAATAATTATGTCTTATCATTATAAAATCAACCTATATAATGAATACAGATTATGCGTAATCCATAATTAGTTTATTTATTTCGTGGAGTATGAAGATATATGCAAGATCCTTAAGAAAGAACATAAGCTCAATAGGCAATGTACACTTAAATTTTTGCCACGAATTTACACGTAAATTAGCTTATGAAAGAAGTTTGAATAAAAAAAAAGTTTGAATAACTCCTAGACTGCTACATGAAGGTGATGATCATGTAGAGACGGATTGAATATAAGTTCAATGGTACTACTCCGTGAAGTTTGCAATTAAATTGCTTGCTACGATAAAGATAAATGTAGCAAAGTATTTAAAAAACAAGATTTCAAAAATTGAAAACAAGAAGTCATTGAATTGAACATGAGTAGAGGTGTCAAACGGGTAGGTCGAATCGAATATAGTCCTACCCAAATTAGCACACTTAACCTATTCGATCCAAATTGATGTAGTACAAATCTAACAACGTATACCCGATCCAATCGATACCCAACCCATATTACTTAAACACTTTTATATTTAACCAAATCATGAATTTTTATTTCTTATAATTTTTAAAGAAAATGAATTGTTAAAACACTTTCTGCAATACAAATTTAATAAAAAATTTACTTTTAGAAAATTAATTTTTTAGAAAAATATTTTATTTATTTTTAAAAATGTATTTTTTGTTTTAATTTTCTTTTTCAATTGAAGACGTTGCACACATTCGAGCTCAAAATGAATCGAGGGACGTACGATGATGGTGGAGGGGGGGGGGGGGAAAATAGTTAAGCATTCTCACTTTATTGATATTGTTTTCAAAAGTGATTTTAGAATAAAGGAATCAACTTTTTCTAATTCTTGTTTTTGCTTTAAATTTATTCTCGAAAATAAGATTAGAGAATTTGAGAATCAAAATCTTTTACATTACCAAATAGGTTTTATATTTTTCTGTTGGGTAATAGAATTAAAGCTTATCGTTATCAAATATGCCTTTTTTTTTATCTTGACTAATCTTTTTTTTTAGGTCCTGATTCTTTTGGCTCATTGTGAACGTTCAATTGATTCGAACAATCGAGTTGTATAGCCTATGGACATTTAGTTTTTGTAATCACTTCTAACCTTTTCTAATACTCATTTTTTGGTGAATCATGATTCGAATTTTTAAATTTAAATTAAGCCCGTACAAAATCAATGAATTAGAAAAAGTCCCTAAATTTTTTATTATTATAAATATTCATATTTGAGAGTGGGATAAAAAATATTTATGGTTTAAATTATACATTAGGTCAAAGTTCAAAATCATTTATGTAGATCCTTTTTTTTCATTTTTATAATAAGAAAAATGTGTCCTTATTCAGGTAAATACGTGGAATTTGGAATGGATTAGGCATTTAATGTGAAAATCGCCCCTCCTTCGTAAGACTCTTAATTTTAATCATTTACATCTCGCATGAAAAGAGGTATTCGATATATTTTTTTTTTTATGGGGAAGAAAATATTTAGGCGTGATTCGTTATCAAGAAAATATTTTTGTGGGAAATAACAATGATTAAAGTTAAATAAAGTACCTTCATTTGCTTGGTTTTTACGAAACCTCAAAGAGACGGTTTATCGACGCACGTGGAGGGCGTGATATCTGCCGACCAGCAACGTTATCGGTGGACGACACGTCAGGTTTGCCACAAATGGGCACAACATTAGTTAGAGAGGATTCGATTGAATTGATGATGTGCCGGCCCAAAAGAATATTGTTGCGTTAATAATCTTTTCCCAATTCCGCCGACTCTATAGGAGTGCTACTACTTTTAGGTTAAAAATCCGTTTGATTACATAACTTTATTTTTCTATTTCTAAAGCATGTTTTTTCTTCAAAAGTAGTTTTTGAGTCACTTGAAAAAGTGAAAAAAAAAAAAACATCTTTCCTAAAGTTAAAATTAGAAAGAGACAGAATGCCCAATCTCTCAACGTCAAGCTGTCTTCCTCAAGCCCTCCCTCCCTCAATCGACTTATGCTCAAAAATCTACTTTTTAAGAAAGAGATTAAGCTTTTCACTTTTAACCAATCTCAAAAACCACACTCCGATTACTTAGGGAAAAAATAAATTATTTCGAAGCTATTTTTTGAAAAATTGATCGCTTACAAAAATTAATGAACGAAAAATATTCTCATCATCGATAGCAATTTATATCTAGTCATTTTCGTAGTTTCATCATTCATTTTTGCAAACGATACAAACGACTATTTTTAAAAGATTATTTTCCAAATTACTAATTTTGCACAAAATAAACACGCCCTAAGATTTATTTTCCTCTCATATCCAAATTTCAACTTTTTTTTTTTCTTCTTTTCACCTACTCAAAAACACTTAAGAGGAATGATTAGGTGGATCTCAGCGGGCCGTTCTGATTTGGGCCTAAGAAAATTAGGAACTTCAATTTACGGCCCAAAAAGGAAAAAAAAGGGTCATCAATGTAAGGCACGTTGGGCTCTACCTACCCACCATATGGAGAAAATCTATTGCTCTATACCCATTCATTCACTCAAATTGTATTCAATAATGGCCTCGACCCAACAAGGGATTTGGCCGAAATTTGTCCTTGTCTTTCATTTTTTTTCTAATTAAGTAGTTCTAAGCACAAAATTACTCGTCAAGCAAATCACAAAAAAACATGATCACGACATATTAACCAAGACCATACTTCCTAATATATGCATGTATTCAAGCATTTTGTCGTCCCCGTCGTGTTATTCGCAGTTGCAATGTCCAATTTCAAAATTGATGGAGTTCAAATTAACATCACATTAACATCACGAAGAGGAAACTTACTTCCATGGCAGCAAGTATTTCCAGGTCGAAAACCATCCCAACTCCTCCCAATACTTCGAAAGGGGTTTTTCTTGGTATAATAATTTTTGGGTGACTATAACGATAATAATATATTTTGAGCCATAAAATTTTGAAAAATGGGACTTCACAATAATTTTTAACTATTAGTAATTTTTTTTTTAATGACCCGAAATAGATTGTTAATCTCTAAAATGGTTCAATAACAATCACATAATCATTTCTCCTTCTAAACCAGATAAAAGCAAGAAAAACCCAAGTCCCTCCCTCGCCCTGCCATTTGCCCAGCCTACGTAGCCGCAATAATTTGGCAATGACCTAGATCCGTACGACAAATTCAGGTGCAACCATTTCTTGTTTTCCGAATTTGTCTCGTACAAGTCTTACTATTTCTTCTCGTCTCATCTTTTTGAAACATTAATAAGATCCAGGTGCGACGATGGCCCATTTTTTTACCATGGTGAACCAACGACATTTGTTAACTATATCTTCCATCTATCAGCTTTAGTTTTTAGGATTATCTGCTTCAAACTACGTAACTATCGTAATTTGAAATGAAAAAGAACTACACCGAATCCAAAATCCTCGAGCGAGGAAGCAAGTACCGCTGTCTAAAATTGCCTTTTTCTTAGGCTTCGGGATGGATCGTCGAGAGGCTCGTGGCCCCTCAACATTGATTCGGCTCCTACAAGCAAATGGACAGTTTAGAGATCGACCCCCCAACATTGATTCGGCTACAAGATTTTCTCCGAATCTTCAACGGTCGCAAACATTGGGAAAGAAACGAACAAAAAACAGCTCCGATAGAGAGAGAAAAACGAAAGCAACATTGTATCGCCCAAGTCTTTTCTCAATCTTACGAATCTGTGGTATTTCAAGCAATTAGTCACCAAAGAAAACGACCATAACGTGCATAGAAAGATTGTATTTTTTATCAGGGAACTGCTACTCGACAGTTTGCGGTGTTTTAATCAATGAACGCTTTACACAAAATAAAATGTGATGATGTGCGGATTTATAGTTGAAATAATTTATCGAAAGAATTTCCCATTTATTCGGGAACCTTCCTCCCTCCTGGAAAGAGATTATGACTCCCCGACAAGCGAAAATTCCTGGAGCATGTGAAGGGTTGGCGTCAATAATTGCTGGTTTGGGGGGGTGGGGGCTGGAAAGAGAGTCGATGAAATCGATTCTGTCGTTCCCGGACGAGGTAGAAGACAAGGCAGCGCACATCAAACACACATGTCTCGAGCTGTAAAGCCATGCCTTAAGTTGTCCCACATCCTGCGTCAGCAGCCCGCTGCAACTTGCCCTCGCCATTGCCGTCTATTTACCCGCGAAAGACTCCCTTGATTCTTTCTTCTGTTTGTTGGCTTCTGACAATCTAGCCACTTGTACAATTTTTCCAACCAAATGTTCATTCCAACCCTGGAAAATCATAGGGATTGTAATATCATCTTGAAGCCATAAGTACTTAACCCTAGAGAATTAATGTATTATGATGAATCGACGAAAGACTGCAATTCGAAGAGATGGCTTGAGGGTATATGTCATCTGCGTGTTACCGTCTGCAGTTCGCATTAGATATTTGGAACTGTTTTAAGATGCTAGTTACTTTCTAAAGTTACATGGTCTTTTATATCATATCATATGCGTAATACTATAAAAGCCATAGTTATTTTCTATGACTTAGAGTAGATCCAAACAAATGTTGAGTGAGTTAAGAGAGCAATTTGACTAATTAACCTAAAGGGGGAACGTTGCCAAAACAAAACCCGTAATTTAAAGGACTTTTCTCTCTCCCTTCCCTCTCCCACTTCCTATCTCTCTTCGTTGATTTCGAAGATGACACCGTTGACTTACTCTACAAAAGTGAAGAATTTTATCATGTGAGCTCAGAGTTCGAAGCGCAAGAGTTTCGAAAGAATCTGCTCTTTGAATCTGCTCTCATGGATCTACTTGCTCACTTTGGTTCCGGTGCTTTCTCCATATAGTCGATCACCCCTCAAGTCTACATGGTCACCTTTCTTTAGCGATCGACTTATCGAAAGTGATTTTATAATCAACTAGTATTTACTTTGCAAATCTTTTCTCCCGATCTTGAGTTATATCTAGATTTGGACACTTTTCTAATCCGATCTAGAAATATATCTAGGATTTACAATGCGTTTTGTGTCCGTTCAATATGTTGATGTTATTGTTGTTGTCGTCTCTATACGGTGATGGTCTTAGGGACGATGAATCTAAATGCGCATCGTCTTTTGGCAAAGCCATAGCTATCGGTAAAGGAAATTTCGGGTCGACTCATTACTAATATTGATGTGAGATTTGGTGATTTGCCGCGGTTGTGCTTTAAAGCCATGACAGACCTGCCTTGGTGGAATGAGCGAGTCTTTCCAACCTATATCAAGCAGATCTTTTGTATGCTCTCTCTCTCCCTCCCTCTAAACCGTTCCATACTGTGTGTTATCACCAAATATCCTAGTAGCAACCAAAGAACCACAACACCCAATTTCCGAATGCATACAAAACATTACAACTGTGGAGCAAAACTTATCACCAAGCCCCTCACTCTCTCCTTCCACAACAGAACACTCCCACCTCACAAATTCCCCCTTTAAATCACTGAACACCCTCCTTCCTTCAACCTCACCCTTTGCTCCAAGAGACAACCCTAAACAAAAAAGAAAAACCGTCTCCTTCCTTCGTCCGGATGGCTCGTTCCACCCCCATTCTCATTCTCTCCCTCCTCCTCCTCACCGCCGTCTCCAACGCTTGCAACACGTGCATGCTCCCGTCCCCGCCACCGCCGAATCCGACCCCATGCCCTCCCACTCCGGCCATCCCACCGCCCCCCGCCGCTTGCCCGACGGACACCTTGAAGCTCGGAGTGTGTGTGGACCTCCTCGGGGGAGTCGTGGGCGTCGTCGTCGGGACCCCGGCGTCCAGCCAGTGCTGCGCGTTGCTCGAGGGCCTGGCCGATTTGGAAGTGGCCCTCTGCCTGTGCACCGCCATCAAGGCCAATGTGCTCGGAATCCAGCTGAACGTTCCCATTGCGCTGAGCGTCATCGTTAGCGCATGTGAGAAGTCAATCCCTCCTGGTTTCCAGTGCGAATAGGGAAAGATTTCACCAAAAGGGGTGTCTTCATTCGAATGTTTGTATTACCTTAATGCGTGTTTGCGTCTTCCAACGTTGTCGTCTTTGTAATGTTCTTGGGAGCAATCATTTCTTTCCCGAGTGTTGTATGAGCTTTTGTATTGGTTATTTGTACTTTGAGGTGGGGTGGGATGGGGAAAAGAGACGGTTTTAATTATTTGATTATTGTTGATGTCTGTGTCATCTATTTGAAATAACTGGGCAAGTTTGTTTGCCTTACTTCTCTGTAATAATTAATTGATTATGGTTGGTGTCTTACCAATTTAATTGTACTCACTTGTAGTTTTTTTCTTTGCCTTTTTGGCTTTAACTATAGTTTCTGTCAACTTAGTTCAGATCCACATGAAAACAATTCCATTAAATGTGTTTTAAATAATTAGAGACTCTGCAATTGAGTTTTTCGAAATATTTTTATTTTCCAACAAAAAAAAACTATTTTTATGTGAGTACTAATAACCATTGCCAAAAAAAAAAAACATATAAGGCGGGCTATGGGTAAAGTACAAAAAAAAAAATTCTTAAACCCATTAGATTGGTATCAATTCGATCCTAGACATTTCAATTAGTCCAATTTAGTCATAAACCTTTTTATATTAGTTCCAATTCGGTTCATCCGACCAATTTAGACCGGAAGTCATTGAGTTGGCCTTTGCCGACCTATGACGAGCGAGCGCCTGTGAGGCTGACCCTCACCCCGAGTCGCCTAGGCAAGGGTTAGCCTTGTCGAGCCCAGGCGACTCCTGACGAGGCTGACCCTCGCCCAGGCAAGTTGACCTCACCAATCGCGGGGTTGGCAAAGGCCATGCAAGAGAGAAAAAAAATAGTATTAAAATATAAATAAAAATTATTCACGTCAAGACCGATCGTACCGCGTAAGATGGTTGATGTCCAAGTCAAGAACTTTCGCCAAATTGATCGGATTGACTAAATTGATGCCAATGTGAAACGGTTTATGATTAAATTGGACCAATTGTAAAGTTTAAAACCTGGATTGATACCAACGCAATAGATTTAAGACCTTTTTTTGTGCTTTTCTCGAAAGTGGACAGTAGAAAGTTGCGACGTTGCTGAAATGCATAGAGAATTGTATAAACGCGCAAATCTACCTGTACTTACGAGTGTTGTGGTTCTGTGGTGTATCCTCAATTTACTTTCACACACGAAAGTATGTATACTCTCTCTATCGAGTTCATGGTATGTCGTCCATGTTGAAAACAGGAGACTAATGAAGAACAATAGATTAAACGATCCGATCCCAGAAGTTACATTAAGAAAAATCGAACCCAAAAATCTGTTCTTCGAAAGTTATTTTTGCTAAAACGTGTTTACGATGTGAGCCTCGATTTACATCCAGACACTTTTTGAAATGCAATCGACTTGATATCGACCAATGTATCCAATGATAGGTAGCTGACTTCGCATGCATATCTCACAGTTGGAAACCCTAAAAGATATTTCCTTGGTCGCTGGTTGTAAGCCACGAGAATTCGTCATTTGGCGGTTTGCAGAAGTTCACATGCTGAGTCCTTTTCCCAAATATGCCTCATTCATCTCCATGCAAAACGTACGAACGCAAGTATTTGTTCTTCCCTTCATCCGAAGCATAACGTTCGGACCAATCGGGGGGACACCTAAAGATAGGGAGGGGCCCCACAGGATCCAACATCCTCGTGTCCGATTGGTCCGCCGCAATGATGTTTCTGTGCGGAGGAAGAAAGCTCACCACGTATGCCAGAATGCTGACATCCTGAGCTTCTGAGGTCGAGAGTGTAGACCAACAACTTGATGCAAACAGACATTCCTATCGAAACCCGCATGAAAAGAGCACAGAAGAATGGCAACCCAAATGCCATTTTCTGATGCCTCGATCTGGCTAAGTTAAATTTCTTGATACTTTAGTGACTTGACTTTGCTTGTGCCTACTTTCTCTGCATAATCTTGAAAACCCCTCGTTCTAAAACCGACACAGACACGATTAGTGTATGCTCAAACGCGCCGATAGTTCATTCGGGTAGTGTTTTCGCAGCCTTTGCGAAGGCTGAAATGGTTTCTCCATTCACTTCCATGGGGGCTAAAGGCTAGCAAAGCCGAACCAGACAGGCAACCAAAAGACCCGCCCATCAAACCAGTCTGCAGAGAACAGTGGGCCTGGCTTAGACATTCAATGGTCACCTGCACCATTGGGTGTGCTTGTTCGGAATATCAAAGATTTGAAAAATATTTTCTAAAAAATAGACGCTTGTATCACTCATAAAAATAAATGAATGCGAAATATTTTCATCACCGTGAAAATAGTTAGACATAAAGTGTTATTGATAATGAAAATATTTTTCCGTCGGCTAATTTTTCTAAAAGGTACAAGCGTTTATTTTTTGAAAAATGTTTTCCAAATCTTTGATTTTTCGTGAAACAAACACACTCTAAATTCGCATTTTGAAGCTCTGAATGTTTTCAAAGAAATCATCTTGGGAAAATATTTTCCTTTTCGCGTCCGTTCGCGCTTGGATCTGGTGAGCCTTGAGTTCACTAGCCTCGGGAGAGCCTAAGCTTGCAACCTTGGGCGGCAGAGCTCGAGCTTGGGCTCGTCGACTCGCGTCATGGCCGCCTAAGCCCGCGGTCCGTGGAGGAAGTAGGAGAAAGGAAAATAAAAAAATAAAAAATTAAATCAAAATTAAAAAGAAAAAGGCGTCAAGGACGTGGCCTCGTTGCAAAGAGCTCGAGAACGAGCGATTCGGGTCTTTGTGCCTAAGCACTAGAGCTGAGTTTATGGTCTAAATCGGCTTTCTAAAGTAAAGGTAGGACTGATTTTCTAAAATTTTGTTAAGCTGGTGCGGTTTTGGCAAAATCACAAAATCACAAGGGAATTCCGAATTTCTGTCATTGTACAATGCCACTTGATTGCAATGGCCATAATTATCATCACACATCTAAAGTTTCTACTGTTAAAGAGATAACCTAGTTTTTACCGTTGAGTCAGATTAAGCAAAGCCAAGATAGGAGCCATGCAAATTTTCGTCCTAACTTTTCAAGGGCGGCGCTATTTTCACTCTCGTTTTGGGTGAACCACTCCTTTTTTCAATTAAAAGACCGAAATACCCCTCTCTTTCTTCCATTTATTATTTATTTTTTTATGATACCGACTTATTTCTATTTTCTCTTTGACAATAAATTACACCCAGTAAAATGATGCATTATTTTATCACTTTGTGTAGAAAAGGTTGTTAGTTTCAATTTGTGGTCTCATTTTTTTAATTACAAAAGCTATATAACAAAGGTTAGAATCTTTTAATTATAACGAATTATGAACACACAATTAACTACCTATTTTTGTATGAAATAGCATGAGGGAAATTTATTTCAAAGTTAATAATTATAACTCATTTTGATTATCTAGTAGATTTAGACATTTTGAGTAATTTTTCGTAATAATTTTATATGTTGATAATGTTAAACATCGCTGAATTGTGTTTCTTTTTTTAGCTTTTCATATTTTAATCTGGATTGCAAAATGGGGTTAAAAATTTATTTACATATCTTGCAATTTCAAACTCGCAAACCATTGTTTAGGGAAAATTTTAAGCATGTTTTAATGTTTCGTCCATTTGTTACGAGATTGAATTTGCGATCGATGTTAATTACTTTCTTCATAAGAGGAGTTATATAGTAAGAAGTTTCATGTTTTTTTTTCTTTTTATTTATACATTTATCATTTGTTAATATCTAGATTTGGTCAAAATATAAATATGTTTGACATTTGATCATGTTTTAACAAATTAACCTTTTCCATATTTTGATCACTTTTTATTTTTCCTTTTTTATTAGGATATGCTAAGTACTAAAATTCAATTTTGATTTTTGACTTTGAAACATAGTTTCACTCGTACTACTTAGACAAAAAGCACTTAATCATGCGTTCATAAGCTTCCATAAATACAAGTTACTTATGAATGAAAATATGAGACTATAAATTAAAATTAACAACATTTTCTAGGGAAAATAATAAGATTTGGTTAATTGATATCTTCATGGGCGTAACATAGCATTTATATTGTGAAATTAAGGAGAGATGATAAAAATAATGGCACTTTTGTGGATTAGCATGATAAAAAGGAAACAATAAATTGGGAGAGGGGGGAGAGAGAGAGAGAGAGAGAGAGAGAGAGAGAGAGAGAGAGAGAGAGAGAGAGAGAGAGAGAGAGAGTATTTTTGTAAGTTACCTAGATGAAAGGAGTTTTTAGCCAAAATGAAAGTGAAAATAATGCCGCCCTTTTTCAATTGTCCTTTGATATAATCAAGTTCATTGTGGGGTTGTGGCCTTATTCTCTCAAAGTCCATAGGAAGCTGCCGTAACAAGGGAAAGGGAAACGATGCTAAGCTATTAACTTTGAAATACATTTTATAAAGACATTGTTAGATTGTCACACCATCAATAGATAATCCTTTTGGAATTCAGTTTCTCGACTCTCACAATGCTAAAATCCATTAAAAAATTTAGTTTTAGATGATCACTTATATCTGATTGGTTAGGATTAGGATTAGTAAGGGACGATGGAGACCAATTCAATCGTCTGGGCTTTTTGCTAGATATTTACAAGGGATTAGTTAATTTTAATTTAATTTCTTCAATTAACTAGTAGTTCTATTTTCTTATAATTTAAAATTTTGATTTTTTTCGTCCAAAATAATGTCATGAGATTGAAATCACTTTTTCAAATGAGATACAAATACCAAAAAATATTTTTAGTCACATATCGCCAGAAAAAAGAAGGAAAATGATTTGTCGGAAAGCAATGGGGATTTCCGTGAAGGGAAATCTTACGCACTACCCCCGTAGTTCTGGAAAACAAAAGAAAGATCATTTATCACAAAAAAAAAATCATTTTTTTATGAAAATTTCTCGAAAAGCAATTTTTTTTACCATGGAAATTTAATACCCCCTCAGTTCCATGTATGCAGTTGTATTTGCTCCAAAAGTCTCTTTGTGTAAACGAATGTTCTTGGGCGCACAAATGAAACCGACAAGAGTTGCCAATCACAGTGTGATCCGAAACCTAACTAGTCGAAATCAACATGCTCTGTGCACCGTGCTTCAATCAGAGTCCTTTGAAGGTGGCGAGGAGGATTATACCCTTTTTCTCCTCCTTTCTAGGGAGAAGAAAACATTTACATAACTCTTACTTAACCAAAGAGAAAAATCCAACTTACAATGTTTCTATAGAAAGAAAAGAAATCATTTTCAAAATCACGCAAAACGAACTCTATGTAACGTCTGTCTTTTTCCACATAAGATTTTAAGGAAAAATGTACATTTGCATCACTTAAAATCATGGGTGAAGTGCATGTGAATGCGAAGAGTGAAGGGAGTGTCGTGAAATGATTCAACGTTCAAGATTCTTCTTTGCATGCGGCCCCAAATTTCAAGAGACTGTTTTGCATGATCTATCCCTACAGCTTTTAGTCTTTCTAATGATTTTTGTAAGCTTCTTTCAGTGGGCCAACTTTTAGTTTCTTTAGATTCAAATAAAGGCATGGTCCTATGGATTCGTTCTGCCATATTGGATTCATATAAAGGCATGATCGAGGCCACAATTCATAGAGCCAATCGTACGAGAGAGCTGGGCGAGAAAGCATTAATGGGTGCGACAAAGGTATTTCCATAGCGCGAAGGGGGAGAAGATGACAGAAGATAGGCGAAGATAGGAGAAGACAGGATTAGATATCTGATATAAATTATCTCTCATGTGATAATATCCTGTGATAAGAATATATGAGTGACAGTGACAATGTCAAATTCCTCTTGATTAATGTGATCCACAGGTTCCTGAGTTATACCAATAACAGGTTTTTACATCTTTGAAAAAAATATCACATGAACACAGAAACAGATTATGTGATCTGAGAATTGCATCCTTATACAAGGGGAATAGGTTATGTTCTAAACAGGTGAAATAGATAGGTTATAATCTGAGTAGGTTGAATAGATTCATTAAGCTGTAGGAAAAAATTTTGAGAACAACACAGAACGAAATGTTCTGAGCATCATAGTATAGAAATATCCAAACTACAAGTATTATTCCCTGAAATATTACACTGCTCAAGATTATTGAACTAATACAGGTTCACGAAATCATGTGCTCTAATTATGAAAAATCTTTTGTTCACACGTTTTTGTAGTATAAATACTTTATACCTATGTGTGTACATAATTCAAAAAATGTTTTTATACTGATTTTACAAGTACCGAGATTAATCGTAATTTGAACTTTGGATTCATCTCTAATTCAAAACTTTCTCTTGCTAAAGTACAAGACATAATGTGTTGAATTATCATTTAGCAAGACTACATTTGAGTAACAAAAATATATGTGTTACTCATCCTTTCACTTAACAATTGATATTCCTATGGATGGTTTTGTCATCATAAAAAAGGAGGAGATTGTTGAGAAAAATCCCCGAGTGATTTTGAAGTTGACAAAACAATCCATGCACTCTTGGTTTGGGATAATATGGTGAAATACTTGTTTTGCATATTGTCCCAAAGTATAGGGATGCACATGATTGAATCTGTCAAAAGGTGGCTCGGATGGTACTCGAGGGACTTAGATGCTTGTGTGAAGCTCGGACGTTGGAATGATGCTCAAGCTTCAAGAGAAGTATTTTGCGCGCAATAGCTAAAACTTCAAGAGATATTCAAAGATGATTTAATTGGCATATTACATCATCACAACGGCTAATAATCGAGCTGGATCGTTCTTGAAAATTCTCGGCGATGAAGATTAATCAAGGAAGCGGATCAAAGGAGACGAGTGTAACTTTCCTATTGGAAAAATCCATCTATGGAAACCCATGATCATAATTGTATGGGCTAAATGGGGAATGCTTTCTTTTGGCAACCCTCAACGGTTAAGAGATCTTCTTTTGGATACGAGTCTCGTCCAAATGGGTAGTTTTAGAGAGCGATCCTCCTGGAGACATTGCAACGGATAGTTGGAAGTGGAGGAGTATAAAAGATATCTCAAGGCTGAAGAGACTAAGAGTTGGCGTAAGAGGGAATAGTGTTCTAAATTCCAAGATCGAGAGAGCTTCAATTCTTATTTTTCTCCTTGATCTATTCATTGTAATTCTTAGGGGTGGACACATGAATGTTGAGCGTTAGATGTGGAGTCCTTCATCTTAAGGGAGATCACCGAGTTGTAACCTCCGAGCAATTAACCGGTGGAATCCAACCGATTGATCGCCATCGTTAAGAAGTGGACGTAGGCTTAAATAAATCCAAACCACTATAAACCCTCTATGCAATTTTCTCTATCCCTTACTCAAACTTATATATATATATATATTTATTTATATATCTTGTGATAGTCGAACCTGTACACTCAGTACACATTGCAATATTACGTGTGTTTATCATTCGTGGGTCAAGCTACGAGCTTATTTGATCATAATTCCGCATTGAAATTTCAAAAATATATTGTAATCACCTATTCACCCCCTCTAGGTGATAACGCTAGCTACAACAGAGTCCTTGTGGTTTTATGTCACCTGTTTTTTAAGATATGAGTTAGAATTGAAAGAGTTGGTATTTTGAGCTTAAAACTTTAAAAACCTTTTCAATACCATGTTTATATGAGAATAAATAGGGAAAAGGCCCATCGGCGACCCTTAGCCTCACAAGAATAGTCTTTTTCTCCATTTATCACAAATAATCATGCTATTAAAAGGAGATTAATCCATAATAATCGATTTTTGCTACTTTGTGATGCATGCATCGGATGTGCAAAAATGAAAGCAAAATGAGTTTATTATAATCCGAGATAATTCTAAAATGTTCAAGATACCATAAAATGTAACAATCTCATATCAAGACTAATGGGGGAATCTGTCTATCCACATTCGGGATGCTTGGGCTTCACATAATCCTCCGATCCATCCGAGTCCCACATATAAGGATCTTCATCCTCTTCGAATGATAATAGCTTTGGATTTTTTGGAATGTATGGCTCGGTACACATAGCACAATATACTCCCAGAATGTAGGGCTCCACTTCGGGTTCTCCGGATGATACATATTTAGGGACGTATGGTTCCATCGGAGATTGTCGAAATTCCTTGAACTTCTTAATACACTCTTTGGAAGCGCGGTGGATATCCATCTTTTCATCCAAATGATCGGGCCACTCTACCTCTTGTAAGGGAGAGTTCTTTAATGCATGTATGGTCAACTTGGTCTTGACTTGATAAAGTACCTTAGTCTTCTTGTTGAGATCACCTCGGGGCAAATCAAATGAGAAAATCTCGGGACAAGTCTCCAAGTGGGATTTCTTGAAGCATACCAAATTATCTCACCACTCAAATGGGATAATAGGAAACTTCACCCGTCCAACCCAAAGAAAGGGATTGGGTTTCCATCTATCAATATCCTCAGCAGGTGTTCGGATTCTAACCTCTTAAGGAGTTTAGACCACTCCCCGAATGAATAAGTAGGAACAAGAGATTGACATATTAAGAAAGATCTCGGTGGATGAACTTGCTCACTAATCTCATAACAACCCACCCGAAGTCCAAAGGTCTTAATGTGAGAAACGAACCACGTACGAAGAATTCCATTGAAAGTTTGAAAGACACCATTTTTGTTAGCTTGAAAACGGTTTAACGAGAGAAAGGTCTCAGCTAGAATCATCTAAGAATAGTTCTAGGGACAACAAGGCTTGTTGAGCGATATAGACGATGGAAAGATCAAATGTCGTTCTAGAAGTAGGAAAAAGAACGAATGCAAAAAAGGCTAAAATGAACACCTTACTCGATCTATGGCTAGTATCGGTTGGGAGTGAGAAATAATTGTCGAAGAGGAATAATAAGGTAAACCTACCAAATGAGACTTGTAAACCTTCTCTATCTCGGGAATCTTGAGACGGTGAATTTGGATAAGAAACGTGTATGGTCCATATCCGGAGGAGGTTGGGTTATGTGTTTGTCGAATTGGACCCCTACAATGGCGGTATACTCTTCCAAAGTTGGTGTCATCTCCAACCCTCAAAAGTTGAAAGTCATCATACTTGAATCGCAAGACCTCGCCAAAGCTTGGATAAGAGCAGGCGATACTTTACTTTAATCGGATCCACCAATCTCCCCAAACAACCCTCCACATATGCCTGGTTGATCGGATTGAGGTGATTCCACCACCGAGTAAGCTCTTTATATGGGACTGGGATGATCTTGACGTCTTCATTCCTCATTGTCTATAATATGTGAAAAAAAGATCCTAGAATCAATTATCTTGGATTATGGTGTTTGATGCACGTAATTTGATGCAAATGTCATGAATATCCACTAATTCAATTTCATGTTATCTTTTGGTGAAATAAGGGTTAAAAGCTATTATTTGACCAAAAAGAATCAAATGAAGAGTTTAAACCAGATTTCACTCAAATATGTTGTGTAATTGATTAGAATCATTCAGATGATTGGAAAGAAAATCATTATCACATTTGTTGACCATACTATGACAAGTAGTCTCAAATAGTGTAACTACAACTCAAATGATCGCTAATACAACCAGATCTAGGGAGAGAGTACAGAAAGATTCTCAAAGATGATAGTACCATACATGACATCTCAAAAGATGTCCAAAGATGCCCTAAGTCGATTTAATTTGTATCGGAATTCTCACTCCGATGAGATCTCTACTAGTCCGAGGAAATCGTGAGCGATCTTCAACAACCTCACTCCTCTTGTCCATAGAGTAATTCGGGGTAATACTAAATGTACGGTTGTGTTTCCTCATTTTCGGACACCATTTTTCTTTTTCATCCTTTCCTTTGGTCTTCTTAATTGGGGAGTGCTTTAGAGTAGTTTTGATCGCACAAGGACACTTTCTTAACTTCATGAGTAGTTCAAGGATCCTTTCCTTTTCATGTTCAAGCTCCAACCGATGTGAGCGCTTCTCCGCTTTACTCTCGTGCTCCAAAGTGATCAACTCGGAACCTCAAACCGACTTAGGGAAATCATCTTTCAAACCAATCACTTAAATGATTTTTAGAATGATGCATAGCGTGTTTATAATGATGCATGATACGTATCAACTGAAATGAGAAATTGAAATTACAAACTCGAATTGAAAAGGCCTTAAGGAAAGCGAAATTGTGAACTCACATAGAAGTGGTAAACGAACAAGTATATCGCGGTGGAAGAGCTGGAGCTAGGAGAAGAACGTAACAAGAAGATGTTGGACATAAATCGAAGATATAAAGAGGAGAAAATACTCACCGCAATCAGCTTTAAGTACAAAATATGGGAAATCAAATAGATGGCAGAAGCATTTTCATGTGCAAGACAAAATAAAGAAGCGAAATTGCGAACTCAACGATGTGAATGAAACAACTATATCGCGGTGGAGGAGCTTGGGCTGGATGAAGAAGAGTGCAAAAGAATAGTCAACGGAAGATGGTGGATATCAATCGGAAGATATAAAAAAGAGAAAATACTCACCACAGCCATCTTAAGTACAAAATATGTGGAATCAAATAGATGGTAAAAGCATTTTCATGTGAAAGCCAAATTAAAGAAGCGAAATTGTGAACTCACCGAGATAAACGAGCAAGTATATCGTGGTGGAGGAGTTTGAGGCGCTGGATGAAGAAGAGTGATAAAGAATAGTCAACAAGAAGATGATGAACATCAATCGGAACATTTAAAGAAGAGAAAATACTCACCGCAACAATCCATAAGTACAAAATATGTGAAATCAAATAGATGGCAAAAGTATTTTCATGTGAAAGCCAAAATAAAGAAGCAAAATTGTGAACTCACCACGGTGAACGAACAAGTATATCGCGGTGGAGGAGCTTAGGGCCTTTGGATGAAGAAGAGTTATAACAAACAATCAACAAGAAGATGGTGGACATCAATCGAAAGATATAAAGAAGAGAAAATACTCACCGTAACCATCTTTAAGTACAAAATATGTGGAATCAAATAGATGGCAGAAGCATTTTCATGTGAAAGACAAAATAAAGAAGCAAAATTGTGAACTCACCGCGGTGAACAAACAAGTATTTCACGGTGGAGGAGCTTATAGCTGCTGGATGAAGAAGAGTGATAAAGAATAGTCAACGGGAAGATGGTGGACATCAATCGAAAGATTTAAAGAAGAGAAAATACTCACCTCAACCATCTTTAAGTACAAAATATGTGGAATCATATAGATAGCATAAGCATTTTTCATGTGAAAGCCAAAATAAAGAAGCGAAATTGTGAACTCACCGAGATAAACGAGCAAGTATATCACACAGTGGAGGAGCTGGGGCCTGGATGAAGAAGAGTTATAAAAAATAGTCAACATGAAGATGGTGGACATCAATCGAAGATTTAAAAAAGAGAAAATACTCACCGCAACCATCCTTAAGTACAAAATATGTGGAATCAAATAGATGGCGGAAGAATTTTCATGTGAAATCCAAAATAAAGAAGCGAAATTGTGAACTCCCACGGTCAACGAATAAGTATATCCCGGTGGAGGAGCTTGGGGGCACTGGATGAAGAAAAGTGATAAAGAACGATAAAGACGGGAAGATGGTGGACATCAATCGGAAGATTTAAAGAAGAGAGGATACTCACCGTAACCATCTTTAAGTACAAAATATGCGAAATCAAATAGACTTTAGAAGCCTTTTCATGTGAAAGCCACAATAAAGTAACGAAATTGTGGACTTACGCGGTGAACAAGCAAGTATATCGCGGTGGAGGAGCTTGGGGCACCAAATGAAGAATAGTGATAAAGAATAGTCAACGGGAAGATGATGGACATCAATCGGAAGATTGAAAGAAGAGAAAATACTCACATCAACCATCTTTAAGTACAAAATATATGTAATCAAATAGATAGCATAAGCATTTTCATGTGAAAGCCAAAATAAAGAAGCGAAATTGTGAACTCACCGAGGTAAACGAGCAAGTATATTGCGGTGGAGGAGCTTGGGGGCCTTTGGATGAAGAACAGTTATAAAGAATAGTCAACACGAAGATAGTGAACATCAATCGGAAGATTTAAAGAAGAGAAAATACTCACCGCAACCATCCTTAAGTACAAAATATGTGGATCAAATAGATGGCGGAAGAATTTTCATGTGAAATCCAAAATGAAGAAGCGAAATTGTGAGCTCGGCGCGGTGAACTAGCAAGTATATCGCGGTGGAGGAGCTTGGGGCGCTAGATGAAGAAGAGTGATAAAGAATAGTCAATAAGAAGATGGTGGACATCAATCGAAAGATATAAAAAAGAGAAAATACTCACCGCAACCATCTTTAAGTACAAAATATGTTGAATAAAATAGATGGCAAAGGCATTTTCAAGTGAAAGCCACAATAAAGAAACGAAATTGTGAACTCACCGCGGTGAGCAAACAATTATATCGCGATGGAGGAGCTTGGGGGCGCTGGATGAAGAAGAGTGATAAAGAACGATCAACATGAAGATGGTGGACATCAATTGGAAGATATAAAGAAAAGAAAATGCTCAACGTAACCATCTCTAAGTAAAAAATATATTGAATCAATTAGATGCGAAGCATTTTCATGTGAAAGCCAAAATTAAGAAGCGAAATTGTGAACTCAACGAGGTGTACGAGCAAGTATATCGCGGTGGAGGAGCTTGGGGCGGTGGATGAAGAAAAGTGATAAACAATAGTCAACAGGAAATACTCACCGTAACCATCCTTAGGTATAAAATATGTGGAATCAAATAGATGATAGAAGTATTTTCATGTGAAAGCTAAAAGAAAGAAGCGAAATTGTGAACTCACCGCGGTGAACGAATAAGTACATCCCGGTGGAGGAGCTTGGGGCGCTAGATAAAGAACAGTGATAAAAAAATCAATATAGGAAGATGGTGGATATCAATTGGAAGATATAAAGAAGAGAAAATACTCACCGTGACCATCTTTAAGTACAAAATATGTGGAATCAAATAGATGATAAAAGCATTTTCATGTGAAATCCAAATTCAAGAAGCGAAATTGTGAACGAGCAAGTATATCGTGGTGGAGGAGCTTGGGGCGCTAGATGAAGAAGAGTGATAAAGAATAGTCAACGGGAACATGGTGGACATCAATCGGAAGATTTAAAGAAGAGAAAATACTCACCGCAACAATCCTTAAGTACAAAATATGTGGAATCAAATAGATGGCGAAGCATTTTCATGTGAAAGCCAAAATAAAGAAGCGAAATTGTGAACTCACCATGGTGAACGAACAAGTATATCGAGGTGGAGGAGCTTGGGGCGCTGGATGAAGAAGAGTTATAACGAACAATCAACAAGAAGATGGTAGACATCAATCGAAAGATATAAAGAAGAGAAAATACTCACCGCAATCATCTTTAAGTACAAAATATGTGAAATCAAATAGATGGCGAAGTATTTTCAAATGAAAGCCAAAATAAAGAAGCGAAATTCGGAACTCACGGCGGTGAACGAGCAAGTATGTCGTGGTGGGGGAGCTTTGGGCGCCGACTAAAGAAGATTGATAAAGAACAGTTAACAAGAAGATGGTGGACATCAATCGGAAGATATAAAGAAGAGAAAATATTCAACGCAACCATCTTTAAGTACAAAATTTGTGGAATCAAATAGATAGCGGAAGTATTTTCATGTGAAAGCTAAAAGAAAGAAGCGAAATTGTGAACTCACCGCGGTGAATGAATAAGTACATCCCGGTGGAGGAGCTTGGGGCGCTAGATGAAGAACAATGATAAAAAACAATCAATAGGAAAATGGTGGATATCAATTGGAAGATATAAAGAAGAGAAAATACTCACCGCAACCATCTTTAAGTACAAAATATGTGGAATCAAATAGATGATAAAAGCATTTTCATGTGAAAGCCAAATTCAAGAAGCGAAATTGTGAACTCACCATGGTGAACGAACAAGTATATCGCGGTGGAGGAGCTTGGGGCGCTTGATGAAGAAGAGTTATAACGAACAATCAACAAGAAGATGGTAGACATCAATCGAAAGATATAAAGAAGAGAAAATACTCACCGCAATCATCTTTAAGTACAAAATATGTGTAATCAAATAGATGGCGAAGTATTTTCAAATGAAAGCCAAAATAAAGAAGCGAAATTCGGAACTCACGGCGGTGAACGAGCAAGTATGTCGTGGTGGGGGAGCTTTGGGCGCCGACTAAAGAAGATTGATAAAGAACAGTTAACAAGAAGATGGTGGACATCAATCGGAAGATATAAAGAAGAGAAAATACTCAACGCAACCATCTTTAAGTACAAAATTTGTGGAATCAAATAGATAGCGGAAGTATTTTCATGTGAAAGCCAAAATAAAGAAGCAAAATTGTGAACTCACCATGATGAATGTACAAGTCTCTCGCAGTGAAGGAGCTTGGGGCGTTGGATGAAGAACAGTTGATAAAGAACTATCAACAAGACGATGGTGGACATCAATCGGAAGATATAAAGAATAGAAAATACTCACCGCAGCCCATCTTTAAATACAAAATATGTGGAATCAAATAGATGGCGAAGCATTTTCATTTGAAAGCCTAAATAGAGAAGCGAAATTGTGAACTCACCACGGTGAATGAGCATGTATATCGCGGTGGAGGAGCTTGGGGGCTGGATGAAGAAGAGTGATAAAGAAGCGATCCAACAAGGAGATGGTGGTCATCAATCGGAAGATATATAGAAGAGAAAATGCCCACCGCAACCGTTTTTAAGTAAAAAATATGTGGAATCAATTTTTTTTTCCAACCAAGATTAAGTTGGGTGACTCGAAAATGGAGGCTACGTTACACTCGTTGAGTTGACCCTACGGTGTTCGGATTCTTGGTTGCTATTTGAGTGACACTTAACCGCGTAACCGGTGTAAATCCTCAACGAACATGGAAACAATTTGTTATTTTCTATTTAAATTTTTTAATCATAAAAACTATCCACAATATTTTAGTAATGTGATTTTTTAATAATTCATTGTTTTTGGTAAATTAGATTAAAGATGAAAGTTTGTTAGTAATATGAGTTGCGTAGGGTGTGAGCGTGATTGAGTGTGGGCCGTTAGATTTATATTACACAAAAATGGGTGAAAAAGGGTTAATGGGTTGATATGCATCGGACCATATTGGACCCGATCCAAACCCGACCGGATCCATTTGTTTGAACACATCTAAATCACATACTTTTATAGCATTTAGCAAAAGTGTGTTTTTCACATCCTGGCGAGAGAAAACCAATTTTGAGAAGGCAAGACTTGCAACAAGATAGTTATAATGAATAAAGGAAATGCTAATACCATGCTTAGCATATACTCAAATTAAGTTCTCTTTAATTACTTTTTTTTTTTTAGCGGCTACGTGGTCACGTATTAGGAGTTGGCGCACAATCACAACGAATTAATGTGCAAAAGCAAGACAGAGAAATTGAGACACAAGATTTTATCCCTGGTTCATCCTTAAAATAGGGCTACGTTCAAGTAGAGGATTTCACTATAATTAGCACCTCAACCTCTCGTTATGAATTCAATTACAAGCAAAAAAGAGTATATATAGCAGTAGCTATTCATTCTACCTCCATTGAGAATCTCACCGAGTTAACAATCAACCTAGAAGAGAGAGTTGAATAGGTTAAGTGGTGATCTTTAAAAAGCATTGCTGGAATAATAAATAATCACCAATGATTATTTTGTAGTGCGATGAACCAATGTGGGTGATGCTTGATAAGTACATTAGATAATAGCAAAGCGGACCACATACGGACGTATAGTGGCTCGTTTTATGAGAAAGCCTATGTCCACTCTTAGACTAACAACCTCAATATTTGGATTCTACTAGTAATCAACATTGAAGATTACAACTAGCATGTGTCGTTCTTATACCGGGATAGTTTACACTACCAGGACATGAGGATTGCGACCCATTGGAATGGGCTAATGGATTGCTATCGCCAATCTCTCGATGGATAGACTAAGGCGCAAACCCTCCCAAGGCCCATGTCCAAATCGCGACAGATTATTTTTTTTAAGAACGATGCCGACCTTTAATTGTGATCGGTTGACATGTGAATAGTGTACATGCCAACCGAGTCGACACCAATTTGTTTTTGGAGGATAGATTTGAAACTCTACCGAGTGGTTGGGAGCTTTCATTCGGTTCCACGAAAATCATAGAAGAAGGTCCTGGGACTTAGTTATGCCAATGTCGACATTGACGTCTTTTCGGTACCTAAGTTGGTAGATTTCCCTAACTAAGATTTCATACGAGATGTCTCGAGGTGAGGTAAGTTCTAATGTCTAAAAGGTACATGCAAATGGAAGTAACTAGCCTATCAATAACAATCATTAAAAGTAGGGAAAATTCCCAACAAAAAAAAAGGCTCGAAATCCTCTCACTTTCTCAAATAAGGGTCCCAAGCAAGCCCTGTTTCAAATCGGGCTTAAAGTGCCATTATTTTCTCAAACAAAGGTTTGAAGTAAATATTATTTTGAATAAAAGCCTAAAGTGGCCATAAAATCTTTAAAAAGACCTAATTTCAAGGGCATTTTCGTCATTTTACTTATTTGATTTTTTTTCTTTTTTATTAGCTTTTTTTCCATTTCCTCAAAAATTAGCAAAAAATTAAAAAAAGAAAAAGACAACATACAAAGGCAGGAGGTTTGTCCATACACGTGTGGCCGCCACCCCATCGCCGGGGAGGGACGTAACGAACGCCGGTGGGGTTGTCGGCATCTCGGTGAGGGCCAACAACCCTGTCGACCGATGGCAAGGGCTAGCAAGCCCTCTCCCGATTTTCACGAGGGCGAAGCCCTCACCTCTAGTAGGTGGGGTCACTAACCCTTACTAAGGTGCCGGCGACCCCATTAGTCTTCGTGGCCCCTGTCGACCCCGCACTAGTAGTGGGTCGGTTACCACGGGCGGGAGTAGCAACTCTATTGCTTATGTGGTTATCTTTTATTTTTTTTTACTTAAAAAAGAAAAAGAAAAAATAGATAAGAAAAAATGAACCAAAATCAAAATGTGAAGTGACGAAAATGCCCTTTAGGCCGGACCTTTGTTTTGAAACATTATGCCCATTTCAAGCCTTTATTTAAAACATATTATGCCATTTCGGCTCTTATTTGAAATAAGATTCACTTGGAACCCTTATTTGAGGAAACGAGAGGATTTCGGATTCTTATTTAAAAACTTTTCTTACAAGTAAGTGCGCAAATCAAGGTACCACATACATATAGATAAATCACATTAAATCATAACATAACATGCTTAATGAAGCCCTAAAGACTTGGAGAATGCGTCATTAAACTTCAAGGGTGATTTGAAAAATATGGGACAAAATGTCCAGAAATTTGTCTTTTTTGGAAAGTCCGGAAATCAAAATCAACAAAAATGGGTCAAACTAGTTGAATGTGGTCTTTTTCTATTTTTGTAATTTTTGAATTTTTTTCTGATTCTTTTAGATTTTTTTTATGAACTTTTGGAATTGCCTAAATTTTTTTATTATTATTGTTGAATTTTTTAAATATTTTTTGGACCAAGTTGACCAAACCCATGCCTCCCGAGTGGCCGACCAAGATTAAAAGGGGCCTCGGCCTAAAAGACATTGGTTTTCTTTTAAAATTTTCTTATTTTTTTAATTTTTATTGATTTTTCAAATTTTGTTATTATATCTAATCCTACAATCTAGGAGAACAATCGGTCATTACTAAAATCTATAACCTGATGCTCGATCAATATTATTTTTATTTTCAAAAATATTTTATAAAATCTAAAAATATTTTATTTTTAAAAATAGATCATCCACGTTGTCAAATCGTGGCCATCCGATCTATTTTTATTTTTATCTTTCAAAAAACATTTTCATATGTACCTTGGGCGATGTGGCTGCCACGTGTCATGCCACGTCGAACCACATGGGCGTTGACTAAGTCAACGAAGGTTGACCGGTCTTCATCCTCACAAGGAAGGCGGTGAAATGGACGGCCAAGGTTGTTTAGACCATCGATTGACGGTGAAACCACCTCCGATCATCCCAATTCTTGCGCTAATCGATTCCTCAAAACTACAACATATCCAGAATCTAGCCGGATCTAATGGTTTAATCAACATAATCGAAGCTTACACAATGTACAATGACGTAACTCATACGTGCAAACTAGAGCAAATCCGGACGTAAAACTCACAGAGCAAGTTCATATGAACTCTAAAAACCCTATCCGAGGTCCTAGTCGACTTGTAGATTACAATTTTTGCTCGCGGAATGGCGACAGGTTTGGGGATGGTTGAAGGTTTGACTCGAGATTTTATGCAAAAGCAAAGCAAACACGAGAATAGGAACATGCTTAGTTATGTTCAAGGAGTAAAATGCCTCAAAAAATTCACAAAGTAATGGTTGGAAATAAAATCTGCCATAGTTACAAAGTTCGAAGCTCAAAAGTGGAACTCATCGTTTTAGTTATTTGTAGGCTTCGAGAGCTAGTGCGATCTCTTCCATAGGTCCAATCAAAGCTTTAGGGAGTGATCTCGTGCTTTGATTTGGTATGGAACGTCTTGGGAAAGTGTGAAGTTTCTGTTCATGCTCGCATCAATGGCAACCACAGAGAGAACTCTCTCTCTCTCTCTCTCTCTCTCTCTCTCTCTCTCTCTCTCTCTCTCTTTTATTATGTCTCTTTGAACAGAATGAGCTCTCTCTCCTTGCAAAAATGTGCGAAATTCGTGTATATCCATTTGAAAAGAATTGGCGTGCACGGGGGTGTCCACAAGCTTAGCTCGCACGTGATCACGCGCGCATTTTAGTCCAAACAATGCCGGAAACGGTAGTGAATTCCATTAGGATCTGTTTGGTCTCAAGCATGCGCGATTTGGTGCCAATTTGAGCTAAGTTGAGCTCGGGTTTGTCCAACTATGGCAATAAGTTGTCACGAAATGAAACTTGGTTCAATCGAACCAAAACTTCAATGGCTAGCCCATCCATTGGCGTCATCGATTGTGGTCGAATTGATCCTCAATTTTGTGATCAAATCTCAACCTCCACAAGAGTTTAGACCTACGTGGGAAATGTCATTTGCGAAAGGAGGTCGAGAGTTGGTCAGTTGGGTCACTATTGTCACTTGATTTTTTATCGTTATTTTTTACAAAATTCATAGAAAATTCATAAAAAGTGAAAACAAAATTACATAATCAACTTTGGAAACCTTGACCAAGCCTAAGGAACCATTTTAACAAGAAATATTTTGTCATATTTTTCCCATTTTTCAATATTTTCGAAAATAGGAAAATACTTGAAAATGAGGGAAAATTGGCCTTTGAGGCCGAAAAAGTACACAAAAATAGTCAATATTTTTTTTAATTCCCTTTTCATTTTGGTTTCTTAAAGTTTGAAAATTTTAATTTGGGACCATATGTATCTTCATTGAGCATAATCCTAAATTGGCACAAAAATTACCTTTTGAGTCATTTTATTTCCAATTTTCTCATTTCTTAAGACATGACATCTCGACTTTAGTACCTTGCATTTCATTTTAGTCCGTATATTTAGAAAAATTGTACAATTGGACTAAAAGGACCTAAATGCACAAATATTTTTCAGTTTAATCCCTCGGTTTCATTCAAAATTAAATTAATCAAAATTTAAAGATGATCGTGCAAAATCGGGAGCACTACCCTATAGTTTTCGACCTTCTAAATTGATTGGTGAGGGTATCTTGGACCAATTTTGTATTTTAAGGTTCGAATTTCTCAATCTACTTTCTCATTGTCAAACTAGAAAATTGGAGCTTTTACATAATTCGATACGCTTTCTACCCAATTTTGTCATTTCTAGATGAAATTCATGCTCTAAGATCAATTTTGAGATTTAATTAGAAATATTTTGAGCTCTAATATGGCAAATGGAGGATTTTAGGTCTATCGGGTCTACCGATCGGACCTAGTGACCCGAACGTACACTCCCTTCCCCAACTAGCATTCCCACGCAATTTTGAACAAGTTTGTAGGTTGGATTTTGACCACAAAATTGGAGATCCTCCCAACCGTAATTGGAGCTCCCATGGGGTGCGCATTGTGGCTCTCACCATTCGAACCCATCGCCACCGCTCTTGCCACCTGGGGTTTCGGAGCTGGCCTAACAAGCTCGATCAATGCTGCAGCTGTTGATAAGTTTACCCAAGCTCAAATTGGCCAAATTGACCATCCATTCGCTCTCAATGGAGATGCAAACGAACTAGACAGAATTGCTAACTTCCTCCAAGATCGTTAGTGCCATTTGGCACGTGTAGTCATGTGCCGGAGTATCAAGGTGGACACCCCGAGCACGTGCAATGTTGATGCAAAGTGGATAAATTTGTTTCCACGCGTTTTTGGACAAGAGGCCGGCTCATTCTGCTCCTACACACTAACGGAATAGAGAGAGTGAGAGAGAAGAGACAGAAACTCTCTGCGTCGCCATTGATGAAGCTTCGGCCGAAGCTTCACAACTTCAACCCAAACAATCTAGAGCAAACCAAGACTCCGGACCACTTCTAGAAGCTTGCTCGAGCTCTAAAGAGGCGATTGCCACCGGTTTGCTAGCTTAACTCCCTCTAAAACCATAAGCCTCACTCTCGAGCTTCTTGTTGTGCTCACATGGCGAGTTCGTCTCCAACCATGATTTGTAAAATTAATAGATGTGTTTTAATGCTCAAGCCGATCTATCCATGATCGCATTATGTTTTTGCATCGATTTCGCACATGAACCCCGAGTGAAACCTCCTCCCTAGCTAGAGTCACTACAACCTGGCAAGCCAAATCTAGCAACCTAGGATCGATCGGAGCTTCACTAAGTTTCCTAAGCCCGTTGTAATGCTTCTATGTGAATTAATTAAATGGACTTGCTTTTTAAAAAGTAAAAATATCTTTTGATAATAGAAAATTATTTTTTAAAAAATAAAATAATTAAAATAATTTCAATTGGATGAGAATGTTTTAGATTTTTATTAACAAATTATAAAAAATAAATATTTTATGATTTGGTTAATATAGAAGTATTTAAATAATAGGGTCGAATCGGATATGGTTCGTTAAATTTTCTTGTATGAAAATGGGTCAAAATGGGTTGAATGGGTCAATATGGGTCAAACCATATTCAACCCAATCTAAACCCGATCGACCCACCCGTTGACACCTCTTGGCATAGGCAAGGAAGCACCGGAGCTACCCGTACTTTTAGTGTGGATATATGAGTTCGGCCATCGCATTCGGTAACACAAATAAAATTGATCTCCATTTGCATAAATAATTAAATGACAAATTACACGTAAATCCATCGGTATTTACATTTCACTTTTCTTGAATAACATGCATTTTAGGTTAGGATCTATAAATTTTCCGTAGAAGATTTTATGTTAATAATATTACATAAATAGAAATTTTCAATTGTTACCAAATAAATTTCTATTCCGAAACAAAAATTGTCTTGTTATCAAATGCCTTTTTATGATAAAAAATCAACTCATTGAGCGAAGTAGAAAAATCAACTTTTATTCGAAGTAGAAGTATTTCCATGTAGCACCCTACATACACCTCCACCATGGCCTTCTTTTTGTTCATGACTTTTTAAGAAAGACATTAGGCTTTCCAATTTTAACCAATCTCAAAAACCCCAAATAGATTAACACTTCGATTATTTAGCGAAAAACAAGTTATTTCGAAAATAATTTCCAAAACATGATCTCTTGAAAACGTAATAAACAAAAAATCTTCTCATTATCAACAACAATTTATGTTTAACCATTTTCGTAGTTTCTCTTTCATTTTTGCAAGCGATGCAAATTTTCATTTTTATAAATATGTATATATTTTAAATCATTAATTTTTTGCAAAACAAGCACACTCTAACGTTTATTTTCCTCTCTCATATCCCAATCTCAACTTGTTTTTTTTAATTTTCACCTTTAGATCTACCAAATATTTGAATAATAATCTCGCATCCTCCTCGGCAGCGATATCACCCCACCGATATCAAATGATTATCGAGACATGAGGGTCTTTAAGGAGGGTGCGACGAAACCGTCTTCGCGAATATACGGTCGTATGCGGCCCCGCCTGCATTTACGTACACGATATCTTGCATCAAACGGGTGTCAAACAATTCCGCTAACCTTTTTTGTTTCGGAAAAAGGAAATGAACTCTTTAAGTGTTTTGAGTTAAGCCTAATGAGGGAAGACTAAGGTGGATCTCGGCGGGCCGTTCTGATTTGGGCCTAAGAAAATGAGGAACTTCAATTTACGGCCCAAAAAGGAAAAAGGACATCAATGTAGGCACGTTGAGCTCTACCGACCGTATGGAGAAAATCTATTGCTTTAGACCCATTCATTCACTCAAATTTTATTTAAGAATGGGTCAATGGCAATTACATAATCATTCCTCCTTCGCCCTCCCATGCGCAACCTTAGGTAGCCGCAACAATTTTGCAATGACCTAGATCCGCACGACAAATTCAGGGGCAACCATTTCTTGTTTTCCGAATTTGTCTCGTACAAGTCTTACTATTACTTCTTGTCCCATTTTTTTTTTTTTTGGAGACATTAACAAGATCCAGGTGCGGTGAACGGCCCATTTTTTTTACCATGTGAATCAACGGTATCCGTTGACTATATCCCCATCTATCAGCTTTAGTTTTTAGGATTATCGACCTCAAGCTACCTCGACATGAAAAAGAATTACACGCCGAATCCAAAATCCACTGGCGAGGAAGAAAGTGCACAGCCTTCTTCACGTATCAAAAGCGCCGTCTAAAATCACTATTTTTTTTAAGCTCCGAGACGGATGGGCAAGAAGCTCGCGCTATCTCTTCAATCGAAGACGCGCTTGCCTCCCCCAACACCCGTCTCCAATAAGCAAACGGACAATTCAGAGATCGAACCCCACAACATGGCTCGGCCACAAGATTTTCTCCGAATCCTCGACAAGCCGCAAGCATTGGGAGAAAGAAACGAACCAAAAACAGCTCCTAGAGAGAGAGAAAAAAAAACGGAGGCAGCACTGTATCGCCTAAGTCTTTTCTCAATCCTACCAGTTTGAGGTGTTTTAATCAACCGGTCTCGAAAGAAAACGATCATAACGTGTATGGGAAAGATTGTACTTTTCCTCGGGAGTTGCTTTGAACACGGTTTGTGATCTTATCTATTATTTCGATCCCACAATCTCGTAATCAATGAAGTATTTTATGCAAAATAAGAAGTGATGATATGTGAATCTATAATTGAGATTGTGCCATTTTGAAAGCATTTTTGAGTTTCCTTGGGACCCTCCTCTCTCTTGGAGAGAGATGATGACTCCCCAACAAGCGAAAAATCCTGGAGCATGTGAAGGGTTGGCCTCAATAATTGTCGGCGGGGGTGCGGGAAGAGGCGGTGAAATCGATCCTGTCGTTCCCGGACGAGGTACAAGACGAAGGCAGCGCACATCAAACACACATTTCCCGAGCTGTAAAGCCATGCCCTCAACTTGTCCCACATCCTTGCTTCAGGGGCTTGCTGCAACTTGCCCTAGCCATGGCCGTCTATTTACCCCAAACGAAAGCTATAATCCGATCTAAAAATATATCCAGGATTTACAATACGTTCTCTATGTCTATCTAACATATTGATATTGTTGTTATCTCTCTACGATGATGGTGTTAGGGACGTAGAACTTAAGCGTGCACCGCTTTTTGGCAAAGGCATAGCTTCCAGGAAAATGAAATTTCAACGCACGCTCATCACTGATGTTGATCGCGAGATCGATGATCGGCCACAATTATGCCTTGAAGCTATGACAAATCCGCTTTTGTGGAATAAGTGAGTCTTTGCTACTGCATCAAATTGATTTATTTTTTAAATTTACTTATTTTGTTAGATTTGCATTTTTATTTTGAAGTTATGAGACCTCCGTCTCATTTGAAATGACAATTTCTTTTCGACCAAAAAATCTCCCCCCCCCTTCCTTCCTTCCTTCTCTCTCTCTCTCTCTAAACCCTTCCATACCGTTTCCTATCTGTGCAACCAAAGAACCATAACACCCAATGTCCGAATGCATGCAAAAAATCACAACTGTGTTGCAAAACTTATCGCCAAGTCCCTCACTCTCTCCTTCCACAGCACTCCCACCTCGCTAAATCACCCAACGCCCTGCTTCCTTTCCTTCACCCTCACACACTTGCTCCTACAAGAAACAGCCCTAGCAAAAAAAAAAAAACAAAATTCTCCTTCCTTCGTCCTTGTGGCTCGTTCCACCTCCATTCTCATCCTCTCCCTCCTCCTCCTCGCCGCCGTCTCCAACGCTTGCAATTTGTGCATGCTCCCGTCCCCGCCAAAGTCGAAGCTGAAGCTGAAGCCGACCCCGTGCCCTCCCATTCCCCTCCACCCCCCCGCCGCTTGCCTGAGGGACACGTTGAAGCTCGGAGCATGCGTGGACCTCCTCGGTGGAGTCGTGGGCGTTGTCGTCGGGACCTCGGCATCCAGCCCGTGCTGCGCGTTGCTCGAGGGGCCTGGCCAACTTGGAAGTAGCCCTCTGCCTGTGCACCGCCATCAAGGCCAATGTGCTCGGAATCTACCTGAACGTTCCCATTGCACTGAGCGCCATCGTTAGCGCATGCGGGAAGTCGATCCCTCCTGGCTTCAAGTGCGAATAGGGAAAGATTTCGTCAAAAGGGGCGTCTTCACGCGAATGTTTGTATTACTTTAATGCGAGTTTGTGTCTTCCAACGTTGTTGTCTTTGTAATGTTCCTGGGAGCAACCGTTTCTTGCCCAAGTGTTGTATGAGCTTTTGTATTGGTTATTTGTACTTTGAGGTGGGGTGGGGATGGGGTGAAGAGACGGTTCTAATCATTTGATTATTGCTGATGTTTGGGTCATTTATTTGAAATAACTGGTCAAGCTTGTTTGCCTTACTTCTCTGTAATGATTAATTGATTATGGTTGGTATCTTATCAATTTAATTATACTCAATCGTAGTTTTTTTCTTTGCCTTTTTGGCTTTAATTATAGTTTCTGTCAATTTAGTTCAGATCCACATGAAGATAATTCCATTAAATGAGTTTTAAATAATTAAAGACGCTGCAATTGAGTTTTTTGAACATTTTTTATTATATTTTTTTACCCAAAAAAAAAAGAACTATTTTTATTTGAGTACTAGTTACCATTGTAAAAAAAAAAAATTTATAAGGCGGGCTAGGGAAAAAGTACAAAAAAAAAATTCGTGAACCTAATGTGGTGGTACCAATTTAGTCCCTAACCTTTCAATTGATCCAATTTATTCCTTAACCTTTTTATATTGGTTTCAACTCAGTCCATCCGATCAATTTAGATTGGAAATCATTGACCTAGCCTGAGCCGACCCTCTTCTTGCATCACCTAGGCAAGGGTTAGCCTTGTTGGGCCCAGGCGACTCTTGACGAAGCTAACCCTCGCTACAGTGAGGCCGCCTTCACCCAAGCAAGGTTGACCTTGCCAACCATGGGTTGGAAAAGGCCATAGGAGAGAGAAAAAATAAATAAGTAATGTTATTATTAAAATATAAATAAAATTATTCGGGTCGGTCTTAGGTCGTCTTACGTAAGATGGTCGGTATCCAAGCCGGCAACTTTCAGCCTTAATTGGCCGGATTGCCTGAATTGTCGACATGCATAGAGAACTATATAAACGTGCAAATCTAAGTAAGTATACTTACAAGTGTCGTGGTTCGTTGGTGTATCCTCAATTAACTGTCATACACAAAAGTACGTATACTCTCTCTACCGAGTTCATCGCAAGTCATCCATGTTGAGAACAGTAGACTAATGAAGAACAAGTGATTAAAAGATCCGATCCCAAAAGTTACATTAAGCAAAATCGAATCCAGAGATCTGTTCTACGAAAGTTAATTCCGCCAAAACACGCTTTCGATATGAGGCTCGGTTTACATCCAGGCACTTTCTGAAAATGCTCTCGACTCGATATCGATCAATGCATCCAAAGATAAGTAGCTGACTTCGCATGCATATCACACAGTTGGAAACCCTAAAAGATATTTCCTTGGTTGCTGGTTGTAAGCCACGAGAATTGGTCATTTGGCGGTTTGCAGAAGTTCACATGCTGAGTCCTTTCCCCAAATATGCCTCATTCATCTCCATGCAAAACGCACGCACGCAAGTATTTGTTCTTCCCTTCATCCGAAGCATAATGTTCGGACCAATCAGGGGAACCTATGTTCGGACCAATCAGGGGGACACCTACGGATAGGGAGGGGCCCCACAGGATCCCACATCCTCGTATCCGATGGGTCCGCCGCAATGATGTTTCTGTGCGGGAGGAAGAAAACTTACCGCGAATTCTAGAATGCTGACATCCTGAGCTTCTGAGGTCGAGATTGTATACCAACAACTTGATATTAATCATGTTGAAACCCGCATGAAAAAAGCACAGAAGAATGGCAAACCAACTACAAAACCCCTCGGTCTAACCCGACACAAACGCGCCAACAGTTCATTCCAGTCGTGTTTTAGCATTGCGAAAGCCGAAATGGTTTCTCGATTCGGTTCCACTAGGGCTAAAGGCTAGCAAAGCTGAACCGGACAAGCAACCAAAAGACCCGCCCATCAAACCAGTCTGCAGAGAACAACGGGCCTGGCTTAGACATTCAATGATCACCTGCACCATCTAAATTGCCATATCCCACTACAGAAATGGTAAAATTATCAAGCTACAAATGGGCATTTAATCTACAAAAAGACGAGAAAAAAAAAATCACTAAAAGAAGCAAACACAAAAGAAACCAAGATCCGCTGAGGGTATTCCTAATGATAATGTGTTCAGAACTACAAATGAAATGGCGCACAAACTAAAGATTCCTGGAGCAGGACACGACGCATTTGACCCAAGTGGGGCAGAGAATCCACTCTTTCACTAACCATTGCTGCTCAAGCATCACATTTCTCTTCATCAGCCCAAGCACAACCTTTGACTAGGAAGCTGCAAACCAACATATTGGTCCTGTTTATCGTAAATTTAAAAGGAAAGTTACGCAGGAAAACTACTAACTCCAAAATAATGTTCTGGATTAGGCCTGTTTAAGCGAGTCAACTGCACAACATTCACCAACAATGACCAGCGATAGCTTCTGTCATTCCGCTAGACAAAGCATCAAAAGAATGGTTGAACAGTCTGAACCTTAAGCTAAACATCAGCATATAGAACAGCTAATCCTCATATACTCAGCTATTCGTTAGGACTGTCAAATCCAGCAGAGATCAGACAAAAGAAGATGACAATTAAAAATATCCTGAACCGGGCTTTCTGTTTTCATCAGCATCATAGCGGATTTTCCATACCTCAACGGCACTCATCTAATAGCCGAGGCTCCACAAGAATATATAGTGGCTTCCCCTTGATGCTGCGGCGATCCTGTATGTTCGGAAAATGTTAAACCATTCAGGAAAGGCGTGCTTAATTTTCATGCATCATCTACAGAAAGGGCGAAAGCAGAGAAAAGGTGATCTGCTTATGCTGCTGCATCACTTTAGGGAAGATTCAATAACAAATAGGACGTTAAAGAACAGTACTTAACAGGCCTTACCTTGACCTCAGGCAAGCCAATAACACAAGCACATTCAACTACTTCAGCCCCAACTCGTTCTGGCCCAAAAAATTCAAATCAAGGTCAGCATAAAACCATATGAGATATAGGAGGCAAGATTAAAGGCCAGACTTACCCAAAAGTTTTATGGCAGCAGATAAGGTCCCACCTGTGGCGACCAAATCATCGATCACTATTGCACGCTCACCGGGCTCGACAGCACCCAGATGCATTTCGAGACAGTCAGTTCCATACTCCAAGACATAAGATTCCGATATTACTTCACCTGCATGAATAATCAACAAGCATTGCAGGCCTTGTCGCAATTGAGATCCTTTCTACCTCCATGAAACACACAAAGCAAACAGAACGCAGATGAAGTACAAAACATCCAAGACGCACATGACACAAACAGAGATCATCTACACGACTTACAATAACATGACCCTATCCATGATCTCTACGTATATAGGAAACACTACTCCCCAAAGACTAGATTCGTCTATCGTTCGATAACACTACTGCAGTGGTACTCGTGCACAACAGTGTCAGCAAAGTGTGATAGTAAGAAATGCAGTGCGGTATGTGGATTTCACTCTGTAGATCCTGCTTTGGATTACTTAAAAAATTTGCAGAAACTATTTATCTTTTACAAACTTTCCAATTTCTGGGGCTTGTTTTAAAATGAACAGAAATGATAAGTTCACAAGGATAAAGAAAAACATGGTTTCACATGTTAATATTAGAACTTAATGAAAGCTTTCAAGTGTTCATATTGAAACCAAATTGTGAGAGCCACAAGATTTGCTACAAGAAAAATTAAAAATTAAGAGCCGAGATAAAAAGAAAAAAAACCTCAAATTGCACGAGTGCTGCTTGTTTTCACTCTGTTCCTGGTTGTGCTTTTAAAATAATAGAGACTACACAGAAAATTTATCAAATTCTGTGTTCTCATTCCAGTTTCAAAAGAATGAATGAGCATTTCTCCGTCTTCAGCTTTCTAAAACAATCCCCTCAATTTAAAAAATATATTAAATTAAGGAAGGCTTTCACACACGTTCAACGGCCTACTTTTTGTTTCCCTTGAAAATGAGAACAGACAACTCAAATATTTCCACTTACCAAGGGCAAATGTTGTAAAGGCCACACTAGTCGATTCGATTTACATGCAAATCAACTCAGCTCGTAGCTATAAGCCAGAGATGAATTTGAATCTACTTCAGTATGAATCCCCACAATTTGGTCAGACTCCTGATTTGTTGTGATTCTTGGACCCCGGAAGTTTTGACATCATGCTTTATACACATCTGATATTGTGAATGCATACATAATACAATTCTATTTATAGAGGTATTATTTCCATGAATTTCTTTACATAGGTCATCTGGGTACATATGACATGATCAGGTGATATTTCTTCCAAATGAGTGTTTATGTCTTATTATATTATTTCTTTATTATCACAATTAATAGCTAGGCTTCAGTGAGATATCCTTCTATTTAAGCAATTCTATAACATTTTACTGAATCTAACAATAGACGAAACGACAAATGAGCTACACGATTCACTATTCGAATCTCGATTTAACAACATTGCCAAGGGCGTCCTTAGTTTATACTTATAGGAGAGTACTTGAGCAAATCTTTAATAGCATTTGCATCATTATCGATTTGAGGTTCATATTTTGGAAAGGCGAACTGTAAAAGTGTAACATTTCATGATAATATGTCCTTTATAATCCATCTACTTATTAAATTTCCTATTTGTGTAAGGTAAACAGACTCATAAATCAAAATAACCAATCAGCACTCGAACTAAGTAACCCAGTTTTGGCAGACGAAGAAACACCTTAGTTTTGGCACTACAGGAGATCTTCTGATGGTTACAAAACCTTGCATGCCCTGCCAGACGACTGCATGTATATTCTTGACAAAAGAGCTAGCTACAACACTCGGATGAGCATTTTCTACACGATTCTTAATTGCGACAGCTGCAAAGATGTGCTTCTTTCTAGTACTCCAACTACAACTGAAACATGAAACTAATTTCGCTGCATGCAAAACATAACTGTGCAGCCATCGCAACATCAGCTACGGTCAAGAGAAAAACATGAGATCTTTCGAGCCACATCATGCACAACTGTGGCTCTATATAGACCACTGCTCAATTTTGCACCAGAAACCAACTTCAGTTGGAGAAATGCAAAGTTGAAGCATGTAAAGATTATAAAAAAGACCCGAAAGAAGAGAAACACGTACCGGGCAACTTCCTGGGCTTACGCAAAGGAACAAACTTTGCGCCGATAGCTAATGCAATTGCTGGACCAAACATGAATCCTCTGGCTTCTACCCCTGAAGTAAGATAAAAAAAAAAAATTCACCAACTTCAGCTTTGATAGTACTCAGAATCAAAGAGGAAGCAATCCTCTCACAAAATTTACAAGATAACATTTCCAACTAACGTACTTTTTTCCTGAGATTTTCTCCATGTTTCCTAGTTGCCACCACCCATTCACTAACATTTCGTTCACCAACAGCTATACATAATGACAATTTCTTTCGACTTTAACAAAACTAATGACAGATGAAATCTAACACAGTTCCCCATCCACACAGACAAAAGAAAAAAAAAATCGACCAGAACCGGCAAAACGAGAACTCCACTCCAAAATGGGGAGCTGACAAGAAAACAGCACATGCCTGCAACGACAGAGACGTCCATGTCACGGTACCGGTCGACGAAGATGTCCACCGTGTCCTTGAACGCCTTGTGATCCAGCAACAGCGTCGTTATGTCTTGGAACATGATCCCTTCAACATAACAGAGGGTGGGGTGGGCAAAAGTAAGAGACTTTTTTTTCTTTTTTTTCAAGAAAACGCGCCCAACAACAGCAAGTGCTCGGCCAAATTCCGCTGAGAACAAGAAAAACACGAAAGGAAACAAATCCAAGATACGCGAAAGGTTTTGGAGACTGCAAGAACCCGCACCTGGCTTGGGGAAGTCGGGGACGACCCGGATGGCCCGAGAGATGGCCTGGAGCCTGGGGTCTCCTTTCAGCCCGTTCTCAGCTGCGAACATTCTTCCCCACCTCTCTCTCTCTCTCTCTGGGAGTCACTGCTGCGAGGGAGCTGAGCTCTGATGGAGTTTTATGCGCGCTAACTTCAAGTGGGTGGGAGTGAGTAATGAGTCTCAGTTGCTGTAGCGGAGTAGATGGGGATGGGGGGGGTCTTAAATGGTGGGGGGATTTTCCCTCCTAAACAGGGCTCAATCAAATCTCCTCTTTTTTTTTTTTTTTTTCCTGGTTTCAGTTTTCAATGTCAGACCAGATATCCTAGGCTGCCCTGTTCATCTCCGTCTTCATTTGTTTTTGTTGTTTTTATTTCAAGTTCGTGTTGTCCGAAGCACGCAGCGAAAAGGGCACCGTGCGCGGATCACGTGACCCTCTCGGCACGTGCAGAGACACGTGCCATTGGATGACATTCTTATTTTCTCTAACAGCATGTCTCGTCGGAAGGAAATTCCCTCCAACCACATATCGAATTTGACGAGTTGCGAATATAAACATCAGTCAGCTTCTAGATTTAGTCGTGTTCACGAGTTTCGATCTTGATTCGTACTTTTTCTGGATTAAATAAAGTGGCGATAAATAGTTTTCTTAAACGCTCGATCATAGATTAAATTAAGGGTAATTCTCTTTCTTGGGATATAGATACAATTTTCTTCAAAGTTGCGCAAATAAAATGGCTTGGGGGATTATATTCATTTAAAAAGTTATTGTACTACATACCTAAAGCAGCTTTTAAGAAACTGTCAAATCTAATCAACTTACTTAAACATCAGCACACACGAGCCTGTTAAGTCAAGTTTATGTGCCGATTTTTTGCTCGCGCCATTTATAATAAACATAACAACACTAGTGGCGGCAATCGCCCTCAATCTGCTTACTAGATACGAAAAAATTCTGGCTTTGTAACGGCAAGGTTCTCGCAATTTCAACAGTCCTGCTCACTAAATGCGAAAAATTTGGATACGATTGACGCCTCGTTCTAAAGAAGTGAATACCCAAAGACCACGTGATTGTTTCTTTTGCACCCCCTTAAAGAAAACAATTCCACGACAAAATGGACAGAAAATTCTAAAGAGGGTAACAAAGAAATTATTGCGTAAGCGAGAAATGTGAAACCGGGAATGCGCATTGCGCACACTGTTTACAGTATCTACGCCGTGCTTTGGTTTGGTCGGAACGTGGATTTTGTGTTGACTAAACATCGAAATCAACATGGCTTATCCGAAAAAAGGAGGGAGGGAAGATTCTTATGTTTCTGACCGGAATCGTGTGTTAAAAGTAGACCCCCCCGGTTTTCCAACACCCCTATGCTCTGCGCTTTCTCTACTCTCCATAAATAATACTAAAATTAAATTATCCAAAATTAAGTATTTTAAAATAGTCCAATGTGAAACCAGATCGCTGGATTACGTGCGGTTGTTCCCAACCGGGTTAAACCGGCCGCCATCGGAAAACGGGAAATCGGGCTGCTGCCGGGTTGAGCTGTCCGACCGGTTTCCGTTTGTTTACGATCCCACCACCGCGCTAGATTTGCTCAACATTAGTGGGATCTTATTCACAAATGCTGAAGGGTCATTTGTTACGAATACAATCACAACACGTGTACGGGATGTGAAACTCTACTTGGACACCTTTTTTTTTATTTATAATTTCTACCGAAAACGGCATTTCTCAATTCATATATAATTAACTCTAGAGAAGAAAATCAGAATAGTACGCGTTAAATACACTGAATCGGAATCAGAGGAGGCCTAGTTGACATAACCCATTTCCGCATTCTACACCACACACGCACATACACCTTCGTAGCTCATTCATAACACAACTCATCTTCACATCATCGAGACAAATAACCATAATTCCGAGAAAAATATCGACAAATCATGCGAATTAACATCAATAAAATCACAAATTGCATGCTGAAAAACGAGCTTTGCGAAAAAAAAAATCCCACAGGGCGTACCTCATTACGATCGTTTTCTTCTTCAAGAGCACCTAACGTTACGGCATTAAATTTAAAGGAGCAATTCGAAATCTAAAAATAAAATAAACAAATAAAAAAATAAAAGAGGAACAGGCTGAACAGCGATCTGGCTTTACTATAGTACTGTAGGCTTGGCCCTGCCGGAGTTGTCCCTGTTCCTAAATCTTTTTGACAAGAACGAGGTGAGGGGCAGTTTCGTCAAAACACGCGCAACAGAATCGACGGCTAACAGATACATATAGAGAGAGAGAGAGAGTATCGAGCAGGCAGGAGATTTCGTAAAGATTTGGATGTGGTCCCCGATGTGGTCCCCGCCCCAAACCCGATGTCCTTTTCTTTTTTACTACTTACAGTTACAGCGCTTTTAATGACGTGGCGTTATTGCCCCAGGCGATTGCCTTTGAAGACAGCGACCACATCCGCGTGTCGCGCGCTCGTCGTGTCCAGACCAGACCATTGTCCCAAAAATTGCGAAATTGCGTAACAACTGTTTTTTTTTTCTTTATATGCTTTTCAACGAAATCCTGAGCTTCCCGTTTCGATGCGTGAAGTAAATTTTTTGAAAAATAATAGATTTTTTTGTCGGTAAAATAATAATAATAATAACAATAGTTGACTGGTCATATTGCTATTCTCAATGCTTTAACGGTACTAGTAAATAAATCCCTTTTAAAATTCAGTCGACCTTTGAGATGATCTTTATAATCATTAAAATACGAAAATTACGCGATATTCAAAAAAATCAACCAATGCTTGCACATATCCTCTTGAGCTAAGTCATACTTTTTAACTATTAATTATCTTACTAGTGTCCAAAGATTGATCTTAATAATATTATTACGGGATGGAGTCCTTGCCATAATTTGAAAAAGGGTTATGTTGAATCATCTGATATTTCGAAATATATACATCGAACTGGTGTCGCATCAAATGTTGCAATACGTATTATCCAACTCTTAAACTCGTGGCACATATTCTCTCTAGATACTTTTTAATTTTTTTGTCAAACCCTAGATACTTATAAAGTATATTTCGTATACGATCGCTTAATTTTAAAGACACCGATTGCATCGGATATAAGTCACAATTGGCGCATTGGAATTTACAAATTTTTATCTTGAATAGTTGCTTAATAAGTAATTCAAAATAGCCTTGCACAACATCTTTTTCACAAAAACCCTTCGCAGCATATCCATCAATTCGAAGAGCGGGGTTGCAATTGCAAAGGTGCAAAATTCCGTGTTTGGTCGCTGGGTTGGCGTTGTCCCGGGGGTGGTCTCCACATGAGGAATGACACGTGTCTGGCTCGGTGACCTGTCCTGTTTTGTCGTCTTGCGCTTGCTGGCCCCCAATAAATTAACGCTTTTTATTGCGTGGGCCCCGGTTTGGGATACGATTTTTCTTGCGTCGTGGATTTGCGAAACAATCAATTCATAGGGAAATTCGAAATCTCGGCAGCCGCTCGAAGCCCACGCGCGTTTAAGTTGGTCCCAACTTTCCTTATTATAATGTTGCTCTGGCCCACTTACTGTAGGTGGGCCCACCACGAGCAAATTCCTAATTGACATGAACATTGGATTTATTTTTATAAAAAAAAATCAGAACTCGAAAACAACTTTTAAATTTTTTATTGAAATTCGCTGTTAAGGATTTGTGGAATCACGAAGCAATTTCGTGGCCAAACTAAAAAGGTAAACAAAAGCTATGTCGTGCCACGGTAATTTCGAAGCGACGGATGTCAATTATAAGCTTTCGAGAACGCGATAATATTAAGTAATCGAGATAGAAAGACATGTAAGAAAAGTATATAAGCTCGGATACATCAGCGTCCCTCGCTTAGCCCATCGATGGAGAAATGATGTTCTCGAGGAAAATAAGCTCTAGGTCTGCATGATTTTTTTTCTAAATGCACGCGATCATTGGCCTAATCTCAAGTTAAGAGGCGCACGATTAGTTGCTTTACGAGCTTTCAAGAGCATGTTTAGGCTTCGAGAGCGTTAACCCCTTTGGAATCGCGAAACTAAAGTTATAGCATCGCACAGCCGCACGCGTCGAGAACTAGTAAGCCCGCCAATTTGATTTTTATTTTTTTATTTTTTATTTAGCTAAGATGGAGTGGAAGACTATAGTAGGTCAAGGTCAAGGTCAACGGCTTCAAATTCTGAAAGATTAGGTGAAATGGATTTGATAGAACTATGGGTGCGGATGGATCCGCATATGTCATGTGCATTATACAAGTGTGCTAGTGTTGCACGTCCTTATTGAAAGGGTCCACAAAACAAATGGGGGAGGGAACAAATAACACGACAACGTGCAAGGCTCAACTGTTCACAACGCACGCCGAGGAATAAATTTTTTTTTTTTTTTGGTTTGTACTATTGCCAAAATACAAGGCAACATCATCCCCAAGACCTCGGGGATAAGATATCGCTTAATTTATAGTCCCATCTAATCATCGAAGCTGGATCCGTTCCTCAGTCGCCGTCAAGTACGATCATCAATCCGATCGCATAGATATTTCTATCCCGTCGATTCACTCCTTGAATTTTGGTTTAATGAGTGTTACCGTTCCATAATTTCATTGTTTCAGCGAATAAATCGTGGAGCATAATCAAAAGCACGGCGACATTGATGAGAGAAATCGATGGCCCTTATATCAAACGGTGAAAGCATTAACATCGGCGGTGAATCAATACAATCATACACTCAACAAGCAATTTCTTCGCGATTCGGGTTTGCGGGACAGAACGATCGAGTTTTCTTTTCCTTACGACCGATCCTTCGCGTCTAATTAAAATGATGTGTTTTTATTCCGAGCGGTTCGATAGTGGTCTTTAAAATGTACCCCGCGATAGACTAATGTTTACTATTTTTACCTACGACACAAAGGAAAGGGGGGGGGACCTCTAGCCGACCTAATTTTGCATCTTTATAACCCCCTCGGTTTTGCCTTAGAATCACACATTTCCACACGACCCCTCCATGGTGTCCTCTGCCCGCAAATTCAATCACAATCATTATGAGTCGCCACATTTTGGAACCCCGCTGGGGTTGAGGATAAAAAAAACAAAATCTTCTTAGGAATCCGGGGCAAAATTTTTAAAAAAATAAAAAAAATATTAGAGATCTGTCTAGGGTTTTTGGGACCCACCAAAGGTAAAAGAGCATCCTATGGTGGTGGGGGCCACTCTCTATGAGGGTGGATTACAAGATTTTTGCAATAATCTTTTCGATTCGATAAGTTGTGGACCCGAAAAATCTTTTTGCAATAATTTATGGGGGGCAGTTCCTTACATATGCTTGAAGTGTCCTCTTTCAATATATTGATGAAGATGGTGATGAACACGTCAAACGTAAATGCACATCCCATTGCAAATGACTCGAGAGATCTCGACGTGGACTCAATACTAAATCAGATGATCGGCCTCTGAATATTTAAGGCGACGAATCTGTTCTTAAAGAACGACAATTCTACGGTTATTTGAGATTTGCTAAGTTAGAAAGTTTTCTGTTTTGAATTGTGGAAATTTAAATGGAGGAAATTACTTAATAAAATAAATTTTGTGATTCACAATATTTTGATTTTTTTTTTTTTTGGGTAATACGCATAACTAATATAAAGAAAAAATTAGTAAAAGTGCTTAGTGTTATCTGTATTCGACGAGTACGAAGAAAATAGATATTATAAGAAGAGGGGTCCAACGTTGTCCGTCACATCTCGATTGCCGCTAAATCTCAGATCGAATCTTTCTATCATGGACGCTTTTTGAAGTTTAGGTAATCACCAGACAAGCTGCTTCAACTTGTGATGTTCTAACACACTTTTAACGTTGGCTTTATCCACTTCCCACCATGTGTGATGTGGAATCTCTTTTTAAATGACACTTTCTTTTCCTTTTTTTACTTTGGAGAAAATTAGGTAAGTATTTATTTTTTTTGTTTTGTCTTTTTTTCTAACTCTCCTCTCTCTCCGGCTTTTATTCTATCTTTTCGCAAAGCGTCAAAGTCGAACCTTACACCTATGCTATTAGAGAAAAAGTATCAAAAAAGTCCTAAATCTATTCAGTCTTAAACTTTTGGCGTTTGTCTGCCAATTCGGTCATAAAAATTTTATTGGTCTTAGTTCAATCATAAATCTTTTGCATTTATGTCAATTCAATCCTAAATATTTTGCATTTGTTGCAATTAAGTCAATACGGCCAATTTTGGCCTACAATTCTCTAACGTTGACGTCGGTTGTCCTACGTGGCGTGATCAGACCGACGTGGATATTTTTAGTATTATTTTAATATTTTTAAATATTACTAATAATTTTTTTAATGATTTAGAAATGAAAAAAATTATTTAAAATATTTTTTTAAAAAATAAATTAATATTCAAAATGTCTACGTCGGCGTCAATCGTGTCACGTAGAAAAATCGACTTCCACGTCAATAAATTTCCTGTCAAAATTGGCTGGATTGACTCGGTTTGCAACAAATGCAAAATGGTTAAAACCGAATTGACATCAATAAAAGGTTTAGAATCGAATTGGCATCAATATAAAAAGTTTAGGACTAAATTAGTACTAATAAAAGATTTAGTACTAAATGGCATAAATACATTAGATTTATGACTTTTTTTTACACTTTTTCCTAATATTAGCATCCTCACCGTCCAATCCATTTATCAACAAAACGACATGCCTGTTGGCAGATAAGTATGATTTGAGCGGTCATTTCGAATGTTTTAATACTCAAATGGTTTGACAATGTTAAGAGTCTTTTTAGCCACCGTGGCATGTCTATCCTTTGGGTTGAATAAGCTAGACATTTTGTTTGTTTCTTGCCGTAGCGTATAAACATACGGTGATGATAATAACATGGGAAATATTAAACCGACCCGTCTACATGTCTCCAAGCAAAATCTCACATTGGAAAACAAAAAACAAAAAATCAAATCGCCCCTTCTTACGAACTTGTCGTAACATCTTGCCTAGGGATTGCACGGTCAGGTTTGCTCTTTGTACAAAGGAAAAAACAGAGTCTACAACCACGGCATCTCGATTCCCGATTATGATATGCCGGACAAGAACTCCAACTCGACTCGAGCAATAGCATCACTCGACGTCGTCGATCAACTTTAACCGGCTCTAACATCAAATTATGTCCATAGCATTTTTCAAAGTCGGCGTCGTATGCTAGACAAGAAAACTCCAACTCGACTCGGGCATCGCTCGTTGTCGTCTATCAACTTTACCGACTCTAACATCAGACGATGTCCAACCCATTTTCAAAGCCGCGTCCCAAGACAAAAGCGGCTCGATTGAATTCAAACGAAGACGAACAGGCATGCTTCGTTACAGCCGCGACAAAACCGACGGGAATTCGCACGATATTCCACCATCTGATCACAAACGCTTCGATTGCTTTGGATCGGCTAGAATCACTAACTCTACTTCCCTCGATTGCATTCGAGATAACAATTGCTTTAAGAAGTAGATTAGATTAGATGATCTCATCTTTAGGATGAGACATCGATCACTGCACGCCATCATTATATTTAAGGATCAAAATTCTTCTGAAAAGAAAGAAAGGGAAAAAAAAAAACCAATCATCATCTCGTCTGTCCCCCAGTTGTCTAAGTGTTCTTACATCATGAAAAGATTCAGTCCGAGGATTTGAGAACTGGGGGAGGGGGGCGGGGTGACCCGCGAGGAGTAGCCAACATCAATCGTCAATTCCACTAGACCAATTTACGACACAAAAAAAAAAAAAAAAAAGTTTCCCAAGTGGGGCCCACTGGGTTGAAATGGGAACGGATCGCTTGCGAAAATGGATGGGATCTTGGGGGAGATATCCTTCTCGGATCTTACCTAAGGATCCAAATCCTGCTTTTTGAAAAAGCGGGTCGGTTTCTTATTAGGGCAAAGTGTTGGATAATTGATTTGATTCCCAAAGTCACATGGTTTTTTCTAGCAAATTTTAGGGTTTGGTGCCCCGTAGCTTCTATCTAATTATGGCCCAAGTGACTGGAAATTAGCTGGATCTTGAGCTTTGATCCTAAAAGATATTGCAAGTGGGTGGCATTTAATCCGCATCGATCTACCTAACCTACGAGATAAGAAAAGAAAGAGCACTGCGCGTAGTGCCGTCCGTCTCGAGACTTATCTCGAACGGGGTTTTTTCGTTCACGAAGGAAAATCGAAAACATTCGCCTCGAAGAAGATCTGGTGACGTCACATTTTCCTCCGAGCGGCTCGCATCCGGGAGACCGTCCGTTCCCTTTCGTTCGGCTTATCGCGATTCGCGATCTCTGTTTGTAGATCCGCACTCTCTAGGGTCGGATCCATTTTGCGGAGTTCCTATCATCTATTAAGCCAATATCAATGGCCTACCAACAAATTATCAGGCGTTGAGATTAAAATTTGGGCCTCCGACTAAAAAAAGTTGGGCCCAATCGGGAATACATCAATGTCCAATATGGGCCTAGTCCAGATAGACCAGACTAAGGGCCTAAGAGAAACGAAGTGACGAACTTGTATAATGTGGGCTCCTACTTGTGGCCCGAAATGGGCCCAAATAGGCTTTTCTCCTTTCAAATGGGCCCTAAACTCTGGACCAAGTTGAAAGAAGAAATTGAATAGTAGGCTCAGGGCCTGTTCGGCAGAAACTGAAAATTAAATGCTGATTTTTTCTTTTTTCGCTTAAGTATTTAATTTTAATTTTCAATACACAGTTGAGTTATCAAGTGGCCTTTTAGTCTTTTCCCAATTCATTACTTTCTCCGGTGTTGCTACTTGCCATGCTATGATTAAACGAGCGAAGGCCTAACGGGTCTGCCATGGTCCTCTCCGCCAAGATAAACATGCAGAATCTAACTTCACAAATGATTGGGATCACGAATGATTAGCAAGCAGATGGAGGTCGCAAGCGGGAAGAGCCATCCCGGGGTGGGGGGCCTCCCCGGCGCGCGAGCTCCAGCGACGCACAATCCCAAGAATAGCCACATGTGGGAAGCGCTACAACATGTCGGATTCCTCCTATCACAGGCTGCCGACACTTGCGGCTTTTATGGCCAGTAATTCACTGCTCAGCAAAACCCACATGTCGGCTCGGCACGGCATGGCATCTCGAGGAACCGCACAATGGGGCCAACATAACGCGTGAGCTATTGACTCCTATGTTGCCCCGTCAGGTCCAGCCAAGCAACCTTACTAACGCAGGCTAAGAACTGTAATGAGTCGTTTCGGCGTAGCATGGCTCTCATTGCAGGGGCGGTCCATGTGCGTGAGGCCTTTGTGGATGGATTGAAGGAATTATTGACGGAAAAAGAACATATACACGCTTAAAAGATAACAGTTAAGACATCCGGACTTGCCGGTTTGCAAGCAAAGTGATTATATGCAACGACATTGTCCCCCAGGACATCATCATTTCAGAAGGTAAGCCCCGGCTAACCTGCGCAAGCAGCGGCGACAATCACATCCGCGATGCAGGGGCACGGCTATTGAGCACCAGAGCTGACACCTTCTCTGAAAAGTATGTTGGCCACCGGAGGTGGAAGCCAAGCGGGATTACTTGCGGCTTGGCCGTCCACTTGTTGACGCTCGCCGTGACTCTCTTTCCCGTGTGGCTTTTTGACGGTCGATCTTCCCATTTTCTTGCCGACAAAAGCTCCGAGCTTCATGGCAGTGAATAGACCGATGGCAATGACAAGTGGTCTCACTGACCAATGAAAATCCTCGAGGTGCTGGAATTTCTTCACAATCCCAGGACAGGTATCGAAAGTGACCCTTTCCACCTCCGCTGGATCGGCCATGAAGCTGCTCGATTCGTCCCCAAATGTCAATAACCCTGGAAACTTCACAATGAGGCACCCGTTTGGTGAGATCCAAGATATCCTGCCCGTGGCCCAAGCGCCTTCCCTTTTACGTGGCCACTTAAATCGAGGGCTAACAACATTGGCTCTCAATCGTACAAATTGGCCTACGCAGTATGATTCCGCCATCTGTAAATCCGAAGAACTTCCTTTCCAAAGGGTCTCCATCCCGATGAATCCGACGGTGACGCTTCCGTCGCGGTCAATGGAATGGAGAATGCCCACAGACGAGTGCTTCTTGTCCTCCTCCTTCAACCGCACCCAATCCCCAGCAGCCAGGCCATGAGTGACTCGCTCTAATTTCGAGATGTGAATTCTCAAGGGGTCGTGGATGCCATGAACCCTCACCAGCACAAAGCCATCTCGATCTGTGTCGCGCTCCAGACCCACAATCACTCCTTCAGGGACATCCATATTTTCTAGCTTGCATGACTTCAATGGCTTTCTCGAACGCACGGCATCACCCACTTGGAGCTGATCCTTTGAAAGAAACCACTCTGTGTAACCAAGGCTACCTGTTTTACCTACCCTACTCCCAATCTCTCTCCATCCTGCTTCATTATCGTCCGCATTTTGTGGACTGCAAAATCAATAGCCACGTTTAACTGCAAGTGAAAACAAGCACGCCAATATGTATAAACTCGCAATGCACTGAAACCTTGAATTTTAGAAGAGAGGGGAAAAAAAAAAACTAGTTAAGCAATAACCCAAATCTTAAGTCTACTCAACATACTTGAAAACAGAAATAAAACAACCAAAGGATCTTGTCAACAAACACAGCCACCGATTCAAACCCTGAAATTGTAAAAGACCGAATCGCGAACACAGCAGCACACATGGCAATGACCAACCATGAACATCCTCTAATGCAACTTCATATTCATCCTTCAAATCCTGACTGATTTAACTACGTGCTTAACCATCGGTAAAAGTTTCTATACAAGACAAAACGAAAAACAGCAGCACAGACAAATGGCAATTGTCAGATGAACCAAGGGAACCAACTGGTATCTTTGGAAAGATTCTCGGAACCTAAGGAGTACCTTTTAAATGCTTGCAAAATGTCTGTCATTAATGGACGGCTCCTAAAATCATACTCGAAGCATCCTAGTAGAGCATTCTCGACTGGAGGAGGTAGCCCACTTGGGATCCGTGGTTTTTCTTGCTTTCTTACAACTGAGTTGTATATTTCGTCAACAGACATACCAAACCAAGGCTGAAGACCAGTTAACATCTCCACAATGGAACAGCCAAAGCCCCAGGAATCAGTCTCGAAGGATATAGGGCCCCTTTCATCTGGTTGCCACTGTTCAGGGGCCATGTAGTTTGGGGTTCCTAGCTTGCGAGTCAAATCTGAGCTAGGCAATGGGATTCCGAGAAGTACAGATGGTATACCAATGTCTCCAAGAACTGCTCGATCCTTTTCATCAAGAAGGAAGTTACAAGGTTTAAGGTTGAGGACTAGAATCCCTTTTGAATGCAGCTCTGATACACCCTGAGCTAAATCAACACCATACCTGTAAAAGGCAAATATTAGCACATACTAATTGTTTAAAGATGTACGACCAAAAAAAAAAAAAAATTAACGATGCAATACTTTCAGTTTGGGTGCATCACCTCAAAACTTCTAGCAGTGAGAGCTTTCCGGCCTTGAGACGAGCCATCTTGTCACCAACGGATCCCTCATAAAATTTCATGATAATGCATATCTGCAGACATACAGAGAGCGTTATTCTTAGCAAAGGGTAGTTACCTTTATAAGACAGTTTTTACTTCATAAAAACCACATAACTCACTTTTCCATTTAAAATAGAAACTCCATGCAACCAACAAACACCTTCGGTCCCTCGACATTTGGTGAAAAGATCCTCAAATTTATCTAACACAGCTCTTGCATGATCCTCCTTGACAGGATGTAACATCTTGACAGCCACTTCATGGTACTCTTCATAATCATCACTTGACTGATGATGAGTTGCCAACCAAACATCACCAAACAAGCCCCTTCCAATTCTATGCCTAAGTTTCATAGTGGCAGGGTCAATCCACGGGGTTGATTGGTTTGACGTGGCCACCACAGTCGTCAGGTGGTCGGGATCGCCTTCAAATAACTCATACTCAAAAGCAGCAGGTTCAGCAGTGGGTGGATTAGCAGCTATGACTTTTTCAGCCATCCCTCCTTCTGCAACGACATAGAAAAATCATCGAATAAACATCGTTGAAAAAACAATTAACAAGGAAAAAAAGATTCAACTCCGCAGGTTATTCTCCCAGACATGACTAAGTATGGCGATCAGCTCAGACTACCCAGCAGACCTATTTGAGAAAACAAAGATGAAGCTCTACATAAAGATCACATGCCACTGGTGACAGAAAGATCATCACTTTAATGTTGTACAAAAGCACAAAATGTTTACAAAGACAGCCCAGACTCGGAAAGAACTTAGGCAGAACCGAATTGCAGTCAACTGAGGCTACAGATACGACAAATCATATTAACAGGTTCGAAACAGTGACAAAATCAAGTATGAACCAGCACAGAAACCACCATCTAAACAATAGCTGGGAAAAAAATCACCAAATTTTCAGTTCAAGAAATCAATCAAAAAAAAAAAAAACTCAATGCTACGAGAAGTTCTATTTCTGCGACTCTGTCTGGGGAACTTTTTTCCCTTTTCCTCGAATTTTTCAAAACACTCGAACACAACTCGAGCCCATAACCATCGCCACTCCACCACTTCGAATAGAAACGACAGAAAAGGGAAAACGAACTCAACTGGGTCTCCACGGGACTCAACGGAGAGACGGAATAATGCGCTGTTCCCACAAAAGTTTCGATTTTGAACGATCAGATCAAAAGCCGAAGAAAGGGGCGATCTCTCGACAGACGACGAAGCGCCGGACCAAATTTCCAAAAAGCGAAAGCACGAGGGACAGGACTAGTTGCCTTTACAGAAAAAAAAAAGCAACACCGACATAGAAAACCACGAGCTTATGATACGTAATTCGAAGGTACCTCGGAGAAGAAAGCACCGGTTTGGATACCGCGAAGGATTTCTACCTGGAGTTCGTGCAGATACTCTTCCTTGTACGATTTCTCGGAGCTGAAAACTGACAACACTAAACCGTAGCTACGAGAGAGAGAGGAGAGAGAGAGAGAGAGAGAGGTGTGATTTAATGGTGAGGAAGGAATTTTTTTTTTTTGTGAAATGAAAAAAATGGAGGAAATCACAATTAATCGGTAAATATAAAAAAATTTGCAATCGCGTTATGATTTTTCTTTTGTTTTCTTGAAAAATTCAGTTTTGAAGATGGGTAAAAAGAAGGGTTTTTTTCCAATTTATTTTTTTAAAAAAATATTTTCGAAATTATTATTAAAAAAAAAAAAAATTTTTGGGTGTTCCCCGCGTTCCCATTTTTAATTTCCCAAAATTCATTTCGCGGCTATTTTTTTTATTTTTAAATTTATTATTGTAATTATGTATTAATTAAAATATTTAAATAAAATTATATATAAAAAGAGTTTTCATAATCGATATAACAAGTCATCTAATGGCCAATTCCTAATTAAATAAAATAAATATTATAAGTATAAATAATTAAAAATATGAAATTTAAAAATACAAAAAAAACAAAAAAAATACGAGGAAAATATCCGAGAGTGACTTTTATCTTCACTTTTTTATCTTGTATTTCATTCTTCTAAATTAACAAATTTTTATTAATTTTTTTTTAATACATTTTTAATTTTAAAAAAAAAAAAAAAAAAAAAAAAAAAATAATAATTTAAAACGAAATTGAAAAACGCGTAAAATTAGGTGCATATCTTTTCAAAATATTGTAGGATGACGGTTAATATTTACATTTACTCTATAATCCGATAAAATTGTAAGAATTTTTGTTTCTTTTTCGAAAGGGTTCATAAATTATAAATAAATAAAATAAATATTATAAGTATAAATAATTAAAAATATGAAATTTAAAAATATGAAAAAAGCTCAAAAATACGAAAATGTAAGTTGCGTTATTATATATTGTGAAAATTCTTTTTTTGTTTTTTTAATTAATTTTATAATTAAACATTATTTATTAATTATATATCTTAATTAAATTTTACATTAATTATTGCTAATTATATTATAAAGATAAGCTTCCAGAAAAAAATTATAAACAAAATAAATATTATAAGTACTAATAATTAAAAAACAAAATTGAAAAAATAGCATCCTTGAGGAGTATGTAAAAAAATTTTTAATAATAATTTTGTAAATATTTTTAAAAATTAAATTAGAAAAATAAAAGGATTCTATATTTTAATTTCCAAATTATTTGGTTTTAATGGGGTTTGTTTTTGGTTTATCTTATATTATTCTTTATTTTTTTAATACATTAATGGGGATTGGTGCATATCTTTAATATTGGGTAGTTTTTTATTTACTTATCAATATTTTAGGGTGTCTCTTATATTTAGATAGAATATATGGGCTCCAAATATAGGAAAGATGAAGTTGACTTTTTATGCCTTTTTTAGGTCCTTTTTTTAATCTTGTAAAACTCGGAAAAATTGGCCCTCGTGATTGGCTTAGTATTGACAAAATAGCCATCGCCACCTGTAGCGAGGCGGTATTTTTAATTAGCAAAAGGGAAAAGTCAGGTAACTAAATTTTATGGATAAAATTATAAGAATTCACAAAAAAAAAAAAATGTAATTCCAAATAGATGGAACCATGCCAAAAAAAAAATTGCCAATGTGAAAAAACATATCCCTTTTCTCAAAGTCAGAATAGGTTGGACTCGATTGATGTAATCCAAAATCTCAAGGCTCTTGTAATATTTATTTAATCAAGATTTTACCGAGGTAAGTAAAAAGACATTCGTTAAAACTTGGTGATGTCTAATAAATATTGCGTCATCTTAGAATAGATGGGTTTTTGTATACGATCACGCCTCGGGATTTATTTTATAATGAAGTTGACCTCACGTCCAGCCTTGTTCCTCAATCAAACCGATCAAAAATTTGGGCTCACAGAACATTGCCTCTCTCTCCTCCCTCTACTCACGGCTTGATTTCCTCCTCTTCGCGCGAGGAACTCAACCACGTCTCGTGATGAATCCTCAGTCCTTCAAAGTTGGAATGACGTGTTGATGTCTTTGCTCGTTTGTTTTTGCTGTCTCTGTCTCTGTCTCGCTCTCTCGTGTTGCTGAAGCTGGAAGAAGAAGCTAACGGAGGAAGGAAGCGAAATTGGGGACGATTACGTTTTGGAGTAATCAACGGGAGAGAGAGGGAGATTTGCAGGGCAAGAATTTGACTCACTGCGGGTTGAAGATACTTCACACCTTCACCCTTTTGACTTGTAACTTGGTATCGATAGGACGTATAACGTAAGAATGAAACAAGAACGTGGTTTCAACTTTATGCGTAGAAATTGGATTTTCATTTCTTGGGTGGACTTGGTATACCCGTTGAAATCCTACTTCTAATCCTAGGATATCGTTCGGACAGGGAAAATTACTGAGAAAAGTCCTAAACTTGTAGTATTGGTATCGATTCGATCTTAAATCTTTTAATGGGACCAATTTAGTTCAAAACCTTCATATTTGCGCTGATTGAGTCAATCCGACTAATTTAGGCCGAAATTTTGCTGCCTTTCTTCGGGTCTCGTGGAAAGTACATACGATCGTCATTGCACTAATGCCATAGGTTTCATGGAATTTGTCACATTTAGAATGTGTGAATGGTCAAGTATGTCTATAGTCACGGATAATATCTATAATCGGGCTCGCCAATGAAATTTTGGTTTTAAAGAAAATGGAATGTTGGTCCATCCCCTATTTCTTTTTCTTAGGCTTGATGGAAAACATTTGAATTAAAAGGACGTTCTCTTTGGAATTATTGAATTATAATTGCTCCATAATTCACACAACAGATAAACACAAAATTTATTTTCAAATGCAACTTTTCTTCCTTTTCTTTCTCAATTTTTTGGGCTATGTCATTCGACTCTAATGTTTTCGACTCTAATTTCTTTTTGTCGACACAACGAAGAATGGAAATGAAAAGAAAAAAATATTAAATACCCTTGTCATGCTAACTCTAATATCACCTTTCATTCTCTATTTTCAAAATTATTGCTTCAGGTCCTTTAAAAAGATCTAACGAGTCAAATGACCTAATTGAAAAAAACCCATTGCCCTAGCATCCAACACAAACCATAGCCTCCAAATTTCCTAACCCATCACAAGCCCCAACCCCGGGCCTCTTCCAATGTCACGACTTGCCATGGTTGCATGCTGCCGTGCCTGTCGCCGTTACCACCGTTCTCGTCCCGAAAGAAGCAATCGCTGCATCGAATTTGGTTTCTTTAAAGCATTTCTATTGCGATTCATTCCGTTGGCGAATTTCGTATATGTTCGATCATACACTCTAGTCCAGTTGATATAACACGATTTTGAGATGTTCTTTCCAAGGAAAAGTTTTACATTTTGCATCTTATTGTTGGAATTGAAAATACTCACATGTCTAAATTGCAAGTACTCATTTCAACATCAACGCAACTTAATGGGAATTTATAGAATTCTTCGGCTATAATGGATAAGGACACAACAAGTACGTATATCATAACTTTCATACGAGTCTTTCACTTAAATATTATAACTTTTGAATTTTGTAATTATGGCGGCCTCTTGCCGGCCTTACTGAAAAAAAGAAAAGAAAAGAATAAAAAAGATAGAAAAAATTATTAAAATAAATAGATAAAATAATTACAAAATTTTAAAAAAATTAAATATTAATAAAAGTTTGTTAATCAAGGGGGCTCATTAGGTCGAAGCGATTGAGTTCGGGGACATTTGAGATTTAAGTCCCGAGGAATTTCGAAAGAGCATGCTCCATTTCATAAGCTCGTGGGGGTAGTTTGAACACGCATCTTCCATTCCTTCCATCTCCATTTCCATTTTTTCCTTTTCCTTTTAGGACTCGAACCTTTTTTGATGCTAAACATGCCGTGATCAAAGTTAGGTTGGTGGATGGAGGACTGGTTATAACATCTTGGCGCCAAATCTTTAGAACCACTTACACTTCAACAAATAATGAGCTTGCGAAGATCGACTAGGGCGTGCATCACAACTATTTTGGAGTAGGATTGCAGCTCCAGAAATGCTCATAGAATAAAAATTCGTTTGGTAACGCAAATTCCAAGTAAAAATCCGTTTGCATACGTAATTTTATTTTTCTACTTTTAAAATATTTTTTTTCTTCAAAAGTAATTTTAGAGACACTTGAAAAAGGGAAAACAAAATATTTCTCTTTAGAATTAGAAAAAAAAATCAATTTTTAACTAGAAATTAATTTTTAAAACAGAAGTGTTGCCATTCGAACCCTTAATCTAACTTGTGCCGTTCCAACATGCCCTTGATCCCTTCGCCCCCACTTATCATGACTTCAAGTTGGCAAATCAAGTGGAGTACCGAGACTAAGCGAAAGATCAAAACGGCCTGACTAAGAGCGTAAAGCGTCGGCTGGCCAGGGATGATGGAGTGGCTAACCGAGTAATGAACAGGCTCGGGGCAGACCGAGCCCCGAGAAGGAATGGCTTGCCAAGCTAGGCCCGCCCGTTTCGTCCTTCGAGCCCGACCGCCCCGGACCCCTGACCCGATCGAATGCTCGAGCCTAGCATGGTCCCAATTGCGGGCCAAGCAAAGATTCATCAATGGACAAGCTTTGGTATTGCACCAACTGGAAGTCACGTTACCACTTGCAAAGTATCTCTTTACACAGATAATCTAAGATGAATTCAAGAATTCCAAACATTCTTGCATCCAAATCCAATCCCAATTCTCAAAAGTTTTTTCCTTTTATCTTCTTTTCAAAGATGCAGTGAAGAATCTCGGCACAGATTGATTTTAACTACAAAGCGTGGGGGAAAAGGAGGGGATGGTTAAAAATCATTGGACGGGGAGGACCTTGTTGACGATGTCCTGACTGAGGACGGCGATCTGGGAGTCGAGGGCCTTGATGGTCTCCTCCTTCTGGCTCTCCAGGCTGGCCAGCGCCTCCTCCAGCTCCGCCTCCACCATGCGCCGCCCCTCCCGCAGCTTCTGCTCCACCTCCGCCTGCGTCTCCTTCTTCATCTTGCTCAGCGCCGCCGATATCTCCGCCCTCGCCGCCCGCATCACCGCCGCCGCCTGCTCCTCCAGCTGTTTCACCTCCGCCGACGTGTCCTTCACGCTGCTCAGCTTCTCCTTGATCGCCGCGTCCCGCTCGTCCATGAATTTCCCCAGGGGCGTGAAGTAGACCTTGTCCAGCGCGAACATCAGCAGCAGGAACTCCCCCGCGATTATGGGCAGCGTCAGGTTGAAGTCGAACAGCGCCGCCTTCTCGAACTCCTCCGCCAGCGCCGGCAGCGGCTGGGCCAGGAGGAGCGCGGAGGGCGCCGCGGCGGCGGCGAGGAGGGGGAGGGATTTCAGGGAGAGGGAGGCGAGGGGCTTCGGGAGCCTGAGCTGGGGGAGCGATGGGGGTTGCTTGGGTTTTGCGGCGGAGAGGGGAGGTGGGGTTTGGGTCTTGCAGGAGGAGGAGGAGGCCACGATCATCTTGGCCATGGCTGCGATCTTGAGGTCGACGACGGCGGCGAGACTTTCTCTCTCTAGCGACTGGTCTTGCTGATTGCGGTTTGGAGAGAGAGAAAGTGGGAGGGAGAGATGATAAAAAGGGGAGAGACTAAGCGAGTGAGGAGGAAGAAGAGGAGGAGAGGATGCAGATTTCTGGAGGAGGGCTATCTTTTCCTTCGCCACACAAATTGATGAGGTTCTAAATTTCTGCTTCGCGCGTGCGTCGCGCACGTGGGATCCGATAGGAATTTTCCACACATGGTTCTTGACATCATCACTAACTAGTAACCGTTCTTCCATTTTAAGGCGAGATTTCATAACCGCTACTCGATCTTCCGCTCCACAGGTTGATAGATTTCGGATCACACTTTGGAAATTCATCTATGGAGAAGAGGGGAAGAAATGAAAAGGTCTGAGTAGGAGATTCCGTCACACAAAGGGCTCGGGAAAACAAGGCGGAAAAAAGAGAATCAATAATCACTCCGGACAGTACATCGCCTCATGTCGGAATTGATCAGTAACCATCTAATACTGACATCGTGTACCAAGTCATTACAAGCTCAATGCCAGGGCGGCTTGTTCAAACAGACAGGCTTGAGTTTCGACGACCAATGTACTCTGTGTTCAAACACGAGGAGTTCTTCAATCTCTCCATAGATCCTTCTGACTATATGGTGTCCTAGCACAGAACACCAGTAACGCCCTTACTCTGTTCCAAAAGGCGTCGACACACTTTGAGCGCGTGACTTTGCCTACGCTGCTTCTATCTTCTATCATGGCCAATCTAGAATAGGGGAACCACCCCTGCAGGAAATTCGCTGACGGGGAATTAATGTCCTCATTGAAATCCTCTCCTCTTTGGTCACGGGGGAGATTCGCGTTCTCGATATCTCCTTCTTCGGTTTCTTCTCCCTTTCCAGAGCTGTTTGATCTCGAAAAGGATCTACAAATCACCCCGTTAAGATGAGTCAAACGTCAACATAATAAATTGATGGAACCAAATAATGAATACACGATCAATCTTCAAGCTTAGATTATGGACCCATTACATGGAATGCAGCACAATTCGAGCACTTTTGGGCTCCCTCATGGCCATGTTTAACAAAGCCCAGAAAATTGTAGAGGTGTGTTTGAGGGCTGGATTAGGAAGTTAATCGCTGACATGTCATATGATGAGCCATGTCATGGGCATTTGCTGTCTAACAGAGGTACAATTTCAGTGACCACTGATTTATTGGGCTTAGAACTAGTGCACAGGCAGAATACTTCTGTGAGTTTCATAGAAGCATGATGACACCTTATGGAGGATATGGAAAACACCTACAAAGAAATGAAGAGAATCTCACCTCCTGGATTGTCTGGGAGCAGCAAGCCAGACACTAGATTTCTTCTTAGTTAAGCTTGGGACACTAGAGACGTGCCGGATGAAATGAAGCTACACAGTAGGAGGGAATAATTAGCATGGAGTACATTGGATAAAGAAATTAATGCTTGTTTTAGGGCAACATAAAAATGCTGTTACCATCTTCAGATACTTGTGCAGAAATGGAATAGCGAGAACGTTAACATTGTTCAAGAACGGCGTTAAAAAAACCGGGGCTAACTAAACTAAGAACACTACCCTACTGATGCTGCCAAGAACATGTCTACACACAACAGTCCATCAGTCATGAAATTTCTGATAAGCACGTTTCATGCAACTTGATGCAGATATCTATAGTATCTGAAGGAAGCCAGAGCATACCTGATCACCATCCTTAATGCCATAGTCAATTATATAATCAGTCTCTGTAACTAGCTTCTGACCATCGTAGCATAAGCAAAATTGCCCCCACACATGCCGCCTATATGAAACAGATGCAACAGAAATAGTTATTTATGTTAATTGTGGCCTTTCTGAATATTATCTAGAAATGAAGTACAATCAAAGGGGAAAATGTGAACTACATTCACTTTTGGCCTCTGAAGAAACATGACAAGAGAAAAGGTAGATGACTATTGCATCTTCAGGAGAGGTTTTATCAGAAAATGCTATAGAAGAGCTGCTGCCAAAATCCGCAAGAGTTTTGGGAATAGATGCAGCAGTAAAGAGAAAACGATGCTGCTAACGATTATCATAACAAATCAACCGCTACTTTTAGCTGTGAGAGGCCAAACTCTTTTGGTTCTTGTACTGTAGAGAAGTATCATACCATGATATCTTGCCCGGTCCCTTCTTCGGCATGAAACTGAAAACATGTTCCACTGCCTCCTTGAGCTCCAACACCGTTGCCATTTTCATGACTTCGATATCTGTGGACCAAAATTAAGTAGGAACTTTGAACTCCTTGAACATCAAATTGACCAATCTTTATCTACAACCAGTATGAACAGCTCTCTCTTTCTCCTTCCCTTATTTCCGACATCACATAAACACAAAGATGGTATAGCAAGTATTGACTGCAACTCATTTCCTCTTTGTTCTACTCTACTGAAGTTATCCGTTGTTCATACAACTGGTTAATTTCATGGGAATCTCTCAGCAGGCAAACAAAGTGAAAAGCCAACAGCAGGACATTAAAGGGTAAATATAGCATCGATGTCCTCAGTAACTCCAATACGAAGACAACTCAAATATCGTCAAATCGCCCCACATTTCAAGCGATCTTCAGGACAAGAAAGGGACAATGTGAGAAATGTCAGAGAAGTTGCACAGCAAGAGAAAAGCTGGACCTACATTTCTCTCAATTTCAAAACATTAATGTTCTCAAATGAAATACGCCGACATTCTTAGAACCATATGAAGTAAAAATGAGGCGATGGCAAGAAACCTAAGAGCAGAGCAAGTAAACTCAACATTCATGTTCCAAACGCGCCTAGCGCCTAACTCAGCGATCGCAGCTCAAATCCTTCAAATCCCTCGCACGAACTCCACTGAAACGCACATTGCATCGCTGTCTAATAGCTGGACCTTTTCGAGCTGATTCTACAGACGGAGAATGAACAAGCCGGAAAAGAGAGAGATTACCGAAGCGAGAGCCGTCCAATTTGAGGACAGAGAGCTTGAGAGGCTCCTGAGGGAGCTGACTGTACGAGAAGCTCTTCCTGGAGATCCCGCCGACCACCGTCAGCGGCGAGAAAGGCAACGACACGGACGAGCGGCGCTTGCACACCATCCTCCCCCGGAGGGAGCCGTCGGCATTGTCGTCTTCCCAATCGTCGTCGTCGTCGTAAACCCTGACGATGATCTCGCTGCGAGACATGACGAAACCCGAGGCGACAAAAAGAGAAGCTCCCAAAGCGACTCCGAAATCCGGCGACGGACTTGGGACGATCGGGTCGCTCGCGAGCGTCGTCACGATCAACCCATGTGAGGTTCGGGGAGAGGGGGAATTTATACGGATCGGAGGGATTCTTTGGAGAGAAGGACACGCATTGTTGCCCGCGACGGGGCCGCTAGGGTTCGCGCTTCTCGACCTTTTGAGCGACGTTGGTTTGCGAATTCGAAGCTTGTTGGCTATGGAGGAAGCTTGTGTCGGAGGATATTCGAGAGACAGAGAGAGAGGACAGAGAAATTTGCTTTCCTTCTTTCTCTCTCCTCTCCCTCCTCCTCCGTTTGAAGGTTGTTGGTCTGGTTTGTATTTTGGAGGGGGGACAGTTAACTTCGACCTTTGGGCCTTGGGCCTGATTTGTTCCGTGAGCGTTTTTGGGCCTTGGGCCTTCAGGGACAGATAAAAGGATGGTCCTTGGGCCTAATTTGTTCAGTGCCACGGTTTTTGGGCCTTGGGCCTTGACGGATAGATAAAAAAAGGTGCGCTCGGGACAGTTTTTGCTCCAATGCTTTTGCATGGCTATGAAATTCAATATATATTGCGTTTGGTAATCCGGATTTGAGTTCAAATAAGATAACAAATTATTATGTCTGGTATTTGGCAACGTTCTCTATACCGGATACATATCAGGAGAAGAAATGCGGGACAAATGTGGAATTAACCCGAATTGGATACTTCTCTTTAAAAAAAAAAATGACTCAATACACCTTATTATCTTTTGACACTGGAGTGATGGAGTGACGTGTTCGGATATTGCTTCGCCGGCAACCATGCGAGGGCCACCACTACGACAACCGATTGTTTTCACTTCGGACAACGGTGAGATCACCGCCACCTCGCATGACGACGGTCGACGACTTTTTGACCCATCCAGATCCCGCCTCAACCCTCAAATCTTGTCTGACGGACCAGTGACCTTTGCCCCTCGATCCTTGGCGACGGTCGATTCTGGGCTCCAACAATGGGTGCGATTCGTCAACTCCGGTATATGCCCTCGTTTGCTCGACTTCGAATCTAAGTATTTACTGTTTTATAAGAAGAGGAGTGGCCTTAATCGTAATTAATTAATAACTCTCGACTTAAGAGTTCTAAGCCATCAAAAGATGAGAACAAACGTAAGTATTCAATCTCAAGCAATTTTCCGCAATCTTTTAAGAAACGAAGATCCTACGGTCATTAGCGGCGGGTCGAATTGGACCCACATACCATGCTAAAAATTGCAACTGGAAAGCTTAACCAGTGGCGGACCCTGATTATTTCTGAGGGGGCCGGATCAAATCATAGAGAACAGTACGACGACACATTAACAGACACGAGAGGGCGAGATAAATATGCGAGGGGGCCCTGTCGGAGTCCTGTCATCGAGCTCGTTTAAACTATGAGACAGCGAAAAAAAATTTATTTGAGCATGGGGCGTCCATGTTGATCTCGGGCTCTTACGAACTCAACGCTGAAGAGCCTGTCGAAGCTCGAGACATCTTTTCTCGGGATCTGACGTGATCAGCTTGTTGGAAGCCCGAGTTGGACTTTGTTTATAGCTGAAAATATCAAGGATGTCTCCATTTTGACCGGGGCAAACCCATTGAATAATGAGGTTCTGCTGCTGACATTGGTGAGCAGGTAGCGAAAAGTCGTTTTTTCCTGTTGAATGTGGGCCTAACAGATGGATGCTGCTGCCGTTTTTTGTTTGTTGTTTATTTCAAGGAGGGGGTCAAAGGCTTCAGTCAAGGGAAAAGGAAGGCGTTTATACCGCATGAATGTTCTCTCTTTCATCACAATATTCAGAGAAAGAAAGAAAGAAGAAGAGTTTCGAAAAATGCCATCTTGCTCTTGTTCTTTTCGCGGGAAGGAATCTGCATGACTCGCACAGTTGACCCCCATCTCCAGCCGGCCTTGTCCTACCTCTCTCTCTCTCTCTCTCTCTCTCTCTGTGAGTGTATGAGTGTGTTTGCTACTGGTTCTGGTGGTGGTGGTCGTTGCTGCTTTCTGCTCAGTCATGGGGGTGTCGATTCTGTCTATGGTTGTTCTTTGTGTGATCCAGGTTGCTTCTGCACAAAAACTGACAGATGCTAATGAAGGTCTCTCTCTCTCTCTCTCTCTCTCTCTCCTCTCCTACTGTGCCTCCTGGGTCACATGCCAACTGTTCCAAAACTTGGAATGAAGCATGAGGACGGAGTCTTAGTCTTTACATTCAATCACCCCTCTTTGGCTTTTTCGATTAATAGTGGCTGCACTGAAGAAGATCATAGAGTACTGGAAGCTGGGGAGTTCCTTGGATTTGACAGTCGATCCTTGCGCTCAAAATGCTTCATGGGCATCGGATGCCTCTAATCCCCGAATAGCCTGCGATTGCCCCAGCGATGTTTGCCACATTGCCCACTTGTGAGTTCTCGCCGTTTCCGGCATTTCCCAGCTGGTTTAGTGCCTCTGAACTCTCATGGCTGCTTGTGCTTGAATTAGGACTATCTATGCCCTAGACATTTCGGGTCAGATACCAAGCGAGTTGTTTGAGCTGAAGGAACTTGTTGACTTGTGAGGAATCAAAATTTCTTGCATTGTTGTTGTTGTTGTTGCTGTCGCTGCAATTTGATCATCTCGTCTTGCGATCATGATTTAGAAACTTGGCCCAGAATGTTCTAACTGGACCCATACCAGCTCAATTCGAACAGCTATCAAAGATGCAGTACCTGTAACTTCTCTATACTCATCACTGCTCATAAATCCATTGTCACTACCTTAGTCGTCATAATTCTTACATATTAACGGACTTTATTGATTCTTCTTGGTGTTCGAGGAACTCGACAGTAGCCTAGGCACAAACAATTTGACCGGTCAAGTGCCTCCGGAACTTGGCAGCATGACCAAGTTGCTTTCCCTGTGAGCACATTTCCTCAGCTGTTTACTATATCCTAGTGAGGTTCTCTAGAAACTTGTTACTCAATTTTTGAAGTTTTCCAATGTCGCAGAAGCTTCAGCTCGAACAATCTTGACGGACCATTACCTGCGGAGCTTGGAAAACTGACCTCCTTAGAGCAGCTGTAAGCACCAATTCACTGCAATCTCAGTCTCAATTTTTGTGTTTTATCTTTGGTTTCCTTCTATGGCTCTCTATTCAAGCAACAGCTTTTAGAGGCGCAGCAATGATCCACCACTTCGGCCCGTGTTACTTAACTATGTGCAGTGACCGAGTCTCGATTGAGTCTTTTTCGACACTTCAATTGCGTTACAGAAGCAATCCTGGACATCTTGCTTTTCTATTAGTCAATCAGCATCTCTTTAGCCAGCCATTTTGACTTTTTTTCTTCTGTTATCAATCCAGGTACATCGATAGCAGCGGAGTGAGTGGACCAATTCCGCAAGATCTGGCAAATTTGAAGTCCCTTAAGAAACTGTATTTCTTTAATAATGGAAATTTTTATGTGTGTTTCTGAACTAGCAGGTGATGATGAATAGTGGTGATCATGTTCGTTAAAATCAACTGCTGCTCTGTTTCCTTTCACAGTTGGGCATCTGATAATCTCTTCACTGGAAAGCTTCCTGAATTTCTCGGAACGTTGACGGAGCTTGTGGATCTGTAGGCATCATTTTAGCTCTCGAACATGTCCCTTGTCGGAACAAGTTTTCTTTTTACAACACTAGTATTTATCTTTCTCAGGCGATTTGAAGGCACGTCCCTAGAAGGTCCCATTCCGGACAGTTTCGGCGCTCTGACCAAATTGGACACTCTGTAATATCCTAATTCCTTAGAGCGAGTACATTGTAACTGTAACTTGTTTGTGATTCCATTACATCAATTTGACTATTTCCCTTTGAGATTGATGGCACTCTCCCTCCAGTATTGGAATGTATCATGCACAGATATGCATAGATTTATCCTTTCGATACGCTACTAGTTCGAGTCGGCCAGATTTGAAACCTATGTCTAAGATGATCAAAATTACCGCGTGCACCGAGTTTCTCACTCCTTATACTAACATGAACAAAATTTGATCGTGCCAATCTTTCTGCAGCAGAATTGGCGATCTTGGCAGGGAGGACTCGTCTCTTGATTTCTTGAGAAATCAGACAAGCTTATCTGTCCTGTAAGATTGTCCATTCTTTTATGTAAAAAGTGCCTGTTTTTTTCCTCTGGGTGTTTATGCTGTGTTGTTATTCATGGACTAACAACTTACTATTTAACAGATCGTTGAGAAGTTGTCAACTATCAGGACAAATTCCAGACATTATCGGCACATTTTCTAAGTTGATATACCTGTGAGTCGTCTAGACTCTGAAGTTCTTGTGTCTGAATCAGATAAAGTCCGGTACGCATGTGCACGTGCTGTATGCTTGTACTCAAATTATGCATTTGAATCAGGGACTTGAGCTTCAACAAGTTGGAAGGCCCAATTCCAGATTCATTCCAGGGCTTCACTCAACTGCAATACTTGTATGATATCTAGTTCCTCCACATGTCTAGCGTGAAAGAAGATAGCCTATGCAAATTGTATATTAACTGTTCATGAACATCAGATTCCTTGGAAGCAACAACTTGACCAGTGCGCTTCCTGCGAATTTCGTTAGTCAAAGCCTTGACGCCTTGTAAGTGCTTTTCCAGGATTTAAGATCTCTGATCGAATGTACTTATGCCAGTGTATGATTATGCATTTGTGACTGCAGAGACGTTTCGTTCAATCCGCTTTCGGGAAATCTACCGGCGAATGTGGATAAGAGTGAATTTTCTATGTAGGTCTTGAATTGTGGCAAATTGCTGCGAATTCCCTGCTTCTTGAACATGAAGAATGAATGATCATCTCCCTTTTTTTTTCTCAGGAACTTTGTCGGAACGACCATAAACGCGGATAATCTGGAGGACAGGTAGTATTGTCACAGCAACCTCAGATTTTTTTGTCGAAACTTTGTCCTAGAGACGTGCCCCCATCAGCACGTAAAGCGTACAATAGCGGATTAGGTTGAGTCTTAGGCTAACTTAAATCCTAAGCTATATAGTACAGCGAACGAAAGGTTCGATCCTCCTGTGAAATATTTACCTTCCGCTCGAGAATTAGCCCGAATCGAACAGAGGCGGCAATATCTTCCTTCAGTGCAAGATCAGTTGTACTCGATCTTCGATTTTCAGAATATTCTTTGCTTAAGGATCTCTGACAAGTTTTCTTGCTCGTTAGCGCAGGAAGGCACTGGAAATGCTTCGCTGCCTTGAAGTCGGTACCAAGTGCGCAAACAAAGTTAAATCCAGTAAGTCCAGATAAAATTTTCGCGGATGATCTTTGCTTTTACACATGCATTGTATTTTGCTCTAGTCGTCCCATACTGATTTTTCAAATAAATTTTGCTTCGGCATGGGGTCGGAACACATAGTGTTTAATATGAACGTGAAGTTAGGATAGGGTTCAACTACAACAGAGAAATTTCTCTATGGACACAATGTCATGCATTGTTTCACAACAAAGCATTGATCTTTACCTAAATGTACGACAAACAACAGAGTTCGATGAAGCGAGAAAACAACGAAAAAAAAAGGATGTTGAGAAACGCAATGCCAGTTTTCGCGAATATAGACCGAATCAATCCTGAGTTCAGCTGAATGTGAAATACTTTTGCAGCTTCCTTTTCTATCAACTGCGGAGGCATGGAGCAAACATCAGCAACCGGCGTGAAATACGACGACGACTCCGAACTGCTCGAAGCCGCTCGGTTTACACAAACTCCGGTCATCGATGGGGCGTCAGCGATGGCGGGTACTTTATCTCCAATCCCAATGGACCTCAGTACATAGCGAAGACGAACTCTCAAATAACCGGGACTCTGGAATCAGAGCTGTACAAGACGGCCAGAGTTTCGCCCAGTTCGCTGCGGTACTTTGGCCTCGGCCTGAAGAACGGAAAGTACAGCGTAGAGCTTCACTTTGCGGAAATTAAGATGGAGGATGACTTGCTGTCCTGGAAAGGCCTCGGGAGGCGCATATTTGACGTCTACATTCAGGTACGGCGTGTTTATGACGAAACTTTTGTATCTCCTCGTGCTTTATCCGACTGCTCGATCTTACTTGTGCATGACCTCCGCGACTCGACTGATCAAAGGGCGAGCGTGTCCTCCAAGACCTCAACATACGAAACGAAGCAGGCGGATCCAACAGGGCCCTGGTGAAGACGTTTGACGCAAATGTCACGAACACCGTCCTGGACATTCACTTCCGATGGGCGGGGAAGGGCACTTGCTGCATACCATCTCAGAGCACGTACGGACCGCTCGTCTCCGCGATCCACGCCTCTCAAGGTTCGTCCCAGAACACACTCTCTTTGTGCATTTTCGTCGCTCAATTCCGTGTCCCATCACCCTGAGCTATCGATAAACCGGCGACAAACGCTGATGCAGTCGCGGGTGCTGCCGGTACATCCTCCAATCAAGACAAGAAGTGGGTCGGGAGGATCGTGGGGATAGCTTTCGGATGCACGGCCGCTCTGGTCATAGTCTCGTCAGCGTTCTACCTATGGTGGGCGAAGGACGCGCCGACCAGGCACATGCGAGTCCACACAGGATCGCCGAAGAGGAGCAAATGATCTCCACGACTTGGTATTAGGTTCATTTGCCATAGAGAACGAAGCCTTCCCGAGTGTAGAAATCCATGGTTGAACAAATAACTAGTGAACTCTCAAAGCAAAAGTTCCTAGAGGCCTCAAGAGTTAATGCTCTATCTGCAATGCAATGAACTAGTCAGTTTGATTATCACTTTGCTTTTTACAAGGACCCTCAGGACAACTTACATGTGTGGAATCCATGGTTGCAATCTCTCGGGCGGATGGTTCGTATTGGGATTGGCAGTTGCTGGATTTTCTTTGGAATCGTTAAAAGCTTTTTCTAGCTTTGAGCAAGTTAAAACGCTCCGATCAACTCGAAAAACGATGAGCTCTCTCCCTCCTTTCCAATCACAACCTATGGGTGTTGCCGCTGCCGGCACCACCGCCCCCACCTCCTATTATGTGGCATCGCCGTCGCCCATCTTCGGTCGCCTATCTCCCGATCGAAATTTTGTCCGGGGATTTCATGGGCTCTCGGCCTTTCTATGATGGGTAATTTTTTTAGGGCAGCAAATTAGTAAACCGGACATTAAGGGGTCAGTGTTGAGGATATTCCGAAATTGAACGAGTTTGGTGGCTCGATGGTTTCTGTCTAAGTTACAATTTTGTTGCCCTCATTTTATAAGAGAAATTTGTTTCTCGACTTATATAATTAACTAACGGTTACACTCCGGCCACCGTGGCCGGCCGACGCTTGAAAAGCGAACGGATTTTCGAGACCGAGGGCATTGCTAGTCACTCGAACAAGATCCAACATCATCCGCCTCACCACCAACTTCATGCCCCCGTACAAAACTCGATCCGCGAGTTGCCTCGCTGACTCGATCGGTTGACGCATGGAGCCGCCCATTCTTCAAAGGCAATAATTGAAAGGAGAAAATTTGCTGAAAATGAATCCAAGGTCTGGTCGAGTTAGAGCGTGGGTACATATTAGGTATAGGTTACTAACTTCGCATTTTCAAAAAATGGATCGAACGTGTTAAATGAGTCGAAATGGATCGGCCCATTTTTTATCTAAACCATCGATCTGTTTGATTGAGCTCTAACCTTATGGGGTTCACTCGATCGGGACAAATGCTAATGAAATAGATAAGAAATGTTAGGAAAAACGTTATGCGACTCTAAATATTGGAGTTCAATGGTTTAATGTGGAGTTTCTCTGCATCACCAATGGCTGGGAATGATACCAAATCACCAGAAAGAATCACTGCCTACCTAAATTGCATTGGATTCCTAGCGAATTAGGGTTTCATAGATGCCATTTTCTTCTTTATTGGAGACATCAAATTCCCAAATACTCGATCGATAGCATGCTAGATGCCTCTTTTGAGCATGACAATGTCCGAAGATTGGACAGCCAAAAGGCATCCGGGGGGAATTTTCACTTAATTATGGCTTTTGCTTTGGTCCTTCCATTAACATAAATTACAAGTTTAGCCCTTCCAGTATTTATAAATAAATAAATAAAAAAATCAGCGTTTCATTGGACTTTAGGGCAACGTGATTGCTCATTTGGTGGTTGAGAGTAAAACTTAAAAGAATCGGGACTAAAGTTGGCCCCATTAATGTATAATACACGTGGGATAGGGAGAATCACCAAAAAAATCCTAAACTAATCACAACTGTGCCAATTCAATATTAACTCTCTTTTTTTTATTCAATCCTAAACCTTTTGCAATTGTGCCAATTCAGTCCATCCATTAATTTTGGCTCACCGGCGTCGACGTCGCGGCCGCCGTCCTACTATATAATATTTTTTATTTTCTTTTACTTTTTTTTTTCTTCCATTTTCTTCCTTCGGCCGGTAGCTCTGTGACAATCCGCCGACGCACGTAGCGACCCACCAGCGAGGTCATGCCTCGCCGGATCTAGGCTGGGACGCTCGGCCTCGCGCAGCTCTTGCCGATCATCGTCTCGTGGCCGACTAGAGGAAGAAAAGGGAAGAAAACAAAAAGGAAAAAGAAAAAGACAAGAAAAAAAAATCAAAAATAAAAAAATCTATACATTATTAAAGTATTAGTCGCCGGTCGGCATCTATATGAGTGCCGACCGAGAAAATTAGCCGGATGGACGGAATTGGCACAAATACAAAAAGTTTAGAATTGAATCGACAAAAAAATATATTTAGAATTGAATTATCATAATTGCAATAAATTTATGACTGTTTTTATAATTTTCCTATCAAAGAGTGGACAGCCAAAAGGCATTTGGGGGGAAATTTTCAATTAATTATGGTTTTCTGGTCCTTCCACTAACATAAATTATAACTTTAACCCCTCCACTATTTATAAAAAAATCAGGCTTTCATTGGACTTTAGGGCAACGTGATTACCGATTTGGGGTCAAGAATAAAACTCAAAGAGTCAGGACTAAATTGGCCCCATTAGTATATAATATACGTGGACTTTAGAGATATTTCATAATTCTAAATGGCTACGATATTGGAGTCTCGTATGATAAAGGACTTGAGTGCATAAATTCAGCAAAAAAGTCCCGATTGGACCATGAAAAAAAGTTAGGTGACCAAAAGACATAAACAACGGAAGGTTAGAAGACCCGAATTATGTTTGATCCGTCGCATGACGGTGATATCGTGATGAAGAGAGCTTATGATTTTTGTGTATCTTCTCGTAATATTTTTTTTTTTTGGGATAGCTCCTCGTATTTAATTGAAAAAAGATTTTAAAAAAAACCGCCAGCTCAAAACATTTAAAAAAAAAAGTAACTAAAGCAGACAATACTGAAGTCAAGTTAAAGTAACATCATAAAAATAATATAAAAAAAACGTTCGACAACATTTACAAAAAATAACTAAAGCCGACAATAATGAAGTCGAGTACTAGTAACATCATAATAAAAAAAAGTTCGATTAACAAACAAGCGACTTAGGTCCAACTAAGCAGTTGAAGTTCGTCCACGAAGATAACTCCAATCACCCAAATTAGATGTCACCTAATACCTAATTAATAAATATAGCATGAGGTGTCTCAAAATATGATAAAGAATGACGTTCATCTCTTGAGACTTGATTTAATATCGCTATCGGTTGTAGATTGTAAATTACATGTATTTAAAGAGTATGTAAATCTGTCGGATTAAGCTTTTTAATTTTATAGGTGAAGGGAGATCACGAATATATAAAAAGCACGTCAATCCCGTGATCAAGCGACATAGGACGTTTTAACATGCTTGCATTTTTTCTTGTTCCAAGTCCAGTCTGTGCAACCATGGGAGAAAAATCGCAATGTTTATGACACTTTGTTTCTCGTGAAAACGTGCGTCATTGTTCGTTAGGGGTGAGTGTGAGCATAGAGTAAAATCAAGAACTGGATAGAATCAACCATAGGAATCGGTCCGAATCTATGTTCCTAATTCCAAAAAAGAGAAATTGTATTATGCTATGCGGTTCGGTTCTCAATTCTTGGGTAAGAATCAATAACGAGAACCGAGAATTGACGCACCGGAGATTATCTATTGTAAGTGATGCATATATATATTTTTATATTTTAATTCCTTTGTATATCTATTGAGTGATTATTTTATTTAATCTATTTTATTTATTTTAGATATGGATTGTTTTAACAAGGAGATTATCATCGGTAAATAGAGTTTACAAGTTGAATCATGTGGTGAGGTTTCTCGAATAATTGTTTTGGTTTAAGTAATAGCAATTTTAATCTAAAACTATTCTTAAGTGATTGACTGTTTTGTTATTTCTTTTGATTTCAGGTGGGTACAATTCGGAGCATATTTTTTTTATTTATGGATGATTGAGGACTGAAGTTCTCTAATTTAGGTTTTATGTTAAGTGTTTTGAACTTTTTATTGTTTATTTTATTATACATGTTTCTGGATTGTTACCATTGACAAATGGGGATTTTTGTTGTTATGTCTATTTTCGTGTTGCTTAACTAAAAATGAAAAAAGAAGAAGAAGGGAAATTGGTTGGTTTCCCGCAGAAAATAAAACCTACTCTAAAACCAATTGATAAGGTGTGTTTCGGGTTTCAAAGTATACGGGATAGGTTTTATGTTCAAAAAATTGATGAACATGTTCCGACAGGCTATGTTCTAGGTGGAATGTGGATCGACTTTGGAACCGCTTACGCCTAGTGTCCGTTGCCGCGATTCTCGAAGAGCTTGAACACGAACAAGGGTCGGTTAGGGGTTTTTGAAGTTTGAAGATGCCTTTGAGAAGTACGGAGGAAGGACTCCCTTGATTTCAACAGAAAAATCATACAATTTTGTGCACACAGAAGCATTTTGCAAAATTGCATAAAGAAGTCTAAATCAATGACTCTTAACAGCGTCGAGATCCATGTCATCGGAATACGTCACTGGAACGGCCAATACAAGTGACCATTCCGAACCTCAAAAAAAAAAAAAATAGCAATGTTTTTGAGTTTGGAGCCAAAGTAAACGGACGGTTGACAACACCATCCCAACTTAGAACTCCGGTTTACAACCCGACTCGAGTTTGAAGTGAGCTCAAAGTTCTACTCAGAAATTAGAACAGAGTTCGAATTCTGCGATAGGGCGGGCCGACCGCGTCGAACTAGCGATCTAAGATTCTATTACCTTGAGCTAGTTATTCTACCAAATAACACCTACATAGCACAAGAAAATCCTTAGAAGTACACATGCTAGGAAGTAAGGAACCACACTTCAACCACCGATTCTAATTTCCCAAAATATCAGTTCCTTCTTCAATTGGAAAGTCCAATCTTTTTTATTCTAATAGGGTTGAAAATCATAAATAAATAAATAATAAAATAAGAACCTTCTACTTCCACACCCACTCCCACTTCCACTTCCACTTCCGCTTCCAGCTAATACTCTGTACAATGTGTACATACACGGACACCGACATCTTAGCCCCCAAAGGGAGCACGGTTACCCTGGGCGCGCCCTCACCAGAACCCGAAGCGCGACCGCCTCCAGAATCCCAGATCGCCGTCCATTTCCGACGCCGCACCTCAAATCCAACGCACGGAAGCCGCCGGTCACCATCAAGCTTCGCTTTCACGGTGAAACGCACTCCGTCGCACGGTCAAATATTATAAACCCGCACACACCAAGACCCAACTCCCCCACCCTCTACGCCCACAAAAAAGAACGCCTTTTGCTTCGGAAGGAGGCAATAGAATCACCGCTTCGTCTAGATCTCCAGCCATATCAACGGTGGCCCGTCGCCGCCGGCCCGACCGCCTTTTCCGACCTCGTTTCTCTCTCGCGCTCTCCCCTCTCTCGGGCTCGAGAAGACGCAGGGACGCGGAAGCCGGCGGACTTTTGACCGCGTACCGACTCCGTTCCCGCCCCGGCGACCTTGCGTCAGCTCACTTCCAGCTCTCGGCGGCTTCCGTTTGAGAGGTGTTGCCTTCTTCAACGAAGTGAACGGGTCGCCAGAGCTTCGACTGTGCCGGAGCTCGTTTTCGGCGGATCTGATTACGCTTCTGGAGAATCCACCTTACTGCTTTCCGTTCTCAGACGGAGAAGACGAAGAACAGTGATCGGCGCTTATAATCTTAAGAGATCCGTTTTCTATTCAAAATCCGCCTCGCTCTTGCTCGGTGACCTGCATTTTGTTGGATAGAGTCTGCGGATCGCCGCCGCTTCAAGTTCGCCGGAGCTTATTGTCTTCAGATCTGATACGCTTACTCTGAAGGTAATTTCTATCACGTAATTAATTGTATTAAAGCGTGGTGATCTCTCGCTGCTAAATGATTCGATCTTATTTATGCGGTTTAGCTTATTGAAGCCAACGGTCGGGCTGCATACATCGTTTATCGCGTGATTAATCACGTAAAACTATAATGATTGAAGTTTACTGGTGTGGTTGGTTTAGTGAGATTAACCGTGGAGGTTGTTTCTTCATTCATTGCTTGACTAATCACTGGAAAGCGTTGTTCTTGAGTGATGCTTTTTGCCAAGCGATAAAATTAGTCTCTTTTTGCGGGCTTGGTAGGGTGAAGATGTCTCAAAGCACAATCCGCAAAGCCCTTGGGGCGGTCAAGGACCAGACAAGCATTGGCCTCGCGAAGGTTGGGAGCAACATGGCACCGGAGCTCGAAGTAGCGATTGTGAAAGCCACGAGCCATGATGATGATCCTGCTGATGAGAAATATGTTCGCCGGATTTTGAATTTGACTTCGTACTCACGCGGATATGTGCACGCGTGTGTTTCTGCGCTTTCTAAGCGACTTAGCAAGACCCGTGATTATATTGTGGCTCTCAAATCCCTGACGCTCATTCATCGTTTGTTGAGTGACGGAGACCCGATTTTCCATGAGGAGATAATGTATGCGACGAGGCGTGGTGCTAGGTTGTTGAATCTGTCTGACTTTAGAGATGAGGCTCACTCTAGTTCATGGGACCACTCTGCTTTTGTGAGGACTTATGGTATGTATCTGGATCAGAGGCTTGAGCTGATTCTGTTTGATAGAAAGAGTGGTGGCAGCAGCGGTCCTAGTGGAAGTGCTAATGGTGGTGGTAGTGTTCGCAGTGAGGATAGGTATGGAGGCAGAGACGATTTCAGGTCGCCACCGCCCCGTGGATCTGATTATGACTACCGTGATTATAGAGGAGAGAATGGAAATCATGGGGGAATGATGAGAAGGTCAAGGTCGTATGGGGATATGAGTGATGCTGTGGTGGTGAGAGACGGGAAAGAAGAGAGAAGGGTAGTGACGCCACTGAGGGAAATGAAGCCAGAGAGGATTTTCGGCAAAATGGGTCACTTGCAGAGGCTATTGGATAGATTCTTGGCATGTAGGCCAACTGGTCTGGCAAAGAATAGTAGGTTGATCTTGGTTGCTTTGTACCCTGTTGTGAAGGAGAGTTTTCAGATGTATGCTGATATCTGTGAGGTTTTGGCTGTTTTGCTTGATAAGTTTTTCGATATGGAGTACCAAGATTGCATCAAGGCTTTTGATGCTTATGCTAGTGCAGCTAAGCAAATTGATGAGTTGATTGCGTTCTACAACTGGTGTAAGGATACAGGGGTGGCAAGATCGTCTGAGTATCCTGAAGTGCAAAGGATTACCAGTAAGTTGTTGGAGACATTGGAGGAGTTTGTGAGGGATAGAGCAAAGAGACCCAAGAGCCCCGAGAGGAGAGAGGAATTGCCTCCTGTGGCTCAGGAGGAGGAGCCTGTGCCTAACATGAACGAGATAAAGGCATTGCCTCCACCAGAGACTTATACTCCGGCACCACCACCAGAGCCAAAACCGGAGCCACTGAAGCCCCAAGTGGCAGCGGATTTGGTGGATCTGAGGGATGACGGAGTCACTGCTGATGATCAAGGTAATAAACTTGCATTGGCTCTGTTCGCGGGGCCGCCAGCTAATTCTGGCAATGGTTCATGGGAAACATTCCGATCTAATGGTGAGTTGGAAGTCACTTCTGCTTGGCAAAACCCAGCTGCTGAGACGGGCAAGGAAGATTGGGAATTGGCATTGGTGGAGACTGCCAGTAACTTATCGAAACAGAAAGCGGCTTTAGGTGGTGGACTTGATCCGTTGCTACTGAATGGCATGTATGACCAGGGAATGGTGAGGCAACATGTGAGCACTGCTCAACTGAGTGGAGGTAGTGCGAGCAGTGTTGCTTTACCTGGTCTTGGCAAGAGCACAACCCCAGTACTGGCTCTCCCTGCACCCGATGGAACTGTCCAAACTGTTAACCAGGACCCTTTTGCTGCATCATTAAGCGTCCCTCCTCCTTCGTATGTACAGATGGCTGATATGGAGCAGAAACAGCATTTACTTGTGCAAGAGCAACAACTATGGCAGCAATATGCAATGCATGGAATGCGAGGCCAAGCCACCTTGGCCAAGATCAGTGGGGCGGGTTACTATGCACAAGGTCCTCTTCCTACAATGCCTTATGGCATGCCGCCGGTCAATGGAATGGGGCCGCCGACCGGGTACTATCCTTCTCATTATTGATGTGACTTGCTTTTACCTATACAACTCTGTTGTTGCTTTGTTATCGAGTTATGTATTTAGTTGTATTTTATGTTGTGATCCTTTTTACAACTTTGGTGCACGGGTTTGGGAAGATGGAAGAGCGAACCAAGAAAGTATTCATTTTGAGGAAGATTTTGGATGCTGACGTCCAGGGATCCTGCACCTGTTCGTGCTTCTTGTAATATTAGAATTCCTATGAACTCGGCCCCTTGTGCGGTCATTGCTAGTATAACCAGAACTAATTTGTCATCGTGTTGTAACGTCATGCTTTGTTGTTTCACGTGTAAAAGTAGACTTGACTTTCGAAACCGGTTAAACGTTCCCTGTCACAAGTTTGCATGGAATTGTTTCCAGAGTATTCAGTTCTTTAATTTAGATTTTTGTTTTCGCCGCTTTCGTTTCTGTTTCTCGTGTCAGTTGGAATCGTCCGGAGCTTATTTGCTTTGTTGATTATTTTCTTGCTGATTTAATATCTTAGATCTCTGTGCTCATGCGGCTCGGTCTTGATTTTTAGTATTGGATAGAACTCCCACTGCTAGAGATGATCTTGGCTTAAAAGGTTTTGGTGATGAGCGTCTGATGGTCACGAAAAGGCTGATAGGATAACCTTGCGACAGATGTACAACTCATCTCTCTGAAGGTATAAAACCTTGAATCTAATTTTCACTGTTTTGACTGAGACAACTCCAGCACGGAGCCCACAAATTGACTTGACGAGGACAGAATGATTAAACAACTGAAGTGGGTAAGATTAATAGAGATTGGATTAGAAGTTTATGGGGACGACGACAACAGATAGTCCATAGCCTACTACAAAATGCAAAGAAGGAAGAAAATCACTCGGACAACTGAAAAGGACTTCATATGATTGATTTGAATTGACTTTTGGACTTTAGCCCTTTGTGTCTCCTGACTTTGAACGATGTTTCGTTTTTTGGCTATTCAAGAACCTACTTACTGCAATATCCTTTTGGACTGACCCCCTTGTCTGATGCTTCAAGAGTCTTTTGTTTTTGGCCTACCGAGGTCAGGTAATGTCTCCCGACTGTGCAGTCGGTGCATATTATCCCCGCTCCTGTGACCTCCGCTCCTTGACGCGCGGTTTTCAGATCATCTTGACTAAGTCTAGCTAGGCGGGGTCGACCTGGATTGTCTTTGTGAACAGATGGGGATCCTCTAGAGCTTCGAATTTAGGTCACTGAAATCGCGACACGTTGTCTAAACGACGGCTGATAGGTCTCCCCATTTATGCAGTGCTTATTGGACAAATCTACTCAATTTGCCCTCTTTAAGTTGATGGGTTCCCATGTTCATTTGTTCATATGGATCCTCCCACATCATCGGTGAGTGAATGATATTTGAACTGGAAGAAGCTTCATTGATCTGCACCGGATTTCAACCCAAATGATCTTTTTATAGATGCTAGGTTAGATTATTTATGGTGTATGTGTTGTTTACTTGGCAACTTTAAGGGTTGCTTTCTGCTGTGTTTTGGAGCCCTAAGGAAAGGTCCTCAAAGCATTTTGGAAGATAGTGGGTGGGGGATGCTGACGAGAAAGTGAAGAGAGCCACCCGGTCCAATGACTCTTTGATATTTAGGCGTCCAATCGTCGTGTCAAAACCCAACCTTCCTTCCCCTCCCTCCCAAAAAAAACGGCCCCTCCACGTTGGAGGAGAAAATATTGCTTTACCCATGGGATAAAGCTGGCGTGGTCCCCATATCCACTCACCGTGCAACACGTGTCGCATGGGGGCCCCCCAAAAAAAAAAAAGAGAAAAACTTCTTTCTGCGCGGTCTCCTTTCCTCTCTTTCCCCCTCTCTCTCCTGACCCTCTTTCCTTCTCCGACCTCGAGCCTGAACCACTACCAACGGCCAATAGCACGATTGAGTTCGGCAAGGCTTGCTGTCAATTGATCCTGTCCCTTCATGCGCCTCACGAAGATGGACTCTAAGCCATCCAAAATATCAAATTGAAATAGGTGATAAAACTAGTATTTTGCGGCCATGGCCGCCAAATGTCGAGCTTGTAGTCGCCCGTGGCAGGCGAACCCAGAGTTGACTGGGAGTCGAGCTCGAGCATCCATGGCCAAGGCACGCCTTGCCAGATCGTGGCCATGGCCGCCAGATGTCGAGCTTGCAGCTGCTTCACCCGTGGCCGACGAACCCAAAGCTCGACCTCGAGCGGCCATGGCAACTACAAGCTCAAGACCCCTCGTCGTCACCAAGGACTCAAGCAGCCCTCCCTCGCCGGCATTGCTGATTGAGCTGATCGGATCTGGCCAAACAACACCGATGACGACCAATGGATGAGCCATAAGCCGCTCGTCCCGAGCCGTGCGCCGGTCAGCCATTGCTGCCATTGCTGGCCACCACCACCACCACCTTCATCATGTTCAAGCAATGACACAAGAGGGAGGAAGGGAGATCGTGGAGAGAGAAGATTTTCATTTTTTTAAAAATGGTGGGCCCCTCGTACAACACGTGTCGCACGATGAGTGGAGATGAGACCACGTCAGCTCTACTCCGTGGGTCCCAATATTTTCTCTGACATGGAGTGATTAGCCTAAAACAATGGTATACCATGATGGATAATCGTCAGACTGTCTTAGGGTAGGATTGAAATTCACACTTTTAATCAAGTCGAATTGGATTAACTAATCTCGACAAAAAAAAAAAATTTGGATTAACTAACCTGCGCATATCTGAGGCCGTAGGATTAAGAATATGCGGCACGTGATGAACCTTATCCTGTCCGAACAGGATTTGGGCCGATGTGAAGATGGGCTACCGGTGGCCCAAATTTAAAAAGGAAAGGAAAATTCTCTCTCTCGCGTCACAAGTTTGAGGACTTGAATGTCGACGACGGTGGTTGACCTAACAAGCTCTTTGACCTTAATCGCATCGACTTCGATGTGCTGCGAGAGACGGAGAACACAGATTTTACGGTTAAGGACAGTCTTTTTTTTTTCCCCTTCTATCGTAGATTTTTTTTTTTTTTTTTCGGGTCGAATGTTTAGGGGCTTTCTCGAGTATAAACGGAAGTTCGCTCACCCACGGCCTCTCTCAATTCAATCCCAAAACGACAGAAACTGAAGGCTTCATCAATGGGTGCGTCGAAAAGTCAACGGAGGTGGAATGGACCAGAATGGTTGCGTGGACTTTTGGAGAGCGCTCCAGTCATTTTCAACCACGTACCCACTGACCTCACCGGAACCCGCCATCACTTGGCCACGTGCGGCGGGGAGAACGGTCAAATCCCCGGAGCACAACACGACACGAAAGTCAACGGCACTCTTTCTCGAGTAGCAGAAACCCATGACATGACACTGACAGCAATAAAAAAACTTTCCACCAAATCTTGGATTAAGCAGAAACAGATGTACAGTTCAATGACTCATCATCATCACAAACAAAACGACGCGATATAAAGCTTTGTCCCGATCTCTATACAGTTAGTTAATCGCCCCTTAAGGAACGAGGGATTTACCAAAATGCCATCCTAGTCTTTGAACAGGACGTCGCCCGCGATGGCCATCAGCGCTCCCGACGCCCCGGGGGCGAACTTCCTCGCGAATAGGAACTGGTCGTGCCTACGGTTCGCCAGCAGATCGGTGCCGTTGGCCCCGTCGTCGCCGTACCTGGGCCGCTCGCTCCTGAGCCGGCGGACCAGCTCGGGGCCCACCTCGTCCGCCCGGTAGGTCCGGGGGTGCCCGTCGGTCCGCCCCTTCCAGTCCACGTGGGTCAGTGTGCACGGCACAAACCCCCGCGGGTCCCGCATGCTGAGGAGGGTGGGGAAGTAGTGCTCCTCCGGGTAGCACGTGCCGCGGTGCACGCACGGGAGCTTGAACTTGGACCAGAGCCGCGTGTCCCCAACCGCCACGCGGGCGTGCCGCCGCGTCAGCACCCAGAACTGGGACCCGATCCGGAAGTCCTCGAGGCTCACCTCCGGGAGCATCGCGTCGGGCCCGCGCGCCGCCCACCGGTCGTACGTCCCCACCTCGTTCTTGAGTATCTCGATGAAGCTCTTCCGCGATTTTGCCAGGGTCCGGTAGGTGAAGTTGAAGGAGCGGAGCGGCACGCACGACGGGGACAGGAGGGCGAACATGGAGTTGCCCGGGTCGTGGAGGAGCGCGTGGGAGAGCAGCCTCCGCGCCGCCGAGATGAGCGTCGGGGTGTGCCGGCGGGACGGCTTGGACGGGATGACGCGGCCGGAGAACACGCCGGTGAAGTGCGGGCCGGGTCGTCGGGTCGGGTCGGCGTGTACGTAGATGTTGTAGAGGCCCTTTGGGGTCTTGCTGAAGTAGGCCTCCCATAGTGGGGCGAATGGGAGGCCCGTTGTGGTCAAGAACATGAAGGCCAGCTTTTTGGGCCGATTCGGCTTCGGGCTGACCCGGGCGGCCACCCGGAAGAGCGCCTCGTCCTCCGCATCATCGTAACTGACCGGCGGCGGAGGCGGAGGCGGCGGGGGCGGGTGAGAGACGGCGTTGTTGGCGTCTTCGATCATGGGCGGTGGAGGGGCTTCATCAATCGGGAGTCTTGATTCTAAGATCCTGCCTTCAAGGTTGGGTTTGATGTCGAATCTGGCATTCGGCGATGGGGTCGCAGGCATGGGCACAGGGTCGCCGTCGTCGTCCGCGGCGGAGGAGGAGGAGGAGGAGGAGGTGGTGGCGGTGTTGATGGTGAAGACAATGGCCAAGGGCAAGCAGAGAAGCAGAGCACAGAAGAGAGAGAGCGGGTTCGGCGACAACATACCTCTCGCCCCTATCGCTCACCTCAGCTCTCCAGTGGGGAAGGAAGGAAGGAAGGAAGGAAGAAGAAGAAGAAGAAGAAGAAGAAGGAGGCCCGAAAAAGAAAAAGGGCAAAAGGGAAAGCGAGCGACTGCGATCGAAAGGGAGAAAATCTAGAGACAGAGAGCGAGAGAGGAGTGGGATTTTGGAGCGAGAAGACGGTGGTCGGATCGGGGTTAATACTGTTCTTTTGCTAAATTGACGGCTGAGATTGCGTAAAAAAACAAAAGAAGAAGCAGAGACAGGCGTGAAAAACCACTCCTCTGTTTTTTTTTGGGCAATGGTGCCCTGCGTTTCCAATTCCATGTCGGGAAGGTCTTTTGCTGATTCCAGTCAGAGCTTGCAATTTTGCAACTCTAATTGTCATTGACTATTGATGGCCACGAGCTTTTCCTTCAAGCTCATCCACTTTGCCAAGGCGAATAACGACACAAATGGTATCCAAACTTGCTATGTGGGGTCTCCAAAATTTATTTCGACTTGCAACGCCGTCTCCCGAGCTTTACATTTATTCATCAATATGGTTCACGAACGTTTGATCCATATTCAATTTAATCGCCGAATTGTAAAAAAATATTCAATACGTTTTCTAAATTTGAATTCATACTAGGACAACGTTAAACATATTCATATAATTTAAGGTTTAAATTTTGAATATATACAAAAAATTCAAAAATTTCGTTGAACAGACTTAAAATTCGAAAAGGACATTCATTATTGAACAAAGCGAAAATTTCGAAAAAGAGTTCCACGTGCCATTTTTTTTTCAAAAACAAGGGTTCCTCCTCCTCCTCTTCCATCAACCTCACCACCTCCTCTCTCAGCAAGTCTACATCAACAGCAAGCAGCTTGCCTACAACGACACCACCAACGACAACTTCACCGAGGACTTTGCCTGCAACAGCCTCCGCAGCTCCTGCCGCTCTTACGTCACCTTCCTCGATCCACCCCCTTCTACGCCTCTCTCGTCTCCATCTCCTACCTCCCCAACTCCCAGCTGACCACAACCTCCACGACAAAAATAAGAAGACCCTCCAGTTCATCGAGGACGTCACGGCCGCCGATGAGGTCTAGAGGCGGTTCCTCGCCGAGATCCTCTGCCGCAATGCTCGCGTCGAGTACGTGCGTCGCTACGGCCTCGACGGCCAGATCGATCGCTAGTCCTTCAAGAAAACCATGCCCCGTGATCACCTACGAGGACCTCCAGCCGGACGTCGCTCGTATCACCCGGCAAGAAGTCTCCGATCCTCTGCTTTCACCCCATTTCGGAGTTCCTCGCCAAGTACAGAGCATGGCGGTTTTCTTCCTCGGATCTTGGTTTTTCCAGCGGGCGTGGGCCGCTTTTTTCGAGTCAAATGGACCAAAATGGATGATTCTTGCTTCTTGTCGAACGTTTGCCAGGTCTTCGCTGAGTTGAGTCGATTCTCGATTTGGTGCAGCTCAGGGATGTCCAGAGGAGAGAGCAAGCTGATGCCCACCATTGAAGAGAAGCTAAGGCCGGCGATGGGTGGGAGCGGAGAGAGAAAAGAGAAAAAAATAAAAAATAAAAAATAAAAAAGGAATAAATTTTAAAAAGTAAAAGACGAAAATATCCTCACTTCAAATTTTTTTTTAAAGGAATTAAAAGCATTTTTAAAATTTTTTAAAAAATTTTCTCCTGAACAAATCAAAATTGAGGATGACATTTGAAAAAAATATTAAAGCTGTTGCCTTAGTCGGTGACCTGACTAGCTTCTTCCTCGTGATGATACGTGGCGGGCGTTTCAGACAGTGCACGTTTCCACAAGTACACTGGCGAGGGAACAGCTGCTTTGTCCGTGGGCCCCTTACGTGTCGGCCATGCAGGGCCCGCATGGGCCCATCCTTTTCGCCTGAGTTCGAGCGATGTTGGTGCCTAAAATGCGTGGGGGCCCGTCACGTTTTAATGAGCTCGGCCTCGTCGGTGGGACCCGGATTCTCCTCCTCGCAGCGTTAGGAATCACGCCCGTGACGGGGCCCGAAAGCGTGACCCGCCGCTAGCAAGACCGATCAGAGTCGGCACCGGCACAAAAACAGTGTTTTTGAGTAGTTAGTATGAATCACAAGATTATGGAAGAAGGAATTGGGATGTTGTGGAGGCTAATTTGGTTCGTATGTGTCTTATCTCGTGATTCGATTCACGTGAGTTGTGCGGGGGCGTCGAAGTGTCAATCGATCCTTTTTGGGGGGTGGCAATTCGATCCGCCGTCGCTCAAAGTGATCAAAGAAATGCCATTACTTGAAGTTGGACTTACCAGGGCCATGGAATTTGTACATGGACCCGGATTGATTCCGACCTCCCACCTCTTTGCACGCCGATGATTTCCAAACCGGATCGCCCTGGTCTAGTACATTCGATCGATTCCAAATTACTTGCGAGTTCGATTGGGATCCGCATGGAAATGATTCAAAAACTGGGTACCATAGAAAGAAAACGACTAAAGGAAAAAAATTGTTGAATCGAGTCGAGAAAATCGAGTCTTACTTTTGGCTTTGTTTGTTTCGATGGATCGATTTAAGAGACATTCTTCAAAAAAGATCGCTCATATCACTTGAAATAATTAGTCAATGAAAGATGATTTCGTTATTGACCCCAATTCATGTTTAAACATTTTCACAAAAGATCAAAATACTTTTCGTTCAATCGTTTTTGTAAGCGATATGAGCTATCGGTTTCGGGAAAAAAAAATTCAAACATTTTATTTCCCATAATAAAAAAAAAAACCCCATTGGATCGAGGCCTAGGACACAGTCTATAAGTTGCATCATGCCAAAACCATATGCCTTTGTCATTTGTGGAAGCCACTCGAGGTCTTCACCGCCATTCGCACTACCACCGTTCGGAGAGATTGTCGCCGCCGCCCGATTTTGAATCACAACCGAAATCCAATTCTAAGGCCCTTATGTGAGACAAAGTCCACGTTGAAACCTCTTTTGGATCCTTACTTAAAATTTTGCCCGCTAAGCTATGAGGCTCGCTCGTTCTCTCTTCCGATAGATTTGCACACTTCCTCTCGCTCGCCCTCTCTCCTTTTTCTTGCTCTCTTAGCTTTAAACTGCTTTGTGGCGGGAACTTGCATATATGGAGTAGTACAAAGTTTCCCTTTTTTTTTTTTTTTTTGCCACCACACACGCGTCTTGGTCTGCAAGGTTCACCTCGCAACGCCTTCCTGGAATTCGAACACTCGACCTTTGCGAGAGGAAGAGTGCAAGCAACCACTAGCTCCACTCAGTGGGTGGTTCCCCTTCTATTTTTTTTCTCTTTTTCCTTTTCTTTTCAGTTTGTTCATTACTCTTTCATTGGCCATTGCAATTCTGACTGATTAACTTGCTTTAACGTTGGGAAACAATTCGCAACAATGTAATCCAACATTGCTTACTGAATGTTGTGTCTTGAGAGGTGGTAACTTCTGTAAATTATATCATATGGGATCATCTCGGTCGTCTTGTGCCGGGCCTAATTATACATTCTGTTGCAGCTCGAAGCGGTTGGAGCTAAGCGTGGAAAATAAATAACGGGTTTAAGTAAAGATTGATTGATCGTGTCAGACCGTCACACTTATTCTCGCTCTATCTCGACCGAGAAGAGCTTGTGTCCAAGCTTGGTTCGTCGACGATGCCCGTGCCTGATACACTGTCGCGATCTGGGGAGGACGTATGGGCTTTTTTTCTGTGGATGAAGTGAGCGACACGATGCGAGTTCGCTCGCAGTAGGTCCATTGTCAGAGCCATGTCTTCTAACATTGTCGGATTATTTCAATACCAGTTCTCATTGACAAAGCGACGTGCCGTGGCCCCAAATCAGACCCAAACGGCGGATCCCAAACGGAAACCCCGCAATTAGCGCACCTAAGCCCAACAATCGTCCTAAAATCAGACCACACACGAGCAATGTACTTATCAAAGAGTCACACTCATCGGATGTCGTCACCGCCGGGACGCCTCGAGGAAAATCGCTGCTAGGATCGAGACCTAGGACATGGAGATTAGCCGCCCCAGGCGGAGATTAGCTGCCTTTGTCTTCATGAAAGCCACCCAAGCCTCTTGACCGCCATTCGCCCTATCGTTACTGCTGCCGTTGGAGGGCTCACCGCCGCCGCCGCCGCCGCATGGTTTGGAATCACGGCTGAAATCGAGCCATAGGGCTCAGCTTCGGGGTTGTCGACGTCGTCACCTCCTCCAAATTGCTTGTGACTAGCCACCGTCTAAGCCCGAGCCGAAGAAAGAAGAAAAAAGCGCAAGAGAAAAAGGAGGAAAGAAGAAGAAGGAGTACATGTCTTGGACAAAAATGCCCCTAGTGAAGAGATGATCCCTCGATTCAGCAGCAACATCGCGTGAACAGCGGACAAGGCCGCCGGACAAGTTCCGAGACATCATTCAATCTTTCCATGGACATCCTTCGTATATGGAATAGCCGGGAGATGGAACAATGCCTTGGTATGTCCGAAAGAAAACCGAAACAGATGAGACCGAGCCAACTCCGGCCTTTCGATTCTTAGCACACTCGGCGCACTACTTACCGCGTAAACTTTTGTTCCAGCGGCCGGCCAACCTGTCCCGTCTTCATTAGCATTAGGAAATAAGAATTCAAAAGAGACAGCAGCCCGAACGCGAACCAGAACAGCAGACCGAGCATTAGGCCACACCTGACTCGGGCTTGGCTATAACAGCAGCAACCTTTAGCTTCAAAAGACAAAGCCAGATTCATGAATAATCTCCGAAACCGTGTCTATCCAGAAGAGGGTCATCTAAAGTGCTAATGACCATGCCATAGAAAAGCATTATCGCCATTGCCAATGATCTTTTCAATCAAAGGTTTGGCAAGCTTTCTTAATTTGGAAATTTCTCTCCATGAATAAGGAGAGGAAGCTGTAATGGGGAAGAGGATTGAAAGCTCCTTCCCTTTTAGCCTGTCAATGTCAATCCAAAGCCACCCAAAGGGAACCAGCACTTTGAATCCCTTTTGGTGATTGTCTTTGAAAGGATGAAGACCCTGCACCAGTAATTTGCAATGCCACCAGTTGCAGTCCGCCTGCAAAAGAAAGATCCTCTGCAAAATCCTGTGCATCAATTAGAAGCGGCAAACTAGGTCTAGAATCCATATTTCATGAATTGGGTCATAAATGAATTGCCTTACGTGTTAAAAAAAATAGATTTAATGGGTCTTAAATAGATTTTAAATGAATCGTAAATGAGTTACCTAAGTATCGTGAGTCATACACAAGTCATTTCTTTTTCTTTGTTTCTTTTCCTTTTTTTTTTTTACGAAATCTCGCTGGACTTAGAAGAAAAAAGAAATAAAAAGTCATGTTTTTTAAAAAATTGTAAAAATTGTCCATATTTATCTTTGGCAATGCGATTTTTTTTCTAAAAAAAAGATGATAAGAAACGAGTTTTCTAGATTAGACTAAACATGGGAGTGCTTTACTAATATGGCATGATGGGTTATAGGTTGAGAAATTTACATTGCAATAAATATGTCATGATTATGATCCGACCCATCCATTTGACCGGTCTAACATTAATGGCTGATACTCTAGCCGTTAATCTCCCTAGAATCGAAGGCATCCCAATTATTTAAGTGGGAGTATCCCCTTTGCTTAGACTAAGATTTCTCTATAATTTTCAGCAAGACCAGCCAAATGTATAGATGTCTGTCTTCACGGGATTGGAGTCTCAAACCAGACGTTTGATAAGACTCATCAAAAAAGCAATGAGACCTCCCCAACTCCCTCAGGCTTCCCATCCAAGGACAGGACCAAATCATGTGCAAACGAGAGAGTTGTGTAAGGAAGGGAAGGAGATCGCCATGGCGCACGTTTTAACACCCGTGCGAGGAAAAAGTCTCCGGACAAGAATGCCCCTCGCCGTGGCCTTGGAATGGCATCGCCCGCCTCCGCCTGCAGGGCCTAGTCAGTGGGCGAAGAATTAGTCGGCCGATGAGGTGGAGATTGATTTGAGATGCAGCATGCTCCAAGAGCTTATTTGTTCATACTTCTTAATTTCTCGAAATGCTTTGTTTTTTCTCTAGTTTTCGATTTATCGAAGACTTAATTATCACCGTCAACGTCAACATCAACATCAACATCAACAACACCTTTATCATAAACTAGTTGTGGTTGGCGGTCGATGAATAAAAAAAAATAAATAATAAAAGCAAGATCCATTGAGGGAAAAAATAATTAACTAAAAATAGATATATAAAAATAAAAATATATATGGAAAAAAGATTAGAAAAGACTAATCCTGGAACATAAGAATTCTACCCTTCCACAATTATAATTGCTTTCTTCCACTCCATCCTAAGGCAAATCGTACGCCAATCTATGTCCCACTCCATTAAATCTTATTTTACTACTTTTCCCTATGTAAGTTTTGGCCGACCTCTTGCTTTCTTCATGTCGTGCTCTCGATAACAAACTTATGTTCTTACCGGAGCATCTAAGGATTTTCGAAGAATATACCAAAACCATCCCAATCTCATGTTATCTCATCTTATCTCGCCACTCGGTATTACTCCAAATTTTTTTCGAATATATTCATTTCTTATTTTATCTATCATTATATGACCATACATCCACCTTAACATCCTCATTTCCGCTCGTATTTTTAAAAATAAGGGACAAGTGTGTTGGAAGTCCTAAAACTTAATCGAGATAGTGTAATCGAGTCCTAAAATTTCAAAAACTGAAATCAAGTCAAAAAACCCATTGAAATCGATGAAATCAAGCCCTTCCGTTGATCGCACTTGTTGAAAACTTTGGGACCCGGGTTGCGATATCATGACAAGTTGTAAGACTCGATCGTGAGATTTTTAAAATCTTAAGATTTGATTGTATCTTCGCGATAAATTTTCGAACTTTCAATACACTTGTCCCGACTCACAATCGTTTTGGACATCCTTCGGCACCCGTCAAAGGGAACAAAAAAGGAAGGCAAGGTTAGGTTTTTACATTTCACATGTGCTTCTCTGTCTTTCTCTTACTCTTTACCCACGAGTTTAAACAAAGCAAATGGGAATGGAGGAGAGACTTTTCATCGTCCTGTCACAAAAGGCCTCATGAGTCTCACCAAGAAAGCGAGACTGAATAGAGGTTGGGGTTTGCTAGTGCCCCTGCCCCAGCCCCCCCCCTCCCCGCCCCGATAGCGACCCCTATCATCCCCTTTTTAAATTATTCAATTCAAATATATACATATATAAATATTGATGGACAACTTTATGAAAAAAATATGTAAATTCTATAAATAAGCGACTTGAAATACTCTTAACGTCATGTTCTTGACGTGTAAGCAAAATCGTGAGAACAACATCTGATGTTTGACGAGCTGTAAGCCTCTGCTCGAGATAAATTTTAGATCGAAATTAGGGGAGGTCGGTTTTTTAGGCGGTCCAATGAAACCGGTGGATTGTTATAAAAGTGATCAACGCGGATTTTGATTTTTGAATATGTAAGTAAAAACTAGGTCTGCATTTTAAAAAAATATGATTAAAAAATAATTGGTCCGATCCGGCGGTCCTATTCCTCTCGGGACAGGGAATCGGATCGAAAATCACCGATTCTTTGTCCTGGGTCGAAAGCCCACCCGAGAACTCGGTTTGTAGGTTTGGGAAGATCACGTGTATGTAAAGAAAGATACATATCACCCAAACAAGTTACGAGCCACAACTGTTTCTACTAACTACGTTTCTCCATATATCTTGATCCTTTTTTTTTTTTTTGCAATTATTGAATTTCTCTTTTTCAACATATTTTGAAAAGATTGTGTTTTCCGACAGTTCTGCATGCAATTCAACCGTAGTTTTACGCATCATCATCGCGTGTTTTGCGTAGAAGCATTCATTGATTGGAAGATCGTGCGGTAAAAAATAATTCGATGTTATTGTCAAATTGTCGGGTTAACAATTTTTTTATATAAATAAAGTACTGAATATCAACTCTCGATTTTTTTTTTTTTTATAGCAGCAAAATCTTCCTTTTAGATAATTTTTTTTTTTTTGGCATGTCCTATCCTGACTCTCTCTCTCTCTCTCTTACTTTTGCATTACTTCTTTACCCAGCGTGGAAGTCGAATCCCGCAGTTTATCGTACCCTGAATCCCTTTTCGTTATTTGACTGGTCCCCAATATGTAATTTTTTTTTTTTTTTTTTTGTGAGAGCAAAGAAAGAAATAAATGAAGAAGAAGAGAGAGAGAGAGAGAGAGAGACTCGTGGGGCTAGGGGAAGCAGGCATGTGGATGAGTGGGGGACACACCCAAGCCATCAATTCAAACCCCCTCTTCCCCAAATAATTGAGTGCCTGGTCTTGACAACAACTATAATGATAAGAAAAAAAATTAGAGAAGAATCATAGTATTTTGATCAAAAATAGGAAGATGCCCATCAAGATTTGGAAAAGATATACTGAGCTCGGGAGAAAAAGTTGGATGATGCTCTCTTTTGTAACGAGAAAACCATACTCAAAGCATGGATCTTTCCAATCATGTGGATCGTGGTGTTTTTTCTGGGATTATCTTCTGCATCTTCTGTTTGAGAAATGTCGGGGGTGGGTGTGTTTAAGATAACGTGACAAGCGGATTTCAACCAAAAACATCAATTCCTTCTTCTTTTTCTTAATAATGGAAATGGGTCCTCTTCAGCTGCGCTCTGCTCTGTACAGAAAATTTGTTCCCTCTCTCTCTCCATCTCTTCCCCCATACGTCTTTGCTTAGTTTTCGTACTGCACTGATCAGAAAAAGCGTGAGAGCGAGTGCTCAGAGTCACAAGTAAGAAGGAGGAGGAGGAGGAGGAGGAGGAGGAGAAGGCTGAGGTCACCGCAAGTTACCGCAAAGCTTTGATTTTTTACTTCACGTTCGTCGCAAGGAAGCAGCGCTCTCCGTTTTGCTCCATATTGCTCTGCGTTTCCTGTTCTTTTCTTGAAGAGGATGCCTAGACCTGGCCCGAGACCTTACGAATGCGTTAGGAAAGCTTGGCACAGTGAGAGGCACCAACCCATTAGAGGGTCTCTCATCCAGGAAATTCTCAGGTCCATCTTTTTGACTTTCGACTGTTTCCTCCTTTTCCGGTTTTGGTTTCTTCTGGAAAATGCTTGCTTGTGTGTGTCTGCATGTCTTGGTTGGTTGTAATCTGTGCTGGTTTGTTGGAAATTTTTAGAGTCGTGAACGAGATTCACAGCTCGTCTACGAAGAAGAACAAAGAATGGCAAGAGAAGCTTCCTGTTGTTGCCCTGAAAGCTGAAGAAATCATGTACTCCAAGGCCAATTCCGAGGTAATTGTAATTCTTCCTTTGTTCTCCAACCTCGAAGTTTTCTGTCAACAGAGAATTTCAACAATTGAACCTAGTCTTGTACATAGTGGAGGGTGTGCATTGATTGATTTCTTTTTGGCTATCTCGAAAACATTCGGAATAGGCAGAGTACATGGATCTTGAAACGCTTCTGGAGCGTACAAACGATGCTATCAACACAATAATCAGACTTGATGAGAGTACAGAAACTGGAGAGCTACTTAAGCCATGCATTGAAGGTGACACAACCTGAGTTCATCTTTTTTCCTTTTTTCTGGTTTTCTTGTAAAGGTCTCACCTTTATCTTCCTTGTGATTGGGTTCTTGCAATGTATGGTATATCTTGCTTTGTTGGTGTGGATTCTTGATTTGCAATGTCTATGTTCAGGCTCACATTGTTGTGTGATGTGTTGTGATTTGCTATGTTCTCTATCCTAATGTTGCTTGCATCCAAGCTAATTTTTCAGACCCTTCACCTTTCTAAGTCAAATTGTATAATCCGTCGATTCTCTTTTTTGTGATTCCTTATAACTGTTCTTGTAGCTGCCCTTACTCTCGGCTGCACTCCGAGAAGAGCCTCGAGGAGCCAAAGGAACAATAGCCCTCAGCGATATCTGAGAGCGAATTCTCAAGAACAGACCGGTGATCCTCATGCCATTATGGAGAAGTCTAGTCCGGGAAATCAGACTATTACTTCAGACCCGGCTTTGTTGTATCCGAATCATTCGAGATTTGAGCCTACTAATTCAGTTAAACCGAACTACACATCTTTTAACCGTACTTTGAACCAGGCATCGCCCACCCAAGCTCACACTGCATCGAAATTGTACTCGGTTTATCCCTTGTATTATCACGGCAGTCGCCCCCAAACCGAAAGAAATCTATCCCATTTCGGAGCAGTGTGCTCCCGGTCCAACACCGTGGGAAATTGTCAAAGCTACCCAGTCGAAAACTTAGATGCATCAGCTGTATTCAAGCCGCCGCCTGAGATTGGTTGCGATCTGTCTTTGCGATTGGGCCCTCATTTGGCCGATGGCATTGGTGCCGAAAAAAGTCAGCCTCGAGACATTGTAGATGTGGGAAGCGATAGTGCTCAGGAAGTGAACATATTTTGTGACCAAAGACGGGGAAGAGATTGCAAACTCCCATTCTTACGCTGGGAAAATGCAGATCCTCCGTCTACCATGTTCTTGACCAAGAGGAGTTTCCAGCTTGAGCAATCGAAAGTAGACCAGCCTGTGAGAAAGAAGAGTGCTCTCTGTGGTTATTATGTGGAGGATCACCAGTGTTGTTGGCAACCAAAGCATCTGCCCAAGCATAAGGATGAAGCATTGAGAAGCTCAGGTTTGTAGATTGACCATTCTCCGTGTATGAGGCTTAAATCTTCTGTGAAGAGCTAGCTTAACATGTAGTGGCAAATGAACCCGCTAGTTTCGGTAGGATCGGCAGTGCTAATGTGTAAGCCGAACTTTAGTGTTTTGGTAAAGCTCCTGACTAAGCATATGGTTGTACGCATGCATTAGCTATGCAACTTCAGTAAACAAATCTGATGGAAACGACTTCTGATGATAAAGTATGGCTGCTAGATTATGTGGGGAGAACATATGAAACAGGTCTGCTTTTGTTGGTGATGCTCTTTAATGTCATGGGAGAGTCGTAGGTGGGACAGAGTTGACAGTGTAAATATAAATGAAGCAGAGAGGACGGATGCAATGTATGCACTGCATGCATGCTGCTAACTTGAGGAGGTTGGTACAGAGACTGGTCCTTCACCCATCTGATCCTTGGACATGTTTTGGGGGATCTCCTGCTGCTGATTCTCCTTGTTTGTTTTTTTGGCTTGGCATGTTTCTGAAGGATACATATGCAGAACCAATAACCCAAAATTTAAAAGAGCAAAAAAAATTGGTGGAAATCATGTGGATAGTGTTGAGATGCAGGTGAGTTGTGTGAGAGAAGTCTTGCATCGGAAAATTTGGTGTGAAGCAATTAATATATCCAATTTGATCCATAACTCGATTCTTTAAATTTTTGAGTGAAAATGCGTTCAATAGAATATGTTGACCGGATTGGATTTGGGCTTCGTTTTTTTACAATCTCTTTCACCAAAGGTATTCGGTTTCTGCTGTGTCCTCCCAACAGAAAGGAGGTAGGGTGGGGGCAAGCCTCAACTGATAATTTAGGAAAAGAAACTGCCAATGAGGTGTCGCCTCGGTGGGTAGCAAGCGGGGGGCCCGTTTCCGATGGGTCGAGTGGTGGGACGAAAGATTGATTTCGTGTTGAAAATTTGTGGGGAGTAAAAAGTATGGACGGGGCTTCTTTTGTGGGTGAAGTTGTGGGGACGATGGACATGATGGTGTGTACTCCTTTTGCTTTTGCTTTCGGAAGAGGGTCGATGTGATCTGTGGGACTGGAGAGAGAGAGAGAGATGAAAGAGATGGGCATAGACATGGCCAAATGGAACAGGAACCGGCTTTCGCGGGCCGGTTCTGACCCGTCTTTAAAAAAAAAAAAAAAAAAGGTGGAGGCTTAAGGAAAAAGAGTTGTTGGGCGCAAGGAACCGGCGGCCGAACCTTGGAACCGCGGTTCCACTTTTTTTAGGAACCGGAACCGCCGGTTCCTAAACCGGCCATGTCTAGATGGGCAGATGCATGTGGTTCGATATTGGGGTTTTTTCCCTTTCTTGGATGATGATCGATCGTGTCCCATTGACTTTTTTTTTTTAATGTCTACATTGGAAACGTAGGAGTTGTTGTTTCTTTGCTCTTTGTATGGTTTGGAGTGAGAACACGCTCAAGAAAGTAGGTTCGAATTAACCGATCGACCGACCCTCTCTCTCTCGTTAAGTAATGCGCGAGTCACAGCCGAGGTGAAGTGGGGTGACCCGTATGCGCAGCTCTTTTCCGTTCAGCTCACTTCACATGAGCGGTTAGATCGGGTGGTGGGGGTGGTCTGAACGTGGGGATTTTTGGTGGGTACTTTTGGGCTACGTTGGCGAGCCATCAGATCACATGAGTACCCATGTTAGCGCCTAGCTTACGCCCCACACGAGTCGTCGGCTCACTTGGAATCCGCATGATCTAATGGACGGCCCATGTGAATTGGGCTGATAAAGACCGGGAAGTCCCTGGCCTACTTCTGGCTGTAAGCCCAATTAACAGCCAATGGTTGCTGCTGGCTGTGCACTCATTCATGGGTTGCTTCAATGGGCACATGTAGGTTTTAACGCCATGGAGGTGGTGGCGAATAATCACAATGGCGGAGGATGAAAGTAGCTGATGAGAAAAACATGGTGGGGATAAGTTGGGGGATAAACATAAAAAATCGGAGAAACTAACACCTCGGTGATCGAGGTCAATGTTGTCGACGTCTGCTCAAGATCGGCGTTGACCATCCCCGAAGACCTCAGATCCGAGGCCGCCGATGCCGTTGACAGTGCACCAACCTTAGATCTGAGGTTAGAGGGAGATGGAGGGCTATGGCAGTGGCGATTGTGGTGGCGAGAGGTAAATGGCAATGGTTTCGAAGTTGCGGGTGCTGTCATGGTTGATGATTTCGAACCTTTGATGCGGTCGAAGGATCAAATACGGGCCCAAACACGGAGCCTTTTCTTTTTGTATGGGGGTATTCTTTGTCTACTTTAGCCCACTCCACACAAGTCGCTAATTCATACTGTAGATTACGTGGGATCCACATGATCTAAGAGCTCGTGAGAAATAGCCACCACCGCGAACTTTACAAAAGGAACTTTTTCAAGAAACAATAGTTGAGCTAGCTTTTTGCCACGAAAAGTAAGGAAGTCGCGAGTCCAAATTTCCCTGATCATGTACTCTGTTTGACCGAGGCTTCTTTAGCCTTCCTGTTTTCGAACAATCTATGCTTAAATTGTAAATGAGTTGTTAACGGCAGATTAACCAAATTGAACATGGTAAGAATGTCGTAGATATATAGTCAATTACATTCCAAATTATTTATGATAAGAGTAAACTATTCACGGCAAGAATGGCTACTCCTTGCCCTCCACAAAAATAACGGAAAAAGTACCAAAAAAAAAAATTATAAACTTATTGTATTGGTATCGATTCAGTCCAAATTTTTTTAATTTAATCAATTTAGTCTTAAATATTTTTTTCATTGATACCAATTGAGTCCATTCGGCCAATTTAGGCCGAAAATTCTCGACGTGGACATTAGCTATCCTACGTGAGACAGGTTGGGTGTAGACTTTTTTTTATATTTTTCTAAATTTTTTTAGTTATTATTATTATTTTTTCTCTTTTCCTTCTTTTTTTGTTTCCATTGAGCTTCAATGAGCTCTCAAGCCACCTGGTGATGATCGGGGCAAGGCGCAGGCGACCATTTTTTCTTTTTTTTTTTTTTGTACTTTTCCCAAGAATAACTATTCATTCCTATTAATAAGGCGACAAAATTGTCTATAACTCTGAATTTATATTATCAATCACCTTAATGTATAGCAAGTCTTTGGTTTAATTGCCAAAGTTCAAAAAAGAAAAGAAAAGAAAAGGAAAGGGGGTGTTGAACACTATTAGGAACGTGAAGGGAGGAATTTCATTTCGCAAGAGAAAAACGGCGTCGTATCTTGTTGAGCATGCATGCCGTATCCCGCAAGAGATGGGAAGTCGTAGATGTCCTTGGGCTGGAAAAGATCTCTCACCTAGGGTTTTACTCATTTTTAATTACCTAAATAATAATAATAATAATAATAATAATAATATAATAATAATAATAATAATAATAATAATGCCCTCTTTGTCAAAGATAAGAAAATTTCTACATGAGTTACCTGCTTTATTTATTTATTTAATGAAAGATTAGAGTGATAATGCTGCTCTAAATGTCTTCACTTGGAAAAGAGACGTTAAGCGTCATTTTATTTATGGAAAATTTTATATAAGAGCATGAAGTGGACCATGTTACAAAATAAGATCATGAAGTGCCCAAATTATTTCAAAGAATAGCTTGATTGATTGGTATTTTCATCCTTTATTTTTTTCTTTTTCTATTTTCCTTTTTTTTTCATTTTTTTTTTTTAATTTTGCCTTTTTTTTTTTTCTCTTTTTCTTTTTCTCCCCATTCCACCCCTAGCCATCGTTGGCCTTATGCTATCCTCGCCCGGGTGGCGGGAGCTACCCTCGCTTATGTCGGCCCGGTAGAGGAAGACCTCGCCTAGGGCGGCGAGGCTAGGTGTCGAGCTACCCTTGCTCGGCCCAATGCCGGTGAGGGTCGCCCTTGCCGGATGCCGGCCTGGGCGAGGGTCACCCAACGTCGGCTGGCTCGGCTAAGGCGGCGATGGCCCGAGCATGGGAGGGGAGAAAAAAGAGAAAAAAAAAAGGCAAACCAAAAAAAAATAAAAAAGTAAAGGACAAAAATGCATTTTGACTTGGCCCTTCGTTGAAGCAATTTGAGCACTTTAAACCCTTGTTTCAAACAACGTGCACTTCAAGCCCTTATTAAGAAAATGATGGCACTTTAGGCCTTTTAAAAAAAAAATTATCCCCTTTATTTAGTCAATTTTCTCCTCAAAATATATAATGACATAATCAACTCTATTAGATGATCTTTACAAAAGACATTTTCCGACTATATTAGTAATTAGGTTAAATGACCTGAAAGTGCTTCCGATGGGGGTAAGTGATTCTAGGTTCCATGTGGGTTTCACATATTGAAACATCTTTTATCATGTTTTGAAACTTGAAACCTACCATGCATACTTTGTATTTTGAAACCACATCTTGTCACAAATTTTAGGGTCTACCCAAGTTTCATATGTATTCTTACTTAACAATCGCAATGAATCATCACCTTAAATGACCACTCTATTTATTGCTACAATCCATTGATCACAACTCATATTTATACACACGATTAAATATGAAAAATAAAAAAGGTAAAAGTCCCAATCATATATATCATCGAAAATGGAAGCCTGGACTAGCCATTCCAAATTATATACTCATCATCGGACGCAATGGAAAATCGCGTGATTGTACAAAGACATATAACAAGAAAAACACAAAACCATGTTACATGTTCCAAGTTCCACCTACCTGGATCCTAGTACAAGTCTTTGGAATATAGTCCTTAATTTTTGGGACCCGAAATTTGCCATAGATACTTTGGAATCATGTTCACTCCTTGCTTTCAGATCTTGTTTTGACTCTAATAGGTGCGTGCTTTAAATCACTATATTAAAAGAATAATTCACTCATAAAAGATGGCTTTTTTTTAATCCACAATTTTGACCGAAAAATATTATATAAATAAAATGGAGAAGCTGGTCCAAAACAAGAGCTAATGAATGCGGGGGTTGGGGGAGTTGGCGTGGAGAGAGAGACTAATCACATCTAAACCAAAGGATGCGTGTCAAGTATCTTTCAACCTCTATTTTTCCGGCAGAAATCTCAATAGGGATTGCCTTCTAAAGATGAATAATGGTGTTATAGTATTAAACAATAGCAACTAGTATTTTGAAAGTCTCCACGTATCCTGGAGAATTATAAAAAAAATTTTAAAACATATTATAATTTTATCAATTCAGTTATAAACTCTTTTTTTTTTATCGATTGATTCATAAATCTTTTGCAATTGTGCTAATTTAGTCCATTTAGCGTGAGCGACTGGCGTGGCATTTTATTTTTTATAATAATACTTCCATTTTTAATTGTTTTTTATATCTATTTTTTTTAGGGTTTGGGCCAGCAACCCTGCTAGCCCAAACCCTAAAAAAAGATAGAAAAAATTAGTCAAAAATTATTTTAAAATTATTAAAAAATTATATAAAAAAATTGTCGTCGCGTCGACATCGACAATACCATGTCAGCGATGGCTAGCTAAATAGATAAGGGGCCAAATTTACCGTTGAAAAATTTTTTTTTTTAGGATTTAGATCAGCTAGAAAAATTATTCAATAAAAAGTCTTACTATATTCAACGGTATATCTATATTAAGTTAAAAAAATGACTTCGTCTTTTACAAATTTGTATCATTTTTCTAAACTACATACCTAGGCCCAAGACCCGACTGGGCCCGGGACTTCAAGGCTTGCTTGGCCCCCGAGCGGCTATGCTCGGATCCCCGGCATCTGTGCTCGAGACTCCAATGGTCTCGCTTGGGTACCCTGCTCTCGAACCCAAGTCGTCAACAAACGCTCTTTGGTTCCCAGAGGCTGATTCAGGATCCCGGTGTGATCGAATGACATTGTAGTATAATGGGAATAAAGTATTTCCGACATGGACATCCACGTGTATTCACATGTCTAAATTTTATCCATACCATATGTCAAACCTTGACTAAATTGACCGAATTTTTCTGCATAAGTTCACTTGGGCATCTATATGTTTTATCCGCGTCACACTTTGGCATCGTCCGATAGTCACATTAGCTAAATTTTTTCAAATTTGTTGGTGAAGGGACCTGATTAAAAATTGCTTGAAAGTATAGTTGAAAAAAGTAGAAACTTTTCAACAATGTAAAGTACATTTTGGGATAAATACTCCAAACTCTGCCTTCCAGTTAGTCAACATATTTCCAATAAGCAATCCCTATTGTTTCACATATCTTAATTTTAACACTAAAGCCACCTTCTGATGATTTTCAAACTATCACACTGTCGATCTGAGCATGTGGTTTCATTGAAGACTTGTTCTTTGTTAGTTCCATTCGAGGGTGAAGCATGTTTGATGATTTTTCATGTGCATCATTCCTTACACATTAAACATCCATCAACTGAATAAGTATTTAAACTGAAGGCTGGAACGCAATTTAAGGATCTTGTCCATCTTCAGACAACCTAAGAGAGTATATCTTGGACAATGCAGCAGAATCTTGGGATCCGGCAGTTTTTAAGTATTTCCCGCCGCAGCTGCAGGGATTTTGTTTATTCTTGCTATAATTATTTTGCTGAGTATTGCTGGTTGGGGTTTTCATTACAAATGCTATTTGACAAACTCGATAAAAACGTTTGTTCTGTATATATGCCCATTAGTGAGAAGATGATTCTCACGTAACAACTTCAATTTAGTAGACTGTTTTACAAGTCTAGGAAAATTGTTCAAAAAAGTAAAGAAGGAAAACAGAAGACAAAGAAAAAAATGAAAAATAAAATAAAAATTCAAAAAAATAAGAAAAAAATATTAAAGTATTATTAGAAATTGTCCACACACGGCGCCACGGTGTCCACCTAGGACAACCGACGTTCACGTTAGCGATTTCAAGCTAAATTTAGTCGGATGGACTCAATTAGCAAAACGTGAAAAGGTTTAGGACTCAATTGATAAAATTAAAAGGTTTATGAATGAATTGGCAAAAATACAATAAGTTTAGGACTTTTTGGGTGATTTTCCCTTTCCAAAGTCCTGAATCAAAGAATATATTCCAATTCATCTTGGACTATGCGTCTTTCTCGAACTAAATCAACAGGAACGTTTTGTCGTTTTATTTGAACGTGAGAGGCGACATCAAAGTCAACCTCCCATCTCGTAACGTGGTTATATATTGACTTTACTAATGTTTAGACGATAGCTCAAAGTTTTGAGTTGAAATTATCATTTAACAAAAGACATGGAAAAAGAAAGGGGCTGACATATTTCAACTTCACACAGTGAATTGAACATGAGTTCCCCATTTTGATTGAACGTGTCAATAAGTTGCTTGGTCAACTATATATTGATATTTTGACAAAAAAAACTATAAATTGATATTATTTGTTAAAAAAAAACTATATATCGATATTGACAAAAAAAATAATATCAATAAGTTTCGACCAAAAAAAAAACTATTGTGAGACTGGGTAAAAGAGAGAATTGGCTAAATGGTCAACTAATAATATGCTTAGTTTAGGCATTGAACTAATCACGTTTTCATTCAATAATTTTGGGCAAAACTTTACCGGAAGGACTACATTACAATAGGCTTATGATTGATTGGCCAATTTTCATAAGACAATCTCTACGGTGGTTAAAAGAATTTGTGATGGTCGTGCACGGTGACCTTTGATCGACATCTTTATTTACGAGTGTGTATATATATATTTTTTTTTGCATGTGGTCTCTTTTCATTAATCAGCTGAAACTTTTAGGGTTTGATATTCCAATATGGAATCAGAGCTGGTTATAAAATCTTTTAAGATACACATGATGGCTCTCCACCTACGACTTTTAACAGGGGTTGAAATTTTATGTGGTGAGGGAGAAGCCGCCGTTCAAATTCTGTTTTCCGGTCATCCGTGACCTGAATGTGAACGGTGACAGTTAGCCGTACACCATTGACCCATCCAGTTCACTCACTTTCCTCCAACTTTGTCATAAATACTTACAACTGCCTTTGAATCCGTCAACTTTGAACAAGCATTATTGACAATCTGGATTATCTGCAAACATAAATGCGTTCAAGCTGTTTTGGCCAGGAAAACAGAGATGGTACTGAAGAACAGCCCTCTGTTCTTGTAATTTTTTTCCCCTGTTCTTCTTGATAATGTCTGCAGGACCCTTTTTTTTTTTTTTTTTGCACCCTTTTTTACACCAGAGAGCTTTCTATTGCTTTAAGTCTCAAGTTTTCACAACACGGGATGTATCTAAATTTCGCCGAAAAAATGCTACATTTACTATGGCTCTTCAGATTGCTTGGTCATTTCTTCTCCGATTTGGGCACTCAAGTGATCCAACGAAAATTTTTTATACTAAAATGAGCACTGCACAAAAACTTTTGACACTTCTATTGTTCTAGGAGTTCTTGAGATTGATCGATCGACCATGTTCACATGGCATGTAGCTTCTTTTTCTATGTAATGTGAGACTTGTCCTCTGTTGTGCAGCACCCAGTTGACAGAGTATATAGCTTCGGGTGCTTAGAAGAGCAGGGCCGTTGACCTGATAAGACATGTGATGTTTGTGCTGTTGAACAAATGTGACACTCTTGCCAAATTTTTTTATTAACAATGTGTTGACCTGGTGCACAAAATGTGAGGCCATCAGTCCAAAAAGCTGACAGAGTCCGTATTTTTATGGGCTGGCAAGTCAATGATTAATGTCAAACCCAATTGCCAAAAAAGAGAAATAAATTTGCAACTTGACAACTTTCCCCATCCTATTATCAAGAAAAATGGAAATTGGATCCTTCCAGTTGGTAAATGAAGTTTTAGCAGAATAACAAATGAAAGAGACAACAATTTTCTTGCTGCAGATCTATCAAGACACTACTATCTCGTGACTGAAGCAGAATCCAAGTTGGAAGAAAAATCAAGGACCCTTGTCAGAAACCTTGTTCTTTTCAGAGTTTCAGCAAGATTGATGAGGTAAGAGCTCAGATTTGTTCTCTTTTGATGGCCAAGTGCGGAGTACCTTATTGATTTCCAGTTTGTGTTTTTCCTAAAAAAGTTTTTGTAAGTGGATATCGTTTGTCCTTGAAAACAGCAGTTCTGGATTTGTAGCTGGAGATAGCCCTTAACTGTCTCATCATGTTGTTCTCTTCCCCTTCTTTGTTTCTTTAACTTCTGTCATATAATAATTTCAGATGTGGATGCAAAAACTTTTCTTTTGCATCAGTTCAGGGCTCAAACTTGGTCTGCAAATTGCTTCTTCAGTGTAAACGTTTTTGCATTGCCGCATGTTCCTGGTTCTGCTTCTGATTAGTTTTTAAAATCTCGAGAGCCATTTTTTATTAACCAGTGAATTGCGAGATACGAAAGTTGCTTCAGAAAGCGGGAGTCATGAGTTTCTATTTGTCTTTTTTGGTTGTTTTGATTCGATCACTATGCGAATTCATCTGTAATGCTACGCTTCGCAGAGCATTTTCAAGGTTTTCAGGAGGAGCATGGTGGAATGAAATTCAAGTCTTTTAGCTGGTTAGTTTTTCTATTTATATCAATGAAATAGATTAGCCTTCACGTTCGAATCCTCGAGTATCATCACTGATATGTTTTCTTCGATTGAAGTTCTTGTTTCTCATCCTTCAAGGTGGAACAATGGTTAGCTCAAGGTCAATGGCTGTTGCTGGAAATTTGTGGCTCTGTGTCATCTTGCTCTCTAGCATCTCATTGGAGGGTGCTCAGAGCAAAGACAAGATATACCCAGGATTTCAAGCGTCTCAAATGGGCTCGATCGACACTAGAGGGGTGTTTCTTTTGTCCAACAGCTCGATTTTCGGCCTCGGCTTTGTCCAGGCCTCCGGTCCTACTCTGTACTCATTAGCTGTGGTTCATTTCCCCAGCAACACCATAGTCTGGTCCGCAAATAGGAACAACCCGGTTACGAATTCTGATACTTTTGAGTTCGATGAGAATGGCAATGCGTTTCTACAGAAAGCAGGAAGCGAGGTGTGGTCGACAAATACCAGCGGCAAAGGAGTTTCTGCGATAGAGTTGCGGGACTCAGGAAACCTGGTTTTGCTCGGGAAGGACAGGACAGTCGTTTGGCAGAGTTTTGACCATCCTACCGACACGCTCTTATCGAACCAAGATTTTACACAAGGGATGAGGCTTGTGAGTCCCGGGTCCAAGAATTTGAACTATACTCTCGAGATTAAATCTGGCGACATGATCCTTTCTGCTGGTTATATAACGCCACAACCATACTGGTCGATGGGGAAGGACAGCAGACATCTGAAGGACCAAAATGGCGGTCAAGTAGTCTCGGCCACAATGGTTGCAAATTCATGGAGCTTCTACGATGAGAGCAGGACTTTGCTGTGGCAATTCACCTTCTCGGATAATAGCGACCCTAACGCCACTTGGATCGCTGTCCTGGGACAAGACGGGATCATCTCATTCTCCAGCTTGGGCAGTGGAGGATCGCCTGATGGTTCTCCCGTAAAAATACCCAGTGATGCATGCAGTACGCCAGAGCCTTGTGACCCTTATGTAGTCTGTTACAACAGTAACATGTGCCGGTGTCTCTCGGCCCTCACTTCTCATCCAAATTGTAGTTCAGGGTTAGGTTCTCCTTGCGATCATTCAAAGGATTCAATCGATCTCCTTAATGCGGGGGAGGGAATCGGCTACTTTGCGCTCGGGTTTGTCTCACCCTCCCTGAATGCTGATCTCAATGGATGCAAGACCTCTTGCCTGAATAATTGTTCATGTCTCGCACTATTTTATCAGAATAGTTCTGGAGATTGTTACTTGTTTGACAGTATTGGGGCCTTTCAGAGTGCTGATCAGAATTCCGGATTTGTCTCTTACATCAAGGTGCTCACCGGTGGTGGTACAAATGGCGGCAATTCTCAAGACAGCGGAAGCAACACGAAACATTTGTTGTATGTTGTCCTAATTTCTGCTTCCACATTCTTCCTTGTTCTCGGTCTGATTTATGCTGGATTCAGATATTCCAAGACAAAGCCGGCATTGCCCGAAGCTCCTCAAGAGAATTCGGATGAGGAAAACTTTCTCGAGAGTTTATCAGGAATGCCAGTTCGTTTCAGCTATAAAGAGCTTCAAGACGCAACTAATGACTTTTCCATTAAGCTAGGGCAAGGTGGGTTCGGCTCAGTGTACCGAGGTGTCCTACCAGATGGGACGAGATTGGCTGTGAAGAAATTGGAAGGCATTGGTCAGGGAAAGAAAGAGTTTCGAGCTGAAGTATGCACCATCGGAAGCATCCATCATCACCACTTGGTCAAGCTGAAGGGCTTTTGCGCAGAAGGAACTCACCGGCTTCTAGCATATGAGTACATGGCCAATGGGTCTCTCGATAAATGGATCTTTAAGAAAGACAATGAACGCATGTTAGATTGGGGAAGAAGATATAACATTGCGATTGGAACAGCGAAAGGACTGGCCTACTTACACGAAGATTGTGATGCGAAGATCATTCATTGTGATATAAAGCCAGAAAACGTGCTTTTGGATGATAACTTCCTTGCCAAAGTCTCAGATTTCGGATTGGCTAAGCTAATGACTAGAGAGCAGAGCCATGTCTTTACGACACTCAGAGGCACGAGAGGTTATCTCGCCCCAGAGTGGATAACCAACTATGCCATATCAGAGAAGAGCGATGTGTACAGTTACGGGATGGTTCTGCTCGAGATAATCAGCGGAAGAAAGAACTATGACTCCAAGGAAACGTCCGAGAAATCATATTTCCCCTCCTATGCTTTCAAGATGATGGAAGAAGGGAAGCTGAGAGAGATCCTCGATTCGGGTCTTGAGACGGACGAAAGGGATGAGACAGTTTCTGCCGCTATTAAAGTTGCTTTGTGGTGCATACAAGAAGATATGAACTTGAGGCCGTCAATGACTAAAGTCATCCAAATGCTCGAAGGTGTCTGTCTGGTTCCTCAGCCGCCGACTTCCTCTCCACTTGGTTCTCGCTTCCTTCCGAGCCTTTTCAAATCAGCCAGTGAGGAAGGTACTTCCTCAGGACCATCAGATGGCAATAGTGATGCGAATCTTTCAGCTGTTCGGCTTTCTGGTCCAAGATAACAGCGAGCTATAACTTTGAGAAATTTTTCCGCTGTATATGTTTTGCATATATTTGCCTTTTAGCCTGTAAAATATGAAATCTTGACACAATTTTGTAGGGTTAGCTATTTTAGAAGTGTGATCACAATTTTTTCCTCCTTGCTGTCTATAGCATCAGCAGGTGCTTTTGTTAGGAAATTTAAGCACAAGAAGTTGATGATTCAATTTCGACAGTTGATGAAGAATTTAGAGATGGCCTTGTATTCTTTCCTATTGGAGATTTGAAGTTCATATTTGCTTCATGATCATTGCCTTAATAAGAAACTGTGCAATGGATTATCTGTGAATTCTATGCATTACGACTACAAGGCTCAATTTCTTTCTGGTCGTCCTGATGCTGAAATTCCTATAAATTTATAAATTTGATTGCTAGTATGCATGACATTCTGAACTTACACGGCCATTCAGCTTATACCAGGTTTGAATGCTAGCATGTAGAATGTGAAATCACAAATGGTACATTCCCAGGTAAAGCACATGTTTTGGAGGCTCAAAGGATAGTCAGCCTTAAATATATAAGCGGTATCAATTCATTTTGAAACTAAAAGACCTGTGGACAATAGCAAGATTCTGATATTTAGCATCAACGGGAGCTAATTTTCACTCTCTTGGGAGGTAATACTCGAAGAGTTGCCTCAGTCATGCGAAACTCGATACTCAAGCATATTTGTCTTCGGCTTTAGGTGTAATTCGAAGTGTAAAAGAGGCAAACGGTCATATTGATGATGTCTAACAAGTATTTGCCAGCAGAAGTTCGAGAGTTCCTTATCCTGTGGGTCGATCAGATTGCATTGATAATGCAGAGCGGTCTCTATGATTAGGTTGGTTTCTAATGATTCAGAGATGCGTCTCCTGGTGACTTGACCCTGACCCATCAAACTACTTCTGAAACGTGTAAAAGACTTCGTGAGTTATATCTAACAGAAACCGATGGAGTTATCTGTCGGGCACCTTCCAATTTTTGTGAAGTTTGCAGTCTGCTTATTGATATGATAGACCTCAAATATATTACCTAGCACGACGATGTGGTTTTTTACTGTACCATTTTTCTTGCTCTCCAAATTGAATAATATGAAGACCCAAACAATTTTGCAGTCTGGTTCATAACCTTTGCAAGTCACCTTCAGACTCGTTCATGGGCTACTGTCAAGCTGACATTGAATCAAGTTTTGGTGCCTGTCTGTGTCTAGCGAAGGTTACAGGTTTCGGCTGTTCACTATAATCCAACAGGATTACTGAATCGAAACGCCTTTTGAGTATGATTGAACAGGTTTATTGATTCTTGAACATGCACATCAACGAAATATCCAATAAGAGCAAAAAGTTGAGTAGATCAAGATTGATATGGCAAACTGACATGCTAAGGAGTGTGGTGGACGATTACCGAATGTTGAATATGGGCCATTTGTTCAAAAAGCGAGCTTGTTACATCAATTAGTATACCAATATTTCGGTTAATCTTTGTACAGGTTAAAGAAAACAAAGTCAGGCAGGTCAACAAAAAGTTTTTAAGTACAAAAGCACTGCAATTTACAACTCACAGGGAAACTAATCTCTATCATTATTAATAGAAATTGTGATGGCTATGGACGATGAATTATATGCATCCCTTTAAGCCAAATTGGTTTATATCGTTGTTGTTTACTCAAGTCTCACTTTCTTCACCATTCGTATCCAAGTTCTCTCTTGTGCACAGAAATTCGAAGCCTAGTTGGATTATCCGCAAAAAAGTTCAAGCCATTTAACCGGGGGGACAAGAATGTTGAAGGGAACAGCCTTAGATGGACCTATCTTCTTGTAATGTTTATTTCCTAGCACTAATCTTGTATCAGCCAAGAGCAAGCTCTTCCCAGATTTTTCTGTGTCAGCAACTGTTGACCTGATGCGCAAATGTGTGGCCATCGGTCCAGAAAACTGATACAAGTGTGCATTTTTCCAGGTTGGCCAGTCAATGGTTGTAATTGTCCGTCTTCATGGGCAGGCAAGTCAGCGATTGTAATGGCCTGGCTTCATGGCAAGTCAATGGCATGGCTAATCCTGGTTTGGTAATGAAGTTTTAATTGCTCTCTAGTCACTACCTTGTAACTGAAGCAGGATCAAGTTGAAAGAAAAAACAAGGACCCTCGTCTGGAATCTTGTTTTCTTTTTCGGTGTTCAAGCAAATTTTGATAAGGTAAGAGCTTGAATCTGTTCTCTTTTCATGGCCAAGTCAAGAGTACCTCATCAATTTCCATTTTAGTTCCATTTTCTTTTCATGCTGTTTTAGTGGATCTCATTCGTTCTAGGAAACACTAGTTGTGGATTTGTAGTTGAAGAAAGCCTTTAACCTTCTCTTCATATTGTTCTCTTCTCATTGGTTGTATCTTTAAATTTGGTTATGTGATACTTCAGATTTGGATGCCAAAACTTATCTTTCTGCATCTGTTCCGGGGTCAAAGTTGCCCTGCAATTTGTTTCTTCACTGTAAACATTTTTGCGTTGCCGCGTGTGCTTGGTTCTGCTTCTGATTACTCACAAAATTTTCAGAGCTAGGTGAATCAAAGAGGTGAATTGCAGTGGAGGAAAGTCACTTGAGAAAACTAGATTATCAAGTTGTTTTGGGTTATTTTGATTCAATCGCTAGGTGTTTATAAACTTCCCACTTTGTTAATAGTGCAAGCTCATCTGTAATTGTACACTTTGCATAGCATTTCCAAAGTTTTGAGGAGCATGGTGGAATGATCCTACTCTATTCTCATTTGCTGTGGTTCATTTCGTTGGCGACGCCATAGTCTGGGCTGCCAATAGGGACGCTCCGGTAACAGATTCCGATACTTTTGACTTGGATGAGAATGGCAGTGCGTCTCTACACAAAGCAGGAAGCACAGGGTGGTCGACGAATACCAGCGGTGAAGGAGTAACTGCAAATAGAGCTGCGGGGTTCAGGAAATCTGGTTTTGCTTGGGGAGGACGGTACAGTGGTTTGGCAGAGTTTCGACCATTGTACTGATAGCTCTTACCGAACCAAGATTTTCACGCAAGGGATGAGGCTCGAAAGCCGCGGGCTGAAGAGGTTGACCTACACTCTCGAGATTAAATCTGGTGACATGATCCGTTCTGCTGTTTGTATCACGCCCTGAAACCGTACTAGTTGATGGGGAAGGACAGCAGATATTTGAAGAACAAAAATGGCGGTATAGTAGTCTCGGCCATGATGGTTAAGAATTCATGGAGATTCTACAATGAGAGCAGGACTTTGCCATGGCAATTCCCCTTTTGGGATAATAGCTAACCCAAACCTAGCGCCACTAGGATCGCTGTCCTGGAAAAAGAGCGATCATCTCATTCTCCAGCTTGGGCAGCAGAGGATCGCCTAATGCTTGTCCCGTGAAAATACCCGTATGTATATCTCTTATAACGGCAACATGTATCGATGTCTCTTGGCCCACACTTCTCATCCAAATTGTGGTTCGGGGCCGGGTTCTCCTTGTGATCACTCGAAGGCTTCAATCAATCTTGTTAAGGCGGGGGAGGGAATCAGCTACTTTGCGCTAGGGTTTGTTTCACCTTCTCTGAATGCTGATCTCAATGGATGCAAGGCCTCTTGCATTATTTTATCAGAATAGTTCTGGAGATTGTTACTTGTTTGACAGTATTGGGGCCTTGCAGAGTTCTGACCAGAAATCTGGATTTGTCTCTTACATTAAGGTGCCCCCGATGGTGGCACGAATGGCAGATGCAACGATAAATGTTTGTCATATGTTATCCTGTTTTCTGTTTCCACATTCACCGCAGTCCTAGGTCTGATTTATGGCAGATTCCAAAGCAAAGCCAACATTGCCCATAGCTCCTCAAGAGACTCCGGAGGAGGACAAATTTCTCGAGAGCTTATCGGGAATGCCAGTTCATTTCAGCTATGAAGAGACTAATAACTTTTCCATGAAGCTAGCACAAGGCAGTTTCGGCTCGATGGACCGAGGTGTCCTTCCAGATGGGACGAGATTGGCTGTGAACAAATTGGAAGGCATTGGTCAGGGAGAAAGAGTTTCGAGCTGAAGTATGCAGCATCGGAAGCATCCAACATTACAACTTGGTCATGATGAAGGGCCTTTGCGTGGAAGGAACTCACCGGCTTCTTAAGTGGATCTTTGAAAGACAAAGGCATGTTAGATTGGGGAACAAGATACAAAACTGCTATTGGAAAGGCGAACGGACTGGCCTACATACAAGAAGATTCAGATGGGAAGTTTGTTCACTGTGATTTAAAGCCAGAAAACGTGCTTTTGGATGATAACTTCCATGCTAAAGTCTCAGATTTCAGATTGGCTAAGCTAATGGGAAGAGAGCAGAGCCGTGTTGTTACGACACCCAGAGGCACGAGAGGATAACCAGCCATGCCATCTCTGAGGAGCAATCTGTAAAGTTACGGGAAGGTTCTGCCCGAGATAATCAGCAGAAGACGGCACTACAACCCTGAGGAAACATAGGAGAAATCCTATGTAAATACGATGGAAGAAGGGAAGCTGAGAGAGATATTTGATCCGGATCTTGAGATCGAGGAAAGAGACGAGGCGGTCTCTATTGCTATTAAAGTCACGTGGTGGTACATACAAGAAGATATGAACATGAGATGGTCTATGTTTAAAATCATCCAAATGGTTGAAGGTGTCCGTCGGTTCCCCAGGAAGTTCTCGATTCTTTTCGAAACTTTTTCAAGCCAGACAATAGCGACACAAATGTTGCGGCGGTTCAGCTTTCAGGTCCAAGGTAGCAGCAAGTTGTAATTCCTTAGGAATTTTTCTGCAGAGAGAGTATGATCACAGCTTTTCCTCCTTGCTGTGCGTAGCAAGTGCTTTCAGAAATTCAAGCCCAACTAGTTGATTATACAACTGACAGTAGATGCATTGATCAGAGTTGCACGGCCATAGTATTCATGGTCTTCAGAACTTTGCACGGCCAGTCAGCTCATATCACGTTTCAGTGCTAGAAAGTAGGATGAGAAATCAGAAATGGTATCTCCAGGGGAATGAAACATTTTGTTAGGCTAAAAAATTTTCGGCTTTCAATGCAATAGCAGTGTCATTTCATATTGGAAGAGTTGCCTCAGTCGCTCAAGACATCCAAGTGAATCAATTCTGCAACTTTCGGAGGTCCTTTGAAGTCTAGAAGAGGACAACGGTCGCATTGAAGATGTCTGCCGGGATTTGCCTGCAGAAGGTTGAGTCCCTTGTGCCGAGGTTCAACCAGATTGCAGTGATAAGGCAGAGAGATCTCTGTATACTAGGCATGCTCCTGATGTTCTGGATATGCAGCTCCCGGGTTCAATATAAATGGAGTTTCTGCTCGGTATATCTCGATGGTTGGAAAGTTTCTCGGACTCAAGATTGATGGTGTGCTTACTGATAGGATAGAATCAATAGCTTAGCCTCGAAATCTCTCTCTTGCTTCTCATGCTGATCATCAATGCGGTTTCTGACACGGACAAGTTATTCAAGTTTCTACTTTGTGCATCAAGCACTTTTAAGCAGGATTCTTCCTTGACCCAAAGAGGGCCGTAAGTGCAAGTTTTACTTGCCTATTCATGAGCAAACTCGAAAGCCTCTTGCGTAATCTTTCCTCGAGTTTCTATTCGCACGAATTGTATTTTCTCGGTCAATCCGGTCCATTATCTATAGCGCTCACATTCAATTGGAGTGGCCAAACCAAGCCAGAGTATAGATACGGCAAACTCTTATCGAGTGTTGAATATGGCTTTTTGTCTGGCCCCTTGAAAGTCTAACAGAGATTGTAGATGAGAAGTTGTTAATAAGTACTATTAGTTGCATCGATATGGATAATGTCAGATAGCTTTGCTTCTTGATATGAACAATCCATGGATGCATTGTCTGGATACATTAACGATTGCCGTACTGTATCTGCAATTTTTAACCCATCTTCTCCTACTGTATCTGCATTTTTCAACCCATCTTTTCCCCATCTTTTTGTGGGTAAAAAAATATTTTACTACTTGGAAAATAACCAAATAACACTTTTTTTTTTGTCTGAGACATCAATGGACCAAAGCAGGTCCCCCCACATCATCATTTCCTTCATGTTTTCTGGGGGATTCTCAGCTGTCACTGATTGCATGATCTTGAGAACAGTTTTCTGGATAACACCTAACAAAAGTAAGGGGGTCACTTCAAGAGGGAAGTTTCCCTACTTGTGATTAATTGATGTTTGTGACCGGTCTGCTCTTTTGTTGTTGATGAAGGTGATGCTAACCAAAAGGGAAATAAAAGTACTCGTCCTTTCAGGAAATTGCACAAACAAGATCGTCTGAATTGATGTGAGACCCACCCCAATGGGTCATAGGATCAACGGCGAGATAGCACCTGTGGTGTTGCTCTTTGTTAGCACTAACGAAACTCCATACGCAGAAACGATCGTCAATGCCCGCGATCGCGCATGAACCCGGGAGCACATGAAAAGTGACGCGAGAAAAAGAGAGATTGCAGCCGCTCTAGCATGTTAACTCTAGCCGAAGTCGCTTGAAAAATCTCGACGGGAGCGAGGCGAAGTCAAGCGAGGGCAGAGCGATCCATGGTTGAGAAACATTCACCAAGTGGATCAAGATTCAAGTATGGTCGGACAGAAAAGAAACCGAGTTGCAGAAGAATGGGCCATCCTTCTTGAAACTGAGACGCGTTAAATCAAACAGAAGGATGGTCAACTTTGGTAAATTGCTGGTCAGCTCAGGACTGACTGGAGCTCGTGCATTGTCACGTTCTTTGGCGTTGACACTAACTTTTATGGCAGTCTATGGAAAATTTTTAATTTAAGGCTCAAAATATCATCATTTTTTCAAATAAGAACCTAAAGTAGATCTTATTTCAAATAAAAACCTAAAGTTCTTTTTTTGTTAAAAAAAAAAAGTAAGATCTGAAGAGTATTTTCATCTGTTATATTTTCTGATTTTTTTTTCTTTTTCTTTCTTTTTTCTATTTTGTTTCCTTTTTCCCTTTTTTTCCTTTCAATTTCGCCATTGGCTGGCCACGGGAGAGGGCTGAGTGGCCCCGCCGGCCATAAGCAAGGCTAGCCCTCACCTACGGTCGTTAAGGGCGGCCACCTAGGCACAACGAGGGGTTGTCCTTGCATAAGCAGGGCGATGCGAGCCCTCATTGTTGCACGCGAGGCCATCTAGCTCACGGTCATTAGAGAAAAAAAGAAATCATAAAATATAAAAAAGACGAAAATACCCTTGTTCAAGCTTTTTTTTTTTTTTGAAATAATGAGGAGGTATTTCGCACCCTTATTTGAAACATACCATTCGGAGTTCTTATTTGACAAAATGAGGCATATATTTCATCGAGAAAAGTATATTTCATCACTTGTACAGGTCTACTTTTTACATTATAAACAAGTTAATCGAAATTATTATGGATTAATCTTGAGAAAAAGGGAGAATAAACACTAATGTAAACTAAAAGGTGTTGTGGGCCACTTCATATCCAAGAATTTATTATATTAAACAGGATTTTTTTATCCTCTCCTTAATTGTCATTGGATAATACTTTTCCAATTTTTCTTTTTTTTTTTAATGTTTCTATCTTATATCAAGATTCACAAAAAAAAAAAAAAAAAAAAGAAGGTGAAGAGAATGAGTGAATAGATGCCTAGGAGAAAGTGACTGAACAAGAGAGTCCTGTCTAATTTTTCCAACACATGAGATAATGCGAACGAGAAAAACAATGCCAAGTTCTTATCCTTCGACTCCTTCGTTTCAAACCTCGACACAAAGTCTTGTGGACTTTTCCTGCCGTTCCTATTATCTTACATTCAGCAAAGGATCCCTATATAATTAGCACATTTCATCTCTATTATAACTCTCAAATATAAGAGAAAGAGATTATATATCATCGATTATTTCTTGGACCTAAATGAGAAGTATGAACCGTATCCCAACATTTCATTTATTCATTCTTGTAATCGATATAATTAATCGTTCTTAGGAAAGAGTTTTCCGGACCATACGAAAATATCTTAGACGTCGTAATTGTAGGGTCGGACCGACGCTCGTAATCTATTTCCTAGTCGAAAAGATCTCGAACTGAAATCCGTTAAAAAGACTAACCATTAAATAGACTTATAAAATGAAAATTGGGTAACGAGAGAAAAGGGGTAAAGAGAAAGGAAGAATATTTTAGGTGATGAAAGTGACAAAAAGATCGCCCTCCCTACTCAACAATGACACTTCTCTTAGAAAATGAACTCCACTTCTCTATTGTCTCTTTCAATCTCTTTCCAAAGGTATAGGAATTAATGTCTACATTGATTTCGCTCGCAGATAAGAATTATCCGTTGGCTCGGCGTGCGACGAAAAGAGCTGAATTCCATCATTACCGTTTCGAAACTTACTCGATCGACCTGTATTGCTACCGCCGCGGTGGCTAGGGCCGCTGCCACGGCCTGCTTGCCTGATTGATTAGTTTAATCCTCTTGCATAAGTAAATTAAAGGAGTATAAATAATAATTTCCTTAATTATCTGACAATTTAAAGTTGGGTTTTTTTTTTTCCCTACGTGGACATGGATGCACGGGGTCCCAGTGACAGGAACAGCCAAACATGCCACGTGTTTAAGGGGCCCGCGGTCAAAGCTCTCATCCAATCAGGCTTCGGCCAGGAGCGGCACCACACGTGCGACTGTTGTAGGGTGTCCCTTGTGAGGGCGAGATCAAAGGAGCAACGAAATTGAATGCCATGCGGCATAATCCATCCAAATAATGTTTCTTTGCAACACTATACGCACCGTTTTACACGATGTGCATCTAATTTTGATTTTGCATTTTAATATAAAACAAATATTACCTGAAATCCGATTTTATCTTTTCCCGACGTCGCTCTCGCACGACCCGCTCAGCCCTCCAGACTCATTATCCCTCCTCGGGGAGTACTTTAATCTCGAATATTCCGCCCCTCTATCGTAGAGAAGACTCTGGCAATCAAAATCGGTGGTTACTTTAATCATGGTTGTATGGACTAAATTAGGGTAATCCGTAGACTAATATAAAAATTTTCCTTTGCTTAATGGACCAAATTGCCTTCAAGATAAGCCACCATTGAATAAGTGTGAAGACAGGTTGTGTGACAAGAGATAACGATCGCCCAACTCATTTCCACCATGCTTACCTTCTATTATAGCCCTTTGGTTAATGGGGTTCGATAGTCACGTTGTGGACCATTGGAGAATAAATGTGGATATATTCTAGGGTATTTCTGCAATTAGAAAATATTTTTTTTACTTGCCTCTATTTTTTTTTCAAAATGAAAGTGAGTAATTTGAATTTTTAAAGATTTACCAGAAAATTTAGAAAAAATTTCAAATAAGAGCTCGTAATGCTATTATTTTATCAAATGAGAGCTTGGAATATATCGTATTTCAAATAATAGCATGTAGTGACTATGGCTATTTTAAATACGAGCTTGACCTCTCTTGCCGGTCATGGGCATTTTCATCAAAACACAATTGTAACCTAATTTTTAGTTAAATTAAATAATTAAATAAAAAAAAAATAAATGTTAAAAAAAGGCCGCCGCCCCCATCGGTTGGAGGACAACCTCCTGACGATAATATTTTTTTTTAATTTTATTTTTTTAGTTTTTAAAAAACATAAAATTGAAAAAATAAAAATAAAAAAATAAATGACGAAAATGTTCTAAGGCATTTCCTTTTTCGAGACTAATATACCATTTCATGCCATTATTTGAAATAATATACACTTTACGCCCTTATCCGAAAAAAAAAAGATAAGACTTCGATTCTTATTTGAAAAAAAAAAATTCACTTTGAGTCTTTTATTTGAAATTTTTCGAAAAATTTATACGATGCATTGATATGCTTGAACACGACAAGAAATAAGAAGACATTAAGAGCATAGATAGATAAATGTGCGTGGTTATTTACGGAAATATACGCAGGTTTATGTGTATGGGTCCATTTTTTTTTATGAATTTATAAGTTTAGTAGGGATATATAATTGTGCGTGGCTATGCAAGGGAGTAATAATGCAATGTCGCAAATAGTAATATTAATTAGGGGCCGCTCGTTCGATTTTTTTTTTTTTTTTTTTGTGGTCCGATAAATACGGTGTCGGTTGCGTTCTAATGCTGGACACGCTGTCGTTTTTAGGCTCCCCGACAGGCCGAGCCTCTGTTGGTCGGTTTGTCAGGCCAGGCCCCTCCCCTACCCATGCCTACACACTATAAAGTGCGAAGGCACAAGCCATGCTTATAAAATGAGAATATGACGTAATCGATTCTTCCAAAATTAATTAGTGAATAAAAAGTGTGCACAAAAAAAAAATTATATTCAAAGGATGCCTAGCCGCATTGATGAAATAACGAGTTTCATGACCAAAAAAAAAAAAAAAAAGAAATGTTGGGATGAGTTTTTTGGACCAGAATTTTTCTTATTTTAAGGTTATAAAAAGGTTTATTGGAGGATTGACCATTATACATAAAGAAACGGATGCTATAATATTCGCAATTAGTTAGATTGCATAATTTTGTGAAAATCGAATGAAATTATCCCAAACTCACATGTATGTTAATTAGGGATGAGCATGGCTCTAAGGTAGATCCCTGAAACTTGAAATCGAACCGGTGAAGATCTATCCAGGTTTTGAGTTCAAAAAATCGGAGAATATGTCCCGACGAGAAAATTTCAAGTTCTAGGTAGATGGAATTAGGAACCCGAAACATGTAATGCAACTTGTAACAAGTGTTTGTGTTTTTCTTGGTATATCTCTTCGAACGATCCAACGATATTTCATCTTGTCCGATAATGAGTGTGTAATTCGGAATCACTCACTCGAACTTCTATGCTCGATGATATTTATGACCGATACTTTTATTTTTTTAATATTTCATACTTATTCGTTTGTCTAAATATGAGTTATGATCAATGAATTATACTAGTAAATGATGGTCATTAAATGTAATAATTCACTACAATCGTTTAGTTAAGAATATAGATAAAACCCGTATAGATCCTAGAACCGACCCTAAAACCTATAATAGGGTAAGTTTCATGTTACAAAACATGTAAGTTAGGTTTTAGGTTCCAAAAAATGATGGCCCTATTCGACGGGTAGGTTTCGGGTTTCAGATAGAATTTGTATAATACCCGAAATTACTCACCCTTGCTATTAACACAGCTTGTGTATATATGGTTTGAATATGATTTTTATAAGCCATTTTTTCAGAAGTTGAGAATCAATTTTCATTGGATTCGATGTGAATTTAATGAACATAAGGACGGTGCCATGCAATTCAAGTTTGTGTCAGCTCAAGTTTTTTTTTTTTTTTTTTTTAACGACTTATCCAGAGCTAAGCCCCGACAAATTTCAAACACAATTGATTCACGATAATCCCAATTATCAAATTAAATATTTAGTTTGACTGTAGAAATTATATCATAGTATGGTATCCATAGCCCAATACAGAAAGAATAACATAACAAATATTAAAATCAATTTTGTAAAATTAATCTCCATTTTTTTGGACGACCTGTCTCAAACCGAAGCATCGACCAATCTCGAACAAAACCCGATAACTAAATTGTCAAATTTTATTCAGCAGATTGGTTATAGAGCTTAAAACACCATAGTGTATCCATAATCCATCATAAAAGAAATGATAGAATGGACGTCGAATCTACTTAAAAGTTTTAATCTTGATGTTTAAGAGAATTCGAAGCGTGGATTATTCGCAAATCAAACTCAAATCTCGATCTGTCCGAATTATTGGATTTAACTCGACCATGAAAATTATATTATTTTGCGGTACCCTTTAATAGACCGAATAATATAACAGATTTACAAAAATTAGTTTTTGTTCAGTGAAGAAAAAACAAGATTTGATGACTTATGGGCTGTCCTAACATACTCAATGGGGGTTGTGCAATAATGCGTACAGCAAGAGTTTCAAAAATTCGATTTTTATTTTAAATCCGAGATATTAAGTTTTTTTTTGTCTTTGAGTATTCGGATCCTCCGATCCGTCATCCATCCGCCCTATTTCCTTGCTCTTCCGACAGATCCCTCTCGGTATTTTTCCTACTCCTTGCAAATCTCCACCTCATTACTGGATCGGTTAACGCAGCTTTAATGGAGTTTTGATTGCCCACACGCCCATTAAGGTACTGAGGAAGATTCCTTTCTTTCGTTTCTCTTTTCTTTTGGGTTTTTCCAGAAAAATGTTCTTGCGTTTGTCTATGATTTGACATTTGAAGCGTCGGCTCGAACGATTCTCGAAGTCCGTCATCTGTTCTCGGTTTACTTCGTTAGTGGGCGTCGCATTTTTCAGAGGGCTGCGTGTTGTTAAGAGAAGATCAATGCGAAATGAATGCAAGTGATCCTCAGAAAATGTCCCCATTTTGCATTTTTGAGGTTTGCCGGTTCAATCTTTAGTGGGTTTTGTTTTCTTGTTTTTTTTTGGCGGATTTGAGTGGAAAAGATCTGGTATTTTGTGCTTGTTCGCTCGAGTCCTCTTTTAAGCTCGTGTTTTTGTACCTTTTCTGTGTCGATAATCCCAATTTTCTGAGGTTGGCTTGCGATTTGGTTTTGTGGGTGTTGGCTAGTGGTCACGTAATGTGCTTTTAGCTGCTCAGAGAACTCACGAAGTGCATATGGAATCTTATCTGGGTGTTTGCTTTTTGCTGGTCAATGAAGAAAAAGCAACTGAGTTTTGAAAGAAAGTAAGGGTTGGAAAATTCGATTAATATAGATCATTCTAATTTCTATCTAGTAGAGGTGTTAATCGGAGTTCCTCGTGATGTAGATTTCTTTGCACTCTGGCAGTTTGTCATGTTCTATGGGTTCTTAATCAGAGACATTCTTTGAGTTATGTGCAGTTGCATTATCTCACTTCTTGCTTTTCTGGTGTTTAAAGTTCCTTTTGAATATTCTGTACTATACGTAAGTTGGAAGTTCGAACTTATAGTCAGTTTAGTGGCAATTCTTCCGCACTAATATTCTGCTGAATTTCCACTCGATGTTCGAGTAGGGTTCTGTTTTGCTTATTTCTGAGAGTATTTATGACTTAATAATCTGTACAGGGGGGATCGGTTATTTTCATTTGTTTGAGAATCCACTTGACATATGAGCTGACATTTTATGTTCTGTTGTCCTTAGAGTGTATAACACAATGGATTATGAGGATGTCATACCTTCTAATGGGTTTGAGTCAGTTCATCAAAATGGCATGCGTGGGCAAATTTTGAACAACAGAGAGGATGCTATTGCTGTGATCGATGCCAATGTCGTTGCAGAAACTGCAGATCTTGTTGCAATAGAGGCGAGCTTACATGAATTTAAGTTGGATGGCAGTGGCAATGACAACAATTTTTCTCCTGGCTGTGCAAGAGAGATTGATGGATCAAAAACCCATAAGGTGGACTAGTTCAATAAGCTTAAGATACTTCAATATACAACTTGATATCTCATTCTGATACGCATGACCTCACAGGATGTTGAAGCAGTTACTGGGGATAACTTGAAAAATTCTGGACCTCAGAAGATTGAGGGCAAGAAAATCAATGGGAAGCTGCCAAATACCAAAGTTACTTCAACAATTGGAGCAAGGAAGAGTAAGGATGGAAAGAATCTGGAAGCTGTTGGCATGAGTTCACGTACAAAACAACCTGCTGTAAGTCAATCATTTAATGAGAGAAAAACTCAATCTAAGGTAATTCTCATTGTTGTCGTGATGTCATTTTTGTTTTCCTTTTTTGTGTGTCTACTGTTCAATGTCATGGTTCTTAGTCATTCATGTCATTGTTTTTGTGCCTTATCTTTATCTTTTGCTGTTTTTCTGTTAGTCATTCATGTCATTGTTTTTGTTCCTTATCTTTATCTTTTGCTGTTTTTCTGCTTCCAACAGCATGGTGGAAAATCTGATGCAGCATCGTCGGAAAGCTTTACGTAGGTCTATCTAACCTGTACAGTTGTATCTCTAGTGTAGTAGAGTAGTTAACCATTCGTGAACTTGTGATGCTCACGTTGTTATCATTATGAAAATTCTTGGATGCTTACCAGTTTTTGCCAATGGCTTTGTTTCCTTTTAATGTAGAACTGGATTTCCTTGTTTTCTGTCAAATCATGGGAATCGTATTATTTGGCTTCCTCTGAACGGTGATTTGCTGTATATGCAGAGAGAAGACAAAAATTAAGCCCTCGAAAAAAGGATCTCTTGATAAACCAGAGGCCGATGCTCAATCTTCTTCTTATCCTTTTTATCACTGGATATATATATTTTCCAAAGCAGTAGAATGAGGTCATGTGAAATTTTTCCAAGTGGTCATAACGTACAGACAGTTTTCAAATCTGTTTAACCTTGACTATACAATAGAAGTCCCACAGCAGGAGATTCAAAACCATGCAGAGTTGGTGCACTTCCAAATTACGGGTTCAGTTTTAGGTGTGATCAGCGGGCTGAGAAACGAAAAGAGGTTTGTTTCCGATTGTAAACCTTATGAGCATTTTCTGTGGTTTACTGCAGCAAGATCTGAGTAATCGATATAGTTTTTCAATCATGACATTTGGCAGTTCTATACTAAGCTCGAGGAGAAGATTCATGCTAAGGAAATTGAGAGGACTACATTGCAAGAAAAATCCAAGGTCATAATTGCAATTGCTAGCAGTTGTTATGGAACGTGGATATTTAAGTTACTTATATAATCACTTTGTTTGAGGTTGTCTTTTGTTTCTTCCTCTAGGAATCTCAAGAAGCCGAAATTAAGATGCTCAGGAAGAGTTTGACATTTAAAGCTACACCGATGCCGAGCTTCTATCAAGAACCTCCTCCAGCAAAGGCAGAACTAAAGAAGGTTTCTTTTTCGCCCTTTCTCATGAATGCCACTAGGTGGAAGCATTTCTTTTGTTGTTATTGCAAGTGCCAGAACATTTATCACTGGCTCTCTTCATTTTGAAATACATGTCCTGTCGAGAGGTTGGCGTTTTTCTCCTCATGTCCTACATTGGAGATAGATAGATAGATAGATATATATATATTTTTTTATTCCATTTGCGATCGATCTTCTCATCCCACCTCTCAAATCCCCCCTTCCCCATCTTCCTAGCAAAGCATTAGTATCATGTTGCTACTTTTTCATAATTTTCGCCGATTATTGCATTTTTATAGTATGTGCTGCAATCATTTTGTTAGCTGCAATTGATTTCATCACCCATCCATTTAACTCTCAATATTGCAAAATGATTCAGGTACCACCAACAAGGGCCAAGTCTCCCAAGCTCGGTCGAAGGAAGACCTCCAATGCGGATGAATCTGAAGAAAATGGCAGCGGTGCAAGCCGGCGGTCCGGCCGCTTGAGCCTGGATGAGAAGGTGTTTCACGACAACCCTCCCAAAGGACCTTCTCCTGCAAATTCTAAGAAGCCGCTTAGAAAGTCACTTCCTAAACTGCCTTCTGAAAAGACCACTTCGTCAGGTGGGATGGCTAAAACTGCGAAAGCAAAAGATGCAGAGGGAATGAACTTGTCAAGCACAAGAATGGAGGGAAAGCTCGACACTTTAACTGAGATGTGTGAAGCTGCTGCTGACAATCAAGGGCAGAAAGCAATTCCTACTGCCGAATCGAATGCAATGCATGTTCACTCAGAAACCATGCCGCCAGTCCAGGAGGAGCAACCCAAGCCCACCTTTGTGGAGGAACCATAGATTCTGAGACATGGGAAGGACAATGTAGAAGTGGTGCGGACAAAAGTCAGAGAGGTATGAGAATCAGATTGTACTATAAGAACGGGTGGAGAATTTTCTTTTTATGGAAGATCACACCTTTGTGTTCACAGCAGACTTGGGTTGCTTCGTCTGTGTTTCTAAGGATTGCTTCTTCTTGATAGAATCTTCACTAGGCCCTTCTTTTTTCCTTAAGTCACTATATTACACCTTATGTGCCAATTTATAGTACTGTAGCATTTTCCGTTTGTTACTCTTCTTGCCAATGTCTGATAAATTTTTGGGACAATGGTCACTAAAATGTCAACCGAAATTTTCATTTGAAGCATTTTTTTAGTCCAGCTCGGTCTGTCAGTTGAGCTAGGATGGATATGCAATGCGACAACCTCTTGGCTATGTGAGTTGGTCATTACATGCTAATGCTTGTTTTTGTTGTAACTGAAATCATGTTAAAAGGATTGCTTTGAGAGGCACACTAAAGGCTTATTTGAAGTGCTGAAATCCTTAAATACTTCCAATGAAAGAAAAAAGGTGTTCGCTAATTGGTGAATATTGAACCACAAACTTTACTAGTTTCTTACCAAATGTTGAATAGTGAACTGCACTCTATGCCATTCAATAAGTGTTTCTATATCGGTTTTACGTTTAACCTATGTTGCTATAGTCAATGGCATATCTTGCTGATAGGTTCTTGCTATTCAAAGTAATGAGGATAGAATTCATTGTGATTTACTTACTACTGCAACTCTTATCCTTTTCTTCGGGGTGCTTGGGGAGAATGGATTTGCTTCAAATATGTCTGAACCTATGACTACCATACAAAAGTTGCGAGTGAAGTGCACTTTCTTGATTGGTAAAACCCCACTGGAGGTCTTCTAGTCTATGTTAATTTGTCAAAATCCATCGTTGGAAAAGAGTCATGTCTCTCTTGTCCCTTATACCGACCTAATCAGCAAATACACACAGAATTGCCTGTGCACCTATTCCCATTCCTGTCCAAGGATCATGGTATCTTGCAATTTGGAGATTTCACCTAAGCTATCTTTGGGTGTCAGAAGCTGCTATTTTGAAGCTGAATGTATTGTTCCATTTTCTCTCATTTTATGCATATTGTTGATACTGCCCATCCATTTTTTTATACTCAATTGTTGATAGGACATTTTTTCCCCTTAATTGAATCTTGTCCTCTGGAGTTAGCTGAAACCATGCATTAGGGTCAGTTGAAGCATGCTTGGCCTCTCTCTCTCTTTGTTCTCATCAAAGCAAGGAATATTCCCTCATGACATTCAAGAGGAACAGGTCACAACAAAGCCTCACGAAAAGTTTTACTTAATTGAGAAAACAAGACTGAACCATAGTACAAGACAGGAATAGGGGAACAAACAAAAAGGGGTCTCTCTCTGTCTCCTTTTCTTCTTATTGTCTCTATGGCTTGAAGTATCCAAGGAGACATGTTGCTTTGAGACGTCATGAAATGCTTCCATGAAAGAACATGCAGGGGTAGGCTTATCCTTAGGAGATTCTTTTTTCATTGTTTGCACCATTTCTTAACCAGATTAAACCAAGAAAAAGCATTTTCCTAGAGAACTTTTATCCAGAAAACCTTCCCTGAATTTATTTATTTTCCTAGTCCTTCCAATCTGGAAGAGTTTTACAAGCATGTTGGGAGAGGTGAAAGAGGGGAATGCTGGATGGTTGTAATTAGAAGAGTTAAAATGGCTCTTAAGCAGCATTTAGATTACAATTAGTACGAGGGTGATCAGTTGAGCAATTAGATAGGCAAGTTTCACTAGTGTTAAATCCTTCTTCTTCCTCTGCCTCACGATCAGGATCACGACCACCGCCACCACCAGCATCATCATCTTCCTCTTCTTCTCCAGCATCCCACAGGAATCGGGCATACGAAGCGAGAACATAACTGCAACCGGAAAACCGAAAAACACGGTCCTTAGCTATGTTTTGAGAACAAATTTCAGGGATCATTGCCGCATTTATCGATACCAAGCATGAACAGACAGATTTCCATTGCATATGCTTGTAATTTTACCAGTCGCCAGGAGCAGATTGAACAGCTTGATCGAAATAGCTCCGAGCACGAGGGCCATCTTTGTGTGTAGTCCATATCAAATCCGCATAGAGAGATAAAACATCACCATCGCCATCTTTTGGCTTATCACTCCTTTTGGCTAATATTGCTCTTTCGCAGTACTCCTCTGCTTTCTCTGTATCCCTCTGTACCTAAAAAGAAGAATTCACATCCATGCATATTAGATTTTAAATCAACAAGCTATTTTGACAGCGAAACCCGTAAAAAAACGCGATGCACTTAAAAGTTCCGATTATGCGAATCCTATCTAATTTTCGTATGCACTTAAAAATTCGAGATAATTTAGAAAGTGCGCGAAGCAAGATGAATTTAGGAATTATAATGACAACACCATACAAATTACAAATAAGAAATTATACAGATTACCAGAATTAGTACCTCTTTCAAGAACCTTGCATAATTTCCTAGAAGAAGAGCATCGCCAGGATGAGCTTTGATCATCCTCTGATAGTACCCATCCAGGCTCTCACTCCCTTGTCCCCAATCTCCACACCTGTCTCTCCCTCCATCCCCACCTCCGCCTCCGCCGCTCCCCATGCCGCCGCCCACCCGAACACTGCACTTTTCATCCACCAGCGCCTCACTCAACCCAGAACAGCTCCACATGCTCTGAAGCGGCGACGCCTCGTCACAAACCTGATCCGCGCCGTATCTCTCCTCTTCTTCTTTTTGCTCTCCATCTTTCGGCTCTTGTGTCAGAACCCCTTTCCAGGAAAGTCTCTTCTTTGGCTTGAGCAGCTCTCTCACATCTTTTGCCGACGACGTCATGGACGTCTTCTTCTCCTCCATGTCGGATAAAGCGGAGGAAGAGGAGAGATTCAGGGAAAAGGGTCGGCTTGTTGGGATCCGGAAGGTCAATTCGGGTTCGGACGACGTCCGATGAATGCATGATGATCGTCTGAGAATGGGAGCGGACGTGCTCCTCAGAAGCATATTCTTGACTCTTTCTGGTTTCTTTCAACTTAACCCTTTCTCCCTGGGGTTTTTCCACAGAGAGAGAGAGAGAGAGAGTAAAAGGCTCCGATCTCTCTGTCTGACATTGCGTTAACTGAGAGACAGGCGCTTTTATATGGTTCTACGCAAGACATGCCAACGAAAACAAATCCTTCACAGTTAAAATACAACCTCCTTCCTCCTTTCAAGATCCACGGGAGAAATCTTCATTGCATGTAAGAAAAAGCATTGTAAATTTTCCATTCGACATGAAGACGAATCAATTCTACGCCGCCGTGAATTAGTCGAAACCCTTCAAGTCGAGTTAAGGTCGAGTCGATCATGTTGTTGTCGCGATAAATCATTGACCCCTTCGCTTGTGGTAGTTTGAGTTGCGAAGATTGAGCTGCGAAAAGTAACTTCATTTGAGTATTTGTCGTGTATGTGTGAAAAAAAAAAACACAATGCAAATCTTTATACTCTCTTTTCAAAACGATGATTCCCAAGACTTACCAACTTCTACGAGAGAAATAACTGACTGTATTAATATTGGTAGCGACACCACCCACAGAACTTAAAAGAACTTAAAGGAGCATGAGTCATATATTCCATAGAACGCCGTTCCTGCCAACTACCGAGGGCTGTATTGTCTTTTTTCAGCCTACTCAAGTCCAATTCGGGCGCCTCCTCACAAAGGAAGTCCCATGACCAGGCCTGGGCGACTGTTTAGACAAAAAACACAAGTCTCGACAAAGTCATAAGATCATGTACGGGGACTGATGCTTACCCGGTCCCACTAAAGGCACAAAGAGAGAAGGTAAGTTGTTAAGAGGTCGGTAATTTACCCTATGGTAGACGATAGTGGTTCGAATTCGCTTATCTCCAACTCGTGAGCTTGGCCAATATTTTTCTCCATGAAACCGAGACGATTACCTTTGAGAAAATTCCAATAATAGTGGAGGCCTTTGCTGGTGATCCGGACCGTATCCCTCTCAATCTATTAAACTAGAGTATTATATGATGGGGAAATTATTGGCCGTTAGATAGTCAATCCAGTGGCAGACGGAAAAGGTACAGCATTGGCAAACGTGACTATATATGCACTTGCTTGGATTAACCACTCGTTTATTTAAAAGTTTTATTATTTGTTTTTCAATATATTTTTATCCAAAGTTGTACCGTATTTTCCACATGATGGATTTGATCTAACTACTAAAGTTATGTGGGAGATACAAATTATAAGATGACCGAAAGCAATTAAGCTCAGTGTAGATGTTTCAAAACGGGCACCATTTGATGAGAAAAAACAAGGGTAAAAGTGGATTACTAGTATATTAAAATTCGTCTTGCAGATGCAATCGGGATTTTAAAGCTTTCGGATGGTGCAATTACGCTTTTGAAACTTGTCGAATTGATGCAATTAAGCGATTCCTTTGATTTCGTCCAATTGAAGCGACGGAGGATATTGATATTGTATTTTTCCATGAGGTTTCGAGTTTAGAAAAAATAATAGTTTAGAAGATACCCTAATGCACTTTGACAAGGTTGGAATCAAAGGTGATTTCAATTGAGAATCCGAAAGATGCCAAGCTTCTCGCGAGCTGTCCACTCGATGCCCTTGCCAAGTAGAATGTAACATTTTCCTCGTCGCCATAAAGCAATGTCTTGACATTAGCACGCTCGACCGGCTATGGTGGTCGCTTGAGGCCAATGAGTTCTTGACACCATGTTTTCTGAGCCTTGTCCCTCTGATCCTGACGTGATGGGATCGTGGGACCGTGAAGCGAGCCGCTCCAAAGAGATGAGGGCAAGAGCACGAAAGATAAAGATAATGCCCCTCTTTCAACATCTCCATCTCTCTCTCTCTCTCTCACATTTCCTCGGCAATTACCACACTTTTGTTAATTCTGTCTCAAACCTTTTGATTTTGTCAATTTACTTGAGGTCGCCAGAGGCCTAGGCATCCCTCGTCTTTGCGTGGTGACCTCTGTCGATCATCGACAAGGCCCCGCGATGGCCGGCATAGAGAAAAGCGGGGGAAAAGAAAACAAGAAAAGAAAAACAAAAAAGAGGGAAATAGATAAATAAATAAATAATTCAAAAAATAATAAAATATTACTTTTCATTGTCTACGTCGGCGTCGGTATTACGCCACGTCACGAGTAACGATCGAGCAGCTCACGTCGGCGTAATAGATTTACGACTTTTTAGGATAATTTTCCCTCTTGATGAGATCGCGATTGCGCGAGCGTGAAGTGAGCCGCTCCAAAGGGATCAGGGCAAAAAGATAAAGGTAACGCCCCTGTTTCAACATATCTCTCTCTCCGTGTCACTCCCATACTTCCTTGGACTGCAATGGATTATAAACTTTAGAATGATGTTGCGTGCGACGAACGGGGGCAGACAACTTTGTCTTCTACTCTTCTCTCTCTCTCTCTCTCTCTCTCTCTCTCTCTCTCTCTCTCTTCATTTGAGAGACCGCTCAAAACATCTCCGCCTGTTTCCTTCGAAAATGGGTTCACAACATATTTAGACGACGTTTTGTATCGGTGGAATCAGATCGTCCGACGCGAGACTTGGCTACGATAGTCCTTACTTCCTTTGATAACGAGTGAGATCGCCGAGGTTAGAGCAGCGTAAGATAAGGCAAGGAGATGAAAAGTTTCCCTCGTCCTTGCATTCGCATGTGCACCGGGGCTCTATTTTTCATGATCAATAAACTTGGCAGGGCGAATCGCAGTCGAATGGAGAGGTACGAGAAACTAGGGGTGTCAAAAAAGCTAGGGCAAGACGGATCGGCCTGGCCCGAAAATTTACTTAATTTTCGGGCTGGGTTTGGGATTTGGTACTCGGGCCGGCCCGCCGCCCGAGTTTTTTTAACACCCACGTTTTCTTTTTAATTTATTTATTTTTATTTTTTCTTTTTATATTCTTTCATTTGATGGATTTGTTAATTGATTTTTATTCCAAAAAAAGAAAAAAATAATAAGAAAAAAAAATTCGGCCATAATCCGGCCCGACCGGACTCGGATCGGGCCGGGTTAAGCTCGGTACTATTCGGTTTGGGCCGGGCCGAGACCCCGCCTAATCCGGCCCGTTGACACCCCTACGAGAAACGCGCGATCGAGAAAGAAGAGGGTGTGCAAATCATGCGATCAATCACGCGTGAATCAATGTTGGGTAGTGGATTTCGGAAGCATCTGCTCGTGGTTTACACTGTTCTACATCGCGGCAATAGATCATGGCGTTTGCTGAAAATAGGTTTGGAATAGAAGGGCAACCGCCTGAAAATAGGTTTGGAACAGAATTCCGTTTGCTAAAACAATTATGATTTTCTACTTCGGGATAAATAACTAGAAATAGATTTGGAATAGAAATGAGAAGTAGAAATTTTCTATTTTTCTATTTCTAAAATAAAAACAAGAATTTTTCTTATCGCTCACTTCCCTCTCTCGGCATGTGGTCTCCCTCTCTCTAGTGTCCTTATAGTCGATAGTTGGTCACCGGTTGCCGGCCGAGGTCCGACGGTCAAGAACCGTAGAATTTTTATCTTTGTTATCAAATAAATTTCTATTTCGGAAAAAGAAATTTTGTGCCGTTATCTAACGCATTTCTCTATTCGGAAATTCGCCCACGGAATAGAAATAAACTAGAAATAGCTCCCGGAAACATAATAGTTATCATTCGCACCCTAAGTCGGAGAACTCAAATCATGAACCACATACTTTGCTTTTCTTTGACGCAGCATGGAATGAGTCGTTAGTTTGAACCCTTACTTTTGGTCTTGCCCTTGTGAAAAGATTATACTTTCCAAAGCTTGTCCTCCGACTTTAGTTTGATCATTGAAGTTTATTTGTGTCAATTTGCCACTACATTTTTCATGGGGAGAATTACAAAAAAAAGTCTTAAATTTATTGCAATTGAATTGGTCGGACGGACTGAATTGACACAAATACAAAAAATTTAAGATTCAATTACAAAAAAAAAATGCTTAGGACAAAATTCACATAATTACAATAAGTTTATGACTTTTCTCGGTAATTTTCCCCACTTTCATGGCACATATCAGTCTGCACTCGGACCCTAGTTATCATCATTTCGTCTCACAGTGAATCCCGTCACTTTGGAAACAAAATGGTGCAATGATTCATCAAATCGTTCGATCGAAATTGGGGATAGACATTAGTTTATTAACCTCCACCTTCCTTCATACGCATTAGAAGTGACTAGATATGGAAAAAGATCATAGGCAAATCAATGGAAGTTTTTGAAATGTTCCAACATTAAGTGACTATATTTCAAATGAATGTTTTGCTAGTCTCGTTTCATCGGGTTGTCTCGCTTTTTACGGTCCATTTTGCCTTACAATTGATTTGTACAACTTCATGATTTTTATATATTATACGAGGCGACGCAACAAACGATAGTTAAACAGGAATTCGTTGATTTGCAAATATGCACTAGATGCACATGCCCATAGGTGCAATGATAGAGCGAAATCACTTTTCTATATCGTGTAAAATACGACAAAAAACTATATAATTGCAAATATGCACTAGGTTGCATTAATTTGACATGTTTTAAGATTTGATTGTACATTTTGAAAGTTTTAGGACTTAATTGCAATTTTGTGACAAGTTTGATTGCACATTTTGAAAGTTTTAGGACTCAATTACACTTTCGTGATAAGTTTTAGGGCTTTTAGTACATTTATCTTTTTATTATTATTATTTCTAATGTAGTATATAATTCCTCTTTAATCTTTTCCCCTTTCTCTTCCCCCCTTTTTTAAATAAATTCCTATCACACCATGCAATGTCCTTTTGTCATTTTCAGTTTAAAGGTGTCAATTATGCTCCTTCCATTCTCTTGTGCACTTTATGGGTTAATCTCATACTTTAGTGACATTATAATGAATCATTACAGTCTACTTCTTCTTTGTCCAACACAATCTTATATATATTTTTTCATTTAAAACTAATTTAAAATTTGCTGATCAGATTATTGTGATAACTTTAAAACTTATTTTACGTTGAAAAAATAAATAGATAAAGTTCCGACAAAAGAAATAGATAACTCTATCATTTCGTAACCGTTTGCTTTTGTGTCGATCTATATAAGTTGATAAGAAAGCTCAGCAAAATAACATTCATGGTTAGGATATATGTCAAGATCAAAAAAATTTCAACAGCCTAATACCTTAATAAATTCCTAATTTTAGGTTTAGTCTCAATTTTATCTTGAACTTTTTTTTTTGTCTTGAAGAAACCCCTTAACTTTAGGCCATCTTCCAATTTTGCTCCAAACTTTTATTTCAAAAAATCCAACTTCAAGTTTGTTTGAAAAAATCACCAACTTGTTAATATAATCTCAAATATGCCCCCACTAAACCTTCCTCTAAAAAATCGTTGTTAGTTGTTTTTTCCTCTAAAGAGAGCATGCGAGTTGAATCTCGCACCTATGATATCAATGTCCCCATCCCAAAAGAGCCGCATGCCTATTAGCATGTTAGTTGTTTGATGTGACATTTTCACGTTGGTAACAAATGAACATCAACAATGTGACAGTGAAAAATTATCTCCAAAACTAATATGAGAATTAGGGAAATTTAGGAACTTTGGATAGAGGGCTAACGGAGGTAGATTTGAGGCTAGAATTGAAGTCGGTCATAATTTAGGAAAAAAGATAGCCCGAAGTAGGCTTGGGACAGGACTTAAGGTTGAGAAATTTTTTCTTTTTCTTTTCAGGAAACTGTGCCCGCCTTTTTTATGAAATTAAATATCATTATTAAAAATTGTAGTTCTATTTTTCACATCAATTAATTGGCAACCATCACCATCCAATGAATGCCTTGCCTAATTATTAAATAAGTATGAAACAAAATTATACACGATATCATCGCAAAATAATTAGACAATTTTCAGATGATTCGATATATATATATATATATTCATAGATTGCGCTTGTTTGGCTATATTGTAAGATTTAACCTCCTTATGCTAAGTCAGATCCAACGTGCAAACCTCGAGATGGGTTCAGTCGTTTAAAAGTAAAATCTTATCTTTTTTTTTTTTTTTTTTGTATTTAGACATTTACTAATATTTTATTATGGATTTTCGGTCAAATTGAGAAAAGAAAAGAAAAATAAATAAATAAAAGGCAAAATTCGTGTTCGAATTCGAATCCCAGTCCACAATGCTTTAAAAATCTTGAAACGAAGAAGGAAGAGCCCAAACACGCGGGAGGTCGGCTTCGTCGACGTCGTCGTCGTCTTCTTCTTCTTCTTCTTCTTCTTCGTCTTCCTTCAGGTTCAGTTCGTAGGGTTTTGATTCAGGTTCCTCCTCCTCCTCCTCCTCCTCATCCTCCGTTTCCTCTCGTCATACGGCGATCCAGATCGCCGGGCGAAATCTGCAACGCTCAATCGCGGGGCCGGCGGGGCGGTTTCGGTAACCCTGATTCGGCGCGGCTAATTGGTGCGGCCTCCGCCGCTTCCTTTTAGGCGAATTGATCCGCATGGCGCCCACGAGGAAGTCCAGGAGCGTGTACAAGCGATTCTCGAATTTAAATGAGGTTTCTCCGGATAAAGATGTCGGGAGCTCGAAGAGCAGTCGGAATCGGGTGAGTTGCGCAATCTGCTTCGGACTGCATTTTCTTGACGGAGGGGAAGAGTGAACTGAGGCTTGTTCGATTTTGACCTGTAGAGGCGCTCGGCCCTGCTGAGTTTCGTGTTAAGATTGCTCGCTTTTGTTGTGGTGAGTGCTGGATGATTTATGTGAAGGCGAGTTTACTGAAAAAGTTGCGTCTTTTCTGCAGAAGAAGAAATTGTCTGATCTGCTAGGGCCGCAGTGGAGCAAGGAAGAGCTTGAGCGCTTCTACGAAGCTTATAGGAAACATGGGAAAGACTGGAAGAAGGTATGCCATTTTCTGGTGCCTAGTTTATGTCGGCTCTTTGACGGTAATTTCTTCAGCTGGTCTCCAGTGGTTGTTGCATGTCTATCAGTTCCGCTTCTAATTTGATAGCAGTCAGTACAATGCTGGTGCCGCACAATGATAAAAGCCAAGGAGTCGATACACTACGTTGGGCTTGGCTGGTTTGGATTTGTTTGATGAGCTGTTGATGGTGCATTAATGTTGACCAGTACTCAAGTCCTCAAGCTAGGTAGTTTGGGCAGTCCCATTTCCTGTATGCCCCTCATATATATGTGAATGTTCAATATACCTGTCATTTCCTCGATTTGTTGGGTCTCTGCTGAACTTGTGAATGGGTCTGCTCCCTCTTCTACTCTATCACGCTCCTTTTACTGGTTGGTGGCAAAAGAATTCTGAGGTCGTGCAGTTACAGCACTTCTTTTATTTCTATAAGATTCTAGATGAGACTTTTCCTCTTTTAACTTATCATTCTCCATGTTTAGGTGGCTGCTGCTGTGCGTAACAGATCCGTTGACATGGTTGAGGCTCTCTACAATATGAACAGAGTAAGAACCTTCGTTTGTATTCATAATGGTTAGAGATGGATTTCTGTGTGCAAATATGATATCGATTAGAATTTCTACCATTTGTTGGAGGAATTCACTAGCTGCCTGGAGTGTCTTGGTGATATCTCATTAAAATATGTTTTTTGAGCAGTTGTTTATGTTGCTTTCAAGTCAGTATAATATGCATCAAGCCTTAAGTACCATATTGTGGAAATAATCACGAAGCATGCTAACAAATATCAGTCTCTCACCCAAATCGGCTGTTAATTGGGCATTCTTCTTTATCCCACTACTTTCATCTTCCACTTAAATTGTGTAATCATGCGGTTTAAACATCTTATTCTCTACTTAAAGCAGCGGAATGCTAACATGGTCAAACATGGGTATTGTGGAATGGAAGTCAGGACATGTTTTTGAGCATCTAATTTGCATTATTGCTGGCAAGATATTCTTTAACTGATTGCTTCTTCTTTTGGCTCTCTATTCTTTCTTGACTAAATGGTTGTAGCTTTTATTTCTCTCTTTGGTTTATGAATTCTCTCCTGCAGAACTATAAGGTCCAATATTGACATCTTAACTGTGAACTAGCTGTTTCTAGTTGATGAGTAAGAACATGTCCTGATAGAGTGTGTCTTGGTCGATTCTAAGTTATTTTTGCTCTACTTTCAGGCATATTTATCCCTTCCTGAGGGTACAGCTTCTGTGGTTGGTCTTGTAGCAATGATGACTGATCACTACAATGTTCTGGTACGTCTTGAATTGATGTTTCTTGTAGATGAGACATCATACTCTCCCCCTTTCTCTCTCTCTCTCTCTCTCTCTCTCTCTCTCTCTCTCTCTCTCTATGTATGTATATAACTTCTGGACTTCAGTATTGCCACATCTGTTTTGGGAGCTTCTTTCTGCTGATCTTGGCATTTAATCAATAAGAATATATATATATATATATATATATATATATATATATATATTTTTGCATCTTTGAATGCACACATTTCTAGATATTGGTCTTTCCTCTAGTCTTTTCCTAGAGATTATTTGGCATTTTCTTATATTATCGCATGGAAAACAAAGGATGGAGAAATTTAATGCGGGAGTGATGAGCATTTAAGACAAATGTCTATGTTCATTTTTGGATGACATGAATTTTCTCATGATAGTGGCCTCCCGCTAGATGCTTTGGAATTAAAAGCCTCGTATGTGTGAGGCACTTTTCCTGGCATGCTAACTAAATCTTCCTAGTTCATTTTAAATTGACAGGAGGGAAGTGATGAAGAGGAGAGCAATGACAGAACAGAAGTCAGAAACACACCGAAACGCAAGCGTGGTAAAGTTCAGCTAGGTGGTTCAAGAGAAGACCTGCATGCCAAAGCCGACTTATCTAATGATGGCTGTCTGTCATTATTAAAAAGAAGACGTGCTGATAGTGAGTCACCTCACCTTTATCCCAAAGGGGGTCTTGCTGCTTTTCTTTATTTTCTTTGTTCATTTCTTGGAATTTAGGCTGTCAAATTTCACGAATAGTTATCGTAAAATCCCTTCAAGAAGTCTGGTTTTGAGAATTCTTTTATTTTTATTTTTTGTATTTATTAAGTGAATTCAATATAGATCTTACTGTTCAGCTTGAATGCTTAATTCTAGTACATCTAACCATTAAACGAGTGGATTTTACTGAAGCTGTTTATGTGTTCCAGGCAGCGAACCACGTGTTGTTGGAAAAAGGACTCCTCGTTTTCCTGTTTCTTTCTTGTACAAGAAAGATGGCAGAGAAAATCATGTTTCACTGAGCAAGAGGGGCCGGAAGTCAGTGGTTGATGCCACAGATGATGATGTTGCACATGGAGCAGCATTAGTGCTAACTGCGGCTTCCCACAGGGGGGGCTCACCACAAGTTTCTCGAAGTCCTTATGGTAGAAAAGTGCAGTCAAAAGTATCACCTGTTCAGAGCTGGGAAAGGATGGTATTTCAGCTTTCATCTGGATGTTCTTCCACTTGCAGCTTTGTTCACTTGATATGTTTACAACTGTCTTTTTTTTTTTTTTTCATCTAGCATTCGCAATCGAATGCAGCCAAGCATGGTGATGCTCCTCTGGATGAAGAATGGCTGGAAGGGAGCATTGGCAGTAGGGGAACGGATAATGGAGACTATGAAAAGTATACAAGGTCCTTGATGGACATAGAAGGTGTTGGCACAGTAGAAGTTGGTCGGAAAGGGAAGAAATTCTATGGAAAGAAAGAGAAAGTTGAGGGCATGGAAGAGAAAGAGTTTGAAGATGGTGGCGGAGCTTGCAGTGGAACAGAAGAGGGAGGCAATGACAGTTCACTGAAGGGAAAAGTCAAGTTTGAAGTTTCAAATGAGAAAATAGAGCATTCTCATCAAACTCAGAGAAAGAGAAGCAAGAAGCTTTTCTTTGGAGGTGCTTCATCTGTTTCTTTTATGAATGCAACATGCTATTGCTGGCTTCCTTTTTTGTTCACTCTTTTACTTTTACCTTCACAAAGATAGTTGAAATCTGCATCTACGCCATTCTTTGCCTCGAGGTTTCTCCTCCTGAATGCGTAGTTGAAGTTTGCTAGTAGTATTCAACCTTTCTTTCTCCATTTTGTGATAGGAAGTGGCCATAATTTATTGAAATTTGGTCAGCTTGCAGTTTTACTTTGTAGTCATATTACATAATATAACTAACTTTTACCCAAAACTAGTCTGGAAATGCACCTAGAAATCTTTTCTGGTTTGTCGTAGTTATGTTAATCGTTAACTCGCAAAACAGCATTATAAATTGACTTTGAAATCTAGAGTTGATTTTTCTTAAGGTTTTCTTTATGGGTTTTTTTCTTTTTATTTCTTTCTTTTTGTATGTGTGTTTTTTTTTTTTTTTTTGGGGGGGGGGGTGGGGGAGGCTTCGAGGGTGACAATGTTATTGGAAACTTTTAAGCTGGTTTCGATGGATATCTGGTGAGCAGCTTCTAAAGATGGAAACATACATGTGACAAGTAGATAGTTGATCATTCTCTTTCATTTAGTCAATGAGACTACCGCTATCAGAATTTGGGAAGCTGTCCACTTTTCCTCTACGCTGCTTCTTTTATGTGCATTTATGCACTTGGTTGATGTTTGAAAGCATAATAGCTTATTGGTGGACCAGTGACTTGAAACATGCCAACAACAGAGCACCGTAAGAACCGTCCATTGTAGAACATTCTCCTAGACTAAAGTTTGAGTAACAATCGCAGGATAAAGGAACATAATGTGAACACTGAATCTTTTTTAATGCATTTGGCATCCTGGATGTGCTTTTGGGTAGGGGGGGCAATTCAATTCTCGACTTTGCATAAAAACACAACTCTAACACAATATGAACTTACTGGGAGAAATCTGTACATGACATGACAAAAATTGACATCCCTACTAGTCATTCATGAAAAGTTTAATACTGAATAGATCTTTGCAGCTTTTTATACTTTTCCAGATTTTCCGTTGCTGTCTGTCACTTATTATCTATTAAACAGCTGTGGTATTATATGCAGATGAAAGCTCTGATCTTGATGCTCTGCAGACATTGGCTGATTTGTCATTGATGATGCCAGTTTCCACCATGGAGTCAGGTTAGTCTTATAAATTTCTCGGCTTTTTATCCTGTATTTCACAGACACGGACATGCAGAACACAATTCTGAGTTTATTGGTGTGTTGTCTTATGCTCTCAATTGCTATTAGCGCAGCACTGCTGTTGCTATGGTTCTGTTCAATTTGCTGCCTTTTACTATTTTAGAATTTTCTGGCACAGAATCCTCTGTCCAGTTGAAGGAAGAGAAAACAACCCGGGATATAGATGATAAGTTTACTGTGCCTGAAGCCACATCTGCAGATCGTCAAAGAGATAAAGTCTTAGGGAAGGAGAAAACTTCTGCAGTTGACAGTAGAAAATCGAATCTTGCAAGGGCCTCAGCTATCAATTCTGATGCTATCTCCAAAGCAAAAGGGCAATTGCTGTCGAGCAACAAATCAGGGAAAAGAAAATCTAAGCCGATAGCATCTAAGGTGATCAGCTGGAATAACTAATTTGGGTGGTTTGATATATTGACTGAACTTATCCCCCAAAGCTTTCAGTGCTGCTCTTTTATTTCTGAAATGGTTTTTATCGGCTGCAGGTGATAAATGCTGAAGCTCATAACAATTTTCATCTAGGTGAATCTCTGAAAAATGAGGTGAGCTCATGATCTTTGATGCTCAATAACACTCTTATAAGTGGCTGTGACTATATTCTTTCCTGAATTGGGCCACCCTGGCAACCCTCTGATAAGTTGGGCTTTTCCACTTTTCTGGAATCTAAATAAATTATGTAGGTGTGTAGTCTAAAAATGAAAAGGATCTTACTTCTGTCTTTTCTATGATATTCTGAAAGGCAACAAAAAGTGTTTTAGTGTTCTTGGGCTAGGGAGGTGTCTGTAGGTTCTAGTACTCTCGCCATTACTTCGAAAGAGTAATTTCGTATCAAACAATCATGTACAGAGTTGTGAGGTTCTAATTTTTCGCATGGATAAGATATTAAACTTTTGTTCTACAGTATCCTATAACACTACTTGCTGAAAACTTAATTCTGCACCTTCCTGCGATTTTAACGCTCTTATATATCACTTATGAGAGAACTATTGCTGCAGTTCTGCAGTATAGAGCTCTCAAGTCGCGGTATCAAAATTAAAACTAATCCTAAGGGGCTCTTGTTCTGTGCTGTCGTGAAGAGAAAGTACAGGCCAATGTAATGGTGTTTGGTCGCGCTTAAAAAAAAGTATCATGCTTTTTGAATGGCACCGGGTTTATTTAATGAATCCAAATATATTGAATTGTCTGGTTGTTTTGCATGTATGTTACTTCTATGGTTGCGGAATTGTTGGTTTATCAACATTAGTGTGGTAACAAGTGTTTCTTGCCCTCTTCCTTTTTGCGATCAATTCAGTCAATTCTCCTTTGTGTATTCATGTTTTTATAGGCCTCAGCTGAGGAAGGAAAGACACTTGTGGGTCAACCATCTATGGGAGAGTTTAAATTAGCTTTTGCAAGAGAGTGTAGAGCGTCTCTTTCAAAAGCGAAGAAATCAGCTAAATCTGCACAGAACTCGTCTGATATTGATCAGAAAGGAAGGGAAACTGATTTGGTGGGGTTGATCAGTCAGGTTCCTGCTGAAAATCACGTCAATTTACCGACTAAATCAAGAAGTCGAAGAAAGAAAGATCTGCAGCAGGCACTTAAACCAAAAGAGATGAGTGGCTCCGATAGCACAATGAGGAATCGAATTGATAAACGTGGAATATATGTTCATGATAGAGCACTTTATTTAAAGGTGTTTCCCTTGTTATTTGCACATGGATTGCAATTTGACTCTTGAAGAGTTGATTCTGACATTAAACATTACTGGATTTGCAGGAGAAACTGTCGTCTTGCCTGTCATCCAATCTCGCTCGGAGGTGGTGTATTTTTGAATGGTTTTATAGTGCAATTGATTATCCGTGGTTTGCAAAGAGGGAGTTTGTCGATTACTTAAATCATGTCGGACTTGGGCACATTCCTAGGTTAACACGTGTTGAATGGAGTGTTATAAGAAGGTATATAAACTCAATACGAACACTGCTGCTCCCTTTTGTCTGTGAAATTTAAAGGATTGACAGATACTAATATTACACATATGGTCATGCAGCTCACTTGGCAAGCCTCGGAGATTTTCTGAAAATTTCCTACGTGAAGAGAGGAAGAAACTTGAACTATATCGTGAATCTGTGAGAAAGCACTATACTGAACTTCGCACTGGTGTTAGGGAAGGACTTCCCACAGACTTAGCCCGACCATTATCTGTTGGACAAAGAGTGATAGCCCTTCATCCGAAAACGAGAGAAGTTCATGATGGCAGTGTCCTCACTGTTGATCATGACAAGTGCAGGATTCAGTTTGATCGTCCTGATATCGGAGTTGAATTTGTGATGGTAACAACATTTTAACGATTCCTTTTTGTTAGTTCTCTATATAATCTATCTGGGGAATCTCCTGCACTCTTTTAGTTTGTAAAATTGCCTACATATTCATATTGGATAGAATCATAGTAGTGCACCTTGGATGTTATAGAAACTGAGGAGTTGAATTACTCTTTCTTCTAAGAAATAAATTAGCCAAATCTGCTGTTGCTTAAAGGTTTTGATTGAAGCCTCTATGGGATGTGCAAGGAGTTTTGGTTGTTTGCCAGAGCATTTATGCTTATTTTTCTCAAAAAACCTGAGATGTTTCTGACATAAGAAATTTTTTTCTCCTTTTCTTTACAAAGGGAATTCATTAAATCATAGAAAATATTCTGAAGGTTTCATGATTTTGGACATTGTAGGATCATTGTCAATTGATCTAAAAGTTTAAATTGCTAGATGAATGTGTGTTAATTTATTTGAGTACTAATAATGTTTCCCTTCAATAAGCCATCATCATGCATTATATGATGACATCAATGGGGTTTGTTACAGGATGTTGATTGCATGCCTCTAAATCCGCTGGATAACATGCCAGAGGCTCTTAGGAGACGGAGCCTCTTTGTTGACAAATTCCCTGTGATTTCTAAAGAACCTCAAATGGATGGCAATATATCTTTTGGAGGGGGCCTTCTTTATGATTCTACTGGGCATCTAGCAAATGTCCGGAGTCCCATAAGTAATTTGATGAAGCAATCGAAGGTGAGTGCCAATTGATGGTTTGTTGATATTTGGAAGTTCACCTTTCCTGGTAGGTTCCCTAGATCTTTACCTCCATATTTTCGAGTTGCTTCTTTTGAATTTTTCTTTCAAGACTGTTGGCTCCTATTCAATGAGGAATCAATGTGGCTGCTGTAGTGGTTCGGCTTTAAGCTGCTGGAAAGTGAGAAGCTGGGCCTTGGCTTATCTCATGTTCTTTTTAGTGGTCCAGCATCTTGTCCATATCAGTTATCTGACCACAGCATCTAGCGGCTTGTTTGAACGACTCTTTTCGAATATTGATATCTCTTGTTGGGTATTCTACACTCTTTTATGATATATGCTGGTCGCAGTTTACTACGGAACAAAAAACGGTTGCATCTTGGTTGTTTTGCCCTCTGTGGCAATATGCTTCATAAAATGATTCACATGATTTCTTTGTGTCTAATAGTGCATGAATGCATTTTCGTAAGCCTCTTTTTTTTGGCAATTTGCGTTTTGTTACTTAGTGGTACTATGTGGTGATACTGTGAGGTTGCTGCGAGCCTTCCGTATCAATTAATTTAAGGGTGATTAGGAATGATTAAGCTGAACTGATTTTCCATATCATCAGGACTCGAACCATGCAATTTTTCAAGGCAAAGTAGCTGCTCCAGGTGTGGTCAGTACCCAACAGACTTTCTGTAGCCAGCCTTGCAGAACAGTGTATAGCCAGGCAAGAGAAGCTGATATTCGGGCTCTTTCTGACCTAACTCATGCTTTGGATAAGAAGGTGTGTCTTTATCTATTAAGCATTCACCACTTCACCAAGTTTAGCTTGAACTCTGTTTGGAGATTTTAATAATCCAGGTGCCTGACTAGGCAGTTTACTCAGAATAGCACATTAATCATCAGTTCAACTTTTTATGATGACTGTTTTATATGATCTTGCTGTTTGCGTGCTGTGCTCCAATCAGCATTCTGCAACCGCATATTTAGACCAGCTTTTGTCGCGTTATGTTGGGACTTATGGATTAGTATGCTACAGATAGAAATAATGCCAGTGCACAGAGATTGATCTCTCAGAGAGCTTACACATCTTTTTCTTTCCTTCCTCGGTGAATCATAGGAGGCATTGTTAATGGAGCTTAGAAACATGAATAATGATGTATTGGATGACCAAATTAACGGAGATGGCTCTCTTAAGGATTCTGAATCTTTCAAGAAGCATTACGCCACAGTACTTGTACAGCTAAAGGAAGCCGGTGGCCAGGCATGTGGCTTCCGTGAATTTTTGTATCACACCTGCACGCTTCTCTCTGAATCTGTCATTTTCTTCAAGTAGCAAGCTCTTTTTATCCTGACATTTTAATAGCAGTTAATGTCTGATACGCAGGCTTCTTCTGCTTTGGTTCATCTGAGGGAACGGAATACTTATCCAGGAAATCCGCTGCCTCCTTGGTTCAAGCCTCCAGTGAATTCTGGTGCTGCAATTGGCCTTCCCAGAGAACTTGATAAATACTTATATCCACATGAGTCAGGATGTAACGTTCATGAAATTGTGAAGGTTTCAAGATTGAAAGCACAGACGATGGTGGATAAAGCTATTCAGGTCTGAGGAGCATTTTCCGGCGCTCATGTACACATGCTTGCCTGCACGCCCACCCACCCACCCACTCACATGCGCACACACAAGATGAAATGATAGTGACCTAAAATATAAAGTGCGGGTATGCTCCAACAGCTGTAAAATATAGAATTGGTAATCTTGAGATGCATTGTCAAACTTCACTGGACTGTGGCTTCCTTATTTTTTATTCAAGGAGATGTTGGCGGTAAAGTGTGCCTTCTTTGTGGTTGCCTGTTAAAATAAGAAAAACAAGTGAACTTCCTGGTAGTTGTGCACATGTAAACTGTGTGGGTGTGTACTTCTCGGTATAGTGCGTGTCAGATCAGCTGTTGACTGATGCCCTATGGTGCTATCTCATTTCAGGCGATATCATCTCTGAAAGTGGGGGAAGATGCTTTTACAAGGATTGGAGAGGCTCTTGATTCGATAAATGACCAACAGCTGACTTCTGACGTCAAGTTATCAGGTGTCACATCCCCAGAGAAGGTCAATGGCAGCTTGGTTCCTAACAATCAGTCAAATGCCTGCCCATCCGAGACCAAGCAGCTGTCTGGTTCAAAACCTTGTACAACTGATGCTGACAAGATTGAGACTCAGATACCAGCTGAGCTGATCACTTCGTGCGTCGCTACTTTGCTCATGATACAGGTGAGGTCTAAAAGATCAAATGTCTCATGTGCTTCAATGATCCGTTGAAGCAAAGAGCAGCTGAAGACAATTTAAATATTTCAAAAGAACCAGTTGCAAGTTGCGATTGTTCGCTTTGGCTTACTCTGTCCTTTTTGGGAAAAGTGAATATCCATCGTGTCAACTTAATTGTTACTAGCTAAAATTACTCAAAATTTAAAATGAAGCAGCATTGTTGGGAAAATAGAATGCTATGGAACAACCAATGTCGCACAATTCACATGAATGCCTATGTTTTAACTCATGGTGCTTTCCTTATGTCTCTTGTAAAGCAAAGCTACTCTCTCTTAATTGTTCCTTCCTGTGATATCCTGCTTTGCTAACAAGTTTGATGTTCCAATGAGCAGACGTGTACGGACCGACACTATCCTCCAGCTGATGTGGCCCAAATACTTGATTCTGCTGTTACGAGTTTGCACCCTTGTTGCCCCCAGAACCTCCCGCTTTACCGGGAGATTCAGATGTCCATGGGCAGACTGAAGACACAGATGTTAGCTCTAGTGCCGACCCAAATCTGATTTCTCCATCTTTGGGTCCATTGAAGTTGGGTAATGTATATAAATACCGCCAGAACAATCCGGTTCACCTTCACCACATTCTGTATCTGATTGGTCCGTGCTATCAATGAAGCCAACTGTATTATCTTCGCCGGGGTGTATACTGTGTCTGATTAGTGTTCTTTTTACTCAGTCCTCGGTTTTCTTCTCGTTCCCTGCCAGCGCTGTAGTTCCCATTTCTTAAATAAACGTTGGTAGGTTTGTCATGATAACCCACCTAGTTGGAAAATAATATAACCTGTTGTCCCGAATTTCTTCTCTATATCTGATGAGCTCAGAATTTCTGGAGTGACTCAAGTGTGCCTGATGAGAGGGCTTATAGGACTGAAAAGACGTGCTTTTTACGTGGTTTCCTGTTCTCTGGCTTCCGTGAGCCCCTTGATAATATGCAACGGCTTGGATTATAGTGGCATCAACCTTGTTGGGAAAGCGATTGAATTGAAAATCTTAAGCATGTGGCGATTAATCGTTTTGGTTAAATCGAGATACCAATCAAGATAGTTCTCGAATTGTGAAGCTAGAATTGAATTGCAGGATGTCCAAAATAATTGAAATGATAATTCTTGACATGGAATTGTGTGACATGATTTCTTGTTCTTTGTTTGCTTCTTTGAGCCTCTTGATAATATGTGACCACCCAAATTATAGTGGCATCAACCTTGTTGTGAAAACGATTGAATTGAAAATCTTAAGCATGTGGCGATTAGTCGTGGTGGTTAAATCGAAATACCAATCGGGATAGATCTCAAATCGTGAAGCTATGATTGAATCGTGGGATGCGTCCAAAATAACTGAAAAATGATAATTCTTGACATGAAATTGTGTGACATGATTTCCTGTTCTTCTGTTGCTTCTTTGAGCCTCTTGATAATATGCGACCACCCGGATTATAGTGGCATCAACCTTATTGTGAAAGCGGTTGAATTGAAAATCTTAAGCATGTGGCGATTAGCCATGGTGGTTAAATCGAAATACCAATCGGGAATAGATCTTGAATCGTGAAACTAGAATTGAATCACGGGATACGCCCAAAATAATTGAAAATGATAATTCTTGACATGAAATTGTGTGGCATGGTTTCCTGTTCTTCTTTTGTAACTTTTGTGAGCCTCTTGATAACATGTAACCACCCGGATTATAGTGGCATCAACTTTGTTGTGAAAGCGATTGAATTGAAAATCTTAAGCATATGATGATTAGTCGTGGTGGTTAAATCGAATCAAGATCGTGAAGTTAGAATTGAATCGAGGGATACATCCAAAATAACTGAAAATGATAATTCTTGACATGAAATTGTGTGATATGATTTCTTGTTCTTCTATTGCTTCTTTGAGCCTTTTGATAATATGCGACCACTTGGATTATAGTGGCATCAACCTTATTGTGAAAGCGATTGAATTGAAAATCTTAAGCATGTGGCGATTAGCCGTGGTGATTAAATCGAGATACCAATCGGGAATAGATATCGAATCGTGAAGCTAGAATTGAATCGCGGGATACGTCCAAAATAATTGAAAATGATAATTTTTTATATGAAATTGTGTGTGACATGTTTTTCTGTTCTTCTGTTGCTTCAGTGAGCCTCTTGATAAAATGCGACCACCATGCTTATAGTGGCATCAACCTTGTTGTGAAAGCTATTAAATTGAAAATCCTAAGCATGTGGCAATTAGTCGTGGTGGTTAAATCGAGATACTAATCGAGAATAGATCTCGAATCGTGAAGTAAGAATTGAATCGCGGGAGACGTCCAAAATAACTGAAAATGATCATTCTTAATATGGAATTGTGTAAGTAAGTACAAGTTTTGAATGACTAATCCTGAGCGCATGTTAAGTATATCATAATATAGTTGTAGCACATTATTTTTCTTTAAAAGAATTTGCATTCAGATATGAATCGAAAGTTTTATGTGCTGTGTCATTATATTATTGTGAAATTATAATAAATATAGTATGCACTAGGAAGTAAAATAGAACCTACCTTTTTTGGTAAGGAAAATACAACAAATTATGAATAGGAAAAATTGATGGGTGCATATCGGTAAATTTAGTCGTGAATCGATACCTTTTTTGGTAAATTTGCGATTCAACATTTTATAGATTTGCTACATGGTTGGATCTCAAAGTTGAATCGAATCGCAAGATATCAATAGCTATGTTGTCTTTAATTAGTAATTTTTCCAAAAGATTTCTTTACTTTTGAAACAGAGTAACTTATAAACTATTCATTAGTAACTTGTGTGTTCTTAGTAGACTCAGTCCGTGACCAATAGGACAAAACATTTCTGTGCAGGAGTCCAAGATATGATTTGTTGGTCTAAGATGGCGACACCTTCCCTACTTATTTAGCACAAGGAAAACGACATGTTGACCCCTCATCGCGATACAATATGTCCACATTATTCAGATCCTCCGGGCGAAATTCTGCTGTTCAAGGATTTCTTGGTTCCTAAACTTGAATGACCTTTCTCTCTGATCAATCCATACCCAGCACCATCAACAATCATCTCTCTTCCCAAACAAGGTTCATTAAATAAATTCATCCAACGCTAAGACCAGGCAGGAACAGCTAGAAGTCCCGCCCAGAGAAACAGTCTCTTCCTCATTTTGCCTTCTGCCATACCACTTGCAAATTTCATAGTGCAAATACACAAGGCAAGACCAAATTAACAAGTTTGATGAACAGTAATAAGTTCATCATATGGTTATGTTAGTACATGAGGCATTGCATTCCCAGCTCTGGATATGGACAGCTCCCCTAAGATTTCATTCTAAACATTGACAGGTGAACACAATTCATGCATAAGTCGCACAAACAGAAACAGCTCTCAAGCAGCACGAACTCACTGCCGTTTTACCAAAGAGAGTTCTTGGTTGAATTTGATGAGTACAATGAACGCAGAGAATTACACAGGTGAGGTCATATACAAAGACATCATTTATTCATTTCATTCAACGGTACGATAAAGCATTACAACACAAAGGTCGGGTGGTACAAATTCGAAACACTGCAATGCTGCTCACAAAAGAGTGACCCTGGAAAACTAGGCTTTGGTATAAAAAAACACCCTTCAAAAAGAAGTGTTGTAGCAGACTAACACTAAACAGTTAGACACCACAGCCAAAGCCTAAGGACACAGGAACTCACTCTCCAAACTGCCAAAATGACCATGATTCCAGTACTAACCCAACCTTTGAGGAAAACAGAGACCGGTCCGTCAAGTAGCGACTCCCCCAACAAGGGTTATCAAAAACACGACGGACTTCAAACACCAACAATCAACAGGCAACACAATGCAAGCAGACTAATGGCGAGAAAGCTCAGCACAAATATGACATGAAGCTGAGCTCAAACACCAGTCGCCAATCCCGACATCATCGAAAAAAAAAAACACGAACATGTAGACCTAAGAGAACCTGATTACTGTATCTCAGGAAAATCTGGCCGAACTTCGACACCCCCATTAGGAGCCAAAAAGCTAGGAACAGGTTGGAGAAACCCGCAAAAAAAAGGAGAGCATGCTCGGCCGAATCCCCTGGAAAAGGGACCAAGTTCCCAATGACACAAAGGCCCCATATCCTATGGACCCAAAAACTACACTGATGCTGCTACTCACAAGAGCCAACTCCAACTGTACTACAGAACTCTATGACCCATCCCACTCTGAGCACTTTTGACACTAACTCAGTGTGCGACTAGTCACCTTTGCTGCTTAATGAAGGATGTCACACCTCCAAAGCTGCTCCACAAGCAGGTCGACTGATTTTTTGCTGATTCCACTGCAGTGCTGGAGATTCAAACCTACAAGTGACTGACCCAATTTCCTCAAAGCAGGCAAGCACTTTGCTGAAATCTGAGTACAGCCAGATATAGAAAGTATCTGCAAATTGAGCTGGTCTGCATGAGCCAATGCAGCTATACCAAAATCTGTAACTGCACACAGAGAGACATCGAGGTCGTTCAGTAATGGACAATTTTCCGCAATTGCCACCAAGCTTGTGTTTCCAACCTTAAGACAACCCTCGAGATTTAGCACCTCAAGCGTCCAACCATGCATCTCAGCGATGGCTGAAACTGCTTTGTCAGTCAGATTAGTGCATCCACTTATGTTAATTTTCACGAGACCACCATCACAGTTCTCAAGCAGTGGCATGAAACCTGCATCTGTTACCCGTTGAAGGCCGCTCAGATCAACATGCTGCAGATTGGGGCACAACTTCGCCAGCATGACTAAGCTAACGTCACCAAACCCTGGACAGTGACGGATAGACAATGACCGCAGAGATTTGCAAGGAGCAAGCATTGGTGATCCCATATTTAAGTCCTTCATTCCCAAGCAGTGCACCAAGGTGAGATACTTCAACTTAACACCACAATTAGCGAGAACGGTGAAAAGCCCATATTGTGTGATCTGATGGCACTCCTCCAGTTGCAGCCTTTCAAGTGATAGGGCTGCCCTTGCAAAAGAGTCTAATCCACTGTCAGATAAGAATGCACATTTATGGATGCGAAGCTGCTCAAGATTTGGGCAGCCTTTGCCCAGCGCTTCAAGTCCCAAGTCTGTCATGCCTTGGCAAGATGTGACAGCAAAGGACCTCAATTTCTGCAAACCATGACCATTGCCCATGACCCAGAAGCCCCTTTCACTCACATTCTGAAGGTTGGCAAGGATCAAGTCAGTAACAGCCTTGCCATAGTGTCCAATAACAGCAAGAGACCAATCGGTCACATGGAGTGTCTGGAGCTTCACTTTTGTCAAGACACAAGATGCGTTAGAGAAGAGACTTGCAATGCCTTGATCTCCAACATGGGGACAGTTGTTGATAGAAATGGACCTCAGATTGCGGCAGCCATGACTGATAGCCTTAAGACCTTCATTCTGAATGGTTGAACAAGAGTCTATGCTTATATCAGTCAAGTTAGGACAGTTTTTTGCAAGGCAAATCAAAGCCTTGTCCGAAACTGCATTGCAATGGCGAAGTTCAAGCTTCTCAAGCTGCCGACAACCATTAGCAATCTCAATCAAACCTTCATCTCCAACGGAAGAAACATTCCAGATAGAAAGAACCTTGAGCGAAGGGCAGCCACGTGCAACAGCCCTCAAACCAAGATCTGTTACTCCACGTATAGAATTGTTTCCACGAATCAATAGCTTGCCTAGTCCCCCGTGACTAGAAGTTCCCACAGCAATAGCAGCAAGACGGACATCAGTGGCCTTTTTCCCTTCTAGGACCCTTGAGAGGTATCCATCATCCTTGATGATAGCAGGTTCATCCCCTGATATTTCTTCATTTTGACCCTTCATGTCCTCCAGCTTCAAAGGCAGGGTGGCTTTGTTGCAACATAGTTCGTCACCACGGATGTTGCTCATAAGCAGAAGCCAGCGCTTTGAAACACATGCACAGGCACTCCTCTCCTGGCCTGCAGGCAACCTTCTGAAGATCTCAAAGAGACACTCGTCTGGAAGAACATCAATCGAGGCCTGCTTTTTCTGCTTGAGCTGGTCTCCACTGAATACAAACGGGGCACTGACACGTGACCTCTTACAAGTAGGGAAAAAAACATCCACATGGCGACCAAGGGACAAAAAGACACTCGTTTCCTTGGGATTCGGGTAAAGTGACCCCCCAGGGCAAAAATCACCATCTCCTGCAAACATAGCACAAACCCAATCAGCCAAAATACTCAATGCTTACAAAAATCTGATACAAAATTGTTGATGACAATAACCAAAACCGACGAATCAAGCATCATAACAAGCTATTATAAGCACCGACATCTTCACACGAAAACTGAGCAGTTTACGGGCTGTAACCCTATGGTCAGAATTATTGCAACTGATTTTCACAAACTATTAATGATATAGAACGGATCTGCTCAACCCCCCCAAAAAAAAAAAAGGTTGAACGAATGATATTGATTTTGCGAGAAAGAGGACAAGAAAGAGCACAAGCCCACAAAAGGAATATATTCAAATTTCATATGTAGAACTGCTTTATCAGATCTATGAGAGAAAGCTAATCACACCAGAAACAAGTCAACCCCCTAAACTGAATCTGCCTCAAGTATGTCTACCCAAGCAATTATTTCCAAATCCAGCGCCATCAACAACAAAAGCAGCCACATCAACGGCAAGACCCATACGACCTACGATAGACATATCTGATCTAAACCCACATCCAGCTGGATTAAAAAGACAAAGACTCTAAGAGAAAGGACAGCATAGCAAAAAGCTAATCACAGTGCTTCCGAAGAATCAATCCGTGCTAAGTCTCCGAAAACACATCTGCTACAATTGTACTCGTGAAAAAGATTCCAAGAAAGAATTCCACCAGACAAAAGAAAAAAATGATTTTTCAGCAACTATCAACCCTCATATCAGCCAAACAGCCTAAAAAACGCAAAATTTCCACCAATCCGACGAAGAATCCAGCTAAGGAAAGGACAAAAAAAAAACAACTTCAATCCGCCAAAAACCAGGAAAACAAATAAAGGAGCTAAAAAGCCGAGGAAATTCGCAAAACTTTACCAGTGAACTCAAAGAGCCTCGACATCGGCGGCGCTCGGGAAACCCTGGGAGGTCAAATCGACACGGGAACGCGCCCGGAAACCCTCCGAAGAGAGCAAAAAAAGGCGAGACGAGACCCGATCGGGCGAGAAACGAGCGGCGCAAAGGCAGCGGGGGCACGGAAGCATGAGAGGCCGAAGGCCCGCGGCGATGGTGGCGGCGGCGGCGGCGGCGGCGGGGATCGCTTGAAACCCTATCAAATAGGGCAAAAAGAGAATGGCGGAGATAGAGGAAGGAGGAGAGGGAGAGAGAAAATGGGGGATGTAACCAGTGAAGACGGTGATTGTATATGCTTTCTTATCTTTGAGATTGCGCTGTGCGGGGAGCATCGAAGTTACGGTGCACGCGAGCACACCGGATTGCGACCCCCCAGGTGCAATGTATGGGGGCGAAAATGGGGCGTTTTCGAAAATTATATTTTCTGATTTTATGCGATTTTATTTTTTTTTAATTTGGGGGAAGCGATGTGGACATCATCAGAAGACAAATTCAGTGGGGGATGTTTGGATTCGGGGACAAGCAATTCCAGGCTTGGTTTGTTCTTTTTATTGGAAAACCTTTTTTTATTTATTTTCTTTTGAAAAGGTCATTGACCATTAAAAAACTTCTTCTGATATCGTCATCCTTAATTTAGCTCTCTCTATTTTTTTTTTTTTTTTTATCTCTTTGTTAATTTTGAGAAGTTGTGATGTTATTGAGTTTTTTCGGCAGTCCTACGGGATTAACGTCCTGTCTTCCAATATCACTAAGAAAAAATTTATATCTTATTATAAAATTCGGACGGATCGTGTGCTTTCGTTTTGAATCTTATTATTATAAAAACACATGTTTCACGTGCTTTTTGAATTGTGATTTGACAAGTTTATTCAGATTTCCATTATGTCGATACTATGCCGCCTTTAAAAGAGTTACAAAAGCGAATATGGACTCGAAAACGATTAAATTGTGATGACATCGTAACGCTTCGGCGCCCACACAGAAGCAAAAAGAGAGATTATCGAAGCAGTGTAAAGTGGAACCCCACCATCAAATAATTTGCACTCTTCTCGAAGATTTGAGGTAACGTGAAACGAATCCAGTCGTTCAACGTTGGCTTGTTGGGTTGACATCATGCTCTAAACGAGCACCGTCCGTTGACCGACCAAGAATCAAAAGGTTAGCAGCCCCTTCGTAAACATCAGCTCTAAAAGTGGCTTTAGGTTCGGTCCAACTTCAAGCCAAACACAGACATTACTACACTCCAGAGCTCTTGACTAGGAACAGGGACAATCTTATCCCGGATAAGAGCTCGTCTAGTCCTTAGTTTCTAGAGAGAGAGAGAGAGAGAGAGAGAGAGAGAGAGATAGATATGGAGTGATTCCTTTTGGACATTCCACTTGCCCTAATATATTGCCTTGGCTCTTGAGCTTCCATGAATTATGCATCTGAGCAATAAATAATCATTTCTTGCTGAAGTAGCTTGTACCTTCAATTTACTTTAGGATTAGATTATTCTAAACACAGTTCCTCCTAAATCCGATTTGGTAATTTTCTAATTACTTTTCCAGCTCATGCTGATCCAAGCTACACGTTTTTTTTTCTTTTTCCCTGTCTCCAGTCTCTATTGTGTTAACATTAACCACGCATGATCCCTGTGATTAAGTAGTTGATTTACCGATGTTGTCGCTAATGTGTGTAGCAAAAGAACAAAACTCACTAGGTGTCCATATCCAATCTATCGTATGTACGGGTGCGCAAGTGCGATGTGTACATGTACATACGAGGTATAGTTTATTAGGAATTTAGGATTTTTTTTTTCTTTTTTCGAGCAATGACTAAGGAAGACCCTCACCTTATGGGGGGACGGCTAGGACCCCAATTTGACTATTAATTGGAGAAGGGTACAATGGGAAGCTGACCAAGACTTGAAAACAAGAGATTGGAAAAAAAATATTAATTGTGATTTGATCGAGGGGCTTTGGTTTAATTAATGATCGACCCTTTTGTTGCCGGAAAAACCAATTGAAAAGCATCAACTTGGAGAGTTAAAAACGAAAGAAATGCATGGACAAACCGTAGATTAGGTAGGAAATAGTGGGGAGAACCGACCCACTTGAGCAATTATTGGCTAAATTAAGTAATTAACGATATATAATTGGCAACGGGTTTAGATAGATCTGCAATTATTTGGCCAAATCAAGTCATTATCTTGTTCTTTAATTTCCAAGCAGAAGTGGCATGCTCATGCAATTTCGAGAATGTGGGACATATGTTGGGGATGTTATCCACCAAATTACCAAACTTTAGCTCCTTAATCTATGTCACTGTTTTTATTTTTCATATGCCAAATGTCAATGTCACTCAACAAAAAAACCACACTTCAGCTGTAGCAAATCCCACGATTTTTCCTTTGGGGTCATGCTTGCAATTATAAGAAGTGAATACATGTGCAGCAGCCAGGTGGACAAGCTTCTCTCAGCAGATTAAGAAAGTCAAGAGTCATTAAACTTCATCTGCAAGATAGTCGGGGATTGAATCATCAAAATCAGAGTTCAACTGGTTTCACAGAACTCAGGACTACTGCATTTTCAAACATAGATAGCACAGTTTGGATCTCTATACACTATCCAAAAAGGTTCATTCCAATGTCCCCAATTTCCAGAATCCATCATAATTGATAAACACACAGTAGAAACAACTTAGAGTATAAAGTGGATACCCACTATAATTGGCAGAGTGGACTTGCAACCAAGAAACCCTTCTGAAAGACCCAACCATGGATCTCAAGCAGCCGATCGCTGCTTTCAGATACGGTCCGCAATGTACTTGGAAAGAGAGTTCATGGGCTTGGTGATGTCAAGGTTCCCACCTCCTTGGTTTCGAATCTTTATCCGAGCGAGGAAGTCAGCAGCAATCCAAGCAAAGCTTAACATCAAGGCGCTCGTACCTCCGTCATCATGTTCATGCAAGTCCACCGACTTCTTCACCCATTCTGGATGGTAGGTGACCTGGTACCAAGCCGATGCCTTTTGCTCATACAGCAAATTCCTCTCTTCATCACTCAATGACTCGGAATCCGAATCCAACGTTTCAAATATCTCTCGAAATTCTCTCCTTAATGCGGTGTAAGAGTGCTTGAGTCTCTCCTTCAGCTCCCCTTGCTTGCGGCTTGCATACTTTGGCATGGACCAAACATGACCGGTCACCAACTCTTCTTCATTGTTCACTTTGTACTGGCCCAGAAGCCCGCTCAGCTGCCCATCATAGGAGCACTTATGGTCCCAAGCTTTGGAAATGAAATCCACAGCACCCAGGACCTCGAGACTTGTATCATAGGGAATATCCTTAGGGTCGCAATTCAGTTCAGAGGAATTCAAATCCTCATCATAAGCATCTTTAATCTGACGGTAGAGTCTGCCCAAGATTTTATTTGATTTGTAGGTTTGGAATTCCTCTTTCCCCATGAAGTCTGGGTACTGCTTTGGTTTGAGATGGTAAGGCATAGTGACAAGCTTTCCAGTCTTGGGAAAATCAACAGCGGTGGCAGCCAACTCAGCCAATAGAATGCAGTTCTCATCCAGAGCCCCATGTTCGCTACGGTCAGCATGAACCACGTGCGCATTGCAGATTGCCCCCAGGTTCTCATTCAGAATGTGCTTAACAAAGAACTCTACGATATCCTGCAGAATTGAGCCACATCATGAGAAAGTGGGAGTCTTTCTGCAGCAAACTTACAGATCAGGCTTATCAAGTGCTAATAAAGAACTTTAAACATCTCTCAGTTCATATTTGACTGCCTAGTGTGGCACAAAGTGCTAAATCTGTGTCTTAAATTAACTACGCTGAGTGCATGTCGTAGTAAGTTTTAGCGTCCAAGGAAAATTAATCGGAAGATTGGTTTTAAAGATACTTTTACGACTCCCCAGATCAAAGCAACGCGAACTTCCAAATTGCAAGCATCTTCTAGAAATGAACCAGAAAGGGAGAAAATATAAGAGGCACTGTCAAACTTGGTCGGACAAGGTGGCAGAAAGAAAATGACCACAGTAAGTGAAAAAATGTTCATGCACACAACCTCCTGCTTTCTTTTATCTGTCCTTATGAAGGACACTGCAACAAGCCTCTTAAGATCCAATATGCCGCTAATTGTAAGAAAAGAAAATAAAACTAGACGCAAAAGATGCATTGCAAGAGTCACTGCTATTTGACCAAAAAAAAAAGAGTCGCCGCTATGTTAATTTAAGCATAATGAAAATAGATGTCACTGGTTCAAATGTCGATGCACAGCATTCCTAAATTGAAGTTGTTCCAATTCGACAAAGTCTAAATGCTTGTCAAAAACCACAGCTAAAAGACAATTACCTTCTGGGTGACATCACGGGGCAGCTTTTTCTCTTCTGCAGGATCATACTGCATGGGAGTCCAGCTCTTCTTACTCGGTGGAATGAGATTTTCTTCCCACGTGACAAAGTAGAGGTCCCCATCAAGGTCACTTCCTGAAGCTTCATTTGTGTGAGGCCTCTCCCCATTTTGAGGAAAAACAAGACAATCATACAAATGGTGTAACTCTGGAGCATCAACTGCTTGCAGAATCCTTACATCACCAGGGTGTAGACATGGATTTTTTGCTACTACAGCGTACCCTTTAACCACTTGTCGATTCTTTTTAGTCTCAGAGAACCTGGAGCCATGTTTTATGAAGCAGTTCTCCAGGGATGGACTAGACACTTGAATAAAGCACTGACCTTGTTCAAGAACTCCTAGCTCATCAAAACAGCCCATCAGCCACCTCCCAGAGGGAACGAATATTCTAGCCTTTTCCCTAAGGCCCCACAGTTGTGCTGCTCGTATGCACATGAGCATGCCCCTTAAATGAGGTTCTGACTGGGGCCTAAAACCAGCACTCAACATTATTGCGGCAATGTTTCCCTGCTCGGCACAGGAGGATGTAAGCACATCAAATGCCACTTCTGAGTCAACGAGCATCTGGTTCAATTTGAAAACCATTTTTTCCTGCATGTCCCAAAATACCTCATCTGGAACCTTCAATGTTGAAAGCAATGTCACAATCTGCCTATTTAGAAAGCCAGGCTGAAACCTGGTCCAGGAACATATTTCTAGGGTAGTGTGGTTTGACCGGAATTTGTTCATACTAGGCCTCAAAGAAAGTCGAAACCCATCACCTTTGCTTGGCCAGCAAGCTACCACACCTTTGTAACCGGCATAACGAATCTGATATGCAGAAGGCGTGTCCAGTTCCAGCTTCAGCTTCTCTGCTACTTCCCTGGCAAGATCAGGTGTTATTGTGCCGATTCCATCAGAGAAACAATAGCCATTCCTCTCAACATCTGGAAGATCATGATTTACTTTATTTTGTGGAACTTCCACAGTCGCATATGTGGATGAGAAGCACTGTCCCATCCGAGCAGCACATTTTGCAGTGTTCCTGTTATTAAACTTCCCCATCCACGCCTTGATCTTGTTCACATCAATTTCTTTGTCCTCAGCGAAAAACCAAGCAGACCGGTCCCTAAGTTGGTTTGATGAGAAAGCCAGAAATGAGTATTTCCGGCCGCAAAGATAAAACCCATCTGTCATTATCATCCTCACCCTTTTAAAAATTTTGGTCCTCTGGGAAAAGGGGACCGACTTGATACCCTTTAAGATGGTTGCAACGTAATAGCTGAGGACATTAGCGTTCATTGTCTGCAGGCCCTCATCCATAAAGGTCACCCTCAAGAACCTGTCAGCAACATCTTTATATTTCCGGAGCACCCTGTTGGACAGCTCAACTTCAGGTGGAAGACAATGCGCTTTAGTTGGAGTAACGGCAAGCCTCCTTATCTCAACAATGTCGTTCGACTCTTTCCGATTTTTAAGAAGTTTGGGATTCTTCAATAGCCATTCTTGAACAAGTTTCAGCGTCTTGTATGCATCAAACGCCGGGCGTTTGTAAGAGCAAATGTGCTTTAGTGCTGCAATGTTTACATCCTTTGGTTGGCTTTTCAGTAACTCAAAAAAACTCTCTGATAGCTGGTGTTGGCTGAACACGTTCTTGTGAATGACAGCATTCAGCAAGAACATGACATCGAAAGCTATCCCCTCCTGATGAACGGAGAAAAAGGCGTCCACCATAGGACTCCCAAAATTAGGCTCATCCCGGATCTTCAGGGGCCGTCTAGGGGATAATTCCTGCACTCTTCGTTCCCTAAGATAATCCATGGCCTTCTTCAACTTCAGTCCATGGCGTGGTGGAACTGCCACTCTGTAGGTATTACATCGACCGACAGCCCCACTAGCTGTGAAATCTGTAGTTCGAATCCAAGGATCCTCATCATCCAACAAGTCAAATGGAACCGTGTCTTCTACGTTGTCATTAGCAGTTCTATAATAGACACGAGGAGGTGAAGCCAGCTGCAAGAGTACAACAATTGATGACATTTCTCGGTACTGTTTGATCTCATTGATTTCCCTCACCAAGAACTCCATCTTAAAATCACAATTTATCACAGCATAGATGGACAGGTCCTTGAAAGAAAACGCTGTTTCCCTAGTGAAGCAGAACCTGCACATACTATCAAAAGGATCAACAAAAAAATTGACCCCAGTTGAAGGTCCTCTCCACCCTACCAGAAACCCTTCCGGCATAATCAAGGTTCCTATCTCTAGCTGCACCTCAGGCAACTTAAAAGGAATGGTAGTTCTCCTCCTTTGATTCATATGGAATGGACTCTCAGGTCCCAGGCTGACTTTCAAAGGTTTATTGTCCAAAAAGAGCCTATTGTTCCGTGAAAGCTCATGAGCTGAAGTTGCAGCTTCAGGCGAAGCAAAGTGCACAAAAGCATGCGGCTCCACCTCTCTATATTCATCCACTATCTGGATGGTGTCAAACCTTGTCACCTCAAAATCTGGATAAGAATCTGGGGGTGTCCAGGAAGTTTTCAACCTACATCTATAGACAATGCCAACTGCATCTTCCAAATACTCCACCAGCTCTTTTGCCGTCACATTTTGATCAAATCCACCGACGCTAACTTGAGTCACCACTGTGTCCTTCCTAGCTCCTTTTGACTCCATTGTTCCTCCAAACACACCGTTCTTGAAAATAGCTATGGATGTAGCTCTATTATCACCTGCAACAGTATCAAAATCCCAACCAAATCTCTTTTTCATACAATGTTATTCATGGAAAAAATCTCTCAGAGTGACATCATTGCAGTGAACTAATAAAAGATAAATGCGAAACATCCCAAGATGTAAGTTCCAGAACATGTCTATATAGGCCCGTTTGGTTCAACATTTGAGATGGCATTAAGGCCTTAAAGTCACTTGGCCAAATGCAATGTTGTTTGGCTATTCTTTTAAGTCACTTTGGGGAGATGATTGATTAATTCCAAGTCCTTTGGCCAAAGTACCTCTAGAGATACTTTGAATACGAAATGCAACTATTTTTTTTTTTAAATTTTGTCACATTTCGGTTGCCGCCGCCGCCCCGCCGTCGTCGCTGGCCGCAGCCGGTTGCCTATCACAGGCCTCCGCCGGTTGCCGGCCACGCTGCCGCCTTTTTCAAAAAAAAAAATACTTTACCAAGTTCATTTTTCACCAAATAACATTTCGTCAAAGTTACTTTTCAAATGTGTTTTAAAATACACTTTACCAAACACTATTTGCATTTTAAAAAGGTCTTTAGCCTAAAGGTATTTGCTATTCTCAAAGTCCCTTGGCCAAATCTAACCAAAGGCCATAGTGAGGTTCTTTGCGTTCTTTGCTCAAAAGACAGATAAGATATCATATCTAATAACACCAAACTGCATTCAGGTGAGGCATGAAAGATGGCAACTACGTTTACCAGCTAGTATATCGAGCGGAAAGGACGAGTTCACAGAATAGAACAAAGTTACGTAGAACAGTAGCTTTCAGTAGTAAAAGTGATACACAGAAATGGGAAAATGGAAGCTGTAAGCAAGGCGATAGTCTAAGATAAATCCCCAATGTCCTATCGATGATTAAATCCGTTCTGCAGCAACCAAAGGACAGAGCCTGAATTTTCCATGCCACAAGAAACTTCTCTACTCGATTCCATAACTATACAAGGGCATTCCACATTAAAGACCAAACCACTCAGCCCAATAGCAGCAAGTAGCTGACAACGAGAAACTTCATTTTCCGACCCAAAAAAAGGTTGCTTGTCCAGTTATATCCCCTTTTTTTTTCCTGATCAACAAGAACATCTTTCAAGGTTAAATTATCTTTCAGGCACCAACAAAACAAAAGCAGCTCTATTTGCACAAGCAAAATGAAGCCGAGGCAGGCATGTTTCTATCTGCCCTCGACCCTTTAGCCCCAAACACCCGTGGAATTGCAGTTTATCTACACGTGATCCACCACCTAATCTGGTTGCAGCCATTGCACCAAAAAGGCTCCTTTTCAGATTAATGGCATGGGAAAGCACAAGCTGCTACGGAAACGCGAAATAAACCCACAATCCACAGTCAGAACAAAAAGAATACAAAAGAATCGCACAATGTCCGTCAAGACGAAGACGAACGGTCCCAACAGACAATTGGACGGAGACCCAAAACTGCCAACAGCACCAAGCATAGAGACATTGCTATCAGACTAAACCCGAAGAGTTGGTTTCCGCGCGTTCCCTTGAATCGGCTACTGAGCAAAGAGATGGATCTGCAGAAACGAGAGCTAATTTACAGTGATTACCTCGTGAGTCGCGTCTCCGTGGAGGCCGAGCCGATCGATGGAAGACCGATCGGCCACGCACGGACCCAGAGATCGAGAGAGATAATGATGAGCGTGTGAGAGACAGAGTGGTAGTGTTGAGAGAGGGAAATGGAGAAAGGGCAGAGTATAAATAGGCACGCCTGCAATAAAACGGGAGAGGAGAGGGGGACCAAAAGGAAAAATGCTTCTATTCAATTTTGGTCCCCCTACTTTTGTCTTATGACAGATTTGGTCCCTGAACTAATTAATCTCTGATCACAATTCTGGGACAGATTTCACATTTCCGTCCAAACGCCGACGTGAATGCCGACTAACCACCGGATACATACACACGGCGCTGCCATGGAACGAGAAAAAATTATACTATTGTCGATGTTCAATCGTTTCTCGTACTTTATTTTGTCATAGGTTTAATCCCGGCCTCGGTTTCGAGATTTCTACGTGTTAAGCAATGGTTGAATAGGCCGGCTTGTTCGCATAAATCTAGACGATTTATCATGTATGAGCCACATCAAGAAAATATTTCCGTGATTCGAGTCGGATTTTCTTTGCAGACATTCAATGACCTTGCTTCTTCTAACGCACAATAGGATGGGCAGCTTAGCCTGGGCGTGCCCGCGCCATATGTCAATCATCAGCACTCAAATGGGAACAAAATGTGCGTTAAAATCAAGATTGAAGATCATGTCAGGGACCCAAAATCGAATACGAACACGATGCAGGGACGGAGTCTTGTAACTTTGCCTGGTATATTCATTTGTTTACACCGCACCGACCCCACACGTTCATCACCGGTGGTACTCAGCATTTTCCACGGACGCTTAGATCGAATATGCAGCGTGATCTCTAGTTGCGACAGGAGGCCAATTTGAGGGCCAAATCAGCTGCGAGATTAAAAAAGTCGGGGATCGAAATTGAATAGTGACGATAGTAGAGGGACCATTTTGAAATTAGCCGAAGAAGAAAGTGATTGATTACTTGTTGGAATGCCACAGCTTCCTTGTGGAGTTCCTTTGATGACTTCCCTGAGAAGCTCTCGCCTCCTAGGGGTCCAAAATTTTTTCCTCGTGGAGTGGTTGATAACCTCCTTGAGAAGGTCTTGTTTTCCAATGCCCTTCTTCACTTTCAAGGCCAGACAAAGAAGATTCTCTTTTATTTGCCTTTACTTTTTCTAATTTTCTTTATTTATCTTCCAATTATTTATTTATTTATTTATTTTTTTCAGTTCTAACATTTGATTTTCTAATTACAATTTGAACTTGGCTGTTGTTGTACGAAATTTTATGGACATCGCAAACCTAGATCGATACCCAACTACGGATCAAACATAACCAAGCACAAAGCTCAATCGCAAAAATCTTAGTGTTGAGAAATAAACGGAGGATAGTCTAAACATTGATAATTACCTCTTCAACCGTGCTTTCGCCGTTGCCTATCGGAGACGAAGAGCCGAGAGCGAGCTAGATCGAGAGAGACAATGGGTGAGGGGGGTGTCGAGTTTTGTGCGAGGGAACAATGAACGGCAAGAACATGTGTACATATCCTCATATGAAAAAAGATTCGATTTACTTGCCCGATCTATCCGTAGCCAGGTTTAGTAGAAAATCCAAGAATTTCAAACGTAGTTGAAATTCGTTGTGGCGCGTGCTCCGAAAATAGAATTTGATCTACCATAATTCAAGGATGCTCTCTGTTTTTTTTTTTCTCAAACATGAAGTAAGCAAGCACTATGAAACCTGACAAGAAGGAAAAGAAAACAGCTAAAAGCTACCCATTTGCACCAGAAAGAAAAGGAAAAGAGCAGCCAGACATTGCCATGGAAAGATCGATTGCCATGGAAAAATCATGAACCGTCTACACACACCCCTCGATTCGACTGCCGCCGGAGTTCGCACTCTGCTCGTCGCAAAGAGCTCATAGAACCGCGGGCGAACCCCTCTATGCTACAGTTTCCGCCGCAACGTCCGCTTCCCCTGCCTCAGCACGTACAGAGATCATGCGTGAGCCTCAAAATTGTACCCACGATAGGAAATTTTAATTGCAGCCTGTCATCTCGTGTCGAGAAAAAAAAGTAGCCTGGAAGGACCGTCGCGTTTCTAAGTCTGCGTTCTTGGAAATTCGGGGAAATGGTTTCTTCGACCCGGGATTTTTAGCGCTCGCCGGGAGCGATGCTCATTCCGGGCTTACCTGCAAAGCAAACAAGAGTCCGCCGGCTTTAAACTGTCCATTGAAGAGATCCTCAGCGTTCGACACCACTGCCTTTACGTAACCCCACGATACGAGACCAATTTTAGATCAGACAGCGAGTTTTCTCAATGAGGTAATCGCGAAATGTGCATAAGAATTCTAGCGGAGAGCCCAAAATACGATCCGTCTCCGATTGATGGGACTTCGTAGCATCGCTCCGCCGACGGACAACGAAGGGGGGCCGAAATGAAAGATGCAAAGAACGCTGTTGCAACGTGATCTTGCTTCTTAGAGCGTCTCTCTGTTCCTAGACCAGCGTTAACCAAAGATGTACTGTCTCTTCAATTCAATTGCGTTCCGTGTGGAAACAATTCAGGATGTAAGCATTTGCAATTTCAACTGAGATTAAGAGGTTTTACGTCCCTCTCGACCAATATAATTCTATGTTTGATTTCCGAGAATCGACGCCCACGCCCCGATTAAAGAACAACCTAAGCTTAGGACGACTCGGAATAGATTAGATTACCAATTATTTTTTACTGCAAACGTTGTAATTTTGTCAGCTATCATATGAATTTATGTTGGGTGGTTTTGGGCTTCTCTCATCCCTAAAGCTAGCTTAAAGATTGAGACTTTCCCTCATACTTATAAACCGACCGCTAATCCCTTCTACAACCGATGTGGGATAACCCCACCAATTTAGCAGTTCTTCTCCAATTAGTGCTAGTTTTGATGTACCAAGTCCCATTTAAGTTGCTTACCAACATCTATTTAGTTTTTTTTTAAGTCAACATCCTTTTTATTGAGTCACTACGTAAATTTACCAAACTTTTTTAGAATTACCAATCTTAATTAGGACGGTTACCAAGTCTTTTATTTCATTAAGTCACCAACAAATTTTGCTTTACCAACTCTTATTTGAATTAGTTATTGACGCCATTTTTTTTTTTCTCAAATTGCCAACACCTTAGATTTATTAACTATCATATGGAATACCAACCCTAATTTGAGTGACATATCACTTTTCTCAGATTAAGTTACCGATTATAATTGGATAACCGACTCTTATTTTAGTTGCTTATCGTCAACTCTTATTTATTTTTTGTTTAGCTTACCTACTTTTCAATTAAGTAACCACTCTAATTTTTAATGCTTGTTAAAATTTTACCAACCTTGATTTGAGTGATTACCAATTTTTCATCGATCAAGTTACCAACTAATTTTGCAGCTTCAGCTTCTATTTAAGTTAGTTGCCGGTGTATAGGAGTTTTTTTTTCGAGAATTTGAAAACTTCTCCATTATTTACAAACTTTCATTTACTTTTCTTAGCAAGGAGATAAATTTGCCAACTTGTATATGAATTATCAACTATTATTTGTGTAACCTGCAAACTTCTCTCTGATTAAACTAACTGATTTCAGGTTACAGATGCTCATTTGAGTAGTTAACTAACATTTGTTTGTTTTTTTTTCCTTAAACTTGCTACCCTTTTCTACTAAGTTGGCACTTTTATTTTCATTATTTATCAACTTCTATTTTGGAGATTATCAAGTTCAATTGAAGTGATTACCAAAGTTTCCTCAATCGAGTTGTCAACTAGTTTTGCATTATCAACTTTATTTGGTTTTTTGCTTTTTTTTTTAAATCACCGAGTTTTTTTTTTTATAAAAGATTTCTCTTATCTTTTACTAACTTTCATTTACCTTTCTTAACAATGTTTTAAATTTCCTAACCATTAAATGAATTATCAAATTTTTATAAAATTTTCTTCGATTAAGTTACCAACCGATCTTGGTTACTGACTCTCATTGAAGTTTCTACCACCAATTTATTATTGAGCGACACTTTTCTCCCTAACTTGCCAACCAAATTCTACGATTAAATGACCAACTAATTTTGTGTTATTAACTCTTATTAGAGTTAGTTACAAACTTTTATCATTTTTCTAAATTATCACCATCTTTATCTCTGAAAGAAAAATAAATTGTCTTATTATTTACGGAATTTTTGTTTAGCGTTTTCATCAACACCTTATACTTACCAACTATTATAATTAATTGCTGATATTTATTTTCTGACCTGCTAACTTTATCCTGACAAAGTAACTCAATAGAAAATTTTTTAAATTAAGAAAAACAAATAAAAGATAATACGTAACTTAAATGAGAGTTGATATCTTGGAACTAGTTGATAACCTAATAGGAAAAAAGTTGTTATTAAATTAAAGTTTGTAATTTCATATCACACTAAATGAATTTAATATGTGATTAAGCAATGTAAATAGAAGTTTGCAAGAAATAAGAAAAGTTGATAATTTAAAAAAAATAAACTTGGTAAGTAACTCAAATGAGAGTGTTTTCTTTTTTGACCAAAACTCACGTAGACTTGGTAACCCAAAAAAGGATTAGTAACTTAATCAAAGCAGAAAGTTGGTACATATAAGGAGTTGCTAAGAAATGTAAATAAAAGTGTATAAATAAGAAGAAAAGTTGGAAAGTTATAATAAATAAATAAATTACCGTAATTAATTCAATGAGAGTTGGTAACCCAAATATCATATGCTAACTTGATGGGTTGCTAGTTGGCTTGTCACGCTTGTTTATGTTGGTAATCTCTAAAAAAAAGTTAATGAACACAATTGTTTGCTAATCAAGACAAATAAAAATTGCCGACTCACTAGAGAAATCGACAAATTAGAGAGACAAAATAAACATTAGTAAGTAACCGAACGGAGGGTTGGTATTCTAAAACTAGTTCATGTTACGAAAGTCGACATATCATTCTAATTTATATTGATAATTTCATAGTTAGTAGCTTTGAAGCGTTGGTAAGTTATAAAAATGAAAGTTGGTATTTAAACACATAATCACAATTTGTTAGCTATTATCGTAAAAGTGTTAATAAATAACTAACAAGTTGTCCGGAAAAAATAGTCACCAATCATTTTTTTCATCCACAGTTTTTTGACACTAATCAACCACTTATTGAAAATTTAGTAGCAGGGAAAAAATCCGAACTTTTGGGCGTAAAACATAGAATTTTACTTACAATCTTTCGGCGCATATCAGATCGAATTTGCTTACCATTTTTTCCGTTGCAGTCAGTGCAAATCATGCTCTTTGTTCGCCCGTCGCTCTTCGCAGCTGGACCGGCAAAATTCGAGGAAGCCACTAATTTAAATCAGATGGGTGGAAGAACTAGACGTGCGGTGCATACTACTGAATTGCGATGAATCAGACGACGATCGATTCGATAGCGATAGCAATATGGTTCTCATCGAAGTGCAGATGAAATGCTTCACCTGAGCTTTCCCGAGTCGAAACTGAGTAGCTGGAGGATGATGATGGGTTGTGCCCTGGTCTCTTGGAGATGAATTTTGTGTGCTGGGACATGATTGGCAAGCTGATTCTCTGATCATGGAAGCAAACTAATTAAGCTGAGGCATAGCAAAAGTGGGAAAGAGAATGAGGTCAAGCAATTTATCACCTTCCTCCTCAGTGAAAACATGCTTATCAAAAGATCCATTTGATATGAGATCATACACGAGAGCTTTTTTCTAGCCTTCCAAAGTGAAAACTGATGGGTCGCACTAGATTAACATAGTTCTAATAGTAGCCATTTCACCGTAAAAAATCTTGGCCATAAGCCTCGGACTTCTGTAATAATATCTTGATGGCCGCTTTGTCGATGGCTCTGAACACTCCTTTGTGCACGAAACCATACTCCCTTCACCTAGTTTGTGATTAAAATTTCTAGTGATCTTCTCAATATTCGAGTAAGAATACCTTACGGGCAAAAAAAGTTGTTACGAACTTTCAAAAATTCTTCGATTTTTATAAATTTTATGCAATTAATAAACGCGCTTCTATTCTGGAACAAAAATTCTGTGCAGTTACCAAACGCATTTCGATTCTCTAAAAATCATATAGGGAATAGAAACAAAGTATATAATTCTAATCATAATCACTTTTTTGGATCGGAATCGTTGTCAAGTAGAAAAAATCGGAGTTGAACTGACTTCACAGTGCTCATGACTAGAGCATTTGCAACCATCCGCAGCACATCCTGAAGGTTCATACATTTTTACAAAAGGTTCATTCCGAAGTCCTCACTTTCCACAATTCTTCATAATTGGCACACACACAGTACAAAACAACTTGAAATACGGAACAGATACCCTCTCTAATTGGCACTTGCAGAGTAGACTCGCAACCACAAAATCCTTGACCAAGACTCGACCATGGCTCTTACAGCTAATCACCGCTTTCAGATACGGTCCCCAATGTACTTGGAAAGAGATTCGATGGGCTTGAGGTTCCGACCTTTCTGCTTCCGAATCTTAATCCGAGCGAGGAAGTCAGCAGCAATCCAAGCAAAGCTTAACTTCATGGCACCAGTACATCCGTCATCGTGCCCATGCAACTCCACGAACTTCGTCACCCAGTATGGATGGTAGGTGACCTGGTACCAAGCTGATGCCTTCTGCTCGTACAGCAAATTCCTCTCTTCATCACTCAACGACTCGGGATCCGAATCCAACGTTTCAAATATCTCTCGAAATTCTCTCCTTAATGCGGTGTAAGAGTGCTTGAGTCTCTCCTTCAGCTCCCCTTGCTTGCGGCTTGCATACTTTGGCATGGACCAAACATGACCGGTCACCAACTCTTCTTCATTGTTCACTTTGTAGAGGCCCAGAAGCCCGCTCAGCTGCCCATCATAGGAGCACTTATGGTCCCAAGCTTTGGAAATGAAATCCACAGCACCCAGGACCTCGAGACTTGTATCATAGGGAATATCCGTAGGGTCGCAATTCAGTTCAGAGGAATTCAAATCCTCATCATAAGCATCTTTAATCTGACGGTAGAGCCTGCCCAAGATTTTATTTGATTTGTAGGTTTGGAATTCCTCTTTCCCCATGAAGTCTGGGTACTGCTTTGGTTTCAGATGGTAAGGCATAGTGACAAGCTTTCCAGTCTTGGGAAAATCAACAGCGGTGGCAGCCAACTCAGCCAATAGAATGCAGTTCTCATCCAGAGCCCCATGTTCGCTACGGTCAGCATGAACCGCGTGCGCGTTGCAGATTGCCCCAAGGTTCTCATTCAGAATGTGCTTAACAAAGAGCTCTATGATATCCTGCAGAATCGAGCCACATCATGAGAAAGTGGGAGTCTTTCTGCAGCAAACTTACAGATCAGGCCTATCAAGTGCTAATAAAGAACTTTAAACATCTCTCAGTTCATAAGAGTGGCGCAAAATGCTAATGCTGTGTCTTAAATTAACTATGCTGAGTGCATGTCGTAGTAAGTTTTAGCGTCCAAGGAAAATTAATCGGAAGATTGGTTTTAAAGATACTTTTGCGACTCCTCAGATCAAAGCAACGTGAACTTCCAAATTACAAGCATCTTCTAGAAATGAACCAGAAAGGGGGAAAATCTAAGAGGCACTGTCAAACTTGGTCGGACAAGGTGGCAGAAAGAAAATGACCACAGTAAGTGAAAAAATATTCATGCACACAACCTCCTGCTTTCTTTTATCTGTCCTTATGAAGGAAACTGCAACAAGCCTCTTAAGATCCAATATTCCGCTAATTGTAAGAAAATAAAATAAAACTAGACGCAAAAGATGCATTGCAAGAGAGTCGCCGCTATGTTAATTTAAGCATAATGAAAATAGATGTCACTGGTTCAAATGTCAATGCACAGCATTCCTAAATTGAAGTTGTTCCAATTCGACAAAGTCTAAATGCTTGTCAAAAACCACAGCTAAAAGACAATTACCTTCTGGGTGACATCACGGGGCAGCTTTTTCTCTTCTGCAGGATCATACTGCATGGGAGTCCAGCTCTTCTTACTCGGTGGAATGAGATTTTCTTCCCACGTGACTAAGTAGAGGTCCCCATCAAGGTCACTTCCTGAAGCTTCATTTGCGTGAGGCCTCTCCCCATTTTGAGGAAAAACAAGACAATCATACAAATGGTGCAACTCTGGAGCATCAACTGCTTGCAGAATCCTTACATCACCAGGATGTAGACATGGATTTTTTGCTACTATAACGTACCCTTTAACCACTTGTCGATTCTTTTTAGTCTCAGAGAACCTGGAGCCATGTTTTATGAAGCAGTTCTCCAGGGATGGACTAGACACTTGAATAAAGCACTGACCTTGTTCAAGAACTCCTAGCTCATCAAAACAGCCCATCAGCCACCTCCCAGAGGGAACGAATATTCTAGCCTTTTCCCTAAGGCCCCACAGTTGTGCTGCTCGTATGCACATGAGCATGCCCCTTAAATGAGGTTCTGACTGGGGTCTAAAACCAGCACTCAAACATTATTGCGGCAATGTTTCCCTGCTGGGCACAGGAGGATGTAAGCACATCAAATGCCACGTCTGAGTCAACGAGCATCTGGTTCAATTTGAAAACCATTTTTTCCTGCATGTCCCAAAATACCTCGTCTGGAACCTTCAACGTTGAAAGCAATGTCACAATCTGCCTATTTAGAAAGCCAGGCTGAAACCTGGTCCAGGAACATATTTCTAGGGTAGTGTGGTTTGACCGGAATTTGTTCATACTGGGCCTCAAAGAAAGTCGAAACCCATCACCTTTGCTTGGCCAGCAAGCTACCACACCTTTGTAACCGGCATAACGAATCTGATATGCAGAAGGCGTGTCCAGTTCCAGCTTCAGCTTCTCTGCTACTTCCCTGGCAAGATCAGGTGTTATCGTGCCAATTCCATCAGAGAAACAAAAGCCATTCCTCTCAACATCTGGAAGATCATGATTTACTTTATTTTGTGGAACTTCCACAGTCGCATATGTGGATGAGAAGCACTGTCCCATCCGAGCAGCACATTTTGCAGTGTTCCTGTTATTAAACTTCCCCATCCACGCCTTGATCTTGTTCACATCAATTTCTTTGTCCTCAGCAAAAAACCAAGCAGACCGGTCCCTAAGTTGGTTTGATGAGAAAGCCAGAAATGAGTATTTCCGGCCGCAAAGATAAAACCCATCTGTCATTATCATCCTCACCCTTTTAAAAATTTTGGTCCTCTGGGAAAAGGGGACCGACTTGATACCCTTTAAGATGGGTGCAACGTAATGGCTGAGGACATTAGCGTTCATTGTCTGCAGGCCCTCATCCATAAAGGTCACCCTCAAGAACCTGTCAGCAACATCTTTATATTTCCGGAGCACCCTGTTGGACAGCTCAACTTCAGGTGGAAGACAATGCGCTTTAGTTGGAGTAACGGCAAGCCTCCTTATCTCAACAATGTCGTTCGACTCTTTCTGATTTTTAAGAAGTTTGGGATTCTTCAATAGCCATTCTTGAACAAATTTCAGCCTCTTGTATGCATCAAAGACCGGGCGTTCGTAAGAGCAAATGTGCTTTAGTGCTGCAATGTTTACGTCCTTTGGTTGGCTTTTCAGTAACTCAAAGAAACTCTCTGATAGCTGGTGTTGGCTGAACACGTTCTTGTGAATGACAGCATTCAGCAAGAACATGACATCGAAAGCTATCCCCTCCTGATGAACGGAGAAAAAGGCGTCCACCATAAGACTCCCAAAATTAGGCTCATCCCGGATCATCAGGGGCCATCTAGGGGATAATTCCGGCACTCTTCGTTCCCTAAGATAATCCGCGGCCTTCTTCAACTTCAGTCCATGGCGTGGTGGAACTGACACTCTGTAGGTATTAAATCGACCGACAGCCCCACTAGCTGTGAAATCCGTAGTTCGAATCCAAGGATCCTCATCATCCAACAAGTCAAGTGGAACAGTTACTTCTATGTCGTCATCAGCAGCTCTATAATAGACACGAGGAGCTGAAGCCAGCTGCAAGAATAAAACAATAGACGACATTTCTCTGTACCAATTGATCTCATTGATATCCCTCACCAAGAACTCCATCTTAAATTCACAATTTATCACAGCATAGATGGACATGTCATTGAAAGAAAAGGCTGTTTTCCTTGTAAAGCAAAACCTGCACATACTATCAAAAGGATCTACAAAAAAGTCAACCCCAGATGAGGGTCCTCTCCACCCTACCAGATACTCCTCCGGCGTAATCAAGTTTCCTATCTCTAGCCGCACGTCAGGCAACTTCAAAGGAGTGGTAGTCCTCCTCCTTTGATTCATATGGAATGGACTCTCAGGTCCCAGGCTGACTTTCAAAGGTTTGTCGTTCAAAAAGAGCCCATTGTTCACTGAAAGCTCATAAGCTGAAGTTGCAGCTTCAGGCGCAGCAAAGTGCACAAAAGCATGGGGCTCCACCTTTCTGTATACATCCACTATCTGGATGGTGTCAAACCTTGTCACCTCAAAATCTGGATACGAACCTGGGGGCGTCCAGGAGGTTTTCAACCTACACCTTCTGATAGGGCCAACTGTATTTTCCAAATACTTCACCAGCTCCTTTGCCGTCACATTATGACCAAATCCAACGACACTAACTTGGGTCATCACTACGTCCTTCCTAGCTCCTTTTGACTCCATTTTTCGTCCAAACACACTGTACATGTAAATAACGATGGATGTAATTTTAATATCACCGGCAACGGTATCCAAATCCCAACCAAAACTCTTACTCATGCAATGTTAATGTTGGAAAAAATCTCTCAAACCTAAGAACAAAAACCCCACGCCTTGCTCTAAGCTAATAGGAAAAATACGTAAAACATTGGGCCTTTTTTCGAAAATGGGTAAAATTTTTTTTTTTTTACGAAATTAGGGCAATTTTTTTTTATTTACCAATTCGGGGCTCGCGTGGCAGTCACACGCCCATGCCCCTTTTCAGGCGCTTGCTCCTTCACGGGCGCACATAGCAAAGCCGGCAACGAAAAATGAAGGAGATCATTGACGGCCGGCTTTGTGCACACATTTGTGCACATTCGTCCTCCCTCGCCCTCGTTTTCCCTCGCTTGGTACTTTCTTTTCGTCATCCTCTCTCGCTCATTGAAGGAGGTCCTCCCTTATCTCGGGCACCTTTATTGATATTAAATATTTTTTTAATTAAGTATTAATTTTTTTAATGTAATTTTATGTTATGTATAAGTTGTTAGTAATAAGTTTTTATTTTTTTGTTAATATTTTCGTAATCTTTAAATTAATTTGTGAATTTTTAATGTAGCAAAATATGAGATAAAAGCAAAGCCGGCCTCCTCACTCGGTGCTTTCTCTTGACAGTTTGAGCCCCTCATTCGGTGCATGCTCTCCCTCGGCAGTTTGAGTTAAGTTTTTGTGTAATTTTTTTTTTCAGTTTCTTAGGTATGGATTTATTCATTTTGTTATTATTTATACATGAATCATTTATTTACATTTGTTATATTATTATTGTTATTATTATTTATTTTTATGTCATTTGTTATATAGTAGTTATAATGTTAATGAGATTTAATGAGTATATTTAATTCAAACGTGAGTTTTTTAGCCTTGTTTCCATATAAAAAAAATTAGCCCTAATTTTGTAAAATTTTTTGACCCATCTTTCGAAAAAAAGCCCTAAAACATTGCCATCTTTGCAGTGAACTAATAAAAGATTTATGCGAAATATCCCTAGATGTAAGTCCCATAACATATCTAATGCAGTGAGGTTTTTTGCTCAAAAGACATGCAAGGTGTCATATCTCACAACACCAAACAGCATTCTGTTGAGGCATGAAGGATCATAACTATGTCTGTCAGCTAGTATCTCGAGCAGACAAGACAGGTTCACAGAATTGAACAAAGTCAGAAAGAACACAAGCTTTCAGTAGGGAAAGCGAAGCACAGAGGTCATAAGCAAGGCGGTAGCATAAGACCACGACCCACGTTCAGAAAACAAAAGAATCGCACGATATTTCGTCAAGACGAAGAAGACGAACGATCCGATCAGACGATCGGACGAAGACCCAGAACTGCTAATAGCGCCAAATGCAAAGACATTGGTGTCAAGCTAAACTGGAAGAGCTGGTTCTTGCTCGAATGGGCTTCTGAGCAGAGGGATCAGTTTGCAGAAACGAGAGCAATTCATAGCAATTACCTCGGGAATCGCGTCTCCGTGGAGAGAATGAGATGATGAGCGGGACAGAGGGAGTGTGGAGTTCCGCGAGAGGGAAAAACAAGAGGGAAAGAGTATAAATAGCCATGCTTGAAAGTTGAAATGAAAAGAGGGAGGAAACCGAAAGATGAGAGGGGAAATTACAAAGATGTCCATGTACGATTGCCGCTATTCAATTTTGATCCCCTACTTTATCTTATGAGAATATTCGTAATTACAAAGTTGTCCATGTGCTATTGCCACTTTCAATTTTGGTCCTCCCCTACTTTATCTTATGAGAAAATTCGTCCCTAAACAAATCTCTGATCACAATTTCATGACAAAAATTTCACATTTCTAACAAAATGTCGACATTATTGCTGACCAAGCACTGAATATATAAATAAAAAGAAAATAAAGAAAAAAAAACACAAGAATGATCCTTATTGTATCGTCGATGTTTTGCGGTAGATTTAATCCCTAAAGCTGAATTTGCTTCCAAATGCGGAACAAAAGTTGTCAAGCAAGAGTTGAATAGGTTAAAGCCTATTCAAGCAAATCCAAATGAGTCGGATACAAGGAAACTTACCTCTGTGGTTTTGGTATATCGATAACCTTGCTTTTGCTAGCCGTTGGCATGCTTGTCCTGACGATTGCCGAATCATTTCAAAGTAACCATGTGTGAGGGACAATTCAGCCTAGAGCCGTAACACTTCACTAAGCCCACACGGGCCAATCCTTCAAGCATAATAATTGTGGATGAAAAACAATTGTCCTAAAAAATCAAGGTCGAATATTAGTCCCGGGACTCAAATTTAACCAGGAGCATAGCATTGGGATAAGTTTTGTAAATTTTCCCTCGACCTTTTTATTTGGCTCATATCATGTCCACCTCCGTTGCTCGGTTGGCAATTTTCCACGGACATTTAGGACAGAACATGGAGCGTGCTTAGGGACCAAATCGATCGCAAGATAAAAGCATAGGCACCGAAATTGAATAGTGACAATTGTAGAAGGACCATTTTGTAAATAGCGCAAAGAAAAAGCGTTTGATGACTTGTTGGGGTCCACAGCTTTGTTGAGGAGTGCTTGATTAACTTCTTTGAGAAGGTCTTGTTTATGACTCGACGGGCTCCGCAGGAACCGCAAAGTGCCACTGCTTGACATAACTTCCTTGAGAAGGTCTTCTTGTCAATGCCCTTTGTTGGGTCTGTTTAAAATTAATATCGTTTTCTGATTGTCTTTTTTTTTTTTTTTGCGTAGGACAAAAAGAATAGAAATCTATTTACGTATGTTAATTGATTTTTTGTTCCTCGGAACAAAAATAAAAAAAGTAAAAAAATAGCATCTTTGTTCTCGAGAACAAAAGGAGAAATAATATCTTTTTAGAAAAACAAGCCAACTTAAGTACTCGTCGTCTTTACAATCACGAGTCCCTTTAAACTTTTAATTTATTCAATGCAGTTAGATATGGGATTAATCTTGTATCCAATAGGTATAGTGCTGCAATTTAAACTCCAAGGCTTGGTTGAGTATGTGAAGCAACCGATTTGGATGCAATATAGGTCATGAAGTTGTTGGATATGGTAGTATTCCTTTAGCATCAATCTAGCTCCGTATGCATGTTTTTGTTGTCCACATCTATTGTAATATCTCGTGATATATCCATCTTTTGAGGGACTATAACTTTTCAAAGGATACTATGATCTTCTGTCATGAGGTTAAATGATTGATTATAAATGGTAATGTGTTTTGCTTGTATAATTGTCATATACTTAACTATATGATTGATTTGTGTGAGTGGCTAGAAGTAGTCGAGGAAGGGGCGAATAGTTCAAAATTCCATTGGAAAACTGTCTAAAAGTCCTTAGCCTATTATTATATTTTTGTCAATTCGTCATAAACATTTTTAATTTTACCAATTAATTTCATCTGGTCAATTTTGATGAAAAAATTGCTAACGTGGACAATTTCTAATGATTTCATATTTTTCGATTTCTTATATTTATTTATTTTTTCTATTTTCGTTCTTTACTTTTTCTTGTTTTCTTTTTTTTTTCCCTTGTTCCTTCCACCGGCTTTGTCCAATGGATGTCCATGTCCTTCGGTGAGGGACACTCGAGCTTGGGCCGGCGAGCGATTTCCAACCCAGGAGATTCCTTGCTCGAGGCAAAAGGAAAACAATAACAAACAAGCCATTGATTTGTATATTTGACCCCAATAAATTGCTTGCTACACATCCACACTCAAACATACGGTCCTTGAATAATCTACCCACTCTAAGTAAACAAAAGTCAAACTGTGTTACCCAAAAAAAAAAACTTTTAAAAAAAACCCCAAAAAAAAAAAAATTCGATTTAGTGACAGATTTTACCACCAGCACTTGCTTCAATGGGATCTTTTAAATATGAATCGATAGGTCCTACCTACAAAAATGGTCCACTGTCAGCTAATCCACACGCAAGATCGAAGCGCTGGAAATTCGTCAATGTCGCGTTTAGGCATTGGCCTGTTTGACTTCCCACGAACAGACTCGAACGAAGCCGAGGTGTTCAGTACACCTAAATTTTAGTTCGTTATGCGATTTAATGAAGTCCTATATGAAAATGTTAATGTTGTCTCCGAAATTGAATTAATGAAAGGATAGTATTGCACAATTTTACATAGTTCAAAGACTACACCGAGCATGTATCAAAAGTCTAAAGATTATATTAAACAAATTAAAAGTTCAAGTAATAACATCGAACGTTAGCCTAAAGTTCATGAACCACAATAAACACTTTAAAAATTTTACGGACCACATTGCGCATTTGGCTATAGTTCATCAATCGTTTGTGTCATCATCTGTTCGCGATACCCTATTGCCAAATTCGGACTTACCTAAAATCTTCCAAGTTTGATAAAAAAGTATGATTTTGCATTTCAAGATTGCAAGAAAAAAAGGTTAAAATAGTAAAATACAAGGCACGCCCAAAAACCTAAGTACAAAATCCTATCTTACAATAAACAACAAATCTTCCATTTCCTTAAATTTTGCCACTTTTAATATTTGAATTTTCAATTACTATTTGAACATGGTTATTATTCTTGTTTCCGTTACATTCGATTCCAATGTTCTTGGAACCTCTATGCCAATTTTAGTCTATTTGATTTCATGACTAATTCTCGCTTCAATTTAGGTTGAAACATGGTCTTTAATTTCTGTAGGAGTTCTATCTTTTTAAAGATTAAGGGAAAGAGATGTCCGCCAAAACACGATGCCCTAAATGTATAAAACGAAACTAGATTCAGCACCAAACTATAGATCAAATATAACGAACGCAAAGCTCATTCGTAACGTCTTAACTTTTCATATATATATATATATATATATATATATATATATATATATATATATATATTATGGAGAAATATCAAAGAGGCGAGAGTGAGATCGATAAAGCGAGGTCGATAATTTGAGAGTGCGTGTTAGAGTTTTGTGTGAGGGAAAAAATGCACCGTTAGAACGTGTATATATACCCACATACGTAAGTGTTATGTCCCTTCACGACGTAGGTGTTATCGTGACTATAAAAGTCTACACAAATTTTTTGGTCCCACCATTATTGTTAGGGGCAATAAAACACATTTTAATCGGATTGTCCGACTTCTCATGGTCACATTTAGTGGAATCATTCAAAAAATTTTTTTTCCTACTTCAATTTTTACTTTTTTTTTTTACTTTTCCTCCACCGGCCTTAGGCGAGAGACCCTGGGCCTAGGCTGGCAAGGGCTGCCCTCGCCTTTGCCTGGCAAGGAGGCTCTTGATTGAGGCTAGCCAGCGAACTCCGTCGGCCAACAAATGAGACCCGGCGATGGCTGCCTATGCCATATAAGATAGATATCGTCCATATTAGCGATTTTTGACCAAAATTGATCAGATATTTCCCACACTGATCAGCGGTAGCCGTTCCGACCCTTTTTACTGATGAACAAAACCAGCTAAATCTTCGTATTTGCACCCAAAAACCGGAAATGAGTAGCCACTCATTGCTATGAAAGATCAATCCTAGTAACACCTTGAATCAGCTTTTGATTTTGAGCCTGGAAGCGCTTTGCAGACGTACCATCGTTCACCACCCGCGGCCTCAACTCGACCATTTTTACTCGTCGTAAGTGCTCATGAAACCGCCAACGAACCCCGCTCCGTTACAGTTTCCGCACAGCATATGCTTCCTGCCTCTGCACATACAAAGATCACGCGATGAATCTTACAATCGCACCTGCTTGACAAAGCTCGGGAAAAGGCCAGAGATTTTCGGCACTGCTGGCGACTGATGTTCGTTTCGGGGGAACTCGAGCTTACCCGCAAAGCCAGCAAGAGTCACCGGCTTTGAACTGTCCATTGAAGAGATCTTCAGAGTTCACACCGCTGCCCTTACATTGAGAACACAGGACAGCACCTGCGCATTCACATAACGCACAAAATGAAACCATTTTTCAGATCAGATAGCAACTTTTCAATGAGGTTATCAGCACGTGAAATCGTGTATAAGAAATTCCAATGGAGAATTCAAAATCCGATCCATCTCCGGTTGATCGAACTTCATGGCGTCGTTCCGCCGACAATCAACTAATGTTTACTGAAATGAAAGACGCAGACATTGTTGTTGCGGTTGATCTTGTCACCTAGGACGTCTCTATTCTGAGATAAGCCGAAAAAAAAAAAAAACGGTAACGGCGGGAAAATTGGAGCCAGGGACATCGGTTGAAAGATTTTTCATGAGATGAAAATTAACTTGAGGTAAATGTGTCGTAAAAATACATTTTGAGATTTTTTGTAATGTTGGGGGCATATGTGTCGTTGTCAATGATTTGAGATTTTTTTTTTAGTTTGGAGTAGATGTGTTATAGGTGCTAATTTGGAATTTTTAATGGAATCAACCCTTTTTTTCTTTCCAAAACTGAAATAGATTTGGCAACCAAAACTAATTGGCAACTTAATCAAATAAAATTTGGTAAGTCATTCTAATCTATCTCAATAATTTAGAAAAATGTCGGTATTTATGGAGTTGCTATTAAATACAAATATAAGTTTCAATAAGATAAGTTTGAAATTTTTTTATAAAAAACAAATATTGATAATTAACTCAAATAAGAGTTGGTAACCGAAATATTAGGTGATAATTTAATGGATGATTAATTGGTTGGTCATGCTAATTTATATTGGTAATCTCTGAAAATAGTTAGAAAATGCAAGGGGCTGCTAATCAAAACAACTCAATAAAAAAATCGATACATTAGAAAAACAATTAAAAGTAAACCAAATAAGAGTTGGTATAGATTAATAAAAGTTGGTATATCACAGTAATCGATTGACGAAAAGTTAATAAATTTCAAGCGTCGGCAAGTTATATAAATAAAAAGATGACAAATTAATACAAAAAATTCAATTGCGAGCTATAAAAAAAGTTGGTTACATCATAAAAATATTGAAAATTTACTGGCGAATTCGAGCCTAAGGTACTCAAATGGGTGGGTCGGGTTACGCCCAAAGGGGAGCCTGACATTTAAGTCTACACCTACCGGTTCGGGTCTGGACGGGGCCGGTGGCAGCCTGCCCAACTCAGGCAAGCATAATGTCACTGTCCTAGAGATTATGTTCATAGGATTATGCATTGGAGTGTGGATCAGAACCAGACGAACCAGGCGAACTAGCGCCATAATGTCACTGTCCTAGAGAAGATGTTCTACCCCTACCGGTTCGGGTCTGGGCGGGCCGGTGGCAGCCTGCCCAACTCAGGCGAGCATAATGTCACTGTCCTAGAGAACATGTTCATAGGATTATGCATTGGACTGTGGACCAGAACCAAGCGAACTAGCGCCCTGAAGTGACAGAAACAGAGGGCGATCCCTCTGATGCTCAATCACAAAGCAACAACGGCCTTACCGTTTCCGTCGCAGTCGCTGCAAATCATGCTCTTTGGCTTCGTGCGCCCATCGCCCTTTGCAGCCTGGATGGGCAAAAATTCCAAGGAAACTTTGAAATTTAAATCGAACGGGTCGATGAACAAGACGTGCGGTGCGTGGTGTTGAATTACAATGAGTTACGCGAAGATTGGTTCGATAGCGAGCCGGTTCCGGGTCCGCATCGACGTGGAGAATGAAATCTTCTCACCTGAGCTTTCACCAGTCGGAACTTAGTAGCCGGCGGATGATGATGATGGGTGGTGCCATGGTCTCTGGGGCGAACTTTGTGTGCTGGGACAGGATTGGCCAGCTGATTCTCTGCCCATGGAAGCAAAATTCACAAGCTGAAGCAGAGCAAAACAGAGAGAGAGAGAGAGAAGAGAGAGAGAGAGAGAGAGAGAGAGAGAGAGAGAGAGAGAGACCATAGAGCGAAGAAGGAGAAGGTGAGCTCCAAGGTGCAGATGCCATGGAAGAGTTAAAGAGCGAACAAGTTCTTGTTGAGCAATCAAAGTGCTCGTCTCTTTAGCTGCTAAGCCGGGAAAGAAGAAGAAGAAGAAGAAAAAGACAAACATAGAAGATAATATGTCATATGTCTTCTTCCCTTTTGCCACTTGGAAAAATATCTTAGGATTGCAAACTGGACGGGCGGGCCAGGCCTATAGCGGATTGGTGGCCCAGATCGGGCTTGATTTCCAGAGAAAAAGAAGGCAGACCGAAGTTATAGGGCTCGAGGATAATATTGAAATGACTATATTGAACATCTTTTTTATAATTCGGAGATTAAGTTAAATATGTTTCAAAAGTTCGAGGATCGTATTGGCCAAACTAAAATTTCAGCGTATGTGTATATTGGGTTAAATTTCGAGGATAAAATTGGTCAAATGAAAAGTTCAATGATTATATTGCGTATTGGATCAAAATTCAAAAATTATTTGTCTTGTGATCCCAAAAAAAATCGTCACTAGTTTTTTCCCCTCTCATTGTTAGTTATTTAGCAATAGACAAAATCACTATTCATTGGCCGATTAATATAAAACTACTTAAAATCGTAAAGTTTCATTAAAAAGAAGGAAATCCCTACACCGACTCGACTTTGGTGAAGCATAACTTTTATCCAAGTGAAGTTACGGGTCCGTAAACACAATCTGGAGAATTCATTCGAAACCCTTCACCACTCATGAGTGAATTCGAAGTTCAAGTTTATTTTTCTTTCTCGTCCTATCTCCAACTCATATCTATATGATTTTTGCCATGCCTCAATGCAGAGGCATACGAGAGTCGAATCCTGCGCCTATGATTTAAAGTATCTTCACTCCCAATCTATTTATCAGCGGGGCCGCATGCATATTGGCTCGGAGTTCAAATTTAATGACCGTATCTTTTCATGTTATATATTGAAAATCGTGAAATTTATCTTTTTGCGGTATCACGAAAGTCATTGGGTAATTTTGTGATAATTTTATTTATGCATTTTAGTCATTCCTCCCGCTCTTTTCCGAGTTGTTCACTATTTTGTAATGTTTCGCAATCTTCTTTGACTCTATTAATCATTTGTTATATAGTTTAAGAGTCCAGGTAAATGGCGACCTTTTGTGTATGATCTTAGTTAGGGGCACGATCTCGGGCTCGGGCCGACCCGATTATATCCGGGATTTTCCTTGAACCCTGGCCCGGCCCGTCCATTTGCATTTCGGGCCTGACGGGCTTGGGCGGGCCGCCAGCTCACAGATGACGTCGGGCGGCGCATCGTGCTGTCCCCATTGCTATCTTCTTCTTCTTCCTCTTCTTCTTCACTTCGTAGAGAGAATTTTTCTGCAAATTCTGTCTCCACGACATCGTTTCATCTACTCGTCTTCCTCCGCAGAAGAAGAACAGTACCTCAATCCTCTTCGCTCACCTCCTCGCTGGTAACCCCCTCACTCTCTCTCTCTCTGTCGAAACCTAATCTGTTGAATCCTTTCGTCTTCCCGCGTATTGGAATCTCTCTGTCGAGGTAACGTTTCGAGTTCCTTGCGTTCGCGACAGACGATGGTAGAGACGAGGGACAACGATGCGTACGAGGAAGAGCTCCTCGATTACGAAGAAGAGGAGGACAAAGCCATGGACTCCGCCTCCGCTAAGGTCAACGGCGAAGCCACCAAGAAGTGAGTACTCGTTTTCGCCTCTTGCTTACTCTGGCTGCTCAGTAGGTGGACCTTTGCTTGAGTTGATTTATGTGAGCTCGTAGTGGTATGGTCTTGAATTGGAACAATGACGTCATACGCATAGAGCAGGGAGAGATAAACTTGGGGATTTGGAGTTCTCCTATACTGTTGAACGGTTTAGAGGACTGGGATATTGGTTTTTTCAAATGTTGAGCTATGGCCATTTCTTTGCGCGGAGACCTTATTGTGTTTCGTTCTTGTATAGGGGTTACGTTGGGATTCACAGCTCAGGTTTCAGAGACTTCCTTTTGAAGCCAGAGTTACTTCGTGCTATTGTGGACTCCGGATTCGAGCACCCATCTGAAGGCAAACTTTATGCTCATTCATCTTCTTTTGGTTGTAGGCTAGATTGTTTATTTGTGTTTGTGTGTGTGTGTGTGTGTGTGGAAAGCAAAGATTGGATGAAGATATTGTGGAAGCAAAGATCGAATGACGGTAGATGGAGGAAAGGATGGAGATGAATGAAGAGTGTTCCTTTTCTTTGGATATTTTGATGTGCAAGAGGATTTTTTAGGGCAATTGAATTGTTTTTGGCTTATCAAGCTCTCATAGCAGTTCTGACGGAAATGATGAATATAATATTGCTCGTCTTCATCGTTCTCACGTCTCTTTATTCACCTGGCAAGCATATGAAGGGATTTTTTCTATCGTGGATCTTTCTTCTAAATTTTTCTAGTTTTGAGATTACTTCCGAAAGAAAATCGAGGCGATTAATTAACTTTTCCCTGGATAAGAGATAGCTTCGACTCACTTGGTGCCTGTGTTTGGCCCAAGAATATTAGTTTTCCTGTGATTTTCACCTTTAAATTTTTCTTCAGAATTGGCATTTATCTCTAATTCGTGTCACTTTCAGTGTCTCATGCTTCTTAACATCTAAACTTTCAGGTAATATTCTACCATCACAATCTTTCAGCGAAAAAGTTATGGTGGTTGTCGTTTCAAGTGAAAGGAGCAGGAACATAATATTTACTTACCAAGGGTTCCTTCAATCCAACTTTCTTTGATTCATCAGTCCAACACGAATGCATTCCCCAAGCTATATTGGGTATGGATGTCATATGCCAAGCAAAATCTGGGATGGGGAAAACCGCTGTTTTTGTGCTGTCAAGTTTACAACAAATTGAAACGATTGCTGGGCAAGTTGCTGCACTCGTTCTCTGTCACACGAGGGAGTTAGCCTATCAGGTACTTTTTAATCATCTTACCATGTTTTAACTTAATGAGGAAAACAAGTTGGTTATTTTCAGTCTTCTTTATTAATGATCTTGTTCTGTCAGTGGGTAATTGTGGGGTTTCCCTCTATTTTGCACTTGCAATCCTTTTGAGATAGTCATTCTTTGTTGTTGTCTAGATCTGTCACGAGTTTGAGAGGTTCAGTAAGTATTTGCCAGATATCAAGATTGCAGTCTTTTACGGTGGCGTCAATGTCAGAATCCACAAGGAGCTGCTGAAGAATGAATGCCCTCATATCGTTGTTGGCACACCTGGTAGAATTTTGGCTCTGGCAAGGGACAAGGACCTTTCTTTGAAGAATGTCAGGCATTTCATCCTTGATGAGTGTGACAAGATGCTCGAATCTCTCGGTATGATGTTTCTGGTGATTTATGTGTTTCTAAGGGGGCCAAAAAAAGAGAAAGTCCTTACCAAACAAAAAAAAAAAAAGAGAGAGAAGCTCGGCCTTCTGATAGTACTAAGTTGATGATTCTTCTTTCAAGCAGTACGTTGCAACCTAGTTAGTATGGACATTGTTTGTATTGTGTGCAGACATGAGGAGAGATGTGCAGGAGATATTCAAGATGACACCTCATGATAAGCAAGTCATGATGTTTTCAGCAACACTCAGCAAGGAAATCCGACCGGTTTGCCATAAGTTTATGCAAGATGTAATGTCTCATCACTGTTATAGCTTGAATTTGAAGTCTAACTTGATATTACCAACTTTTTTTGCGGCTAGAGTAGATGTTTGCGGCATGACAACTCCATGTTCCCCTTGGCAACTTGTGTGTGTGTGGCGCCGATCTGCTGTATCTATAACTTCATGACGTGGAATATCCGGCTCGATGGGGGAAATTGGTGGAAAGTTAGCAATATCAACCGTGAAGGGTGGGAATATTCCAGTGAAGCTTCTGTTTGCTTTTCTTTGTTGTTCTTGGCATCTTTGGTATTTTCTTCTGATGGTTCGGTCATAGCATGGTTTTAAGGTGGGGGTTTTCCTCCTCCCCTGTTTTCCTGGGTGAAGTGGTCAGATTGTTTCAGTCTTTTCTTTATTTTTTTTTTTTGGTTCCCCCGCCCCCGGGGAAGAGGGGGGGGGGTTGTTGTTGATGGTTGCGGTGATGGAAATATTGTTGGGGTGGTTTAATTGAAACCTGAATGTGTCAAGAACAACTTCAGCTTGTTGCGACAATGGAGAGCTCGATAAGGAGGCACATCGGATGGAACAGAACCGCGATTCAATGGATGATGCATAGTTCAATTCGTAGTGGCTTCTCCTAAGCTTGAGGAAGGCGCTTAATCTGATTTACTGAATTTGCTGACGTTTGTTCCTTTCAGCCCATGGAAATATATGTTGATGAGGCCAAGTTGACCCTTCACGGTCTTGTACAGGTATTTCAGAGTTCAATTTCTTTTTGTATAGCTCCTTTTTGTGTTTTTTTTGGTTATTTTGTGAAGTTAAATATCCAGTGTTTTGACTGAAAATCACGCTGAATTGTCAGCACTACATCAAATTAAGTGAAGGGGAGAAAAACCGCAAGCTAAATGACCTTCTTGATGCATTGGACTTCAATCAAGTTGTAATCTTCGTCAAAAGTGTCAACCGAGCAGCTGAGTTAAACAAGTTACTCGTGGATTGCAACTTTCCTTCAATATGCATCCATTCTGGCATGTCACAAGAGGAAAGGTTCCTCTCTCTCTCTCTCTCTCTCTCTCTGTGCGTGCTTATAGGTGCTTTTTTTTGCTGACTTTTTTTGCTAGAACTGGTTTTGCCAATCTTATGAGATTGATCTTGATAGCTTTCTTCTATCTCATACTGATGTGTTTTGCCTCAGACAACAGCATTTCCGTTTGAACTGTGTGGAGAATGATATACTTACTGCATGCCTTCTTCTTTTTTCCAAAATACGGAGAACCTCCCCAAAAAGAGCCGCTAGGTTCATCACCCCCAATTAGATCGTGTTCACTGGGCGAGATTCCTTATCTAGGATCAAGCAAACTCTCATGGTGCAAAACTCTAGGATAAGAAGTAAATGCTGATCTCTGCTTCTTGAGTCAAGGTTGAAGGAACCCCCTTACTGCTAAGGCAACTCAAGTTGAGTCTTACATGCCATGGTTTCAGGTTGTTGAAAGTGTGCTTCATCAGGACATGGATGCTTGGGGCGAAGTGGTGGATGTCATAGTGGCTTTTGTTCGTCATAATTATTGTTACTGGTGATCTAGGTGAGGAAGAGGACCTAGATTTGTAAGAATGAGCAAATGATGGCTTGCTAGAATAGGAAGCATCTTGAAAGGCCACCTTACCAAAACGTAAAGGAGAACAACAATAATTTAATAAGCGGGTCTAGGAAGCATCTTTAAAGGCCACCTTACCAAAATGTAAAGGAGAACAGCAATAATTTAATATGCGATAAGACCAGATTTGGTGTTATGGCACGTTTGGTTTACATGAATGAGTAGGAATGGAATCACAATTTCAGGTGCCAATTCTTTTTTGATGGATCAACATGTGAATAGTGGAATGGTGATTCCATGGAAATGTTTAATCCATTATCTCCTCAAAATTAGCATTTTACTCCTTTGGCCGTGGAATCATGATTCCAGTTCCAAGGCTAGAGCCATATGGAATTATAAAATAAATGAAAGCGAGAGACTAGTATTCATCAATGTATAATTTCTTTTAGAAACATATCAAGGATTATTACTCGTCTATGTTTAATAAGTGCTATTTTGAATGAAAATGCAAGTGTCCATAGATTTTATTTATCATAACTCTGATTCCTTTTCCATAGTATTTTGGTTAAAATCAATCAAAAGAAAATCTCGCTCTATCTATTCCCCGAAACTCGCCAAACAGAGAAGTATGAAATCTTTGTTCCTTTCTATTTCATTCCTTCTCCATTCCATTTCTTCATTCAGTTCCAAATGTCATACTAGATGTGCCCTAAGTGTTGCTTGTTTTCTAACTATTTTTGGGAGACCATGAACTTCTTGTCGTGCTTGAGATTGCATTGTCTCTCTTCATTTGCCATTATGCAGGTTAATTACCTTGTGACATTTTAAAGTCTTTGTAGCTATTATAATAGGATGTGCTTTGTAGGTTGACACGGTACAAAGGTTTCAAAGAAGGACATAAAAGGATTCTTGTTGCGACAGATTTGGTCGGTCGGGGGATTGACATTGAACGTGTTAATATCGTAATTAACTATGACATGCCAGATTCTGCCGACACTTATCTGCACAGGGTATCCTTCGTAATCTTATGTTACAAATATATTTGGTCTAGCTGTATTAGAATTCCTGAACAAATTTAAGCATAGTTTTGTACTAAATGTACCACAGGTTGGTCGAGCTGGAAGGTTTGGCACTAAAGGTCTGGCAATCACATTTGTTTCTTCTGCTTCAGATTCTGACACACTCAACCAGGTTGCAATTTGGTGCTTTTTGTCATTTTAGGGTATCTTCCATTCAATTGTTCGTTATATTCAAATTGTTTTCTCAGGTTCAAGCAAGGTTCGAGGTGGATATAAAGGAGCTTCCTGAGCAGATAGATACCTCCACATACAGTACGTTTATTGGATGCTTGTTTTGTACATGTTGTTAGTAGTCTAGCCTACTTGCTTAGGACTGGTAACCTTTCTAGCTAAGATGAAGATGGCCCAACCCTATTTCGATGGGTTGACACTTTTTGAAGTTTTGGTCACACGTTGAAGAGTAAGAAGAATCTTTTCAAGCTGTCTCCACCGAGTGGTGGGGGATATCATAATTTCTTATTTGGCTTCTGCTCTCTGTTTGGCTTTTCCTTGTGCAATGACGTTCTGAATTGTACATTGTGGAGCTTGTGCTTATTCTTGGCATCCTAGCATTACAATGCATGGTAAGGTCGTAAGTCTTGACATATATCTTGTTGCTTTTGTGCAGTGCCGTCCTAGAGGGTTGTTCAGATAGACTTCTTCTGAAACATTTGGACATGGACGGCTGCAAGCTGGAGGCGATGTCCTTGTTAGTCTCTCTGCAGTTCTTGCTCAGCATCTCTATTAGTTCCGCTGTAGATCTTGAGGACTTGATTTAATGTGTACGAGAACAGCTGTCTGTAGAGCTATGGATTGAGTTTTTCAGTTTAGTTGCGGTAGCACTTGCTGATTTGGGTTGGTGTATGATATTTAATCATATATGACAGTTTGAAGTACCTATAACTGGAGTTCCTCAACCGAGATTTGCGCTTAATAACGTCGATGGTTCATGAATAGGCAGCTGCAGGACTTTGGGAAGCAGCAAAGTCAACCTTCTCGGTGGTCAATGTTCACGTTTTCCTTTAAGAAAGTAGGTTTTCTTGATGTTTGTGGATGTATGCGTACTTTCTACCATTTTAGAACTTTGCATACTCCAGAACAGAGAAAAATGTAGAGGGTCCCTTTGTGGAGGTCTTATGTCCCAAGTGTTCATGGAATTCTCGCTAAAAACAACTTAATTATGAACGTTTCAATTTTGAAATGAAAAATTATGCATAGCATAAGGCACTAAATGCGTCGAGAATTGCGGTTACGGAACTCGCAGTAGACTTGTTAGTTAAGAATCGTGGTTATGAAACTCGTATTAGACTCGTTAAAATGTGTTACAAGTTCATTTTGTCAGCCCATAAATGGGCTGAATTGTTATATAATGTTATATAAGTTTGTTATATTCAATAAATAGATTATAATGAAATAGCAAAGAATGGTCCAAGTGGTGGCTTTTTCAGCGCTTCAAGTCGAAACCATCGCTCGAACCAAAAAAAGAAGAAGAAGGTTGAAACCATGGGATGTTTACGTCCACTTGTGAAGCCAGCCCACTGTGCTAGAGAAAGAAATAAGCCTGGGGATTGGGTTGTTAAGGCCTGTTAGGGTCTGTATAATAATCATTCTAATTCTATGATTTTATTTTTTCAAAACAGAAAAAGATAAAGAATCCTGTCAAGAACGTAAATGATTTTGATTTTGATTTCGGGAATAGTTTTGGAGCGAAAATAAGAACAAAAAAAAAATCACTTTTAAGAATCACAAAATATAATGAAGTCTTACATATCTCACTTTTTCTTTTCAATTCTCTCGTCAATTTTCCCCTCATCTAAGATATAATGATGTCTCATTTAAAAAAAAAGATAATGAAATATAAAATATTCAAAAAATTTTGGAAAAATTCTAAAATATCAGAAATTTTTAGAAAATCCGTAAAAATAGAAGAAACATAGATTAGGCTAGTTTGACCTCATTTTCATAAATTTGGGCCTAGATTCCCTAGATTTTACGAATTTTGTTCTTTTTAAAAAATTCATAAACACCTTTGCAATTAAATTCGAACGATATTTCTCTAAGCCCTTAGGGCTTGATTAGGGTTTTATGATGCGATTTGTCAATGCCATGATCCTTGATTACGCACTTGATTTCATTGATTGTGATTTGCTTAGGTTTGTATACTATAAACTTAGTCTAGTTTAGAAAATTTTGGAAAAAGACAAAAATAACAGGCGTGAACACTTAACAAGCTCTCCTTATTAAGTTTTCGATGAATTAAGACCGAGATTTGATTTTCTAGAACAAAAAATGCACACCAATACATGACAATGCAATGCATTTTTCTTGCGGAAACGAAGATATCGCTCGGGTCGGTTGTCTACTTGCTCAAAAGAATTTGATGACACCCTACAATAAATGGTGAAAATAACTCGTGATGATTATTGATATTTATTTGTATATTTCAATAAGCAATATAATATATAAGAGAATCAATATGAATTAATCTTTGATTATTTTTGAAATGTAGGATTAAATTTCTCAAAGTAACTACATAATTTGACTTAAATGACAAAAATTGGGAAGAGCAATTGTTTTTAGAAATAGAATTTTGTGCAGTTATCAAACGCGATTATGTTCCAAGAATAGAAATTTTGGGCGGTTAACAAATGCGTTCCGATTCTCTAAAACTCATTCAAGGAACAAAATTAAAAAAGTCATTTTAATCGGAATCACTTTTTGGGATTAAGATGGTTACCATACGGTCCCTTAATGTAAAGCTCTTCCACAAAACTAGTGTTTTAATCACCCTCCTTTCTCTCGAGAGCTTACTTGTTTTGAACCTTTATCATATGTAAAAAGGGTAATGCTATTTTCACTCTCATTTTGGCTAACTCACTTATTTTTTCAATCAACAGACCGAAATACTCTTATCTCTTTTCAATTTGTTTTTTCTTTATTTATCAACCAAACTAATATAATTGCCTTTGTTTCTATTTTCTCTCTTAAATTATCAATCTCACAATATAAACGTCAAATTACCCCCAAGTAAAATATCATCTTATCATGCACCATATTATCACTTTGCCTAGAAAAGGTCCCATTTTTTAATTTATGGTCTCATTTTTTTTAATGGCATAAGTTATATAAAAGGTTACAAATTTCTAGTCATAGCAGTTTACACATTGGGGCAATTTTCACGAAAGTTCGGAGAATGGTTAGAATTTTCTTGCTTTCACTTACATTAATCTTCAAGTGTATTTATTGCATATGAATGCTGTGTTAGCTCCAGTCCCTTAGAGATGACGAAGAGCATTTCATTTCTACATCCCACACATTTGACCCTTTGCTTAATTCAATTTGTGCGGCGGATTCATATCTTTTAACCCGATTGGTGATCGAGTCTCATGGTGAAAATGGGAACCATATCAAAATATCTAGCGAATGAAAAAGCAAAGTGCCTTGGGGCAACTTGAAACTTGAAATATCTTCAACCAAAATGTGCGGAAGTGTTAGATGAGACCCTTCCTCCCTTTTAAAAAAAGTGCTCTCTCAAAAGAAAATAAGCGGGAGTAGGGAGTAAGAAAAGTAAATGTTCACCCTATAGAAAATTTTGAGCACGGAAAAAAAAAGTGTCTCAAGCATAAAAGAAACAAACAAAGAAAAAGAGCAAAAGAGACAAGTGCAGCCTGAAAGAAAAGGGCCCACTCCATTTTTTAAAAAGAAAAAAAAAAAAAAAGGAGCTCTCTTAGAAGAATCTTTGAAAAGGAAGGGATGTCTCAGTTGAATTCATTCACAAAATGTTCCCAAAAAAAGATTATTTTTTGAAGGAGATCAATTAAAGTCGCTCATTGGAAGCAAGACCCGTGTTCAAAGTGTCAAAAACAGATGATAACCAGTCTTATCATCTTACCCCATTTGTTGTAAATAAGCATTTCATTTCTAAGCCTACCCTGAACCTAAGTTACAACCCTTATCAAAATTCTTTTCGGATTAGGGCATTTGAGTTAACGAAGGATTTCAAATGTTTATAAATGTCGCTTGAAGAAGTGCAAACAAGATCATTTTATCTCATTTTGCAGAATTCCCGACTTGTAAACCTGATGCAACCGCTAGTGATCTCATTTCATTTCATAGCTAAATGACTCACGGGAGTCCCCTTTGTTGAACCGGTGACGAGACCCGAATTACGGTCTTTGCGAAAGACCTCACGGATTGGTCTAATCATACTCATTGCGAGAATATTCGAACCCTCGTCAAGTGTGAGGATGACGGTTTCGAGTGATCCTTGTGCCCGTACCGCAGGCCGGGTTTTGAATTTTTTATGAGAATGAGTGAAAGTCCTTTCCAACCAAGTGTTCCTCATTCAATTTGATCGGGGTTTGTCAAAAAGATTAAACATATTCCCTTATTAATGAATTTCCCAAGAAAGTTTTATGGTGCCAGCAAAAGCTCACATAATTTGATAACTTATGATGTTGCATTTGCTCATAATTGCATCTAAAGTAATCAAATAGGTACGATATAGTCGGCTTGTCTTGCTCGCGATCATTCGTTTGAAAAATCCAGGTAAGTTTTTCTGAACTCTTTTCAAATTGACAACCTTCCTCATTTTAGTTGTCATTTTGACCTCTTATACTTATGCTTTTGGTCCAGGATCGACATGCTCTTGTGGTACCTTTATCCAGTCCATAATCTTATTTTGCTTTTATGGTCTGGATATTTATCCTACTCATGATTAACCTTGCTCTCATGAGGTATTTATCAAATCATTGATGGAATTGCTCTTGTGGTTTCGATAAATCTTTATCAAGTTCATTGATAGATTTTCTCTCGTGTTCTTGATTTCTTTTATTAAAATCACAATCTCGATTTGCTCTTATGGCTTTAATATTTTTCAGATTATAATCCCGATTTGCTTTTGTGGTTTGGATATTTATTCAGCTCGTGATTAACCCCACGAGATAATTTATCAAACCATTAATGGATTTGCTCTCGTGATTTTGATAAATTTTTATTAAAGTCATAATCTTGATTTGCTCTTGTAGCTTTAATATTTATTCAGTTCATAATATTGATTTGCTCTTGTGATTTGAATATTTTTCCTAGTTCATAATATCAATTTGCTCTTGTGATCTCGGAAAACATATTTTCACATTACACATATCTTGCCTCGTCAGCCCATTAGAAGAAAACTTCTAGTAACAAATAAGGCATCTCGTACCTTGAGATCCTCGCGTCTACAAGAAGCTTGGGAATTAAGGGGATCATCAAGTATTATGAGGTATCTAATAAAACAGGTATTTTCATATGTTTCTCTAGTTCATTCTCTACAAGGGAGAAGTCGTGACACGTGTTATTTACTATCTTGCATATCATGTATTATTTTCATTTACATCAAAAAATGGAATTAAAACTCCAAGTCAAAAATCATCATTCGCTTGTATTTGCAAAATTTAGGTTTCAATTTTAGTATTTGAACATACCTTTGTGAGCCTCCACTCAAAGAGAGAGGCATTGTGACACCTAAATTTTGATTTTTAGAAAATCTTTCATTTCAAGCATAAAAATGAGAACTAGTCATAGTTCTCACCAAAAATAATTTTTCTCATGTATTGCATATTTATTTTTCGTCAGTCATGCATATCATTGCATTCAAGCCCGAGGTGGAGCAACTAAGCTTCAATTTGACGACCAACCTGGACCAAGCTCGCCCCGAAATTTTTGACTAAGGCAATAAGGGTAGTGTCGAATTTTACTAAGCTTATTGGACCTATCTCAAGGTTTAATTTCGTCCATTCAGAGCTTAATTATATGATTAAGGTTTTTAGTTAAATGTCTATTATTTAGAATAAGCTTTAATTGAGCCCGTAAACGTAAGACAAGCCCATGATTTAGACTACAAAATTAGAGTAGGTCATGAGCATGTGTGAGCCAAAATTCATATATGGGTTTGGAACTTAATTCAATTTCAATTCATCCCATTTTGATTATTTTATTTATGCAAGACCCTTAATTAATTAGTCATTTAATTAACTAGAGCCCGGTCCAGGCTCGAGATGTCGCCACAAGTCCACGAGCCCATATGATTTTCGGCCACTATATAGCTTCACATTCACATGGCCAAAAATCAACATTCTTAGGGGACTAGAACTCTTCCAAATTTAAAAAATCCAAGAGTTTGAATAATTTGGGACTCCTGCCTAGTTAGAGTTTTATTGGATTGAAACTCTACTAATCCAATGGCTATTATTGAATCCTACTCTAGCTAGGATTAGCGATCCAACGGTCCACTAGCAATCCTACTCTTACTAGGACACCGAGAATCGAGCTCTATATAATGAACCAATCTCATTCGTGCATCCCATTCAGCACTCTCACTATTTTCGGCACATTAAAAAGGAAGAGTAGAAAGTTCAAGAGTTTTGGGAAACTATTTTGTGAGTTCGATTGTCTCCCCAACCGGTGGAGACAATCCTCATCGGATCCAAGCTCCTTTAAGGCAATTCCCGACTAGGTGTCCCTTTGTGCTTGCGACGCTAACCTCCACCGTGTTTGGTTGCCTTCTCAGCAGCTCCTCCAAGGCTAAATGCCCCTTGCTCAGCCTCCGATCGCCCTACCAAACAGCCGGAGCCGCCGCTCAATCCGCTTGATCCGTCGATCAAAGGAACTATTTGTTAACACCCGATTTTTAATCAATTTTATTTTTTACAAAAATTAATTAAAAATAGTAAAAAAAAAAATCAATCTTGGAAGCCTTGGCCTAGCCTTAGGAACCAATTTTGAACAAAAAATATTTTCGTAAATTTTAATATTTTTTAAATTTATTTTATTATAAAAATAGCCAAAAAAACAGGAAAATAGCATTCGTGGTCAGAAAAATATGCAAAAAGTAGTCAATACATTTTTTTAATTCCTTATTTACATTGTTTACTTTAAAATCCAAAAATTCAATTTGGGTCACTATGTTCCTTCATAAACATAAACCCAAATCAAGCCCAAAAATTCCTTTTAGAGTCTTTTAATTTTCAATTTTCACTTTTTTATAGGCTATGATATTGGTATCTAGAGCCTTGAATTGCAATTGGGCCCGTTTGGTCACCAATTTGTTCAATTTTGACATAAATGGCTTAATTGCACAATTATTTTTCAATTTAGTCTCTAGTTTTGTTTCAAATGAAATTAAATTTTTTCCAGCAACACCCATGAAAGTAAAGACTCTCTGCCCTATAATTTTCATCATCCTGGACCTATTGGTGGCCTTGTTTTGGATCTATTCGATCATTTGAGGTATGAACTAATCAAAAATTATTTTTGAATCTAATTGAAAACTTGGGGTTTTTATCAAATTCCACGCTATTAATTCATGAAAACACTCATTTTTCACGTAAAATGTGTTGGGAAATTCAATTCCAATTCCAAGTTCAATTTCACTAAAAAAATACCATTTTCTAGTCCAATTTCACTTTTTTTCGCACGGCCGGGTCTGCCGGGTCGGGCGGATTGACCCGGCGACCTAGTACTGTTCATCGTCATCTTCACTCGGATTGCCAGTGAGCAGCTGGTACAAAATCCGTTGGAACGGATTCTAGAAGCGGACAAAACGACAAAAGACAAGAATAAAAAGGACAGTACGAGGAGGAGTAAAAGGCAACGCTTGGCAGAGGAGGTGGAGGGGAGAGGGTGAGCCGACAAAAAATCTTTTTCTCTCTCGGCCGCCATTGACGCTCTACAGGCCGAGAACTTCAAGCTGGCTTTCGTGGATACATAGACCGTATCAAACCTTGCCGTTCATTCCACAAGCTCCCGGCAGCCCCAAGGAACGATTGGAACCAATCGGTTTAGCCTCAAATGCCAGGAAAGGTAACTCTCGTTCAAGCTCTAGTCCTCGGCCGTCAATTGCGTTTTTTCTGTTCTCGTCCATTTTTCCTCCGTACCTTTTATTCAAAATTCCGTAGGACTGTCACTAATCCTAGCCCTCTGATTGTTTTGTATTTTTACCGTCTAAAAAACCCTTGAGCTCTTCCCAAACCCGAAAATGCATCCCGAGCTCGCAGGCTCGTCTTGTTGGAGTTGGCGAATACTTTGGGACCCTTATTTCTCACATCGGGCACGCCCACGTGAGCCAGGGAAACTAAAGTATGATCCGACGACATGTGACCCCTGCGTACGGAATGCGAGGGTTCGGGAGCAAGCTCCTATATGAGTGTCCTGGTGACCGGTTAGCGATGGCCGGAGTTCCGCTCCCGATGAGGAGACGGTTGCCCCACTTGTGGTGAGGCGGGGTTTGAGTGCGGCGCCCCCAAAACCTCAAAGGGTTTGGACTTTTGTTTAAGTTAACCCATTTGTTGAGGGATTAAAGGGGTTTCAAATAGGTTTAGGTTTTGGGCCCGTTTAGGGCATATATATTTGCTCGTTTTTTGATCGATCATTGTAACGAGTTGTGCGGTTTAGAAACCTATCATCATAGTGAAATCTCTTTCCGGGACGTAGGCCTATTCAGGGTGAACCTGGGTAAAATTGCGCGTCGTCTATTTTTCTTCCGTTATCCTGTGCAATCGTTACGAATCGATTTACGATATATCCCTTCACGTCTTGCGCGAAACCATACTCAATGGAGGTACAGGTAAGCATCCTCATCTCTGTCTGATGTTGTTTGATAAAATAGGTTGAAGCTTCGATGTGAAAAATGAGGTTTTTTGTGCTCGCAGGAAAACTTGCACTGTGGGTATTCGGTTTGGTAGTCTTTCGGATCTTGTTTTGTCAAAAAATGAGTGTATGTGGATGTGGATTAACTGAGGAGCCGTTTGGTGTCAAAATTGTGAAGTTTTGGTGAAGTTTCGATGCCGGATGCAGCGTTCCAGCGAGGTGCCGGCGATTAGTCGTCTTCTTCGGCATCTTGGTTGATCGGTCAACACCGACGTGACGCGCCACGTCAGCTCGGTCGTTTGAATGTAAAAAAAAAGCCAGATTGGACGGCCGTGGGCTAGCCACGTGTCGCGATCCGGCTATTTTAAAAAATTAAAATAGAATTTCAAAATTTAAAAATGATTTGCAAAAATTATAAAAGGGGATCCGACGGCCACAGTTGTGCCAAATGGCAACCCGAGGACTGTCGGATTGGCCTTTTATTTTTAGATTATTAAATCAAGATCGAAAGCACCAGGGAAGTCACGTGGCACATCCCTGGAGCGTCCGATGATGGTGTTTTTTCGATAATTCGACAATTGATAAAAAAATAAAATTTTTTTGCAAAAACCTAAAACTATTTCGTTTTGGACCGGTTTGGACCCTTAAGGTCTGTGCCGGGTTGACCTAATCTGGAAAATTATTTTAATAATAAAAAAATTGAATAATTAAATAATTAAAAACATAGAAAAATTTGAAAAAAAATCATTAAAAAATGGAAAAAATCATAAAAATTCCAAAAAATTCTATAAAATCCCTGAAAAAAAAGGAAATGGCCACAATCAACTGGCTAAGACCTATTTTGGATATTTTGAGCCCCGAACCTTTCGAAAAATGACGATTTTGCCCTTATGGCAAATTGTCCCCGAAAAATTTCAGAAAATCACAAAAAAAAAAAAAAGAAATGACCACAATTAACTCGGCCAATACCTATTTTGGATATTTTGACCCATGATCTTTCAAAAAATGATGATTTTACCCTTATGGTAAATTGTCCATAAAAAATTTCAGAAAATCTCAAAAAATAAGAAATGGCCACAATCAACTGCCCAAGACTTATTTTGGGTATTTTGACCCCCAATCTTTTCAAAAATGATAATTTTTCCGTTATGGCAAATTGTTTCCAATTTCGCCCAAATTGCCCCTGGACCTTAATCACACATTCTCTAATCGTTTAAGGCTATATTAGGAGCATTGATTTGTATTGACATAATTTATTCATGTAATTGATTGTGCATTTATTAACGTGATTGATAGGATTAGTATTCCGATCTCGCATGAAACCTCGATCTCGACTTACCTCACCCGAAATTTGCGCCTGTATGAAATCTTAGCTAGGATGATCACTTGCATTAGGTACCGAAAAGGCATTGGTAGTGACACCGATTTAACCAAGTCCCCAAACCCAAATATCCGGTTCCACGTAACCGAGCGATCTCTCCCAATTGCCCAGGTGGGATTTCGGTCTACCTTCTAAGAAAAATCGGTGACGACTCCAAATGCATGCACACGATGCACATGCCACCCGACCACACTAAGGTCCAACTTGATCGATCGTTATCGTCGAAAGCCCAAAAGAGAATACTCCCGTCGCGATTTGGTATGGGCCTGGGACGGCCCGTGCCGAGAAAGCCCGTCACCTTCCGAGGTGGGGCCCATCGGCAATCCATTAGCCCGAACTCCGACCGAGGTGAGGTAGGAAGGGTCGCGACACTGCTGTCCACCGCTGTTTCACTGCTAATTGGTCGCATAACGAGGTTAATCGGCCTTGATTTTTATTTTTTTTGAAGGTCTAATGCTGGTACTACATTGTTAGATCACTTGGTGGCGGATTGAGCTCAAAACGGACTGCTTTTGGGTGAAATTTCCAGATTGTGTGTGCGCACTGGAAATTGCATGGAAAAGGTACAAATTTTTCGTCTTTTGGTTGCAATCTATGCTCTGTTAATTTGGTAACATGCATATATGTTCTTGTGTCTATGAACATACAAGGTTTGCAATTAAAATTAGAAAATTTAAGCTTTTCTATCCATCTTTTGCTAGAGCTGAAAATTGGAGCTCTTGATGAAAATTCTGTTTTTTTATTTATTTAAATAATCCACTTTGATTGATGAATTGAACCGAACCCTATGAGTGCTCTTGAGAATTGATCGAATTTTGCTTGAAAAATTAACTTTTCTCAAAGTCATGATTGTTCATTTTTTTCAAAGGTCAAATTGGATAGATTTGAAAAGATAAGAATTTTGGATCAATTTTTGATATACACCTCTCTTGGCCGAAATTTGCATGTCATGGATGAGCATCGCTTTGATCCTATTTTGTGTTGGTTGAGTTGCTCTATCTCATTCTTATTTGGTGTTATCTTCATGATTGGATAAGGATTTAAGCTTAACTGGATAATATCTAATTTTTGATAATAATCTAAATTAAATAATATCTATCTTGTGGATAACCTTTTTGCTGTAGATCATTATCTCAAGCTTAATGAATTGGTTGATTTGTCTTATCCGTTAGCTATTTGATGTTATCTCCATGTAGTGGATGAGGTTTAATAAATTGAACTTTATCTAATTTCTGAAAATGTTTGAATTGGGTAATGTCGATTTGTTATGGATAATTCTTGACCTTTATTGTTATCTCTAACATATGAATCGGTTGATTTGTTTATCTGGTTGTTATCTTATCTTATCTCATATAATCTTTTCAAATTTATTTGATTTGAGATAAAGTTTGATCGGATCGATGTTTATCAAATTTTTTGAAAGTTATCCGTAACTATATTTTCAAATCTTAAAGATAATTTTCTTAAATTGGATCAAATTTTGGATGAGGAAAGATGGGTTTCAATTCATATTTTCAGCCACCCCCTTCTAATTTTCAAAATTTCAAATTAATTTGGTCTTTTTTTGTCATGTTTGTTTGCTTTTGATTGTTATAAAGTTTGCACTTAAATAAACAAAAATGCTCATAATATATGCTCCATTGTGCCTTGTCTCGTCATAAAGTAAATTATATGCCTTAGCCATAATCTCATGGAATGAAATTGTAATTTAGTATAGAAGTTTCTTGTTCTGCGCTTTGAAAAAAGAGATGATGTTATTTTATACATCTATCCACATACCGGCTCGAATTTTCGAGGAAGTAGCGAATAAAATTCTACTCTAGCCCAAATCTTTGGGAATGAGTGAATTTATCAAAAAGTTCGGATTAAAAGGTATATTATGGGCATTTTTGTTATTTTTTATTCAAATTTTTGATTGCTTTTGATTTGTTTTATTTTGCCGAGAAAACACAAAAAAAAAATCAAATCATTTTATCATATGGTTCCATGTCACATTTTTCAAATTAATCATCAAATTCACATCGATCAATTGGAAAGGACTTTTCATGAAATTGATACCAAAAGGGAATTAATTTTTCCAAATTATTGTAATCAAGTCCTCGAACTCATTTTTCTGTTACACGTAAATAAAATAATTCTCCCGTTGTTTTATTAAGGTTTCTAATCAACATTCCGTAAATAATTAGTGGCAACTCCAAAAGAATAATTTTTTCATGAATTGAACCTAATTTGCGATTCGGTAGGACTTGGAAGAGTTTGAATTGGATTAATTAATTGAATTAATCTCATAATCCGTTAGCCTAATTTTAGGTCGCGACAATTGCACATCGACTAAAGTTCAACGACTATTTGTATTATTTTCCCTAAGTTCGACATTACTTTTCACCGTCAATTGTTTATACAATCTAAATAGAATAATGATTTTTCATCCGTAGGGATCGATAGGTTGCGAGAGTAGACTAAATGTAAGAAAGACATTATCTAATGCCTCAAACCAATTTGAGATTTTTTTTCTAATTAGCCGATACAATGGTGGATATGGGAACATGATTGACTTCGCAACGTTCGTATCTCCACGGATCTAGGAACTTTTGCTTGCAATTGTGTTATTCTCATTACTTTTCCCAGTTCCTTTTGTAGATGATAATAACAAGAAAAACAACATAAAAACACCTAGATTGCCAATATTTGTGTACAACGTTCACTTTAGTGCTAATATTTTTTTTGGATCACTTAAGTGCCATATCGTGAAAAATGATCACCGAAGTGCCAATTCCGGCAAGAAATGATTATTTAAGTGCCAATTTCGCTAAAAAGACACGTGGTATTTTTTATATTAAATTTTTAATAGTACATGTCAATTTGTTTTAAAAAATCAACACACGTGGATGCCATGAGGACTTTTCAAAATTAAAATAGTTAATTTTTTTAAAAAAATTAAATTAAGCAGAAAAATATCCTAAAAAATGAAAAAAAAAAATGAAAAAAAAATTTTAATACTGAATATCACACAAAGATGAACTGGTTCTTACTCCAAAATTTTTTTGCTGGAAAAGTTTGCAATCCCTTTGTGGCTGAAAAATGGAAAAGTTTGATATCCCTTTGTTGGCCTCTCTAAGCAATAGTTAAGTTTAATCAAATTAAACAGAAAAATAGCCTTAAAAAATTAAAAAAATGGAAAAAAATAAAGGTAAGCGTGAGATGCAGGGCGAGGACCGTGAGCCCTTGCCTCTGCCGCCCCCACCATTGCCCGTAATGAACGACGAGGGTAGGGGATGGCCGAGGGGGTCGCGGGCCCGATGACCCCCGCCAAGGGCTCACTAAGGTCCGGGCGAGGTCGAGTCTCGCCTTGGCTAGGCCCTGACCCGGCCTTGCCGGCCTGGAGGGCCCTCGGCATGCCCCACCCCTCGCCCCATTGCTCGAGACGTGGGGTGGTAAGGCGCAGGTTGTGAACCCTTGCCGCCAGAGTGCTCCACCTATTTTTTTTTCCTTTTTTCAACTGTTTCTATTTTTTCAGTTTTTAGCTTATTAGGTGGAATTTCTTATTATTTTTTTGGCTTTTTATTATTGCTTATTAGGATTTCGGCAAGCCATGTGTGCACCACAGATGATTTCCGGCAAGCCACGTCGGACTTGGCACCGAAATATCCATTTTTTTAAAAAAATTAGCACTTGAGTGATACAAAAAAAATATTTGCACTAAAGTAAGTGCCATATACAAATATTGACACTCTAGGTTTTTTTCGCCTAAGAAAACGTGTTCACAGGCTTTGTCCTTTGTCCATTGCATCAATCTAGTGCTGAGTGGACCGCAACACACCAACAGCCCAAGGAACCACTTCTCCATCGGTGGTTGCGACGATGGTACTTGTTGGAATTCACGTAACATGCATATGCAAATATAAACATAAACCGCAGCGAAAATAAAACCCATACATGTATATCCGGGGCGTAGTTTGTGCGTTTTAATCAAAAATTATATTACAAGAAGGGGGTTAAATGAATTACCTCTCAAAGCGTGCTTTAAATGACTTGGCTCGGATATTCTCAAGACGAGTCCCACAAGTGTCGGACCTCTAGTTCGGAGACACCACCAATTGCATGACGAACGGGAGAAAGATGACGCGGATAATCATAACTCTCCGCACTCTTAATTTTTTGATCACAAAGAAAGAAACAGAGAGAACATTTTTCTAGGCTTTCTTTCTCACATACACTTTCTCTTTTAATGACTCTCTTCAGCTTTCTAATTTTGCAATTTTTAGCAACTATCGGCTATGTAGACACGACACGACCACGACACGACACGACACGACACGTCGACACGTGATTTCTAAAAAAAAAAGAGAATTCGGACATGTTGGGACACGTTGTATATTAAATATATATTTATATGATAAATTATTATTTTTATTGATTTTATATATCAATAAATAAATAATAAAGAGCCGAATTTACAATAAAAAGGGATACATAATCCGTGAGGTGCTGACTTGTCTTCAGCATCATGACCGGCACAATCTCTCCCATTTAGTTCGCCTTTTTTGTTTACTTTTGTATCCCACATTGGCCAATAAGTCAAGAAAGAGGAGGAAAGCATAGTATAAAGGGGCGGTTGGCCCTGAAGCCACGCTTGCCCCATCAAGAAACATACTTGCCTGGATTGGCTGATGGGCCATCAAGAAAGCCCATGGGCGTAGGGAAAGTTACGACCTTAAAAGTATGAGATTTTCCCAAATTATCTCCGGGACTCGCATGTCCTGTTAGTTGACTCTGTGTCATGTTGGTTGACCACGTGTCGAAAGTCCGGACACGCGTTGACTGCGTGTCGGATACCGACACGTGGAAATTGTCTTTGGCGTGTGTCCGTGCTACATAAACTATCAGCGGTTGCTGATCGTGAGAAACACCCAAGATCAGCAGACGATCAGCTTGCTGATCGTGGAAGAACATCCGCGATTCACTAATCGTGGGTGTCCCACGCACATGGTCAGCAGTTACTTTATTTATTTATTTATTTTAATTCTCACAAATATATAAATATCATATATATATTCATATCTTAAAAATGCAAAACCAGCATGTATGCTGTCACATCATTATGTGTCTACATGTAGCGTGTGTGCACATTACATGCAAGCGCGTATGTGACCAAAAAAATTTAATTACATCTCATTTAATCTAATTTCAGTCCCACTAATTCGATAGTCGTGATTGCAAACACATTTGCAATATTGCCTTTACGTTCAATATCGTCATGTATTGGTTAAGGTATGTGACATCCTTGTTCATCACCGAGTTAGATGGTAAGCATACACTAACACATTAGTACTTCCAAGAGAATTAATTGTCCCGATCAAGCTCCAGGCCCTATAAGTTATGAGTGATATCTAGCATTATATCGTAGCTACCCGGACAGTGTGAAGGCTTTAAGAACATAATGAACTTGTCGGCTTTGATTACAATGTAATTCAATCCCTCTTTCTTACTATATCTTGATCGAACAAAGACCATGAAATATTTGTCAAGGTACCAATTTGGTCATTGCACAAATCTAATTGACATGCATTTATATGAGACATGAACATTTCATTCTCGACTACAACCCCGGTCGAGGATTTCAATGTAGTGTCACAATTAGATCGCATAGGACATCATACCTTGCATGTGACAAGGAGACAGATTCCACTTTTGGGCACATGAGTAACTTTGTATGTGCATGAACTATGACCATCAAGTATAGAGATGGATTGATGAACCACCAATATGCGCACTTGTGAACCATAGTCATCCAATACACAAGTCACACTTGTGTCTCAAGTCTAAGGATTATTTACAAAAGACCAAAGCATGCACGATTAGACATTGACAACACTAAAAGCTTCAATGCATGTTACGTTCGGTGAACTTGTCCGGTACAAGCACTTGTGTTATAACTCGGGTATCACAATACCCAATGACTTGTGACTCGTAATTCCTTTAAATATCCAATACTTAATGGTGAAGTTAAGAACTCACCGGTCTCAATAGGATCATTAATATTCACTCAATGACCCATCGATCGAGAACAGTTTAAAAATTCAGTCTAATCGTGAACTCAGAACACATATTCTTGACATCTCAAGAATAGGTCCAGTCACAATTGATTTTATGAAATGTATTCGTATATGTAAATTGGACAAATGAATAAATACGTCTTTGTCATTAATTGATTAATAAATTGAAATGCAATTGAAATCCCTAACATGTAGCTATTACATTGTTGCTTTGGGGCACATCTCTAACAGGTACCATCTCCAATCTCCAAATAACTGCACCTGACGCTAACCCCAATACGGATGGAATCGACATTTCCCACACCAACCACCTTAACATCCACGACCTTAATATTCAAACAGGTAAATAAGTTCTCATTATATCGCAATAAGAATTTCTTCGGACACAGTAATGATTAGTCGCACGATGCTATGCGATACGGGGGATGACCGCATCGATATAAATGGTGACTTTGACTATATTAATATCACTGTAGTTTCATGCGGACACGGTATCAAGTCAGCTATCATGTTGTCAGTATGATGGACATGTGTCTAATTTGATCCAAAAAAAAATATGCATTTGAAATTTGATGCGTTGTGTCTCTATGCATGTACAGCGTGGGAAGCTTAGGCGCACACGGAGCCTGCGACACGGTCGAAGAGGTACAGGTGCGGCATTGCATCTGCGAATGGAGCGAGGATGAAGACTTGGCAGGTGATCCTGGGCTCTACAGCTTGAAAAAGAATGACGATAGATGTGGATGAAGAACAAACAATATTGCATAGATCTCTCTCTTTATTTTGGCTCCGACTAACCTATGTCCTCTTCTTCATATTCATACAGGGAGGTTCGGGATCCGCCAAGAGCATTGTCTTTGATGACATCACGCTCAACGCGGAGAAGAATCCGATCATCATCGACCAATTTTATCCCGACACAGTAGCTCAAGAGAATACGGTAATCTCGCGAGAAAACAACAAAGGCCCTGACTGTAACACGGCAAGCCAAAGAACTAACAGTATGCAATGTTCTTCGTCGAGCGTTATTCACCGAGGCAGGAGCGCCTGTCAGGTAAAAGCTTCCACGACCGTTGACCATGCACTAGATTTTGGTTTATGCAGGCATCGAGCGTGGTGGTGAGCGACGTGACATACTGTTGGCTGGGTCCGCCTCTTTGTGGGGCCCAGCGGTTTTCTTTTTCTCAAATAAAAAAAAAAGACAAAAAAAGAAAAGTCAAAACAAAAAGACAAAAAGACAAAAAGCAAGGAAAAAGCAAAAAAGAAAGAAATGAGGGGGACCATCTTCGTAAAAAAGGGGCAGACCAAGAAAGAGAGAAAAACAGGGGAGGAGAGAGAGTTGGTTCGGTGAAAAAGGGGGAGCCAAGCGCGAGAAGAAGAAAAGAAGAAAAAGGCCTCGCGCCTTTGCGGTCTGGATTCGAAGGTCAATTGTTGACGGAATTAGCTCAAATTTGAGTATGTTGTTCGTGAGGCCGAGGTCTACAAGTTGATCTATTTCGTTCGTTGAGATTCGTCTCCTAATTCTCCTTTTGCGGTTTGGGTTTTCGCCCTCTTCTTATATTATTCCACCTTTGTGGTGAAGAAACGCTATTGTAAGCTTGATGTTGAGCCTCACATGTGTGACTAGATAGAAATATTTTGTGTGCTTACTATTCTTGATGATTAGTGGAAGTTTTTGGGTCGTCCGTGGTTTTTCCCGATTTGGGTTTTCCACGTAAATCTTGGTGCATTATCTCTTTATCATTTCCGCTATCGTATTTATATGTCATGGGTTGTTTTCTTGGATATATATATATATTGTTGGTTGATACTGAATTAAGTTGGAGTAGTTTCGGGGGAAAGTTTGATCTTGGATTGGTTTAGTTTATATCGAAGTGCTGCCCGTTTTTCCCCAACACATACAGAGGCTTTCAAGGGACCAGTGCTTCTGATGAAGCCATAACGCTCAGCTGTTCCAGCGTAGGTTGCTCGGTAACATCACACTAGACAACATTAACATCACATCGTCGACGCCCGGAAAAAGGGTCACCGTCTCATGCGAGTAGGCCCATGAATCAGCTACTTTGACCACACCTGCTGTCCCTTGCTTACTTAGCTAGTTGCGAAGCACTTAAGGAAGTTGCGGTTTACAAACAAATAATTGAATTCAGATTGACATATATAGGAGGAATTTGAAATTCAGCTGATATAAGATGATGACGACGTTTATGTTCATGTCATTTTTAATAAAAAGGAAGGCTTTTGTCGATAAATCAAATCGACGTATATGAGTCGTAAGTACTTGTGACGATTTGCGCGTATAATGCGAAGTCTTGATATGGCATGCGGTGTGTACGTAAGAGAAAGTCATGTGGTCGGCTCCATTTTACACCACACAATTTGAAACATATTATCTATAAACTATGATGAAGTTTTCGCCTGCCTAATAACATGCTGAACTACGGTGCTACCTTTGCAAATAAGTCGGCAGAAGTAGCACGACCGGCAATGTCGGGCGACCAAACTCGAGTTTGGTCACCAGAAGCATGTCATATGGCGACTTCCTGGCAATTTTTGCAGATTTTTGGAGCTATACTAATGACTTCTTCCTATTTTCTTCATTTTCTTTCATTGACTAGTTGTATGCAAAGCCCCTCCGCAAAACTGGTGTTCTAATCCCCCTGACCCTCCTTGAAGTCCCTTTACCAAGTAATAGGGCCCGTACTTAATGAAATGGGAAGTTGTATTTCAAAAAGAAAAAAAAAATTCCACCCTAATACAGATTGTGACATACCTTCTTCAAACCACGTCACAATCCATGATCTCAACATTGGAACAAGTACTCAATTGGCTAATTGCGAAACCTTCGCTTCCTCGATCTCACCTGCTTTACCTAATTTTATTACTAAGATCTTACCGTTCTTTGGGAGAAAAAAGCGACTGAAAAGTACTAAATATATTACATTGATGCCAATTTAATTCTAAACCTTTTGACTTAGAGCCAATCCTTCCGGCTAATTTTGGCCGGATCTGACGTGGATGCCGCCCAACCTACTTGACACGGTTGGCATTGATGTGGACATTCTTTAATAATTTTTTGATTTTTAATTTTCTTTTTTTTTTTGTTCTCTCCTCTTTCCTTCGGTGGCCAGCACAACCATGATCAGTGAGGGCCGAGGCCAAGCATCACCTAGGCTATGGCAGCCTTATCGGGCCTCACCCTAGCCCAAGCGATGCCCGACGACGCTACCCCGGGCGTGGGTGAGGGTCGGCCTCGCCGGATCTTGCGAGGGCGGCCTCATCCGCTCGCCCTCGCCAACCACAAAAGGAAAGAGGAGGAAAAACAAACAAAAAGTGAAAAAGAAAAAAATAAATATTAATAATTATTAAAAAATATTAATGTCAACCAAACGTGCTATGGAAGTCGTCGACATCTGCGTCGACAAGAATATATGGCCAAAACTAGTGAGAAGGACTGAATTGGCTCTAGGTCGAAAAGTTTAAGGATTAAATTGACACAATTACAATATTTAGAACTTTTACGACACTTTTTTCGTTTAAGGTGTATTCGTGTTCGATCAAGCTTTTTATGTGCGATACAATGATGTATAGTGGATGGATGTGTAGTGCCATAAATGGTAACAATTACTCCGTTTATATTACCAGGGCTTTATGTGGTCCAGGCCATGTTATAAATTAAACTACGGTCCTTGCTACATTGCTTATCATCGCCAATTTTTACTATCAAAACCTAACTCCGTTGAGCTCTTTCGTTGCGCGGGAGCTTAGGGGAACATGGAGCCCGTGAAATAAGTTTAAAGTTTAGGGATACAAATATCATATTCGAACAAAAGTAAGATACAAATGCTATGCATGAAATTTTGGAGAACTTAAAGGTTCACATGTCACGCAAGGATAGTGTACGTCACGTCCATTTTGGAGAAATTTGGATAGCACGGTTTGTTTCGGAAAAAAAAATGAATGATTTGAAAACTATTTTGCTAAAAATAATTGCTTCTATCGCTTGATATAATTAGTCAATAAAGAATGCTTTTCATTATCAACAACATTCGTTATATTTTTTGAAGCAATACAAATCATTATTTTTAGGAAAATATTTTTCAAATTATTAATTTTTTTGTGAAACAAATGAATCCTTAAAACGAGGTTATTTTGGTTAACAGAACATATTTTGAAGATGGGTGAACCTTCAGTGTCAGCTTCGGAACCTGATCAATTCGAATTCAAAACCAAATTCAAATATAGGTCCATTTCTTTTACTGAAAAAATTGTCATTGGAAAATGTTCTCGAGAAATTCAATTACAAAGGAAGCCAACTTGGTCTTTGTTGGCGCTGAAAACAATTTTTTTTTTTTAAAACTGAAACATGTAGAATTTGATCATAAGTGAATCCATGAAAGACAGCTTGTAATGTTGTAATGACTAACAAACTGGAATCGACATCTTCTCTTTTAATTTGTAATCCATCAAAATAACAAATTACAATAGTTACAAAAAAAAATCAGGAAAGAATAACGGAATCATATTTATGAAATATTATGTATGATGGTGCTTTTGGGGTTGTAAAACAACACGAGCATTAATGAAGTACATTCAGGAGATAGTAAACAAGATTTATGAAAAAATTGTGTGAGACTTCTAAAAAAAACTTACGACAGATAGGAAACAGACACAGAGGGGCCTAATCTTCTCCCTTAGATGCGCAGCAGACATCAATTAGTAAGGCTTGCCAGAAAGCAAAGTTGTCTTCCCCAATCTAAACCTGTTGGTTTTAGTATGTGGAAAACGATTTCCATCGATCGACTAGTTTTTCGTCATTCCAACTTTGGAAATTCTAAAATCAATATCCTTGTAAATAGTTTTTCACAAAACAAATTGATCCTAAAGGTCAAAATTGATCTGTTACGTATGATCTTCTCGTCGTTATATGTTAAGAGTCAAAATCTGATGTGCTGTCCTACTTCTGTAAAGTCTTGATTGCTAATGATTCTACTCCTTTCCTTGAAAAAATTACCAAAGGAATCCTAAACATATTGCAATTGTGTCAATTATGTTCTAAATATTTTTTATTTGCCGATTCAGTCATAAACCTTTTACAATTATGCCATTTCAGTCCATCCCGGAGAATTTTTTTGGTCGGCATTGACGTGGAAGCTGGCCGCCAGTGATTGAATATTTTAATTTTTTTGAATATTTTTATTTTTTTTTATTTGTCCCTTTTTTCCCTCCTCCTCCTCCCCACCTCCAGCCCGTCGCCGAATATTTTCTTTTATAATTTTTATAAAAAATTTGATTTTTTATGAAATTATTAAAATTTATCTACATCGTTGCCAGTGGTGCCACGTAGGACACCCGACATCCACGTCGCGATTTTCAGCGAATATAATTGAATCAATAAACTCAAAAGATTCGGGACTGAATTGATAAAAGTATGAAAGGTTTAGGCTTTTTTGACAATTTGCCCAGTTTAATGTGTCCTGAACTTTCTATACATGTTCAATCAAGTCCTCAACTATATGAAAAATTTTAATATTATCATTGAACTTAAATTAATGAAATGATAACATTAAATATTCTCACATGGTCTAGAGACTAACATGAACATAGGAATCAAATTGAACAAATTGAAAGTTTAAAAAATAACATTACACATCGAATTAAAGTTCATGACTATATTAAATAAATTAAAATTTCATAAATCATGTTATATATTGAGTTAAAATTCAGGAATTATTTGTATCTCTTTGCCTCCAAACATTATGCCATATTTTTTTTCCCGTTGAGACACCCAGCAAATGTCATAATACGGTTGGTTGGGTTGGCTGGGGGAGACATGATTTCCTCTTGATGACGTGAGCAGTGACATCACACAAACTTTTGTGATGACGCAAGAATGTTACATCCGTGTGGTGAGGAACACTTTGGCAGCTTTCTTGACTGCGATGACATCTTAATCGTCCAACGTTGGTCCAAAAGAGTGCTGTACAAAAGTTGAATGGCGTGACAAGTGTACGATTCGACAATAAGTGCTCAATAATTTCGAAGAAAATTTCAAACTTTCAGACATGTCTTCATCCCGTGGTGCGCATGAAAAACGTTCCATCCTTATTTATTTTTCTTAAAACATGAGCTAATTTCAATGTTTAGCTTTCCATCTAAAATTTTGATCCTCCCGATTCTCCTTATTCTTTCAATGATAAAATGGATTCCATATTCAGAAAACTATTTTGTTTCTTATAAAAAAGTTCTGATATTAAGCTTTCGAGAATTACCCAAAGCTAAATTTGTATAAAAACTTTAGTCATTGAGGATGACCATGATTTCCCCTCGTTTTACAAGGTAAAGTTAAAGATGTCAATGTATCACTCTTTTGAGAAGGACAAGTTAGCGCGACACGGACTCCAAATATGTTTGGAAGATTTTTTGAATCAACGATGAAGATAAAAATAAAAAAAAAAGAGGTGAAGAGAACGATTTCCTCCCCATGATTTTCATAGAGTATGGATCTGACGGCGGTAAATCAAAATACTATGTTATATATGCTCATTCATCGTCATCGTGAAATCTATTTTACACAAACAATCAAACCTAAACATGTTTATTCAGTCAATTTACAATTATACCGGCACTCTAGAAATGCAAACATAAACCTGTTTATTGCATGCGGCGTCATTCTGTAAAACTGAAAGCTACTTATGTAGATAAATCTTTATTTTCGTCAGTGCACCAAATACAAAATCTATTGAAATATTTTGTTTGCAAAGTAAATGGTGGAAGAGAGGGGACAACAATTAAATATGTGAAAGTGCGCTTTTTCGTCTTTTTTTAGTGAATTATGTTAGGATTCGGTGCATAATAACAAAGAAGTAAAGCATAAAAGCAATATATATATATATCGCGACACAAGATTTTATTCTTATTCGGTAGATGATTTCACTATAATTAACACATCGCACCTCTCGTTACATCATTTAAGTACAAGCGAAGAAAAATATATATATTAGTAAGTATTCATAAGTACAAGTCCAAACTATCAATGAAAAATATGGGCTCAAACTATAAAAGTTCTCTATCGGCTCGGGGCCGCTTTTCTATCGATAGGGAGTACGAATCACATCTTAATAAATTATCCAATAAATAGGAGATTGATTTTTTCTTTCAATTTTGGTGGTTGACAGCTATAATGGCGATGAGTGGGACATCTTCTACAGCATGAACTTTGGCTCCATCCACAAGTTGCATATAAAAGGAGAAGACCCAAGAGAGCAGAAGGCAAACTTCCACTTCAGCCTCGTAAATTTCACTTCTCTGCTTCAGAATTTTCACATGCTCGCGAGACGGCACGGCGAAGGATCCTCCATGGATACCCAAACGAGTTGGACTTGGAAACCATTGGCCTCAGTGCCAGGTAAGTTCCCTTCTCTGTTGTTCTCGTTTGATCCCATAAGTGAGATGCGAAAACTGGAAAAGTTTCGTTTTTGTATTTTTTGGATAATTCTGTTGGAATCTACTCTTTAAAACATGTTTCTCATTTTTTGAATCCCAAAACTTTCCGTACATATCCCGAAACTGATAATCTATCATGTCACGGGTTTTAGAATCGATTTCAAGGTCTACCTGCATTCCATCTCGTATTCTTAATTGAATGAATTAAGTAAATCGTCACATTTAATGACCACCACTTATTGCTGCAATTCACTGATCACGACTTACATTTAGAAACACGAAGAATATGAAACATTAATAGAATAAAAGTATCGATCATAAATATAGCTGGAAATGGAAGATCGGATTGCGGTTCTAGATTACACGCTCATCATCGACTTTCATGGAATACCGAGAGATGGTGTGAAGACATATACCAAGAAAAATGCGAAAACTTGTTCCATGTTCATAACAAGTTCCCCAATACCTTGGAACCTAGACAGGTTCTCACCGGTTTATTTCTTCAGTTCCAAATTCTATCGTAGAACCATGCTCACAATTAAGAAAAAGGAAAGTGTTATCTCTAACATAAAGCTTGAGAAAGAAGAATAATTTTCACAGATGCTCGCATCTGAGGGCGAGTTTTGTACGAGGAAATTTCCCAATTTGCTGATTTCATCTCCAAAATTCACAGTGAAAGTAGAGTTGGGTAGAAATTTTGGTTGCCCGGTTTTCAAAATTGAACTTTAAAACTGAAAACGATCAAACTTGCCATTATTTTGTACTAAGATCGCTTCAAAAGCCACACCAAGCATGCTCCTGCAATTGTCATTCCTGTCTCTTTTTTTTTGGGTCAAAAGAATTTTCATTCCCGTTGAAAACGCTTATTTTCGACTTGCCGAACATATTTTCCAAGAAATGGAAGGTGAAAACGAAAAAAATAAATTATATCGAATTACTTTATGAATGGTATGACGAATAATATCAATGGCAATATGAAATAAAAACTCACTAAAAACACATGGTAAAAAATAATTGATGATACAATACCTATCTTGAAGAGAACTCATGATCTCCGTTCAGGTTAACATAAATCTTTTTGTTTAAAAGCTTGCCATCTAAGTTTAAATACAGAAAATTCCATGTTGTGAATGAGCGTGACACTAGTCATTTATAGATGATCCAAAGCATACAGAGTGTAAATAATTTTTCCAATGTTATTTGTGTTATCTCTCTTTTTGACAATGAAGAGGTTCACGTTAACATGTGTCGCGACCTAAAAAAAAAAATAAACAAAGTCATCATTTCCAAGGCTAATGGATTATCGGGTTAATTAATTAACTAACCTAACTCGGACTCTCCCAAGTTCATACCAAAACGCAACTTAAGGTTCGAATGATCATGCAATGTGATTTGAATTTGGAGTCGCCACTAATCATTTTCGGTAGGTCGATTAGAAACCTACATAAAATAGCGGGAGAAAACTATCTTATTTCTACGAACTAGAGATTAAGAGTCCGGGGACTTGGTTACATTAATTACAACTAATGCCCTTTCGGTACCTTAAAATTCATGAAAAAAATAATGGATTTGACAAATTTGATGAATTCTACTTGAAGATCAAAGAATCAATTTTTTTGGGTTTTTCTTCCCATGACATTTTTTTTTGAATTTTTGAGTATTTTTAAAATAAAGAAATTACATGAAATTAGGATGAAATAGGTTCAAGGAGGTTACTCCCCAATTTGAACTCGTGCACCAAACTCGTGCTCCGGGCTTGTCTTGACCATTGGACCGATTTGGTGACTCGTTAGACCGAGAAATCTCTTGGTCCTATCTCTCCTTCACACTTCTTTCTCATCTCGCTAGAATTTCATGATACCGCAACTGGGCGTTGATATTTTTCCCTTTTGCTCTCTTTCTATTCTCGTACCATTGATGTCTCATCGTTGATATGCATTTGTTATTTAACATAAAAACGTAGAGAAAAATCAGTGTAGAAAATCTGAGCTAATTTATATTCGAAATTAAAGAAAGTTAGGGAATCACTTAACTTTCTTTTTTTTGCGGCGAGCTTGAACGATGGGGATGGACCGAAGCTTGTGTTGATCGGTGCAAAAATTAGCAATAGTAGTATCGGGCTTCAAAACTCTCATACCCTCTCAAAACTCTTTTCAAATTTTTTCTCAAGAGTTCTCTCTATTCTCCTCCTCCAAAAACTCTTTCAATTCTTTTTCACTCCCAAAAACTCTCCTCTCTCTTCAAGAACTCTTATTCTTTTATAGGCAAAGTTCTTCATCCTTCATTCTTCATCTTCATTTCCTCACCTTCCATTTTCATCTTCCTTTCTTCATCTTCATCTTCTTTTCTTCATCTTCATTTCCCCACCTTCCATTTTCATCTTCTTTTCTCCATCTTCATCTTCTCTTCTTCATCTTCATCTTCTCTTCTTCACCTTCATTTCTCCATCTTCCATTTTCATCTTCTCTTCTTCATCTTCATCTTCCTTTCTTCATCTTCCATTTTCATCTTCTCTTCTTCATCTTCCTTTCACCATCTTCCTTTCCCCATCTTCTTTTGGTATTTGCAATGCAGTCCCTGAAGTTTCAAGTATTTGCACATGATCCCTCAAGTTCTCGAGTATTTGCAATACGGTCCTTGAGAAAATATTTCTTTCAAACCCAAATCTTCTTGGTGCATTTTTCCACCCCATGCCTAGTCCGGACCCTGTTAAATTAAGCTCAAATTATATGCCAATGCTAAATGAATATGTGAGATGATTTTTGTTTAGAACTAAAATTAGTTCTAATTTTTATGCAAAAAATATATTAGTCAAAATTTAGGCGTCAACATTGCCCCTCTTTGAGTGGAGGCTCGTAGAGGTTCCACTCAAAGACAGTAATTGAATCCTGAATTTTGACGGTGCAAATTATGGATGAACTTTTTTGCGGGAGTTTTAATCCCATTTTTTGTAATGAAGTGATGCGTGATATGCAAGATCTGTAAATAACATGTGTCATAATTTCTCTTTTCCATGTTAGAGAAACCTACACATGGATCGCATACGAGAATACCTGTTTTACCAAATACCTCATAAGTGGTGATTCCCTTAATTTCCAAGTTTCTTGCAAACACGAGGACCTTAAGGTATTTGGCCTATCTGTTATCGGAGACTTCTCCCTAATGCGAGACAAAGCGCAAGATATGTGTATCCTTCCGGATCACAAGAGCTACGTCGTTGTGAGTCGAAAGAAGTAGAATCAAGTTCACAAGAGCTACGTCGTTGTGAGTTGATTAAATGTCGAAATCGCCAGTGCATATGTCTTCACGATTCGACAAAGGGGAACCAAAATCTTAAGAGCTACGTCGTTATGATTTGGTTTGGATCAAAATCACGGGTGCTTATGTCTTCGTGATTTGATAAAGGAGCTGAAAATCATAAGAGCTATGTCATTATGAGCCGACTAAAGGTCAAGATCACCGGTGCATATGTCTTCGTGATTTGACAAAGGGGAACCAAAATCTTAAGAGCTACGTCGTTATGATTTGGTTTGGATCAAAATCACGGGTGCTTATGTCTTCGTGATTTGATAAAGGAGCCGAGAATCATAAGAGTTATGTCATTATGAGCCGACTAAAGGTCAAGATCACCGGTGCATATGTCTTCGTGATCTGACAAAGGGGAACCAAAATCTTAAGAGCTACGTCGTTATGATTTGGTTTGGATCAAAATCACGGGTGCTTATGTCTTCGTGATTTGATAAAGGAGCCGAAAATCATAAGAGCTATGTCATTATGAGCCGACTAAAGGTCAAGATCACCAGGTGCATATGTCTTCGTGATTCGAGGGCGAAATCATAAGAGCTACGTCGTCATGATAAGATGTCAAGATCGCCGGTGCATATGTCTACACGACTGACAGGAGAGGCATATTGCTCGGATTGAGTCGTAACAACTATCATCGGAGGAGTTGTTAATTTGAAAATGGGTTCGAAACTTACCCGGGTTCTCCGAACGATTAATCAAAGAACGAAACAGATCGCTCATATCATACATGGTAGGCATTTGCCCGGAGAACTTGCTCATTCAATAATCCTTGGATGAATTTCGAGACCTTGGGAGGGACATCGAACATCGGGAATGTATTACCCATCATAGAATGTCGAGGTAACATGCGCAAACATATTCAACAATGAGTTCATGCAAAACTATCCTACCGAGCTTGCAATGATGTATATAATGCAATCACTCATACCATGGTTTATGCATAACCATTCTATCAAGTTTGCATTACCAACCCCTGTCCGGGGATGTTCTCACATTATGAATACCTCGAATGTGAGTTGAATGGGAGGACTTCAGTCCGAAAGGGTTTTCTCTCACTCTCAAGAAAAGTTATTTATCCCTGTCTGCAGGATTCAAAAGAAATCACTCAATCTTTCCATCATCGCATTCGATAAGGATCCGAGTAATCTTGCAATTGATACGACCGAGCCGATCCGGGAGGTCTTGATTAGGACCGTAATGAGGGCTAGGTCAAAGGTTTACAAAGGGGACTCTAATTGAGTCAAGGCTCTGAAATGAATTTCTTCGTCATCTCTCCGGGTTTACAAGTCAAGAACCCCGCAAAAATGAGAGAGAAGTAATCTTGCTCGAACTTCTTCGAGTGATGCTTAAAATCATTGAACTCCACATTAATTCAAGTGCCCTAGTCGGAAAAGGCTTTTAAAGGGTTGTAATGGAGCTAATGATTTGGGGACCGAGAAACGAAAGGGTTCGTTTTGGCTCGAAGATGTTTGAGAATGAGCTTGATGTTGGTGATCATTACAATCTTGTCACCGATCGTGGCTTTCTAGGATACCATCATTGCTCGAGGATGGTATGAACTCGAAGATTGCATTTGCAATTTGACACTTCATGGAGATTTTTCTCTCAACCCTTTTAGGATATACGGGAAAATTGTGCATTCAAGTTCGAAATATTCTACAAATGAACAATGAATTGAAAGGGCATTGGCCTTGCTTTTGGTAGGCACTTTGCTTTTTAAATGCCTAGGAATTTTTTGTGGAATCAGCCTTTCCTCTTTCTTCTCCTTTTTTTTTTATACTCCCAACTCTCTTTTACGATTGTATCTTGATGAGTTCATTGGGAGATTTTCTATGGATCCAAGCTTTTCGGATCCTTCTACTCAAAGATGGGCCATATTCGCTTTGGGACAACAATGATCACCAATAAGGGCTTTTAGAAACGAATTTGCAGGCTCAAATGGGTTGTACAAATGGATGTAGATGTGTGGGATAGAAAAAGAAATGCTCTTCGTCACCCTAAGGCACTTGAATTAAAGCGCAAGTACAATGCAAAGAACCACCCGAAGATTGATGTTAGTCCAAGCAAGAAGATTTCTAACCATTTGTCTCGTGATGCTTTGATGGAATTACCTCTGTCTTGCCCCAATGTGGGGTGGTTCTTGACAGGGTTGTGGAAGTGAAATCTCCGCTCAAATGGGTTGATCAATGGATAACTTGCAGTGTTTAGGGTAGAGAAATGAATGCCTCCATCACTTCGGTTATCGTACCTTTCGCGAGAAAACTTTTTACCTCGACGAATGCGGAATTTTGCCATCGTTCATCTCCCCTGAAAAATTGGACATGTTTGGGAAAGGATTGCCTTTCATCATCCCTGTCATGCCCTCTTCCGTACATTCGATGTACCTTATGTAGTTCATGTTCCATATTCGAGTTGGTAAATTAAACATGAGGAACAATCATGTGCAAACCATGCAGTGTATGAGTGTTTTCGAGCATATAAAATGCAGCAACTTCTTAGCTTGGCGGACAAAGTTCGCAAGTACATAAAAAATTTCTTAGGGGCGTGGATCGTGAGTTGCCCCTGTTCATGCAAATGCGTTGCAAAACTTCATTGTCTGCTTCGAGACATGAGATTGTCAAAGGTTCCAAGAATTTCTCATTTCATTAATTTTTCATGGAGAAGGGATACTTCTCTGTTTGGACAGGTAGTGAACCCCGTAAAAATCAAAAGGGAAAGCATCAATGTATGTCCTCATGTTCTAAAAGAGTTGAAACGATACCACTTTACCCATGTACGTATTCCTCGCGAACTTTGAATTGAAAAGATCGATTCATCTGGATCGGATTGTATGTCCGGAATGTCATCTCTCTAGGTTCTATAACCGTGGGCTGAGTTTCGATCTCGCGAAGCAAAAAGTTTTTATTAATCTTTGTACATTGATGCCAAATCCCGGGATCGACCCTGGGACGCCTTGGACCATTGTCATTCCCCCAACCACTATCTTTGCGGTGTTGTTGGCGTCCACGGGTGGTTCGCTTTTGTTATATTGTTCTCAAAGCAGTTGGCAATCTCCTCGTGGAGAATAAAATAAGCTTAGCTTAGAGTTTGAAACGACCGAGAGCCAATTGGGACGATACGGAGTTACCGATCTTTGAGCCCGCTTGGTGTTTTACTTGCATTCTCCCAAGTAAGGCTATTCGGAATCTCTCTTTACGGGCGTTCAGGGACGTCGTCCACAAATTGATTTGCTACAGGCCTAGCTTAATAAGGAACTTACGCATTTGATAAGAGAGGAGAAAAATTCGCCCTTTAACTCTAGGCAAATTCTAAACAACTAGAAAGTAAAAGTATCCCATGCGGGGAACTATACATGGAATTAAAGGAGTATTCATGCGAGATTGGTTCCACCTCTTTTCTTGGCTATTCAAATGATTGGTTGATTTTGTCTTGGATCATACACCAACGATCGTTGTTTGAGGATCCATAATCACTTGCTTCGGATCACAACTCGGGAGGTCTTTCGGCTCCGAACCGGCCGACCAAGGCGGTGAGCTCATCATCAAAGTAACCTTTTGATTTTTCGGGCAATTGATACTCGAATTGGGCATTGTTACTTGCTAACACCGGCGATAGATTTTCCACTTTGTTTTTGCCGTGAGCGGTCCGACTCCTTGAGCTTGAGCCTCCGCCGTCGCTCGGGAACTCGTAGGGATGATCAACTGGTCATTCGCTAGAACCACCAGTGGAAGGTCGGTATGGCCGTATTCTTGATTGGGAAGTGGTCGGATACTTTTTGCTCCGTAGGTTTTCCGGGATTGATCTTCCGATCAACTTTGCTCCGGTCGCCTTGGTTCCAAGCTACATCGTGCTTCTTCGCCTTATCTCTAAATCGTGAAGGTGATTTGTGACACTTCGTAGGGTGAGTCCGTCTATATTCATTATTTTGAGTACAGCCATTGGTCGTCTTGAATTGATTCCTAGCTGTCGAATCGCCTCGATGAATATAGAATGAAGCTCGGCGGACCAAAGGGGGCCTTTTCTTTCCGATAAAATCGTCGTAGTAAGTTTGGCCATAGTTTTTTTGTTCGAGTAATTGCTTCCTTACAAAGCATGTTGCCAAATGTTTTGGAGCACTTGAACGTTGCACCGGCTTCTTTAGGATGTCCCGAGCACCATGCAATATGGCCTTCGTTCTTAACTGGCGATCATCACTTACCGATGTTATGATCACCGGTATATCCAACTCGAATCAATGATCTTTAAGAGACTAAGACCGTCCATGTCGATCCCTACCATGGCTGTGACGACGACGTCAAAATCATATTTGTACCGCCTCGGCTCCTCTAAGACTTCCGTTGCTTTCACATAGTTTGAAATCCAGTACATGCACTTTCTCGGCATGGCAACAAGGATCGAGAGGGAAACGGGGGTTGCCATCAATGGCCATGACTCGCAGATCCTCGGGATATGAGGCTTCCCATACTTCGCTTGGAATGTACGCATACTTATTTTCCTTTCAAAACCTTCCATATGTAGACCGAAAAATGGGTGTTTTGACTAGAGACTGGGCTTTAGATGTTCTTTGGACTTGCAAAGATAAATTGCTGGAAAATCACAAAAGCGATGATGGCCTTTCGTGATGAGTTACGGAGGTGCATGGAGACTTCAAGTTCTTTATAAACTTTTTTCGGATCTGTTGGTCTCGTGACAGCTTTTCTGTCCTTTTCGGTCTTAGTGCCTTGGATCCATTTCGTAATAACTCTTACCTCTCGCTCAATCCGCCGTTCTTTTTTACTTTTTCGACATGGAGGAGCCCTCAAATCTTTTCACTTTCTCTACGAACGAGACAGTTATTTCCCTCCTCAAATCTTTTCGGTTCCTCCTACGAACGAGGCGGTTATTTCCTTCCTCAAATCTTTTCGCATTTACTTACGTGAAGGCTTTCAATGCTTAGTCAAATCGCGAGGAATTCACGCATTTAAGCATGATGATGTTCGTGGATAGTACTGTTCTTTGCCCCTGGATTAACTCTAGGCATTAAAAGAAGAATGTCTCACATGGGGATTTCAAGACATTCATTCATACATGTCACTACTTCTCTTGAGGATTCGTAAGAGTTGGCTAGTAATGCTCAAAAAAGAGATATTTTGAGAGCCCATAATAAAAAACTAAAGCTTCATGTAGGCTACACATTCGGAGTTTCATCGGCGTTGAATTGGCTTTGTGACATCAAGGAAACTCCAATTGTAGTGATGCATGTCTCTTCCCTCGAAGGGTATCGGTTCGCCTCTCGCAAGACCGACTTTCTCGGGATGTATCTCCAACGAGATCGGATTGTACGAGAACTTGCTCGGGGATGAATGGTGAATAAGCATTTTCAATGCTCGGATGTGGCTCATTGAGGGACATGTCACCAAAGGAGATGGGGCCGCTACGGGACATGGCAAACAGCGGTGTTAATAGCATCCCTATACCTCTTGTTCTCTGCTCGAAGCTTTTCGCTTTCTTCCCTCGAAACGTAAGTTCATGACTTTCATTTTTAACCTTCAATCGGGTCCGCTTATTTTGAAACCAAAACTTGACCTTCAAGGGCTCCATTCCTATCATCCGGCTCAATTCATTTTTTGCGTCTCTTATTCACGTAAGAGCACTCCTTGAAGGCGATTTCAAGCACTTTGATTTGATATTTTCTTTTGGGGGGCTCATGCGGCTGCCGTTGCCATTGTTGTTTGTCGAGATCTTGAATTTCACCGCCAAGAGAGTTGGGTTTTACGGCTCCGGCGTTGGATCTGGTCTCGAAATCCAAGCAGTTCGCTTTCGGGGATGTCTAGGTTGGTTGCCTCCAAGAAGTCTCGATGGCCTCTAAACATGTTGGATTGAAATACCTCTTACCGCCTTTTGTTCACTCTATTCTCCACTTGTATACTTACTCTCTCCAAATTCTTTCGAGTAATCGGGTATGTTCCAAAGCCTCCCTTTAAACGCGGATGAAAATCACTAAGCCGACGTTTTTTCCAAGATTTCGTGTTTCCCGCATTGTCTTATTTTTTCAACGTGATGGGACCCCGAATCCATTCGCACCGATTTTCTTTTCTTGATAACCATGCTTGTCTCCCACTCCGTTTTCAACATGGTGGGACTCCAACTCCTTTCGTAACTTTTCGAATTTGTGAGGCTCGAGATCACGGATTGACGACGCATCCGGGATCCAACGAACGAAACGCCCGTAGTTTCACCCGAGTAACTAACGTGGCTCGTGAGAATTGCTGTTTTTTCTCTCGAAAAAGTCTGCTTGTCTCCCACTCGGTTTTCAACATGGTGGGGTCCTCAAATCTTTTTGTAACTTTTTCGGATTTGTGAGACTTGATATGGTAGATCCGTGATTCACGGATGAAACGTCTGCAGTTTTACCCGGATAATTAACTCGGCATCCACAATAATTATTGCTATAGCTTTTCCCGCCTTTAAATTAGGATTTAACGCCGAGACAATTATCGCTTTCATATCTTCATCTCCAACCTTCTAAGCACTCTTTTGCATCCACTCTTTTTAGCCCATTCAACAACAATGGCTTCCCTTCCAAAGACATGCCTTCTCGTTGAAGTTTTGGCCAAGTGGGAGAAACTTTATAATCTCCTAGGCCAGGGCTACTCTTATATAGCCAACCATCCGGAGGCCGAAACCGAGATTCGTCTTATGTTTAGGGATATGGACACCGCTTCTATTGAAGGTACCAAGTTAGAGGAGGAATACAAGGATCTTTCCCACCCTCTTCACTAACTTCCCTGGGAGGCTTACCGTGTTGCTCATCAAGATGTTACTTTGGCCCACCTTGTGAAGGCACGCTATCGGGATCGGTCGGACAGCTTGGTGTTGGCCGGTCTTGAAGCCGACAATTATAAGAAGGCCCTCGACTACGGTAATGAACAAGTCTCCCCGCTGATTCGTGAGAGGGGAAACTTGGTGGGATGTTTGGCCATGTCCGGACCATCTTTGAGCGCGATCCGCTCAATATTGTTTTAAAATTTCAATGCACATGGCTGGAAGAAAGGGTGGACGATCGACCCTGGATATAGCCCGCGGGAGAATGCCTGATCCATGACCTGGAATTTGCTGCCGAGCATCACGAGGACAAGGTAGCCAACCTCAAAGAGAAATGTGAGCTCCTCCTCTTTAAGGTGGCGGATCTCGATTCTCGGAGCGATCAGTGTAGGCGGAGCATCAACCGTATGGAGAGTCGGTTAAACTCCTTTGTGATGCTCATTAGGGCTCGATTTGGCTTTACATTCCCACACCGTTGATCTATTTGTAAGGCTTTCCGATGAATGAAATGAATGCAAGTTTTCACTCATTTCATCTTGGTCGTCATATTTTTTTCGCAAGATAACCCCTTTTACTCGCGAATATGTAAATCTCACGCTCCCGATAGTCAATTCAATTGGGCCGGAGAGGCTCCCCATTCGAAACAATCTCTCAACAAAGATTAGTAGCGAGGAAACAAACGAATGCTCAAATGTGAACAACTCATGAATCAGTATTAATATTATAACTCGATTATGAAAACATCGAGTGAATCGAGCATAATATTTCTTTACTGCGTCGAATTGACTGGATTGATAAAGACACGACCATCCATCTCGCCGTAATCAAAGCACCACCAGGGAGCACCTTCTTTACTATATATGGACCACCATAGTTTGGAGCGAATTTCCCTTCACGGGAGTGGGACTATTGGTAATAATTTTCTCAAGACCAGGTCATTGATATGAAAATATCGAGGTCGAACTTCTTTGTTGAATGATTTAGCAACTCTCTTGATAACACGGCCATGACATACTGGCCTTAAGTTCTTTTTCGTCGATCGATTCAATTGGCTTGCTTCTCTTTGGATCCATTCGGTTTCCGTCGGCTTAGCTTGAGACCAGTATACGTAAGGAAGGAATTTCCACTTCAATCGGTAGAATAGCCTCCATTCCATATACAAGAGAATACGGGGTTGCCCCGAGTAGATGTCCGGATTGAGGTCCGATATGCCATAAGTGCAAATGGCAACCTCTCATGCCAATCGCGATAATTTTCAGCCGTCTTCGCTAAAATTTTCTTAATGTTCTTATTGGCGGCTTCTCTTGCTCCATTCATCCGAGGACGATATGAGGAAGAGTTCGGATGCTTAATCTTGAATTCATTAAACAATTCGTCCATTAGTTTGTTGTTTAAGTTCGAGCCATTGTCGGTGATTATGGCTTCGGGTGAACCGTATCGAGCAATGATATCTCGGCGGATAAATTTCGCGATATTTCGTGCCGTGATCGCTAAATAGGATGCGGCTTCGATCCATTTGGAGAAATAGTCAATCGCCACCAAGGTGAATCGATGCCCATTGGATGCTTTAGGGTTGATAGGACCGATAACATCAATCCCCCACATAGAAAACGGCCATGGTTCGGATAATCGATGCAACTCATTTGGAGGGACATTAATCTTGTCACCATGAATTTGACATTTATGACGAGCTCCGAACATATTGAATACAATCTCTTTCGAGTGTGAGCCAATAATAACCCAACCTCATAATCTTCTTAGCTAAAAAGTGGCCGTTCATGTGTGGACCACATATCCCTTCATGTACTTCCATCATCGACGAACCGCTTCGGTTGAGTCAACGCATCTTAGTAGGACGAGAATCGAATGACCGCTTGTACAAATTCTCTCCATTCAAGAAAAACTTGAAGCCATACTTTTGATCGACGCAGTACTCTTCTCGTGAAACTCCCGCCTCCGAATGTATGTCTTAATGTCATGGAACCATGGCTTGCCATCGGGTTCATTAGTCACGGCCATACAATATGCCGGCATTCTTAGTACTTCGATCTTCAGGGGGTTCAACCTCAAGTCCATTGGCGACTTGTAACATTGAAGACAAGGTAGCCAATGCATCGCGAATCGATTATGAGTCTTGGACAGATACTTAAATGAAGGATAATCAAAGTGGAATCTCCGAACACCTTGAGTCGGGCTATCCCCATTTCAATCGCAGCTGCAGACCGAGGATGCATGCCTCATATTCTCGCTATGTTATTTGTGCAAGGGAATACCAATTTTGTTGCCACGGGATAATGCCGACCACCTGGAGATATCGGAACCGCGCCCGTGCTCGACCCCGATAAATTGACAGCTCCGTCAAAATACATAGTCCGAGATGTAATCCTCCACCGACATGATTCGATCCTCGAATGATAGGCATTATCATCTCACCCCGGATTTTCAGCTAGGACATCCGCTATGGCTCGTCTCTTGATTGACTTATGGGACAAATATTGAACGGCAAACTCGGAGATGAGGATTTGCCATTTGGCAAGTCTACCAATCAAGGCGGGTTGATTAAGCAAGTATTTGATAGGATCGCATTCTGTCACCGAAGCACTTGGTAATGCAAGGTATATTGCCGAAGCTTGTAGCACCCGGACTAATGCCGCACATATTTTCTCTACTTTGAGTACTTCGTTTTCGAAGTTATGAATTTCTTGCTCGGATAATAAATGGCTCGTTCTTTTCCATCCTCCCGCTTCTCTCGGGCTAACACAAAGCACCCAAGGATTCACTAAGGATTGTGAGGTAGAGGATTAAAGATTGCCCCGCGTCGGAAGAATAAGCACGGGTGGATTCATGAGATCTTTGCTTCAGTTTCCCAAAAGCTTCTTTGCATTCGCTATCCCATTGGACTAGCGCATTCTTCTTTAATAGCTTGAGGAATGGCTTAGCGGTTTCTAATAACCGAGAGATGAATCGAGCAATATAGTTTAGCTTACCCATCAAACTTCGAACTTCTTTAACCGTCGTCGGCGGCTTAAGCTCACGAATAGCCTTAATTTTTGAAGGGTCGACTTCAATGCCCTCACTGCTTACCACGAATCCGAGTAGCTTGCCCGAGTTGGTCCCTAAGACACACTTGGCGGGGTTGAGGCGTAACTTGTACTTTCGGAGTCTATCGAACAATTTCTTCGGCGTTTCGACGTGATCTTCTCCATGCCTTGTTTTTGCTATCATGTCATCGACGTAAATCTCAATCTCATTATGCATCATGTCGTGGAAAAGGGCAATCATGGCTCGTTGGTAAGTGGCTCCAGCGTTTCGAGACCGAACGGCATTACCCGGTAATGGAACATTCCCCATGGTGTGGTGAAAGTGGTTTTCAACTTGTCATTGACATTCATCGGGGATCCGATTGTACCCGGAGAAGCCATCCATGAATAAAAACAATTCAAACCCCCGCAGCATGTCAACAAGTACGTCGATATGCGGGAGGAAAAAATCATCTTTAGGACTAGCCTTGTTCAAGTCTCGATAATCGACACAAACCCGAATGCGGCCGTCTTTCTTCATGACGAGGGACTATGTTAGCGACCCAATCGGAATATTCTCGTAGTCTCAATGAATCCTACATCGAGAAGGTTCATGACCTCCTCTTTGATCTTTCGCACTAATTCCGTCCGGCCCTCCTTGACTTTTGCACGACCGGCTTAGCCGAAGGATCGATCGGCAAACAATGCTCGACAATGGAACGGTCAAGACCGGGCATATCTCGCATATGACTAGGCGAAAACGTCTTGGTAATCCTTCAAGAGTATGATCAGGCGCTCGGACATTTCGAGGAAAGGCTTGCCCCGATCTTAACTTCTTTAGGGTTTTTCGCATCGCCTAGGTTGACCGAGATAGTTTGTTCACCGGTCAAGGGCTTGATCTTCTCATGTCGTTCGAAATCCCGACGAATTTCCTCATAACTGGACTGGACTCATCTAGGTCGTATACTTCGAATCCACTAGGTTTCCCTCCTCATGTATTCCCCATGATGACAAACTCGTTGGTCGTTGGTTATCGTCATCGGGTTGGTTTGGAGAGCTCGAATCGAGGGTGGTATGCTCGAACCCGTGTCTCGTTATAATAATATCTTCCACGGTGTAGCCGATAGGGAACACCTTCCGAGGCCTTGCTGGAATTGCCCGCCGAGGGAATTAGAGCTGGCACAACCGGGCAGAGGGCTTGAGCTGGACGGCTGAAGCTTGGTTATGAAGTTATCCATCATTTTGTGAGACATCATCCCTTCAAATCGCTCGGTTAGAGCACCGAGTTGTTCATTCAAAGTCTCATGGACACGGCGTTAATGTCGGCCATTCTCTTCGCCACCAATAGAGTAATATGCGGAGGATCCGTGATAAATTTCCTGAAAAACGACAAGCCAAGAGTAAGTACAATGAGCGAGGATAGAGGGCCGGTCCATGACTTCCTTCTAGACTCAATGAACGAACTAGACATGACCAAAAGACCGCAATAGGCAATTTTCAGTTTCGTCGATTTTTACGAGAAAATTCATCTTAATTCGTACATTGGTCAACACAATGCCAAAATTTAGGATCTGACAGATGACATACCGACGAACAACTTTTTGTGTTTTACTCTACGGCGGGTTCCACACGGATCAATGCAGTTTAATACTTCTTTAAACAAATTTACCCAGAAAATTGCTTTTATCCGGTTTCCAACAAAAGAACGGAAGACCTCTTAAAAAAATGAATTAGAGACTGAAAGTTTGCAGGCTATTAGTTGAAACAACGATCTAGAACTTTCATGTTTGGTAATTCCACAAAAAGGCACGTTTTCTAGTTCTAAATTGTAAAATGAATCTGGAGTCTGAAAACATGTGAAATTCCAGCCTGCTCCATCTCGGCTATTAATTCCTTATTAAAAGGAAAATGCATCGAATTGCTGCAAAAGTTTTTTTTCATGAGAGATTATGATCTTCCGAACACTTTTTATGAAAACAAGTTCTTTCAATTGTGAAGGGATATCATTGCGACCCATTCGTGTGCCAAATGACTCAACCTAGATCATGGACCGACCCAAAACAAGATAAGAAAAATCGGTGATAAAGCTCAAGAAATTACCTCCTTTGAAAAGAAAGTGTTAACCACAAAGACATGCGCATGAAAATGCTCGTGAGGTTCGATTTCTATCTAGCATGGCTTGACAAAAGTAGAGCCCCGGGGATATCCAGACTAAATCACATCGGCTTGCGATTGAACCAAGATCCCCCGTAGACATCCGGCTCGCCCAAGTAACGACCCACATCACACGGCGAATGATGGAGGTGTTAACTCTTGGCACCGATTTGAAATAGTTCGGGACTCGAGAAGAGCGACTCGGGCCAGACGACGATGGCCGGAGTATCCCTAATCAAGTACCATCCTAAGCCTAGCCATTCGGGTTCAATGGCGGGTTGTGTGTGCTAAGTGTAAATGTAAAAACGGTAAAAACATGCGCGGCAGTTCATAGCATCCAACACTTCAATATAAACCATACACAATCTCCTTCAACCTACGCAAAAAGGTTAGCAAACACTCGTCCCCTTATAACTCCCTTTCCTGCAAAACCATTTAACACATAGGGATTAAAATTCAACCAAGATTGCCAAATCAAGTAATTTTCCTTTTCATGAACTTATCTCGGCCTAAGTCCTCTTTGGATCCCCAGGTGAGTCGCCAAGTTGTCGCGACCTAAAAAAAAAAATAAACAAAGTCATCATTTCCAGGCTAATGGATTATCGGGTTAATTAATTAACTAACCTAACTCGGACTCTCCCAAGTTCATACCAAAACGCAACTTAAGGTTCGAATGATCATGCAATGTGATTTGAATTTGGAGTCGCCACTAATCATTTTCGGTAGGTCGATTAGAAACCTAAATAAAATAGCGGGAGAAAACTATCTTATTTCTGCGAACTAGAGATTAAGAGTCCGGGGACTTGGTTACATTAATTACAACTAATGCCCTTTCGGTACCTTAAAATTCATGAAAACAAATAATGGATTTGACAAATTTGATGAATTCTACTTGAAGATCAAAGAATCAATTTTTTTGGGTTTTTCTTCCCATGACATTTTTTTTTGAATTTTTGAGTATTTTTAAAATAAAGAAATTACATAAAATTAGGATGAAATAGGTTCAAGGAGGTTACTCCCCAATTTGAATTCGTGCACCAAACTCGTGCTCCGGGCTTGTCTTGACCATTGGACCGATTTGGTGACTCGTTAGACCGAGAAATCTCTTGGTCCTATCTCTCCTTCACACTTCTTTCTCATCTCGCTAGAATTTCATGATACCGCAATCCGGGCGTTGATATTTTTCCCTTTTGCTCTCTTTCTATTCTCGTACCATTGATGTCTCATCGTTGATATGCAGCTGTTATTTAACATAAAAACGTAGAGAAAAATCGGTGTAGAAAATCTGAGCTAATTTATATTCGAAATTAAAGAAAGTTAGGGAATCACTTAACTTTTTTTCTTTGCATGCGAGCTTGAACGATGGAGATGGACCAGGTAGCTTGTGTTGATCGGTGCAAAAATTGGCAATAGTAGTATCGGGCTTCAAAACTCTCATACCCTCTCAAAACTCTTTTTCAAATTTTTTTCTCAAGAGTTCTCTCTATTCTCCTCCTCCAAAAACTCTTTCAATTCTCTTTCACTCCCAAAAACTCTCCTCTCTCTTCAAGAACTCTTATTCTTTTATAGGCAAAGTTCTTCATCCTTCATTCTTCATCTTCATTTCCTCACCTTCCATTTTCATCTTCCTTTCTTCATCTTCATCTTCTTTTCTTCATCTTCATTTCCCCACCTTCCATTTTCATCTTCTTTTCTCCATCTTCATCTTCTCTTCTTCATCTTCATCTTCTCTTCTTCACCTTCATTTCTCCATCTTCCATTTTCTTCTTCTCTTCTTCATCTTCATCTTCCATTTTCATCTTCTCTTCTTCATCTTCCTTTCACCATCTTCCTTTCCCCATCTTCTTTTGGTATTTGCAATGCAGTCCCGAAGTTTCAAGTATTTGCAATATGATCCCTGAAGTTTCGAGTATTTGCAATACGGTCCTTGAGAAAATATTTCTTTCAAACCCAAATCTTCTTGGTGCATTTTTCCACCCCATGCCTAGTCCAGGACTCTGTTAAATTAAGCTCAAATTATATGCCAATGCTAAATGAATATGTGAGATGATTTTTGTTTAGAACTAAAATTAGTTCTAATTTTTATGCAAAAAATATATTAGTCAAAATTTAGGCGTCAACAACATGAGTTCTGAAGGCACGACAAATGATGTAGATTCCCAAGACGGCGGCGGACCAACTGAAGGTTTGTTACTTTAAACTTTTAATTTTTCATTTTTCCTAAATCTTGCGTTTCTTGCATTTTGGCCTTTTCAAATTTTAAAAAAAATAAATTAAATTTCACTGCATATAAATGCTGACAATTTCAGATAAAATCTTTCATAATTTTTGAAATTTGAATTACATCTTGAATAATAATTGACAAAGCCAAAAAAAAAAAAATACTTCTTTACTTCCAAAGAGCTAACGGAGGCGCTCGTAATAGAAAGGTATGTTGAGGACTTTTAATTTGCAATTTTTGCAGCCATGCCAACAGTGGTGGTCAAAGAAAAGTATCGACAATTGTTTAAAGCCGCAGCGAAAGGTGATTGGAATAAATTTGCCGAGAAAATCCTCGATGGAGATTGCGAAACAATGATGGCCGAATGTATGACCGTAAAAGGTATATCCATCACTGTGCTACATGTTGCGGTTAAGGCCGCACAAGATCAGTTCGTTGAGAACCTAGTCAAGTGCTTGGCTCCGACATATAAAGTTCCTAGTAGTGCCCTCCACGATGCTGCCCGGGAAGGAAGAATAAGGATGGTGAAGGCTTTAGTAGACAGAGTTGATGCTGAAGATGAAAATGCTAAAGATGAAATTTTATGCTTTGCCCTTGGGTATGCTATTTCATGGGCTCCTATGCAGAAGGAGGTTATCTGGTATCTGGCTAGGCGTTTAAAAGAATCCGCCCCATCTTATGGGGCCATGAGCAGCCTAATTATGGCCGGCCATATGGGTAGGATTTCACGCTGACTTAGCTTATCTCATTCCTTTACTGTTTACTTGAATTAACTTTTTTGGTTCTTGTGTCCCAAAAGACGTAGTGTTCCGTTTAGCTGAACGATTCCCCAAATTGGTCAAATGCAAATATACCGACAATGATAGCCTGTTGGGAGACTTGGCGAAGATGAAGTCCCATTTCCGTAGTGGAGCTAGACTTAATTTTTGGGAAAATTTTATTTACAAATGTAGGTACTTCTTGCGCTTCTTTTGTTAGATATGTACAATTCGACCAACTCTATCCACTTAGTGTTCACTCCGTGTGTTCCGATTTTTAGGTATCCCTCTATGCTTGGTTGATACATACAACTCCAAAGACAAGAAGATGGATCGAGGTAACTTTGTTAATCTGCTCAATGGATGGACTAACATGACAAAAAGCATATCATTTGGGAATCCTATTGACAAAAAAGTTAAGGGACAAAGAGCTCGTCTATTTATACAAATTAATATCTAACGTAACATTTTGTAAAGTTAGTCAAGAAGTGTTACCCAATGTCAAATTGCCAAGTGTAATTATTGAGAACTGTAGATGTGGATTTCAGGCCACTGAGGTTGATTGGTCAACATTGTTTTCTAACATGTTCAAGCATTGTTAAATTTAATTACATGTGCAATTTTCATTCCCTTAGTGCGATGGGTTTCTTTTTGCTCATCATTAGTTCCCAGTTTTGCTGACATGATTGTTCTCTCCTCTTCGTGGTGGAAGCACTTGAGTGGGTCAAGAAATCACTCTGGAATCTTGCCATAAAAAAAGGTACGCAAAACTGCCACGTTATTTATAGATTGAGGATTTATTTCATCCATGGGAGAGATCTCTCACTGTTAGAAATAATTATTGAATCTCTAGGATAATTTCTTATTTAGAGATATTTTTGTTGATTTTCTGTATCTCTCAAGATTGCGCGTATATCTTTGATTGATATATAGCTTGATTGATATAGATTGCTTTAGATAGTGATATATTATAAAACCTATAAATAGGCCCATGTAATGTCCATTGTGAAATATCAAATCACGCACAAATTCCTCATTTCTTCTTCTGCATTATTGTTTTCAACTTGGTATCGAGCTACCAATCTTGTGGAAACGGGTGCATATCGCACCTGGTGCACCTTGACAATCCCGATACACACCCAAATAAATCCATCCCCGCACCGACAATCTCGATACACACCCAAAAAAATCCATCCCTGCAGCTAGCTTAACATTGTTCAATCCGTGTGCATGAGTCATTTCTATGATAGGAGTCTTTTCTATGATGGTCATGTTTCAACGCCAACTATAATGGTCGTGTTGACTGGTCAAACCTTTTTCATAGAGGTGGCTTTTCTTTTGATACCAGCCACACAGGCCGCATCCCTTAATAACTATTTTCCCAGCCAACCGTATATGCTGCTTGATACTACGATGCCAGCCATATAGGCCGCATAGCTTAGTTACTACTTTGCAAGCTAGCCGCATCGGCCGCTTGGTGTTTTCCCTCTAACTCGTGACTTTTCGCGCGTTGTTTGAAGAAGTCGATACATTATTAGACTCGTCGATCTCGGGACCACCTAAATCTAGAAGTTTCACCACAAATAGCTGGACACCACCTCACGCATAGCCACGTGTCTCCTTGCCATGGATCCACCAAGCTTGCCATTGAGTGCTGATTTCATGGAGAAACAACTTTTCATGGCACTGTTATACTTATTTCAAACTCAAGTTTGACTTAGTCATCATCTTGAGTTTGAGAGGGAATGTTAGAGATAATTAGTGATTATTTAGGATAATTTCTTATTTAGAGATATTTCTATTATTTTTTGTATCTCTCAAGGTTGCGCGTGTATTTTGATTGTGTGTATCTTGATTGATATATATTGCCTTAGATAGTGATATATTATAAAGCCTATAAATAGGCTGATGTTATACATTGCGAAATATCGAATCACACACAAATTCCTCATTTCTTCTTCCGCATTATTGTTTTCAACTTTTAAAGTGTAAATTGATAATTTCAGTATATGCCTTCGGAATCAAAGTTTTCAGTAAGGATCGGCTCCCCATCTGTGTATTACAATGCGATTAGGTTCAATCAATTGGAAGTCTAAAGGACGTGTGTGCGTTAGTTAAACTGTCAAAATACTCAATCGAAAACAAAATATTGATCAATCGCTCAATCTACTCATTTTTCTATATGAAAAAAATAACTCCTTTTATCTGATGAAATTGTGTATGTTTATCGATAGGATCCCATCTGTTCTATTTGATGCATGCATTTTGATTTTCAAGCTAGGTGAAGTCTGCTTTCTCCTTTTAAATCCATTGTTTTCTTCTCACTACCCTCTATGTATGTATGTATGTATGTATGTATGTAACACATAAGAATGGGGCTCAAATTTGAAAGTCCCTTTAACCTTTGATTCTTTGTTATTGAAATGTTATGTGCAGCACCTATCATCAAAAGGATTGGAGAATCTAAGTTGAAGCACAAATACGCGCACGACTTTGCAGAACTAGTTCTTACCAAGATGATGGATGCTACGAATCCCAAAATGGTCGAGTTTTTATTGAGTTCACGCATTGTGCTTTCCGCTGCATCTCATGGAATCTCTGAAATTGTCAAGTTGTCTCTTGAGCATTTTCCGGAGTTAAAATGGGAAGAAAATTTCACAAAAGAGCTGATAAAAGAAGTTGTAAAGGGACGCAATGTTGAGTTGTTTAGACTAGTCAACACACACAACACAATTCCACGTTTGACTGACGATATGTGGATGAAAGACGGCCTGAAGGAGGCAGTAGTGGAATGGTCACCAAGACGTGCACCGACAGATGTTTCTGGAGCAGCCTTTCTTATGCAAAGAGAAATTCAGTGGTTTAAGGTTAGTTCGCCTTATTTGTTTGCCAACCTTCTGTGTTTTTTGGTTTACATTCACCATAGTAGCCACCCTTTATTTTTCTGAAGGTACTGGAAAATAGGAGCGATCCTTCTTTTAAAAGTCAGGAGTCACGAGAAGAAAAAACATGCTGGGAAGTTTTTGTAGAAGAACGTAAAAATTTGCTTAAAGAGGCAGCGCAATGGATGAAGGACACATCGTCATCATGTAGTGTTGTTGCAACTCTCATCACTACGGTAGCTTTCGCTGCGGTTTTTACAGTACCTGGAGGCAACAACGGCGTTACAGGGATCCCAATCATTATAAGCAAGGGCTCATTCATGGTATTCGCATTTGCAGACGCTCTCGCTCTCTTCTCCTCGGTCACGGCCATCTTGATGTTCTTGGGTATCCTAACTTCGCGTTACGAAATTGAAGATTTCCTCCACTCACTACCGAGAAAAATGTTATGGGGCCTCACTTTTCTCTTCTTCTCTTTGGGCTTTATGCTGGTGGCATTTGGCTCTGCTCTTACGATCGTCCTGAGCGAACGATTCAAATGGATATACATCCCAATCACTTTGTTGGCTGCCTTCCCTGTCTTATGGTTCACAATCCTACAGCTTCCCTTGTGTGTTCAAATGGTCGAATCCACCTTTGTGCCTCGCCTCTACCTCCTCTGAACCCGAGGAAGATTTGGAGAGAGAGAGTGTGTGATATGAATGAAAAGTTGGATGGTGAAAGTGAAGAAATGGGAGAAACTTCTGGACTTACGCCCCTCCCTCCTCGTATGAAAGTATAGGAGAATCGAATTGGAGGGGAGAGAGAGAGAGCATAATGTTGTAAGCTGATAACAAACTGTTTTGAGCTACATTTTGCATTTCACCTGAAAATGAAAGTTATAACTTCATTTTCATCAAAAGTCTCTCTCCAGCCCTTCTCCCTTCTCATCTTTTTCCCTTCTCATTTTGGTTTTGTTTTTTTTTTCTCTATCTTTTGGACTTTTTCGTTACTTTCGTAAACGATGCGAACGACATTCTTAAGCTCTGAAAATTGAAGAACAAGTGTCTCTGAAGAATCTATCTTCTCCGGATCTGCTTGCTTGCTCCGGCTTTGGCTGCTTATTCTAGATTGTCGAGTGCTAGTTTTCGAGACTCCTTTGTTGTTGTCTTCAACGGTCGCTATTTCTGAAAATGATTTTGTATTCAAGTATATCTCTCTTGGAGTTTTTCTCTCCCGATCTAGATTTGGGGGCTCTTTTATCTTGATCTATATCTAGATCTAGGGATTCACAAGGTGTTTTTTGTGTTCTTTCAACTTTTTGGTGGTGTTGTGTTCTCTATACGATAATGGTCTTTGGGACGTTGAACCTAGATGCGCACCGCTTTTGGCAAAATCGTAGTTACTTGAATAGAGATTTCTCGACATGTGCTCATCACGATGTTGATCCGAGATTCAATGATCTATTGCCATTTGTACTTCGATACCTCAACGGATCCATCTTTGTGGAATGGGCGAATGTCTGTAGGGTGTATCAATTTGATTTACTTTTCGGATTTACTTGTTTTAGTTGCTTTGTGGGATTTGCATCTTTATCTTGAAGTTATGTACCCCTCTCTCATATGAAATTAAGATATATGTTTTGCCCAAAAAAAAAAGTTGATTAAATAAACAAGGCTAAAGCAATAGACACTCTATGATCCGCTAGGAAGTACGTCCCTAGTAATTTCGCTGGCATATGCCAGAACCATAAAACAAACACAAAAAGGTTATAAGTACCACAGAAATCACGGCCAAATTCCTTTAAACACCTCAAACATTAGGTCAATTCCCAAATCTATCCCGAACTTTTTTGGTCTCGGAAAAACCCCAACTTTAGGTTCAATCCAAAATCTACCCGAATTTTTTTTGTCTTAGAGAAAACCCTAAACTTTAGTTCTAGTCCCAAATCTACCCTCGAGCATTTTTGTCTAAGAAAAAATCATCGATTTTTACTCTAATCTCAAATTTGCTCCATTATCCCTCTATCCAAAAATTGATGTTAATCATCCGTCATTTTCATATTCTAGAATGGTTTAATTTTGGAGAATTTCTTTATTGGGATGGATTTAATATCCAAGTGAAAATACCACGTCGATCTTAACTTATCACCCAATTACTTTGCTAATGTGGGTTTTTTAATCAATGTAAAAATGTCACGTCAAGTTGGGACCGGACCACAAGGTAGATTTGAAAATATATTGAAATTTTTTTATTTTTTTAAGACAACAAAATTCAGGGCAAATTTGGGACTATATCTACAGTTTGGGGTTTCTTTCGAGACAAAAAAAAGTTCATAGTAGATTTGAGATTGGATCTAAAGTTGAGGGTTTTTTATGAGACAAAAAAAGGTTTGGGTAAATTTGGAACTCGACCTAAAGTCGAGGGTTTTTAGGGGAGGAATATGCTTCCATGATGGTCCGACAATATCTGTAAGTTATTTCGACCGTAGATCCACATGCCATCTCCGCATGTTTTACATAAAACACTCATTAATTAGAAAATCGTAGGACCGGAAATAAGAACAATCTTGTCAGTTGTCAAGTCAGTAGCTCCCTTTAGGGAATTAGGCCAAGAAATCACATGCTATTGCATAGCATTTTGAAAATAGAGAACTGATTGCACAATTGCATGATGGAAGTCGTGTGCGAAATGCGCATGGACATCGCTTGATAGGATGTAACGACGCCATGCCTAATCACCATTCCAAATCATCCTTGACATGAATAAATCTGCCGAACAATTATCGGATTTTCGTCCCTATAGATATATCTCATAGATGACCAAATATTTTTAGTAGATGTAGAGGAAGGGAATGGATGTGAAAAATGAAGAATGAAAGCAACTTATGAGACTGATTTGCAGATAGTTTACCTCTGCAATGCCTCCAAAAACTCATTCTCTCTTGCTTCTCCAGCTGAATGCGAAATCCAAGTATAAATATCAAATGCATGCTAAGAAAAAGACTCGAACCATCGAGGCATTACCATCTCTGATCTGTGTGCAGAAGAACATGCTGCAATCCATGACCCAGAAAAAATCGAAAACCTAAAAGTTGTATAAATCACGTAACGAAATGGGTAAAAGACAATTTCAAAGGCATGATAAGTAATGCCCGGTCGATAACACATCACCCATGCATGGGAACAACGACAATTTTAGGCCCCACTACCTGAGAATAAGCAACTCTTGAGGCCAACATGAAGTCCCTGAAGGAGAACAATTTTTCCCTTAGCCATGTTCGAAAGTTTCTGGACGAACCATCGTCTCGAGCACACCAGATGCCAGCAGTTCCCGGTTTCGAGGCAGTTCAGAGGAGCCAACCGATAAACGTGCCATCTCTTCACCAACGTCCGCTAAACAGTATCTGGGTAGCTCAAAATGGCTTCCACTCTATCTAGGGATGCTTCAACCTTCCAGAGTTCATGTCGAATAATGTCTCATCAGTGCCAAGGCTCCCATTAAACGAAACACGCGACTGGAACCTCGGACCTTGCTGGTACTTGAGGTATATTCAGCCACGTTAGCACGCAACAAGAGGTGAGAGATCAAAGGAGCCTCGGACCTGGAGATTTAAGAATTTCGTGACAGGAATGTCTTTCGAGATGATGCACTCGGTCTCGATGTACAGGCTCCCTAGATAAACTTCCGCCGACAACTTCGCTTGAAGATCATTCCTTGGAGCCAGGTAAAAGCTAATTAAAATGTTAAATCGAGAAGGTCGTGATGAGGCTATGTAAAAATAAATATGGCCCATATGATGTTACAATAATGGTTTAATAATTATTTCATGTTATAATTAGTTTATATTGGCTACAAAAAGATATAATTGAAAGGGTGGGAATTTGATGTGCTTTGATGGAAGGCACCTCTTGAAGAGGCGCTTTTTAGATAATGCTTCAAGTTTAAAAAGAAGTTCGATCCTCTCTCCACCCTATTGAAAAACGGACGTAACATAAAAAGAAAGTCAGTTTTGTACTCTATTCTCCATCGTTAGAATACACAAAAGTACATAGGGTTAAGCGAGAGAAATCAAATTATTCATCGTTTTTGTCTTCTCGCATCAATTGTTCTTAAGAAATCGCTATGGACAAAAGTATGTATTCATATTTATTGATCGTAAAAATCATGAAGATCGAAAATCCGTTAATGATAGAATTTTCGCATTAAGTTTATATCAATTGCTAATAGTCGGTATCGGAGCACGCGTTTAGGATCTCATGATTTTTCGATTAAGTATAAAGTTTATATGTATATGATGAAGGCTTGATGAATTTTGCATTGATGTTCATGGACAAAGGCCCGGATTTCGACCAATAGAGTCGCCTAGCCATGAGGAACAAAAGCCCTAAGGTGTCTCGGCATTTGGACTTTCGCAGGAGACGAATTTGGCGGTCGAAATTCCGGATTAGGGTTTGCGTCCGAAAAGTGTTTTTGTTTGATTCCGGGCAAAATACTTCGTCTTTTTCGTTGATTTTGGAACATATGTGGTCGCGCCGGCATGTTAGACAAAACCCACCCATTAATTCGGCTTATAATGGGCTTTTGGAGGAGAATCGAGCAATCGAAGGCTTAGCGGCGTGGTGATGCAAAAAAGGGAGTTTTTTCACTGTTCCTTGCGTGAACGTTTCTGTTCGCGTTGGGGAAGAAGATGGACCGTGTGGTACGTGCCACGGGGGCACTCATTGAAAAAAAAAAAATAAAGAAACGAAGATATTAGGTAGGCCATAAAGCACGCTTGCGGGACTCAGAACCCACAACATGGGATTTGAAATCGGACACCTTATCCCTTAGGCCATAGGCACAACATTTTGCCTTTCTTTAGTGCATCTAAAATTATATGTCTGCTGCTGGCCACTTGGATTTAGTATTTTTCCTTGGATGCGGAAATTGCAGTTTTGCCCCAATTTTGTCCTTTTGCGAAAAATTACGGTTTTCACTCTTATTTTGTCATCTTGTGACAAAAAAATTACTTTTTGCCCATAAAACTTATTTACGAATTTGCCCTTGACACATAAATTTACCATTTTGCCCTTGAATGTTGAATTTATGTTTTTGTCCTTGGGCACGTGAATTTAATAAAACTTGAGAATTAAGTGGTTTGTTAGTCACCAAAGTAGCCGAACCTTAAGTTTCTTGAGTTTTTAAAATTCATATTATTTTATTCAATTATCCATGATTATTTTATGCTATGACTGAAATTGATATATTAAAATATCTTTAATGTATCGTGGATATATTGAACTTCATTTATTATAAAGACTTAGGGATTAACCCAAAGGTTAATTAATTTCTTATAGTTCATGAACGTAATAGTTGGTAATTCAAATGTATTATTAGATTTATTTGTATATCCAAAGATAGCAAATAAATTTTAACGAGATATATTCGTAATTGCCAAATAAAAGTTATTAGCATCATTATGGTTAGTATGTTAGTGTATCATAGGATCTCCCAAAGGAGAACTACGATATACATGCATTATTTTAATTTGAATTTGATAATGTGATATCTACATGAAAAGAAATTAGATTTTAGAATGACCAGTCGTTATTTTATTAGTGATGCGAGAAAAATCCAAAGGGTATAAATTTTCTTGTCCTAATCATAGTACAAGAATTGTTCAATCTGAAAAGGCTAGGTTCATTGAGAATGTCGACATCAATGGGAGTGAAAGAATGCGTGATGTTTGCATTCAAGAAGTTAGGGTGGAGGTTCCTTTACCCAAAACTTCTAAAGTTGTTTATGATATTATTGTTCAACCAAACAATAATCAAGAACAACAAATAAATGATCAAACACTCCATAATGAACATGTCAATAATAAACTAATAGCGGTTGAGCCACCGGAAATAGCATTAAGAAGATCTCAAAGGGACAAGAAAGTCGACTATTTCGATGACTATGTGGTTTATCTACAAGAGTCGAAATTGACTCAAGAATTGGTAATGATCCAAGTTCATTTTCATAGGTCATGGAATGTAGTGATTCTACAAAGTGGTTTGATGCTATGAAAAAAGAGTTAAAATCTATAGGTCGAATCAAGTCTCGAGATATTGTTGAATTGTCTAAAGGATGCAAAAAGGTCCGCTATAAATGGGTTTTTAAGACCAATGCGACTCAAAAGGTGATATTGAACGGCATAAGGCCGGACTTGTTGCTAAAGGTTTTACTCGGAAAAGAAGGCATTGATTATAAGGAGACTTTTTCAATAGTCTTTAAGAAAGATTCACTTAGAATTATTTTGGTTTTGGTGGCTCATTACGATTTAGAGTTACATCAAATGGATATGAAAATTGCCTTTCTTAATGAAAATTTAGAGGAAGAGGTTTATATGAAGCATTTGAAGGTTTTTTAGTTAAAGGAAAGGAACACATGGTGTGTAAATTTAAAAAGTCAATATATGGACTTAAACAAGTTTCTCAAGATTAATAAATCAAATGGTTATCTTAGCAAGTTCAATGATACCATAACCTCTTTGGGTTTTAAGGTTGGTGGGATAATTTTACCAAGAAACAATTTTGGTGTATATTATTTATGAAGGTCGGTGGGACCAAGTTTATTTTTCTAATTCTGTATGTTGATGATATTTCGCTTTGTTGATAATGATCTTGGTTTATTACATGAAACCAAGAAATTTCTCTCTAAGAATTTTGAAATGAAAGACATGGGTAAGGCAACGTATGTGATAGGAATAGAAATATTCCGTAATAGATCATAAGGATTGTTAGGGTTGTTTTAAAAGGCCTATATTAAAAAATTCTAGAGAGATTCAATATGGACAAATGTTTAGCGGGAATAGTTCCAATTTAGAATTGGGACAAATTTAGCCTTATGTAATGTCCAGAAAAGTGAATTAGAACGAGAGAAAATGAAAAGTATTCCTTATGCATCTGTTGTTGGGAGCTTGATCTATGCTCGGACTTACACTGCACCGGACATCGGTTTTGCTATCGGAATGCTTTGGTAAGTATCAAAGTAATCTAGGATTAGATCATTGGAAAGCTTCAAATAAAGTTCTCGAGATACTTGCAAGGAACAAAGGATCACATGCTCACTTATAAAAGAACCAATCATCTTGAGGTGATTGGATATTCGATTCGAGACTTAGCCGAATGCGCCGATACAAGGAAATCAACGTTTGGTTATTTGTTCCTTTTGGCGGGAGGTGCAATTTCATGAAAAAGTGCGAAGGATCATTCATTGTTGCATCCACTATGGAGGCTGAGTTCGTGGCATGCTTTGAGGCCACTATTCATGGATTATGGCTGTGAAACTTTATTTCAAGGCTTGTGATTATCGACAATATTGCTAAGCCGCTGAAAATTTACGGTGATAATTCTACATCAATTTTCTTATCTGAAAATGACAAGTATTCTAAGGGTGCTAAGCATATGGAAATCAAATACTTATCCGTCAAAGAAGAAGTTTAGAAACAAAGAGTGTCAATTGAGTATATTAGCACAAATCTTATGGTTGTAGATCCATTAACAAAGGACTACCGCCCAAAATATTTAATGAACATGTTGAAAGGATGGGCATTATTGAACGTCACTAATGATATTGTATTATGACTCTATTTATTTTATGGATTTAACACTCTGAGCTCATTTATGTATGTTTCGATTTATCATATTTTCTACTTAGTATACATGATGGAAGTAGATGAATATTTGACAGGATAGTCTCTAAGAGAGACATTATAGTTGGACCATTGATATATTTCTTATTTATGAATCATGATGAGTATAGAGTTATAGTTGTAGTACATAGAAGGGACCGTGTCGATTAAGGATACACAACCGCTATGACTCGCATTAATCTTCTTTACTTTATTGTGGTTGTTATGTGATAGCAAATTTAAATAAAAATTTTTAGCGTGATATTATTGTGCACATTATAATCTTTATTAAACCATGAAATGGAACTCATATTGGCCAAATGGGAGAATGTAAATATAAATATAGTCCATATGATGTTATAATAATGGTTTAATAATTATTTCATGTTATAATTAGTTTATATTGGCTACGAAAAGATATAATTGAAAGGGTGTGACTATGATGTACTTTGATGGAAGGCACCTCTTGAAGAGGCACTTTTTGGATAACGCTTTAAAAAGAAGTTTGATCCTCTCTCCACCCTATTGAAAAATAGACATAACATAAAAGGAACGTCGTTTTGTATTCTATTCTCCATCGTTAGAATACATAAAATTACAGAGGGTTAAGCGAGAGAAATCATATTATTCATCGTCTTTATCTTCTACATCAATCATTCTTGAGGAATCGCTATGGACAAAGGTACGTCTTCATGTTTATTGATCGTAAAAATCATGAAGATCGAAAATCCATCAATGATAGTATTTCTGCATAAAGTTTACGTTAATTACTTACAGGCTATGCTCCATAACCGCATCAACCGAACAAGCAGAGTTAATCCAAGCCTTCAAGGCCCCAAAGCAAAGTGTCGAGTACCATGAATCATAACGAGTCTATAAAAAAGTAATGGATTAATATCATAATGGTTTAACGCTCTCCAAACCCTTGGCTCTCGGATCTCCTTGACTGACATATTGACTTGACACAAAGCTCTAAAAATGGACTTCTACAAACGGGGACAAATGAGAGGGCCTCAACACGTAATGACTCCCGAAGCTGCCATGTCATTATTCTTTCGTCCATAATCATTGTTCGTTAATCGTACGTGGCTTAAATTTTTTTGACCGAACTTACTAATAAATCTTCAAAAATTAAGAAACAACAAGCTTTATGGACCACGAGATTTGGGATCGTTCATCCCAATAATCAAATCTTCATGTCTAGCCATTCTTTGGGCTATTGAGAGTCGGGGAGAATCAAACGCACCATCTTAAGGGCTCTATATCTCTTGGTAATGTGTAGGGGAAGCGGACACCGAAAAAGAAGTCGTGGGTTTTCTTATGTCAACTTTGCCGAAATGTAATTCATTAAGGACATAGAAATACCACGTAGGATTAACTAATAGTGATTGTGGAAGGGAGGCTAACGGTGGTAGAATTGCAAAGTTTGAGAGTTTTTTATGAGACAAAAAATAAATTTTGGATATAATTGAGATAAATACTAAAGTTGAGGTTTTTTTGGCTATTAGGCCAGAAAATTAAGACAAAAGTAAAATTTGAATTTTTTTATTGTATTAAGCCGGTAAAATTGAGATAAAAATAAAAGTTGAAGGTTTTTTATAAGACAAAAAAAATAGATATATTTGGGCCAAATGCTATAACTTGTGGGTTTTTTTTTTGGTTTTGGCACTATATTATTGTAACATCCCAGGGCATTAACGTATCTACTATGCGGATCTGTTATTCTTTACTTACTCATTTCAAAAACGACGCATGCGGAAATGATTAGGAGTGAGCATGGGTCTAGGGTAAGATCGTGAACCGAAGAACCGAACTTGCGGTTCTCGGTTCTCGTAAATCAAGATCCGATTCTTGGTTCATCATTTATAGGAACCACCGGTACCGGTTCTGAATTCGGTTCCCGGTTCTTCCCTAGAACTGAATGGGAACCGGAACCGAAATTTATAAATCCTAGTTGATGCTTTCTGAGTTTCTAATTGGTTGGGTCCTGTGTTAAAATGTATTGTCTAGGGTCTTCTTCCTCATTATATCTTCAATCAATCTTTCTTCTAACTACGCACCAGCACTTCTCTTTCGTCGTCGAACACAGGTTCCTCGCAACTCCTTTTCAAGTTTTCTCCTCTCTCTCTCTCTCTCTCTCTCTCTTTGCTTCTCGCCTCTTATTCTCTGGTTTCTCTGCCCTTTTTTTTTGGGGGGGGGGTCTTTGAACTTTCCACTTGGATGGGCTATGTGAGAAGCAGTAGTTGCAGCGGTGAAGAAGATGGGGACACTGAGTGGAAAACCTCCATTGATTCAATTGCCTCTGCCGACCCTTTTCTGGCCAAAAATTTTGCCGTCTATACTTCCAAGCCCACCTCGCATAACAATGATAATCTCTCCGGACCGTTTCTTGAAGAAGACCTAGATCCCAAGCTCATACCCCAGTTGCCAAAGCACTACTAAATCAAGGTTTGCAATTTTGTATCGCGTAGCCCTCTCATGTTCCTCTTTGGCGTGCTCGTGCTTCCGTGTTTCTCTGCTTTGGCAGCTAGTTTTGATTGTACGTAACACATAGAAGACGAATTCTGTTGTTCTCTTACTTTTTGACAATGCCACTTTGGTCTTCTTTTGTGGAACAATGGGAAGATATTAGTTTATGCCTAATGAATCTTGGTTTTTGGAGGAGATTCGTGGAGTCCATGTTTATGACTAGTTGGCCTTATGAAATATCTAGCAAACCCATGAATTTATGCCTTTAGCTTGTGGAAGAGTTTATACATTGGTGGGTTTTGAATGAATTCCTACGTTAAAATCCTTCCAACGCCTTAGCTGAGCCACTTGGAGATTCGACATTAGTGGAGTTTAAGAAACCAATATTGTATTTACCAAAAGTTTGAAGAGCTTCATGCTGGGAATGATGGTTTCTGAAGTTTTCTTTTGCTAACTGAGAATGAGTAGCATAAATCTAAAATTTAAAAAAATTCTACCTAAAAGATTGGTTTTATGCAGCATATTGGCGGGTTCTCGAATACCCTGGAACCGGATCTAGAACTTGTGACATGGTAGGTTGCAAGTTCCACGATATGCAAGGTAGGTTCTAGGTTCGGAAAAATGAGGAACATATACTTGGCGGGTGCGTTCCAGGTTCCAGTGGAACCTACCCGAAACCTAGAACCGCTCATCCCTAGAAACGATATCAATACAGAGTATTAGGCCATACAAAAATAGATAAACATGCCCTGTTGACACCTAAATTTTAATTTTTATTAAATCATGCATATTAAGCATAAAATGAGAATTATTCATAATTCTCACAAAAAATAATTTCCTCATGCATTGCGTATCTAATTTTTGTCAGTCATGCATTCGGGACAAAGGCAAAACGATTAAGTTTAAATTTGACAAAAGGCTAGACCAAACATAGTTAGAAATTTTTTACTAAGGCATAGGAGGGTGCCAAATTTTCTCAAGCTAATCGAGACCCAGTTTGAAGCTCAATTCAGCCCATTAAGCTCACGTTAATTATTAAGGCGTTCAATTAAACATCCAATATTTAGAAAAAGCCTTGATTGAGCCCGAAAATGTGACACAAGCCCATAGTTTGATTAGAAAAATTGGACTAAGGCATTACATAGGGGTGGCCAAAATTCACATGGGTTTGGACCCATTTTTCAAATTGAATTCAACCTATTTTAGCTCCTATAATTAGTAAAAGCCTTTAGTTAATTGCCCATTTAATTAATTAAGGTCCGAGCCAGGTTCGAGATCTCGCCACAAGCCCACAAGAGCATCAAATATTCGGCCACCATTATTGTCACCCGTGCTTGGCCGAATTCCATATAGTCCTAAGGGGGATTAGGACTCTTTGAATTTCGAATTAAATCCAAGAATTGCAATTAAAACTGAAAATTTTAGCCTTTTCATCAATTTTATTATTGAAAACCAAAAATTGGTCCTTATGGGATGAAACTCCGCTTTCTTGAACAAGACTAATTTGATCATTGGATTGGTCAAACTTTTGGAATAATCTGAGAATTGATTGATTTTAATTTAAAAAATGTCTTTTCTCAAATTAAAAAAATTGTTCGTCACCGCTTTTTATGACCTAAATTGAATTGGAAAAAGATTGGATTTCTGATAAAAATAAGAGTGGATTTTCGAGCACTATAGTTCACTTGGCCGAACTAGATATGTGTGATGGTGGATGACTCTTGCTTCGAGTTTATCATGACTTGGTTGAACTGAGCCTATCGGATTGGATGTTTAAAGCTACCTCATGTTATGGATAATAATCATGAAAATTGGACTTTATCTAATCTTTGAGGATCTTTTAATTGGATAATGTTTAATTTGTTATGAATGAACTTTTGATCTTGATTGTTATCTCTAACATGTGAATTGGTTGGGATGTTTATCTAATATATGTCTTATCTCTTGCAAGGTTTTTTTTAATCTATTTGATTTGAGATAATGTTTGATCAATTGGATAATTATCCAAATTTTTTAGAGTTATCTAAAATTAAATTTTCAAATCCTCAAGGATAATTTCTCAAAATGAATTCGAATTTTGGATGGTAAAATTTTCAGCCACCTCGTAAATTTTCGAAAATTTAAATAAGTTGGTTGACTTTACTTCTCATCTGGTCTTGTTTGTTTGATTGCTTTACTATATAATTTGCACAATTTTAAATAAACATGCCCATAATATATGTTTCCTTGTGCCTAGACTCTTTGGAAAATTAAATTATAATCCTTAGCCGTGATCTTATGGAATGAGAATTACAATTTAGTATAAAATTTCATGTTTGTCCTTTGTATTAAGGGATGACGTCATTCCATACATTTATCCACACTTGCCTCGAATCTATGAGGATGTAGTGGATAAATTTTGCTCTAGTCCTAATTATGGGAATTGAGTGAATTATCGAAAAAATCAGAATTAAAAGATATATTATGGGCATTTTGTTCATTTTTGTTCAAACTTGTTTTATTTTAATTCATGCAAATAAGGTCCATTTTTCTATAGTTAATCATATTGAGGGTCCGTTTTATGTCGTAAATAACATCTAATATAAAATAAGACTTTGAGAAATCATTTTCTTACATTAAATTGGATGTTATTGCATTTAAGACATGTTTTCCTAGCAAGTGTCATTTAATCCGAAAATAAAAAAAATCATGTTTTGTATCATGTGGTCCATTCTATTTTGAATCATTTCAATTCGTATCAATCAATCAAAAGGGTTTTTTTTCATGAAATTGGTATTGAAAAGGCATTAATTTTTCTAAATTAATGTAACCAAGTTCCCGGACTTATTTTTTATGGTTCGTAGAAATAAAATGGTTATCCCGCTATTTTATTTAGGTTTGTAATCGATTTACCAAGAACAATTAGTGGCGGCTTCAATTTAACAATTTTTCATGAAATAAGCTTAAGTTACAATTTGGTAGGACTTGGGAGAGTCTGAATTAGGTTAGTTAATTTAATTAACCTAACAATCCGTTAACCTAAGGTTCTCGAATTTTAGGTCGTGATAGGCACGTCCGCAATTAAGGGTATGGCCAAGATAGGGTTCTTTATCACCCATTACAAACAAGTGCACCACATACATATTAAACACTACTAGTTTCAATAGACTTCTGGGAGGTTGGAATTTATTACAACTTAGCTACCACTATACCATTACGGCCACCAAAAGATGCTTACTTGGGCCTTCCATCATCACCATCTTCCTTGACTACTCCACAATATTGCCATCTTTGTCGTCATTTTCTTGGAAAAGTGGAAGTGGTTCCACTAAACTTCCATCATAGGCTCTCATAGAAAGCGAAACAAAACGATAGGGAATAAGACCCAACTTTGCTCCCACACCCATCCTTATAGTAACCAACAGCTTCCTAAACTGGAACATCTTGAAACTTTAGATCCACATACTCCTCCCAAGTCCTAGTAAGATCTACTGACATTCCATATTGTACCATAGGGATTCTTTGGAATCAACGGCATGTTGCTAATTATCTTAAAAGCCAAAATTCAATAGGGAGTGAGCTAATGCTCAACATGTAAAAACCCAACTGGCAAACAATTAGACATATCAAATAATAGAAAACGTGTTCGATGTCACAATAGGATTGGATAGATTCAATACGAGTGTGCACATGGTTTTCTATTGACGAGATGCATGACTTTATGCTATATGCATGAAAATTCATTGGTCATTGCATTTTAAGTCAACACCCATCTAACGACTCTATCGGTTTGCGACGGCCTGCGTTGGTCACTTTCGGTTTGCTAACCGGACTACTACGGAACACCATGTCCATGGGTATCTCACTCCGAGGCTTTCTTGAATGCACACAGCAAGGGGACCTCTCCGAACACACATAGCGGAGGCAAACCAATTTCCAATCCCTGGCTCCCATGGGCCTCCACCGACATTACTCATCGATGGCATTCTTATAATTCACTTCTCAAGTGAGGTGCAATGACATGTTTATGATGTGCTATGCAACACATCTCAACATGTAACACATCAATAGTCGCACCTCATGATATTTTAGACGTGTTCAAATCGATTTACAATGCATCATTACAACAATGGATATACAGAACAAATTATTCAAAGCCTCATACTCCACACATATCAAAAATAAAATTTCATATTTACTCTTGTACAGCTCATGGCCAAACCACCTCATTCATAGCTACTCTCATTTCGTCTCCCCATTTTGACAGCCGTTCACTAAATTTGATCAATCGTTTATATGGTTACGACATAAGACTAATTCTATAATTCAATGTGCCCTCAAACACCTTAACTAAGCCCTAAAGCATTTGGTCGTTCCCCGATTCACTGTCCAATTCAACAATTTATTAACAATTTCACTTGTTCCACCCTCAAGGACATCGATTAAGCCTTTAAGAATCACACACGTACCACTTCGACGTACCACACACCCTAGTCGAACCTTCTTTCTCTCGGCCAAGCTAAAACCCAAGTGCAACACAACGAATCATCCATCAATTTTTACATATTCGATCATCAAGGATATCAATTGCACTCCTAAATACAACAAACAAAACCATACGGCACTCCACAAGTCTAGCTAAACGTTTTCCCTCTCGGCCACCATATTTCTCAACTTGATCTCAACGATTCAACCATTAATTTTGCTTATCCATTGTTCAAGAACGTCAAACAAGCTAGATAAGGCAATATGCAAGCTATATTGAACAATCTAAGAGTTGGCAAGTCAATGATTTACTCGCCTTGATTTCACGCATAAAACCACCATGAAGCCGTCTCGTCCCATCCTTGCGCACGAACGAGAGTACGAGAGGTTGAGAGAGAATTGGTCGGCGAGAGTGTGAGCGAGAATAAGGGTGGCATCGAGTTGGCGGTGGTGAGGCACGATCGAGGGAAAACGAGAGAGAGAGAGAGAGAGAGAGAGAGAGAGAGAGAGATTTTATGGGTTTCTTCCAAAAATAATAGAGGAGAGAGAAATTAGGGATTAAATTGTAGGTGGGTGGTCTCTTACTATCAACCGAATATTACGCTATCAATTTTGGAAGATTCAAAATCATATTTTTTGGATATCAACCGAATATTGCGCTATCAATTTTGGAAGATTTGAAATCCTATCTTGGATATCAATTAAAGGTTGCACTATCGGTTTTAATTGATTTGGAAATGTAGTTTTCTACTTTATGTATTTTTTTTTTTGTTATTAAATCTTGTTGAATGTCCTCTTGGGTATATAAATATCCCTTTTAGCTTAATGAAAATATATGATGATTTTCTCGATTCAACATGGTATCAAAGCCATCTAAGGCTCACGCCCTATTCAACCCTAGTTTTCTTCTTCTTCTTCTTCTTCTTCTTCTTCATTGTTTTTCCTTCTACAAAGGGGTCGGAATGGCCTCCGAATGGCTTTGACACGCTACCCCCACAATAAGCGCCATTACAAACCCTCTTTCTACAATTCTCCCATTCGGATTTGCGTACCACTTTCTTTCTCTCGCATCTCACTCGCATCCGATTACTTGCTATGGAAAGCATAGGTTGTCCCGTTTCTTAAGGGACAAAACCTCTATGGTCATGTCGATGGAAACAAATCGTATCCCTCGATGCAGCCCAAGCAGCTCTTTGGCAACAATAGGATGCTACCATCATGAGTCTTTTAATTGCGTCCCTATCAAAATCGATTTTGCCTTTTATTCTTGATAAACCAACTAGCAAAGACATTTGGGATGCTCTTAATGTCTCTTTTGGCTCAGCTTTTGCTACACGTATGATCTCCCTTCATTTGTCTTCAACGTCTACTACAAAAATAGGATAAACTAGTTGTTGATTTCCTCCAACATGAAAAATCCATAGGCGATGAGATGGGTCCGTGGGCAAGTCGCTTGAACCAGGAGGATTTCAATGTCCACATCTTTCGTGGTCTCTAATATGATCTCTAAGACATTGTTCCTACATTACATAGTTGTTATGAACCAATCTCATTTACGGATCTTCAAGGCTTTGTACTAAGTCACAAGAGTATTAAGGCCTTCCAAAAGTTACAAACCAAGCCTTCCTCTCAAGTTAACTTTCCTATAGCCAACTCTCGCTCAATGAGATTCCTTACTTTTGGCTCCAACCATCTAGGTTCCTCTTTCTCTGAGTCGTGGTTAGTCTAGAGGTAGTAGGGGTGGTGTTAGCTTTGGCCATGGTCGAGGTGCTCAACAAAGTCGATTATGGCGTTCCATCTATCAACGTACAAATCATACTATCGGCACATACTACTATCATCCTCCAAGTATGCCTTATTACTAGCCCCCTACACATAACCCTTCTTATACTTCATCTTTTCAATGCTCTTACTCCCTCAATGCCAACTTGAGCCATGCCATTCCCCTTCTTTTACCTTCACCTACCAATACCCTACCTTGGCACCCCGACATGGGTGCCTCTCATCATGTCACGTATGATACATAATTCCTTCTCTTCCTATAAAGCTTATAATGTATTGAATCAACTACACATGGGAAATGGAAAAGGTCTCAAAATCAATAATATTGTTACTTCTTCTATTCACTCCTCTATTTCAAATATTTCTTTACGCTTAAAAGATGTTCTTCATATCCTTGATATTTCTAAGCATTTGCTTTTCGTTCAAAAATTTGCGATTGATAATAATGTGTTCTTTGAATTCTATCCTATGGTTGAAACAACTGAAAATTGGTACCAAAAAGGCATTAATTTTTCTAACTAATGTAAACAAGTCTCCATACTCATTTTCTCTTATTTGTATATGTGATTTAGATCTCCGACTAATTTACTTAGATGTTTAATTGGCCTACCAAGAAAACGATTAGTGGTGGCTCGGAATTGGATAAATTTTGCATGAAATGAACCTAAGTTACGATTTGGTAGGACTTGGGAGAGTCCAAATTATGTAAGTTAATTTAATTAACCTGATAATAGGTAACCTAGAATATTTTTGAATTTTAGGTTGTGACAACTGACGACTCCACTGGGGATTAATTTCATAAATTTTCCTATGGCCACAACTACAAATCCATCCGAGATAAGGGGTGCTTTGATGTCTCGATGCTAATCCATAAGTCTATAGTTGGCACCCTCCAATACATGACATTGACAAGTCTAGATCTCTCATTTGTCGTTAATAAAGCATGTCAATTCATGCATGCACCAACCAAAAACCACACAAAAAAAAAAAAAAACCTTTCTATCTTAAACATATGTGGTTTGTTTGTTTGTTTCCCTATGCAATGATACTACCTTGCAAGCCTTTTCCAATGCGGATTGGGCTGGTAGCTTCAATGATAGGAAGTCAACTGGAGGGTATGCTATTTTTTTGAGTCCTAATTTAGTCTCTTGGAGCTCTAAGAAACAACGAACCGTAGCGTACTCTTCCACACGTGACAGTATAAAGCCCTTGCCATGATAAACTCATCCGGCTTTAGTCATCCGTTCGGGGCTTGGGTTCCCTCTTGAAGGTCCTCCCATCATTTGGTGCAATAATATTTATACCACTTATCTATTTAAAAATCCGATTTTTCATGCTCGTACCAAACATGTTGAAATTGACTTTCACTTTATTGTGATCATGTTACCAAACGACAACTCAATGTATAGTTTATCTCCAACGCCAATTGGCCGATCACATTCCTCACGTTTTGAATTTACAAGACAAGTTGAAGATTGGTCTCAACTCTTACACTTGAGGGGGTGTATCAACCGAACATTGGTTATGTTTGGAAGATTCGGAATCGTATCTTTGGATATCAATCGAATATTGCGCTATTAGTTTTAAGATTGAATCATATCTTTGGATATCAATCAAAGTTGCACTATTAGTTTTCATTGATTTGGACTCGTTAATTTCTATTTTTGTATTTTTTTTGTGGTAAATCTTCTAGAACGTACTCTTAGGTATATTCTTAATGAAAATATCGACAATTTCTGATTCAACACTTCCATGCTTAAGTGTCCTTCATGCAAGGTTCACATGTAATTCGGCCACCAAGTGTAATTCCCACCAATTTATCAAATTTTCCATATTTAAGCTCTATTGGGACCGGAACTACACATAACCAATCCTATTTTTGAAAGGACTTTTTGCCTTTAAAGTTCCAAGGCATAATTGCTCCTCATTTGTACCACAATAGTTCAATTAAGCTCTTTAATCGGATTGGCGACACTGGGTTGTTACAATTATACTTAACAAATTACCTACAAATTACATTTTGAGGAACAATTTTCTTATTTTCCTTGTTTTAGTGTGTTTCAGGGAGAATTGCTCCAAGTTCAGTAGGACAGTGGAAGAACCACTATGGAAATAGCTAGTTGGCCTTTCTGGACATACCCAATCTCATCATTAGAGGCTCCGGAGTCATCGACGGCCAATGTTCACTTTGGCGGGCGGGCCCTTTCTTTTCTTTTGAAAATTATAAATCGCTAAGCAATAACATTAATTCACTTAATCATTCATTAATAAAAGGCATTAATTATCTACTAATTAGAATAGAACGATGAGAAAATTTTATCAGGCTATTTTTTTCCAAGTGCCAGTCCAAGGGATTTAGACTCATAGTGCTATAGACTTATATAGCGGTGTGACTCTCTCCAAGCTCAATATAGTTGCCCCTCAATCTAGCCTAACACATATGATCTTAACATTGGAATGAGTACTCAAATAGCTAGTTGCGAAATCTTCAATTCATTGTCTCGAGGGCTTGACCCATTTCTAATACTCGTTCTTACCGTCTTTGTGTATTCCCGATGAATCTCGCTTTTCATGTGCCCTCAATGGTATTGTTGTGCGGAAGCAAGTGATGAATAATAAATAGACGAACAGAAAATAAATCAAAACTAGATGTACGTAGTTTCGTGAGATCCGTTCAGGAGAGGCAAATGAATACACTATAGATTAAGCGATACCAAGATTACAAACCACACTTGACTCACTCAAACACTTTGGTGTTTTTGTATTACATCCAATAACTAACAAGTGATTTGCTCACAATTCCTCACGAAATAATCTTTCAATCATGCGAGGAATTAACAAACTTCCAAAGATTTAATGCTTTGACACTTGAATACTTGATGCAATTCCATTGGGCTCCTCCTGATACTCTTCACAATGAATATCGTCTAATTTTAGGCAATGGTTGGTCTGCTTTTCTGTTGTTTCACGGAAAATGAAGTGTTCTTTGGAAAATATTTTCTCGGAAGTCGTTTTCTAAGAAAATAGCGATATTTTTGGCGTTTGTTTGAAACCTAAAAATGAATTGAAAAATATTTTCCGTCATTTGGTAAGAAAAATCATTTATTTGTCCCACATAATTTTTCTTTATTTTTTAGATAATTTTTTAGTTATATTTTACTTTTTTTACATTTTTTTATTTTTTTGTTAATCTTTTCAATTTTCTTTTCTATTTCTTCTTCCTCCTTCTTTCCTACATCTTTGCTGCTGCTCCTCTCTCCTTCCTTCGCCGATCTTTCCTCCTTCCTCAACCCGACCATAGGCCATGACATAGGCGGGTGAGCTCGAGGCCGGGCCGGTCCCAGTGAGTCTCGAGCTCGAACGAGCGGCCACGGCCGAGCAAGCGAGGAAGTTGAAGGTGGAGGGAGCCTAGGCGATGGACTCCACGGCGTCGAGGAATGGCTCCACTATCACCCGCTCATGGCGGCGGGCAAGGCCACAAGGGTCGGCCGAGCTCGGGAACGGCGAGGCGCTAGATCTCGGCGAGATCGTGGCTCACCTCTCCCCTGGAGGCGAAAATTCCAAGTTGGGAGAAAAAAAATCTGGATCGTGACATAATGTGATGTTCGAAGTCAACCTTTGGGGACAATATGAGAGAATTCCCCAACGCTGGTTCAGCTCCGTCGGGGATGGAGGGAGGATGGGGATGGAGGAGAGAGAACATGGATTGAGGAGAGAGAAAGGAAATTTTTTCCAATTTCCTGAAACTTACGTGCCTAAAGGAAGCTTGAAATGGTGGGGGAAAATGATTTATGCATTTCAAAATGAGGAAATCATTTTCCTCAGTTTTAGAAGGTTTTTTTTGTTGACTAGAAAATATTTTTCGTTGATCATTCATTTTTCGCCCCCCAAACATCGAAAATTGGGGAGAATATTTTTCAAAAAATATTTTCCGTGAAACAAACGGAGCTTAGGATTAAGAAACCTATCAAAATAGGAGATATCACACCGATTCCACCAAGAATAAATTCCCATGAGATTCAAAATAAATATTATCCAATGTAGAATTCAAATTTGGTCAACCCACTTTCATATTAAATTTTCTTGATCAACTCCAAAAGCCAAAAGAAGATTGCATGCTCCTTTCTCTTATCTTTAATTTTACAATCAAGATATACTTATTTCGCTTTGGCTCAAACTCGAGATATATTTTCAACGGATATGTAGGAGACAATTATATTGCCATAAATGGCAACACTTCCTGCTATCAATATTACCGGTGTTTCATGTGGTCTGGGGCACACGGTAAACTATGATCCTCCGTGCATCACTTATCATCGCCGATTCTACTATCAAACCCTAACTCAGCCTGCCTCTTACATTGCCCGATAAAGTGTTGGAAGCTTAGGAGAACATGGAGCCTGTGAAACATTTGAAGATGTACATGCGCGAAACCGTACATTTACTGAGCAGGATCAAGACTTGGTAGGTAAAGGGGTCATCACGACACGATATTGAATTCTTGATATCCATTTTGAAAAGGTCGTAATCTCATTTTGATTTTCTCCCCTTCTCTGTGGGCGGTTCCGGTCGTCAAGAACAACATTTTCGAGCAGATCACGCTTGTGCAAGCCGTGAATTCCATCATCATAAACTAGCTTTGCAGCGATTCACCATATCGCCAAACTTTGGCAAAACATGTGGGATGCTTACCTTGATCATGTATAGTCTGTTAAGTGTCAAGAACACAAACAAATTCCACTCACACACAAATTCGTGCAGTAACATTTTGCTGAACCACATCTCCATAACATCATCTTTTGGAAAACCACTCTCCAATTTCTGCAAGATTGCCCATGGATCAGCTGCCTTCACTGTACCTCCAGTGCCATGCTTACAACGATGTTAGAAAAATATCCAACTCATGTGTGATGGTCGGCGTTGGCATGGATAATTCTATAATTTTCTTTTTATATATTTTTCTTGTTCTTTATTGCCTGCCACAAGAAAAAAAAAATTAAAAAGTATAAAAAGTATAAAAAATTGAGTCCACTGAGAGAATGATTTCCGGCCGTGTCACGCAGGACGCAATCGTTGTCAGCGGTTTCCCATTGAATTTGGCTAGAAGGATTACATTGACAAATTGTTAATAGATTTAGGACTGAATTGATGTCTATACAATAGGTTTAATATTTTTTGGGTAATTTCTTCAATTTGGTCCTTCCCAGAAAGAAAGTAATCTGAAAATCCTCATCTTTTGACAGTGATGAATAATCACTATTAATGTGGTAACCTATTCCACTATCCTTGCAGTTGTTGCTCATAGGAGCAACATTCTAGTGTGCTTTGAAAGGACAATTGGAATTTGGAAGGCACATTAACAAGCTGATGAAAAAATCAACGGCTCAGATCAACCAATTGAACTAATTGATCCAAATTTAGGTTAGACATAAGAAATTAAGACATATCTCGTTATGTCACGATGCAATCGGATTTGGAGAATGCTACTAAGGTAATTCAAGATATCGTGTCATATCGGTACTCATTCGGGGCGAAACCGCTTAAGCTTCCTCTTTTGGTGCCTGCGTTGGATAGGAAATGAGGATTAGATTTTTTTTTTTTTTCCTGTTATAGGTGTCATAATAAATGCTGGGATTGTAACTACCTAAATAATTTTACAATCCCACCTATAAACAAAAACCTTAGGAAGATGTTTAGGACAACACCCGAACATCTCTCCATCACCCATTTCATCTGTTCTTGTCTTTATTTTTGTTGGCCAAGAAGGTCACTTCTCATCTTAGTGTGAAAGATGGTGAGTGTCATCAACCAATATTTTTTCTTTGGGGTATTTTCTGTTGGTATAGCCTTTACGACCGCTGCATTTCGATCAATAGCAAAAATTCGGAACAAAGAGAAAGTAAACTCTCAACTGTTTTTAATCCCACATTTTCGTTGATTTTACATCGACAACTCCGTTCATTGGTAGCCCAAATTGGACATTGTCTCAAATGAGGTTCAAAATAGGCCTTGAACTCACCGGTTGGCCAAACCTTTGCCAGTTAGGAAGCACTTACGTGAAATGCAAGCGTCATGCACGTTCTTGCTAGCCAACGAGGATTTTTTCCGGCCGTTGAGGTCGAGCCCTTATTTGAGACTAAGTTGGCTACTTTGGGGTTATATTTGAAATAAGGTCGATTTTGACTCTCTTTTAAAGAAAACGGCCACACTTCATACCCTTTTTCGAAACTTTTCCCCGGTGATGGTAATTTGTTTGTCATGCCACTTAATAAAATAAAATCTGGTGACACTTTTTTAGTGTATTTAACGTTTCTCTTTCCCCGATACCTAAGCCAAGTCGCGACTCGTCCCGACACCCTTCGAATAATGTCAATTTTTTCTAATTTATTAGTCACCTTCTACGCCAAACTTCAAGAGCTGTTTTGGTCACGCAGGGGTTCGCAGCTGCAATATACTTGATCCTCTTCGCTGCTTCGTCAATTTTGCTAAGCCATGGAATCGTTGCAGCATCGCCCACTTACGATGTGACAAACTATGGTGCAACAGGAAGTGGAGTCGATGATGATACTCAAGTACGAAAATTTTTTCTCTCCCACTGAAAAAAATGTGTTTTTGTTCTCATTATTTCTTTGTTATTTAAATTGATTTGTTCGTGTCTATTTTATGATTTCCTTGTCGTTTTTCTTAGGCCTTTGTGAAAGCTTGGGGAGATACATGTGGAGACAGTGGAGCAAACGGCAGACCAACTTTGGTTGTTCCCAGTGGGATGAAGTTTGAACTGTCTCCTGTCTCTTTCAATGGCCCCTGCAAGTCTTCAAGCGTTATCGTTCAGGTATGACACGAAATCACTAGGAAATTATTAGGCGAACTCGTTCCACAGTCGACGATGTTATAGTCGAAATCAGGAGCAAACACGCGAGGTTCTCCGTCACTTTTTGCAGTGCCGTGACGTGTGTCAGATTGATTCTCAAACTATTCGGTTAGATCTACATCTTACGACGAATTCACGAGATATGAATTCCGATCCGAAGAGGATGGCTTGGTTGAGTACATCGAAAAGAGCTTACTTTCCGACTATTTTAGGGTAAACGAACTTAATTTTTCTCATCAAATTTTTTTAAACATTAAACCACGCATTCATCCAACGGTTTGAATGTATTATATTTCTAAGTTTGAGTAATCAATCATCAATAATAGTCTTTTCCCTATTACCACCACTTCCTTGCTCCAAAGCATACCATAATGGGCATGATTATCTTTTCTTGGAGAACAGATTGATGGAACTTTGGTTGCTCCTAGTTCACTAAGCAGGATGGAAAGGCTGCCCGGCTAGCTGGTTGGTTTTCCAAGACGTGGCCAATCTCAATGTCCACGGATCTGGACAAGTCGACGGCCGGGGCTCACTTTGGTGGGGTAGTGCTCAGGTTAGTCAATACACATCATCCCATATACATAAGTGTGATGTCAATTCATAAATAGGCATAAGTTCAAGGGATAACTACACAAATAATCCCAAAACTTTGATCTAATATGCAATATGGTCCTTGAGTTTTTAATTTGTTCAATATGGTACTTGAACTTTAGCTTGATGTGCAATATGGTCCTCCAAATTTTGGTAAATATTCAATCTAGTCCCCAAATTATGTGAAAAAATCTAAGGTTATCCGTCCATTAATTCAAGTTCAAGGACAATATTAAACATTTTTATATAATTCATGGACTAAATTGAACATGGATCGAAAGTGCAAATGACACATTTCACATTAGGTTAAAGTTCAGGGACCGCATTGAAGTAAATCAAAAGTTCGGAGATGACATTGCACATCGGATCAAAGTTCAGGGCTTATTTGTGCCATTTTTCCTAAGTTTGACATTATTGTTCACCGTCAATTATTTATACAATCTAAATAGAATTATGTTTTTTCATCTGTAGGAATCGACGGGCTGCAAGATTAGACCAACGGTAAGAAAAACATTGTCTATAGCCTCGAAGTGGTTCAAGATTCTTTTTTCTAATTAGCCAATATAATGGTGGATATGGGAACACGATGACTTCTACAATGTTCTATATCTCCATGGGTCTTGGAACTTTTATTTGCATCGTCCTACTCGGCCATATCTTTCGAAATTCCTCATGTGGATGACAATAACAAGAAAAACTATGTTTGCAGGCCTTGTCCTTTCACAATTGCATCAATCTGGTGCTAAGTGGACTGCATCACATCAACAGCCCTAGGAACCACATCTCCATTAGCGGTTGTGACGGTGGTACCATCTCCAATCTCCAAATAACTGCTCCCGAAACTAGCCACAACACAGATGGAATCGACATTTCTAGCACCAAACACCTTGACATCCACAACCTCAACATTCAAACAGGTAAATAAGGCTCTAACTATATTGCAGTAAGAGTTTCTTCGGACACGGTAATGACCTGTCGCCTCAATGCTGTGCGATGCAGGGGATGATTGCATCGCTATAAATGGAAAAACCAGTTACATCAATATCACCGGAGTATCATGCGGACCCGGCCACGGTATCAGGTCAGCTGTCATGTTACCAGTATGGTCGAGATGTGCCTAGTGGGATCCGAACTAGTAGCTAGGATACATACATTTCGAAAGCTGATGCTTTGTTCTCTATGCATGTATAGCATTGGAAGCTTAGGCGCAAACGGAGCCTACGACACGGTCGAAGAGGTACAAGTGCGGCAATGCAGCTTCACGGGATCTACAAATGGAGCTAGGATCAAGACTTGGCAGGTGATCATGGGCTCTACCTTAACAGAGAATGATGATAGATCTCAAGGAAGAACCAACCCGATTGCATAGACCTCTTACTCTTCTTCTTTTGGCTCCCCGCTAACCTATTCGTACAGGGAGGTTCGGGATATGCCAAGAGCATTGTTTTCGATAAGATCATGCTCAACGCGGTGCAGAATCCGATCATCATCGACCAATTTTATTCCATCAAAGCAGCTCAAGGGAATACGGTAATCTTCGCGAGGAAACTCCAAACGCCTTGACTGTAACACAGCAAGCTAAAGAAAGAACAGTATGCAATGTTCTTCGTTATTCACCGAGGCTGGAGCGCCTTTCGAGTAAAAGCTGCCCCGACCCGCTGACCATACGTGAGATTTCTGTTTATGCAGGCATCGGGCGTAGTGGTGAGCAACGTGACGTACACCAACTTTCAAGGGACTAGTGCTTCGGATCAAGCCATCAAACTCAGCTGTTCCGGCGTAGGTTGCTCGAACATCACATTGGACAACATTAACATCACATCGTCGACGCCCGGAAAGACAGTCACCGCCTCATGCGAGAACGCCCATGGATCGGCTACATCGACCGCTCCTCGTATCCCTTGCTTGCTTGGGTAGTTGCCAAAGCATTTGAACAAGTTGCGGTTTGCAAACACTTGTAGACATACGTCTTCATCAGTTTATGATGATTCCGCAGATGTCTCCCCATTTTCTCAAGCAATTTTCATATTGACATATATATGAGAATTCGAATTCAGTTGATATAAGACGATGATGACGTTTATTTTCATGTCATTTTTAATATAAAAGGAACGCTTTTGCTGATAAATCAAATCGACATGAATGAGTCATAAGTAGTCTTAACGATTTGCGCATATAATGCGAAATCTTGATACGGTACGCGGTGTGTACATAAGAGAAAGTCGCGTGGTCGATAACATTTCTACACCATTCAATTTGAAATGTGTTATCTATGAACTTTGACAAAATTTTCGTGATAAACTCACTTAATTCGTCGAATTCGATATTTTCGTTGCGAAGGAATGAAATGTATGGCATATAGTCTTCCTCTTTCTTTTAAAAACAACCCTCATCAGCCGTGCTAAAAAAGTGTAGCCGGCGAGAGGGAACTTGGCCGGCTACTTTAAGAAAAACAAAACAAATATGTAAACAAGGAAAAAAAAATTAGAAAAGTATTAAAATTGTTCACGTTAATGCGGTTATGCCACATAAAACGGTCGGCTATCACGTCGGTGATTTCAGGTCAAACTTAGCCAAATAAACTCAATTGACAAAACGTGAAAAATGTTTATGTGCACAATTAGCAATGTTAAAAGATTTACGATCGAATTGGCAAAAGTGCAATAAGTCTAAGAATTTTTCGATAATTTTCCCCATTTGCAATGGCCTAATGGGAAAATTCAAAAAGTATAAAAATTGTTCACATTAGTGTCGGTCGTGCCACGTAGTGCCACTTCAACGATTTCAGGCCAAAATTGATGGAATGAATTTAATTGGCAAAACGTGAAAAAGGTTTAGATGCTCAATTAACAATATTAAAAGGTATACGATCGAATTGACAAAAGTACTATGAGTCTAAGAATTTTTCGATAATTTTCCCCATTTGCGATGGCATAATGAACAAACCCCCCTTCCCGTCCAGCTCCTGTTTCGTCCCCCTCCATCTTCTGTTCTTGTTTTTTTTTTCCTTTTGTCTTTTAGGTTTCTTCGTTGATTTAGTGGACGACGCGATCAACATTTTCCAAGGAAGTGAGTTTTGAAGATCAAAGCGTGAGTGTTTCGGAAGAATCTGCTCGTTTCGGCTCTAGGTGCTTTGCTTCGGATAGTCGAGCACTCCACAAGTCTTCAAGGTTCGTTTATTGCTGTCTTCAGCAGTTAGAGTATCCCGAAAATGATTTTGTAATCAATTGCTATCTATTTTGTAGCCCTTCTCTCCTAATTTAGAGCTAGATCTAGATCTTGGTGTTCTTTTATCCCAATCTAGAGATAGATCTAGATTTATAAGACGTTTCCTGTGTTCCTTTAACCTTTGGGTGTTGTTATGGTCATTATATGGTGATGGTCTTTGGGAACACCGAACCTCGACACGCACCGCCTTTTACCAAAACCATATTTACTGAAGAGAAATTTATTGGCGTGTGCTCATCACCAATGATGATACCAGATTTGGTGATTGGGTGATCGATCGCCGTATGAGTTTTGATGCTACAACAGATCCGTCAAATGGGCCGGTCTTAGCAAGCAAGTTGATTCACTTTTCGGATTTTCTTGTTTTACTTGCTTTATCATATTCGGATTTTATCTTGAGGTTATGTTCTCCTTTTGTTATATGAAATGAAGATTTTCGTTTTGACCCAAAAAAAAAAAAATGGCCCAATGATGGGGTGGGTTGCATATCAATAAAGTCCAAGGGGTCACGGTGCTACGACTTTTAGCAAAGATGCGATAAGTTTAAGGATATTTTGTGTCAGTTTTACATATATGTATGGCAGTTAATTTTAAAATTAATCACTGTTTTCCAAAACTAAATGGGTCACAACATAGTAGAAAGTATATACAAGAACACGTCCAGTGATGAAGTTATAGATATGATTACAATACTACACTTAGATAAGACTATAGGCTTATAATTGAATTGGAGATCTCTACAATTTTTTTTTTAAACAAAACATGTATAAACTTATGTAAATGTATCAGGGTGTAGGAAAGATTCAGGTTCATCGACGTGCTTTTCCTCATAATTACAACATTTTGGAAAAAGGAAAACTGTTGAGTCTGATTCATCAGTTTGACTGGTGAATTAAGTTCAGTCAACTTCACCAAAGACAGCTTTCTTTTGCACGCAGCTTGTTCTTAAGCTCTTGATTGGCTACTGAGTCTTTAAACACATTGAGATCCCGTCGCTCGACCATCATTGAAAGAAAATAGACAAACAGTTTGTGCTTGCACCAAGCGCGCGGATATACTAAGTCGCTAGACGGCACAAAATGAATGTAGCTAAGGTTTGCTTCGTCGCTTTCATAGAGGCACGATCGGAAGATACTCGTAAAAGGGAAGAATTGGAGTTGCCGAGTTTTTCTTGCCCGATTGAAATGCACTCGCCTAACCAAAGAATAAGAATAGTTTTCGAGAAGGAAGGACTACAATCATCATCTTATAAAATGGGATTAACTTTAGTGAAAATTTAGGTATGCCCTGCGATCAGCCTTAAGGCTAAGTTCAGATCCTACTAGCCATGAAAAACTATGTCCCAAAGTCTTGGGTACTAAGCTTTGTTCACGACTACCATGAACCTTCGATTCTCTCACTTGACTAAATGCATGGGAACAAAAAGAACAAAAGAAACATAAGGTAGCATGCGTCTGCCGGGAGTCGAACCCGGGTCTATTGCTTGGAAGGCAATTATCCTAACCGTTGGACTACAAACGCCCGTTGCTGTCGTTAAAATGCAGAAACAATAATTTAACATATATACGTACAAAAGTTGGTTCCCGACATGCATATGTGGGGAATGTGCCTGCAAAAGATACCCAACCTTTGTGCAATTATTCTTGTCCTTTCTCACGTTTCAAAAGACTCGCCGAACGGTCAGCGTAACTTAGGTTTTTGCTTCATTTAAGAGTAGCACCAACCAATCAACCATGATCTCCTTCCTGGGTTGCTTCATTCAGGGGTGGTGTGTTCTTTCTCAAGATCTATAGTTGAACTCCAAACCTAGTATCACTAATGCCCCGTTTGTTTCATGGGAAATTGATGATTTTAAAAATATTTTTCTAAAAATAATGGCTCATATCGCTAAAAATAATTAGCCAATGAAAGAAAGTTTCATTGTCGATAATAATTTATGTCTAAATATGTTCGCGAACGATAAAAAATTTTTTCATTAGTTCATTTTTCTAAGAGATATGAACGATCATTTTTTTGATTTTTTTTTAAATCATTCATATTCCGTAAGGTAACGAAGCTTAAATTGAAATTTCTCCCTCTTTTTGAATGCCCCAAATTAAAAAAAAAAAAACTGCCAATAATAGTTTTCTGTGCATAAAATAGACTAACCTGTGGTTCACAAGGGGAAAACGAAGCAAGTTATGTGGTTAACTTTAGTCATGACTCGGGCCTATAAGTGAAAAGAGCATATGCATTGCCAAAAATGCAAATTCAACTTTTGTGATTGACGAAAATGGCACATATAATTCTCGAACTTTTTAATTTATTAATCCTCGAACTTTTACATTTTTATTGTGGTCCCTAGTCTAGTAAATCTAATGACTAGATTGAATAGGAGGACATGATTATCCAAGATCCAGATTGAATATTTACTCCCTTTGCCCAAAACATTCAAATAGTCATCGATTCTCCCGAGGAATACCGGCAACCATATTATGACAATTTTGTGCTACTAATATTTTCTTGCTCGCTATTTTGACCAAACAAGTTGAAAGGATCGTAAACAAAATAAAATGGGGGCATACTATGTTTATTTTTCAGCACAAAATCACAAATTCATAAAACATTGCACATCGAGCTAACGTTCAGGACGTCAAATAAATTAAAAGTTTGGAGAGTAAAATCAAAGTTCCGAGACCATTTTCATAACTATCCCGTTTGTGATTCCCACCAAAAACTCAACTAGACTCCCCATGATTGGTACCAAATGCAGACAAACAGAGAACCTGGGAAAAGCAATTCGAAACCACGCGCATGGGCCCTACAGCCCAAAACATCGCGATCCTTAAACAAACCTCCGTCGGAAAAGCCCAATTCCTCCAGACACCTTTTAATCTCGCCAAAAATTAAATTAAAAAAAAAAAGGAAACTCGTTCCATCGTCTTCTCTCTCTTTCTCTCAGAAAACTCTCAGATCTCCACTTCCCCCATTTTGACCCCTGAATCTGATTCTGACCCTTTCCTCTCAAACCTACGCCCCCGTCCTCCTGCTTATCCTCCACCAAGTCCTCCTCCTTCGCTGGCCGAGATGGGCAAGGGCGGTTCTGGCTCGGGGTCGCTGAGCGAGGGCGTGGTGAAGAAGATCCTGCTCTCCTACACCTACGTGGCCATCTGGATCTTCCTCTCCTTCACCGTCATCGTCTACAACAAGTACATCCTCGACCGGAAGCTCTACAACTGGCCCTTCCCGATCTCCCTCACCATGATCCACATGTCCTTCTGCGCCACCCTCGCCTTCCTCCTCGTCAATGTCTTCAAGCTCGTCGAGCCCGTCACCATGTCCCGCGAGCTCTACCTCTCCTCCGTCGTCCCGATCGGAGCCCTGTACTCTATCTCTCTCTGGCTCTCTAATTCCGCCTACATTTACCTGTCCGTGTCTTTCATTCAAATGTTGAAGGCCCTCATGCCCGTCGCCGTGTACTCGATCGGGGTCTTGCTTAAAAAAGAGAACTTCAAGTCCGACACTATGGTGAACATGCTGTCGATCTCGTTCGGGGTGGCCATCGCGGCCTACGGGGAGGCCAAGTTCGATACCTGGGGCGTGATTCTCCAACTGGGTGCTGTCGCGTTCGAGGCCACGAGACTGGTCATGATCCAAATCTTGCTCACTTCGAAGGGGATCCAGCTGAATCCGATCACCTCGCTGTATTACGTGGCGCCCTGCTGTTTGGCGTTCCTGTTCGTGCCGTGGATCTTCGTGGAGTACCCCGTCCTGAAGGAGACCTCGAGCTTCCACTTCGATTTCGTGATCTTTGGGACCAACTCGTTGTGCGCTTTTGCTTTGAATCTGGCTGTGTTCTTGCTTGTCGGGAAGACCTCGGCCTTGACGATGAATGTGGCAGGGGTTGTGAAGGATTGGTTGCTGATCGCCTTCTCTTGGTCGGTCATTAAGGACACCGTGACACCCGTGAATCTGTTTGGTTACGGGCTGGCATTCTTGGGCGTGGGGTATTATAATCACGCGAAACTGCAGGCTTTAAAGGCGAAGGAAGCACAGAAGAAGGCTTCGCAAGCGGACGAGGAGGCGGGAAGGTTGCTGGAGCAGAGGGATGGAGATGGAATGGGGGAGAAAAGAGATTCGCAAGCCTAATTTTTGATCGAATTTAGAGGATAGTTGAATATTGAGTTGAGTATGGAAATAAGTTATCAGGGAGTCTTGGAGGATACAATTGGTTAGGAGGAAGGGCAAGTGAATTGAGTGTCATGTCTCTCAATTTCCATTTGCACCATTTGGTATGTGGCATTTACGTTGTTGTCCGTGTCATCTGCTAGTTAATGATGTCTTGTACTTGTGGCAGGGTCAAGATTCATGTCTATTGCTTTGATGTGGTTATGTGCTTTACTTGAGTTGAAGAATCTCAATGGCCTGCTAGATTTCCCAGTTTCTCCTTTTGTTCTACATACTAGCGTTGTAGCGACTTTCTCTTAATGAGTTCAGTGCTCATTGACTCTTATGAATTATCTATGTATGCGATTTCTTTTCTTGAGTTTCTGGATTTGGTATATATATATATATATATATATATTGCATCTTTGATTTCACTGTCCTTGACTGTTACTTGAACCCCATGAGATTTGCATTTGTTTGTCATTGTCGGTACTTTTTGAAGGTCAAGCCTTTACAGCCACGAAAGATAATGCTCCGTAACTGATTGTCACTGGTTGTTGCAGACACTAACCTAGGCACACTTTTAACTCCTGGTGATGGGAGATATCATCAGTTCAACATTATGAATCCACTAGTTTTGTGACCATTCTTCCTTTGCTTTCCCTATAATTTTCATGAATAATGAGATGCATATTTTGCTAAGAGATCTGTGATTGCTATGTGGGTGAGTAGATTTCGCTCATTGGCATTGACATATGATGGAGGAAAGGAATTTGGCTATCATTTTCACATTTGTTCTGCACTTTTCTGTAGGTATATTGAACTAAGATATAGTATGGAGTTTAAGTTCAAAATGTGGTGTGTGCGAAAATAAAAGCTGCCTCTGAGACTTGGCAAATGATTTAACTGGCACCCTTCTAGCTTGTGGAGTAATGCTTGACCAGCCCTGAATCATCTGTATTTCAAGTCTCAGTTTGGCAGAGTTCAACTTAGAGCAGATCATTCTCCATGAAATCTTCCTTTTCGTATAAGTTAGTTTGTTCTATAGTTCATGTTCCTTGTCTTAGCAGGGATATGGATCCTTGAGAGCTAAATTAGCAAATCATGGCCTATCATCCAAAAACTGACTTTGGTTGTTGAGAAGTCGCTACTAAGAATTTGATGAAGTCTCATCTAATGATCTCAAATGCATAGCGTTCTAAATTTGCAAAATTTGCAGCCTCATTGGTGGATGAGAATGAGATGTAGTAAGTAGCCTGAGCTTGTGCAATATGCCTTGTTTTGATGTACTGTTGTGAGCTCTTAACTTTTGAGCTCCTAACTTTCGATCATCTGAGTAGTGCAGCTCAATGTGGCAAATGGATCTCTGCTACAGCATGTGTCTGCTTTTCTCGACCTGCAAACTTTGTTGCCCTACCTTGATGTTTGGATCCTTCATTTATCTTCCCTTGGTCAAACGGAATGAGTTCTTTATCGGCTCGACAGTGGATCGAATCAAAGACGGTGTGAATGTCATTGTATTACGTTTTGAGTATTGCGGTTTGTCTATTCCTTCGAGTCGGCGGCAGACTAAAGAGCAAGTGTTTAGTTGGTACAGAGTTCTCTGAGCGTGATGAATTTTACGCAAAAAAAAAAAGTTTTTTTTGAATGGATTGATGATCTTTTTCTTAGAGCATCATCTCGTATTTATATTAATAAAGGAATCAATCACGTACAATAAGATCTCTAACAATGTGACAATCAAATCCCTCAAAATAGGAAATTTCATTAACTAGCTTACTATTCATGGAATTTATGATATTCCATCAATTAGCCCACTAATTATGGATCTAACTCTAGAACAAATATTATAACATCCCTCCTCAAGTAGGCGCATGGATGTTGCGCATGCCTAACTTGGACACATGATAATCAAATACTCATTTGCTTACCGCCTTAGTGAATATATCCGCGGTCCGCTCCGAAGAGTAAACAAATGGAGTAAAAAATTCTCCTATATCAAGCTTTTCCTTGATGAAGTGTCGGTCAATCTCCACATGCTTAATCCCATCATGCTTTGGATAGGATTATGTGAAATATCAATAGCAGATGTATTATCGAAGTAAATCATTAATGGCTTCCGAACTTGAAATCTCGGATCATCCAAAAGTTTCGAACCCATAATAATTCACACATGCCCCGAGCCATAGAGCGAAATTCAGCCTCTGCGCTTGATCTAACAACATCTTGTTTTTTGCTTCGCTAAGTAACTAGGTTACCTCCAACATAAGAACAATAACCTGAAGTAGATCGCTTGTCATCCACACTACTGGCCCAATCTGCATTAGTAAATGCCTCAACCTTCAAATGACCATGGTTCCCAAACAATATACCTTTACCCGATGTGCCTTTCAAGTAACGAAGAATTCGAGTCACAACATCCATATGAGTAGCATACGGATCATGCATGAATTGACTTACAAGACCGATCGCATAGGCAATATCAAGACGTGTGTGAAAAAGATAGAGGAGCTTTCCAACAAGCCTTTTATATCTTTCGCAATCTGCCGGCTCCCCTGTCTTGGCCCGAATCTTCGCGTTTGAATCAAGTGGAATATCAATAGGTTTACATTCAAGCATTCCTATCTAAGATAGAAGATCAAGTATGTGTTTACACGAACATAGGAAAATCCCATGTAAGGAGCGAGCTACTTCAATTCTAAGAAAATATCGCAGTTTTTCATGATCTTTAATCTCAAATTTCTTTCCCAATGCTTTTTTCAATCTAACGATTTCTCTAGTATCATTTCCAGTTACCACAATGTCATCAACATACACAATTAATAAAATTGAGAAAGAACCACTACGGTGAATGAACAAGGTGTGATCAAGCATTACTCTAGGTGTACCCCTGAGCTCGCATAGCTTTGGTGAACCCGCCAAACCAAGCTCGATGTGATTGTTTAAGCCTATATAGAGAACGTTTCAAGGGATAAACTTTTCCCACAATAGTGCTATCTCGCAAAACCCGGTGGAATATCCATGTAAACCTCTTTATCGAGTTCTTCGTGAAGAAATGCATTCTTCACATCCAATTGTTGAAGGTCTCATCCGTAACTTGCGGCACATGATATAAGAATCCTCATTGTATTTATCTTTGCTACGGGGGCAAACGTCTCTTGATAATCAACACCTGCAGTTTGAGTGAATCCCCAGGCCACTAGTCGAGCATGGTACTTATCCATAGTTCCATCGACTTTTTGCTTAATTATATGGACTCATTTGCACCCCCACTTCTTTCTTCCCGGGAGGGAGGGGCACCAAATTCCAAGTATGATTTTTCTTCAAAGTATCCATTTCCTCTAACATGGCATCTTTCCGTTTTTTTTTTGTTGAATAGCAATATGCCAAGTATTAGGAATAGACACATAGTCTAAATAAGAAACGAATGACAAATATGATGGGGAAAGAATAGAATAGGAAGTATATTTCTCGATAGGATACCGAGACTTACCAATACAAGACCGTTTACCTTTACGGAGAGCAATTGGGATTGTTTCATCCTCAATATTGTTATCATTGATAGGACTAGGCTCCGGTGGTATTGTATTGGATTCGATATTGCCTGTGAAGATTCACCAGGAGGATTACTGGACATAGCAGCTTGTTTACAAGAATAAACATGTAAATAATCTCTTTGAACAAGTGAGACCTCTTTTGGGGGTACACTTTGATTCACAATAGGCTTCTCTATCCGCTCCGTTGATAATGGCACCGAGAGCTTAGGGAATGGTTCAATAAATATCGAACTAGATATCTCAAAAAGTGGATTATCAAAAAAAGCTTCAAACTCATTAAAGATAATATCTTTGGAGACATAAAACTTATGAGTAGATGGATGACAGCACGTATAACCTTTTTGGGAAGAGGAATAACCTAAGAAAATGCACTTGAGACTCCCAAGAGATGATTTACTCTTCACCGATGATTTTTAACAAAACAAATAGACCCAAAGAATTTTGGTAGGAGGATAAATGTATGTTTCCCAGTCAACACAGAAATTGGGCTTTTATTTTGCAAAACCTTGGATGGCATAAAATTAATTAAGTAGGCATTTGTAAGAACGACTTCACTCCGATAAGATGGTCGGACATGCATTTGAAACAAAAAAGAACATGCAACTTCAAGAAGATGTCTATTCTTTTGCTTTGCAACACCATTTTGTGCTGGGATATCCACACAACTAGTTTGGTGGAGAATACCATACTCTCGTAAAAAATTTTGAAAGGAAGAGGCACAATATTCTCTACCATTATCTCGTTTGGAGGGCCTTAATGGAAGCATTAAACCGGGTCCGAATTATTTTGAAAAAGGTTTTGAAGGCCTCAAAAACATTACTTTTATGTCTAATTAAAAAGACCCAAGTTGCTCCACTATAATCATCAATAAAGGTCACAAACCAATTATACCCAAGTAATAGATTTAACAGTAGGAAGGACCCCAAATATCATAATGAACCAAATTAAATTAAACAAGACTTATATTATTTGACTCTGGATAAATAGTTATAGTCGCTTAGAGTAAGCACAAGTATCATAAAAAAACTGATGATCTTTAACTTAATTCTTTAAATTAGAAAAATATGAATAAAGAGTATGAAGTGCTAGATGCCCAAAACGTCGATGCCATTGTCGCAGAGAAGAAATAGCAGCCGAATTGGAATCTGCGGTGCTAGCCTGGATAGATGCTCGCCGGTGATCCATATAGCCAATAAAGTTCATCACGTACATTGCCATTGCCAATCTTCAACTCCCTCACCAAGTCTTAAAAAACACAATATGTAGGATAAAAGATTACTTTGTAATTGAGATCTCAAGTAAGACTACTAATTGAAAGTAATTGATTTGAAAATTTAGGAACATGAAGAACCGAAGATAATATCAAGGATGGAGTGCAAGAAATTGATCTCTTTCCCGATATAGGAGAAAAAGATCTATCGGCTATCCTAACTTTATCTTGTCCGGAACATAGTTTATATGATTCAAACCGACACGAAAATCTTCTCATGTGATCGAAGCTCCCGAATCTATTATCAAAGGAGATGAATGGGAAGATATACCTTAAAAAGGATGAGTGGTAGAAGATATGGCACATGCACTAGATGTCACATGAGAGGAATTAGGATCCTTCGATTAATCATATCCCTGATAATTTGCTGCATCTCCTCTTTGGTGACGAAATTCCCAATATCACTAGGACTTGCAAACTTAGAACTAGTTGGCCCGAGTCACCTTGGCTTCATGAACCCGTGAACGATCCTTATTCACGCCTTTGCAATTACCGATTCCTAGTGATTTTCCATGAAGTTTCCAAAGATTGCTCTTTGATATGATAAGGTTTACCACAATAATCACAGCGAATAGATGACTTATTTATTGATCGTGGGATATGAACTTGAGAGGATCTCAAAGTGGAAGACATGATAAGAGCCGAACGGTCGGGAGCGGGGAGTAGGAGTCATAGAATATAAGCGCTGCCGGTTTTCTTCCTTATGGACCAAGGCATAGGCATGCTGAAGGGTAGGAAGAGGATCCTTTTGCAAAATGTTTTGACGCACAATATCAAATTCGGATTCAAACCTATAAGAAATTGATATACACGTTTCTTATCTTCTTTTTGTTGAAGTCGAACAACGACATCCGCAGCAAGTCCCTCATAAGTGTCATCATAAACCTCCAGTTCCGATACAAAGTACATAACTTTGAAAAAAAACACTAACGGACATACCTCCCTGTCGAAGGTCCTAGATCTTTTTCATCAATTCATAAATCTGAACATCATTTCCTATCTCGAATAAGTATCCTTAACCGATACCCAAATATCTCGTGTTGTCTCGCATAAAAACATATTGTTTACGAATACCATCAGTCATATGTTTACGTAAACATATTGTTTACGTGCTCGCTATTCTGGTGATTAGCCAAGGATTGACTTGCAGCAGCATCCATGGAAGCCCCAAAAAGCCAGCAGGAAAAGCTTTCGCCTCCACCTCTTACTTCATGCCGTAAAAATAAGACGGATGATGCTGCTTTCTTGGAGGATTTGAAGGATCACATTGATGAGTTTATCAATGCATCCGTGGAAGACCATAGAACTTGTTTCAAGAAGACCATGCAAAGGATGTTTGGAATGTCAAAGGTTATAGCGGGGAGGAGTTCTGCCGCCCAGAAAATTGAAAGTTCTCTGCCGCTTCGGACAACTGTGGCAGAGTAAATCATCTATCTGTGGTGCTACCTCCACTGCATAGATGGATGGGTGACTTGTTCTCTTTTTTATGTTTCGATCCTAGCATCCATCTGGCCATGTTCAACGACATACTCTGGCCTTCAAATCCCATTAATCCCATCCTCAAAGAGGAGGGTGCATTTGTTGGTACCTCTTTCTACGGTGGATTATTATCCCACGTCAGTAAATTCAACTTTTAAGACTGATGCTGCCTAGGGACATTTATAGAATTTTAATTTGGCAAAGTAATTTCTTCTAATAAGCAAAGTGAGTATTTTTTTTCTAAGGTAAATAAAATGAGTACTTATTTGTTTTAGTAGCTTTCATTGTGACAAAAATGAGTTTCAACATTTCGATATATCGAAAAAAGACGCCGACCATTGTAGAAAATAAAAATTGACAATCCTCGATTGATCCAACAACCTATTATTCTTTTGCTTTGCTTGAGATCTAAATCTAACGGTCTATGTTGTTCTATTAAAGTATTGTGATTAAGATTATACCTCAATGACACTTAAAGTTGTTAAAGTCATCACAATAGAGCATTCTATCACGGTCCGACACTTGTCATCATAACATAGCATTCTGTCATGGGCCGATACTTGATCGACACTTGGCATCACAATAGAGCATTCTGTCATGGGCCGATACTTGAGGGTCGATCCGAGGATCATTAGAGCACCCGAGGTGTAGAGAGAGAGTTTTAAAGAGAAGCTTTCGAAGGAATGCTTTTGTATTTCTTCATAGAGTCTCTCTTGGATGATCAAATGAAATGGAGAACACCTCTTTATATAGTAGTGGATCTTGTATTACAATCGTTGATCATATCTCGATTCAATAGCTAATATCGCATCTTCCCATATAACTAAGCACCGATATTAAATAAGAAAGTTATGGAATATGGGATAATTATCATATCGGCCTGAGAATAAAGAACCCTAAAAACCCTAGATGTCCAGACACTTCAAGTTTGGAGGTTCCTCTGGGCCATATGATTGACCAGTTGCGTCACAAAAACCTCAACATGTGACAATTCACTAATGTGAATGATAAAAATTATAGAATAATTACATAAATGATGCGTAAGTTTGGCTCAATGTGTAATGCCGTCCTCAAATTTTTAATTTGTTTAATATGATTCTTCAATTTTATCTCAATGTGCGATGTTGTATCTGCATTTTTAATTTACTTAACTTGATCCTTCAACAATTACCAAAAAGTTCATGGATCACGTTAAACAAATTAAAAATTCTTGAACGATATTATGCTTTAAGTTAAAGTTCAAGGATCACGTTAAATAAATTAAAAGTTCGGAAACGATATTATATATTGAGTCAAAATTTATGGACCATTTGTGTAATTTTTTCAAATATATATGAGTGTCCAATTTTTTCGTCTTAATTTAATATTATTTATTGCCAAAGGTGTGCTAAATTTGAATACTTCTCTTAAAATGAAACAGAGTTTTCACTCGCGAAGTCTCATTGACGGTCAAAATCTATCCACGCCACAGAAGGCCAACGCACTTTCTAACGTGGCAGGCCGCCACGTCTGACATCTCCCGCCTACTCCTCCTCCTTTCTCTACACTTTTCCAATCGAAACGCAACGAAAGAGCACTGCTTCGCTTCTCATCGATCGTTCATCGACCGGAGAGATATGACTCACCGGGTTGTCATGAGACGAGCTCGCTCAATCGCTCCTGCTCTCTCTCCATGGCCTCCTCGCCATGGCGCCGTCGACGACGCTGTTCGCTTTCGCTTCTGTCGCAGCCTCTCCGGTTCCGCTCCTCCGAATCGTCCAGGTCATCCTCTCTCTCTCTCTCTCTCTCTCTCTCTGAATGCTTAGCCTCCGGCATTCTAGGATTCCTTGATTTGGGTTCTCTGGTGAGTGGTGACTGCCTCGGACTTCGGTCTCTGCTAACTCACCGAGCAAATAGTCGGTGCGAAATTCATGTTTGATTGACCTCTTTCCCGGGCATTGATCAATGATGCAATAAACTGATAAGCTGAAGCTGGATTTACGGCAGATTTTGATGTGCGGACAACCGAGTGTTCTGTAGTTCATAGGTGCGCCTATTGTAGGATTATATATGTGATGCCAATTCCTGCTTTTTCTGGGGGCAAGTATAGATTTTTTACTGCGTCACTAATGTCTTGAACAGGAAGGCTACTAATTGATGTCATCAATTATTTCTAGCTGGTAATTATGAGTAATAGCCACTTGAGAAATTCAAAAAATCAACCGAAGAAATGTGATCGGATTGTGCTCTGATGGTGGACTTATTCCAGTCTTTGAGCTAGTATTTCTCTTCAATGTGTGGTCCACATTGGGCAAATGTTAAGGTGAACGATAGGTTGTCCTAAAGCACCTTCTTACAGATGTCCTGTCTGGCATTGTACCCGGTGAATGGTATGTGCATCTATGTTAAGTTATCTAGAGAACCCAACTTTGGTTCTGAAAGTAAAACCCATTTTCAGGGCCACTCAAACAATACAAGGATCTCATCAAGCAGGGAAAGCTGCAGCATGATCCTCACCAGGAAACCGTAGCTATCGAATTGGAAAATCTACTCGGGCGGCTGGAACAGTATGAGAAAGATATGGAAGAATATCATGTATCACATTGCATTTGCATTGTTTAATTCATTATTCAATTTGGTAATCTTCTTTAAGGAACTCAAATATGTTACTTATATTTAACTTCCTGATGGTTTATCTTTGTTCTATGCAGATGAAGCTAGCCGATTGGGAGAACAAGAGGGAGGATAAACGCCGCAGGATTTTGATGGAAGAAGCAGAGATGAAGCAGCGTGGAAATGTATGGTCATCAGTCAGCAAGCAGAGAAATAGGCTTGTTGAGAAGTGGATGTTTCGGTAGGCACACTCTAAATGCATTTGAAAAGAAAAAAAAAAGTTCTGCACTTCAAATATGGTATTTTTTTCAATGGTTCTTTTCTTGATATTGCTATGAATTTGTAGGCTTTGATGTGGACATAATTTTTGCAATTATTTATTGATATGAAGCAGGTTACTTTATAGAGATCTTTCTTCTTATTTGACAGATCTCCTATACAGGATGTCATGGAAGTGCAACTACTCTAGATGTACTTATGTTATATGTCAACAATGTAATTGATCAATCACTAGATATATTATCGGCTCACCTCATGTGTTACATTTTCTCGTAGTTCTAATTTCTTGGATGTTGTCCTCCCCACTTGCTCTACATTATAGAATTATTGATATTTCTGGAAATAATGCTTCCTCTCATGATAACACTATTTCACTGGAATTTTACTTCAATTGACACTTCCTTATTTGTTTAATATCACATATTTCCATAGAGAAATGCATGAATGATAATGGTTGATGTCTGCTGGCTGCATTGATTAAACAGGCATGTTTTCCAATCTTTTCTAATTTATCAGGAAAGGACCTGAAAACATAGAGCCAGGAGTTGGAAAATGGGTCTCATATCTCAACAGAGAGAGGAAATTGGACTCAGTTGTTGGTCAGCGTCCTACTGCACCTCCTGCTCCAAGGGGACTTTACCTGTACGGCAATGTGGGCAGCGGTACGTTTCTAAATTTTTCCCTCACAGGAAGAGACATGCAGCATAGTTCACTCATTTCCTTCTTCATATCCCTTTTAAAAGGCAGGCCAGATCACTAACTTTCTGATAGGGTTTAGCTGTTCATATCAGCAAAAGAAAAATAAGAAAAACTTTACATTGGAGTAATTTTTTTCTTACTTACTTTGTACTTCCCAGTTGTTACTTGTAGACCATTAAATTTATTGATAATTATGGTAAATTTGTAGGGAAGACAATGCTTATGGACATGTTTTATAGTGCTACCGATAGGATTATTAAGCATAGAAGACGATATCACTTTCATGAGGTAAATCTTTTCTTCAATTTCTTGAAACTATCCCCCTGTTACAAGCAATGCTATTATGTATTGTGAGATTTTAAGTTTAAGTTGGTAGATGAAAATATTCTAACACTCTCCCTCACGCTTAGTCTGGTCTTTTTACCTAGTACTAAGCGTGAAAATATTTAATTGGGGAGACAAATAGGGACCTGGAAAGATTTGAACTCAAGACCTCATGCTCTAATACCTTGTGAGATATTGTGGGACCACTACCAACTGTTCTAAAAGCTTAAGCTGGTAGATGAAGGCATGATTTAATAGTTATATATTCTAACATATATGTCTTTTTTAGACATTCTTTTTCTGAGTACTTTCCTGAGCTTGTGATGTTGCCTTTCTGGTTTTATGTAGGCAATGCTTGAAATTAATGCTCGCATGCATCAGATTTGGAAGAAACAAGTAGAGGACAAGTCTTTGCAGTCGAGTATCTCTAGCTGGATTATGAATCTCCCCTTTGATTCAAAAGTTAAGGAATGGTTGGCTGCAGAAGAAAGGTACAAGCAAGAGGTACAGATGAAGAACATCCTACCAGCAGTGGCAGACATGTTTCTCATAGATCAGAGAGAGGATCATAGAGGAGCCAGTGTTCTTTGCTTCGATGAGATACAGGTAAACGCACTTGTGCTGTGTCCTAATTTGGTCATTATTCTTGCATAGATGCTACCTTGACTGATATATGGGTCAAAGATTATCTCCAGAGAAATTATCTTGTAGATGTTCCCCCATGTTATATGACTCAAAATGTTTTTGCTCTCTAATGCAGACTGTTGATGTATTTGCAATTGTCACCTTATCTGGAATTCTAAGCAGATTGTTGAGCAGCGGAACAGTTCTTGTGGCCACCAGTAACAGAGCACCAAATGATTTAAATCAAGTACGTCAGCCTTTTGGAAAGCTGCACAACCTTTTTCATTGCCTTGCCACTCATTGTATTTTGGAAGCATTATTTGCTTCTGTATTGCCATGTCGAATTTATCGGAGCTGTATAGGCCATGAGTTTTGCCAGTCGCTGAATTAGTTAGTAGGTTGGAAGAATTCTGTTCGGGTCTGGAGGATGCTTATCTAATATTAACAAAGCATGACCATGTGTACTTTCTTAATTCTGCTTGCTTCACATAACTTCTGCCTTTTGTAAGTTGTTGTGTTACAGGATGGTATGCAGCGGGATATCTTTCTTAAATTAGTCCGGAAATTGGAGGAACACTGTCAGACCATTCTGATAGGAAGTGACATTGACTATCGACGTCTTATAGCAGACAGAAGCGTAGACCAGGTGAAAGACGGTGTCCTATGTTTTATGATTCTTTTAAATGGGAAAGTGCACAAGTAGATGACCAGTATTTCATGTCTCAATCGAATGGTTGTTGAGATGTCAACTATGCAAGTGCAGGCTCATTTTTTCTGGCCTCTAGATGGCAATGCTCAGAAGGAATTCCAGAGGATGTGGGGTGAGATAACAAGCAAGTCAGGCGGACAAATAACTTCCACGACTCTAGGAGTGATGTTTGGAAGGTACTCCATTTGTTAAGTAGTAGCATGTCTATAGTTTGATGAAACTGCTGTAATGCATATAAATCATGACAGAACTCTAGAGGTTCCAGAAAGCTGCAATGGAGTGGCACAGTTTACCTTTGAGTATCTATGCGGTCGGCCGGTATGGTATTTTCCTCTCCTTAAGATTTGGTTAACTTATGTTATCAGTCTGTCATCCAGTAAGTTTCTTATTCGAGATCTTGTTTTACATGCATGATGCACAATTGAATCTCTCTTCATGACGGGTTAACATGGGCACAGCTCTGCTATTTAGCAGCATGGCGCAAATCTTTTGTAAGAGAGAATATTCAAAATCTACAACGACAAAAAAAATGAAATAAAGGAGCTAAACAACAATGTAAAACACTGCTGAGTACAGTCTCTTGGATATGTTGTCTAATTTTGTGTTTCTCTTAGAAAAGGGATGAAGGCAAGATATGTCCCTGGACTTTTTAAAATTGTTTAATGAGGTCCCTGAACTGTTTTTTGTTTGTGCAATTGGTCCTTAAAGTATATGCTTTTTTGTTCCAGTTGCAGAAATGTGCTGATGTGGACAGACACATCAGCACCACATTAATGCTGACAAGACAAATTAGTGCTTACATATAATTTTCTTGTGTGGACTGGATAACATATCCAAAAACTTACAATAACAAAAAACCAAACCCTAAGAGAGAAAAAGAGAGAAGGGGGAGGCAGCAAGGGGCAGTGGTGGCACCCCCACATGTAAGGGGCAGCAAGGGGCAGTGCAGCAAGGGCAGCACCCTTGCCGTCTACCATTGGGGTTGGGCCAACCCTGGCCACACCTGGCCACGGTCCAGCAGGCTGGGCCAGATCTGGCTGGGGGTCGCGCGTGTGGTGCCATATCCTAGGGTGGCGCGATCCACACCACTGATCGCCAAGGTCACCCGACCTTGGATTATATTTCCTTTTTACTGAAAATTTTAGAATATTAATTTTTTTTTCAACTATCCAAGAAATGTAGTACCCTTATTTATTTATTTTCCTGAATCCCATTAAGGGTGCCTTGTCAGCATTTGACAGCGACATAATGGCCATGACAGCATTTCCTTACATAATATCGAGGGAAGGACCAACTTGAAAAACAAAATAGTTTAAGGACCCAATTCACACAAAAAGAAAAGGTTCGTGCACCTGATTGAATAATTTGGAAAAGTTTAGGGACTTGTTGTGCCTTTCTTCCTTTAGAAAAATAGTAGTAGCTGATGTTAAAGTACTAAGAGTAGAATTTCTTCATGATTTATAGAAAAAGAAATGGTTCTACACCATCTCCATTGCTTTGTTCCTTATGCAAGTAAGTTAATTAATCTTGTCAATTTGATACTTTCCTGGAAGTCTAGTAATGTTCTCTTACCTTCATTTTAAGGACAATGTCTCTGAACTTTCAAGTTAAATTTTGATAAACGACCTCTAACCTCCTTTTATCATGTCAAAGTTGTTGCTTTTGTTCAAGGTTTTTTCCTGTCATGACAGGTAGGAGCTGCAGATTACATTGCAGTTGCTAGGAACTATCATACTGTCTTCATATCTGACATTCCAAAAATGAGCATGCGCATCCGTGATAAGGTACATTACCATTTTCCAATTACTTACTCTATTCATTCTAGAAATACTGCTTCATGGAATCTCTTATGTATGGAGGACAATGGTATCAAGTTCCGATAAGATGTAACTAGAATATTTTCTGATCAGACATGCAGATGAAAATGTAACAAACTCATACATGTTGAAAAATTTTATGTTTGTGTAGACGCATGTGCGCCCTTTGAACACTGTTTATATACGGAGTCTTTAATTCTGTACCTGTCTCTCAACAAGACGGAAAGCGATTTTTGTTAATCTTACCTGCTTTTATGCAGCATTTCTCATAGATTAATTTATTTACAAATTTAAGGCAAGGAGGTTTATCACCCTCATCGATGAGCTATACAACCATCACTGCCGCCTAGTTTGCACTGCAGCTTCTTCTATTGATGATTTGTTTCAAGGAACTGAAGATGGTACTCTGTTTGATTTGGAGAGGTGGGTCCTTTTTCTGTAAGATAATTATTCCATCTGTTGGAGCGCAGATGCAGTCTTCAGGCTTCAAGTGTTCTGATTTTCCCATACTGAAACTTCTTTGGCTGAAACGGTTTGGTGCTGCCTCAGAATGTAGCAACTCGTCTTTTTAAGTAGCAATTGAACATCTAAATGGACCCGTTTTCCAGCGGTTTTCCTGTCATTTTATTTTAGTAGAAACAGCATCCTAGGCCTATATTCCTGTCCACAGAGATACATCCTATGTTGTTGAGAACCTCTAAGAGAAACAATGTTGGCATGGTAACATGTGTGTTTCCATCACTTTAATGATTTAAAGGATATGTATCCTATAATCTCCATGTTCATGATGCAATATGACATTTTTGAGTGGTCCTAGCTTATAGAAATGAGAAAATTCCGGGTACATGGAAAGAAAGAATGGGAATATCATGAATGGAAAACCCTGGTTAACAATGGTATCCATGTCCCAGAACCTTGCTATAGCAACTGTGGATTTCAAAACCAGGAATTAGTAACCACCGCAAACCCAATACTTCCTACTTTCAATGTTCCAAATTTTGTTCTACAATTGTTTTGCTTGTGTTAAGTTGATTTGTGCTGGCGTAACAGGAATGTTGCAACTATAAAATATTCCTGTGCATTAAGCTTGATTCAGCACTATGAACTTATCACTGTTTGTGTATACTTGCCTTGCCAGCTTTCAATTTGAGACTGAGATAGAAGGAAGTAAACTTCGTCGGGATGTCCTAGCAGAAGGCAGTGTGAGTTCTGGAGGTGCGCCTACTGGGATCATATCCATGCTATCTGGTGAAGAAGAAATGTTTGCATTTCGCCGAGCAGTAAGTGATCCTCTCTCTCTCTCTCTCTCTCTCTCTCTCTCTCTCTCTCTCGGTCACGACTATAGCTGGATACTATGATTGTTTTTCTCTCGCTACTTGTTCAAGGGTGTGGAGCCGCATTTTTTGGGCAGTGTACACTTTCATTGAATGGCGCCATTGCATGAGATATGATTAAAATACTAGTGAGACAGAAACAAAATAGCGAACGAACTGTTCTAATATCACAACTACACAGAATTTGCTAGTAAACTGAGCTCTACTTTCTTGCTTGTTTTAGTCTCTTGTTACCTCTTTTTCTTACTATTGATGCATATTGCACTGGATGGATGATGGTGGATCTGATCTAATCTTCTACGGTTGGTTCTACGCTTGATCATTTTCTTTTACTTGGCCTTTCCCAATGGCACCCTAACATTCAGCTGTCCTTCCTCAATTATGGTCCTCCTTTTCTGAACTTTATGAGCTTCATGCAGGTATCGCGCTTAATTGAAATGCAGACACCTTTGTATCTGGATGGAGTTTGGAGTTTTCATCCTTCTTTTGAGAGACATCGCCAAGAATTGCAACATTAAAAGCACAGTGAATCACAATCTTGTGAAAAGTGACAAAACCATTATAATCCAATTGTTATATCTTGTGTCTATTTGATCTCCAAGAGAAATAATCTGATATATTATTCCGTTAGTAAGTGCTAGATGAAGTCCTCAATCAATTATATAAAATTTATTCTTTAGCCAGGTGTCCCAATTATCTAGGTAGGCCCTCTTTATCAGTATATTTTCCTTTATCTTTATGAGGACCTATACTGAGAGAAGGCTTCGTTTGTCAGATTGAATGTCTTGGCCTTGGCCATTGCAAAGCAATAAAAAAGAATTCTTAGCCTTTGATTCATCATGCATTTTGACAGAGTAACTTGATGGATTCATCATGCTTTTTGACAGAGTAATTCGATGGTGGAACATTTTCTAGAAGTACCATATTTAACAATGCTGATTCTGTTAGAGCAGATTCATGCCTATTCGCTGCCTCCCTTGGCTTTTTTTGTAATGGAAATCCAATGTCATGGTTAAGACGATTACACACTGGGCGACTTCATGTTGTCATGGGGCAAGTTAGACTAAGATCTTGTAATGTACAGGCTACATGTGTGAAGCAGATTCCTTGGGTATTTATCACATGAAGCTACCTTCACGACAAAAGACATGAAGTTACTGGGTGTCATGAGGATGCTTATGCTTATACTTGTATGACTTAATTCCTTAGGGAAACAAACCTTCCAATTTTGGCTCGCATTCTCATCAAACCCTGCATGCAAGAGAAAGTCCTGAGAAGCGTGATCGTGAATAACTTATTTTGCCTCAAGATTGAGAGAAACAGATGATATTGTTACTGTGTATATTCAACATTGATCTTGGCATTGGGGTATCTTGAGATTAGCATTGAAAGCCTTGTTAGATAGGATCATTGTTGCAGGGCACAGCTTGCTTCGACAGAAATCGTCCTCTTCAACAAAGATGGTTCCTTTCTGCAGGGCCTCTTTGTACATTGATGCATCTCACTCGATACCGCCGTCGACAGGCTGCTCCATTGTCCCATAAGAAATACCCTCCTTCAGGAAACTGATCCAGGTTGTATCCCTTGCACCTCGTGGCTACATATTAAGACCAGAAGAAGCAACAAAGCCAAAGTAAGTTTTTCTTATGCACCCTGTTCAGATTTACATGCAGGAGCTAGGATGCTAAAACTTTTACGTAGTAGCCATGAGAAATTTCTTTTGTTGCAAATTGTTCTAGTTGATTTCTGAGCAGCATTAATAAGTTTTTGGGGTCATAAATTCCATCAAAGAATTCTTCCTGTTTTCTTCTCTTCCCTCCATCTTGAGATTTGACTGAAGATGGCCTCCATGCATTTGGTGCTTCATGAAGGTAATATAAGAAAGACGTTGGAACAGGAATGTAGAACTGACCTTGTACATACGCAAATATGGAGGATCATAAGACATGGCTGTCCCTACATCCCCTAGAACTCTCAGAATAACTAAGCACAAGATTATTAGACATAGACTTGGTAAGAGTGACTTCATATTGTCCTTGCTAGTATAGGATCAGCATATAGCCTAGACAGAGGTGGGTCAAATCGAAGGCTTGTGGTTCTCAAGCGATTCTCCTCGTTTGATCGTATTTATACGCACAATTGAGTCCTGTCCATGCATAAATTTAAGACTCTCTCTCCCTTCCCCAACACCCCCGGCCCCGGGGCCTCGCATGCAAAGATGACCTTTTATTGGTTTTTGTCATTTGTGCTATCTGAAGTTCTAATCTTTTACGTTGTCATTTTCTGTTATCATGCTTGTTTAGTTCAGTTGGAACTGATGTCATCTCCATCTTCCTAATACAGCACATTGGAGGCTAGCTCTACACATGACAAAAGTTTTATGGTATTAGAAGTGCAAAAAGTTCACGAGGAAAATCGGATGGTTTCATTCAACGTCAAATGTCCACAGGATGGTTCAGTCATGTATGAAATTGACTAGAACCGCAACTTCTATATATAGTTAGACTTTTGCATACACATAGCATAAGGCTCTCTTTTAAACTAGGGTTATTACCATGAAAAACCCTAAATGGGTACACCTATGATGAATTTATCTCGAATTATTTTTTTTATCACGAAGAACCCCAAACTGGTACACATGTGACAAATTTACCCCAAAGTTTTTTTTTACCTCCAAAAACCCTAAAATGGTATATCTATGACAAATTTACCTTAAATTAATTCTTTTGACCATGAAATACCCTAAATGGGTATATTCGTGACAAATTTATCCTCCGTTAAATTAAGTTAATATCACAAAAAATCCCAAATTGATAAAACTATGATAAAAAGAGGACAAAAATCCCAAAATGGTATACCCGTCAAACTGTCACGTGTCATCCAATTCGCAATTTGTAGTAAATTTATCAAATTAAAGTGGTAATTTGTGATAGGTATATTAGTTTAGAGTAAATTTATCATAAGTGTATTAGTTTGAGGTGTTTTGTGGTCAAAAAAATAATTTGAGGTAAATTTATTATAGATGTATCAATTTAACATTTTCCGTGGTATTAACCCTTTGAACTAATGCTACCACCTTTTTATCTTGGCCATACACTAATGCTACCACTTGAAGACTACTATCCGGCCACTACAGATTTGGTCAGCTAGGTACCCCCTAAAATATACTATTTTTCTGACGAACTGCTCGAATGTGCATGAGGTGATGTCATGTTCCAATTGGTAGGTACTCCCTGGATAGCTACTTCAATATGTTAGTTTTCACAAAGATAGCACGAAGTCTACTAAAGTTAATGGCATATGTGATGAGCAAAAGATGAAGAGATCAAATCGAATTGCCTCGGCGGCGGCGGCGGCTTAGTGATTGAGTGGAATACGTTTTGTTGATTGATTGACCTTGTGGATGTGAATTTAGAAGCAAAAGCTGCTTTGAATTTTCTTTAATGGGTTGATGAGGGATCTGGTGGGTGAACAGGAATGGGTCTTGAAATGCGCATGCAACTTTCACTACTGATAATGGAAAAAGATTTGACGGCTCTCTCATAGGAAGTCCACGTTATAGACTGAAATATGTCAAATCATTTATTGATTAGAGAAGCGCATTCAATCCTCGACATACTTAGCATTATCTGGGAAAGCCATCGTGATTAGCAACGGTGTGTGGAGGTGAAAATTGTCATTATCCACCCTTTAGTGAGATCATAGCTGGAGGGTTTTTTTCCGGGAAAATGTATCAAAAAAAGTCATAAATTTATTACATTGACGTCGGTTCAATCTTAAATTTTTTATTGGTGTCAATTCGATCTTAAATATTTTGTATTTATGCTAATTCAATCATAAGCCTTTTGCATTTATGTTAATTGAGTCAATTCGACCAATTTTTGGTTAGAAATTCTCGACTTGGACGTCAATCGTCGCTGACATAAATATTTTTTAAAATATTTTTTTAATATTTTTTATATATTTTTAATACTTTTTAATAAATGTTTTTGGTTTTTTCTTCTATTTCTTTTTTCTCAATCATTAAAAATTATTAAAAATATGAAAATAATGTGAAAAAATGCCCACATCGGCACCAGCCATGTTATGGTCCACTTCAGTGAATTTCCGATCAAACTTTGCCGGATTGACTCGATTAACACAAATACAAGAGGTTGAGAACCGAATTGGCATCAATACAATAAATTTAGGACTTTTTTTATACTTCTCCCTTTTTTCGTGGACTAGTTTGCAATTCCTTTATATTCCATTTACAATGCGTAGAAGATATGTTAGAAAGTTTTATATCGAAGAATTAGTATGGAGGGAAATGGTTAATATATGATAGTTTGTTAACAATTCATTGGCTTTAATTTTTTAGTAAAGGGGAATCTAAGATGGGTTCGAACTTGGATTTAATAACTTGGATTTAATCTTGGTGATATGTCCGGATATGATATTGGGCTTGAACTGTACATTCTCAAAATGTACATTATGTCTTATCAAACGGTGGAAGTTTTTATTTTCTCTTTATAGCGATTGAACCTGCGACTTCTAATTAATCTACCGCCCACCCCTCGCTTTGAAAATGCTTCGATACATTTGCCACTGAACAGTGAAGAATGTTCTTGTCATCGCTTGCTTGGTTTATCTACAGTACTAATGCCTCGTTGAATTTGTGAGGACCGGTCGAGGTCGAACTTCCTTGAAAGTAGAAACGTGAATATGTCTAATCGCATAGCAACCAAACATGGGACATGATTATTTCCGTCATTTTATGGTCTTGATCACTCGGTAAGTTTATGAACAACTACTTCAATGGTGAGTCCGTGAAAGATAGTTTGTTATCGCACAAGACGGAAAGTTTCTCTCGGGTTCTTATTCAAGCGATCGTTCTTTCACTTTAAAGATGCAAACATCTACATTTGAATATGTCAAGGATGACATATATGACGTTCAATATTGTGGGACAAAGTTCTAACTACAGCCCTCTTCCAGTATTCGTTCCTTGGACAGAGAAAAACCTGATCATATCCTGCATCCAAGAATAAAAGCGAATGATTCATCCAACGTTAAACTTGTTGGAGTACCAAAGAGAGAGAGAAGAAACAAATGTGGAGAACAATTTAGAAATTTACGGGATATATTCGAGGTTGATTTTGGCAGACGGGGATTTGGAGATGGCGGCGAAGGCGCTGTTGGATAAGAGGATGGTGGAGGGGCATGGAGACATGGGGCAATAGTCCACGACGGTGACGTCCACCGTGCCATCCTTGCACGGCCTGTTGCTGCCACTCAGACATCGCAACCGGTACCGTCGCTTGCAGGCGGCTCCATTGTCCCACAACCCTTCGCTCACTGCTACAAACAGATTCCCCGGAGGAAACTGGTCTGCCCTGTACCCATTGCATCGGGTTGCTGCCCCCAAAGGAAAAAAATGAACGTAAAAAAAAGTGTATCTTCGTTAAGGGAGATACTTGATATATCACATAATGCACGATGTCACGTATGACGGTATGCCCCATGCTTTTTAGCCGATGTGCCAAACGAAAATTCATCATAGGAATAACCCTAAACTAAATTCTGCTGGCTGAATTAGTTTGAAGGCTGAAATAATGTAGGTTTGTACTTACGGGTGTACGGCGGATCATAGGAAGAAGCAGTCCCTACGTCCCCAAGAACGAACGAGCCCATTTCTTTGCTCATTGAGCTCATCAACACTAGTATTGCCATTGCTGTACGACCCATCTCTCTTCCTAGCAAGTTTTGGAAGTCAATCTTGCAAGTTTGGAAGGCAATCTTGTTTCTGCTTTGACTATTTATAGCCTCTCTCTCTCTCTCTCTCTCTCTCTCTCTCTCTCTCTCTCTCTCTCTTGTAATGACCAAAACGCACAATAATAACATGTCGTTTTTATGCCGTCGGGAACTAAAAGATGGCATATCCACTTATCTTTCTGACGAATCCGCAGGCTCACCGAATTTTGAATGTTTCTTCTCTTCTCTTGGTGATGAAGATGTTTTCTTTACGACTTGAAGTCTTGAACTTTTAAGTTGCTTATGGGGTGTTACTGTGTTGCATCACCCATGACGCATCACCAGAAAGTGGTGGCAAGAGAACTTATGACAACAAAAGTTGGGTCATAGCGAAATTTTCTTAAAAATTACCAAAAAATTCATAAGCATATGTACGGATGCCAATTCGGCTGTATCAATTTAGTCCTCAACTTTTTGAAAATTTACCAATGCAGTCCTTCCAGCTAAAATTGCCTGAAAATCGCTAACGTGAACGTAACATGGCCGGCACTAACGTTGGTAATTTCTGATTTTCAAATTATTTTGTTTTCTTTTCTTCTTATTCTGAAAAATATTGGTCGGAATTACTACATTTAGCAAAAGGTTTAATATTAAATTGACTACATTGAAAGATCAATGGCTGAATTGTATCCGTACAAAAGTTTATGACTTTATTTGGCAATTTTCCCCCCAAATAATCAAAACCATATCAGTGGGGTACATGTGCTTCACGTGGATTGATGAATCAAAATGTATTTTTTTTTTCACGATTTTCCCCGATGAAAGTATCGGGCTTCAGCCGCTCCTAACCATATAAAATCTTTCATCAGTTGAAGATTCTCGCGTAACATTCTATGCATCCACACCCACTTTCACGAACATGTAATTGCCCATAGACACAACGCAAGCAACTTTCGAGAGCTACCATTGGTGGAAAATTTAATGACTTATTAGAAACGTGGGTTACCTCAGCATCTTAGACATCCTTAAATACTTTGTTAATCTAAGATTATAATAAGCATGTGTTAATCTCTTTGCTTATCTGGACATCATTTTCCTCCACTTCTATGCAATCAACAAAGTTCCCCCCATTAGTGACTATCTTAATCTGAAATTCTATTGACATTCGTTGGTATTATCCTCGCTTAACTTCTTATTTGTCTATTATGTCTTCGAAACTTTACATGTAATGTACGTTTGACCCCGTTGTTATTGTAGGCTTTTCCTTTCAAGGCATCGTTTGTAGTGGAAAGTGGATACCCCACGTTGCCAAAATTAGAAAGCTTGATTTTTTTTCAAGAAAGAAAAAAGTTTCCTTCGACTTTTTATTTTCCGTCCATCAAGATTGGATCGGAGTACGTGTTTAAGGTACTATTATCTATCCCTAACAATAGTATAGCGGAAGCGAAAAGTGTCAAAAAAGTCCTAAATATATTGCATTTGTGCCAATTCAATCCTTGTCGCAACCTAAAAAAATCAAGATTCTTAGGTTTGGAATACTCCGAACCGGATCCGGGATAGTGGGAAACCGGTTCTAGGATAGTGCAAAATAGGGTATGAGGCACGATGCATGTGCCGCACATGGGCGCGTGAAGCCCACGCGCAATAGACCTCCTCCGGCGGGTGCGATGCGTGCAGATTACTCCGGCGGCGGCCGACCCCTCAAAATACTCGTATAGCCACACCCGTTTCAATGATATGATCAAATCTCATTTTAGTTGAACCAAAGTTCACGAAATTAGGACTTTACGTTGCGGTCCCCGAGGAGCCTCGCCTTGTCACGGGCATGTGGTGTGTCCGTTGTTGTCCGGCCTTCTCCGATGACGAGCGACCACTCCTTAGACTCATATCGATGAGCACATTCTAATAATGTAATCGTATTTCACTTTCACCGAACTAATAGTGTTCGGGAACACTTTGAGAACGTAAACACTTTTTCTAGAGCGTTACCTTACGCAGTCTAAAATTCTTGTGATTCTTTTTTCCTTCGTGCAAATTTCAGCAATTCGATTTTTTTAAAAAATAGATTTGGCCAAGTATCACAATGCGGGCTTAGCCCAATTTACCAACTAAGTTCAAAACTATTCACTTAAACGATATCGCCACCGCCGATTCAATTAAATGCAAATATGTAAATGCCTGCTAAATTAATATGAAAGCTAATTTAATTAATTTTTGATAGGAACTAAAAATTCATTCCTAATTTTTTCATATACAATAAATAAGAAAAAAAGAAAGTCAAAATTTAAGTGTCAATAGCTGCCCTTTTTTAGTGGAGGCTCGCAGAGGTTTCGCTCAACAATAAAATTGAACCTAAATTTTGATAATGCAGATTATGAATGATGAATTTTTTGTGAGAGTTTTAATCCCATTTTCATGCAAATGAAATGATGCATGATATGCAAAATGCAAGCAATAAGGAACATATACTAAGGCTTCTCACTTCCTGCGAAGCGATAAAAGAGTCTCGCATACGGATTGAATATAAAAGCACCCAAATGAGAGAATGCTTTATAATGTTGTGAACTCCCTTGACCTTTGAACTTCTATTCCACTTGAAGTGAGGTTTTCAAGGTATTGAATTGCATGTCTATTACATGCAGTTTCATACAAATGCGAAACAATGCAAGATATGTAAAGTGTTAAAAATATTTTTCGAGATTACAAGAGCGTATATTATTGTGAGTAGGCAAAGATCAAGATCACAAAGCGTATATGTAATGACCCGAACCACCGATCCTCCTTCACGGATACCACCTATAGCAGACGACCTTAAACTTCCGTTCCGACACCCTAACAAGAGCATATCACTTATCTAAAAAAAAATTCAACGAAGAAGAGTGAGAAAGCCTAACAAGCCAAATCTCTAAATCACTGATTAAACTGTCTAACGAGGTGAACAAGCAACAATGAGCAATAAATAACAGAACACTTGGCAAAGACACCATCTCACTCATCATGGGTATCATTCATGTGTCAACATGTAAAGGATGATAATGCATCATGCATGTCATGTATTCGTGCCTTCATGTTAAGATTTCGTTCCACAACAAAGACGGGTCTTGATCACACAAAGATGACCGTCTAAATCACATAGCAGGGCTATCCGGATCACACAAGCAGGGTCTTCCCATAAACTCCATGGGGTATTACCGGGCACACAACCCATTCATGTACCGTCACAATTCACGCCTTCATGTGATGTATGTGTATGCAATGCAACAATTCATATGTCAAAACATAACAACTCAACCAGCACTTGCATCCAAACTTAGCAATATTTCTCGCTCGGCATCCGCAAAGTCCATCGCACAAAACTAGGCTAGCTATGTTCATAGACTCAACGCTCTTTGGCTTGACGAAAGCCATTACCCAGAGGCCTTACCGACATTCAACAATATGTGCATCTCATTAAAGTCCCGCGCTCATTCGCTTACCTATCAATTGTAGGGCACATCCATCATTCTTGCCGTGATACCAAACTACAAAGACCCCAAGTCTCTTACTCTCCTATTCAACATCGAATTGAACTTCCGCACTACCCATGACATCACCCACACTAAATTCAAGTCCCTGAATAGTTGTTTCCCCTAATCGCACGCAAGGTTTGGTTGCTTCTAGCCCCTGACGCTATTCCTTGAGTCATTACTCGATCCTTCTCTCTCTATTCACAGACCGGTCCCGGCGTCAATCCCCATGGTAGTCCCTCGACTTCTCTCTTTCTCACTCACATTCCCAAACTCAGCGCCCACATCCGGAACAATCCACGAAACCTCCATAACTCACCGACACCCACAAACAGCCCTTCAATAATCGCCATCCCCACTCTTGAACTACAAAACAGCGCCCCCATCCCACTAGAACAATGCTCGACGGAAACATTGGCCCACAACTTTTTCGAAACTCAGCTGGAAAAAGACCCGGCCCTAGTGTCCTAGCTTTCCATGGCCAAAACTCAAGTTCGCCCTACCCTACATCGGCGACCGAAACCCATCGTTTCAATTTCGTTTATCACCAGCACTCGCAGCTTTACTCGACCAAATACAGTGGAAGTGCCCTCTCTCAGACTCACCGACACCCATCGTGACTTCCCTGGCTCGACGTGCCGCTTCATTTCCGTGACTAAGACCCAAAATTCTCTACACCGGCCCCCCAAAGGGACATGCAAGCCGTTTCCATGTTTCCTCCCGCTAAGCTGCCTCTCATGGAACCTTCCCAATTAGAACCCATCCGAGACTAGTCGACCTACGCACCCGACACCCATTAGGTAGACTAGTAAGAGAGTTAGAGAGTCGACTTGCCTCGAGGTCGATTGCTCTCAAACATTGGTTGAGTTGTCGCCGGACTGAGCTGAGCAAGCGTGGAATTGCTTATGTTTCTTTCATGTTGTCATGCCTGAGGAGGGAGGAGGAGACGATGGGGCTCGCTCGGTTCCTTAGGGGCGCGCGTGATAACACTTCGAAGCAAAATTTCTGCTTCGAAGTCTTCTGAAGCAATCCATTTGATAAAGTAATTTTTAAGAGAAATCCGTTTGATTAACTTTAAAATTCTACTTGAAACAACTTTTTACTTCAAAAGTGATTTTTGCAGCACTTTTGAGAAGTAAAAAAACTTACTTCTCACCATCGAGGTTTTTTTCCTTTTCACTCCTCTCTTTTTATATTTTCTTATGTTTACGGGGTCTCTCTCTCTCTCTCTCTCTCTCTCTCTCTTCTCTTGATGTGTACTCACTCTCGAGAGGTACGGGCCGGGTTGGCGGGTCCGAAAAATATTTTTAATAATAAAAATTATTTAATTATAAAAAATTTAAATTTAAAAAAAGGAAAATTAGAAAAAAAATCATTAAAAAGTATAAAAAAATTCATAAAAAATTTAAAAGTAATAAAAAAATTCAGAAAAAATTCTTAAGCTCTTAAAAAATCATAATAAAATAAAATAAATTCATTAAAAAATCATTAAAAATTATTTAAAATTTTGAAAATTTTGAAAATTCCAAAAAAATCTCAAAAAATAGAAAATGGCCACAATCAACTGGCCAAAACCTATTTTAAATTTTTTGACCCCGATCTTTTCAAATTGACGATTTTTCCCTTCTTGACAAATTGTCTCCAATTTCTCCCAAATCACCCATGAACTCTAATCACATATTTTATAAGCCCTTATGGCTATATTAGGGAAGCCTTGATTTGTATTGATATGTTTATTTGTGCATTTGATTGCGCATTTATTTTATTGATGTGATTGATAGGATTAGTCTTCCGACTTGCATGAAAACCTGTCGGTATTTGCATTTAACTTTTCTTGAATAAAATACACTTTAGATCGGGATCAATAATTTTTCGTAGAAATTTTTTCCCGTTATCAAACGCCTTTTTTTTTATATCGAAATCAACTCTCAAGTAGAAGTAGAAAAATCAACTTCTGCTTTTGAAGCAGAAGTTGAAAAAAATAACTACGTTTCTGAAGTTATTTCAGCCAGGTGTTGTTGTGTATGCACCCTTAATCGCCTGAGAACAAAAGGGCACAAAAGGAAATCGGGCTCAATTGGGCTGATTCAAATCGGTTGGGCCAGCAATGGTTAGTGGGCTAGGGAGTTTGTGGGCTAGCAACCTCCTCATATTGATCCAAAGATTAAAAGAATGAGAGTTGGGCCTTTTTCTCCTCTAACGGGCATGAGGGTCGACCGGTGGGTGCAAGGAATAATCGGGCCTTGTCCTCCTTTACGGCCCAGAATAGGTAGCCAGGTAAGAAAGCCCGCAATTCTGCCGGGCCAATTCTGTGTTGTCGACAGAGCTGGCGATGTACAAAACGGGCCATTACCGTATATCATTGCGAGTTGACAAAGAAGGGACCAAGATCACAAGAGCGTATATTATTGCAAATTGGTTAAAAGGTGACCAGAACCACAAGAGCATATATCATTGTGATTTTGTAAAATGAGACCAAAACCACAATAGCGTATATCATTGCGATTTAGTAAAGGATCAAGATCGCAAGAGCGTATATCATTGCGAGTTGACAAAAATAAAGATTATGAGAGCGTATATCATCATGAATCAGTACCATCAAGGCTGAGTAGCACAATTATAAGATATGTATTACCTGATTGAATCGATTAATACGAAAAAGATGTGTCACCTAAATCTCATTAGTACGAACACAAGAGATCAAAATGACAACTTAAATCAATAAAACAGTCGGCTGAAAAGGGATCAGAAAATTTACTTGGATTTTCCAAACGAATGATCAAGGAACGAAATAAGTTGACTATATCATGCCCGCTTATTCACTCGAAGTATAACTATATGCATAAACAAAAATAATGCAAATGCAACATCATATGTCAACAAATCTTATGAGTTTTTCCTTGTATTATAAAGCTCCACGGGGGATTTTATCAATAAGGAAATCTAACCGATCATTTTGATGAATTCGATTAAATTGAATGAGGAGCCCTCGATCGGAAAGGACTTTCACTCACTTTTTTTATAAAGCTTTTGAAAATCCGACCATTGATGCAAGTATGAGAATCACTCAAAAACTTCATCATAACACTTGATAAAGTCTCGGGTATTCTCGCAATCGGTATAACCAGATTAAATTTGAGGGGTCTTTACAAGGACTATAATTCAAGCTTGGTCAAAAGCTTAGCAAAGAGGACTCATGTGAGCCATTTGGCTTTGAAACGAAATGATATCATCATTAGCTACATCGATTTACAAGCCAAAGCCTTGCAAAATGAGATAAAATGATCTTGCTCACACTTTTTCGAGCGACATTTATAAACATTTGACATCCTACGATAACTCGGGTGCCCGAATCTGAAGAGACTTCGGTAAGGGTTGTAACATAGGTTCATGGTAAGCTAGGAAATAAAAGGCATATTCATAACAAAGGGGTATCAATGAAGGAATTGGTGATCATCCATCTTTGACAATTTGGGCACCACTATTTGTTCTTTGGTAAGCATTTCCGCGGGTTTTCTTTCTCAAATGGTTTTCCTGAGGAACATTCTGGCGAGTTGCTTCAGCAGAGGTCTCCCTATCTTTCTTTCGGAAGATTTTTTTAGGGAGAGCTCTTTTTCAAGAACTTTTTTTCTCTTTTTTTCCAATATTTTTTATGGAGTAAAATCGGGATTTTTAATATCTCGAAACAAAATTTTCAAATTTCTTTTGTTAAAAGAAATATTTTTTTAATGGGTAATATATTTTAATGTACTCATTATAATAGATTTTAATGCACTGGTTTGGTTTTTTTTTTTCATATGAGCTTGGAGCTCTAGCCACCTTAGTTTTAGTCTAACTACTAAAACTAACGTGGTTTATGAGTTAAATCGGGATTTTTAATTTCTCCAAACAAATTTCCCAAATTATTTATCAAAACTTGATTTTTTTTTTTTTAATTGGAGTATGAGCCTGGAGCTCTAGCCACCTTAGCTTTAGTAGTTAGACTAAAAAGTGGTTATGAGTTAAATTGGGACTTTTGATTTCTCCAAAAAAATTTCCCAAATGTCTTTTGTTAAGAGAAATATTTTTTGCTTGATTTTTTTTTTTAATTGGAGTATGAGCATGAGTGGTTAATTAGAGCATGAGTGGTTAAATGGAGTATGAGCATGAGTGGCCAATTGGAGTATGAGCATTAGTGGTTACTACGAAATGTTCTCGTGAACCACTATACTAAGTCTATACTAAATAACATGCACTCATTAATAATATATTTTAATGAATTAATTTGGTTTTTTAATGGGCCTTTTTTTCAATTCAATTCTTTTAGGTTTATTTTATTGATTAGCCTATGTTAACTTTTTGTTTGGTTATCTATACTTATGCTTCTTAATTCCCCAGGTTTTGGCTTAACTTTTTTGTGGGTATTAGCAAAAAAGTATAGAATTTTTGTTTAGGGTCCGAATGGTGATTAAATTAATCAGCTTCCATAGATAGAATTTCCATAAGTCCACTAACAATAGATCTTAATGCACTCATTAGTCATTAACAATAGATTTTAATTCATGTTTTTTTTTATCATATGAGCTAAACCGGGACTTTTAATTTCTCCAAACAAATTTCCCAAATTATTTCCCAAAGCTTGAATTTTCTTGATTGGAGTATGAGCTAGTCCTAAATTTTCCGTGTACTCATTAATATTATATTTTAATGAATTAATTTGGTTTTTTAATGGGCCTTTTTTTCAATTCAATTCTTGTAGGTTTATTTTATTAATTAGCCTATGTTAACTTTTTGTTAATAATTTTTAAAATTGGTAATAGATTTTAATGCACTCATTAACAATAGACTTTAATGCACTAATTTGGTTTTTTTTTTTTTTTTGTATCATTTGAGCCTGGAGCTCTAGCCGCCTTAGTACTATAATTAAGGACTAAGGTGGCTATGAGATAAATGGGGACTTTTAATTTCTCCAATTTTAGCATGCACTCATTAATAATCGATTTTAATGAATTAATTCAATTCAATTTTTTTAGGTTTAAGGCATAAAAGGGTATTAGCAAAAAAATATAGAATTTTTGCTTGTAGTCCATATCTTTCCATTCCAATGATATGGAATTTCATTCTGTAGAATCAAAGTGTCATTTTTATTTTTTTATTATATTATTATTCTTTCTTTGAACCGTGGATTGTTCATTTATATACAATAATCCCATTTCCGTCCGGGAGGTAACTCGCTCCTCTGTTGTTCTCTACAACAAATAGAAACACTTCACAATTTCTAATCACTTTATGGTTTATCAACAATAAAGAACACAAATTATTCCATGAAAAAAGCTTCATTTCTCTCCATGAAACAAAGCTCCTGCGTAGACTTGACCAGAACAACACAGACTAAGAAAGAAATAGAACATCAGCATCACATCTTCAAACATCTACTCATCGGAACTGAAGAAGACATCATCACATCCCCACTCGAGTAGGGGCAGAGATGGAACGAACCAGCAGATGCAAAGGAGGCAAACCACCCAGAGGAGATGGTGTTGGTGTTGTAGGGGACACTTCCCAGACTGAACGTGATGATTTTTGCCTTCTTTGTGCAGATGAATCCCATCCTCAAAGAAGAGAGTGCATTTCTTGGTATGTCTTTCTACGGTGGCTTATTCTCTCGTGTCAGTAAGTTCAATTTAAGACTAATGCTGCCTAGGGACTGATGCTACATTTATAGAATTTTAATTTGGCAAAGCAAATTTCTTCAACTAAACAAAGTGAGTATTCTTTTATGGAGTAAATAAAATGAGTATTTATTTGTTTTACTAACTTTTCTTGAGACTAAAATAAGTTTCAACCTCTTGATATATCGAAAAAAAGTCACAGAGCATTGTAGAAAATAAAATTTGACATTCAACTGACTTAAGTGCTTAGCCAAAGAGAGAGAGTTCTAAAGAGAAGCTCTTGAGGAATGTTTTTATATTTCTTCTTGGATCCTCTCTTGGATGATCAAATGAAGGGAGGACACCTCTTTATATAGGAGAAGGTCTTACATTACAACCATTGATCGTATCTAGATCCAATGCCTAATATCACATTTTCTCATCCGACTAACCCCCGATATTAAATAGGAAAGTTTTAGAATATGGGACAATTACCATATCGGCCGTTCCTTGAAAATATTTTCAAGAATCCTAGATGCCCAGACACTTCAAGTCTGGAGGTTCCTCTCGGCCATCTAACCGATCGGTTGCGTCATGAAAATCTTGGCACGTGACAATTCACTAATGTGAATGACAAAACTTATAGAATAATTACACAATTGTTCCATAAGTTTGGCTCAATGTGTAGTGTTGGTCCCCAAATTTTTAATTTATTTAATGTTATCCTTTAACTTTAACCCAATATGTGACGTCGTCCGTGCGCTTTTAATTTATTTTACATGATCCTTTCAATAGTTGAAAGCAAACCTTTGGCAATAAATAATAATAAATAAAGAGGAAAAAAATGACATTCATTTATATTTTAAAAAGTTACATAAATGATCCATTAATTTAATTCAATATATAATATTATCTTCGAACTTTTAATTTATTTAATATAATCCTCAAATTTTAACACAAAGCACACAGCGTATGTGCGAAATTTGAATACTTCTCTCCCAATGAAACAGTTTCGGAGTCTCATTGACGGTCAAAATCCATCCACGTCACTCATTTCCAACTCCGTCCAAAAGAAAAACTCAAAAGGCCAATGCACTTTCTGACGTGGCACGTCCAAAAGGCCGCCACGTCTGACATCTCCCGCCTCCTCCGCCTTTCTCTACACTTTTCCAGTTGCAGGAAAGAGATCGAAACGAAGCAAAAGAGCACTGCTTCGCTTTCTCATCGATCGTGGTTCATCGACCGGAGAGATATGACTCACCGAGTTGTCATGAGACAAGCTCGCTGGATAGCTCCTGCTCTCTCTCCGTGGCCTACTCGCCGTGGCGCCGTCGGCGACGCTGTTCGCTTTCGCTTCTGTCGCAGCCTCTCCGGTTCCACTCCGAAACGTCCAGGTCTTCCTGCCCCCCCCGGTGAATGCTTAGCCTCCGGCATTCTAGGGATTCCTTGATTTCGGTTTTCTGGTGAGTCGTGACTGCCTCGAACTTCGGTCTCTGTTAACTCACCGAGCAAATAGTCGGTGCGAGGTTCATGTTTCGTTGACCTCTTTCCCTGGCATTGATCAATGATGGGACAAACTCGTAAGCTGAAGCTGGATTTAAGAAAAATTTTGTCGGACAACCCAGTGTTCTGCAATTCATAGGCGCGCCTAATGTAGGATTATATCCGCGATGCCAATTCGAGCTTTTTCTGGCGCAAGTATAGATTTTTTACTGCGTCATTTATGTCTTGAACAGGAAAACTACAGATAATTGGTGTCATCAATTATTTCTAGCTGGTAATTATAAGTAATAGCCACTTGAGAAATTCGACAATCAACCGAAGAAATGTGATCGGATTGTGCTCGGATGGTGGACTTATTCCAGTCTTTGAGCTAGTATTTCTCTTCAATGTGTGGTCGACATTGGGCAAATGTTAAGGTGAAAGATAGGTTGTCCTAAAGCACCTTCTTGTAGGTGTCCTGTCTAGCATTGTACCTAGTGAATGGTATGTGCATCTATGGTAAGTTGTTTAGAGTAACAAACTTTGGTTCTGAAAGTAAAACCCATTTTCAGGGCCGCTCAAACAATACAAGGATCTCATCAAGCAGGGAAAGCTGCAGCATGATCCTTACCAGGAAACCGTAGCTATCAAATTGGAAAATCTACTCGGGCGGATGGAACAGTATGAGAAAGATATGGAAGATATCATGTATCACATTGCATTTGCATTGTTCAATTCTTTATTCAATTTGGTAATCTTCTTTAAGAACTCAAATATGTTACTTATATTTCACTTCCTGATGGTTTATCTTTTTTCTATGCAGATGAAGCTAGCTGATTGGGAGAACAAGAGGGAGGATAAACACCGCAGGATTTTGATGGAAGAAGCAGAGATGAAGCAGCATGGAAATGTATGGTCATCAGTCAGCAAGCAGAGAAATAAGCTTGTTGAGAAGTGGATGGTTCGGTAGGCCCACGTTTGAAAAAAGTTCTGCACTTCAAATATGGTATTTTTTTCAATGGTTCTTTTCTTGATATTGCTATGAATTTGTAGGCTTTGACGTGGACATAATTTTTGCAATTATTTATTGATATGAAGCAGATTACTTTATAGAGATCTTTCGTCTTATTTGACAGACCTCCTATGCAGGATGTCATGGAAGTGCAACTACTCTAGATGTACTTATGGTATACGTCGAAAACGTAATTGATCAATCACTAGATATGTTATCCGCTCACCTCGTGTTACATTTGCTCCTAGTTCTAATTTCTTGGACGATGTCCTCCCCACTTGCTCTACATTATAAAACTATTGATATTACTGGAAATAATGCTTCCTAACTCTCATGATAACACTATTTCACTGGAATTTGACTTCAATTCGCACTTCCTTATTTGTTTAATATCACATATTTCCACAGAGAAATGCGTGAATAATAAAGGTTGATGTCTGCTGGCTGCATTGATTAAACAGGCATGTTTTCCAATCTTTTCTGCTTTATCAGGAAAGGACCTGAAAACATAGAGCCAGGAGTTGGAAAATGGGTCTCATATCTCAACAGAGAGAGGAAAATGGACTCAGTTGTTGGTCAGCGTCCTACTGCACCTCCTGCTCCAAGAGGACTTTACCTGTATGACAATGTGGTCAGTGGTACTTCAGTAAATTTTGCACTCACAGGAAGAGACATGCAGATAGTTCACCCATTTCCTTGCTGCAGTATAATCACTTAGATTGACTTCCAATAGGGTTTCGTTGTTCATGTCAGCAAAATAAATAAATAAATAAGAAAAACTTTACACTGGAGTAATTGTCTTCTTACTTACTATGTACTGCCTGTAGACCGTTAAATATATTGATAATTAAGGTAAAATTGTAGGGAAGACAATGCTTATGGACATGTTTTATAGCGCTACCGTTGGGATTATTAAGCATAGAAGATGATATCACTTTCATGAGGTAAATCTTTTCTTCAATGTCTTGAAACTATCCCCTTGTTACAAGGGGTGCTATTGTGTCTTGTGAGATATTGTGGGACCACCGCCAACTATTCTAAAAGCTTAAGCTGGTAGATAAAGGCGCGATTTAATATTTATATCCTCTAACACTCCCCCACACGCTTAGTCTGGCCTTTTTGCCTAGTACTAAGCGTGGAAATTTAATTGGGAAGACAAATAGGGACCTAGAAAGATTTGAACTCGGGATCTCCCGCTCCGATACCATGCGAGATTTTTGGGACCACTGCCATTTGTTCTAAAAGCTTAAGCTAGTAGATGAAGGCGCGATTTAATAGTTATATATTCTAACATGTACATCTTTTTTAGACATTCTCTTTCTGAGTACTTTCCTGAGCTTGTGATGTTGCCTTTCTGGTTTTGTGTAGGCAATGCTTGAGATTAATGCGCGCATGCATCAGATTTGGAAGAAACAAGTAGAGGACAGGTCTTTGCAGTCGAGTATCTCTAGCTGGATTATGGATCTCCCCTTTGATTCAAAAGTTAAGGAATGGTTGGGTGCAGGAAAAAGGTACAAGCAAGAGGTACAGATGAAGAACATCCTACCAGAGGTGGCAGACATGTTTCTCATAGATAACAGAGGCCAGTGTTCTTTGCTTCGATGAGATACAGGTAAACACACTTGTGCTGTGTCCTAATTTGGTCATTATTCTTGCATAGATGCTACCTTGATTGATATATGGGTCAAAGATAATCTCCAGAGAAACTATCTTGTAGATGGTCCCCCATGTTATATGACTCCAAATGTTTTTGCTCTCTAATGCAGACTGTTGATGTATTTGCAATTGTCACCTTATCTGGAATTCTAAGCAGACTGTTGAACAGAGGAACAGTTCTTGTGGCCACCAGTAACAGAGCACCAAATGATTTAAATCAAGTACGTCAACCTTTTCGAAAGCTGCGCAACCTTTTTCCTTGCCTAGCCACTCATTGTACTTCGGAAGCTTTATTTTCTTCTGTATTGCCATGTCGAATTTATCGGACCTGTATAAGCCATGACTTTTGCCAGTCGCTGAATTAGTTAGTAGGTTGGAAGAATTCTGTTCGAGTCTGGAGTATGCTTATCTAACATTAGCAAAGCATGACCATGTGTACTTTCTTAATGCTGCTTGCTTCACATAACTTCTGCCTTTTGTAAGTTGTTGTGTTACAGGATGGTATGCAGCGGGATATCTTTCTTAAATTAGTCCGGAAATTGGAGGAACACTGTCAGACCATTCTGATAGGAAGTGACATTGACTATCGACATCTTATAGCAGAAAGAAGCATAGACCAGGTGAAAGACGGTGTCCTATGTTTTATGATTCTTTTAAATGGGAAAGTGCACAAGTAGACGACCAGTATTTCATATCTCAATCGTATGGTTGTTGAGATGTCAACTATGCAAGTGCAGGCTCATTTTTTCTGGCCTCTAGATGGCAATGCTCAGAAGGAATTCCAGAGGATGTGGCATGAGATAACAAGAAAGTCAGGCGGACAAATAACTTCCACGACTCTAGGAGTGATGTTTGGAAGGTACTCCATTTGTTAAGTAGTAGCATGTCTATAGTTTGATGAAACTGCTGTAATGCATATAAATCATAACAGAACGCTGGAGGTTCCAGCAAGCTGCAATGGAGTGGCACAGTTTACCTTTGAGTATCTATTCGGTTGGCCGGTATGGTGTTTTCCTCTCCTTAAGATTTGGTTACTTTATGTTATCAGTCTGTCATCCAGTAAGTTTCTTATTCGAGATCTTGTTTTACATGCATGATGCACTTCTCTTCATGACGGGTTAAAATGGGCGCAGCTCTGTTATTTAGCAGCATGACGCGAATCTTTTTGTAAGAGAGAATATTCAAAATCTACAACTTGATTAAGACAAAAAAATGAAATAAAGGAGCTAAACAACAATGTAAACACTGCTGAGTACAGTCTCTTGGAAAGCTAATCGGATATGTTGTCTAATTTTGCGTTCTCTTAGAAAAGGGATGAAGGCAACATATGTCCCTGGACTTTTTTAAATTGTTTAATGAGGTACCTGAACTTGTTTTGGTTTGCGCAATTGGTTCCTTAAAGTATAAGCCTTTTTGTTCCAGTTGCGGAAATGTGCTGACATGGACAGACACATCAGCGCCACATTAATGCCGACAAGACAAATTAGTGCTTACATATAAATTTCTTGTGAGGACTGGATAACACATCCAAGAAATTACAATTAAAAAAAAAAAAACCAACCTGTAAGAGAGAAAAGGAGAGAAGGGGGAGGCAGCAAGGGGCAGTGGTGGCACCCCCCACATTTCACGGGCAGCGGGTTAGGCCAACCCAGGCCACACCTGGCCAAGGTCCCACAGGCTGGGCCAGATCTGGCCTAGGGTGCCATACCTTATTTATTTATGTTGGTGTTGAAGTTGTTGTTGTCCCACATCACTTTACAATGAGTCTTATATACTCTTTATTTTCATGTGGTCTTCCTCCACCTATAAGCTTAAGCTTTTTAGTTGGACTTTCTAACATGGCATCGGAGCCGGTGTTGTCTGCGTACGTGGGCCCATCCCTTATTAGTCAATTTCCATGTGCCGCTCATAATCCGGCTTGCACGTGAGAGGGGGTGTTGGTGTTGAAGTTTTTGGCTTAAGCTTTTGGATTGGACTTTCTAACAATTTATTTTCTTGAATCCCATTAAGGGTGCCTTGTCAGCATTTGACGGCGACTTAAAGGCCATGACAGCATGTCCTTGCATAATATCAAGGGAAGGACCTACTTGAAAAAGAAAAGCATATAGTTTGAGGACCCAATTCACACAAAAAGAAAAGGTTTGCGTACCTGATTGAATAATTTGGAAAAGTTCAGGGACCTGTGGTGCCTTTATTCCTTTAGAAAAATAGTAGTTGCTGATGTTAAAGTACTAAGAGTAGAATTTCTTCATGATTTATAGAAAAAGAAATGGTTCTACATAATCTCCATTGCTTTGTTCCATATGCATGGAAGTTAATTAATCTTGTCAATTTGATACTTTCTTGAAAGTCTAGAAATGTTCTCTTAACCTTCATTTTTAGGACAATGTCTCTGAACTTTCAAGTTAAGTTTTGATAAACCACCTCTAAACCTCCTTTTATCATGTCAAGGTTGTTGCTTTTGTTCAAGGTTTTTTCCTGTCATGCACAGGTGGGAGCTGCAGATTACATTGCAGTTGCTAGGAACCATCATGCTGTCTTCATATCTGACATTCCAAAAATGAGCATGCGCCTCCGTGATAAGGTACATTACCATTTTCCAAGTACTGCTTCATGGAATCTCTTATGTATGGAGGACAATGGTATCAAGTTCTGATAAGACAAGCAGAATATTTTCTGATCGGACATGCAGATGAAAATGTAACAAACTCATACATGTTGAAAATTTTATGTGTGTAGACGCATGTGCGCCCTTCGAATAATGTTTACATATGGAGTCTTTAATTCTGTACCTGTCTCTCAACGAGACAGAAAGCAATTTTGTTAATCTTACCCGCTTTTATGCAGCATTTCTCATAGATTAATTTGTTTACAAATTTTAGGCAAGGAGGTTTATCACCCTCATCGATGAGCTATACAACCATCACTGCTGCCTAGTTTGCACTGCAGCTTCTTCTATTGATGATTTGTTTCAAGGAACTGAAGATGGTACTATGTTTGATTTGGAGAGGTGAGTCCTTTTTCAGTGAGATAATTATTCCGTGAGCACACATGCAGTTTTCAGGCTTCAAGTGTTCTGATTTTCCCATATTGAAACGTCTTTGACTGAAATGGTTTGGTCCTGCCTCAGAATTTAGCAACTCGTCTTTTTAAGTAGCAATTGAACATCTAAATGGACCCTTGTTCCTGCAGTTTTCCTGTCATTTTATTCTGGTAGAAACAACATCCTAGGCCTATATTTCTGTCCACGGACATAAATTCTATATTGTAGAGAACCTCTAAGAGAGCAATGTTGGCATGGTAACATGTATGCTTCCATCACTTTAATGATTTAAAGGATTTGTCTCCTTTTATCTCCATGTTCATGATGCAATATGACATTTTTGAGTGGTCCTGGCGTATAGAAATGAGAAAATTCCTGGTGCATAGAAAGAAAGAATGGGAATATCATGAATGGAAAACCCAGGTTAACAATGGTATCCATGTCCCAGAACCTTGCTATAGCAACTATGGATTTCAAAACCAGGAATTAGTAGCCACCACAAACCCAATACTTCCTACTTTCAATGTTCTAAATTTTGTTCTACAACTATTTTTCTTGTGTTAAGTTGATTTGTGCTGGCGTAACAGGAATTTTGCAACTATAAAATATTCCTGTGCATTAAGCTTGATTCAGCACTATGAACTTATCACTGTTTGTGTATACTTGCCTCGCCAGCTTTCAATTTGAGACTGAGATAGAAGGAAGTAAACTTCGTCGGGATGTCCTAGCAGAAGGCAGTGTGAGTTCTGGAGATGCACCTACTGGCGTCATGTCAATGCTATCTGGTGAAGAAGAAATGTTTGCATTTTGCCGAGCAGTAAGTGATCCTCTTTGATCTCTCTCTCTCTCTCTCGGTCACGACTATAGCTGGATACTATGATTGTTTTTCTCTCGCGACTTATTGAAGGGCGCAGAGCTGCATTTATTGGGCATAGTACACTTTCATTGAGTGGCGCCATTGCATGAGATATCATTAAAATACTATGGAGACAGAAACAAAATAGTGATGAACTGTGAAAATATCACAACTACACAGAATTTGCTAGTAAACTGAGCTCTACTTTCTTGCTTGTTTTAGTTTCTTGTTACTTCTTTTTCTTACTATTGATGCATATTGCACTGGATGGATGGTATGGATCTGATCTAATCTTGTACGGTTGGTTCTACGCTTGATCATTTTCTTCTACTTGGACTTTCCCAATAGCGCCCTAACATTTAGCTGTTCTCCAGTTATGGTCCTCCTTTTCTGATCTTTATGAGCTTCATGCAGGTATCGCGCTTAATTGAAATGCAGACACCTTTGTATCTGGATGGAGTTCAGTGTTTTCATCCTTCCTTTGAGAGACATCGCCAAGAATTGCAACATTAAAGCATAGTGAATCACAATCTTGTGAAAAGTGACAAAACCATTATCTTCCAATCGTTATATCTTGTATCTATTTGATCTCCAACAGAAATAATCTGATATATTATTCAGTTAGTAAGTGCTAGATGAAGTCCTCAATCAAATATATAAAATTTATTCTTTAGCCAGGTCTCCCAATTATTTAGGTAGGCCATCTTTATTAATATATTTTCCTTTATCTTTATGAGGACCTATACTGAGAGAAGTTACTTCGTTTGTCAGATTGGATGTCTTGGCCTTTGGCCTTTGCAAAGCAATAAAAAATAATTCTTAGCCTTGGATTCATCATGCATTTTGACAGAGTAACTTGATGGATTCATCATGCTTTTTGACAGAGTAATGCGATGGTGGAGCATTTTCTAGAAGTACCATATTAACATGCTGATTCTGTTAGAGCAGATTCATGCCTATTCGCTGCCTCCTTTGACGTTTCTTGTAATGGAAATCCAATGTCATGGTTAAGACGATTACACACTGGGCAACATCATGTTGTCATGGGGCACGTTAGACTAACATCTTGTAATGTAGAGGCTACATGTATAAAGCAGATTCCTTGGGTATATATCCCATGAAGCTACCTTCGCAACAAAAGACATGAAGTTACTGGGTTTCATCAGGATGTTTATGCTTATACAGCTTGTATGATTTAATTCCTTAGCGAAAAAACCTTGCAATTTTGGCTCGCATCCTCATCAAACCCTGCTTGCAAGAGAAAGTCCTGAGAAGCATGATCGTGGATGACTTATTCTGCCTCAAGATTGTGAGAAATAGACGATATTGTTACTGTGTATATTCAACATTGATCTTGGCATCGGGGTATCTTGAGATAGCATTGAAAGCCTTGTTAGATAGGATCATTGTTGCAGGGCACAGCTTGCTTCGACAGAAAGCGACCACTTCAACAAAGATGGTTCCTTCTCTGCAGGGCCTCTTTGTCCACTGATGCATCTCACTCAATACCGCCATCGACAGGCTGCTGCATTGTCCCATAAGCCATCGCTTGGTGCAATGAAATACCGTCCTTCAGGGAACTGATCCAGGTTCTATCCTTTGCACCTCGTGGCTACATATTAAGACCAGAAGAAACAACAAAGCCAAAGTAAGTTTTTCTTATGCGCCCTTTTCAGATTTACATGCAGGAACTGGGATGCTAAAACTTTTGCGTAGTAGCCATAAGAAGTTTCTTATGTTGCAGATTGTTCTAGTTGATTTCTGAGCAGCATTAATAAGTTTTGCGGGTCATAAATTCCTTCAAAGAATTCTTCCTATTTTCATCTCTTCCCTCCATCTTGAGATTTGCCTGAAGATGGCCTCCATGCATTTGGTGCTGAATGAAGGTAATAGAAGAAAGATGTTGGAACAGGAATATAGAATTGACCTTGTACATACGCTAATATGGAGGATCATAAGACATGGCAGTCCCTACATCCCCTAGAACTCTCAGAATAACTAAGCACAAGATTATTAGACAGAGACTTGGTAAGAGTGAATTCATATTGTTCTTGCTAGTATAGCATCAGCATATAGCCTAGACAGTGGTGGGTCAGATAGAAAGCTTGTGGTTCTCAAGCAATTCTCCTCGTTTGATCGTATTTACACGCACAATTGAGTCCTGTCCATGCATAAATTTAAGACCTCTCTCTCTCTCTCTCTCTCTCTCTCTCTCTCTCTCTGCACAAAGATGACTTTTTATTGTTTTTTGTCATTTGTGCTATCTGAAGTTCTAATCTTTTACGTTTTCATTTTCTGTTATCACACCTGTTTAGTTCAGTTGGAATTGATGTCTTCTCCGTAGTCCTAATACAACACATTGCGGGCTAGCTCTACACATGACAATAGTTTTATGGTATTAGAATTGCAAAAAGTTCATGAGGAAAATTGGATGGTCTCATTCAATGTCAAATGTCCACAGGATGGTTCCGTCATGTATGAAATTTACTAAAACTGCAGGTTCTATATATAATTAGACTTTTGCAGTCACATAGCATAAGGCACTCTTTCTTTCTTGGCTTAAACTAATGCTACCACTTGAAGATTACTATCCGGCCACTACAGATTTGATCAGCTAGGTACCCCCTAAAAATACTATTGTTCTGCATGAGGTGATGTCATGTTCCAATTGTTAGGTATTCACCGGATGGCTAGTTCAATATGTTAGTTTTCACAAAGATAGCACGAAGTCTACTAAAGTTAATAGCATATCTGATGGGAAAATGATGAAGAGATCAATTTGAATTGCCTCGGCGTTGGCGGCGGCGGCGGCTCAGTGATTGAGTGGAATACCTTTTGTTGATTGATTGATCTTGTGGATGTGAAGCTAGAAGCAAAAGCTGCCTTGAATTTTCGTTAATGGGTTGATGAGTGATCTGGCGTGTGAACAAGAATAGGTCTGGAAATGCGCATGCAACTTTTCACTACTGATAATAGAAAAAGATTTGACGGCTCTCTCATAGGAAGTCCACGTTATAGACTGAAATATGTCAAATCATATATTGATTAGAGAGGCGCATTCGATCCTCGACATAATTAGCATTATCTGTGAAAGCCATCGTGATTAGCAACAGTGTGTGGAGTTGGAAATTGTCATTATCCACCCTTGAGTGAGATCACAGCTGGAGGCTTTTTCGTGGACTGGTTTGCAATTCCTTTCTATTGCATTAACAGTAATATGTGTATAACCACTCATGTACTATAAGATTTATAAAAAAGTTTTACATCGAAGAATTAGTATGGAGGGAAACGGTTAATCTATTATAGTTAATTCATAATTCATTAGCTTAAATTTTTTAAATAAAGGTGGGTCTAAGATAGGCTCGAACTTGAATTTAATCCTGGCGATCTTTCTGAGTAAGATATTGGGCCTTTATTGTGCACTCTCAAAATGTACATTATGTCTTTTCGGATGGTGGAAGTTTTTATTTTCTCTTTATAGTGATTGAACCTATACTTATAATTATTCTACCGCCCACCTCTTGCTTTGAAAATGCTTCAATACATTTGCGACTGAACAGTGAAGAATGTTCTTGTCATCGCCTGCTTGGTTTATCTGCAGGACTAAATGCCTCGTTTGTTTAGTGAAAAATGTCACTTGAATTTGTGAGGACCATGTCGAGGTCGAACTTCCTTGAAAGTAGAAATGTGAATATGTCTAACCGCATAGCAACCAAACATGGGACATGATTATTTCCTTCGTTTTATGGTCTTGATCACTCGGTCAGTTCATGAACAACGACTCCAAGGGCGAATCCATGAATGATAGTTATCGCACAAGACGGAAAGTTTCGCTCGGGTTCTTATTCAAGCGATCGTTCTTTCACTTTAAAGATGCAGACATCTACATTCGAATATGTCAAGGATGACATATGAATTTCAATATTGTGGGACAAAGTTCTAACTAGAGCCCTCTTCCAGTATTCGTTCCTTGGACAGAGAAACCTGATCATATCCTGCATTCAAGAACCAAAGCGAATGATTCATCCAACGATAACCCGTTGGAATACCAAAGAGAGATAGAGAGAGGAAACAAATGTGTAGAACAATTTAGAAATTTACGGGATATATTCGAGGTTGATTTTGGCAGACGGGGACTTGGAGATGGCAGCAAAGGCGTTGTTGGATAAGAGAATGGTGGAGGGGCATGGAGACTTGGGGCAGTAGTCCACGACGGTGACGTCCACCGTGCCATCCTTGCATGGCCTGTGGCTGCCGCTCAGACATCGCAGCCGGTACCGTCTCTTGCAGGCGGCTCCGTTGTCCCACAACCCTTCGCTCACTGCCACGAACAGATTCCCCGGAGGAAACTGGTCTGCCCTATACCCATTGCATCTGGTTGCTGCCCCCAAAGGAAATGAAGGTTAAAAAAGTGTATCTTCGTTAAGGGAGATACTTGGTATATCATATAACGCGCGACGTCGCGTATGACAGTGTTCCCCATGCTTTTTAGCTGATGTGCCGAACGAAAATTCATCGTAGGAATAACCCCAAACTAAATTCTGCTGGCTGAATTAGTTTGAAGGCTGAAAAGAGGGAGAAGAAAAGGGATGGGTATAATGTAGGTTTGTACTTACGGGTGTACGGCGGACCATAGGAAGAAGCAGTCCCTACGTCTCCAAGAACGAACGAGCCCATCTCTTTGCTCATCAAGCTCATGAATACTCCCATTGCCATTGCTATCCGACCCATCTCTCTCGGCAGCAAGTTTTGGAAGTCAATCTTGCAAGTTTCGAAGACAAATCTTATTCACCTTTGACTATTTATAGCCTCTCTCTCTCTCTCTCTCTCTCAATGACCAAAACGCACGATAAGAACATGTCGTTTTTATGCCGTCGGGAACTAAAAGACAGCATGCATATGTACTTATCTTTATGCACGATCCGCAGGTTCTTCTATTTTCATAGGCTCGCGGGATCCTTTTCGTTCTTTCCTTTCCCCACTTTGCGATGAAGAGGTTATCTTCACGACTTGGAACATTTTAAGGTTAAATTAAGTGGGGCGTTTTGTTATTGGCTTCTTGCATCACCGGAAAGTGATGAGAAGAGAGCGCAGCTTCCACTTCACAAGGAAGGAAAGGTTAAGACGTACGTGAAGCCCACTTCGATCTATATTCGCGTGCTAATTTGGTGTTCGGTTTAGTTGAAAATGTAGTTGATTAAGGCTTGTGCCACCGGATATCGCTCGCGAGGATATGATATCGATGCCTCCCCCTCACATATTTGCATGGGGCATTCAAATTTGACGTACCATGGGAGGTTCCTTAAGCGAGACTGGGTAATCTCTAAATGATATTGTGTAGACGTAGTCGATCGTAGATACAGATTGTGTTTTGGAACCAACACCTATGATGAACTTGTTACTACAGAAGGGGCGGGTTACAGTTGATGACTCAAAAATAAAATTGTGAGAGTACAAGTGTTTCACACGGATTTGTTAACTGTCACGTGTCATTTAACTCAAAGAATTTGATTGTAAAATTTGACGAAAATTAATGGAGGGTAGATTTTCCACATATATATTAGTTTGGAATTTTTTACTGTCAAAAAAATTAATTTGAGATAAGTTTATTATAAATATACTAATTTAAAGTTTTTCGTAATAGTAATCCTAATATAAAAAACCCTTTGTCAGTTGATGATTCTTACGCAACATCGTATGCATCCACACCCACTTTCGTGAAAAAAACTTTTTTTTTTCCTGAGCACGAGAACAGAGCCCCATTGGTGGAAACTTAAGATTTAGAAACGTGGGTTTACCTCAGCATCTTAGAACATCGTTAAATACTTTGTTAATCTCAGATTAGAGGCATGTGTTAATCTCTTTGTGCTTATCTGGACATCATTTCTCCTCCCCACGTCCATGCAATTGACAGAGATCCCTGCAAGTGACAATCTTTATCTGAAATTCTGTTGACCAGTAGGGCGTTCCTTTATTCAGTGGGCGACCCCCACATAAGTTCTTGTTTGTCTTTTGATACCTTTGAGATTATACAAGTAATATATGTTTGACCCCGTTATTTTTGTAGGCTTTTGTATTCACTTGGAAAACCCACATTACAAAAGAGAGGGCTTACTTTTCAGCAAAAGGAAAAAAAAAAGCTTTGAATTGCACAATATAATGCTCCCCTTGACAATATTTACATATATCAAGATTGGATTTGAGCATGTGTTTGAAATACTATTGTCGTTAATTTAACTCCCCGACATATTAATGTGGGAAGCCCAAGTATCTTAGCCTCGTCAATATAACCAATTGGATCTACATTCATTCAAAAATTTAAGCCAATAAATTATGGATCAATTAAGAATATATTAACCGCACCACACCGCATCAATTTTTCGATGTGGGATTTTTTTAACACAACTCTTACGTGCATCTCAACATTTAACCGATTCATTAACATAGTTCGTGGACCTTAACTCATTAGGGCTTGCTAACGAATCCAATATGTGGCCACAGTTAGGAAAATATTGGGTGAAGAGATCATCTGATTGAGATAAGAAGCTTTAGTTGCTCTTTTTCCCTTCTACACTATACCTTATAAAATGTAACTTTTGGCAATATGACTTCTTTCTTTGGCACGAGGAACTGTTGATCAATGAACAAGTGTCGATCCACAAGATGGGAACTTTCGATCCATTGCCTGCACCTGCCAACTGACAGATCTTTAGATTGGGTGCATCTGAAGTTAACCATCAATCGCCCCACTTTTCTGGTGAGGACTATCTGATTATCAATACCATTTACCACCCTCTCTCATCAACTTTTCCAAGTCCAACTTTCCAAGTATGGTGTGTTCGTAGGAAACTAGCCTGTAATCACCACCTTACTTGGGCCATTTCTGTTGCTGGGCCTTGGAAGAAATTATCATGGACTCCAGCTGCTGCATGAATTCTCTCTTGCTTTTAAGTTTTTCGGCCGTCCCTAAACTCCTAGCTTTCACTTTACCTCTTTGGCCAGTCGCCCTACTTAGCTTTATTAAGGATTTGACGAAGATGGAACACTTGCTCAACTATTTGCGGCAGCCCCTAGGGGACGCCTTGAAACTTAAGAGCGTAAACACAAAGCGAGCAAGCTTTTGAGCTATGGCGGTCAATGGTCGAGGCAACTCGCTCCACTTCCGCCAAAATAGAAATGAAATTATTATGTCTCGTTATCATATTGTGACGTGATATTGCATAATGTGATAATGTTGTGTGTACGTTGACAAATTCAATTCACTCTTGTCAGAAATGACATAAAAGATTAATCGAAAACTTTTAATTATAATAAGCACTTAAATGGTACCTCTTGTTGATGAGATATCTTCCTTTCATTGCGTTCCCCATGGAAGTAAAAGACCCCAAGAGATATTATGAAAAATCTTCAAAATGGATGCTTTTATCAATAACCCTCTAAATGGAAATTATCCAGCGTGCAAGCCCAGCCTCCTCTGTAGAGAGAGAGAGAGAGAGAGAGAGAGGGAGGCAGAGGGCCGAGCTCTGCTCCTCCCTCCTTTGAAGAGACGACACACCCAGACACACCCAATATAAAAACACACTTGAGCGGTGACACAACACTACACGGAAAGAAAAGGGGGATTCACCTACCCCTCTTCCTTCTAGCAAAGTATTCGACCAAAACCTCCATGCTTTGTTTTTTTTTTTTTTTAATATAGTTATCACCGTCTCTTCTCTCGAATTCTTCACACCAAATACCCAAGAACCGGATCTTCCAACTAGCAGCATTTCCCTTATTCTCCGTATTGTGCTCTTTTTGCTTTACTCCATCCACCACTTTCGAATCAAGTATTCAGCTTTTGCCTTTACCTGTTCGTTGAAAATCCAATCTTTCCCTTCTTATTTACTTGCAGTGGATATGCAACCATGAAACATTGCTCTGGGTGTTCGTCAAATTCCTTTAGGAAGCGCTTTTCTGCGGTTTTGCTTGGTGGGTAGAGGAAGAATCCCAGTTTTGTGTTACAAAAGTTGGGATTTTTTGTCTCCTCTAATTCGTGAAAAGCAGTGGATTCTTTGTTTGTTGACGAGGTTTTAGTAGATGGGCAAGAAAGCAGCTCACTTGTTTGACGATAATAAGGATGGGGTTTTGTCTATTAGTCGCTTGGGGTCGCCGTGGAGTCTCCGGGATGATGAATTCTATCCTGGAGGTGGATTATTTGCCAGTGTTGGTCAAATGGGGAGGAATTTGGGCGTTCCGCCGAATCCCCCCAACACTGAGGACACAGGTGGTGGGGGTGGCGGTGGCATAAAGATGCCCTGCGTTGAATTATTGGTGAAGTATGTGTCTTTTCCGAAGGGAATTGGGATACCAGGTGATCCCGAGGAGGAAGGGACAGTAAAGAAGAAGAATGTCGGGCTTAGACTGAAAATAAAGGTTAAAAACCCTTCGTTGAGGAGGTTGATTAGTGGGGCGATTGCTGGGGCAGTTTCACGAACTGCCGTGGCCCCTCTGGAGACAATTAGAACGCATTTGATGGTTGGGAGTAGTGGGCATTCCACTACTGACGTCTTTCATGATATTATGAAGCATGATGGTTGGAAGGGCTTGTTTAGAGGTAATTTGGTGAATGTGATTCGGGTTGCTCCTAGCAAGGCCATTGAGGTAGGCAGGAGTTCTTTTTTGTTTTTGTTTGCTTAATTTTAGTGTTTATTGTGGCCATTGAGATGCTATTTCCTTGACTGGTGCTTCAGAGCGTTTAGTTGTTGACCTTGTTATCATTTTGGTAGATACAAATATTTCCAATAACTTGATCATTCAGGAGATCGCCATACATTGGTTCGTATGTTACAATATGTAAAGTCTATTAAGCATCCATGTAGTCTGAATTGTCAACTGTCATTAAGGTTTGTGCATGACTGCTAGACTGCTGTTTTCAATCTGTTATCCACTGCCTTGAATATTTGTATCTTGCAAGTGGTGTGCTGCTTGTTGTCGTCGTAGGTTTTGCTTTGTTGGGCTTTTTGGAAGTTAATCAATGGTCATGAGATCTTCATTTATTCCTCAAAGTTCTATGCATTGCATGACTTCATTCAGCTTCTCTTGGCTTTTCTGGCTTGTTGAGGGCAAAGTTGATGCTTTGATGCTCATCTTGAATGTGATTTCTCTGGCAAATACGTGGCAAAAATATTTTGTTACTTGTTAGACCGGGCTTTCTAGTCTTTCTTCAGTTGCACTTTTGAGCGGCGTGTGTTTCTTATTCTAGTGACAGCTCATTCGACTTATGAGCTAACTTTATTCCTGCATTTGATTATGTTTTTTAGAAGTTCTCCGCATATGCAGATATAAGTATTCAGCATATTAATATATAAGTCTTCTCTGCAAGGTTCCTAGATTGATTCTCCAGTATATCAGCTTCTCTCTTTTTTCCACCTGGGAAATGTGTCTCCTTTCTGCAGTGATACTCTCTTTCATTTAGTCACCTGTAAAAATTCTTATCATGTGAATTTTTTTCTTCAATCTCTTTGGAGCTTCGCTGTCATTGCAGATCTATTCATGATGTGCTGTGTGGTAGGCATGTATTTTGAAGAGATCTAGTGTTAGAAACTTACCATTTAACTAATGCCCGAGATTTCTCTGTCCTTGTATCCTTGCTCTTAGGTTTAATCTCTCCAGCTTCTACAATCCTTTAATTTATCCATTGAACTTCTGGTCCCGTGTATTGCAGCTATTTGCTTATGATACAGTCAACAAACAGTTGTCGCATAAACCTGGGGAACAGCCGAAGCTTCCGCTTCCTGCCTCCTTAATTGCAGGTGCCTGTGCTGGTGTGAGCTCAACAATATGTACATATCCTCTTGAGTTGATCAAAACTCGACTCACCATCCAGGTATAGTGCCACGTCATTGCTAACACAGTAATATTGAATCTTGCCATTGCTAACATGATACGGTTTCCTTCCCTGTTGCAGAGGGGAGTTTATGATGGTATGCTTGATGCGTTCTTGAAAATAGTCAGGGATGAGGGACCTGCAGAATTATATAGAGGCCTCGCCCCTAGTCTTATCGGAGTGATTCCATATGCCGCCACCAACTATTTTGCTTACGACACATTGAGAAAAGCGTATCGGAAGTTTTTCAAGCAAGAGAAGATTGGGAACATCGAGACCCTTCTCATCGGATCATTAGCTGGCGCTGTTTCCAGTAGCGCTACTTTCCCGTTGGAGGTAGCTCGGAAGCATATGCAAGTGGGAGCACTCAGTGGAAGGCAGGTGTACAAAAATGTGATTCACGCACTTGCGAGTATACTTGAGCAGGAAGGGGTTGGAGGTCTATATAGAGGTTTAGGCCCTAGTTGCATGAAGTTGGTGCCTGCTGCTGGGATATCTTTCATGTGTTACGAAGCGTGCAAGAGGATACTGGTCGAGGATAATGAAGAGGCATAATCACATATTTGACAAGAAAAGATGCGAGGTCTTTTGCTTCAGGTCATCTACAGAAAGGGTGGAGAAGATGACTACTTCATACACTGCGGTTGAATCGTTTTGTTTTCTTTTTTTTTTTTTTTTTTTGCTCATGGGATTTCTTCAGAAGAATTCTTCAAGGAAGTTCTTGTTACCGGGGTCGGTACTACATACACTCACAAAGATAATGAATGGGTTTACTTTTCTTTCATAGTTCTTTGTGTGTTTTTGAAGTAGGTACTGGCACGTTTGAGAAGTGGAGCACCACCTTTCATGAGAAGATGAGTTGGGACGAGTCACCAAGAAAGATGGCCAGCTTGTTCAAGAATTTGCTGATTGAGATGCCATGCTTTTCACAGGTGCTGGTTTGGGCGTGCATATTGAATCTCTTCATAAGGAAGCATTCTCGTTTACTGGATTGTCGGTTTATAGGAAAAATAGTACCATGTTCGGAGTCCGATGTTCCAGTTTCAGGTATGAGTACCTTGAGCTTTCTTCGACAGAACAAAGCTCGGTATTAGACAATCTTGTTGTTTGTCGATTTTGTGTCTGATGCATACTGTGGCTGGTTATGCTGCAAGACGAGCTCTTGCTGCTATACCAAACATGGCAAGCCTGCAGCTCGGAGGGGCTGCTTTTAATGAGAAAACAAAACATGGCGATAATTCTGTCAATCTCGTCGAGTCTGAAATTGAAGACAAACAAGAGGATGTCGGCATCGTGAAATTATGAGTAGAATGGCTGGTGTTTAATTCGAAGAGCAAACAAGGCTTTCGGTAGAGCCTTGCGTTGGCAAGAGACGTGTTGACAATTTGAAAGAGAACGGCGGCAACAGCAATAAGGGCATCAGCTTAAGCTTTGACCAATGAACTCGTTCTATATTCAACCTTTTAAGTGCTGGATTAAGTTCGAAAGTGCTATATGATTGTGATCAAACAACCAAATACTGCACAAATAAATAACAACAGACGAATCAAAGGTTCGAGGAGATGCCTATCTTGATACGACGCTGACACCTGCGAAAAGGACATGACAAAAAATGACAATCTCTGTTTTTCGGTTTTCCACCCAGCTTCTCCCCGGACGAAAGTATTACATCAATATTGATGATGCGAGTGACTTTGGATGGCAATGAGAATCTTGTTATATACATAAAAGAACAATAAGCAAGTGAAGATGGCTACCGCCATAGGCGAGCATGATGCAATTAGCAGTTGATGCCGCATTGACCTTTCGAAGCAGATTTCGTGGAGTCTGAGGTGAATGGGTCAATTCGTACCCAGAGCAATGAGAATATGGAAGCAAGAAGGATAGACCACACAATAACAATCGTCGGAGTACGATTCTGCCGACCCAACAGACCCTTCAGGAATGGGTAGAGGTGAGCAATAACCCATATGGCGAAGAACAGCTTGCCGAATAGTGGACCCCATGACTGATACCCGCTGTTAATCGCATAAGACACACCTGCTACAATGCCAACCAAGTTTACAATAAGAACTGTGGTTGGAGGAATGAGAAGCGATGTCCATTTGAAGACATAAAGCTCAGCAAAGTCTCCCTCTTCGTCTGCTGCTTTTGACGTGACTGTGAAGTTGGTATCAATGCCGGCAAGCACTTTAAGAAGCCCTTGGAAGACAGCAAAAAGGTGAGCAGATGTACCGCCAATGACCCAGAACTGCTCATTTCTCCACCAATCATCAATGCTGACACCACTCCAACGGAGCTCAAGAATACCAGTCGCAAAAATTGAGACGAAGAGGAGAATGAACCACATGCTAGCAAAGTTGCTTATCTGCAATTTTTTATAATAGATCAGTCACCAGATAAACGAATAGAGGAAAAAACTTTAATTACGCTGAAATTACTAGCATGTAGCTCTAGATAGTTGAGCATAGAGTCAACTACATTGAGTTTATGAATTCGCTAGTGCAGCATAGTAAAGAGAATATCTAATAAAATTGGAAACTGGCATAGCAATTGAGCAATCGTTTGTCCATGTAGAGTACTTTAAACAGATAAATGATGCCAAAGAGCCAGGACTACCTTCTAATTGGTTTGAAGGTAAAAAAGATGCAGATAATTGACCTTAAGGATCATGATCATACTCAAAAAGTACAAAGAAGAGTCCACCTGTGAAGAGGAGGATTTTGGTAACCACACAGTAAGGACTCCTAGAATATGGTTGACTTGGGGCTTTTTACTCAACTATATCAAAAGGCTTAAGTTTACTGGCTAGCAGCTGAATATTATTCGACCACCAAAGCTGTTATAACGACGTTTAGGCAGCTTCTTCAACTAATGTTTCCTAATGGTTTCTCGTGCATCTCCAGCTTTATTAAAACAGGATGGGAAGCCAGTTGAAAACTGATTATTAAGAGAACAATAACTCCACACCAAAGAGGTGGAAGTGCTAGGATCAGATGACAGAAGCACGCAAGACCCTTCTTGTTCATCTCACTTAAGTAGAGCCAATGCGGATTAAAGGACAACAAACCAAAGCAGCACACAAGATTGAATACTCTACATTGAAGAGAGGTGTATCACTTACCTCAGGTATAATAAATTTGTTAGTGAGAAGACAAAATGCAGGAAGCATACAATACGCAATCAGCGGTATTGAGGTGAGGGGATACACAATTGTATTGATGTACGCCAATCTCTCCAAGAGCTTCAATTTCCCATTATATCCATACCATATAGGACAATGCCTGCTTAGCAAAATCTCAATTGACCCCAAGGCCCACCTGAGAACCTGGTTTAAACGATCAGAAAGATTGATGGGAGCAGACCCCTTGAATGCTGGGCGAGGAGGCATACAATATATTGAAATCCAGCCACGAGCATGCATCTTAAATCCGGTCAAAATATCTTCTGTAACGGAACCATATATCCATCCAATCTGTTTGTAGCAAGTACATCAAGTCAATTCCTACTATATGACATGAAATTTGACGGATGGAATAGAGATCGTATAACGTACCTCTTTGCCCCATTCAGTCTTGTCCTCATAGCCACAGCTAATAACATGGATGGCTTCTTTCAGAAGCGTTGCAGGATTGGTAGACGGTGGTAGGCCACCCTGTTCCATGAAAGTAGCTGCAATGAAAACTGGAGACTGACCGAATCTTTTCTCTAGACTTTTCTGAGACATCAGGAGGGACCTCTCATCATCATATCCTACATAACAAATTGGTGCCGTTAACATGACATCGCACTTCGCAAAGGTTAAGTAAACAATTACGTGACATCAAAAGAAAGCAACATTGTTTGGTTCATTCTAAAGTTTGGTGGTCCATTAAGGGCAAGGGAACATAGCCCAATCTAACATATATTCAGGCTAGTTTCATCAGTAATCATGGAGTAATTCCAGGCATTCGGACCATAATAGGTCTGTTCTCTTACATCCAAATATACAGAAGGAAACTCAAAATTAAATCAAGACCTACCTTCAACACCCTCCTCAACATCTTCCATGTTGAAAATTGGAATGGTGGATTCAGTTCTTTTCATTGCTCTTTTCTTGTCAATGTACTTCTTATTGCCACCCTTTCCCTTCTTTCTCGAACCACAACAACTCTTTACAATAATATTTGGTTCCAGATCTTCCTCAGTCAATACAGGGTCATATCCATAAAGGGCTTGCCTGTTGAAACAACAGCCAGTTCCAACATAGACAGGGCCTTGGACGCCGTCAAGCCCTTTCAAGTTAATCTGCATTCAGATTGCGAATATGAAAATCTAGCACATAAAAAAGGCAACAAATGAACATAAATAACTAGCATTTTAAAAGTAGGAAAAAAATGAAGAGACACCTACATCAAAGAAGACAATGTTGCGGTTAGCATATCGATCATGCATGTCAATCCCATCAAAACGCTGTGGGAACTGCACATAGCACGTCTTCTTTCCATAAGCAGGATCCATCATGAAACACATTGCTTCTTTCAGTGCTTTACTGTTATTAAAGTAGTGATCACAATCGACATTCAAAAGATATGCTCCGTTGGTTAGGACGGCAGAAACGCGGATCTACATGACATAAAACAAAAGGTTACACATTCAGAAATGCCAAAAAATAACAAGCAGATCTAACCAGTATCTCCAGCAGATAAGAACAACATTCAGACAAGCAGCAACACAGCAAAATCAAACTCTAACGTTTCTCAAAGAGAAATAGTGTTCTTGCTATAAGCTAGAGACAGCACTATCAACATTATGATCCCGCATAATATACATATAGATAGATCTAACTGATCCTTGAAAAAAGAATTCACTGTACATTTTAACTGAAAGTACAAAAAGAATAAGCTTCAGGAAGGTAGCGTGAACTTGGAATGCAATTTCTCGAATCAAGGGATCCATTAATCAGGATCCTTATGCATAAAGATACGCATTTCAATGCAAGCAAGCAATGACTAACCTAAATAAAGAAGCTAAACTGAAAAACTAAATCACAAAGACACCAACATATACATCCATGTGTTTGCAATTACAGCTGTCAGCCTGTCACTAAAAGAGACACATGACAAGAAAAGCTACATAAGATGTATAGAGATGACGAACCAAAGCATTCATGGCTCCAGCTTTCTTGTGATGTTGGAAACCAGGTCGCTTTTCACGAGAAACATAAACAAGTCGAGGTAGCTCATTTCCGTCGGTATCCAGTCCTCCACTGTGGCCCAGGAAAACCTATTATGTTTTACAACAAAAAGAAAACATTAACCAGACGCATAAGAGAGGATAGGGTTGATTTAAATGCTTCTGGAATACCGGTTAAGAGAGTATACCTGGATCATTCCAGGATGATCCCTGGGGTTATTTCCAGGCCAGGGAAGTACCATCCTGCATTGTCCACCCTTCTTCTGGTGTCTTTTGTGCCTTTGCAACTAAAGCATTGATTCGAACCTTGAACTCCTCATATTCTCTCTATCAAGCGCATATCAAACAATTTTAAATCGTATATACAAAAACATTTCTAATAGATTATGCATCTGACTAAATGCTACATTGTCGATAGGCAAACTACCAAATCAAATTTGTCCTTTCCCGAGAAACTGAGTCACAAAGACAAAATAGGTTATAGATGGACCTCCCAAATGACCTTCATTTCAGTTTTTCAAGAACTTACAAAGTAGTGCTTTTCGAGACAAGGACCACAAAGGCGAAGAAAAAGAACAAGGACTAAAAGGTATCTGACAAAAGGAGCAAGAGAATTGGCAAAGCATTCACAAACTATCCAAGTCCTTTACATGTCTTTACACTATGCGTGCAGGTCACATATGACAAACATGATACGGTTACAGACAGGGAAGCAGTCAGTGACTATCTTTAGGCTCCTATGACAGCATGCAGGCACCAAATACCGAATACGTCCCATAACTCACCTTCATTGCCCTGCGTTCTTTTACAAAAGAAGGCCGTATCTTGTCCTTCAAGTAATCTATTTTCTGGGCAAAGTAAAATTCAGGAGCTCGTGGCTCAATGTTGTGCTTTTTGCAGAATGGCACCCACTTCTTTGCAAACTCGGCAGTTTCAGAGAGGGCTTCAAAAGTCAACATCGCAGATCCATCATCAGAGACATAACACGACACTTTGTCGACAGGGTAATCCACTGCAAGTATGGACAAGACAGTGTTCGCTGTTATGAGAGGAGGTTCTTTCAAAGGATCCACAGTACTCACAAAGACATCGACAGGAGCCAACTGTGAAGGTTCCCCCTCACGATCATATCTACAACGCCAAAAATATATATATATATATTGTTATGGTGATGATGTACCCGGAAAGAGTAGCCTCGTTCTAAAGTTTAACTCAAACAGCAGTTGAGCGAACACAAGAAAAACTGGATGAAAGACACTACCTCAAAGCAAGCCTGTCAAGGTATGTTTCCCGATTGATGGGAAACCATTTTGGGAACTGATCCAAAAGCCAGGATAATGCAAACCAAATCTCACAAATAACCGATATAAGCCACAAAGGATAAGCATCTTTCACCGGATGTGTTGTACGATACTGTAGGAAAAACCCCAAAATAATCAACCGAAGGATAATTACAACGCGGTAAGGAGTGAGGTGAGACGACGATATAGGCACCACACGACTCAGAGGTTGACGAGCATCATCAGCCCTGCAAGAAATATACATCAATGACTATGATATAGGCACCACAACTCAGAGGTTGATGAGCATCATCAGCCATGTACATATACAGAAACAGAAAGGGTTTGTATCCCCTATTGAACTCAATGCAAAGCAGAGGTATGAATATCAACCACTTAAACATGACCTTCATACAGATAATGTTACAGATTCACAGTTCGAGAAAGCGTCATTATATTTGCAGATCTGTTTGTTAGGTGGACTATGAGTAGGATGGAGGCTAGTAGTGCAAATTCCACAGCATTTATAGTGTATTATTAAGTAAGCAGAAACTCATCAATCTCAAAATCTGACCAAAATTAAAAGCCCCCCCAAAAAAATTTGCAACTTCTCCTCTTTCAGAAGAAAAAAGTTTAGCAATTGCTTGCGTGGATCTTAAACACCATGAAAGTCATCACCAAAACATTGAATCTGCATTTTTATCCCAACCGAAAAGGTGGCTATGCTGAAGCTAGAGGTTGCGCTAGATTTAATTTCGTCAATTAAATAAGCAAACAGGACAAGCAAGGTCAAAGAATAATGAAACTAAATAATGAAAAGTTGATAGATAATATTCCGAAGGCACAATTTATCAATAGTCCTCATTTCAAAAGACACTTACATTTGAAGTTCTTCTCCATTAGAGCCAGTGCCTTCTATGTCTCCCTTCCCTTCATGATATTTGTTTGGCATCTGCGTCATATTTTTATCTTGTTTAAGTTTCCATCCTTCAACCCTTTCCTTCCAGTCAACATTTCCTAAGCCATAAGTATTCAAATCCTTTGATGGATCCACAATTCGAACAGGAACTGTTATGCCAAAGAAACAGGCAACCAACATAAGCAACGCACATCTCTTCCAATATAAGAGCACAAAGTACAGAAGTTACTGTAAAACCTGGCTGTCTAGGATCAACATAGGGAAGCGAGTGCACAAGTTTGTCAGAAGGGCCCAGAGGTCCAGATGTAGTCCTTACAGATTGGTTGTCAGGTGTAGCACAGGGGATTTCACCAGACACCTGTAAATTTTAAGGCACAGTGGAAGACAATAATGTAGCTTTTTCATCTTGACTGTGCAACAACATATTTAACAAGGTGTACTGAATCCCAGAAAAGTGAACAAATGTTTGACGTGGAAGAAACAAATAACGGGAGACAATAGCAATAACTGTATTGTTTCCACACCCAATGTAAAGCTACCAGATAATACTGACAATATTTTTATACAGCAATCTCATGAGCGCAACTAGAACAAACTAGATGCCATGAGAATATACTTAATAGGAAAAGATCATATATCTCCAGAAAATGATAAAATCCAGTAATGTAAATACTACAGTCGATATAATATCAAGAAGTTTATCATGTAAAATGTACGTAATGGAAAGGTACATGACGTTGAGAACTCATCAGACTGCGATTAGTTGCATACCGGCTGCCCATTGGTTAGAAGAGGGATTGGATGTTGAGATTCATGTCTAGAAGAAGAAGAAAGATCTGGATCTTCTCCTTGCCATTGTCGCCTTGCAGCGCTGGTTCCCTGGGTATAATTGAACTCATTCTCCAGGTCATCGACCTCATCCTCATCAGCATCTCCTTCAACTCGAGGACTTCCTGTGTCATGAATACCACGTTGACTTTGTCACTTACCATGTAGAACACGCAACGAAATATGACACTGCCAGAACCATCATAAAAAAAACTGACCTTTATGCCTCTTATATCGACACTTGCACTGAGGACATGATTGGTTACCATCTTTCCTCTCATACTCATAACAGGGACGGCACACAGGAAATGCGCACTCATTGCAAGCAACAAATACATCCCCGTTGGCAGTAAGTCCAACAGTATCACCACATATCTGACAAATCTGGCCATTCAAATTTTTCAGGGGTTTGGGCTGCATCACAAATACAATGACCAATCATCAGACTCCATCGTAGACAGAAATTAATGGTTTATGCTTAAGGTCTTCTCCTCCCTCATATCCCAAGTTCATACGATGAGGAAATTGAGTATAAATTGCATTGAAATATTGCCGGAATTGGTCTGTGTGAAAGCGTAGTGAGAAAGAAAGCAGTTCAAACAATGTCATTGCACTTTCAATCATCAAAGCAAGAACAAGGACTTACTCATACCTTGATTGTAAAACATCTAGTGAGTTAAAACAAATGAAAGAGATAAGATACGTGAAACAATGACTTTCAGTTGGATAGTTAAACAGTGATGTCCACGTCAAAGTGTATGAACTATTCCACTCCCGAAGCAGTAATAGTTACAAAAGATGTGAATAATCTAGATCTCAGCTTCATGCCCGAATATGCTATTGAACAGGGGACCCGGTAATTCTTTTACAGAAGAACATAAACATCATTGGAAGAAGACAATCAAACAAAACAACTAAGATCTGGCAAACCGGAGGGAGAGTTAGAACAGAGAAAAGAAAGACAACTCACATCGTTGACTAAGATAGTTCAAACATGACTCTGCCATGACCACCATTATAAAACTAAGCATCGAAGCGCAAACAGAAGAATTAGATTGCCAGAATTGCTACAAATCCATGTTGACCGATCTTGGAACGAAAATACTCGACGGCACCAGAAAGTGAGCACAACCCAAGGCTGGCTCCAAAACTACCGACACTCCGATCCAAACATTGCTACCACTGGTAGTCGAAGGTTCGGCATATAAGAGCCAGAATTAGGAAGCTGACGGCCACCAAGAGCAGAGTTGGAGCTCACAAGCCAGCCTTGGGCGAGCAACACTCAGATCAACGCACCCAGAACTCAACTCGATTTCGCAGGATTCATTAAAAGAAAAAATCGGAAAATACGAGGAAGATAAATCAAGCAAAACACTCACTCCACCGTCCGAGTCGTGACGAATTCGGACCAGCTCGTTCCTCTTGTACGATCCAGCGACCATACCGCCATTAGCCTCCATCCTCGCTCAGACCCACCAATCGAATTCTCTCCCTTTCTCGATGGGGCAAGAGATCTGGCGAAGGGAGGGGACTGAATTCCTTCGCCTTTTCAACACGCCATGCCTCTGTCTCTGCAGCACAACACACTCTCTCTCTCTCTCGGCTTCTCAATCTCTAGCTTTCAGTCCAGCTATATCCGTCAGTGGTTGTCGTTTTATCGTTTGGGCCTTCGTTTCCGATAATTGAGCTCGTTTTGTTTATTCCGCGACGTTGAGGAGGAGTCTCTTCACCGGATGAGCGAGTAGCCGGTGGCTCGGCTCGGCCTATGGCTTGGCTCGAGACGGCGCCGAGTGAGTCGAATGGATCCATCAGCCAGTGGGAAATTTCGGGTTTTCCTAAATTAGGAATTTTTAAGAAAAAACTTGTTATGATAATATGATCGCTCTTAATTTACTATTAGGCTATATTTGGGAATGCAAGGAAAATGGGAGGAATGCTAATTCGGATGGAAAGTTGAGAAGAACATCAAATTTCTGTGAGAATATTGTGGAGGAAAAATTTTATAATTTGTGGCAATTTCATGCAATTTTCTCTTTCCGTAGCATTTCCAAACATAGCATTAGGAACAGTCCAAAACACACAAAAAAAATGAGATCTATTTTACCATTCAGCGCATCCTAGATCGCAGCATTAAATTAGTAAATAAACAACTCACAGCAGTTGACGATTCATAATTTAGTTTGATTACTTTACGTGGTATATATTCTTGATACTTTAATAACAACGGTGTTTTCTTTTTGTTCTTGTGTAAAGACCCAAAAATATAACATCTTAATGGTAGATCAATGCACATGAAGTAGAAGATGAGTTTGAGTTATTGAGATGTAAATATGTATATATATATATATATATATATTTATATATTTATTTATATGCATGTGCTAAAAAAAATTACGAGTTATATCGTCTTTTTTTGCTCGAAGTATTTGATGGATGCTAGGGCTATTATTATCAAAAAAAAAAAATCAAAATTAGCACACGTCTTAAACTAATTTTTGCGTCACAAAAACTCTCAACTCGATACACTTGTACCACATTTACTCTAAAATAATTTTTTCTCACAAAAAATTTCAAATCGGTATATATGCGCGACATTTACCTCAAACTAAATTTACCTCACAAAAAATCATAAACTAATATACCCGTGCTATATTTATTCAAACTAATCTTTGTATCAAAAAAAAACAACCTCAAATCGGTACATATGTGCAATAAATTTGAAATTTTTTGGGGCCAATACGGAGCGAGTGCCTTAGTGTTTTTTCTCTTGTCAAAGGGTGCACCAATTTGGAGGATAAATGTGGTATTAAGCATACCGATTTGAAAAAAATTTTGAGATAAATATACCACGTGTGTATCAACGCAAAAAAAATTCGTGATATGAAAATTAATTTAAAATGAATATGACACGGATGTATGAATGCGGAATTTTTTGTGACATTAATACTTTTTGTTATTACTTGCATATTCTGATTTTAGTATGAATTAAACAGCCACGGCTGAGCTCGAAAGCGATAGGCCTTGATTGCTCGACAGTTGGTAAAGCAGCTGTCCGGCTCACACTCTACGACACGACAGTAAGCCGAAATCCGCAGTCGTTCAGCCATCACCGTCTCGACCTCAACAAACCGATGCAACCGAACTACGTCGACACCGGTGAGCTCGTGTACAGTCGCCCTCCCATTGGATGAAACTGAAGTCAGCTTTCCCGCCCCTTTGACCGGCATTTTAAGTAGCGAATCAGAGAATGACACGTCTCGACCTGGGCGGTTCGCAAGTGCAAGTCCCGACGAAAACGGGGACGATTAATTTTTTATTTTTCTGTTCCGGAATCCTCCGCTTTCATCATTTGCTGTTCGCAGGCTGTCCCCAAGAGTCACCGGCTGTCGTCGGTAGCTTCCGTTAGCTGGTTTTAGTGGGTGTCGGTGGACTCCATTTTAGTGCGTGCTAATTATTCGCATTCCGTGGAACTCACCGACAAAAAAAAATTATAATTAGCAGATCTTTTTTTTAGTCGAATTTTAGCAGATCTGGAAATGTGGTTAGGAAACACGAGACTCGGTAAAAAATATATATAATATAATATAGATATATTCCTACATTTATATGTTTAATCTGAAATCATAGATCGAACGATAAAATATTTGGAGAACTTGTTTTTCTAGAGATGGTAAATGTGATTTTTTAAAATTTGATTTTTTTTCTCTTACATACCTTTAGAAAAAATACTTTCGAATCTTAAAAAAAAAAAAGAGAGGAGGTGTATGTAAAGTAAAATGAAAGTGAGAAATATAATGTGTCAAGGTATCTTCGACAGCCTCCTCCGACAAATATTTTCTCGTGAACTTTCCAAGATGAACATACTCAAAATGTAGCTATGCATAGTTCAGAAAAAATTTAAAAAAATCATAAATTTATTATAATTGTGTCAATTAAATACTCAACATTTCAATTGTGCCAAAAAAAATAACTTGACGTAAGAAAGATATTTATTTCATATCAAAGAGAAATACATCACTTCAAAATAAAAACGAAAATCCCATAAAGCAAATAAATCGAAAAAGTGAATTAATTTGATCCAAGCATATAGAAACTTCCTCATTCTTTAAGAAAGAATATGTCATTGCATCCAAGCATAGCCGACGGTTGATTGCCGAATTTTTCATCATCATTAGTGATGGGCACACATTGAGAAATATCTCTTTAGTAGCTACGATTTTACCAAAAAGCGGTGTGCACCTACGTTCAATGTCTATAGCACCATTATCGACCGTACAGAGACAAGAGCGACACAAATAGTATGAGAAAATATAGAAAACGCTTTTGCAAATTGCAAATCTATATCTACATTAGGATAGAAGAACACTTAAATCTAGTCTAACTCTAGATTATGAGAGAATAACTCGCAAAAGGATACCCGTAAATCACAAAATCACTTTCGGATAAGTTGATTAACGGAGAAAAAGCTTTGAGAATTTGCAAACATTTGACAACCTAGAGCAAGCATCTAGAGTCGAAGCGAGCAAATACGAAGAGCAAATTCTTCCGACGCATTTGTGCTTCGATTTTCGAGAGAACTTAGATGTCGATCACTTGCCCACGAAATTAAAGAAGAAAATTATTTAAAAAAAAAAAAAAAGAAGGATTGAGAGATCTAAACAAATATAGAGAAGAGGGAGAGGGGAGGAGGGAGGGAGAGAGGTTACCATTGGGAGCGCTTTTGCAGGAAAAAGAAGGGAGGTGGCGGCCGAAGGGAGAGAAATCTTAGGGGAGAAAAGTTATGCTCTTCTGGACAACTGTGCCAATTGAATCTTTAAAAAAAATCTTACACTTTTTTACTATTTGTCAATATAGTTTATCGTATTAATTTTAATCGAAAATCGCCGATATAAAAGGTTGGCCATACTACGTGGCATATTTGACACTCGGCGTAGATAATTTTAATTTTTTTATATATATCATTAGTTTTCTTCTTTTTTTCTTTTCTTATATTTTCTTGTTCTTTCTCAACTATCGGCTTAGGTGAGTCGCCAGCCGCAAAATAAGTCTAGACGAGGGCCTCTGCACCCAAATACAAGAGAGGGTTATGATGCTCACTTGCTGCCCGACAAGGGTCGCGACGCTCTTGCCTAATCTTGGCTAGGGCCATGATGCCTTCACCGACCACAAGCGAACGTCTCAAGCCACTCACCTGGATCTTGGTTGGCGAGGATGCACCCTCGCCCATGCCCAAAAATGGTCAAGCGGCAACCTTGTCAGCCTAGAGTTGTAAAAAGAAAATTTTAAAAATAAAAAAGAAAATAAATGTATTAAAAAAATGTATGCGTCAATGCTGATTGTGACACATACTACATAAGATAATTAATTATTTCATGCCAAAATTGGCTAGATAGAATACATTAGCAAATTGTTAAAATATTTAAGGCTAAATTTCTATAATTAAAAAGTGTAAAATTAAATTGGCACAAATACAATTGATATAAAACTTTTTTTTGGTTAAACGGGATTGTAAGCCGTACTTGGCCCATCACAGGGTACGCGTGCAAAATTACTAATTTCCTAGTACGCAGGCATAAAATTATTCATTCAAGCTCAGTTTATTTTGCCAAAAACATCACTCATATCGCTTAAAACTTTAGTGAACGAAAAATATTTTCATTGTCTATGAAAATATTCAAAGAAAAATTAATTTCAATGATAAAAATATTTTTATTAAATAATTATTTCAAACAATACAAGTGATTATTTACAAAAAAATAATTTTCAAATCATTTAATTTTCGCGAAACAAGATGTCCTTACCGTATATGTTCAATTCTCAAATTATTTTACATGAAATGCAAAACAAATTAAGACTCAATTTATTTCAGAAAAAAATTAATCATATGAAACATATTTTTCCTAAAAATAGCTGCCTATATCGCATAAAATAATTAGCTCAAAAAATTATTTTACGTCTAAATATTTTCATGATTGTTCATTTTTATAAAAGATAGAAGCGATTATTTTTAAAAAAAAGTAATTTTCAAATTATCCATTTTTCTCTATACACACGCACACTAAAGGGGAAGTACATAATTTATCAAGTCAAATTTCAGTTGTAACTCAACTTTACGCGGCTCTAGCCCAATTAGTTCCTTTTCATAATCTCGTTTTGCTAAACTCACTGTCTAGATATAACGCTGAACTAAGGTCATATGTCCCGGGAGAGAACTTTGTGTTTCAGCGTGTCTGCAGAACCGTTACGTTGTCGATCCGGTGAACGATTAGGGTCGGGATCCGTAGCAAAAAACTTCTTGTACGACCACAATTCCACATCACAATTCAGGACTCATCTATTTTCACATAGACCAAACTTTTGGGCAAAGGCCGTCCTGCCTTTACTACTGGAAAGTGAAAACAAGCACATCAACGCTTGCCTCTCCCTTTTGTGAATCCTCCAAAGACAGGAAGCATAGCAGACCGGACTTTTGCCAAGCTTCTACCCCCTAAAAATGATTGGAATGTCTAATCTAAAATAGGCAAAAAAGGAACCAGAGAGAGAGAGAGAGAGAGAGAGAGAGAGAGAGAGAGCAAACAGATCTTCAACCACTTCCTCTGTATAAACCAGATACATAATGGCTATAGCTTCCGATTGGCGTAATTCTTCTCATAATGACCCGTCCGCATTGGAGCCGCTGCTTCCTCCTCTCCTCCCCGCCGTGGTGTTCTTCAGTATCTGCACATTCACAATTTCTCATGTCACGAGACTCGCAATGAAGACTTACTTTTAAGCCTCTGGGTATGCGATGAATCACATACCGTGTGTGCTTAACCTTAACTTTCCAGACAAACATGCCACTTCCGATCAACAACACACAAGGCTTCGAGAATTGCCCGCATGTGCCCTATTTGAGGTACTGAGATTTCACACGAAATGGCAAGTCCTAGCTAACGACTGGTCAATATAACTTTGCATATGCCAATGTTTAACCTTTCAAGGCAGCCAAAACAGGCATCAAAACAAAATATCAGCAGCCAGGAATGGGGTCCCGACCTAAGCCCCATCAAGAGCATCCCATACCCCACTCGTGACCAAACGGCAGCCTACTCAATCTATACCAGGAAATGATCTGTACCATCTCTACTCATCTCGGTGGGGCGACGCCCCCCCAAAATTAATCATACTTCATTATTGCATGATGTACAAGCTTTCGTCCAGCTACCCATCACCATACCACATCAACTTACGAGAACTCGAACTTCCTCTAAAGATCAGATCGCCAGAAATCACCGGAGCCGGTAAAAAGAACTTCCGGTGTTGTGAAGAAGAAGATCAGACAAAGGAGATGAAGACTAACAGATAATGCCATGGTTATAAATTTGACTTTTCCGCTCCTCCTATCATTCTATCAACTACCACCCATTTCTGTTGAGTAATCAACCCCACTCTACACTAATCTATTGTCTTTGATTCTTCAAGCTTGATGACTCAATTTCACCTACTTGTCCGCAAACTAGTGGATAGTTACTGTTCATTCTTATAGTGATGGCTTCCATCCTCTTTTTCCCCACCTTAGATACCTTGATTCACTACTACGATTGAATTGAATATCAGCATAAGAACTTAAATTAAGTGTCATTTAAGAAAGGTAATCAACTAAGTAAATCTACAAGATTGTGATATATCACTTTTGATATTACACCCATGACCCACCTCTCCTTTATTTAAGAATTCTCCATTCTCCTCAGCATATCGATCACACGACCAGATTTAGGAATCAAACAAGACCCTCCAACACCATAATAATATAGATTATGGGTAAAATTCGTAATGACGGTAGCTCTTAAAAAATCACTTTTTTTTCTTAATCTCCCTTCCAATGCACGTTGCGCATGGCTAGAGTACTTGGAACAGATGAAGGAAGCAGATGGTGGTTATTCTAAAGATCGAAAACGACGTCGATCAAATCGTATCGCGATGGTGACGTGCGTGTGGGGATTCGGACATTCCAACTTACATGTCTGAGCATCTGATTCTCGTTCTGCAACGTGGACAGCTTCTCCTCCAGCTCCGAGTTCTTCTTCTCCAGGTCCTTCACTCTCAACTCCAAGTCGCTCAGGTACGCCTTCTTCCTCTCCCGTGCTTGCTGCGCCGATACTCTGTTCCTCAACAACCTGGGGGGAAGATGATGTTCCGACATTTGACCCCGTTAATCACCCCGTATTCACCAAAATGCCATAGAGGACGACGGAAAATTTACCTCTTTAGCCTCTTGTTCTCCTTTTCAGCTGGACTCCTCCCCCGCTTCCTCTGACTTTGACCCGCGGGCTGAGCCCGGTCTGGACCGGCCACCGAACCGGATTCTCGACCGGCCGCGGACGTCCCCGCTGGTTCCCCTCCCATCTCCGGCACTCTTCTGATCTCCTCATCACTCTCCATGCCTGATTCGCACAAATAAGGAATAGAACATCCATTAGATAAAATTCCAAATCGATCCTCACAGCGATCCCAAACCCCGATTTGTTCAACTCCCACGCTCGCATCGAGAAACTGCAGGATTTCGACACGCGAAGGAAACTCTGCATTTCTCGACGCGAGGCTCGGGGAAAAAAAGGGGAAAGCAGAAGAAAGTTGTTAGTAAGATCAAAAGGGCTTCCGTCTCTCGAATGTGTGGTCATTACAGCGATTCGAAAGTACATAGCGGGAGTTTCACGTGAGTAGCAGTCGCGTGAGATTCTGAGTTTGACCTTCTTTGACTTCGATTTGAAGAGCTGAGCTCGAAGATCTCTCGCTGCTCGAAGGAAGCGAGCTCGCAGCTATGGAGCTCGTCGTCTGCTCTTATATCTTCATATCTTCTTCTTCTTCTTCTATCCACTGCAAATTCTCACAGAGCGAGCGAGCGAGCTAGCCAGAGAGAAATATTATTATTATTTTTTCTTTTTGGTGATTATTCAAAAGGATGACGAGGGGGGTATTAAATGTTACAGCGAGTAAACCAGAAGTATCGAATTATAAGGTCCACCGGGGCCGTTGGATCGCCCTTCTGATCGAACGGCGCTGGAGTTGGCGTCGTGGATGGATACTAGCCATGAGGGGCTTGTTAAATCAAAGGACGGAGCGGAGGAATCGTGGGCGAACGCGGACCCTCGATCGGGAGGCAGATCGGACGGTGAAGATGAAGTGAGAGGAGAGATATTGGATTCGGACAAATTTTTTATATATTTTTGGATCAAAAGGATTCGGACATTGAAGGGGGAGTGTCCCTCCAATTCCGGAAATGGACGCTCCCGAAGTCACATGCTATGTGTGGAGATACATTCGTGCTTTATAATGGTGTAATAGGGAAGGAGATGCAAGGGAGTGTGGTCGAGTCGTGATCCACCGGGCTCGATTTGACTTAAAAGACTCCGTTAAATTCTGAGGAGTTGTGAGTCTCGAGTTTGATTTTAGAACGGAGGACTCACACTACATTTGACAATTAAAAAGAGGGATTTCAATTCGATTATACATTAAGCTCGAGATCGAACTTGAATTACAAAATTACAAAATAACTCGAATTATCTTGTGTATTTTTTTTTTCATATAGAGAGGAATGAATCACTGCGATTAAAAGATACAGTAAAAATTAATCTCGCGAGCTATATTGGTATGCAAGTTTTTTAAAGCTGGACTACTCGTATTCGATTATTTGAATCCTGTTTGAATTTGGAAATTGAGCTCGGTGGAATTTGAAGGGTTCATGACAAGGTGCTCGAGAAACTCGCGAATTACTTGACTTGCTAATTATTACAATTTTTTTTATCGACCAAAATAAATTATTACATTTTTTTTTCGAACATATCCTCCTATCTTTTTCTTTTTGTATGTCATTATGCGAAAAAAGAAAATCATCACAATAATTAATAGCAACCAAACGATGTCACTGTACACAAAAGGCGGCCAGGACAGGAAGGGTATTAATGAAATGCTGACACATTCTGAATTCCAACTTGCATTCGGCTTTGACAAGTTGGAATAGCAATTGAAGCCTCAAATATCTCGTGGGGTATTCGGCACCTCTCTCTCTCTCTCAACTTCCCAATTTTCAAAATCTGTGAATGCCAAATTCTTGGACCTCATGTTGTATAATTGAGGAAATACGTACAATTTCTTCTAATCTGATAGCACACACTTTCAATTTTTCGTTGTAATTTGTATTTTAGTCAATTTTATTTTGAAAGACAAGTTCGATACGATTAACAATTTTCATGAATCGATTGATGAGCGGTAATTGCTAGTGATAAAATTTTCGCGTACATTCATAACTCTTGTCATCGTTTTTCGGGCTTTATCCTGCTGTAGTTTTTGGACAAAATTGCCCCTACTCTAGCCATCGGAAAAAGCCGACGGATGTAGATTTAGCCCATCGTAAAACTTTTGTGTACATTCAATTTCACAACTCTTGCCCTGATCTCCCCCATTTTTTTTCCCACTCTGTTGTTGTGTCGAGGAGTGCAGGTTTCATGTACTCAATATAGTTAGCAAATGATGCATGATAAAATCAATATGCTTTGAGGAAAGAAAATACATTAGATTATATATTTAAAAATATAGAAGGAAGTTCAAATCCTAGGGTGGTCCACAGAACTTATGGGATCACCAGCCGATCGTTATTTCCCAAACTTTTTCCAAGCCCCTCTTGATCTGAATGGTCCCTTTCTCCTATATGTAGTCCTAGGTATAAGTGTGAAAGAAATTGCCTCAGAATGTCAAAGGGATAGGCATCCCTATCCCCACCATGCTTCCATCTCCGAATTCGTATTACCTCAATCCAATCGAACATACGACTGGCGAGGCGCTCAGCTCGAGCTCGACTCGATACGATTTTTCTTATGCACTTGAGCTCGTGATACGAATTAGTTAGGATAATTACTTTAGTCTGAGCTCGAACTTCATATCGAGCCAAAGTGTTGTCGAAGGCTTGTTCTTGAGACTTTCTATTCTATAATCGAGTTACTCATCTGGCTGATGTGCTTCTTCATCCATGGACAACAGGGGAATGTTCTTTCTTCCTGTTCACAAAAGGAATGAACTCTCACATTGATTCCAGACAACATGTCGCTGCCAAATAACCGGTATTAACAGACATAATGCAAGTTATAATTTAGCGTTCTGCCTAAGAATAATTATGGTTGATGCTTAATATTAGTTGTGACTTGTTTTCGAATTAAAAAGTTTTGGTGTAATGTTAGTGTGGTGTGTTAGTAATTTTCTGGCTATTTCTGAGATTGTTTTTTTATCTTGGTGTGGGTTTGTACGAATAAACGCCTCAGTGGCGGTTTAATGGCGTGTGGCCGGACGCGATGTGGGGCCGGGGACTTGGGTTGTGATTAACCCTCGGCTTGTCCCGTTATTGGGGGGGAAATTTTTTTGGTGGCCTATTGTGGTGTAGCTTTTTTTATTTGGGGTTTTTCGTTGTTGGCTTGATGGTTTGTTTCCCTATTTTTTGATAACTCGGCTTTGTCTCTTGTTTTTGGGTATATTGGATTAGTGTAGAGTGTTGCCGTTCGATCTATCGGCATGTGTGTGTGCGCGTCTTGAATTCTGGATGCCTAGATTAGTGATGGTTTTGGATCTTGATAGGAATCGGTTCTCGTGGGTTGAGATCGCGTCTGGTGTGATTCGGGTGTGGGGGAGTGGGGGTCCGGTGTGGTTTGATTTTTTGCGTTTTTTTTATACAACAACTCCAATGAAGTAACATGAAACCACCACCCCAAAAGAATGTTGTGTTCTTCTGTACAATATCTTCGCTAAATTCTGCGACTACGACGACGACAACAATTGCTCACACTGTTATTAGCCGAGTGTGCTTGTTTAGCTGAAGAAACATTGATGAAAGAAGAGGCGTTCTTGAATGCAAATAAATGAGGAGAGGCATTCAATCTTTATCTTGACGTTTCAGGGATCAGTTGTCTTTCGCATCTTCAGCTTTTTAAGGAGGTACTGCTTGCTGAGGACGCCCGAGAGGCCACGGGCGCGCGCTCTCTGAGAAGGGTCTGCACTCAAAGACGACAGGCTCCGCGGGCAACGTCGCTGGAGGCGCGGTGTCATTCGGCCCAGAGCTGAAGTCCACGCCCGTGAAGATGGCTTTGGCGCTCTGGCACAGCCTGAGATCTTTGAGGTCGCTCTTGTCGTTCTTGGCGCCTTCGTGGAACTGATCCGACAAGCCCCAGACCAGCCCCGATGAGCCCTGCCTCCTGAACGACTTGGCCGACCTCTGCAAAGTGGCCATGACCCGAGCGTCCACGCTCGTGCTTGCTCGAAAATAATGAGCTGAGTTCGCGGGCTGACTTAACTTTCCACGTTGGACCAGCATGTATGCAAGCAGATATAAATAGATATGAGAGAGCTTGGAGAAATTGGAAGGAAGAAGAAGCTTGGGAAGAGGTCATGAGATGGCATCTGGGTTGGGGCAAACTCACATTAGACATGTGTTCCTTCTCCTTGACAAATTTAGAGTTTGGTCGGGCATGTATCTCATTTCTTGTCCTGACTGTCTGAACATCAACACAGAAAACATCCCTGTCAAGATGCTGAACTTTTGTAGTTTTGTTGGGCAGTATCATACACGAACCATGTTTCTTCTCTGAACCATCTCTTATCGATACTGCGAAAAAACAAAAGAAGAGCCACCGAGAGTCGATTCCCGTACAAAGAAAGAAGAAGGAAAAGCTCGAGATCTTCGCTCGTTCGGGAAATGGAAATCACAAGAGCTGAAGATCTCAGTGCCAACAAAATGTTGCATGTTCGAATTTTTCCAGTGTTCCAAGCGCCAATAAGCCATGAATTGCCTCAAAATGGCCCAGATATCGACTTCAGCTATTCTATTCCCGCCATGAAAGAAATCGCGATAGTTTAGCTCAGTAAGTCTGGCCAAAAGAAAACATGAACAAACTAGAAAAACCAAAAGGAAAGACAACATATTGCAGCCAGAGAAACATCATGAAGCATGAGATTTACTGCATCAAGTGCTACTACATCACTATGATATCATCAACAGCGCTGCACATACGGCTAAACGCTCACCAATTCACAGAACGAAAAGAACAATTGATACAGCTTCGCACAACCATTTTCAAGAAACAGTTTCGGGCACCGGTCTTTGGTAAGGAAGTCGTTGTTTTGAACTCCATCTTCAGTACGCTTGTCTTCAAACCATTTCACGATTCTCTTCCGGGGTAGGCTGGTCACTTGCACGATGCTGCTGATCATTGCATTCTGCATCCATTATTATTATTTTTTCCTTTGTTTAGTATTGCGTCAAAAAGTTTCTACATTGGAATTGAAATTCTGAAATAATTAAAGTTGCTGCATAATACCAATTAAATACAAAGGAGAAGAACAACATCTGTTGACGTTAAAAATAAATGAACACCAAAACTGACAACTGAGATTTGAAGCTTCATGAACAACTAAGATCCCTCATATGTAGTGATAAAAAGAAGTTAATAAATAGTCTGACTGCTTTTAATTTACTCCCGAGGGTATAAAGAAAAAAAGGAGCGACTCTGCTTCTCTCACGTGAATATATGCTGAACTGACTCCTGCGCCTTTCAAGACAATTTAGACTCCTAACAAAAGAAATTGGATTTAATGGCTCTTGATACAGTGTAAGGAATCACATGAAAACGGAATGAAATGGAAAAGGAATTCAATGGAATTGAAAGAGGAACGAAATAGAATAAGCACTGCAATGTTTATGTTTTATTTGGACACAAAAAACAATGTGATAATCCAAAAGGCTTAATGTCAAATATCAAATAAGTCCTTAAAAACCAAGGGAGAGACAAAAAGAAGCAGTACACTTGCTCATAAAATGTGTCATTTGAATTACTGTGTAGTGCACTAATCAACATTAATACACCTAACAAATTGGCCTAGCGGTGGTCTACCCTTTCCAATATCCCATAGATCTTGGGTTCAAAATCCTAGTATTCAACAAGTCATCTTGCCAATACGTAAAAAACAAACGAAAGGCAACAAAGAAAGTATTACTGAAAAGGTGGAAGACATGATAAGACACATAATGGTGAGTTGCCACTAAACAAAATATGCAAATTGCTAATGTGCAACTTTGTCTTACAGTTGGGCGCTTTGTTCTTCTGTAAACTCTTTCTAGAGTATCAACTTGCACTTTTTTCAATCTCTTCTGCGCGGACCACCTTTGTTGCATCACATGAAGAGGCGCCTTCTCGGTGGGTTTGGGTTCAGGGTCCGCAGCATCTGCTGTAGTCTCATTAGGAGCAACTTCGATTGGTGCGGTTTCAGCTTCAAGGACAGTTCCCACTTGTGCAGGTTCATCAGGTAATGTAGCACTCATCAATAAAAGATTTGGAGGGGGATCTCGCAGCAGTTCAAGAACAAGAGATCGATCAAGACACAGCTCAGCAGCAAGACTTTTAATCTGCAGGAGAAAAACCTGACGATGAAGGATGAAATTTTATCACGACCAATCATGAAAAAGGAAGGTCAAAGTCCCAGTCAGAACACAATTTCAAACATCCTTTTCTATACTCTTCTTATATGTGCGATTAATAACATAATGCTACAGCTGTTATTCATATATCTGAGTGCATACACAGTCCAGTATTTCACAAGCTAAGACATAGGCCGAAATATATAGTTAATCAATTATGTGAAGACCATGAGTTACAGAAAATGCTTACTCTAGTTTTCCGGCGACCAGCTTTCAGAGCAACAGCCAATCTTCTAAGTTGCCATCTTTTTAGTTCAACTGGGCTCTCAACATCATCGTCATCATCACTGCCATCTTCTGCTTCAGCATGATCATCAACTTCTGAGTTCCTGCGCACGGCCCGCAAACATCTCCAGGTCATCATCACCTAGGGCCTCCTCCAACTCACGCTCAAGCCTAGCAAGGTCTTCTTCACTTATATCGTCATTGTCGTCATTTAATGTTAGTCCATCATTTTTTAGATCTTCTTCGAGCTGATTGAATAGCGCTTCAAATGCATCCTCATCCAAATCATCCTCTTCCTCATCATTACTTTTAGGCAAAATCTGCTGCAAAGAATAAAAAAAAGATGATTAATCTCAAGATTTAATCTCACATCTCCTAGAGCGATAATTTAGTAATTTACAGAGATATCGATCATTTCCCTGCCCACATAATTACTTATCCGTTGAAAATGAATCCAAAAGATCCACATCCAAGCCGGAAGAAAGAAATCGACTTTCCATGTGCAAACGATTCACCAAGCCAAGATTGTCATAGATTCTCCATTTCAAAGAAAATCCGCATATCTGGTTCTTATTGCAGCACATTACAGCACTCCTCGGCTATAAATAACTTTACTCAAATTTGAAGACAACAGTCCAAACACTGCAACAATCACCACCAAGCCTAATCAAACCAAAGAGCAAGCTCCTCGAAGCTCGCTATGAGGGTTCAATCACAACAGAGACGAAACTTGAAGGAAGCAACACAACCCAGCACAACACGACACAGCACGATATGAATCGAACAGCTTCAGAGAAACAACGAGCTCAAATTCGACGCCTTTGACAATTCAGCTCCTCTGCAGCTCTTCATGTACTACGAACGGAAAAATAGAGCTCACCTTGCTCCTGCCCTTCTTCTTCTTCGCGACCGGAGCGTCGTCCTTGCGACGACGAGCGGAAACGAGCGTGGAGGAGGAGCGAGACGGGCAGGTCCTGGGAAGAGAAAACTTCAGGGTCGCGGGTTCATTATCAGTGCAATGAAAGAGGCACTTTCTGGGTACCGAAGAGTGGAGTTGAGCAGAGAATGAAGCGCTAATGGATGGAGCGAAAGCCATGGGGTTGGTCTCTCTCCCTCTCTCTCTCTCTCTAGAGGTTTTCCCCCCTCTACAGAGGCTTTTGAGAGAAAAAGAGAGGGGCCGAACGGAGCCATTGTTGAAGAAACGGGATCGCTGGACCTAAAGTCTTGGGGGCCCAAATTTTGTTTTCAGACCACGGCCCATGAATCCCCGTTCCAACCTCGTTAACAACTTTGTCAGGAGTTTTCCTTATTTTTTTAATTACAATAACTAATGTTTCGACCCCAAAAAAAAAAAATTACAATAACTAATGCATAATGATTTTAGCAAAAGATAATTAACTAATATATTATAAAAAAAAGGCCAGAGGAAATCGTTACCGTCGGGCGCCTTTCGTTAGGGGCGACAACCGACCTTGTCGAGTTAATAGAGCTTAAGCGCCCACGCTATGTCTCGATGAGAGTTCCTTTTTCGTTATTTTTACTTATCTTAATAGTATACAATGATTCTAGCAAAAAAAAATATTTCTAATGTATCATAAAAACAATCGGAGGAATCGGAAGTGTAAATCACCATTTCTCGTCCTTTCACCGGTAAAAGAAAATTATTACTAATGCATTAAGGAGCTTTTTCTTTTTCGCTTTTTTTTTCAATGAAATTGGAAAGAATAGAAAACTTCATTAGAGATGAACAAGAAACTGGCTTGTGAACATCCTTGATTGAGGATAACTTATATAGAAGGAAGATTATTCTTGATCCACTTTGCCCTCTCTGCGGATTTGCGTGGCTTCGGAGCACCTGTTTCGATGTCCGTAGCTTGGACAAAAGGAATATGGTCGGATAGAAGACTGAATTTTGACACTTCTCCCACCAATATATCAAGAATAGAGAAATGGATAGCGAGAGAACCTCAGGTGCATGCGAATCTCTGGTGCCCGAGCCCCTCCACACAATTGTTACTAGCAGAAATTCTTTGGGCCATTTGAACTTCTCGCAATGCTTGGGTCTTCCGGAGGAAAGACCCCAAACCGGGACTATAATAGACAAAGCAATCAACTCCTTCATGCCGTATAAGAGATGGAATCCGAGGACGAACTACGAAAAGACGGAGCAAAACCCTCGCCGGGGGTTGGGGCCAATCGCGTCAAGGTTGCCGACGAGTGAAGAAACAGGGGGTAGGTCGGAGGCGGCATTCTCGGGACACTTTTGGAGTGCTAAAGTCGGGATTTGCAAGGAAGATTCGCGCGCCATCTGCCGCTTGCGAAATTTAGCTTTGAGAGATGGTTTGGAGTTTCTGTGGAAAGTACGATTTGGAAAATCAGATGATGCACCACTTATGAACTATGACCCTCTAGATCTAGAAGTACAGATAGAATCTGCTCCTGTCTTCCCACAGTCCACTTGGTCTTGGGCCAAGAGGAAAGCCCCAATGGACGGCGCACAATAGTCATGACATTTCCTATCCGTCTAGATCGGGTGAGGCTTGCCTACTCCGCTAACAAGGCTGCCGATTGGGTAGCAAAGGCTCTACGCATTGGTTCCCTTCCTACGAGCGGCTCTCAAAGCCGCCGCCCCTCTCTTTGGTCGTTGTTATGTTTAGGACCAGTCGACAAATGTTATCCCTTCATATTATGAATGAAAGAAGAACGTTTTATCATCTAAAAAAAAATATGGTTCTCGAGTAAAATTGGAAATTAGAAAATCGGATTGACCCTCGAAACCGCTCCCTCTTAGGATTTGGTGGTTTCGCAGCCCGTTTCAATGTCCATTCCAGCTTGGAAGCCGAACTATCGCCTCCTAGAGATGGGCTTGTTTGAAAGCCGAATCAGATGCGGAAGTGGTAACTCCGGTGGTTAAGGATTGTTCTTCCAATTCAGATGAACTGGATGCCTTCGGTTCCGGATGGTGGGATGCTTTGCAACCAGTTTGAGGATGGATGTGCACGAGATCAAACACCATTTTCCGGGGGAGGTCGACGAGGTTGCCGACGACCTAGCCGATACGTCCGGAGGCGGCTGCAACGTTGGTTGATCAGGACTTGAAGTCGAAGGGCCCCTGCCACTGCAAGAATGGCTAATGCTATCTCGGACCTAGCCGGTTTAGCAGATATTTGTTTTGCTCTTTGTAAGCCCAGCCCGTTCAAAGTTTATGGTGAATTCCTCCGGTCTATCGGAAAAATTAGACATCACCTCACGAGCTGAAGGTAATATCAATTAAGTACAATGACATTGTCATATCTCATATGATTGAACTTAAGAATACTACGCAAAGAAAGCGAGGGGTTACGATCGTATGCCGCCAATTTAGTCGGCCCGGTAATGGACAACCTTATTTTTGTAGCATCGTCAATCGAGTTGGAATTTCAAAATTCTTCCTATGATGGGATCTCTGTAAATTGGTCGAATCCTGAATCTAGAAATTGAGCTCCTATGAGCGGACTCCGTGCTCTTGTGCATTATCTGGCCAAGAAACAAGACTCTTGATGTGATTGTATAGCTAAAAATGAGTGATTTAAGAAATATTTTCTTAAAACTGATATTTCTACCACTAAAAATATCTTTATTGTCCATGGAAATATTTATATATAAATTATTGTTGAAAATATTTTTATTTTTTATCGATTAATTATTTCAAGAGATCATTTTTATAAAAATATTTTTTTAATGATTCATTTTTTACGAAACAAACGGACTTTGTGTTTTTGTGGAGTAAGAGATTTACCTTAGGGATAGTTACTAAAAAAAAGTCATAAACCTATTACAATTGTGCCAGTTTAGTCCTAAATGTTATCTTTTTTGTCAATCGAGTTCTAAATTTTTTACAATTATAACAATTCGGTTCAATTTGTCTATCGAAATGGATAATTTTTTATTATATTTTTATATTTTTTTTCTTCCTACTCCTACTGTGGCTGGAGAGGACTTCATGGCCCCCACCCAGGTTGGGCGAAGCCATCGAGGCTACGGGCAAGGCCATGTCGCCTAGATTTGGTAAGGGCGGTCTCGCCGGCTTCAGACAAAGGTGGCCATGGCCTGGCCCGGTGGCGGAGCTTGCTCTCGTAAGCCACAGTGGGAGTAGGAAGAAAAAAGAAAGAAAAGAAAAAATAAAATAAAACATATATTAAAATTTGTCAACGTTAGCGTCGGCGGCGCCACATCGAATTGATCGGCAAAGTAGACCGAATTAGTATAATTGTAAAATATTTATGGCTTAATTAATAAAAACTTAAGATGAAATTAGCATAATTATAATAAATTTAGGATATTTTTGATAATTTTTCCTTACCTAGCATGTCATTGTCCCGACGAAACAATACAAGCTTTCCACGAGCCACAAGGCACGTGCAAGGTCCCACGAACAACACGTATGTGTTCCGTTGTTACAACCTTCCAAACTTCAATCATTTGAGCTCTCATCAGTCATGACATTTTCTTTTTGATAAACTATATCGTCAAGCTCTCTTCCTGTGAGATTTTGTATGAAAGTGTAATTTAACATTTAAATATTTTAATATTTTTAATATGTATAGAAAAAATAAATAAATAATATTTCAAATAGATATCGAAATGCCCTCATTTTATAAGAATATGAAGTGGATTTTATTTCAAATAATGATCTAAAATGCCCTCGGTTGTTTCTAAAAATAATCTTTGGTTAGTCATTTAATATTTTATATACTTTTTTCCTTTTTTTTTTCTTTTTTTTTTTTTTTTTCTTAGTTGCAGAGAGGGCGCATTAACCCTTGCCTAGATTTAGCGAGGACAACCTTTGCTAGATCATGTGAGAGCTCGTCTCGCCCGAGTCCTTGCTGGTGGCCGTCCAACATTTGAGACTGGCCATCAGCAAAAAAGAAGGGAAAAAAGCCAATGGAAAAAAAATGTAAAGATAAAAGGAAAATAATAGTAAAAAAGTTAAATGACGAAAATACATTTGATCGGATCATTTTTTGAAATAATGAGAACACTTGGTCCTTATTTATAAATTTTCCAAAAAATCACAACGTTGTTATCCTGTCAATTTGTGATTATCTAGAAAATTGGAAATTTATTATCACTTTAAGCAAAGTAAAAATAAACCAATATTAACCATTTTCTTCCACTCAGGTCTGGCCATTGGCCGTTGGCCCCAGCCCTGGGCTTCGTCTCCACTTGGTTCGAAGCATGTTTTCTTCATAAACTATCTTCGATCCTCCTCGTAAATATTATGAAATCTTCAATAGGGATGAAGAGAGAAATCACATAAAAATTATGTATTTACTCAATAATTGGACTTTAGTAATAATAATATATATTACTAAAGAAAACAAATTATATATTTTTTAAGAATAATGAAATACCAATAAGGTCCCTAAAATCTAATAATAATATCCCCGATAATGCGATAGGATGCGTAAGTATACGTCGTCGTCTCCCTCTCGCTCAAAATCTGTGTCCTATTTCTTCGTTGTCTGAAATTCTCGCTCCGCAAGTGACGACACAGATCACAAGATCATCATCAATGGCGTCGAGGGGATGGACGAGCAGAGTCCCGTCGATAGCTTCTCGTCTGTACTTCTTCCTCATCTTCCTCCAGATCCCTCTCTTCAGGTGATTCGATCCGTCTCCCACCTCCTTTTCCCTCGCTTTCCTTCGCTGAACTTCGATTCCCCAATCGGATTGTATGCTCCCTTCGTCGTCTTTTTCGCGATTCGCTGGCTGACTGATCGTAGCGGTGGTTTCCGAGCTTGAATGTTGTCGCCGACGAATGAAATTGAGTATCTTCCTCGCCGCTTTTTTATCTTCCTGGGTGTGATTTAGCTGAAATGTTTCTGTTTATACATAGATTCGTTGGAACGGAAACAGTTTGCGGAGTTGATTGTTATGTGAAGGGATCGGGGATGGGTGAAATTCTCTCTCTTTCTTTCGCCATTGGTTTGGTCGGATGGGTTCGGAGGGCAAAGAAGGGACTTGAAGGAGCGATTGACGGCGTTGCTTCATTTTTTTTTACCAGTCTTGTGTGTATGAAGAAGCCTGTTCTTGTGCACTGTAGTGGACGAGCTGTCCTTGCCAGTGTTCTTTTGCTCTTCAAGTACAGTAGAAGTTGAAGGGCCATTTCTGAGCTAAGAAGAGAGAATAGGTTCTGTCGAGCATAGAGTAGATCTTATGATGTCACTGCTTTGGAATTGGGACGTCTTTCCAGTGTGGAGGAGAAAAAAGAAAATAACTTTGTCCGTTTGTAATGCTACCACATCTTGACAGAGCAGGAGATCCTAGTATTCCGCTAAATATTAACTGGGATAACAAAAAACTGAAATCCGTCGAGCATGCTTCATCGTATAGACAAATTGAGAATATCTATGTAATAAAACCTCGTTTCTTGATTGCTTTATGGGAGCTGGTAGTCTTTCCATTTGACACTATTGGTTAGTACTTGGCAAGTGCTCCTGTAGACTGGTATTCTGGCAAATAACACCCTGTTTATTCTTTCCCATGCAAAGTAGTTAGACTGTTATAATGCACCAGCTTGTGTTCTTTTCTCCACCATGCCTACTTGGCTCTTACGATAGTTTATATTTGTAAGTATCATAACTGCTCAGTGAATTTCAGACATTCTACTAAGAGACAGTTATTGTTTGAGATCTAACATACAGCTGGAAACTGTAGCTGGTATCTTTTTTTTTTCCCAGTTCAAATTCGTGTACAAAGTTCGTAATATTAATCGTTTTCCTATGTCAATTAATCATGTTTGGGCTACTGTGCAGGGTCACGTGTAGGTCTGGTATGTGCTCGACCCCGATACAAGTCACATCATCTCAGCTTATTGCCAGTGAGATAATCCCTGTTCCTGTGGTGAAGGCTCTTCTCTACCCTGGAGCTGTTGTCAATGGCCTTGTAAAGAACATGACAGTTCCAAGCTGGAATGATTTGCTAGATATCTATAATCTAACTACTGTGAAAGAAGCCTCGGCAGTAGTTGATCTACAGCGTTTGGAGGTTCTTTTCCGTTTGATCTTACTACGTCTCATCTTCCTGTTGCATATGGTCTTTTTTCAGCTAAACACCGACATAAACTGTACATTTGTCCCTCTGCAGTGCATGTGCAAGATCATGAAGTAAAAGATTTACGCTTGTTAGATAACAGTTTCTTGTTCCAGCTTCTTTTTAATCTGACACATTTAAGGGAGAACTCCAGCATCTACTTTGTACTGGCAAACAGTATCACGTTGGTATATTTTCCCAGGCATGTTCTTTCGCTTGCCATGAATACTACAGTTGTCTCCTCATGAGAGTCCCAATTTTACCGGGGATAGAATGCTGGAAGTGTCACTTTTTTCTTAGAGTGCCTGAGATGTCATACAAACGAACATCTTGCATGCTCTTCTTGTTATTTTGGAGTTCTTGACATAGTTTGTTTCACTACCCGTTGATTCTTCCAGGTTCTTGCCGGAAGCTACTTCTCTGTGGCAGGAGCACTTGTGGGTCTGCTCAAACCAGGGAGGATGAGCATGTTTGGGACGCTCCTGATAATTTGGGGTCTTGTCAAGGAGGGAATCTTGGGAAAGCCTGTGAATGTGGATCCTGCAAAGGCAGTCTATGTTTATCCGACGATGTTGATTGCATTGATCTGTGCCTTATCATCCATTAAATATGATGTGAAGAAGGCCATGAGACCTGCCCCTGCTCGAACTATTGCAAAGCCACTGCAGAGCTCATCAAAATCTAAGCTGAAATGAGATGAATCGTAAGCAACACATCTGTTGAGAATGTCGCCCATTTTTGTTAGGATTCTCGTTGTCAAAATTTTTGAGTCTTACATCAACATATGGATCTTCAGTCAACTTTTGAAATCAACTGAATTGCAAGTTTTATATGGCTTGTCAGGTATGTATGCTTGTTATGACCGAGAAGTCTCTCTTCAATCTTATTTCTGATTCATCAGCTTTCTCTTTGCACAAGTGAGTAGGTTTCTGCTGAGCTCACAAGTTAGCAGACTAAAGAAAACAACAACAATTGCTCATTAAGATTCAGAGAACAAAGAGTAAAGACCAAACTGTCCTTACCTGAGGGTAGTTGACTCCTAACTGTTACCCCCCCTTGTCTGTCAAATACATCTTCAGAAGCTCACGTTTTACTGCTTAGTAGGTGAACCATCAAGAGCCCGCTTACTGTTACAATTCCTAGTTTAGTCTACATTTCAGGAAGCCAGAAAGAAAGAATATATATGCTGAAAGACAGGCAAAGTGGGGGACAAGAGAATGGCAAGCTTATTGACACGCTCTTTCTGAAGGCATGCTGCTGTTTTTCTTGTAAAATCGTCTGCTTAGCAGAGCTGCAGACCCTTGCGGCAAGTTCTATTTCTTCCCTGGTCCATCAATGTGTTGATTCTGACTCAGGATTCTGAACAGTGGAATTCTCTGTTATGAACTCCCCATGATTTGGTTTAAGTAACAACCAAATTAGATTATCATATCTAGTGTGCTGAAGAGCCCAAATGATGCCAAAGATTAGCACTTACATCACAACTCTGTGAACCACCGATTGTTTGAGGTCATATAACAGTGATTGAACACCAATTTCAGACTGAAGAACATATAGAAGACCATCGAATATACTCAGCTTATTTAGTTTTCTGATATTCTCTTTTAGAAAATCCTCTTAATATTAGGAACACAAACAGCAACAGCCTCTTTAATGCAGCAAGGACTTCTTTTGTAATTTGCTGCTGTACACTAGCAGCTAACCGCTGGTAATAGACCAAAGAAGAGCAACTGTACTTTGTTGTTATGGAAACGTTCGAGCATCGAAGATGAGGACACATTACGTTTGTTCATCACCAAAAGTACCTTGGGGATGCACTCATCTTTGAACTTCTATAGTTATTGATACATGTATCTGTCTTGAGCCCAAAAAGAAGTTATAATTACATGTAGTTGCAGGGTATTAGTACTGCTTCTTAACTTTGCTTTATCTAAACAGGTGGTATCCCCATTGTAAGGTAATTTGTTAATCTGAAGGAGATTAATTAGAAAAAAGGTAAATGGCTGTAGCAATGTGTTTTCTATGAACTTAAGTGGTGCATTACCCCATGAGAAATAATGCAGGATGACAACTGTAGTTGAAATGTGTGAGACATCAAAGGCCCCTTTTTATAAAGGGACAAAAGCAGAGAACTTTAAGAGAGTGTGCGTTTGCCAAATTTATGAATAAATACGAAAGGGGAGAACTTTAAAAAGCTAAATAAAGTCAATTTATCAAAGCTTTGAATTGGATAAAAGCTATCTTGTTTTTGGTACCGTTTGACCATCACAGTATTGATTAACATTTTCAACTCTTGTACTTGGTACACTGCTGTTGTCTGATAAGGTGGATGTTGGGTCCAGATTCTGTGATTTAAGAGGAGGATGGAGCTCTTTCTTGAGCATGAGTTTTATCAGATATCCTGTCTCTTTTTAGATTAGGATGCGTCGGGAACATGACAATTATGATTGCGTCTTCTTAAAGACCGTTTTCGGACGTCCCCATAATCTTACTAAACGAAGAGAGAAATTTTTCGAAAGAGAATGCTAATTATCACGGAAGTTGCATTTCTTTTGCATTTCACAAGTGTAAGCCCTTTATCATTGATCTAGATATATGTTATCTCACATATCCAGATTTCTTTGTCCGAAAAGATTTCGATGACCCGTTATATTGTAGTCGGTACCATGGAATCAATGAAAAGCCGGGACGATATCTTCATCAGTATGATGCCGTTGTATTCTCCTCATTTAAACGCGTCTCTTCTCTCTCTCTGTCTACTAGAGAGAGAGGCACATGATGGCTTGAAAGACAGGAAGGAAGAAAGAATGGGCACTACTTGAATGAAGCTGCTTCAACTTGGACATATCAATTCCAAATTCTCTTTTTGTTTCTCATATAAATCCTAATGCTGTTTGGCTGATTCATCAGTGGGGAGGTACTTCACTAACCCCAGCAAAGCAAGTGAAGTAACATAAAGGAAATGCTTAAAGCAGGACAAAGAATCTTGCAAAAAGCTAAATAATGGAGTGTAGTAGCAGGGGGCACTGATTGAAGGTGGTGTTGGGCTTCTTTTTTGACCAGTAAATCTTGCAGTTAAATACCCATCAGGTCAATGAGGGGACCTTTAAAAGCTGTTCCTTAAAAGCTCTGGAATCCTATGTGAATTTATTCTTTAAAAGCAGATCCATGTTCTTGTTTTATCAACCTCTTTACATTAATCAATGTTAAAACCTAGGTTAAGCAAAACTTTGACATGCCCGCATACTATTACCATGTGCCTTGACAAGAATTTTGAGAAATCACGGTAGAGGTATTCTGTAGTTTTATCCTACTTTTTACAGCTAGTAATTTATTCCTCATACAAAACATAGGGTGAAGGAAGATGAATGTGGGAAGTTAGTATATCTACTATAATAGGAATAAGCTGAACTGGGGAGCAATTCGGATAGTTGAATCTGCAATATAGATCTATCTTGACATACTTGAACTTTCTCATGATACCCTTCTGAAATTAAATCATGTGAAGGCATGCATACTATGGTATATATACCATGCATCATTCTTTGTCAAGAAATACGCCGCATGTACACATTGTTGGTTTGTTTTCTAATTAGTTAAGTTTTTAGGAAAAATGGTTCGTCTAACATGGTGTTAGAGAATGGATAATGAGTTCAAATCCGGTCATGGATCTATTCTGTCTACTACACTTATCATTCTGCCCATTTTTACGTCCATGGTTGTCTGTTTGATGTGGTTACATCCACATTTTGTGCTTCACGCTGAGTAGTATGCTATAAATACACAGATTGTTATCGGAAAAAATGGTTTATGTAGCACTCTTCTCATGTTTGCTATGATGATCTGTCAATTAGTCCGGTTGTGAGCAAGAGCACATTGCATCAGATTGCCAAACTTAGCCGGTGAACTTCAGGCCAGGAGTCACTGGCCTAAGATCAGCTGAGAGACAAGATGAAGAGATTAATCGACTAAAACTTAGTGTCATTAATCATGACTAGCTTACGCTGTGTAGTTTCCTTTTTATGCCATTTTGAAAATGCATATGATCTTTATCTTCTTTGACTAATGCCCCAGCTTTTTCAGATATGAAGAGTAACAGGGTCCACTTATCTCAGTTTCTTTCGCCAAAGGCAAAATCACTGAATTGCTTCCATGGCATGTATAATATTTTTATATGCAGTTGCCAAAAGATCCACGACTTAATTAATTTTTGCAGTTCTTATTCAAGTTTGTTTTTGACCGCTTCGAACCAAAGAAAACCCTCGAACAAAAGGATCGGAGGGAATCGCTCTATATTGCATGCGCTCCGTGCCTATGAATCACTTCATTTAAGCTGTTAGATCATGCGAGGCTCGCACTGTTTAATGATGGAGATGAAGCGGGCTCATACGATCCGATTCCACACAACAACTTTTCCTTTGGAAGATGGCAATGCCTTCCAAGTACTATTACTTTCCTAAATTAGGGCAAAAATGTAAATGCTGTTGAAAGAAAAATTCAAGAGGGGGAAATGATAGAAATTCTCAGACAGTACTGCAATAACCATGGGAAACCCCTCTCAAACAGGTGATGTAGGAACTGCTAACCCGCAAGCTACAATGCTATGCCAAGACAAACTAGACCATAAGAACACCATAGAACTGGAGAAAAACAAAGAAAAGTGAAGAAGAAGACGACTCTCTTTATGTTCTTTTGATCTGTCATTTAAGCCCAACAAATAACTCCAATGGAAAATGTTTTCTTGGCAGAAAGAGAGACCAAAGACAGTGGCTGCACTTTCTTGCTCGATTCTCTTCCAGGCTCTTCCTGAAGATCAAAGAAACACAAGACGGGTGATCATGAAAACACTAAGCCGGCTCAATATCTGCCTCAAAACACACTATCTGCTGCATAATGTCTGAGGGCTAGTAGTTTCTAACCAGATCATGGAACACTTCAAGAAGAATACTCAGACCCGCCGCCCGACGAATACTCTCTTGGTGCATTGCACCTGTAGCAGTTTGATCTGATAGCAAAATTGTGCCAATTGCATCCTGACCTGAGCATTTCACAGTGCACCAGTTGAAGAGAAATTCATTACAACTTTCCCAGAAGTACAAGTGCTCGTGTTTACATGCATAATTACAGCTGCGGTTGCTCGGGTCTATGCCGATGCTGGAAGCTTTTCTGCAGTTTTTTTTTGTTTTTTCTTGACAGTATTCATGATCTTGTCTAGTCTGTATGAGAGCCAAAAAGGAAAGGAAAGAAGAAACTGAATGGGAGCAACCCGTTCATAAAGTTCGAGTCAAGTTTCCAACAAAGTGAACTTTGAGTATGTGAGATGGTTAGTGTGATATTTCATGCACACGAGCGTACGTTAATTCTTGAGTCAAATGACAAATCCATGAACAACCATTTTGTATGCATCACAGGAAGATGCCAAACCCTACCTGGTGCAAATCCAGTCACCAGGTCTCCATCCCCGGCGACTACTGCCGCCACTGCCACCACCACCGGCTCCAAAACCTCGTGGCCGAGGCATCTCACTCTCGTAACGACGGCCACCACCGTCCGACTCATCCTTCGGGGCCCCGCAGCTGAAGCAGGTGGAGCGGATGGCGAAGTTGTGAGTCCCACAGCTGTCGACGCTGCAGTACCAGTCGCCGGGCCGGACGTCCGGGCCAGTGAGCCCGAACGGCGAGCCGCTCCTCCCGCCCAAGCCCCCGTAAGAAGAATCGCCACCCCTCTCGCCGCCTCTCGGCTCACCGCACCGCTGGCACGACTCTCTCCTCTGGAAGTTCAGGTGCTGGCACGACCTGCAGTTCCAATCTCCTGGCCTGCTCATCTTTAACCACCACACCTGAATACCAAAGCCCAATGATGGGTTTTGCATGAAACAACATCAGCTTCTACTGCTTGGCATAATTAAAAGTTGGAGCAAAGGAACTCCATGAAAGCAAAGATTTGATGATGATGATGATGATGATGATGACAGACATGACATTGTAAGCTTCAAGAACTCACCTTGGGAAAGAAAGGAGTCAAGATGAAGACACAGATTTGTGCTGAGCACAACTTATCATTGGTGAAGGATATGAGAGTTTGGGGTGGTTTATATGCTTGTTGGGGTCACCTCGAGAACACCCCCCCAAGCACACTTAGAGAGAGAGAGAGAGAGCAGAGAGAGAGGGAGAGGGAGATTTCTTTTTCAATATCCTTAGTTTGGAGAAAAGAAAGAAGGAAGGAAAAAATTGATAATAATTAGAAATGTCATTCCAAGGATTCAAAAAAGGGAAAAAAGAAAAATTGGAAAAAGGAGTTCAAAGGAGAGCTCCAGTCTACAGCTTCTTTGGGCCCTTTTGAGGCGGCTTGTAGACGCATCACTTCTCAAGAGCAATCGCTAGAATTGAATAACGTTTGTGGACATGCCCACATTTAGCTTTTGCTATGTGCTAACTGATCTTGGTCAGCAACTTGACGTCCCCGGACGTTGCGTCGTGGCCGGCGATACATCTCGATCTACTTCCCTAGTAGATCGAGCTAGTCATGCACGGCGACAGATAAGGTGGAATTCAAGTCGAACTCAGTTGAAATCCGTTTCTATCTGTCGCTAGCTCTGTTGGTTATAGACACGCTCGGACCGGTCTCATGCCGGGTGGGAAGTGCAGTAATTAACGATGACATTAGAAAAAAAAGTAAAGAACGTCGCGTACTTCAAGAAATGTTTGGGAAGATTCCCAGCTCCTGAAGCTTTTCCTTTATCTGCTGCAAAGAACAAATCGAGTATTGCAAGGAGCAGTAACCTTAATAAGCACGTAAGATGCTAGGGTTTCCTCATTCCTTAACGGTCATCCTACGTTGGAAAAGCGAACACTTCCCCCTAATCCCCCGTAATTTTTCTCCTTTGAATATTCTGTCTCTGTACTTGAAGCTTGAATTTTGGAAGACACGAGTCAAAAGTTGTCTGTGTTCCGTAGCAAACTATTTCTCCTTTCCCTTTATTGCTCTACTTTTCCAATTTTTATTCATCCTGTTTTTTTGTTTTTTGACCGAGCAAATTCTGAACAATGCAAGGGACATAAGATGTAACTAGGAACCCAGTTCAATGGAACACAGAGGAGCTAAAGTACCGGTTTTCGGTACTAATTACGCGACGGTCGCATCGAGTTTCCGACCATATTCGCGTGGAGAAATAGCGATGCCGTGTGTGCCTCTGATCCGATCAAAGGCACAATGTTTAGCGAAAGACGACCGAGACCGGCGAAGATTTTGCTCCGAGAGAAAGGACGCAACGTGCCACGTTCGATGACCACGTTCAAACTCGAAAAAGGGGGCAAAATTCGCCATGAAAATGGTGTCTGGAAACTACGGAAAGGAAATGGTAGATTTCGATAAAGACAGTTTGAAGCTGATGATGGAAGACAAGTCTTGGTGAGATTCAAGAATATTTGACCCTCCTTTATGAACACAGACAGACATGGACAACATGAATTTTAAACAAAAAAGAAAAAAAGAAAGAAAGAGAGACCCGTCTTCTCCTTTATCTTCTTCGATGCACTGACTCCTCCATTGTCATTTTCTTCCTTCTTTCTTTCCTCGGTTAAAAATTTCCTCTTTCAAATATTTATATTAATTAGCTCGAAGCCTAAACAAAAATTTTATTAAACAATTTTGGAGGTAGAATAATAAATAAGGAGGAGAAGTTGTGAGAAGTTGCCCAAAAGGGTTTGCATGGCAATTAGGCTGAGAGGAACAATGTGTTGAGGGGAAAGCTTTCATTTCGAGTCATAAATCTATTGTATAGATGTCAATCTAATTCTAAATTAGTAAATTGAGTACTAAAACTTTATATGATATTTCAATATAGCTATTCCGTCCAATTACCGTCGTAAATCGCCAACGTGATGATCCATGTAAGACGTCGTTTTGAATAAAGTTGTCAACGTTAAGAGTATCACGTACGACATCTCGCTGATGATTGGACGCCACATTATCAATTTTCGATAGCAATCGGCCGAAATGACTAAATTTGCGAAAATGTTTAGTACTATATTGGCAAAATTGAAAATTTTGTGATTAAATTGGCATCCGTATAATAATTTTAGGACTCGATTTGATAATTATCCCCGATAGCGTTTTCACATTTACTCGCCCTAGGGAAAGTTAATAAGTCTTAAACCGGTTGTACGGATGCCAATTCAGTTATAAACTTTTCAATTTGGTCAATTTAGTCCTAAATATTGTGATGATTTGCTAATGTAATCCTTCTAGTTAATTTTGATGGAAAATCACCGATGCGGACGACGGCCTTGTGGCCATGAAACGGCGGACGCTAACGTTTGACATTTTTGTGCATATTTTAATTAACAAAGAAGAAGAAAATTGGAAATAAAAGTTTGATTTTTTTGAAAATAAAAATTTATCCACGTGTGGGTTGTGCCACGTAGGACGGTCGACGTCCACGTTAGACATTTTTGGCCACAATAGATTACATTGGCAAATCGTAAAAAATGTTTAGGATTAAGTTAGCCAAATTAAAGGGTTTAGGACTAAATTAGAATTCGAACAATAGATTTAAGACTTTTTTAGTAGTTATCCCTACTACCCCAAGATTAAGTTCTCCTCCGACCATAAGATGGAGGAAATTGAAGGAAAATATTATCTAAATCTAATATCAAGGTAAACTACTTTTAGGTAGACATGTCAAATAGATGAGTCCGGTCGGGTCGAGCCTAGGTGGGACATAAATGGTTTGACCTAGATTGACCCATAAGTCCGTTTATGACCCATTTATTCTTAATTCAAATTTTTAACCTATACCCGACTCGACTTATATTGCTAATACACTTCCATATTTATCTCAATCTACAAAAAATTGTTTCTAATAGTTTAGAAAAATCATATTGCTAAAAATACTTTTATGAAATATAAATTTAGTGGACAACTTTTATAATTTCTTAATAAAAAAAAATTATAATTTTTTTTTTTTTATTTTTCTTTCTTTCCTTTTCTTTTTATTTTCCTATAAAGTCTAGTGCGGGTCATCGGTCGACCCCCGCCGGCCATAGGCGAGATAGTCTCGCCTTGTTGCCGATAAGAGCTTCGCGATCGACAAGAGTTGCGGCTCTCACTAGACTTCGTTAAAAAGAAAAAGAAAAAGGAAAGAAATAAAAATAAAGAAAAATAAAATCAAAAATATATAAAGAAAGTCAGAAAATTAACAAAAATAAAAAATTATAAAAATCCTGTTAATTGTTGGGTCCGTTAGATGGGTTAAGTCCTTCGATAGTAAAATGGTAAATGCCTTTTAAATGAGCTGTCTTAAATGGGTTGTAAGTGGATTCACAGTGGATCCATTAGCCACTTATTTTGGCCTATTTATTTTGTAGATTCATTATGCTGACTTGCTTAGTTTGTTATGAGCCTTTTAAATACTTGTGAGTTATTAAATGGATTTTGGACACATTTCGACGGGTCTAGTTTTAGGTCACATAAAAAAAAATCAAAATTCTGTAGGCGGGAATGTGTGAGCCCAGCTCGAGCTGGGATCGGGCCAAGCTCTCTTCTAAAGTTGATCTACAATAATTTGAAATATGTATTTCCCTTTCCAAAGTTAGGTTTACTTCATGGTTATATTGGATACATTGGATGGGCTTGCCTAGGTTAAAGTCCCCACGTTGAGTTTACCTACATTGGTGTTTTCTTCTTCCCATCAAATTGACGATTTAATTCGTTTTTGTATCTTCCCCCTCCATTTTATATCTTATTAGCAGTTCTCTTTCTTAATTAGTGCATTATCCCGTTCATCATCAATTTCTACTCTATTGACCTTGCAAGAGATACCGAGATCAACTTAATAAATTGGTTTACTAAATTTTTTACCAAAAAAAAAATGGTTTACTAAATCTAAATTTATATGGATATGGCCTATTCATTCAATATATCCATACGATCAGCCACATCACTTAAAGGAAAGTTAGATCTTTAACCAATTTTAGTTTAGGGAAAAAGACAAAAAAAAAAACCTTAAACTATTTCTACTGTGATATATTTACTCAATTTTTTTTCCCGAAACCAAAAGCCCCCAAACTTATATCCATGTGACAAATTTTCCCCAAACATTTTTCTTGTGACATAAAAAACCTAAACTTGTATCCATTTGACACATTTAGTTCGAAATCGGGGTAAATGTGTCGCATGTCTATAAGTTTGGGGTTTTTGATGTTCCGGAAAAATAATTTGGGGTAAATATATTATATAGATATAAGTTTGGGATTTTTTGTGTTACAAAAAAGGTTTAAGGTAAATTTGTCACAGTAGACATAATTTGTGATTTTTGGTGATTTTTTCCTTTAATTCATCAAGCAATTACTCTTTTCTAACAAGGATGTCCACCTTTACTAGGTAAAACTCTGATATCGTACTAATCTTGTAAGCCAGGTTAGATGCAGGCCAAAATTCGATGGATGACCTAAACATGACATTGTTTACAATTTTGTAACTGAGAAAATCGAGCCTGTATCATGCGTCTAATCCATACACATAAGTTTATTCCTTGACTAACAACCCCTAGGATAAAAGTCATTTTAATCGACATCAAGGTTCTTGCTTAATCTTTCGCATTAAAACCTTGTGCACGCTCGAGATTCACCAAAGATTTCAGTTCATCATAAAGTTAGGTTTATAAGTTGCAATTTTCACTCTAAACACCACTAGTGTACCAAAAAAAAAAAAAAAATTCCTGATGTATGGGGATCCCTAAGCAAGTTCTATCCATGTTTACGTCCATTCGCAAAATATGACGAGATTTCTATTTCCTTTATTACGCATATGGTCGAATAAATAGAGATAATTGTCCAAAATGTTCTTGATGTATTGTAGGGCGGTCAATTCAGTCTTAAACTCTTGACGATTTTTCAATACAGTTCTTCTAGGAGAATTACCAAAAAAGTCTTAAACCTATTATAAATATGCAATTTAGTTATAATTTTTTTTTTGTCAATTGAGTTCTAAAAATTTTGCATTTATGTCAATTCAGTCCATAAGGCTAACTTTGGCTAGTTGGCATTGACATGGACGCTAATATTGACGTGGATAATTTTTAATAATATCTTAAGAAAGAGAAAGAAAAAAAATAAAATTAATTCGAAAAATATTAAAATATTATTAAAAATTATCCATGCCAATGCCATCCGGCTTAAGTTGGGTGAATGTCTTGAATTGGTATAACTACAAAAGGTTTAGGAATTGATACAATTACAATATATTTAAGATTTTTTTGATAATTTTTCCTAGTCTTTTCGATTAATTTTGGTCGAAAATTACCTATGTGGCCATTCAATTAGGGCTAACCATTTACATGGCACAGTTGACATCGCAAGCAGCCACAAGCGATTTAAAAAAAAAAAAAAAGAAGAGAACAAAAAGGAAAAACATTCACAAAATCTAAAAAAAATTCCAAAATTCTTCACGTCGGTGACGCAAAGGATGGACAACGCAAGCATTAATAGAAGGACTATATTGAAAAATTATCAAAATATTTAAGACTAAATTGATCAAAATAAAAATTTTTGAGTCACATCGATTGTTGTCCAAATGATTTAGGACTTTTCGATAATTTTTTTCGGGGACGCATAACATCTTACGTATGCATACATTTCTAAATATTCCATTACAGACACGTACGTATAAAGCAACCCAAACACCTTTTACACATTATAAGGTGGCAGAATCTTAGTGGCGTTCTTTTTTTGATTTCACGAAAATCGAGGTAGGAAATTCCTTACGTGAGGGGTATTGGGTTGCATGCATGCACGTGAATTTGTGGGGGGATAAGTTTGAGGTCTATGACAAATGATAAAGCTCACAGCTTTTCTTTTGCTTTTGAGTCCTCCAATATCTTTTTATTTTCCTCGAGAGTCCCCAAAATACAAGTGCGCATCGAATTCCGGCTAAGCAAGCAGATGCCCCAACTTTTTTTTTTCACCAAAATAAGAAGACAAGCATGGCAAGTTTTGTGTAATTAGCACATCAACATTGATAATACTCCTCGTGCTCGTCCTTTGAAGCCTGCCTATTTTGCTCGATTCGATCGAAACGGGTCGAGACTGGTTCTGCGGGCCGAGGAGGCAATGGGTCGAATTGGTTCGACCCTGGGCCGACTTGCATTGCCGCCGGCAAAGCAAGAACACTCTTGGAGACTTTTGCGATTATGTGTTGAATTAGATAAATCCCCAACGATTAACTTAAATTGGAAGTTTATGAAATTTATGTATTTATATATGTAACCTGCCATTTTCTTCCTTCTGTGCACACTAACACTAATCTCATTCATGAAATGAAATCACAGCCGCAACTCTTGCTTGAAACCTAACATATTAGCCTCAATGGCTAATCCATTGCCTTTACCTTTACCTTTACCTGGCACATAGCTCTGAAACTGTGATCTCACCTGCAGAAAAATGTCTGTGCCTTCTTGAGCTCGATGCCGAATTCGTCTTGCGGGTTTAAAAATGCCGGTTCTCTCGGAAGAGGCAGAGGCACTGTCTCATTGTCGAGCATAGAGACCACACTTCTGCCAGGGTCAGGCACACATAAGAGGCCTAACTGAATGAGCCGCTCCGCCGAACTTTCCGAGCAAGAAGTGGCTAGTGTTCGGTCCATGAATTCCTTGAACTTTCCCATACATTCTAAGCCTATAATGAACCAAATTGTCCTGCTCAGATGGTGATAAAATTAGCAGATTGGTCTGTCACGGAGTACTTAACTTACTTATCCCGGCAAGTTCAATGAATGATCGCACTCGAAGAAGGCGATATTCTTCTCGCTGCTCACTAATCTCTAGGAAAATGACGCTGAAGGCGAACACGTCCGACATCTCCGACAATAGACTGTCCATTGCATATTCAGGGGAACTGCATCCACTAACTAACATAGAATTGGAGCATTCATAACGATGATTGAGTAAACGGGTAGGAAAATGCAACTAATGTGTGAGGCTAGTGAGTACACACCAGGAAAGCTTACCATGTCCCGACAACTCCATTTGTTTTCGCCAGAGTTTCGCTTTCTCCGAAATCGGATATCTTGGGGTTCATGTTGCTGTCCAGCAATATGTTGCCGGTCTTCAAGTCGCGGTGGATGATTCAGAGCCTAGAGTACTTGTGGAGATACAATGAGCAATGTCATTGACTAGGCCGACGCGTTTCCTCCAATCCAAAAGCGCTCTCTTCATCTTCGTTCTAGTAGAATCACATGATAGACACACAGCACAAACGTCAAAATGAGGCGTTCAATTTACGAAATCAAGCAAGGAGAGGATCACAGACAGAAAAAGATACGAACGAACCGAAAATGAACGGATCCAAGCTTTTGTTGGGCATGTACTCATATATCAGACTGCTCTCTTCTCCTTCGATGCAGCATCCCAGAAGCCTCGCGAGGTTCTGGCGTTGCAGCTTAGATATTAGAGCGACCTCGTTCTTGAACTCCTCTGACCCTTGCCGAGACATCTTCGATGGTCTCTTCACCGCCATTTCCAGTCCCTCGGCAAGTTGGCCCTGGAGTGGTCGTCCACATTTTGTTACCGGCGGTTTATTATCGTCAGTTCATCTAAGATTATTGTCGACATAATGTACTGTGATTAAATGCCTAGCTTGCCTTGTCAACAGGGCCAAAACCGCCTTTGCGAAGTTTATTTCCCGGCACAAAGTAGTCTGTTGCGATTTCAATGCTGGAAAAAGGGGGGTGCTAATTCCCGGTCTTTCTGCTGGCTTATTTCCGCCCTCTTTGCTCTTGGGTGATCTTCAGCAGCAGGTGCTCTGACCCCTATAAGATTGTTCACAGAATCGATCATTCCATGAGACTGAGAGAACATCGACATGGCTCGTCAGCGGTTGTGAGAAAGCGAGAATTCACCTTTCTTCTTGTGCTTAGTCCCTTGCAAGTAAGATAAGAGTACCGAGATAAGAACCGATGAGGAAGCCAGCGCACCAGCGACATTCAACCTGCAATTTCTTCCTTTTACCCCCTAAGAATCCTAAACCAGGAAGCATACACTCGATGAATTGAACAGACGACACATTGTTAGCTGCAGATGTGTGACATACGGATCGTTCTCAGCAGAAGTGTCACCTCGCACGTAGAATGTTCCGCTTCCTCCGTCTCTGGAGCCCAAATAAGTCCTTGTTCCTGTAATAAAGTCGGCACACGGCTTGATTATCTTGACGAAACATGAATGCCGTGCAAGAACAGTTTACCCAGCACAAGACCTCACACCCTTACTGAATCCCATGTGAACAATAACTAGTGCTGAATTTGGAAACAAGGACTTGTATCCTGGACTCATCTGTATTAAGACCGAACCACCTGATTTTCATGCCATGCAAGTGGGTATCAGTTGGATAATCAAAGCTTTGCCAGATTACAGGGCCACCTTGTTCAAGAACGGAATTCCCTGAATCAAAGTGTTTGTGTCAGTGCTCCTGAATTGACTATCATCAGGGTTTGTCGCCGGTCTATCTGTACTAAGTTGCTATCATACCTCATTTGAGGAGTACGCGATAAACCGATCATGGGATTCCCGCGGTTGACCCGAATGGCTTCTGTTCAGATCGGCCATGAACCGAATTCCCAGGTAGTAAATGCAGGATACAGCATCGTTGAAGAAGCCAGGCTCAAAGACTCCGGCCCCGAAACGAATGTCATTGCCAGGCAGCAAGTCTTTGGGTCTGATGGTGTCAATCACCCCAAGGGATGAGCCAAAGAATAGAGCAAAAAGAGGCAACAATAGCTCCTCTGTTGCTCTTCTTGTTGGCCATTGCAGAGAATTGTTGCAGATACTGAAGATCCAAATAGTCTTCCACGATTGAATAACATTTTGCAGGAACTTGCTTGGCGACTACTTCTTCGAAATCACTTCAGTTGCTACATAATTTTCCAGAAGGATTTCGCGCTTCTTCCTCGAATCTCTCCCTTCTTGTTCAAACTAGAATAAGCCTCGAGGATCTACATTATATTCATGTATCGCCGATCAGATAAACAAGAAATGTTTTGCTTCTGCCAAGATCTTCATCGATTTCGCTGGTCTACTGGGGATGCAATCAACCAAGTATGACACTATGAAATTTGCTTTACTTAACAACATGAGATCATCCTGTTGAACGAGACTACTGGTTGCCCCGATGATCTGTAATTGAATTTTGATGCACCATACTGTCCAAGGAAAAATGAAAAGTCGAAAACGTTCCTCTCTTGACCATGATTAGATCTAAGTCCTCCAACAATATAGCAACTGTATTTGGCGCCATTTGATCTCCAACAATCTCTCCGGTCATTTCTCTGAGTTATTGACAGCATCGAATTTGTCGAAATTCTTTATCTGGGTCGAAACTTGTTTTGGCAATTAACGTGCAGGTTATCATAACCATGCTTTTCGGTTCACTCTAAATGTGTTAATAGTAAGCCGTAGTTGCGCCGACACGCTTAATCATTTTACCAGAAGGTGAGTTGGCCTCTGATAAAAAACAAGAAATGCGTCAATTTATGCCAATTACCGAAAAAGTGATTCGTCTGACGAGAAATTTCAATCTTTTATCTCTGTCAAATTATGTACAAATCCATATGTAACCTGCCATCTTCTTCCTTCTGTGGCACAGTAACACTAATCTCACACATGAAGCAACAGTAACAACTCTGGTTGGCTTTGCCAACTCTTGCTTGAAACCTAACATATTAGCCTCCATGGCATAAGATGGCTAATCCTTTGCCTTTTGCCTTTTTACCTGGCACATAACTCTGAATCTGTGATCTCACTTGCAGAAAAATGTCTATGCCTTCTTGAGCTCGATGCTGAATCCATCTTGTGGGTTAAGAATGCCGGTTCTCTCGGAAGAGGCAGAGGCATTGTCTCATTGTGGAGCATAGAGACCACATCCGACATCGTAGGTCGATACATCGGCCTTTCTTGCACGCATAGTAGGCCCAACTGTACGAGCCGTTCCACCGAGTTTTCCGAGCAAGAAGTGGCTAGTGTCCGGTCCATGAACTCCTTGCAGTTCCCTTCTTTCAATAGATTCCAAGCCTATATCGATCCAAATTGTCCAGCTCAGATGATGATAAAATTAGTGAACAGCAGGCTGTTATGGACTAGTTTACTTACTTTACCCGGCAAGTTCAAAGAGTGATCGCACTCGAAGAAGGCGATATTCTTCTCGCCGCTCACTATCTCCAGCATAATGATCCCGAATGCGAACACATCCGACATCTCCGAGAATAGACCGTCCATTGCATATTCAGGGGACATGTATCCACTAGCCAATATAAACATTTGAGCAGTTGTTAGGATGGTTCAGTAAACGAATAGGAAAAGGATGAGGCTTGTGATTATTGACCAGGTCTGCTTACCATGTCCCGACAACTCTAATCGTTTTTGCCCGAGTTTCATTCTCTCCGAAGATTCTCGCCATGCCAAAATCGGATATCTTGGGGTTCATGTCGCCATCCAGCAATATGTTGCTGGTCTTCAAGTCTCGGTGGATGATTCGGAGCCTAGAGTACTTGTGGAGATACAAGATCCCTTGAGCAATGCCTTCGATTATGCCGACGCGTTTCCTCCAATCCAGAAGCACTCTTTTCGCAGGATCTTCATTTTGGTAGAATCACATAATAGACACACAACATATTTCCAAATGAGGCATTCAATTGACCATATCAACCAAAGAGCAGATCACAGACAGAAAAGAAAAGAAAAAAAAAAAAAACGAACCGAATAAGAACGAATCCAAGCTTTTGTTGGGCATGTACTCGTAAATCAGAATGCTCTCTTCTCCCTCGACGCAGCATCCCAGGAGCCTCACGAGGTTCCGGTGCTGCAGCTTAGATATTAGAGTGACCTCATTCTTGAACTCCTCCAACCCTTGCCGTGACATCTTCGACAGTCTCTTCACCGCAATTTCCAGCTCAGGGAGTTGACCCTGGAATCATCATTCGCATCTCGTTACTGTCGATTTTTTTCGCCTGCTCAGCTAAAGTTATTGTCTATATAATGTAGTGAGGTTATATGCTTTGCTTGCCTTGTAAACAGGGCCAAAACCGCCTTCGCCAAGTTTATTTCTCGGCGCAAAGTAGTCTGTTGCGACTTCTATGCTGGAAAAAGTGAACAGAGCTAATTCCCGGTCTTTCTGCTGGCTTATTTCCGCCTTCTTTGCCCTTGCAAGATCTTTAGCAGGTGCTGCGACCCCGATCCGGAGTAATGTTGTCTCCGAGCTCCCACTCGTCTCTTTATGTCCTACTATAAAATTGGCCACGGAATCAATCATGAGACTAAGAGAACATCGACACGGCTCATCAGAGCGTGTGGAGAAAGAGAGAATTCACCTTTCTTCCTGTGTCTATTCCATTGCACATAAGCTAAAAGTACCAGGATAAGGACCGATAAAGAAGCCAGAGATCCAGCGACAATAAACTGTAATTTCTTCTTTTTACCACCTAAAAATCCAAAACCAGCACAGTTATACTCGATGAATTAAATAGTAGTTACATTGTTCGCCGCAGATATGCAAATTCATTTAAAGTTTGACTGCCGATTGTTTCGGTACATCACCTGTTAATGCCCCACCAATTGACTATCTCATTTAGGACTATCAGGCCTAATGAAGCAATCTCACATGATTTCAGACGCTCCGCTAGAGCGAATCACCGAATAGGACAGCCTTAAACGTGTTATGATACAGAATTAAAACTACGAGGAGTACTAGTTTGGACATCCATATTCTGTTTTAAGCCTGTTCATACTGACCGTTCTCTGCAGAAGTGTCGCCTCGCACGTAGAATGTCCCGCTTCCTCCATCTCTGGACCTCAATAAGTCCTTCTTGTTCCCGCAATAAAGTCGGCACGCGGCTTGATCATCTTGACGGAATGCGAACGCTGTGCAAGAACAATTACTCCGGCACATGACCTCACACTCGTTGAATCCCACCTGCGTTGTAGTAACGAGTGGTGAATCCGGCATTGTGCCATTGACAAGCAAGAAGTCACCGCCCTCCTTGCACGTAGACGGAATTGAAGTCAAGCATTTGCCAGAGTTACCCCCTTGTGAATCTCCGCACAGCTGATGGCTCACGGACGAAAACAAAAATCTGCCGCCGGCATCCACCATGTTATGCTCCTCAAGCTGGCCCGTCGCAGCCAGCACGAACCATGTGGATGCATTTGTGCCCTTGCTACTAAATGTGAAGTAAGTCTCATTTTCGTTCGAGACATAGCTGAAATTGTATCTATCTGATGTTTTTGCGAAAATGAATCTGAAATTCCCTCTGTCCCAGAACCCGATATCCATGTGGACATGATCTTGGCGCCAAACACTAAGCCGAGTCGACTCGTGATAGTCGACTCCTAGAGTGAACGAGCCTCGAGATGGATTTTGTGGACTTACCCACGAAACCAGGATTTGTATCCTGGACTGATCCGTGTTGAGACTGGAAAACCCGATTTTCATGCCAGGCAAGTACGTGTCGGTCGGATAATCGAAACTTTGCCAGATAACAGCGCCGCCTTGCTTAAGAACGAAATTCCCAGAATCAAGAAGTGTTGCGGAAGTGTTCGCACTTGTTGCGAGCGATCCTGAATTGACTATCATCGGGGTTTGTCGCAGATCAATCAGTACCAAGTTGCCATCGTACCTTACTTGAAGAGTGCACGACGAATCGATCATGGGGTTCTCGCGGTTGACCCAAACGGCCCTCCTGTTCGGATCGGCCTTGAACCAAATTCCCAGGTAGTAAATGCCGGAAGCGCTGTCGTTGAAGAAGCCGAGCTCGAACACCCCGGCTCTGGAAACAAGAGTGTCGTTGCTAGTCAACAAGCCTTTGGGCCTGATGGTGTCCATAGCACCAAGGGACGAGCCAAAGAATAGAGCCAAAAGAGGCCATAAGAGCTCTCCTCTGTCGCTCTTCTTCTTAGCCATTGCTGGGAATCGTTGCAGGTCCTGAACTCCAGAAGGAAGAACTCAAGATCCGAATAGTCTTCCTGGAATGAATAAAATTTTGCCGAAACTATGCTCGGCGAATACTTGGCCGAAATCGCTTCAGCTGCTACCTAATTTTCGAGAATGTTTCCGCGCTTCTTCCTCGAATCTCTCCCTTCCTTGGTCAAACTAGAATGGCCGCAGTTTACATTATTTTCATGCTTTGCGGATTTGATAAACTAGAATGGCTTTCAGGACAATTTTCCCCCAAGCCATTCGGGTTCTTTTCTTTGGCGGCCTTGAGGTAGGGTGTCAGTCAACCATTGACAATTTAGCCCGCGCCAAATGGAAACAGCGGTCCTATTTAGGGGTGAGCAAATCGGACCGCCCGAATCGGGACCGCCCGGACCGGACCGGGACCGGTGGTCCGGTTCCCGGTTCTAGAGGGAGCGGTCCGGTTCCCGGTTCTAGGGTCCTCCAGGACCGGACCGCCCGAACCGGACCGATCGAAATTTTTTTATATTTTGATCAAGAAAACTCCATGCACATGGAGTTTTCTCGATCTTACCTTTTAGTCCCAAAACGAAATCCCCATCTCAATCTTGCCTCACTTAGGCCTTTTTGACCCGAAGGGAGATCGTTTGCTTGAATCCCATGTGCATTTTAGAAATAATCTTGCAAAAAGTTCCTAACTTTCTGTGAAAGACCCGTTTTAAAAAATGAACTTGAAATTTTTTAATGTTCAACCTCTATATTTGCTAGACCGGGACCGTCCAAGAATGGTGCGTTTTTTTAGTACATGTCCTATCAAATGGAACCGCCCCGGGAACCGGACCGGACCGGTGGTCCGGTTCCCGATTCCGAAAAATTGAGAATCGGGACTATCGGTCCGATTCTAGGTTCTTGAGGGGAACCGGACGGAGGAACTGATCACCCCTAGTCTTATTTGACCTAACTCTCGTGCATCGAGGCCGCCGGTGGCTGGGCGCTTTGCTTTCTCACATTGCTCTTTGGAAGCGTTGACTGACTTGGTTTCCTAGCACACATGTAGTTGCAATAGTTGCGTCACCAAATTCTTTGCGGAACATATTATCCACGGGAAAATGAAAAGTCGAAAATGTCCCTTCCTCTCTTGACCATGAATGAGAATGAGAGATCATGTCCTCCAATAATATGGGCAGGGCAAAGTAACTTTGGGCCCAATACCTAAAAAACCTCCAATTTTAGTATTTGTGATAATTCTACCTAAATTTTTTTTTATCTCATAAAAAATCTTCAACTTTTACATTTGTCCTAATTTTACCCCAAATTTTTTCTTTTTCCCAATTCTCGTTTAAAAAAAAAACCTCGTCTTTAGATATGTCCCAATTATATCCAAAATATTATTTTTCTCATAAAAAACCTTCAATTATTCTTTTGTCCCAATTCTACCATCGTTAACCCTCCGTCCATAATCGCAATTAGTTAATCTTATGTGGCATTTTCACGTTATTAATGAATTACACCTTGGTAAAGTTAATATGAAAAAACGCATGAACTTCTCTTCGTAGTTTGCTACCCCTATACATTGCTAAAATATATATAATCACTCAAGATAGTATGTTTCGTATTCTTTTCGGCTTAGTGGCCAAAAAACTTTCTAGACATGAAGATATTTAGACTAATGATCTAAAATCTTATCTTCTTTGAAACCTATTGTTTCTAAATTTCGAAAATTCATTGATAAGTTCGGCGAGAAAACTCGAGCTATGTAGGATTAACTAACGGTGATTATAGGACAATAGTTACGTCAGTGGGATAAAATTAAAAGTTGTGGATTTTTTATGAGATAAAAAAAAATTTTGGATATAATTGGGACAAATGCTAAAGTTGAGGATTTTTTGGGTATTAGACTAGTACAATTGGAACAAAAATAAAAGTTGAGGGTTTTTTATGAGACAAAAAAAATTGAATATAATTGTTACAAATGTTAAAGTTTAAGGTTTTTTTGAGTATTAGGCCAAGTAACTTTGGCACCATGTCATCTCCAACAATCCTCCTAGTCATTTCTCTAACTTTCTGACGGTATCAAATTTGTCCAAATTCATTTTCTGGCAAAAAAACAAGATGAATTCGCAACTAACGTTGGGTTACCTTAACCCCGTGCTTTTGCAACAAAAGAAAAAGACATTTTGGATCTTTAAAACAGTTGAAATTATCGGGATCTTTATTTAATTATTGTAAGTACACCAATTCTTTAGAAATTCCGCTTTTGAAAATCAATCAACGTCATCTTCACCTTCCTCCGACTTATCACCAGGCTAAGTCAAGTCGTGAAGAAAGAGAAAAAAAAAGAATTTTTTTAAAAGATGAGGTGTCCATACTTCTCATTCTTCTTTTTTATTGAATCAGCTTTGTTTATAAACAAGGAAGATACAAATAATGCGACAATGAATCTCGCGGAGGGTTCGATCCCGGGTCAAGATTCAGTTCATTCTAAATGCGTTAATGGTAAGTCGTGATAACATTACTCCGATGCACTTAATCATTAGAACCAAAAGACAAGTCATTGGCCGATTGAAAAAAAAAGAAAAGAAAGGAAAAGAAATGCGTTAGTTATGACAATTATAAGCCGCCATTTGCTTAACTCATGATTTTACCTCTTCTGCGTTAGTCCGCCAGCAGTTGGCTTCTTGCTTTCACATTTGTCCTGGGAAGCGTTGACCGACGACTTGGTCCCCAAGCATGTAGTTTCAACAATCACGCAATAAAATTTCGACACACCAGACTATATCCGCGGGAAAATGAAAAGTCGAAAATATCCCTTCCTCTCTTGACCGTGAGATCAAGTCGTCCAATGATATGGCAGCTCTATTTTTGGCACAATTTTGATCTCCAACAATATTTCTAGTCATTTCTCGAGTTATTAGCATTATCAAATCTGTCGAAATTCTTTTTCCAGCCCAAAAAAAGAGGAAAACCGTCCAATTTGTGTTTTTTTTTTCAATTAATGTTAGATCATTGCAACCGATAGCCATGCTTTTCGTTTCCCTCCGTAATAGCACCATTCCGTGACGCTCAATCAATTAACCCAAAACATCTTAACTTACCAAAACACGTTAATTTATGTAAATTATAAGTTGGATATACGTTGGCCGCCTCTCGAAATTTTTTAGGCGAAAGTACACTTTTAGTGCCAAAAGTTGTGTACGGAGATCATTTTGGTGCCAAAAGTTTCAATCGGATCACTTTAGTACCAAATCGAAGAAAAAATGATCACTTTGATGCCTCCGCCAAAATTGCCACGTGGCATTTTTAATTAACTTTTGAATTTCAATTTTCATTTTTTAAACAAAAAAATGAAGCCCACGTTGGTTCCACGTGGACTTCAAAATTTAGAAAAAATGAATGTAATATAAATAAAATTATAAAAAAGAAAAACTAACAGAAAATTTATAAAATAAAAAATTTATTTAAGATAAATTAAAATAAGTTGAAAAAAATAAAAAAAACTATAAAAAAAAGGGTCTGTCGGCAAGGCTTGCCGTAACCCTTACCGATGCCGCCCCCACCATCGCCGACAATGGTTGGCGAGGGTGGGGCACGTCCAACGGGCGTCACCAAGCCCAGCCCGGCCTCGGGCGAGGGCTGCGAGACCCTCGCTCGGATCTAGGCGAGGGTCGCGGCCCTCGCTCGGGTTTAGTCGAGGGCTGCCACTAGCGGGGGTCGGGCGGCCCTCGACCAAACTTGGGCGCGAGGTTGGCGACCCTCTCTCGACCTGGCCGAGGGCGCGACCCTTGCCCGGATCCGAGCGAGGGTGCAGGCCCTCGCCTAAGGCCGGCCAAGGCTTGGTGACGCCGTTGGACGTGCCCCACCCTCGCCGGCCATTGCCGGCAATGGTGGGGCGGCGAAGGTTACAACAACCCTCGCATTTGGACAATCTTTTCTTTAATTTTTTTGAATTTCTAGCTTTTTTTTTTTTTTTTTATGTTGAATAAAATATTCAAATTTTCAAAAAAATTCCATGATGAGCTGCGACAAGCCACGTCAGTAGCAAATATTTATAAAAAAGTGCCACATTAGAATTCCGGCAGAGTAAATCGGATTTTGGCACCAAAGCGATCGTTTTTCAAAAACTGCGACTAAAGTGATCCGATTGAAACTTTTGGCACTAAAGTGATCTTTGTACACAAATTTTTCCACTAAAAGTTTACTTCTCCATATTTTTTTATGAAAACATACGGAACAACATCATAACTTCTACCAAAAGAATAATTTTATAATTTTTTAAAAATTCCCAAAAACTTTTGACGGAAATTGAAGTGTCGAAAAGTTTCATTATCCGTCCCCGCTTGTTTATCCCCCTTATGGGCCGGAAACCCAACGTAGGCCCAAATACTGTAAAGGCCCAATAGGGGCCCATTTAGCCCGAAAAGAAGGGGGAGGCTGGTAACAGCTAGTGTTCCCGCCCGGTTTTCAAACGCCCGCTTTTTCAGCCTCCGTCCGCTTATTCATCGAGTGCCAAAAACCTCCACAACTTAAATAAAAATTGAGAAATGTTGTCGACAGAAAAATGTAAAAAAAAAAGGAACAAAAAAAAAAAAATTGAAAACGCGAACCTCATTTCCAGAGCGTCTTCTCTAGTAGCTGGGATTCCGAGATAAGAAGAGCTCGAGTAAATGCCGGTGCGAGAGCAGCTTCTTCTTCGCTTAGGGGTTTTGTTTCGGAGCTTAGCTTAGGATTCGAGTTAGGGTTTTCCGCCATGGAGTCTCCTGACGTTGTTGCGAAGACCGACAGACCCGCGGCCGCGGTTGATTGTGCTCGCGCTCCGTCGGATTCTCCTCCGGTTCAAGTAATTCGCTACTTCGCTCCCTTTTTTCCTGGTGGTGTTGTTGTAGTTGCTGCAATCTGTGTGTTAGATGATTTTATCCGACGAGTTTCCGGATTTCATCTTCGGTTCCGGACGCGTCTCGGTGTTTGTTTTTCAGCTCCCACTCTCGTTTTTCTGCGGTAGCATTTTGCTTCAATCTGAGTGTTGTTTGGCGCTTTGATTGCGCTTGTTTGTTGCTCTCAGCCTTCCGAGAGCTGAGTTCAGTGCCGATATGAACTCGCGCTACGTTGCTGGATTATGGTCCGAAGTAGGATGCGAGAGTTTTTTGGTGGAGCAATCCCCTCGAGTGTTCTTTCCGCATGTGTTTATTTGGTCGCATTCACGTTTCTTGATGGAATAGTGTCTATTTGGAAGTCATTCTAATGGATCTGCGAATTCACATGATGTGCGTCAAACTGTCAATCATTGGTGGAATGAGGTATTATCATTCTGTGGATGCAGTGGTTTCTCAGTTGATGTACTCGAAGCCATTTCTCTAAATTAAGCTTTGCCACGTCTTGAGAAATCTATTGATAATCGTTTGTGAGATAGCATGGGACGAATGGTAACACTGATGCATGATTTTTCTACATGCTGTATTTGGTAAGGTAAAAGACAAGTGCTTCAACTTTGTATTTTTTCTTGTAAGGCAGACGAAATTTGAAGCTTATGTAGGAAGGTGATATCAGATTAGGACAATGAGGCATTCAACTCTTCGGTGTTTTGTTTTGTCTTAGATCTTATCAATGTACTTGCGTTCTTGGAAAAGAGGCATTATAGAATTGTGTACGCATAATCATAGATTCCCATTCCCAAACATTTAATCTCTTCAGTTATATTCAAAAGGCAAGACAAGTGTTAGCTAGGCTTATGATGTGAGTGCTGCTCGAGCTATGTAAACATTTTTTTTACTTTACTTTGTACCAAATATCTAGCCCATGTTCACCTGCATATGCTCATATTATCATAATTATTTGGGGGAAACAGTGTGCACGTTACATGTATAGCTCTTTGGGTTTAGTCATGATGTTTTTCTGATTGATGCTTTGTGCAACTTAGCTTCTTCTCTCACTTGTAGGAGTCCCCTTTCTCTAATTTTGTCAAGACCCTCTCTCCAATAAATCCAGTCAAGGCTGCGCATGTTCCGCAAGTTTTCCCTGGGCTTAATTCTTCCCCCTATTGTATTTACTTCACCACATGTAAACTTACAGCGTGAGGCCAAATTCTTGAACAGGTGAGACTTTTGAATTGCCTCAGTTGCTTAGTTAGCAAATTCCGGAACAACTTTGATATATAGTTGACTGCACTTCCTTGGTTCCTACAGCACTCAACCAGTCCAGTCGTCCATTGAAGAGTTATCTCGTCGTGAAAATCGATGTAAGGATAAAATTGAAGAGGCTTCCGAGGAGCCCAATGAACTTGTCGACCAAGCAAGTGTTGAAGCTGTTACTCATGATAAAGGCAACTTTAGCTGCAGAGACTCTTCAGAAGCTCAGCCATGCAGTTCTTCTGGGTGTGTAGATGAATACTTGGCTGATCCAGTTGAGGTTGACTGTGCCAATTCTGCTCATTTAGTGGGCCACTCTAGGAAAGAAAGGGAAAATTGTTTGCTGAGTAATGTCACTTACTCGGTGGACAATCTCTCGAAGTTTGACCAAGAAACTAACATGGAGAATGAATACAGGGCAGAAGTGAATTTACCTCATGGTTTCTCTGGTGCAAGACAGGAGGAGCTTCAGGAAAGGCTAACGAATAATCAACAACGCACTGAAGCGGAAGATGAGCACAGCAGGGGAGACAAATCAACTATTGAATGCATAAAAACTGTGCTTGACTTGGCTGTTGAAAATATATCTGAAAAGCAACAGTCTGTAGATTCAGTTGCTCAGGTAGTTAGAGAGTTCTTCCCATTAGCTAAGTTAGTAGCTGTGATTAGCATGCGTTTTAGGTCACTTTTCTCCTTTAGTTTACGAACTGTACTATGCAGCTGGCAGGATGTAGCCATCAATGTGGATCTCATGGCCTGCAATTGCTCCCTGAATCTTGTCCTATGGTTGAAGCATGTAGTGATGGAGTGGATTCACAGGCAACCTTAAATGCACAAGCTGATTCACATCATCATGAGGTTTGTCTCAATGGCTTTTCACACAGTTGTCTTTTCTTTGTTTTTCAAAATTCAAAAAGGCCAGCTTCTACATATCTTGAGATTTGTCCAAGTAGAGATCTCTCGGCAGCTATTCATTATAATCTAATATCTTTATTTGGGGAGGCTTAGTCCTTTTTATATAATGGTGCATTTTATCTTATTTTCTGTGCCTTATAGTCATGCTTCCTTTTTCCACTATTCCACAGGCAAAAGACATTCGTACTTTTTTTTCTTTTTCGTACGATTTGTTCATTGTGTTATCATCTTACTTCAGTATTGAATATTCCATGTAAAATATATGTAATGAGATGTTTAACTGGCAAAGAATTGATACACGTATTAAGATAGTTGGTTATTTGTTTAATGTTTGAGCCTATGATGGTGCAATTACTAAATGTGTTTAGAAGATGTTCTGATGGGTGAACCCAGAGCCATGACTTTAAGATGCTTTAAAATGTTGAGGATAGATTTTAGATACATTCAGAAGGCACCACCTATCGTAAGGTAACTGAACTTTTAATGGGAAAGGGTCCCCAATCATTATGGCTTCAAGGAATTTTCACTGTCATTGATATGATTAAACAGTAGAAGATTATGGCCTCTCTGTACTTTACCAACCTTCCCGTGAGGTCAGGAAGGCAAGACTGTGGGAAGTCCTTAAAATGGGCGTGGAGCTTTTCTGAATGCCTGCTGCAAACCATGTCATCTTATTGCAGGCGGTTCCCAGCTTGAAATGAATGACCAAGGATGAAATCTTTACAGTGTTCTACATCTTTATTAGCCTAAATCAGACAATTATTGCTGTTCCTCCTTGATAAATAGCTGCAGAGTGCAGGCATGGGGTGTCAGGATGGCATATCAATGAGAGGTCATTGTTGTCTTTTGGCTGTGATTGGCCTCTGAGGTCCTGACATTTCTGAAAGCCACACTGAAAGTAGTTTTGGCTTGAGATTTTATGTTAGTGACATCTTGTACAAGGATTATTGAGTATAGGTGATGGTTTGGAATAGAAGTTTCTGCTGAAGTGGAGTTCCAGTTTTGGTGGCTGCTCTGTTCGTCTTTTACCCAGAGCCATTATGATGTTAGTTTAACCTTTGGCATGATTTCTTTCTAGTGAGTTAAACAATAACAAGGTTAGCATGTTTACTTTTGTACTTATATGTATCTTTTTAGATGCTTGTTCGTCTTCTCTGAAATTGACTACTATTCATTTGACATAATGGTTGGGTCTTTATTCATTTGTCAGTGAGAGAAAGAATTAGCTTGTTTTTTTATGATTTATTGAACTTGTCTTCAGCAAGATGATGTTATAAAAGCATTTATTCAAGTGATCGTGTTATTTTATTTTGTTGAAAATATGATGAGATCTCTTCTCGATGTTTTCTTTTGAGAACAATGGAGTAACCAAATAAGAACTTCTCTCTCATTTTCTAGTTAATCTTATAGTAGTTTCTACACAAATTGCGCAAGAGGTATATTTGGAGATCGAAAAGTCATGAGCTCCTGTTTTAGTTGTACATGGAGGTCACCATTGGGCAGGATGGCACATTGGAAACATTCTAGGCCTTGTGCTTGGATCAGGTCCAAGATCAGGCTTATAGATCTATCTTCATAGGATCCAACTATTATCCTGTCACAAGGACTCCAATCATAGAAAATTCATAGCAGAAACAAATCTAAAAATTTTGGGGTCGGAAAGGTAATGCGGGCCAGGTCAAGTAAGTCCCATTAGGAAGCCGCTTGCTGAAGCCCTCACATGCAACTTCTATTCACCTTTGGGCCCGTCTCAGCCCCACTGGCCTATATTAAAAACCAAGCCAGGCCTATGATCAGGTTTAGCTGTAAATGATGATTGGACTTTTGTTGTAAATTAAGTCTGCATCTCTCCATTTTGTTCTTAGTCATCAGCTTCACTCGTGGATAGTCGAAAACTCAAGTTTCTGCTGTCATTTTAATCTTGAACCTTTAGGAGTAAGTTGCACAAAGTCGACTAGGAACTTTGACAAGGAAAGCTATAGACTTTGATAGGGAGGCATATGGAGGGTCTCATTTAATCAAAATAAAGGAGTCGATCCCATGTGTTTAACTCTACATAGTCAACTCCAGGTTTCATCAGCATATTATCTGTGAGGTTTCTCCTTTACTTTCTATGTTTATATTGAGCATATTGCTGGTTGCTTAGTGTCATGAAGTTGTCGTCTTGCTATTATGGCATGGCCCATTTCCAATTTTGTTTCTTTGGCAAGTGCCAAGTTTGTTTTCTGTGATACAGTGTAGTCAGGGTCTAGCACAAAAAGAAGGATAAATAGGGTTCTTCATCTTCTTCTTCTCCTTGTTGTTCTTCTTGTTGTTATTGTTGTTATGCCATGTCAATAACCAATCTGTTTGCTGCAGATTATTCTGCATCAGCGAGGCTTGCTTAGACGCTGTCTTCAATTTGATGATTCACACCCAAATAGTTTTGCAAGATCTTTAAGTTTACCAGCACGTAACTTGGACACTTCAAGATCACTGGCTACTGCTGCGGATATGGAAGATCTGGATTTATCTAGGCCTAATTCCACTATAACTTCCAGCAAGAGACCAATCCGGGAGCCGTACAAACCTGTCACAAGCATCCTGGCCGATCGCCAGTGTGAAAGCTCTCCCATTACAGCATCCAAGCCATCGGGTATTGGCTTGCATTTAAATAGTATTGTTGGTACCAGAACACTAAGTTGCAGAGCAGCCAAAGACATTAAACCAGAGGAAGACCACGAGGATGTAGAAGATATAAAGTTGGCCTTCGCTGAAACCTGCCATATCTGGGGTAAATCAAGTGAAGCAATTTCATCAGACCTACTCAAGACAGTTCCCTCGGGGGCTTTAGATGAAAGGTACGAGAGGAAGGTTTCAGAAACTGCGACATCTACAGCTTCTGATTCTCTTCCTGAGATTGAGGATCAGAATTTGTTGAAACCACATGAGCATTATGATACCCCACGTGGAAAGAGGAATCTTGATTTAGCAGTTGTTGATGGATCAGAGGAGTTTACCCAACTGAGTCCCAAAAAGAAAAGGTTAGTTTACTTTCTTTTTCTTTGATGTTGATTTCACACTCTGTTCTATAGGTGGTTCAGGCACTCTGCTAACTCTCACTGTGGTTCACTAGGAACAAGACAACGGGCACCTTCAGCAGTGATGGTTGCAAACGTTGCAATTGTAAGAAGAGTAAATGCTTGAAACTGTAAGCTAATTAACTTGTACTTTGTGTTTCCCCTCCCGTGGCCTGCAGTGGTGCAACTTATGTTTTTGCCTCTTAACAGTTATTGTGACTGTTTTGCCGCTGGAATGTATTGTGTTGAACCTTGTTCATGCCAAGGATGCCTTAATCGACCTCAATATGAACAAACAGTTCTTGAGACACGACAACAAATTGAATCCCGCAATCCGCTGGCATTTGCTCCAAAGATTATAGAAAGTGGCGGGGAGTTTTCAGCAAAAAATAGGGTACACTCCATTTTAGATTTAGTCTGACTTATGTTGCTGCAACTAATAATCTTCTTCACTATCCACAGGAAGATGGAGTTTTGTCAACACCAGCATCAGCACGGCACAAAAGAGGATGCAATTGCAAAAAGTCAATGTGTCTAAAGAAATACTGTGAATGCTATCAGGTTTTATCTCTTGCTATTCTGACACTCATGGATGCTTGTTATCCTTGTAATTAACTTGTATGTCTGCCTTTTTAATAGGCCAGTGTTGGATGCTCGGATAATTGCCGATGTGAAGGATGCAAAAATGTTTATGGAACAAAGGAGGGTAAGCATTTATTGTGGGCAGTTCTTTTTCTTTTTGAAATGATTGGCATGGTAACTTATGATATTTGAGTTTCCTTTCGTCAGAATAAGGAAAGAAGAGGGCAAGACATGCCATGCTTGAAAGTTTGCTTTTTTCTATTCACTAGGAACTAAGGGGCGATCCTTTCTCCATAGTTTCTTCTTTTAAAGTATAAACTATGGTTCTTGTCAGATTATTGTGTAACTAGAGAAGTAACAGGCAGCAGAGTTAGTGAGAGAAGCTTGGAAGGCATAAATGATGAGAAGCTGCAAACAGTGGCATCTGAGAAAGATCACTTGCGTATGCTTATGTATGAGCCTGTCCAGCTAGTTCCACAAACACCATCATTGCAATTTTCAGAGTAAGACTTGCGATAGCTTGAAGTCTGACCTCATTCTAGGAACTGAAGGATTGAATCAAGTTTTTTTGAGCTGATCAATCATGTTTTTCATTTTCCCTTCTCCAGCCATGGAAAGGGTCCTTTGAGATCCTGGCTTTCTACAAGAAACATTATGTCGCCTAATTCAGATCATCAGATCTTATCATCATCTGCAAAATCCGGAAGAACTCCAGGAAGTGTGGATAATAGAGACGTACCACAAGAAAGGCAAAAAGATACTCTGAAACCAGGTTCTTTTAATCAGGTTGCAGACGACAATGATGCAGAAAATGAGATGGTGGATGAATTCTCCCCTAGACATGATTCATTGTTGAATTTATGCCGTCTTGCTCCTATATCAAGCCCCCTTATCAAGGCTGGCTCAACTTCAGAGTCATCTAAAGCAAAGGATAACATCTGTACTTCATTCATCCCGGCGTTTCCTGGAAATAATCACCTTGCAGGCAACTCTCATCGGTGGCATTCTCCAGTTACCCCAGGGACTCAATTAGTTGGTGCCAAATCTTGTGAAGATCCTATGTCAGGTGTTGCCATTCTGGGAGATGACACGCCTGAAGTATTGAAGGACGATCCAACCACTGCAAAATCAGTGAAAGTTAGCTCCCCCAGTCGTAAGCGTGTTTCTCCTCCCCACAGTCATCTGCATGGACTTAATACAAGTTCTTCGGTGGCCTTGAAGAGTGGCCGCAAGTTTATACTGAAGGCAGTTCCGGCTTTCCCTCCTCTCACCCCTTGTATTGGCCCTAAAGGTACTAGCGGCGAAAACAGTCTTGATTATCAAGATGATGGTACACCAAATGATAGTAGATAAGGAGTTAAGGTGAGCAGGCTCCCCTCTCTTCAATTTTACCTATAGTTTTGGGGGTTGGTGGTTGGAATTTAGCAGTAAGCTGTATCCTTGATGTATCTTTTTGTCGTCAGTTTGTGCAGTCATTCTACTTCCTGGGTTTAGTCACTGTTAGATTTGGCGGACGTGGTCACAAATTCTGCCTTCTTGAGTGAGATACATGGGTCAAACAGAGCATCAATCAGGTTTGGACCCAAAATACCTCAGACATACATTTTCCCCGCTGTGCATTAACCGCTAATCTGTTGCTAACACATATTTGATGTTGGAGATAGGTACATGGAGTTGTGACACCGTTGGAGTGTTTCCTATGGAAAGAAGATACTGGTAAGTGCTGTTGAGTTTTCATAGGATCTGCTCTCCTCTCGTTTCCTCCTGGTTGGGACACTGCTCCTTCGTTCACTTGATCAGTTTCATCCCCGAGAGGGGGTTAAAATTTGTTGTATGTTCTGCTCCACCAGAAGAAGCGGAAAATGTAGTAATTAGAGTTTTATCATTTTCTTTTTTAAAGGTTGCTAGGATGATTGCAAGTTTTATTGTTCATATGTACAGCTATATGTGCCCTTAATTTGGATGCATATGGTCTTCTCTTTAGGTATGAATCGTTACGTTATTTTCCTGCATGTGCAGTTGCCTTTTTACTAATTCGCCACGTTCTGTTTCACCTCGCTAGGCATCAATGAAGTGGCTTGGGCTTGATTTAATGGCTTTGGTTATTAAATGCAATAAGACTTGCGCAAAGGGGTTATGTTTGGGGTGTTCCCTTAGCGATCGAGCCCATGGTCATTTGGGCCTGTGATTTGATTGCAGAGTAAGAAAATGATTGGGTGCTTCATGTGCAGGATATTTGGGATTGCCTCGTTAAACTATTTGGAAAACATTTTCCCGAAAACAATCGGTTGTATCTTCACAAAAAATTAATAAACACAAATATATTCATCATGCGTTAAATTAACGATAATTTTTTTGTCTATCATGTTCTGGGCCCCTTTTGGAACAATGGTCCACCTTTGGGCCTACATGCCAATTTCTTTTTTCGTCCTTAACTGAATAGGCAGTAAGTTTTTGCCTAAACTGGACTGTGAAAACCCAAAAGTGGGCTTTAATAGGTGAAGGGCCAAGTCAGATGCTCATTTGAGGCCCGTGAGCTCACCAATCTAAAAATTACCTTGGGCTTGATGGCCCTTGGGCCGGATAGTTGTGCGCAGCCTTGGTGGGCCTTCATGGACAGGGTATTTGGGCCTTAGACAATGAAGTCAATTTCTGCCATCACCAGGCCGGATATTTTGGGCCTCAATTGGACTAACGAAAACCAAAAGTAATAGGGCATTTTGGTGGTTGACTGGACCTACCATCCCATAAATGGGGCCCATCCTCTCTGCCTCGTTGTGCTGACGGCCCATTTTTAGGCCCATGGGCTGAATAAGATAGTACCATATTTAGTGGACCACATGGACAGGATCTTTTTAGGCTAGTCGGTGGCCCATTTAAGGCCTATGGGCCCCATTTTTGGGCTGATTGGGTCCACGAATCCAAGACAAAGGCCCATCACAAATGTTCGCCTTGGGTTTAAGGCCTCCATTGAATCATTTCCGAATTCGAGAATTATTAACATTGGCCGGATTTTAGCCCTTTTTGTGCTGAGGAAACCTAAATGGGTGGCCGAGGCACATGTGGAAACCATCCTTGGGATTCAATTTCTTCATAGGCCCGCCAGGAGGAAAACCGCATTCGAGGCACATGTGGAGGCATGGGCCAGGCCTTGTTGGGCCCACGAATCAAAAAGGCCAGTTTTTGGTGTGCTCCTTGGGCTGAAGGCCTATTATCGAGGCCCATGGACCAGATAAATGGCCCGTCTTTGGTCTATGCCTGAAGGCCTATTGTTGAGGCCCATGGACAGGATAAAATGGCCCATCCTCTGTGGGTCTTCGTTGACAAGATATTTGGGCCCACAATGTAAAAGTGGGCCCTCGCCAGCGAGCCTTCATTGATCGAGGCCCATTTGAATTCCATTTGTATAATAAGGCCCATGGCCCAGACATTCGTTGTGTTAATTGGGCCCACGAATGCAAAAATATCGATGCGATTGGGCCTTCACGGGTGGAAGGTCCATTATCGAAGCCCATGACCCAGGGGCCGGATATAGGGCTTTATTAGCTGAAATGATCAAATCCTAACTAAGGCCTACAATAGCACAAACCACTCGATTAATTACAAGATGCGCATTTTGCGAGGCCGGAGAACAAAGCGTACATATCAACGTCAAGCAAGACAGCAAAAACAGAGAAAGGGTCCTCCATAAAGGAACGAAGCACGAACGAACTGAACTACCGGACCCCCCAACCCCCCAAAAAAAGAAATAGAGAGAGGTACGAACCAACTCTATTTTACTCGAAAGTGTGGTCACCGTCGTCATCAGGGAGGGGGGATGAGCCAGCAGCTTTAGCTAATTCGGCTTCGTGCCTGCAAAAGCAATTGAAATCTCTGTTGGTAGTTCTTCCAATCAAATAAATTCATTTCAATCCAAAGACAAGCTTTGAAAGAGAGATTCCAACAAAGGCAAAACTTAACCCTCACCGTTTCTTTATATTACGTAGTTTTCTTCCACCAATGAGTTTTGAGATTGGATTTCTAACACTGACAAGCTTGTGATCTCCTCACTTTCAAGCTGAGTTGACTGGGGACAATAAAAAGCTAATTGACTTTTTCCTTTTTAACTTTAGATAAAGGCATTAACTAATGGACCTCTACATATCAATTATGCCTCGCTTGCTCAGCCGGACTTCGGGTGGTGCAAGGGAAGGTGATTTTGATATCCCCGAAAGAAGAAAACCACAATTTGAGAAACTGGGGTGCAAGAAAACTGTGCCAGATCTACAAAGGAAAAAGAATCTGACACAAGAAACCATTAGTTACCACGCAAGTTTTCTGGTGAGGTTCATAATGGTGATTCTATTTCCGGTGAAACATGACCTGCTTTGCTTTCACCTGCTGGTTTTCAGCGTCGACTTTGTTGGCACTCGAAACAGTATGAATGTTGTCCACACAACCTTCATCAAAGCAACAGACAAGTAACAAGATTAGCAGCACAATATGGGCAAGAATGAGAGACGCAATGAACTTTAGCTTCGACAGTGCAACAGCAGAGATCCCAATGCCATGTTGGAACAATTCTCGTCTGTCAGATGTGCAGCGACATCAAACATGATAACAGCACACTCTTCTGTATACACTGCACATGAAAAGAATCATATTTGCGTGGTGCAATGGAAAAATGAAATCCCATGATTAACTAGATGAACTGGAAGCAGAAAAAATGCCAAAAAAATGTCAGACAAGACATCTTCAAGGGTATAAAGCAATCCAGTGATATTGCCAGTGAAGTGACTAACTGTAAGGCAACATAAGTCACCTAAATTGGAGTTAATACAGAATGAAGTTCTCAATTCACAAGGAAGAAGAGCAGGAGTGAAAGAATTAACCAATGTTGAATAACATGCTAGCTAATACACGAACAGAATATACTTTTAATTTTTGTAGTGATCATACCGAGTGCCCAAGTTCGCCCTTTAGAGATAGGAGCGCAAAAAAAAGTCTTCAAAAGAGGTGCCGGATGCCTCAAACTCATCCGGAGTTGGAGAAAATAAGAAAAAGAAAACTTTCTCAACAGGAATGCATCAACAAAACTGCCCTTCCATATAGATTGTCGTGGCATGAACTTTGTTAATTGATTCCTATTCCTAGCTAACTCCTCTTCCTATTTATTGATCTCGACTAGTTCCAGAAAATCAGACGCTACCTCGGCCCAGCATGTTGAGACCAGAGCGTGACTTGAGAGCGAATTCTTAAAAAATAGCATTTTCTCGTTGGGGTTCTTAGGAGCTTCCCGTTCATCCACCACGTTGATTTTTCCTTCTCTGAAATCTTGGATTTGCTTCAAAGTCTAGCGTGCATCGGTTGCATGACCCGGTCCCCCATCATTGGAAACTAACAAAATTCTACCAATTCCTTCCAGGCTTACTCAAATAGGGGGCAGGGGTGGAGTGCAGGGGAGCGATTAGTACATGCTGACGTCTCGAAGTGCTTCACTTTCTATGGTTAGGAAGCAACATCTGATGAGGCCAAAGAAAGTTTGATCAGATACTGACTCAGCCTCTGCGAAAGTGGGTCGATCATCTATGGAAAAAAGATGAAGCTATAGCAGGATTTCCTGGCAACATCTAATGGAAAGGCAGGAACTCAAACCCAGTGCCCCCACCACTTCATTTTAACAAGACAGTCTACAACTGTATTTAGTAGTATCATTACAGAGCTCCACACAAAGTTGACTATCACGTAGTTCTATGTGCATACTTTATTACCCATTGAACAAAGAAATTTGGACTTGATAGTGGACAACCACGCAGTTTACCCGGAGAATAATGATAAGCAAGCTCAAGAATCTCTGGTTCTAAAAGAATTTTCTCTCTCCAGAATCCAAAACCTCCACTTATATTGATGCTTACCCCACTTAGAAAGCCCACACTAGTTTTCCTTGCCATGTAAACATCTCACTATCTAATTGGATACAACATTGACTCTTGCATACTTAGAGTAGGAGCAAAGAAGCAATGAAGAATTATTTGTTTGTTAGATTGGTGTCTCTTTTTGGATTGTCCATTTTAAATCCCCCAAGTCCTAAACAAACATAATGTGATCAAATAAATAGATCCAAACCTAATTTCGCGCATCACAATGCCAAACATTTCAATGCAGATTCTAAGAACATAAAGAACTACACAGCCATGACATACTTCTCCAGAAATAAAGTACATGATGGCATGAAAATGATCATTCAGTGATATCGTTGTACAGCAAGAATACTAAGCTAAAAAGATAACTAACATGATTGTGCATCAGTAAAGATAGCAAAGAACGTAAATTAAATTAATTTTTTTATGAAAAGAACGAACATTGAGGGTGTTACCTTTTCTTTGTTCCTTTTCCATAGAACCAACTTTATGGTGATCCAGAAAGAGCACCTGATGAAACCAGTAATAGTCATGGATGTAAAAAGGGAGTTTGCAAGTGTCCATTTCAACAACGTGATGTAAATCATTTGAACTGATTCATTTTATCATATTAGAGACAATTGCTTCCACCACATCTAGCACAAAAAGTGTCCAAATGGGATTATTACCAAGCAGAAAAACACAAAGAAACCACAGTATATACATGGAACAACACAGAACATGTCTTAAAACTCAACATGGAAAAGAAAAAGCACATACTAGTAACCATCTCAGAGGCCACCAAACTTTTCTTGACCAGCAGTGTCCAAGCAGTTAAACCTGATCTTCCCACAGTTTGTGAAGGAGTTCAGAGGGCCAACTTCCACGCCAATAGTAGCTGTAGCCACAATTATGAGCCATGAGAGACCATTAATGTATAAAACAAAAGAAAAAGATCTGTGCCTATAACATTTGATGACCTGTGCATGAAATATCCAACTAGTGCACTCAAGTGCAGATATTAAAAGCAATCTGAATGGAAACTGCAGCAAACAAGTTTTAAAAAAAAAAAAAAACGCTGGAGTATCTTTCTTCCGTTCAACATAATCAGACATGTAACCAGAAAAAACAGCATACACCTTGCCCAACTAAACTGGTTGGCTATCTCACAGTTAATGTGTCAAATACATGAACAGATTATACAAGGCACTAATTTCTCGAGCAATAGAATTGTCAAAGATTGCTCACGCCTGGATCCGTGCTATCAAGCCTAACCTCTGAATCAGACATACAATCACATCTCACCAGTACAATTTCATCATCTATCACCAGAACAATAGAAAAGAGCGGAGCACATGTTTGTCCGATCATTAGCCCTATTTCTAGATATGAGATCCTTCAGTCTCGCAACTATCATCACAAACACTGCTTTCACCATGAAAAACATCATAGGTGAAACAAATGTCTCAACTTACGTAATCAACACCGAAACAAATAAAAGAAAATCCAACTCCGCATATGAATATCACCGACAAACTAGCCCCTTCATCTCCATGACTAGAACAACGGACAAGTATGACAAAGAAAGCATCATATCCGCGATTTCTTCCTCCATTTCGTTCAGTAGAGGCTCATCGCAGTTTCTATTGCATCGCAAACAAATGCGAACTCTAAAACCAGGAGAGAGAGAGAGAGAGAGAGAGACGCAATGTGCGCACCAGTACCGCCATTGCCAGCAATGACAACCTTAAAGCTCGGATTATTCACGGACGGCCGCTTCGGAAGAGCCTGCAACAAGTGCAAACCCGATGGCGATGATCGCATCGATCAGATCGTGCCGACGCACGCCTACGGAAATCAAGAAACCAAAGACAGAACAAGCGCGGGACCGAGACTCACCGTTCTACCATGTACGGCTTCGTTGCAGCGAAACTCTTTCAGGGTTTGGGAGGGGCAAGAATCGAGAGAGAACGCACTCGCGATCCGATAGCCTTCCTCGTGTTGTGAACTCTGCGAGAGAGTGCAACTAAATAAGCGAAGAGGAGCGTGTTTTGCATTGAAGTAGCAGATCGAGCGTCCACGTGGCGGTCATTTGAAATATTCCTTCTCGATTAATTTTTGCTTAATCTTCATGTATATTAACTATTGTCTTTGTAATTAACTCTCACCGTGATTAGAAGAGTCGATGCCTTTCTATTCATAATATACAAAAGGGTTAATACCAAAAAAAAATCTTAGATAAGTGATAAATTTACTCAAAATTAATTTTTTGACCACAAAAATTCTAAATCGATAAATTTGTGACATATTTATCCTTCGTTAGCTTCTGTCAAATGTTGCCGCTAAGTTGTTGACTTTGATGTCATGTGGCAAGTCCACGTGGATCAATTAGTGGGTTAATACCGCTTAAACTCCAAATTAACACAAATTGATAAATTTATCACAAATTAATTTTTGGATTACCTAAAACTCCAAATTTATCCTTCGCTAGATCTAGTGAGAACTCTAGATTGTCTTTCTCTTCATTAGAGTCCTTCGTTGTTGTCTTTTTGTCTAAGATCTTAGAAATTACGAAGTGAGAACTCTTTAGTGACATTTTTAGAAACTCTAATAGTGCTCTTGACAAAATGGTTCAATCAAGTACCACTATATGGCCTAATCATGCATAATAGGGCATCTCGTGTAACAACATTAACTACAGATTAAGCCCTTGCGAGTTTTACTTGACCTTATGTCAATACCATATGCTCAAGGTGAGCATAAATAGTGTCTTTTCACATGTGTTATGCAGTAATTTTTAGAATCTCGACCCCATTCAAAAGAGGGTATTGAGCAATGGAGGTGACAACTTTTCTTGATAAATCTAGATGGATGAACGATGAAGCAATCGGACTGAGTTGTGATGTGCAATCAAGTTTATTTTCTAGATTTCTCTAAAATACCCGCTATTTCATCGATACCTGATTTTTTTTTTCTTTCTAATTAACTACAAAATTTTACCAGCAAAAAAAAGACTTTGCTATTAAAAGTAAAATAAGTGCGACCATGGTCGAGCCATTTTGTCAATAGTATTACTAGAGTTATTAAAAGTATCCCTCAAAGGTTCTTACTAAATGGTGTTCACAATTTCCACGACCTTAGACAAAAACGAAGAAGAAGAGAAAGACGATCTACAATTCTTGCTAAAATTAACGATAAAATTTTACGGAAGCTAACGGAGAGTAAATGTGTTGTGCATGTACTAATCTGGGATTTTGGTGATCCAATAATTAATTTGGAGTAAATTTATCATACATGTATATCCGTTTGAGGTTTTTCGTGATATTAACTCGCTAATTAATTCTCGTGGTATCAACACATGGACTTGCCACTTGGCATCCGAGTCAACAATTTAACGGCAATATCTAACGAAAGCTAACTAAGGATATATATGTCACTAGTGTACTAATTTAGGTTTTTGCGTGATATTAATTCTTTACAAAAAGTATCAAAATAATTAGTCTGGGTCAAGATTAATTTGAAAAGGGAACAGACCTTGCCCATTAAGCCGGTCGGTACCGTTCTCTTTAGGTTACAAATAGGTCGGGGATCCCCAATTAAAATGCAAAGTCTTGAAAATATTAAAATTTTGCAAATAGTCTGGGCTATATTTGGATGTCTAAATTTCAAGCCCAGAATAGGACGGAATGGGAAATAATAAAAAATCTAGGAATTTTGTTATATCCTACCCACAATAGGTGAATCGCTGTAATTAGCTGCATATACACAATGACCACGTCCATTGTTTGTTGTGAACATCATATCGGTGTAAATGAATCTAAAAATTTACCTTGGAGATGGTAAATATATCTCACAACTCACTACCAAGGAAATTACAATGGGCATAACCTCCACTTATCAATCCCTGATTACTGTACGATCTAAACCTTAAATAGCAAAGGAGCTCATTAGAGCATTCTAGAGCCACGCGTTTGATTATGATAAGAAATGTAAATAAGTTATAGCAATATTGACGAGGTAAATCAGCTACCGAATGCCGAATCTAGTTAGAAAGAGAAGACATGACATTCACCTTTATGATTTCAAAAAGTATAGTATTTCGATCTTTTTCGCCTATTTGCGTTTTGTATACTTATTTTTGTTTCCTTATTCTTTTTTTTCCTTTTTGATCGCCATCCATCATTCCTTAATGGAAATCTAGTTAAATAATTGACTATACCAGGATAGCTAAAAGAATAATATAGCTAAAAGATGTAATAAATAGATACTATATATGTAGAATATCTACTATAGAATAGAAAGATTTTGAATTTTCTTTCTTATATTGGAATCCATATGTTTTTTACATTTAATATTTTATTTTTATTTTTATTGATTTTAATAAGTTTGTTATCCGAGAAAAATAATATTATCTTATAGAACTAAAAATAGTCTTATCCATCTTTATCTCATCTTTCTCTTGGGATATTTTTATTTGAGTTATATATATCTCTTATTCCTTGTCTTTCTTTGGCAGGAACTAAACATAGGATATGTTAACATTTTATCCAATCCCGACTTTTATTTCGACTAACAAATGTAGTCTCAATATTTCCCTTATAATTCAAATGCCCAAAATTATCGATATTATACTGTATAGAAAACAAATCCATGCTTAATTTCAACCTAAATAACTTTAATTAGTATTGATGTCAATATCCTAAAGTCAATTATAGTTATATGCTGGAAACCATGGGTAGAGACACAAATATTATAAGAGATGAAATCTCTCTAATAGAGTAAAATAAGCTCTCTCAAATCTAATATTTAAATTCGAAATTTTTTCAAACAAAAAGAATTTCGAAATTTTCAATTTTCTCTCTCTAAAATATGCGAATTTTTTTTAATTTTGAGTCTTTTTTTTTTTTGCGCTTCTTTCTAGTAATTAGGAAAATGATCTGGCTATCACAAGATGACATTGAAACATAGTAGAGAAGAAGTGCTATAAAAGCAGGTCTCGTGGAAGGCTTTTGATTATATGTATCTATGATACTAGCGATCCCCATCCTCCAAATCCCTTACCTGCGGGCTGCATGCCTAATTGGCATGGACATTGAAATACTATCTTGAATGCTGAATTGTGCTGCTGAGCAAGAGAGGTTGCCACACCATCCTAAGTGCCCAGCTGACTCATTCGTGCTGTGCTGATGACATCCTTGTTTGAACGAATGGAAGTGTCGAAGCCATGCAGGAAGTTCGGCATATTTCCCAAGCATTTTACGAGATGTCGGGGCCTGAAATTGAATCCTGAGAAAACTGAGTTAGATGCTTCAGGGGTCTCTCTAGCACATTCGGAGAAATCGATTCAAAGAAGTGGGTTTAAGATGGGGTCTCTTCCTGCGAAGTCCTTGGGGCTGCCCCTGATATCTGGAAGACTCTTTGAACAAGATGGGAGCTCTTGAAGATTGTCTTTTGCTTGTTAGGCCTCTATTGTATGGATTTGTCTAACGTTGGTGTGGTGTTTTTGTCTTGCCAAAGAAGGCGATCAAGGCTTTTGAGAGTTGTTGCAACTCCTTTCTGTTCTGGTTCAGATCCGAGAACTGAGCGTGCAAAAAGTGCAGTGGATAGATGTGCGTATGCCGAAGAAAGAGGACGGGTTGGTCTTAAGACAACGCCTTGACTCGTCAACCCCTGACCGAGACATTATGGAGTTAATATGGCTGCTACCTGTAGAAGCTGGATCCTTGTGCTTATGATAGACGACTCCCTCTGCTGCTTCTTCCTATATTTTCGAGGAAACCTGTAGAACTCAGAGCGGACTTCAAATCGCTTGTCCAGTACGTAGTAGGTGACGGGAAGAGCTCTTTCCTCTGGTTTGATCCTTGGCATCCTATGGGGTCATTACTGGAGAGATTTCCCTCTACAGTGGTGTGTGATTCGGGTCTTTCCTAGCAAGCCGAGGCGGCCGATGTGATCGAGAATGGTAATTGAAGCTCCCCCTGCTGCAACATCAGAAGACTGCCAAAGTTCATGCCGAATATGGAGTTCATCTGACTTTGCTAAGCTGGGAATTGAAGCTGCACTGGTCCTGCAGAACTTGGATGGGGCGAATCAATTGCTGCTTTTAGATTCAAAGTCGATGGTGTGCTATGCCACCTCCGGCTTCGAGGGGACACAGGCATCTGAGCTGCACTGCCAAAAAACCAAAAACTGAACATAACATAACAGAACTGAACTGGATTTTCGGTTCAGTTCACATTTGGTTCAGGGAGAGATTCGGTTCAGTTCAAGCGTGTGTCATAACACGGTTCGGTTTTACTGTACAGAACCGTTCGCAGCCCTAGTTTTTAGTGCTGTTGTTTTTTCCTGGAATTCAGCAACAGTAACTGATGGCAACATAATTGACCATTTTCTCTTTTCTTTCTCCAAGTACATCGTTCTCTCCTCTTACCAAAAAGAAAAAACTCCTAAGTAGAATCCTAACATTCCTATCTTATATGACTCTTATTTCTTGGATGATTTGCTAAAAGAAAGCCACAATACAAGTAATGGAATCTCACTTCTTCCCTCTAAAACAACTGTAGAAATCAATAACCCTCTTTCCTGCAAGAATAGGTTCTAGCCGACCTTGTCGGGGCCGAGATACTACTCTATCGATCACAAGTTCCGAGCGCTCAACAGCTTCACATCGTCCAGAACAGGACCACAGAGAGACGAGAAGTCGTCGCTCCTCATGGTGTAAAACGTGCTGTAGAACATGACCCGAGTCCTAACAGACGCGGCCTTGAATTGCAGGACGGCGCGCTTGAACCCCCCCCTTGCCCTTCGATTCGTACGGGACTTTGATGGTGTCCTTGCCCGCGAACGCCTCGACGATCATGGACCCTTCGCAGGAATTGCTCGCATCTCCGACGGCGAAAGAGAGCACGTACGTCTTTCCAGGGATCGTCCGGGCCACTTGCGCAATGGCGCTCTCTTTTCCCGCCACGAGCTCCACGGCTCTCTTGCCTTCGGGGACCGAGAAATGGTCCGAGTCGATGTACTTGACCGCCTTCAGCGACTCGACCATCCAACCCGGCAAGGGGGAGTGGTCGTCCTCGATGTTTGGAGGGATCAGGACGCCCCACGACGCGTTCGGGAAAACGTAGGGACCTTCCTCGAAATTCCCATTCTTCAACAAGTTCCCTGCATAGTTCATTCACAACACCCAGGAGAACTTGATTAATCAGAGACACATTGAAGTTCCTAATTGATGGTCATAACTGAGCTGTGTAGGAATTTGACCCCTGCACCATGTCAACTGGACCTAAATTTGAGCAATTGCACAGGGCTTATTGATCACAGTGTCTAAATTGCCTCAATCTGGAACTTCAATTTGAGGAGTAACTGCCGAAAACGACTAGAAATTGTACGAACAGCTCGCGCGCATACGAGCGAAACCGTAAGCATAGCGTATAAGCACACACAGGTCCTGTTTAATCAAATTACTTTGATAGGCGACGAATTCAGTTGAAATGGGACTTACTATTGCTTGCTCTTGGAGGATACAGAGCTCTAATCGCTACTGAATCGATAAGCGGCCCGCAAGCCGGGTCCTCCTCGACCCCCGGATTGTGGATCACGATCTCGGCGACGTCAAGCTCGGCCTGGAACGCCCAGGCGTACGAGTCCCAGCCGTTGCTGCTGTACAAAGTCTGCATCGGCAGGACGCCCCAGTCCGGGGCCACGGATATGTTGAGCTTCTCCTCCTGAGCGCACGTGCGCGCCGCGCTGAACGTGAGGGAGTAGTACATCCCTCTCGCCACCCTCATCCTCTGCTTGATCGAGGCCTCGTTCCCGAGCCGGACCGCAAACGCGCCCTCGGGCACCACCAGGAGCATGTCCCCTTGCTTTTGGCCCGACTTTATGTACTCCACCAAGCCCGAGATCTCCCATTTCGGGATGGCGTAGCGGCCGAGCACTGCCGTGCCTCTCATGTCCGAGGCCTTCGGCCCGAGCTCGAAGTTGCCGTTCGGTACTAATCCTGCAACCCCGAGAGCAGAAACGCATATGTCAAGGCATGAACATTATGTAACATGGCAAGCATAGGTTCCCTTCATCAACGTCCAGGACAATCTTGGCTTCCAAGGCTAGATGTTCTTGGCCATTGAAGAGCTCGAGAAGAGGGTGAATAATGTCATAATCTGAAGACTGATGGAGAACAAACTTGGTTAACGAGTGGTTACCGTCGATGAAGGCGGAGGCACGGTGGGCGGCGGTGGCGCAGAGGAGCAGCACCGCCACTGAGATGGCCGCTCTCACCATCATGTGGCTCTGCGCAGCTCAAATTAGAAAATGAAGTGACCTTTTTGTCCTTTGCAGGGAAAGGAAACGGAGTCGGACAAGAACGGAGCACCGAGGAACGCGAAGCATCGGCTTATATGCATGTACGAGTGCAAAAGAGGCCTCGGGTTTCGCAGAATTCACGGCATTTGCCACTAAAAAGGCTGCGACTTCACGTGGGTATTTACTGCTGGGGAATCGAAATTTATCCGTTCGGTTCGGATTTTAATAATTGCCCCAGTCAAACAACAGGAAAATTTTTAAATAAAGGTCCGAAAATACTTTTACTTTCTTAAATAAGAACCGCATTAGACTTTATTTCAAATAAAAATATGAAATGGCCATGATCGCTTTAAATAAGGGTCTAATATAACCAGCTGAATAAATATTCTAGCAGATCAAAAGCATTTTCGTCCAAAGATAATTCTAATTATAGATATCATTTAAATAATATTAAAAGAGGAAGGAATCGGGCGAGCCCTCGCTGTCGCCGCTCCACCATCTCCGGGAAGGGTTGGCAATCTTGGGAGATGGCCGGCCAAGGGTCGGCGAGGGTCGTTGGGTCCTTGGCCGGTGGCAAGTGACCCTCACCCTAATCCGAGCAAGGGCCGCAACTAGTAGGGGTCGGGCGCAAGTGGTGGTCCTCGGCCGAATATGGGCAAGGGCCAATGATCCTTGTCTATCCTTGGTTGGCCATCCTCCACCATTACCGACCTTGCTCCTCAATGGGGCAATGGTGGCGAGTGCCTGAAGGGCCCTAGTGGTTTTCCCTTCCCCTTCTTTTTTTATTATTAAATCTTAAATTTTTATCTATTTTTCACCTAATTTAAATAGTATTTATTTTTTCATCTAACTTAAGTGTTTTATGTATTTTTTTTCCTTTCTTGTTTTTTTCTTTGCAGTGTTCGGTTGTAGGCGAGGAGACCATCACCAAGATTTCGTAAGGGCTGCCCAAGCGAGGCTGGTCCAGCACTCCAACCATCGCCTAAGACCAATCACCAGTGAAAATGAAAAAAGAAAGGAAAAAAAAAAAAAAAAGTAAAAAATTTCAAAAACATAAAGGACGAAAATGCCCTTGATCATCTTGTGAGGTCATGCCCATCTTTGAAATTGGCATAGGAATTTTATACCCTTCTTTATAACAATATCTATTTCAGGCCTCCATTTAAGAAAATGATGATATTCAGGCCCTTAAGAAGAAGTCATTTGTTAAGCATTGGCTAAGCATATATAGTGAAAAAGCACTTAATTTTCAAGGCAGTCACCGTAGTAAAACACTTTTTATGTCATCTATCACGATAATTTGACTTAACATCATATCCAACACCATTTCAATCTCTATAAGAACATGTGTCGTTTTCGAGTCGACCAGACAAGGCTCGCGACCCTAGAGAGTCCGGTTGAAATGAAGTCTTTTTATCCTTTCAAGTGTTGGCCATATGGAAAGTAGAAGAGAAGTCGACCAACGGTCGAATGTTTTTTGAGTTTTAACACGACATGACAGGTTTTTATGACGGTTTCGATCCAGCTCAATGTGCTGGGTAAAAAGGACATCACGAACCGCTGCCGATCTGCATTGCATCGACCCAATAGTCAACCGAAACCATTCATGTGCCCTCTTCAATGAACTTGTCTCCTGGCGGATGGGATAGTGACTAATGGAACTGTCCTAAATTCTGAACCACAAGAAGGGAAAGGAAAAGAGAAAATAAAAGAAGAGAGGAGAAAAATGTGTATTTATAGATTTATCGATAACTAAGAAGTCTGAGTAAATTTCCAATGCTAAACATTTTGCAAAGTAACCGCTAAAATTTTGAACAATTATTCACACCCTCTCGAACAACGAAATGCTATATCAATAGGAAGCCCATATCAGAAGAGAGAGTCGAAAATCGAGTAACACAAGTAAATTTTGGGAGGAAGTTGTCTAAGAAGTCATAAATTTTCTAATTCAGCCAATCTAGTTAGTAAAATTATCAAAAAAAGTCTTAAATCTATTATAATTGTGCCAATTCAATTCTAAACCTTTTGTATTTGTGCTAATTTAATCTATCCGTCTAATTTTGATTGGTCGGCGCTAATGTAGTAATTTTTAATGATATTTTAATAATTTTGTTTTAAATTTTTTGTATTCTTTTTTCTTTTCTTTAGCTTCCCCCCCCAACCCATAGGCCGACGAGGGGGTTGGGGAAAAAACTAAAGAAAAGCAAAAAATTGTAGAAAAATAAAAATTATTAGAAAAAGTCTACGTCCAATGCCGGTAGTGTCACGTTAGCATCATTGTTTTGACTGAATTGGCGTAAATACAAAATGTTTAAGATCGAATTGGTTAAAAAAGATTTAGGATTGACTTGACACAATTGCAATGAGTTTATCATTTTTTTTTGTAATTCTCCCTAATTTAGTCTTAAGCCTTTTGATGATTTACTAATATAGTCTTTCCGATCAAAATTGACCAAAAGTCACTTACGTGACCGTTGGCTATTCTGCATGGCACGACCCTCGACGCCGACGTAGACGACTTTCGCAATTTTTTCAAGAAATTTCTGAATTTTTTCTTTTTTACCTTCTTCCTTCTCCCGGCGGCAACACTACGTCGCGATTGCTAGTCAATATTGTTCGGAAGAATTGCATTGGCAAATTATTAAAATATTTATGACTAAATTGACCAAATTGAAAAAGTTTATGACTGTATTGGCCGCCGTATAATAGTGTTAGGATTGTTTGGATAATCATCCCTAAGATTTTGCTTTACCCACGGCATGTATATGGAATGAACATATCATCAACTCAGGAAGATTTCCACCGTGAATATTATTATGGCGCAAGTTCTGTTGTTGAATCTTGTGTTTTATACGCGTTACATCTACAGATTCACGAGAACATATCGTGCCGCGTCTTAACTTTAGAAGCATAATTGCTTATAACGCAAATCCAATGTCGTTCGGATAGATCGAAGATACAGTCCGAGAGACAAACCGGGGCCGACCATTAGGTAGGCTAGCGCACCACATGCAGACCCTCCATTGAAGAATGGCCTCGTGCATGCACATGGAATTGCTCCCAGAATAGAAATTCTCTCCCCCCAAGATTTTCGATGTAAAGTCGCTGATTATGTACAGGCTTCAGGGTCCATATAGTAAATTGCAGACAGACCTTGAAATGTTTTCGACACAACCACGGAAAACTAGGCCCTTTTACCAGGTACCAAGTGAGCCACGGGATGTCTTCATGTATCGGTGCTGTTATTGAAAAGGATGACTACAGCGGAGAACAGAAGGAAGTTAGATTCTGCACAGTGAGCACCTCTTGTTAACATTCCTTCTTGCCTAGATGAGACAAAGCATGGCTGGTTGTAGAGTACGAAGGCTTGTAATTTCATCAGCCGAATTTCGATTTTCTAGTGTTTATATTGTAGACCATGTTTGGTTTACCCTTCTGATGCTATCTGTAGTTAACACTGCAAACAGAGCAAGTTGACCTGTTCAGTGAATGAACATAAGAGAGGAACACCACGGTACAAACCCGTGAACGATGATACAAAACAATTTTTGAGACAGATAACCAGAAAAATGAATAATTGCTAGTCATCAACTACTAGGATTATGAGCATAAACCCTACCGAAGGCAATTACCTTGAGGTGACCTCCTGTCCTGCTAATTACCCGGTTGCACAGGAGCACTTCCGTGACCGGATGAAATTGACCGAGAGCCCTACGAGACCCCAATATCCAAAATGGAACGGACAGACAACCTTTTCAATACTAAGTTCAGTTCGACAAATGCGAAACTTAATTAGTAAGGCTCATTCTTTAAGTTACGACCAACAGTGAAGCAATAATGGCTTTGACATTGTCTAAGTTTAGTTCGAAAAATGCAGAACTTAATTAGTAAGGCTCATTCTTTAAGTTACGACCAACAGTGAAGCAATAATGGCTCTGAAATTGTCCTGGAAATGTCACCAGCTTCATAACTGAATGATGGCCAGGTTAGAGAGGATCACCTGAAACCATTCTTGATTGGAAAGCTTTCACAGCTGCTAGGTTCAGATGCAACATATGAGCATTATCATATCTGGAAAACGAGAATGAGAAGAAAGCACAGCGATATTTCGCCCTTGAAATCGGTTGTGCAATAGGAGCTGTATGAACCGCTAGCTTTTCCTCTACATATCTGAGCCAATGACAGATTTCAATTCTACAACACTGTCAAATGAATTCGAAGTTCCAATTTCAGGGAGGAATATCTGATTTCTTCAACAAATAAATGGTTATCCCTGAGCTGATTTTATTGCAAGAGGCACAGTATGGTTAAACAATTCATCGACTAATAGTGAAGAAGGGACAGGGACTAGCAAAGCCATCTGGCTTATGAAATAATGAGATTTTCAAGGCCAAAAATTCAACAGGAATCTCAGGAATTGGCATGAGAGTGCAAAGCTGAAGGAAAATTGCACTACTCAAGGAATTTGGCGCTGATAAAGAGGCAAAGCTCCCAAAGCCTCACGTTCTGCATTCTCTTTCTTTACCTACAATATAAAATGGAAATTTAGCTCAAGCTCACTCCAGTACAGTGTAAATCACGCTTCAAACTGTTAATGCACGTCACATATTGCAATTAACTACTCAGGTGCATATATCAATACCAAATTCCAATTTGCAGAGTTCTAAAAGTATCATGCAGACAACGTGTCCCCGGAAAACATGAGCGGTGACCAGGAGGTTTATAAACATCACCACCATTTTTGCTGTAATAGGTCCAATCTTTCTCCAGCCATGGGCAATATCTTAAATATGCAAGCACTCAAGGTCACACAAAGGCTCAATTTCAATTTTTTCTGTTTATATTTTTGTCAGATCATCCAACTCCGCATTCTAATGGTCTATTTCCTTTATATATATATTGTGGTAGCATGCCTTGGGTCTTTACCATCATCATGCGTAAGGGCCAGACATATAAAATTCAACGATCAAGAAAAAGCATAATTATTCGATGAACCAACAGTATTACGAAGAATAAGCTGACTGTCCATCAGAAAAGCCAGGCGCAATGCTCACTATGATGGGTTTAATGAGAACTCACCAGACTCAGCATGTCTTGAAGGTAGCTTCTGAATGGAGTTTGCATACCCTAGGAGCAAATAATTTACATTAACAGATGGCAAAGATCAGAATATACTGACAATCCACACAACGAATCCATCCACAGTAATTTCTTTATCAATAACTGTCAAAACAGTCCATAAAAATGAAAAGATTGGCACTGACATAACAGACACTGCTATCCAAGAGATTGATGGTATAGTCTCCAATTCCCATTTGTTTAAAATAGGTCAACCACTTATTGTTTATGCATAAACTGGACAAACAGCTGAAACCCAAAACTCTGAAATTCAGTGACTAAGACAAATTCTGCTTTTACCATATAGTTATAAATTGTATAGAAACCCATGCTATGCAACAAGCCGTGTTTCACTTATAATTTGACATAGGTTGCCCATCGTCACAATATATATCGCCATATGAATCTAGGTACAGTAGCTGCTAGGAGCATAGATCTCTAAGTTTTCTTGTGTACAAATCAATAGGTTGACGGATGGTGTCTGCATTCATGACAAACTAGTCTTCTTGCACATGCTCAGCATTGGCTTGTCAGCTATAAACATAGAATCAGAACTTTTAGTCTTAGAAGCTAGGATAAATGGTTGAATAGTATATTTAAAAAAAGAATATTATGGCGATTGAAAGCAACAAAAAGAAGACAGTGGCAATAATAACTTGGGCAAGCTGTGACTAAATCCTATATAGTGCCTATAGATGCATGAGGTATGAGTTTGCAAAAGAGCTACCTATACTGCATTCTGCCAGGTCTGGTGGTATATTGTATTTTCAGAACACGCAGAGGAAAAGAACTGAATGTTGATTATCTTCTTTATATAAGAGGTGACCATGGCCTCAGAAAAAATTTGCCCTTTAAGTTTACAAGGTCATGTCACAACTCACAACTTAAATTTTGAATATTTTTTAGGATTCTGTGCATAAGGTTGTCCACATCACTTAATCACCAAAATCTACAAGGTAGTCATTCTTCAGCTTTTACAAGGAGGAACAAATCAAATCCAATGTCATGAGATTTAAGAAAAACCAAAACAGTCAAGGACAACCAATGTGTACTAATTTATTGAGAACTAGCTGACCATTATCATTTCTTGAATGAAGAGGCACCATCTTTATAGAAGTTTGATAAAAGTAAAAATCTTTGGGGGACTACTCTCATATAAATGAGTCTCATTAAATAGAAAACACATGTTCAACATATTATATGTAGATAATTTTACACCTACACTTTTATTATATCTACCATGCAAATAATACCATTTTTGTATTGTGTACGATCTACAGAAGCTAACCATCCTTCCAAGTATCAATCATAATCTTAACATATGAAGCTAAGGTGATCCCAAACAAGCGAGTAACACCAATACCTAAAATTCTATCGGGATTTCTTGTATGTTGCCGATGTTCGGTAAATTTGAGCAATGGAAGTAATTTCAAAATTCAGGTAACAAGAAACTTTTAAAAAGAGAGTGGAGAGTCAAATAATACGCAGATTGTATGAAATATGTTCAATGTCCCCTTTCTAATTCTGAGGACTCAAACTGGTAAAACGTATTAGCAGGTTGGCCCTTGGAATTAAAAGGACCATCATTCTAAAGTGAATGGTGGTTCAGAGAGTTATTAATAATGGTGTGTTGGTTTGAAATAATACCGAATGATCCAATGACTGCCATTGCACATTGTTGCTGCTCCATTTCAGCAAACAAATGAACTAGGTCACTTCAAAAGCCGAAAGCTTAAGCTAAACAGAAAACCTCGCTCCACCATAAAATTTGCCCAAGCACTCGGTGCTCATTGACAGAAGTCAATTACTCATTTACTAGTTACAAGAGTTGCCGACTAAAAATACATCCCTCAACTAGATTACCAATCCAAAGCTATTCAGGTCAACGCAAAGCCAGCACAACGTCACCCAACAGTGTCCATACCTGAAGATTTTCAGAAAGGTACTCGTGCTTCATGGACAGATCCATGGCACGCTTGATCCGCTGGTTTCGAGCGTCCACAATCTCCCTCGGCAGCCGATTAAGCGCCTCCTTCACGTCGAGGTCATAGTAACCATCATATAAATCATCATACCTTAGCCCTGCATTTCCCAATCGATCACCCAATCACAAGGTCATCTAAAGGCAAAAGTATTCACTCCGCTCACTCAACCCCAAGCAAATGAACGAGTTCGAATCGAAAGAATCGTCGAAGCTCGCGGAGACCCAAAAAAAAAACCAGCCGAGACAATCAATGCGGGGAACAATGGATTCCGCCATGCGGTCGACGAACCGAGCGCGCAGCACGCGAATTCAAAGGGGGTGGGGGAATTAGGGTTTTCATGGATCGGGAGAGAACCGTAATGGCGAAGGCGCTTGGAGACAGCCTTCATGTGCTGAGCCGCGAGCCAGCTCTTCTTCGGATCCAGAAACAACCGCATAAGCGACGACATTTGCAGCCTCTTTCTCGACGAGAGCTTCGCGTCTGCAAGACCGCAACCACCTCGTATCTCTAACGCAGTCTCCGAGTACGAGCGGTTAGCCAAAGTGACGGCCAGCTCCTTAAGCGGCGTCGTTAGCTTGTTGCGTTCGCTTTTTTAAGTTTTTGTTTTTTGGGCTCTCGTTTATTAAAGTTGGCCTCTTCATTTTGTCCTCGAATGTTTGCATAAGTTTGGCTCACTTCAAGCAAAATATTACCTGATATTAATAACTTTGAGAAATATGAAAAGGAGTTCAGCGATTTCAATCAAATTTAAATAAATTTTACCAACATATATAAACAATTTCCCACGTAGAGAAATGAACTTTGACATGCGATTTAAATATTAAAATTAAATTCTATCACTTAAGGCATCGCGCATGGATGGTCTTTGTCCAACATTCACGTGATTGAGACGGGATCATGCCAGAACACGACATCCACCTGATCATGGATTCTTGTAAAATATCGTACATATTTAGCAAGTGCGGTGATTAAACAATAAAGATAGCTCGGAAAGGGGATTTTATAAATTAAAATGATGTCACTTCTATTTCGATCTCGCCACTTCCATCGGCAAAACATTTTCGTGACCAGTCACGAGATGTTTCTTGAGGGGAAAAAAGAAGAAGAAAAGAGGTGGAAGTAGGTGGATATTTATTAATTAATGCATGAAAAAGCTGATAAAAACGCTTATGCATTCATTTTTTTCTTATTAGTTGGATGGAAAAAAAAAGGGTAATTAGAGAATGACAGTTTGGTCCCATCCGCTGTAACGACATTTTGAACCGATTTTCAAATTTATCCTTTGAAAAATAATTTTTTTTTATAAATTCGATTCACCGAATCTTTTTAATTTAATATGATTCGTTATAATATCGAATTCAAAAGCTTAAATTAATAGGTCGAGAAATATCACGTGTAGATAAAGAGTATATAAATAATACTATAGTCTTCAAAGATTGTGAGATATTTCAACACGTTGCCTATATGTAGATCACATCCCTCGCTCGGATTAATTAGTTACAAATGATACTGGCAATAAACAATGATGCGCGAGGTCAGCAGAAAGAAAGACGACGACGACGACAATAATGAGTAAAGCATTGCATAATGCCACGTCAGCAGAGCGAGGAGGGTAAAATGGTAAAACCCTGAAAAGTGCGTACCTCGTATCGCATGCATGGCGAGAGGGGCGGGGGGGACAGAGAGAGAGAGAGAAAACGCGACTCTCGTAGCTCCAGTTTCGCCCAAGATGGCGTAAACGCCAATCTCATCACCTACAACCTTCCCCAACAGAGAGAGAGAGAGAGAGAGAGAGGAGAGAGAGAGAGAGAGATGGTGGGGTTCACGGGCTGTTTCTTCCTTCGCTGTTTTTCTGGGTTTGTTTCACAACATCGACCTCGATCAAAATGCGGTGTTTGTAGTTAAAGAAGACAAAGGACCGCGGAGAGAGGGAGGGAGAGTTCTGTTTTTCCTTTTATCCTATGGGGAGGTGGGTGGCCGGAGTTGGGTTGGGTAGGGGGAGAATGAAGAAGCGAGGAGGGGCAATATTGAGGAACCCGATATCTATGTGCGGCGGCGGCGGCGGAGACGGGGACTGGGGCAAGAGCGTGCACGAGCAGGAGGCGGTGGAGCAGCTGTCGCGGGATGACGAGTACAGCATCAGCGGGGGCATCCTCCCTTCCCTCGGCGGCAAGACCAACCGCATGGTCAAGCTACGTCGTTTCATCATCAGCCCCTTCGATTACCGTTACAGGTCCTTCCTCATCGCGTCCCCCCAATGACGGGATAGTTTTCCTTCTTTTTCCCATAGATGGAGGAGTCGATTGCGATTCAGCTAGAATTTCACACGTAGGGTAGGAACCCGGGTGCGCTTTGGATAGACGGGTGATCCTTGCACCTGATTGATGGACGACCGACTGTTGCCGATCGTGTATCGCCGTAGAATGCGTGAAATTTTGATGTCGTCGAGGGGAATAAAGTCGACATTTTTCTTGTTCATGCTGTCTGAATCTTTCTCCCCTTTTGTCGGATGGTGCTTTTGTTTCCATTACTGTTTCAAATCTTTTCCCTTTTTTGGGCGGAAAAGCATCGAGAGGTTGATGTCCATTAATGTCTTCAATCATCATGCATTATACACATCCTAAGGCTTGGTCAGCTTTGATTTGTTGATGCATTAATAGGTGATCTTTGAGGGTCTCTTTAATTGTCATGCATCATTTGTTTTGAATGATTGCGGTTGTTTCTGAGTGCCATCATGGAGCTAAAAGTCAGTTGTGCTGTGCTTTTCCCCTTTTAAGGACGGAGACATGTTACAGAAGTTTGTAGCTTTCATCAATTTCCCCGTAAAACTGTCTCCTAGTGCATTGATTAATGGTCTCTGCTTTTGTCTACCTTTTCAAGTCCTTTGTCAAGTGATAATTAGAATGAGGCGTGCTTCACTGATGGCACAACCGTGAACCCTCGGCTTAATGCCCTGCGGCAGCTATTTTGCAATGACATACCTTAATTCAATCCCGTCATTCTCATAGAAGATAAGTAGCTTTTGCTCATGACATAGTCGAACTAGTGGAAAATTAGATCTCACTGATCAAAAGACAGAGAGACATGCATTTCCCTGTGGACATAAACCCGGACTCATCTTTGAACAAACCTTTGAAGTACTTGCGACACGATTCTTCATTTTATTGGTTCTTATTGTCTTGAAAGAGGACCTAACTTTGCCTTGACATGAAGTTCTAGCATAAGATGGTGGGTTGAGTCCTCACTATGTCATCCACGTATTATGTTCTGATCTGAAATGCTTCTTAATTGGGACACATTTTGCAGACTCTGGGAGACATTTCTGGTGGTTCTCGTCTTCTACACCGCATGGGTGTCACCATTTGAGTTTGGATTTCTTGAGAAACCACAGGGAATTCTAGCGATAACGGACAACGTCGTGAATGGATTTTTTGCAATTGACATCGTATTGACCTTCTTTGTAGCATATTTGGACAAGGCTTCATATCTTCTAGTCGATGATAGGAAGAGGATTGCTTTGAGATACGTGACTACGTGGTTGGCCTTTGATGTTATCTCTACTGTCCCCTTTGAAGTTGTTAAAAGTATTTTGCCATCTCCTTTCGAGCAGTATGGCATATTTAACATGCTTCGACTTTGGCGTCTTCGAAGAGTTAGTTCGATGTTTGCCAGGTAACAAGAGTCGACATATAAGTTTAACCTCCTAGCCAACTTCTTATTTTCGTTTACCAAATATGGTAGAGATCTACTTTTCCATAATCACCGAAATTGTTTGCACTGAAGTCTTCATTTATCTTGCTTGAATTGATCACCTGTAAGAAATAGCAGCATTGACTTCTATTTCTCTGTAGATGAGCGTGTCCTTGTTATATGTCATCAGTTGAATACATAAGTTCAGAAACTTGGTACTTGGTTTTATCTTCTTATGAATGTAAGGATCATTACGTTGTCTTGTTGTTCTTTCAAGCAACAAAGTGCTAATATATAAAATGAAGGCGGCATTTCACATTTTTCTTTTCATGGTGACCTAGTTTCCAGCTCTTTGCTTCCTCTTCCAGTATGCTGCTTACTGATTGTCTTCTTCTTGATGCTTTCAGATTGGAGAAAGATAGAAACTTTAACTACTTTTGGGTACGGTGTGCGAAGCTGATCTTTGTGAGTGTCTTCACTTTGTAATGCAGTTTTTTGTCCTTATTGTTACCCTTAAATTGAGTGTTCCCTGCAAGGAATGTTGACTATACCATTGGCTTGCCCTTTAGGTTACTGTATTTGCAGTGCACATGGCCGCATGCTTCTACTATCTTCTTGCTGCACGCTACAAGGACCCCAAAAACACCTGGATTGGGCTTTCATTGGGGGATTTCCACAGTAGGAGTCTGGGTGTTCGTTATGTTATATCTATATATTGGTCGATAACCACGCTTACTACCACTGGCTACGGTGATTTGCATCCTGTGAATACGAGAGAGATGATATTTGACATCTTCTACATGTTCTTCAACCTAGGACTAACTGCTTATTTGATCGGAAATATGACCAACTTGGTCGTCCACGGCACCAGCCGAACCAGAATATTTGTTAGTGCACTCTGGCCCATCCCATGCATCTGGACTAGTCTTCGCATGCCTTGACACTCCCTAAATTCTGATGTCCATTTCTTTGAAATTGCAGAGAGACACAATCCAATCAGCGTCGAATTTTGCACACAGGAACCAGTTGCCCGTTCGCCTGCAAGACCAAATGCTGGCTCATATATCTTTGCGATATAGAACTGATTCAGAAGGTCTTCAGCAGCAGGAATTTCTTGAATCCCTTCCTAAAGCCATCCGATCAAGTATCTCGCACTTTTTGTTCTATTCGCTCGTTGACCAGGTGTACTTGTTCCGTGGCGTTTCAAATGACCTGCTTTTTCAGCTGGTAATGAGTTTTTAAGATCATCTTATCATCTCTACAGGTGCTGTGGATGAACTATCAGATGTCTTTAGACAGTTATCTTCTGTTCATCAGGATCCTTCTATATGCATGATGATTGTCTTTTTGGCATGATTTGATTTATTAAATTTAATCCCATCTAGAATAGGTGTCAGAGATGAAAGCCGAGTATTTTCCTCCGAAAGAAGACGTGATTCTGCAGAATGAAGCGCCCACAGACTTGTACATACTGGTCACGGGTTCTGTGGTAAGAGGTTATTACTCATTCCCCAGTTCCAGTTGAATTATTTAAGCAGTACTGGAATACGTACAGTCATTTGGTCTTTGGTGAAGAGAGAGTTAAGCAGAAGTGCATAAGACAAGCTGGTTCTTTAATTTAAAAGTAGCTTTGCAACTTGTTGTTCCTTCTGTTTGAAATAATAAAGAAATCGAACTACTTAAAGTCCTGTGAAAGGTTGACTCAAAAGAAAAAGTTCTGTGAAAGGAATTTACGGTAGAAAACATTGCTTGCTTTACATGGACCGTTTGTTTCCTTTTCCTTTTTCTCTGCACATGAAATTTTGGATACTTTCTTAACCCAAACACTTGATGAGGCATTTTCTTGAGATGTTCTTTAAGCTGCTACTCTGACATTTTAGTCTATGGACAGGAACTTATTGTGCAAAGAAATGGAATAGAACAGGCAAGTTGGTTTATAAGACTGTCTTAACCAATTTCGTTTCCAATATGTATATGTCTGAGTCAACTCTGATGAGACCTTGGTTGTTTACCTGTGAAACAATTGACTGCAGGTAGTTGGCGAGGCAAAGAACGGAGATGTCTGCGGTGAAGTAGGCGTTCTCTGTTACCGACCACAACCATTTACAGTCAGGACTAAACGATTGAGCCAGCTTCTGCGTTTAAATCGTACATCCTTTCTGAATATTGTTCAGGCCAATGTTGGAGATGGAACAATTATCATGAACAATCTACTTCAGGTAGGCTTAGATTGCAACTTCACTGATCCAAGTATGATGTTGGACTTATTGTCTCGAAGTTTTTCTCTTTACCTGAAACCGACAGAAGCAAATATGGCCAACTATGGATGAAAGACAACCAGCAACATAGATGTTCTGCTCAAAGTTGCTTTCTGATCCCCGATTTATTCAAACAGAACCCACTCCGCCCAATTTTATGCGCAGAAGATGAGAAAGTCGTAGCATTATCTGTTTTATGCTTCTTGCAGCATTTGAAAGAACGGAGGAACCCGATGATGGAGGAAATACTGGATGAGACGGAGCACATGCTCACTCGGGGGAACATGGAGTTGCCTCTTAGCTTATGTTTTGCTGCAATGAGAGGCGACGATCTACTATTGCACCAGCTTTTGAGACGCGGTTTAGATCCAAACGAAGTAGATAAAAACGGAAGGACGGCAATGGTAAGTCACTTTGTACTTGGAGATTTCATTTCCATGGTCTCCTAATTCGAAATTTGTTACTCCGCATGCAACAGCACATTGCAGCATCTATGGGAAGTCAACATTGCGTGACCCTTCTTCTAGAATTTGGAGGAGATCCTAACATCAAAGGTACTCTACTTTATTGGCATTTCGAAACAATTTGTGCTTCAATATTGCAATTTGTTTACTACTTGGAGCATTTCGAGACCAATTTTGCTTGGACCTCAGCACCGTGTCCAATTTCTGTCTTACACCTAGTTGTAGCAGTACAATTTTCACCAATCTTATTGATGTTTAGAAGAGATGTGGCTGGAGTTGTGATAGTATTTGCTATGCAGATTCTGAAGGAAGTGTTCCTCTTTGGGATGCCATAGCAGGGAAGCATGAATCCGTGATTAAGCTACTTTCAGACAACGGTGCAACGATTTCATCGGGCGAAGTGGGCCATTTTGCTTGCACTGCCATTGCGCAAAACAATCTAGAACTTCTCAAAGACATAGTCAAGTATGGCGGGGATGTAACACTGCCCACAAGCAATGGAACTACACCCCTTCACACGGCTGTATCTGAGGGAAACATCGAGATAGTTAAGTTCCTGTTAGACCAAGGAGCCAATGTTGACAAGTCCGATGTATACGGATGGACCGCAAGGGCTTTGGCAGATCACCAGGGCCACGAAGATATAAAGCTTTTGTTCCAAACAAAAAGAGTTATCACAATCTCAAGTGGGCCAGGGTTTGGACATCCAGATAGTATCCCTAATAAACGGGAGGTGCCATATCTTGCCAAGTACCCAAGCGAGCCCTTGATACCTTCGGCCCTCGGAAAGCACTCGAGTGAGCCTGTGATCCCTCCTTTTTTACAGGAGTCTATGCCAACCATTGCAGAGGTTAATTGGTCAGGTAACCGACGTCGCCGTAAAGCCAACAATTTTCAGAATTCTCTTATTGGGATCATGTCAGCTGCAAATACAGGTATAGAACAATTGCTCCTTTTATTTCATATATGTCCAACCTTTTTGAGTATTTAAAGGTACTTATGTACAATATCCTCAATCATTAGAAGTTCGGTATCTCTAGGATGATTAATTTAATATAACAGCCTGCACGTGAAACTGGTTGGATGAAGCAAATATATGGTGTATCTTATTAGTTCATCAGCATTGGTACTTCCCTTTGACAGTTTAGTTGGATATTAGAGGCTCAAGCACTGAACTTGTCGTTGGATTTCATGAGCTTAAGAAAGATAAAGCTATATTTCGACTTCTGCATAAGCTCTGAGTTGTTCTTAGAATTGACATATCATGCGTTGAGATTCTCTGGTTGCTCAGGCATGAATCTGACATTTGTACATTTCTCATTATGCAACTAGCAATAGAAAATGTCGGCTAAATTCCCCGAATTTCGCAGACAGCCTTTATCACAAAGTTTGGATTCTATGCAGGCGACAAGGACGTTATTGCATCTCCTGGCAAGTTTGCTAATTGGAAATTAGGCAAACCCCCAGCTCGTGTAACACTCAGCTGCCGAGAGAAGAGTGAACTCGCGAGTAAGCTCGTGCTGCTGCCAGAGTCTATTCAGGAACTTCTCCACATTGGCGGTAGAAAATTTGGTTTGAATTTTACGAAAGTTCTGAGCAAAGACGGAGCAGAAATTGAAGATATAGAGCTCGTTAGAGATGGCGATTTTCTTATTCTGGTTGCTGAAGACGGAGATGATAACTCACAACTACCAAGGGAAAAAGAGTCAATGGATACAGATTTCCTCTCTAGATCACTATAAGCCATTCGCTAATTAAGATCTTGAGCTCCAGGGCACAGTAATTGATGATGTGATTCGGGTATATAAAGATTTTCAGGTTTTCGTTTGGTTTTCAGTATTAGGGAACGGAAAGAAATGAAGAATTTCAGTGAAGATATATGGCTTACGTGCTTCACATTTTCCGGATCAAATGCCATGGACTGGAGCAAAAGGGTTGGAATCAGCAAACCCTGGTGAAGTTTGAATTTTTGGTTGAAAGATTGTACTATGTATAAACTCAGTGAACCTTCTTTCTTCCCACAGTCATTTGTAACATAATACAGACAAATAATTTATCAATACAGGAAACATGTCCTTCCTCTTCCCATTTCGCCTGTTCAGCATCTTATCCATCTTTTTCCTTACGATGAGGTTGAAGTATCCAAGAGCAGACACTTCAAATAGAACCGCAGACGAATTGTTCCGACATGGTACCACGGAATATTATTACCGTCACAAATGCAGCTTAGATGTTTTACATAGGTTATTCAGTCGTAGTCTGTAAAGCTGTCCTAAAAGCCTTTCTGCTTTATGCCCAGCAAAAACCGGCATTCGCATAAAAGAGCTCAGACATTCGATAGAGTCCAGATAACGCTTGCACTTCACATGTCTCACCAATACTTTCGGTTTTTAACCCTTATATCCTTACCTATCTCTGGTGTCCCTTCAAATGTATAATGTAAGAATATTGAGTAGGGAAAAAAAAATTCCGTCAGGTTGGTTATCCTGTGGAAGACTGCTTCAAGCAATCACTACTCCGGTTTTTGGCTTTTTCTTCAGCTCTTCCTTTGGCTTGTATATACTCTTGTCAACAGTCTATACAGAGGAACTCGAACTATGCTATTCGAGGAAATTTATCGAAGTATCATGGTCGAGAAGCATCTTCTGAGCGAACCTACAGAACCGAAAGCCAGTGTGAGTGCAATACAACTGAAAATGCTGATGCTACATTCATAAGAGTAAAAGTTTCAGTTCCTCACACGAAAGAGCATCTCTTCTTTGAAGCTCACAGTTCTGAGCTTCAACTCGCCTCTACTTGTTGTCATCTCGTCCAATATCTCGGCATCACAGAAATCTTCTTCGCTCTCCTCATCACCAGAATCAGATGGTCTTATGTCCTGCTCATGCATTAAAAGAATGTTTGATTCATTACAAAAGTGAAAATGTTTGGAATTCCAATGAAGAAGGAAATTTTTTTGGAAGACTGATTCCAAACAGCGTTGTAGTTGTGTGTTAATTGTTCACGACATATGGGTGAATATACCTTGAATGAGAGGCTTCGACTGCGGTATGGGGTGGCAACGATTTCCTCGTATTCAGCGGCATCCAACTCCTGAAGATGATCGTGCTCAAACAGCTTGGGAAGAATGTGCTGCCTTATGCTTATTAGAAGGAAGAACGGCAATGGGAACAATATGCCGGCAATAGGCACCCACGTCACCCCAAAACAGATGAGAAGATACACAAATTGGAAGAGCGTAAACATTGCAATGGATTTGAACGGTACTGATTCGACAAATGAAGCATGAACTCCTTCCAGTACTCTGCTCACAGAAAGGAAAGGGAAGATCAGGACAGCATGATAATGACCGGAAAAATTGTAAATAGTGAAAGCCTGATATCTGGAATACTGTACGGAGATAGATCAAATTTTTCACTGCATATTACATATTTTCCACTCTCAAACATCACAACTTGCCTTTACTCAAAAGCATAGTTAACTTGAAAGCAACCTTAGGATCACCACATCAAATCAATTTATAAAGTATGAGCAACTTGTGAGGTGCGCTGCTTACCTGTAACGTCGACCTGGGGTGATGAAGAGAAGCAAAATCCTTTCCCAGAACTGATTCCCCGGTAGACTATCAATGGCCATGTAGGCAAAGTAACCCCAAAGAACTGATGTAGGTATTAGTTTAATGACAGGTATCGCACTTACTGATATTCCCACAAGGCATGATTGCAGCAGGTTGCTCGTCCTTTGCTCATTGACTCTAACGGGCAAGTGGGCATCGATGTACTTCTCGGGGTCAAATTTAGTGTTTCCGTCTCCTCCGTCATCCGCTTTCAAAACCGCCTCCTTCAAGTCCTGCAACTCCTTAACTGAGGAAGTGAACTGCAGAAAGATATCCACCACGCTCAATGCCAAGTAAAAGCTATGCATATCTGTGCAAATGGAGAAAACCACGTGCGCTAAAGGAACTTACGGTTGGAGTCTTGTCCATTTCAATGAACACTTCTTGCATCTTTCCATAAATCTCGGAATTGGTTGCTCGTTGCTTCATGCATTCCTTTGCGCTCTGAACCATCCTCTTTCGAATCATCTACATAAAAGCTCCTATTAACCACAGTTGAAGAAAAAAAAAAGATGCTTACGCTACCACTAAACATAGAACTTTCTTAACGGTCCTTCCGAACCTGCTTATTGAGAACGGCTAGACTCTTGGTGTGCATAGGAGACTGCGGGAGTACTCCATTGGAAGGGGGAAGTCCAAGTAATCCGCATAGCAACGTCTGAAATCCAATAAGATGGCGCTTAGCCAAACCTTCGCCCAAACTCATATTTTAAAGGAAATGAGCATGATCAATTTACACAGGTACCAATAGTCCGAGCAAAAAGATGTCATAGTGGTAAGCCGACGGTTTCTTGAGATTGAATTCCTTCTGTTGAGCCATTTGTGAAGCCACGCTGTGGTCGAAGAAGTAGAGCCCTGCTATCATCACTGCTGGTATAAAAGCAGAGAATATGTATGTTGGAGGAACTTTCCACATATCCTGCAAATTGAGGGACAAAGGTATTGAATTTGCATAAGTTGTAATTTTGAGAATGGAAAAGAACGCAGTCAACGCTCTTCAAGACCTATGGGAAAACATATAGCACCCTATCTAGATATATTGATAGTTAAGGTGCACCAGTATCATGATTCCAGAACTGATACCTTAATGACTGTCCAATGGTGCAGAGAAGCAGATTCCCAGGGGAGTGGACAAAATAGTCTTCTTGGAACTCCATCAGGAACTCTTTTCGGAACTGCGAACGACAAAGCCGTCCAAGTAAGGACCATAAGCGGAACGCCGTAATCAGCTATGAGTCCGCGGAACCAGCCTGATGAACAACAGCAGGAAACAATCAGGAAAAAATGGGTAAAAAAGCAGAAAAAATTACTTAGAGAACAACACATGTAAAATTAACCAATGACAAAGGTTGAGATCGTGTACCGGTGCTATACCGCCAAGACCTTGCCTTTCTGCTCTTGAGAGTGGTATAGAGCAGGCCGATAGCAAAGATAATGGCAAGCAATCCATTTGTATAGAGCCATTGGAATTGATACTTATCCAGAGCTGGGTTGTCAGCTTTAGGGATATTGAATTCGCTGATTAACCCCTGTTGAAAAGGTACTTGTGAGGATTAAATAACCACCAATTCATTTAGTTCTGTTCCAGTTTAGGATTTCTCGAGCCGCATGTAAGCTATATGGTACCTTGATGGCCTCTTGAATGAAGAGAACTGTAATCAACATGCCAAAGAGTTCCCCTGCAATCCTAGTGAATCTTGTAATGATCGTGCAGGCATTGAATATGGCGAGAAGAAACAGCAGCAATGCCGTCCAGACACAGACCCTGCAATTAACGCTGTACCGTAAATTGACCATACACGTTCTGATTCATGACACCAACGTAACCTCTACGTGAACCATAAGAAATAGGAGAACTTCCAATTCCTTACCACCCTGCCCAAGCCAAATACAACTCGCTCCCCAGGTCCGACCTCCCCTTGGCAAAGTTGTACAGATAAGTGTACATTATAACAGTCGGTTCGGCGACCCCTAAGATCAGAAGAGGCTGGCCGCCGAAAATCGAGTGGATGATCCCGCATATAGCAGTCGAAGCTAATGTCTCAACTGTGCTTAAACTGCCATCTGACATTCGGGCGCAACATGATCAGTGTAAAAACCAGACATGATCAAGGAAACAAATGTGAAAAAGCATAACCGATAACGAAATTTCAATCTCTCTCCCTAGTGAGCTGTAATTTCAACAACGAGAGTGAGAATCGCCGACGACTCACCGGTGTCTCGACTTAGCTGCTCCCCGAAGGCTATAACAGGAAGAGCAGAAGCAAAGAAGATATATGCTGTTGGGGCTAGAATTCTGAACACCAAAGGGTTCAAAACCACCATCAGCAGAAAGATCAAGAAATTTTTTTATCTTTTTCCAAGGACGAGATCTAGTCTCTCAGACTGCATTGTCGGAAGCATAAATCAAAACCAAGAAAAAAATGTACCTCGCGCCTGAACAAAACCCACAAGCCCAGTCCTGCTTGTAACATGCGGCTCTTCCTCTGACATCTTTGATGATCCCTCTGAAGGGGGTCCTGAGACTCTCCATTGCTGCTGCTGCTGCTGCAACGAAAAGCCATCAAATGGGATGATCAGAAACACAACGAGCAGAACATGGCGCACGCCATTCTTGAGATTCAGTAGCCACAATATCGAAGAAGAAGAGAGAATGCTCACAACAAGTTTCTCTCTCCAGCTCTCTATCTGTGCGTCTCTCTCTCTCTCTCAGAGGTAGCAGAGATTAAGAATACTTGGAGGAGGCCGAGACTTAAGACTGAGACTGTTGCCGTTTTTGACTTCAGTAGCGTCCGGAGGTTTTCCACAGGGAAGAAGAGAACGTGTCGTTTCTTGTGTTTTGCATGAATACACAATTGGAGTCCTCTCTCTCTCTCTCTCTCCCCGAGCCCGTGGGATGTTTGCGCGTTTTTCCATAGCTGGACGGACAGCAATCAAAGAGAGAAATGAAATGGACTTTGGGCTCAAGCGATGTGATGTGATGCTTCACGGAAGGTGGGTACGCCGTACGCGACACTCCAAAAGGAAAACCGCTGTAAATACCAAAATGACATCTGCGGCTTACACCGGTCTTCATCAGCAGTGATCGATTTCCCATCCGATTGTCGAACGGTTCACTAAAACTCCCGATAGATTATTAATAAGAATGAGCAAAACAGATTTTAATTTCAATGTAATAATTAAAATTAGGTTTATAATTAAGAAATACAAAAATAAAATTGAAAGAATCGGTCCGGATAAGTCCGGTTCCCCTTGGATATTGGGAATTGGATCGAAAATCACCATTTTAAATTTTATGAAATAGGGAACTGGTCGATCCGTCTTGTTCGCCCCTAATCATCGTATAAGAAATTCGCTCAAAAGAATCAAATGTCTCAAAAATTCTAACTTTTACGTAGCAATTGTAATCATAAATGTCGGCCTCACTTGATATTGTGTGATCTCGTTTGAGGGTGATCGATTCCAGATTGGGTCGGTTCCCACATTGAAACCAGTTCTCGGTTGTGGAACCGAGAACTCGCCCACTTGGTCTTAGAACTGGACCGAACCAAATCGAATCGGATGATTGTTCCCGTTTGGTACTCGGTTGGATCCAAAAACATTTGATGTTAAAATATCTGTGGAAAGACATTAAATGTGTGATAAAATGTAATTGAGTATCATTAATTTGTTAATAAAAAAAGTATCAATTATGTCTGACTGTTCAAGATAGCTTGGTTTCACATTTGAAACTGAGAATTGGACTGACAATCACCAGCTCCAAATTTTAGGAACCGGGAACCACCCAGTTTGGTCCTGCTTGGTCTAGCTCAAATGCACACCCCTGAATTCTCACGCCATCAGTTTTAGCAAGACAATACCTTCTCCTATCTCCAAAGAAGGTGCCGTCATCTAATAATGTTTAGTAAGAACTAGCAAAGTAGGGTTTTGTTGATTCATTAAATGCTAGGGGTGAGCATAGTTTTAGGTAGAACATGAAATATGAAATCGGACCGATAGAGAATCTGTCTAGTTTCAAATTTAAAGGTTTGCGGGGTAAGTTACAGGTTTCAAAAATTGGGGAACCTGTTTCGACGGGCAGGTTTTAGGTTCCACGACTTGGAACTTAGAACATGTAATAAGTTTTTATGTTTTTCTTGATATATATCTTGCACGATCCGATGATAAGTGTGTAATGTAAAATCACTAGTTTGAGGTTTCATTTACGGCGATATTTATGATCGATTTGTATTTTGTTAATGTTTCATATTATTCATGTGTCTTAGATATGAATTTTGGTCAATGGATTGTAACAATAAAGTAGTGGTCATTAAAGGTGACGATTCACTGAAACCATTCAATTAAGAATACGAGATAAAGCTTAAATCCCGAAATCTGTGCCGGGGTAAAATACGGGTTTTAAGATATGCAGCAATATAGGTTCTAGGTAACAAAAAATAGGGAACTTGTTCGAGGGGTAGGTTTCAGGTGGAACTCCGTATGAAACTTAGAACCGCTCACCCCTATTAGATATTTTGGCCATGATATTAGAGAGCTAGATGGAAGTACAGGGACCTGACTTCATTACCAGGAACAGCTAGTTTAATATTTCTAAGAGAAATCAAAGTGAAAGAGATGGGTCAGCATCTCTCTTGGCTGGTGCAAGCCTGTAACCGCAGCTGTTTTGACTTCATTTCAGTGGCTGGTTGATCCCACAAATTGCCATGACAAGATGGCAACAGAAAGGTAATAATAATGCAGACGATTCACATGCCCCTTTGCTGTTACTGGGCATGATGTACGGAAATGAAGCTGGGAGCCACGTCCATTCAAGACACAGAATTATTTCCCTTGAAGTTTGGCCAGGACAAAGTGCTTTTCGAGGGACTAAGTTGGGAAGATTTCTATAAATTAGGGACTTAAGATCACAAATCACTAAGTACAAGGACGACATCGCAAAAACAAAACAAGGTCGATTAGATATGTATTGTCTTCCTAAAGTAGAGAAGACAGATGGTGCGGGACAGATATATATTTCGCGCATCAGCCAATTTGAATAAAATATTTCGTATTTACGATGGTCTAGTTAAGATTCAAGAATATCAGGATGTTCTAGAATCGGTTCCTAGGAAAAGGGAAAAATATTTAGGAGTTTAGGCCGAAGTGCTGGGTATATGAAACTCATTATGTTTATTTCCCAAAGCTTATTTGAAAAAATAAAATAAAAACAAACAAAACTAGAAGAAGGGTATTCTTTGAACGAGCAGTGACAATCATTCCAGTTTGAATCAAGGGTTGGAGTAAGGGAGAATTACCAAACGAAAGTCCTAAACCTATTGTAATTATTTTAATTCGGTCTTAAACTTATTTTTTTTGCTAATTCATTCAATATGGTAAATTTTAGCCAGCCAGGGATGTGACACTGCTGGTGTTATAGTGGACTTTTTAAATAATATTTTTAAATTATTTTGTAATTTTTTCTATAATCATGGCCTTCGCCTGGCCAGATCTAGTGAGTGTGTTGCAGCCCTAAGTCCCCACCCCCCAAAAAAAAAAAACTAAAGAAAAGGAAAAAGAAACAAATAATTAAAGCTATGAAAAAAATTCAAAACAATGTGAAAATATGAAAATAATTTCACATTAGTGCTGATAGTATGCAACGCCGACTAGCCAAAATTGGCCGAAAGAACTAAATTGACACAAACACAAAAGGTTTAGATCCTGGATTGATTAAAAAAAAAGGTTTACAAATGAATTGGTAAAATTGTAATAAATTTAGGATTTTTTTGTTATTTTTTTATTGAAGTGAAAGTGTGCATTTAGCATTAACTATTGTAATTTAGTTTTTTTTTTCTCTTTTTACCCTTTCCACTTCATCCTTGGCTTCGCCCATCCTGTATGCTACTTTCGTGCATGTAATGTGATGCGAAAAATCGTCCAAACAGTCATAAATTTGTTGTTCAATGTTAGTTCAATTCCTAAACCTTTTAATTTTATCAAGTTAATCATAAATTTTTTAATGATTTGCCAATATGGTCCTTCCGGCCAATTTGGACTAGAAATTATTGACATGATGATTTGGTTAGCGTTGGCCGTCTTATATGGCATGGCATGACTGGCATTGACGTAAATAATTTTTTTTTAAATTAATTTTTTTCTTTTCCTTGCTAATGGCTTGTCTTAGGTAATGACCCGATGACTAGCCGCTTGTAATGCCCGACGAGGGCTAGCCTCACCTAGGCGAGAAGCCCTCGCCCAATGGCCGATGAGACACAAGTGTTGACCGTCCACATAAGCAATTTTCGGCTAAAATTGATCGGAAGGATTACATTGGCAAATTATTAAATGATTTAGGACTAAATCAATGCAATTAAAAGTGCATGACTGAATTGACATCCGTACAATATATTTACCATTTTTTTTTGTAATTCCCCTAATGTGATGTTAATGCGCAATAAAATCTCGTATCTCTCAAAAGCATGCTAGAAAAAAATATGAGGATATTTAAGAAGATTGCATTGCTGATTTATAGGAAAGGACATGAATTAATCATTTTATTGCCTTCTAATTGAAAGAAAAAGGAAAAAAAAAAATCTTTTTCCCGCCGTTTCATTTCCGTGCCAGGCTGCCAGCTAAGGTGATGACATAGAGTGTGTCTCGGATGTATGCGAAAGCGTACAAGGTTGGTGCGTTGTCTTCGACTAGTTACACAAATGAATTGCACATGTTACCTTATTTTGGATTTTTCTGTAGCTGTTCACTGCATTTTTGGCCGTCCAATAGACCAAAATGCTTGGAACCGAAAGCTACCTTGGTCAACAAAAGAATGCCACTGTCTTTTTCAGGAACCTTCATTTTGCAAAAAAATAAATTATTTGAAAATATTTTTTCAACAATGACAGCCTATGCTGCTTACAAAGATGAATTAAACGAAACTAACTAATTATTTCAAATGATATAATTGATTTTTTTTAGAAAAATATTTTTTCAGAATCATTCATTTTTGCGAAAACAGATGTTCCTGTAGTCATTATACAATCAGAAATTTTACATTTTTATTTCTCGTGATCTTCGTAATTTCCGAAAAGGTTCATATTTCCCCGCTCGTAAGTTTCTAATTACCCGAACGGGCCGAACCTTATGTTGATAACTCGGTTTTTGGTCCTCTCGTCTCGATGGTTCCTAAAACGTTGTCCAAGGCTCGTGTAAACCGTGTGCGCATCCGTCCGTCCGTCGGGTTATCAGGCGAACGAGGATGTATAGGCACCTTGACATGGTTTACATAGGTTGTCTAGTAACTTTCAAGCCTCTAAATTTTTGGTAATTTTCGTTTTTTCGAGCCTAATGCTGATCCAACCATCACAACAATAAGATTATAGGGAGATCAAGCGACGGTGTCAATTCAGTTCCCATCTCTAATAAAATTATCTATTACATGGTCAATTGTTTTTGGTTGGTAACTCGGCAAAAAAACACACACATATTTGCCCGCAAGTGATCTTTGAAAGAGCTTGTGGGGATTTACATATTTGTCTTGAAGTTATGTACTCCTTTTTTCATATGAAATAAAGATTTTCATTTTGATTAAAAAAAAAAAATCTTTGAAGAGCTTGACTTTTATATATTGATCCTAATATACAACATATGCTTCTTCTATTGGTAGCTTTGAACGGGAGAAGCAACTTTGACATTGTTGGGAAATTGCTCCCGATCGACCAATAAGTATTAAGCCATTATTAGACAAGCCCATCTGGTTCATCGGCCCAGACTGTTACCCTAGCTTATCAAATTAAGCCCAATTCGGTTTCTCCCAGAATGAGGGGATTGAAGGCCATAGATAAAAGCCCACCCAAGCCCGTGAACCCAAAGCCCAACCGAATCGGAGCCGACGATTGGGAGCCCGGTTTGTTTTTGCTCTGTCTTTCTTAGGGGTAAGCAAGTCGGCCCGGACCAAATCGGGAACTGCCCGGACCGGACCTGATTGATGGTCAAGTTCCGGTTCCAGAGGGTAGTAGTCCGGTTCCCAATCCTGAAAATTAGAACCCGTGGCCAGGCGGTCCAGTTTTAGATTCCGAGGTACAGGATGGGATCGGTCAATTTTATTTTATCCTAAGGATTCAGAGATGCTATATTAAAAAAAGGCAGGAACTAATCTAGTTTGGACACCAAATTGTGGTCAAGTGCCGATAATTTTATCCCCTCATACTCGGAGGTATTTTGTGGATAAACTCGGTGGGTAATGGCCTGGCAGAAAATATGTAACAGATTGGAGCTTTACAGAAGGAAATCATCCTTGGAGTTTTGTTCGTTACTCAAGTCATTACCTTCTGGAGCGTAGATGTATGGATGCTTGGATGCTATTTCTGCATGTGCAAAGATCGTGACATACCTTCTACATGGAAAATCTTTTGCCATCGGTGATCTTGTTGCTTCATTTGGTTTGCTTTTTTCTTGATTATTGGACGGTTTATCGGTCGGTTCGGTTCGGTCCAATTTTTAGTTTCGACAATTGGAAATCGGGATCACCGATCTGGTTCTTGGTTCTTGAGGAGAATCGGACCGGACCGAAAGCCGTTCACTTCTACTCTTTCTCTTTATATATGCTCATGATTCGACCAAAAAAAAAAAATTTGCTCATGACGAATCCGCGTCGGTGACACACGACTCCTTCTACAAGTCTAGTTGGGACGAAATCGATTTTGGGGGTCACAAGAAGAGCGCAGCAAATCTGAGGACTTGAGGAGAATGCATTCACATATACACATAGGACACTCCCAAAGCAAAGGAACATCGATTCGATCTAGAGCTCGGAAAGCCGCCGTTGGCGGTGGCCTTCTCAACGAATCTGGTGCAAGCAGGCCCTTGCTTGTCTCGATGATCCCGAAGACAATAATTCAAGGCTCTTGTAGACAATGAGCACGTTTGTTGGGGCATCGGGCGAATGCGCGTGCATATCGCATGGTCCATATGTCATGAACTAAATGTTTCATATGTCTAGGAGGCGGACAAGATGACCGAGCAAGTCATGAAACGTTTAAGGTTGTGTTTAGTGGTCTGAATTAGAGTCCGGATATGATTATAAACTATTCTATATGGTGTTTGATGATGTTCTTCGAATGGATAAGCCTGTATAGATAGAGATAAAATGCTGGATAAGAAATCTAGCATAGGGGTTTGATAAATCCGGATTGGATATGAAATTTAAAAATGAACTTAACAATTCTCATGCATCAGGAAAACACCACCTCAGGCCAGACTCACCGTCCTTGGTGTTTCTCATCGGCAGCACCCCACCACCACTCTGGCGGCCGTCCCGTGATTGTCCCTCCCTCCGGTGTTACTCGAGGATCCTTGTTGGTGCCCTTGCTCATGACTCACTTGGATGGCTACGGCTCACCATCTCATCCGTGGCTCCCTCTCTTTCTCAGTCAGTTTTCTAGCTTTTCCACCGTCACTAAATTATCTCTCGGTTCCTCTCTCGACTTCACCTCTAATTACTCATTCTCGGCCTCCATTGTTCGACGATCTCTCTTGGTCGACTCTAAACTAGGCGCTCACAAAGTGTTTGATGAAATGCCAGAAAGAGATCTTCTCGGCCTTCGGTTTAGAATTTTGCTTAATGGAAGATGTCGCCCCCCTCCGTTTCGCTCTGTAGCTTGCCCTCCTCGATCATGCTCCCTGCATCGCTGTAGATCCACCTTCAAATCCTACTTAGGTTGCACCAAATATATGATGTGATATTTCTACAATCCAAAGGATATGTGGAGTATTTCAAATTCCCCTTTTTCCTATCTTGTCCTAATCGAATCCGGACGACCAAACGCAATTTAAAAATTTAGTTTCCATGGTACTTTAGAATATTTCTAGGGGTATTATGGGTAATATACACCTTTATTCTAGATATAATTTATGGGTGGGTAGTAGATAAGGAGATTAGATTTCCACCGTTAGATCAAAGAGAGATCTATGATCATAATTAGAGAGATTAGAATATATATAGGGGGTCACTCTCACTCAATTGCATCATCTAAAAAATCCAATACAAGAAGAGCAATAGAGCATTATCTCCTAAAAAAGTAAGCGATAGATCAAAGGGTAAGACTTCTGTATCGGGATTCGTGACACATACTATCCGGTAATTTTCAAGCCTTTATAGTTTAGATAAGTTTTATTTCAACGGATGTCAGCCAACCTTTATATTTAAGTCTTGTCATGTTAGTCTTATCATATTCTTACTTTGATTATTTGCTATATAGTCTAGGCTGTCGACGTTCATGTTTCTTTGATACCTGAACGAAACTTTTGAGTATGCATTAGCTATGGCTTGAAATTCAAATTGAACCGCATTTGACCTGAACCGAAAACATGGTTCGGTTCGGATTTTCAATTTTTTTTTTTGGGGGACGTATGCCCTCTTTCTCTCCTCCCAGTGCATCCTTCTGTCCTTTTCTGGTCTTTGGGGCTTCCTCCTTCCTCACACATTTCCTTCTTTTGTCCTCCCTTTGAGTTCTCTCCGGCGAGTTCCCTTTTGAAACTATACCGGCAAGTTCCCTTCCGCGTAGCTCGACCGCAACAGATCTGGAGCAATGGTCGCGCCCAAATCTGGAGCCATGGCCGCCAACAGTTCTAGAGCATGGCTGCCTTCGAGCCAAATCTGGAGGTACCGGCCACGGATCAACAGGCACGACGAAGAACTGCCAGATCATAAATGGACAGTAAATTTCTTGGCCATCTAATCCTATATGGTAATGAAATCGCCACGTTCATCGCTTGCTTTTAAACTTGCCATCCGTGTAGTAATTTCTCTACAACAATTCTCTGACATAGCATTTTAGGGCCCATTTGTTTTGAGAAAACTTCTTGATAAATGAAAGTATTTTGTTTATAGAAATCGTTATCAAGAAATATGGTTAGTCTGTATTCGTTTTGTGGTTTAGGGAATGTGTTTTCTTTTTTGGCAGAACGGTTTGTCACTTTTCCCCAATTTGAACTTGTTGTTTTCGGTCCATAATTTATCATATGATGCAATTAACTAATTCAACCCATTTATTATGCTCCGTTTGTTTTGCAAAAAATGAATAATTTGAAAAACATTTCTCATAAAATAATCGCTTATATCGCTCACAAAAAGAAATAACGAAAAATATATCATTTGCCAAAAAATTTGGGCATAAATCGTGGTTGATATTATAATTTTTTTCATTGAATAATTATTTCAAACAATATAAGCTATCATTTTCAGATACCTCTCGTCCTATATAATATCAAGTCTTGCACCATTTGAATTCATTGTACTATAGCACGTAGGTTGCACCAACTTTACGTATCAAATTTTTTTCTTTCAAAAGCCTCATCTAAAAGTTGATTTATTGCTTCACACTCCACGGTCGCGAATTGCGTCCCATGCACAAATCACATTCCATCCCTTTTTTTTTTGGTTAGAGGTTTTTTTGGTCGGCAAAAACTCATTTCATTTTCGATAAAAAGGAGAGGGACGTTCCATTTCTAGAGGAGGAGTAATAAACAGCGCGTTGACTACTTGCCATGTGGCGAACCCAACGGCGGGAAAAAGGAGAAGAAAACGAACAAATTCGAAGCTTCGGAAAAGACTATTATTTAGAGAAATACTTTTCCGATAGTATTGTCGGGGATTGACACAATCTTAATCGTAGATCCACATACTATTACCGCATGTTTTACATAAAATATTTATTGATTGCGAGATTGCATTGATCGAAATAATTGACAATCTTGTCGGATCGGCGCTACCTGCTTGTTTATGTATAATAGTGGGTTGCGAATTCAGGTTGATCACTTGAAGCTCGGGCAGCTGGTGTACGAGTTCGGAACTCCCCAAGAAGCAGATTCCCCAGGCTTTTTCTTTTAGTGTAAGTTTGGTTGTCCAGTCTGAAGCAAACATCGTCATGTGGAGGGTCATCCAGATGTGTAACGTTGACTTTGATGTACACATTCACATGTCGGATAGTTATGATGTCTGAAAAGGATGACATAAGCGAACGACGGAGCTCTGCTCATCTTCATTTCATTCAGGCGTCATGTTCGGCCTCGCAGAGATTCTCCCAAAAACAATGAAGCTTTCCAGTTCAGCATTGGAACGACAGTTCTCTCTCCTTTTATACTCGGCCTTCTTCTGTCGACGGTGCCGCCTCGTCTCTCTCGTGCCGATGTTGGCACCGCCGCTCACTACAGTCCTCCATACACTCATACGCACAATATATCTCTCTCTCTTTCTCTCTCTCTCTCTCGCTCATTCATGATTTTGACATTGTTATGTTTCAGCGGCGGTGTGTTTCGGCAATGACTCGACGCAGTTCCCATCGAGCAACTCCTTCGCGGCAGCCGGTGAAGGGATATGGGACTGTTAAATATATTGTATATATTAGGACTAGGGTTTTCCTTTAGTATATGTATTTACGTTTATAGCCCTTATTTGTATATATACTTATATCGGCCTTGTACCCAATTGTAAATCAAGCATTCTATTATTCAATTGTCTAAATCTATCATGGTATCGTAGTTAGGATTTGCTCCTTGAAAGTACCGTACATCAATCCACAACTACAGAGGTCCCGCATTGACCACCCGACGTTGTCTTCATTGGTCCGATTTCGCGATTGTCCGACGTTATCTCGCCCAATCTTCTTCGTCTTTCGCCTTGTTCTCGTGATCGACTTCGGGTTCTATCTTCTTCACTCATATGTATATTTGCTTCGCTTTGATTTATTGATCTTAGAATCAATGGCTAATAGTGATCATATTGATCGCATTGATAGTAAGTTGGATGGCTCTAATTATGTTATTTGGAAACCCTCGGTGATGGCTGCTCTTGTTTATCACGATCTATATGAGCATGTTGATGATACTCGTTTTTGTCCTACATCTTTGTCGATATTGCTGATCCTAAACCTAGTATCGATCGGATTACGCGACGCGAATATGAAATTAGGGCTTGGTATGTTCTTGATCGAAAAGCATGAGCAATATTATTTGGTTCTATTAGCCTTGATCTTCGCCCTCAATTTACTCGGATTGTTGGCGCGAAATAGTTGTGGGATCAAATTGCTTTGAGATGTTTATGCAAACGAGGTTCTGTTCGTGTTTATTAGCTTATATAGGAACTTCGTCGTGCCACTCGGGGTACACGATCAATGCGTGAATTTTATAATTATATGACATCTCTTTGGTCCCAACTTGATGTATTGGCTTGTCCAAGCATGTCCTACGTGTGTTGGTTGCGTTGCTTGTGCTGCATTTAAACTTGAAGATCGAACAAGAATCGTCTTTATGAATTCTTAATGCAACTCTCACAAGATTTTGAAGGAGTTTGAAGCCAAATTCTCTATCGTTATCCCGCACCATCTCTTTCGATGCGGTCAAAGAACTTCAGCTGAGGAAACTAGACGAAGAATTCTCGGTGCTCTTCCATCTCTAGATCTCTCTGCAAACACTAGCTACCCCACGGCTTGATTTCCAATTTGGCTCCTCTCGGTGTGGTTTTCATCGCCTCCTCTCGGCGTGGTTTCTAGTCTCGCTATTTTCAGCGTAGTTTTCAACGTGGCTCTCAACGTGGTTTTGTGCGTGGTTCCCAATATGCCTCTTCTCAGCAAGGTTCACGTTTTTATTGTAATTTCGTAAGCAAAATGGATATACCGAGGATCGATGTTTTCGGATGATGCATGATCTTCATGATGCACTCTTGCGCTCGGTTGCACTTGTCGCTTCTCCATCCGCGGATCGTGCCATCTCATCCTCATCTTCGGATGATCGTCTTGCTAATATTGAGGCTCGGCTTTCTCGTTTAGCTCGGCTTCATCTTAGTCCTTCGGTGCATCATCCATTGTTGCTACCGTAGCTTGTTGTGTAATCCTCAAGTGATAATTCTTTCGGATTCTTGACTCTGGAGCTGCTCATTACATGATCGCCTTTGCTCATCATCTCACTCAATAGATCGCATTGAAAAATCCAGGAAGGTTTCTTTACGGCCGATGGATCCTCTCTTATTGCTACTCTACAAGGTTATCTTACTATTCTTAGTAGCTTTAATGTGCATAATGTGTTGCATATACCAAGTTTAGCCTTGAATCTTTTATCCGTTGGGTAACGTGCTGATATGGGTTGTATAATGACATTTCTTGTTGATTCTTGCGTTGTACAGGATCGTAAGAGTGGCCGGACGATTAGCGGGGGTAGTAGACATGGAGGATTGTATACGATGCAGCATCTCCGAGCTTCCCAAATCTCAACATGTTCTCGCCACCTTCGACCTTGATTGTTGGCACCAACGTTTGGGTCATATATCCGCCTCCCGTTTGTCTTTTTTGCGTCAACAAGGAGTACTTGGGCTTGTTTCATCTATGTTATGCGTCATTGTACTAATTGTCCTTTAGCTAAACAATATGCACCTACTTTTCCTGTTAGTTCTTTTGTTTCCACATCTTATTTTGATTTAGTACATTCAAATGTTTGCGGTCCCGCCCCCCAAATTTCTAAAAGTGGCTTCAAGTATTTTGTATCATTTATTGATGATTATTCTCGTTATACCTGGGTTTATTTCATGCGTTCTCGTGAAGAATTTCTCTCTATCTATAAAAACTTTACGGCCATGATCTCTACTCAATTCTCTAAAACTATTAAAGTCTTTCGTTCGATTACGGTGGGGAGTATCTTTCTACGGCTTTTCGTACTTTCTTAACTTCTTAGGGAACCTTACCTCGGTTGTCTTGTCCTGGTGTTCCCTGTTCAAAATGGTCTTGCTTGAGTGAAAATATCGTTACATACTATATATTACTCGTGCTCTCTTGTTATTCAATTGTTCCTCTCTTGAATTTTGGGTCGAAACACTTTCTACTGCTGTTTATCTCATAAATCGACTTCCTTCTCTTGTCCTCTCCAAGGTCACCCCTCACCAACTTCTTTTCTCGAAACCTCCCACTTATCACTAACTTCGTATCTTTGGTTATATGTATTATGTGCTTCTTCCACCCCATGAGCGTACCAAACTCTCTCGCAAATTCAGTTTGATATGTTTTCTTGGGCTACAACACGTAACATAAAGGCTACGGGTGCTATGATCCTTCTTCACGGCGTATGCATATCTTTTGTTGTGTTAAGTTCTTTGAGTAGCTATCGTTCTTTTCCCCCACCCCTACTTGCTCTGAGTTTTCTCCATCTATTTTTATGGATTTTCCTCTTGATTCATCTCTTGTTCCTCCTATTATATCATCTTCGTCGAGACCTAGTGGCATCACCTTCTCCCGTTATCCCTCCTCTTTCGTCTACTTCACCTCGCCACTTTGACGCCTCTTGACGATTCTCTCCCACCGTCCCCACGGCGGAATCCTCCGCAAGATCGCCGTCCTCCGGCTAGGTATGTGGCGGTTACGAGTTATTCGATGAGTTTGGTTCCTTTATGGCTGCTGTCCACACTTTGCGGGAACCATCACATTATCGTATGATTGTTCAATATGCCGAGTGGCGTGATGCTATGTCCCGAGGAGTTGTCGCTCTTGAGCGCACCGGTACGTGAGATCATGTGCCTCTTCCACCAGGGAAGTCTTTGATATCTTGTCGTTGGATCTATAAAATCAAGACTCACTCGATGGTAGCATTGAGCGCTATAAGCGCGTCTCGTCGCACGTGGTTTTGATCGGGAGTATGGGATTGATTATGAGGAGACCTTTGCTCCTGTTGCCAAAATGGCTTCGTTCGCACTTTTCTTGCAGTAGCCTCTATTCGTAATTGTCTTCTCTTTTAGCTTGATGTGAAGAATGCTATTCTTCATGGGGTCATTCGGGAGGAACTTTATATGCAGCCATCTCCTAGTCCGGCACATTCTGGCTGGTCGGGTTTGTCGTCTTTGTTGAGCTCTTTATGGTCTCAAACGGGCTCCTCGAGCTTGGTTCGAATGTTTTGCAAATGTTGTTCAATCAGCTGGTTTTGTTCGGAGTGAGAATGATCATGCTATGTTCACTCACACTTCTTCCGCTGGTTGTACTATTCGCTTACTCTATGTTGATGATATGATCATTACTGGGAATGATTTTGCTCATATTGCTTATACTAAGCAACATCTTCATCGTCGGTTTGCTATGAAGGATTTGGGTTTATTACGTTATTTTCTCGGTAGTGAGGTTGCTCGCGATCGACGTGGTATTCTTCTATCTCAACGAAGTACATCTATGATATTTTGGCTCGTGTTGAGTTATCCGATACTGCATTGCGGTTACTCCTGTTGAACTTCATTTACAGCTTCGTCCGGGATGATGGTGAGCCTCTGTCGATGTTACTCGCTACCGGGCTCTTGTTGGAAGTCTTGTCTATTTTACGACCACTCGTCCCGATATCATCTATGCTGTTCATCTTGTCGTCGGTTTGTAGCGGCTCCTCGTACGGTTCATTATGCTTTGATGTACTCCAGATTCTCGCGATATCTTCGTGGTACTCGACACGCTCAATTTTTCTTCCATTGACTTCCTCACTTGATCTTCGTGCTTACTCCGATGCTTGATTGGACTTTGGATGTCACTCGATCGCAAGTTCATTACGAGATTTTGTATCTTTTTTGGTGATTCTCCGATTTCTTGGTGTGCCAAGAAGCGGCCGATCGTGTCTCGCTCTTCTACCGAGTCCGAGTATCGTGTTATGCTCGACACTACGGTTGAGATCATTTTGCTTCGTCGTCTCCTTGTTGATCTTGGTGTTGCCTCCTTTGCTCCCATTCCTCTTCATTGTGACAACAAGAGTGCTATTCATAGTGCTACAAATTCGGTCTTTCATGAGCGTACCAAGCACATCGACATTGATTGTCATATCACACGTCATCGGCTCCAAGCATGTATCATTTCTCTCCCTTTTGTAGCCTCTTGACTTGCCGATTTATTCACCAAATCTCTTACATCGAACGATATGCTACTTCTTCTTTCCAAACTCTCGTTGGTTGACCCACCTTAAGTTTGAGGGAGGTGTTAGATATATTGTATGTATTAGGACTAGGGTTTTCCTTTAGTGTATGTATTTACGTTTATAGCCCTTATTTGTATGTATACTTATATGGGCCTTATGCCCAATTGTAAATCAAGCATTCCAAGTATTCAATTCTCTAAATCTATCGGGGACAACGGAGCGTCATGCGGGAGGCAGTATGTGGTGCGGTGCATCAGCGCCTCCGTCTCCGGAACCTGTTCCCGGCAAGACCATCCAAGTTCGAGTTGTGGACCGCACGCTGTCCTCATCCTCGCGTCCATAGAGCAATGGCGCGACCATTGTCCTCTTGACGACCGCGTTCAGCTCGATCGCAAAGCCGTCCGCTGCGGCCGTCAACGTCGAGCACCAACCGCAAGTTCGTTCCCTCACCTTAATCGGTTGTCTTTCGTTGGAAACTAAGCACCCACTTGATATTAGCGAAACACGACACGAATTCAGCAAGCGAAACCTGAATCCGACACGGTTCAACGTCGATAAGTTCTGAAATAAATGAATAAATGGTTCATCTCTGACGGAAGACACATTGTTTATCAAGTTCGAGATTCAATGCGTGAACGATGACATAATGAATAATGTTTTTTTTTTTATAAGTTCAGATAAGAATTGAAGAATGCTTTGATTTTTTTTCCGTGGAGATTATTTTTGGGTTTTGGGACGCTAAAGACAAAGTGGTAACGACAGCATTTTTTTTTTTTTGACACCATCCTTGGCGGGGTTTGATGGGGACAGACAACATGCACATTTGAGCTGGTCGACGAGTTCGCGGGTCAAATGATTGGGAAAATCCTCAGTGCATCTGCCAAATGCAGTAAACTGCACCTTGATAGATAAATTCAAGAAAAAGCAGAGCATACATAGTCAGTATGGAGTTGTAGCGGTTCTTCCCATTTTTGATTTGAGGATTAGAGTTACATTTGCTCCCATCAAAAGCGTAGAAGGCCGCTCGCGTAATTTAATTTTGCGAGAAAAATGACATAAATGATCCAGAGCTTTTGTCTTAATGCGCACTTGTGATCCATGAACTTTTAATTTATTTAATATAGTTTCTGAACTTTAACTCAATGTGCGATGTGGTGTCCGAATTTTTAATTTGTTCAATGTAATTCATAAATTTTTTGTAAAATGTTCAATTTAGTCCATTGACTATATAAAGATGTTCAATGTTGTCCATAATCTTAAATTAATAGAAGGATTACATTAAAAATTCTCATATAGCTCAATGACTACATTGAACATGCACCAAAAGTGTATAGATTAAATTGAACAAGTTAAAAATTCAGGGATCACATTGAACAAATTAAAAGATCAAGGACCATATTACGTATTTGGTCAAAGTTCGTGAGCTATTTGTGTCATTATCCCCCCTCCCTTTTTTACACTAATGGTGTATACTTTAATTTCTCTTTATTTAATTAGTGGAAGCCATATGGAATTTACTCTATCTTATAACATACTCACTAAATACTTTGTCTTACTCAAATAAAAAATAAGCCTTCTCCTTTGACATTTTTGTTTTCTCCTTTTTGCTGTATCATGTATGCCGGATAGGAACTTATGGATAGTCAAAATATCTTGCCTAATATTTTCTAAAAATTAACTATCGATTGAAATAATTAGTCAATGAAATGTATTTTCTTTCTCAATAGTAATTTATATATAAGTACTTTGTGAACGATAAGAAAATTTATTAATCAGCTCGTTTGTCTACTATGAACGATCCTTATTAAGAAAATGTCTTTCAAATTATTTATTTCCTGTGAAATACATGCACTCGAAATTGACTAACTTGTTCTAATAACTATAATCCGAGTTTTGATTTAGTTTAAGGGATACGAAGTCACATTCCCTTTTTAAGTAGGGAAAAAATTGTCGAAAACGTGTCTTAATAAACGTAAGCAATTAGCATATACTATCCGAGAAGCTGCTTTTTAAAGTTTTATTCCTAGTTGACAACTAATTGGGTCAACATATTCGATTTGAATCCACAAAGCCCTTCTTGTCCTTGACCATCTAGAAGAACAGGATTACTTTTATTTTGCTGTTTCTTTCTATTTTCTATGTAAGGTAGCAGAAATTATTTGGTGATCGTGTTACATGAACTTGACTGAATTTGGAATGTCGAATTTGATGGGACCCACGAGATTTACCGGTCCAAATCCAGTTTAGTACATTTACTACAGTTTACTATACACTCCCAAATTAGACACCGTATATGCGCAGTCATGCTGCGAGTTGGCTACGGCCGAACCCTACTCTTCGACAAGAATCCTTCAATCCACTCATCTCTATTGGCGGCTCAACAAGCATCTACCATTGAATTGATACATTAGTTGAAAATTTAATTATTACCCTTATCACATAGGTCGATGGGGGTAGAGGATCTCACTCGCTTACTCTTGACGGCTAACGTCAACGATTCTGTTTCACCTCTCCTCTATATGATCTCATGATTTCGCGCAATAGATGATCAGTGTCGACCTTGCTAATCCGAGCACTAATCACATGCCAATTTGTTGGGTCTATAGTGATGGATTTGGTAGGTTACTATGAATCAGAAAAGAATCTCAAGCATCGATAATTACACGTACAGTCTCGAACAAGTATGCATTATGATATCCGATCCTCTAAACATCCTAAGAAAGCATTTCTGCTGGTAGAGATGATTTTTTTTTTTTGTCAAAATAGAGATGAACTTAATAAGTAAATATTCGCACACATATCTTAATCTTTCTTACAGATTTATTGTGACTTAATAACTTATATGCAATATCTGCCCCGCAACTTAAGTGGTTGGATTGAAGCGTGAAAAGGATTTGTTATGGAATTAAAGTTCATGTATGAAAAGCTCCATAAAACTTGGAGAAACCCTTCCAAAGTCAAAAGACAAAGACATTTCATTTTGCATATCATGAAAACGAGGTGTGAACATGTTATGTACCAGTGCTAGTCGTTGGATGCTGCAATAACTTCAGGACACCATCACCCCAATGAGAACGCAAGAAGAAAGGCAAAGTGCATGGAGAAGTGGTGGGCACGTACTTTAGACATAGTTCTTTCTTGCTTTTATTTCATGTCGGTTGTGTTTTTCTCCTGTTGTAATATGCAATGTAATAAGTTAAAGAATATATAAAATGAAAGAGATAATGACATAAATGGTGCGGTCCCCCGAACTTTTAATTTATTAGATGGGACGTCCAATGTCGTCCATAAATTTTTAATTCGTTCAATATGAATCCTAAACTTTTTGTGCATGTTCAATGTAGCCCCGAATTATACATGTTCAATTTTGTCCATTAATTCAAGTTTAGGGACAACATTGGACATTTTCATACAATACAAGGACTAAATTGAACATGTATCAAAAGTCTAGAGACCACATTGAATAAATCAAAAGTTCACGAACGACGTTGTACATCTAGCTAAAGTTCGGGACCACATTGAACAAATTAAAATTTCGGGGACCACATTACACAATAAGCCAAAGTTTAGAGGCTATTTGCGTTATTTTTCCAAAATGAAACTATCTAAAGTTATTGCATTCAAATGAGCGCTGTACATAAGTTACGGCTCTTAATTGATCGAAAAAAATAAAAAAAATTATTGTACCCAAATGAGCGTTACACGAAAATTATGGCACTTATGGTGTTCTTTTCACATTTTGTTTTACGTCAGCTGTTTTTTTTTTCTTTTGTAATATGCAATGTAGTAAGTTAGGGATATGCCAAAAGAAAGGCATGATTGAAGCCTCAATTGCGAGAAGAAGATTGAATTCTGTTGTCCCTTGAACGTGCAGCAGCCAAAAAGCCTTGAAAGTATATAAAAATAATGAGGTCGCGTGCTCTTTCGTTAGCTGGTGTACCAGATTTTGCGGCAATGATCATGCGGTGTAGCGATTTCTCTCATGGTCTCGTATCACACAAAGATGTGCAGGGTCAACGGTTTGCGGTGGTTTTGAAGGTAAAAAGGAGCTGACCTTTCGGGTTGCGTACGAGTTCAACGCATGCCGTTTTTCCAGCTGGGATTGAATTAGTATTAGTCCTTTGTTTCATGTGATTCGGCCAATTGCTTCTTCATTCTTTGTAACAATATACGACCTAACATTAGACCCGTCATATGGGTAGGTCGGGTCGTGAATGGTTAGACACCAACTAGACTCATTTATGACCCATTTGTTGCAATACAATACTCAACCAATACCCGACTCGACCCATATTCCTAAATCATTTCATATTCAATCCAATATGGGAACACTCATAGACAAACTTAGGCGAGAGTGGGGAGTGAGAAAGCCCGGGAAAAAGTGAGGGAGAGAGAGAGAATGAAGAGAGTCATAGATGTGGATTGTGTCGGAATAAATTGTAAACCCGTTTATGACTTATTTGCGATCCATTCGGGACCCATGTAATGCTCAAATTATGTTTGAAGACATTTACTAACCATAACTAATTCATATAACAATTTAGCCAATCATATATCGGTTGAGAAATAAATTTATGACCCTCATTTCGATAGGTCTAGATAACATATAATCAAATCCTTCAACGACCGATTTGCCGAAAAGGCGGTAGCCTCGGACTGGTGGGAGGGTTTGGAGTCTTGCCTCATCAACGGATGCAATCGGAAACCAGTCAAGCTATACTATTATGAAGAAAGGCTCATGAGTCCATGAAACAAAATTGTCCACTTGAAGTCTTGTCTCATCAACGGATGCAATCGGAGACAAGTCAAGCTATATTGCATTTTTGCCAATTCGGTCATGAACCTTTTAATTTTGTCAATTTAGTCCTAAACCTTTTGCATTTGTACCAATTCAGTCCTAAACCTTTTTTTTGTGCTAATTCAGTCCTAAACCATTTTGCATTTTTGGCAATTCAATCCCTTCCAACAATCTTTGGCTGGCCGGCGTTGACATGGACCCACCGGAGCGACGTGGCAATTTTTAATTAATATTTTTAAAAAAAATTTTGTTTCTTTTTTTTTTTACTGTTCATCATCTTTACTATTCATACTCTTCCTCCTTCCTCGTTAGCAACCGACGGGAGGTCTTTGAAGGCCATGAGCGCCGTTGTCGCCGGCCGAGGCCAGCGCCACCGTCGCTGGGCGAGGTTGGCCTCGCCTAGATCTAGCGAGGCGGAGCCACCCCATGGCTGGGCGAGGCTGGCCTTGCCAGATCTGGGTGAGGTGCCCCATCCATGGCGCCTAGCTAGAGATGGGCTTTCATTTGCTCAGCCACGGCACTCAGCCAAAGTAGTCAGAAATTGTTATTTTCTCAAAAATTGGTTGAAACACGTTAAAAGGGCTTCTGGTAGTTCAGGAATTAGGTTCATTTCGGAAATCGATAGCTTCAAAAGGAGCCAAGGTTGAATTCAATCCTGTTTAGGTTGTCTTCTTACCGGAGACTGAAATACCTTTCACTAATGTTCGTCGTTTGGTTTTGATGGACTGATTCTGTGACGTACATGCTTCGTTGGAATTTGATGGATGTCGAAACAGAAAATTCATCTAAAGTACATGAAAATACAGGAATGTAAGTTGCGGAATGGAAAGTAAAGATGTAAAAAATATTGAGTTATGTCATTGATTGAAGGGGCTTATAATTCAACAACAAAAAAAAAAGGACTTACAAAGAGTACACTTAGGGTTTATAAACTCTAAAGACGGCGGCACACATGGCAGTTACTAAATTTCAAAGAGCATATAACTTCCTTTCCTTGGTTACTGGAAGGTGCTTCACAAACGAATAAGATATAACAAGCCAATTGTTATCATTATGTCGGTGGTTATTTTTGCGTAGGTTTCTCACCGTCGATACCGATGACTTTACGAGAAACTTCAAGACTTTCGTCGAGAACTTCACGTCGTGTTTCTGTCCATTGTTAACTAAACTTTGCTCTTATCGACTAATTATGATACTTGCCGATAATAACCAAAAGTTAGTCTTTTTTAAGTCTCAACACAAGGTATTTGATCAAATGTTACCCCGATTTTCGAAATCGAGAGGATCTTTACCCATCGAACCACTCAGTGGCATCGACAAATAACATGAAACAGAGATTATTCATTGTCCTAAAATGCTAAACGCATGGCCACACTTCTGTTTTAAAAATTAACTTCTAGTCGAAGTTGATTTTTGTACTTTTACTCTAAAAGTTGATTTCGATTAAAAAAAAAGTGGTTGATAACGGGACAAAATTTCTCGCTTAAGGAACATAAATTCGTTTCGTAACCGTAGAAAATTTCTACTGGATTATTATTAACACAAAATCTTCTGCAAAAAAATTATTGTCGATGGCCAAAAAATTTGTACTTTATTTTTCTTTTCCTTAAATTTCTTTAAAAAATTATTTTTAATAAAAATTATTATTTACATTTTAAAAATATAAATATTATTTATTTATTACTCCGGCGGCCAAAGACGGTGACCTAGCGACGGCGGCGGGCAATGGGTGGCGGCGGGTGGTGGTGGTCGGTGGGGGGTGGCGGCGGTCGGCTGGCGGTTGGTGGCATCAACCGTAGAGACCGATGGCCAAAGGGGGTAGTTGGTAGTAACAGCAAAGGTGTGCTTGGGAGAGAGAGGCGCTGAAAATAAAAAAGAGGTCGAGGTGAGAGAGATATTAATAGTAACAGATTTCTATTTTCGAAAGAGAAGTAACTTTTTTTAATTTCTGGAATTGGCTACAAAATTCATAAATAGAAATTTGCTTCAAAAGTGAAAAGGTAACAATGCGTAACTAAAAGGATTTATGCTTTAAAAGTTACATTACTAAACGGATTTCTGCTCGGGAATTACTTCGCGTGCATTGTCCATTTCAAGTGGCCTCAACTTTTTTGGAATACTGTGGGGATTTTGAAGATAAAGTCAGAATTCTAGATGATGTATATGGTTCACTAAATTCAAATGAAGTTGACGGGCAATCAGAAAGCAGGTTGAGCTGGGACAATATGCCTCGGAGGTGGTCAAGACGACGGAGCAAGTTTTGAAACTTCTAAAAGTTTAGGGTTTCCACCGTACTCTATATATTTCCGGGGGCTATTATGAGTAACGCACACTTTTTTTTCTAGAGAATTATTGTAATTAATGGGCTAGGAGGTAGATAAGAAGATTGGATGTCCACTGCAACACTAAGGGAAGATCCGCGGATGTAATTAGAAATGTTCAAATATATCTGGGGTCGCCTTCCTCTCATTCTATATTGTAAAAAAGAAAACATCAACAAAAAACGAGCAATCGAGCATTTCTTCTAAAAATGGTAACGATAGATCGAAGGGAAGGGTTGGTCTTAGGCTTCCGTATCGGGACTCGTGACACATATTTTCGGGTTATTTTCAAGCCTCTAAAGTTTGGGGCAATTTTTCTCGTATCAATAAATGTCCGCTTCAGCTATTTGCTATCTATTCCGGCGATGATCAAATCCAAATCTCATCAGTCATCACAGCAATAGGATCGTGGGAAGTCGACGCGACAATGTCAATTCAGTACCCAATCTCTAGAAGCGAAGAGCAAATTCCGTCAGATAGAAAGATGAGACTTTTTCCTTTTGGTTAGGATTTAGGTAGGATGATGACGAATCGTTTTGTATGATCCTTCTAGAGGAAAGGATGACAATATCTACATTTTGACAAGCATTGATGAACAGTTATTGAAAGCGATTTACGCGTGAATGACACATATAGCCCGCAAATTTTCCATCCTAAGCATTGGAGACATTTGGGCCATCCGTACGTGTGACAACAAAATCGCCATCAGCATCCTTCCAACTAGTCAATCATTGTAAATCCTACATGGTAGCAGAATCACCACATTCGTGAGTAAATTCTCTACTGCAATAAGCGCTAAGATCATTTCAGAAACGTTCAAAGAAAAGAAAAAGTGATGTGGTTCTGTTTGACATGGCAACGTAAATTTCGACGATTTCGTTGGATAAATAATGTTACTTGCTGCTAACAGCCTAACAAGCACAAGGCCATGTCGATAAAGGGATTGGAGTGGTAGGGACACTAGTATCATATGTGTGAGGTTCAACTCCCGTGCTTCTGCAAAAAGTCGAGACATGAGAATTAGAGATAAAAAAAAACGTTACATGCTTCTTCTTTCTTTTAGAGTTAAGAGAGAGGTATGTAGTTAGGGTTTCTTTCTTTCAATTGACATGGATCGTCGCATGGCGCGAACCCGATGTTTGTAAAAATCAAGATAGGGAGAGAGGTCTTTCAGCCTCAATCATTCACACAAAATTTAATTAAATCGAAATATAGACCATGTGGTTATATATATGAACTACCAATTAGAGACATTTCTTTAGCTAGAGTATAGGAAAGCATGGGCTTTTTTAGGGCCATGGCTATTATTTTGTAGTTTGTACGCGTGAGGTCTACAATTTTCTTGTTGTTGTTTTTTTTTTGTTGCCCTTTTCCCTTGTGTCCTCAAAAAAGACAGCAAGAATTTTAAATTTCAAGACATTTACGAGAAAGCTGACGCATTTTAAGGATTAGAAATCTTCTATGGAAAAAATATGATTTGAGGTCTTAGGCTCTGTTTATATAGAGGAAAATGAACGATTTAAATAATATTTTATTATAAATGATCATTTGCATCGCTCGAAACAATTAGTCATTGATAAACGTTTTCATTATCAATAATAGTTTATATCTAAAAATTTTCAATGAACGATAAAAGTATGTTCCATTCATTCATTTTTGTGAGCGATATAAGTGTTCATTTTAGGAAATCTAAAAATGTGGTTTGAATTATTTATTTTCTACGAAACAAATGGAACCTTTGTCTATTGTTCAGTTCATTTTCGAGGGTATCTTGCAACCGAGAGGGGTTAGCCGAAACTTCCTATTTTTAGAAAGTACAAGTTATTGGAGAGATTCATCATATCGCATTTCTTGCTAAACTTTCAATCGTTTAGGATTTTATGAAGTCTTTCACCATTTGAATTTCTTGTCAAATAATGTGCTCCATACACAAGTAGATTGGGTTAATTCCATATAGTTATACTGGTTGGAAATTGGCCTCTCAAAGAAGGTGGACATTTCAGGACATTCGGCAATCTCTCCATTGCACGGCTCATAGGATGTAATTAATTAATCACATCGTTTGCCCCCAACGATCTGCACGAACTTTACTTTTCGATATTCTTTAAAAGCTCACTTAAAATCCATGGGAAAATTGTCCAAAAAATAACATAAGTCTATTATAAAATGGCCAATTTAGTCCTAAACGATTTAATTGCGGCAATTTAGTGTTAAACTTTTAATTTGTGCGAATTTGACAAATCGTCAAGATGTTTATGACTAAAATGGCACAATTAAAAAGTTTATGATTTAATTGAGCATTGTACAATTAACATACACAGTTTTTGACAATTATCCCTAAAATGGTTTATTGCTTCACGTGCCATTATATACAGTACAAAGGGAAAAAAAGTATATTACAAGTGTTAAAATTTGTGTGCGGCACTCACTTTATTGTCAATACTTTCAAAAGGATTATTTAAGTGCCAATTTTTTTGAAAAATGCTCATTTCAAGTGCTAACTCCCATTTAAGGCGACGTGGCTTCTTTGGAAATCCGATGTGGCCTATTTTTTTTTAATTAATATTTGAGTTGACGTGGCTTGTTGAAGTTAGCCCCGAAGTGATTTTTTTTTTCAGAAAATTTGGCACATAAGCGATCGTTTCTAAAGTTTTGGTATCAAGTAATTATTTTTCAAAAAAATTCGCACTAAGTGATCTTTCCGAAAGTTTCGATATTAAAATGAGAGTCGTAGACCAATATTAGCATTTGTAGTATACTTAAGCCCTTTTAAAGGAACCGGATGAATGTTTTATTCTAGAGGACGAATAATAAAATGACGTGCTGAATCTGGAAACTCGTATTTGACATTTGGCAATCGTAACTAACGGCCGGAAAAAAAAAGCTTAACATTCTAGAACACGAGCACGACAGCAAAAGAGCAGTTCAACGCAGGATTCTGTGTTCACCCAGCAACACCATGGAAACTTCACAAATTCCTGAAAAGGGAGAAAAAGAAAAATAAATAAATAAAAAATTGAAATTAGAAGCTTCTACATAAGACCGAGTATATAATATATACAAGTGTAGCAGTTTCAGGTAGACCAATTGAATCTCGAGCACCAGAGCGTGGCCTCGCAGAGATTCTCCCAGAACCAATGAAGCTTTCCTGCATTGGAGCGCCGATTCTCTCTCCTTTTATACTCGTCCTCCTCCTGTTATTGACAGTGCCGCCTCGTCTCTCTCGTGCCGACGTCGGCACTGGCGCCCACTACAGTCCTCCGTACACGCGTACGTACAATCTCTAGCCCTCTATCGCTCTCGCTCTCGCTTGCGAATGAGTTTAATCATCCTTGTGTTTCAGCGACCGCGTGTTTCGGCAACGATCCGGCGCAGTTCCCGTCGAGCAACTTCTTCGGGGCGGCGGGGGAAGGGATATGGGACAACGGAGCGTCGTGCGGGAGGCAGTACCTGGTGCGGTGCATCAGCGCCCCCGTCTCCGGGACCTGCGTTCCAGGCAAGACCATCCAAGTCCGAATCGTCGACCGCGCGCTGTCCTCGTTCTCGCGTCCCTCAAGCAGCGGCGCGACCATCGTCCTATCCACGACGGCGTTCGGCGCAATCACGAAGTTGTCTGCTGCGGCAATCAACGTCGAGTACCAACAGTGCGTTCGTTTTTCCTCACCTAATTTTGTCTGTCTTTTGGTCCAAACTAAGCACCCTGTTGATGTTTACCTAAACAAGGGGAGAGAAACCTGAATCTCACACGATTTCAACGTGGATAGGCTCTAACATGGGATGTCTTGTCCTAACCGCACGTTCATACAAAAAGAATGATTTTAAAAAATATATTTTTAATATAATTATTCATATTTTTTTACAAAAATAAATGAATACAAATATTTTTATCGTTCGCAAAAAATATTTAGACTTAAATTTTTATAAGTAATAAAGATATTTTTTATCGAATAACTATTTCAAATGATAAAAGTAATCAATTTTATAGAAAATATTTTTTAAAGTATTCGTTCTTCCCCAAATAAATAGAGTTTGAAAGTTTTGACATGCTTGGTTAATTTTGGCTGACTAACCGATATGTATTGCACCACGTATCGTCATCACCCGTGAGCGATGACGTAATGACCCAATGGTTTCGTTTCTTATTTTTATTTTTTTTATATTTCAAATAGGAATAGAAGGCTGCTTTGATTTTTTCTGTGGAGATATATTTTTGGATATTGGCACGCTTCAGAAAAAAGTGATAACGACTGCAATTTTTTTTTTTTTTGACATCCTTCTTGGCAGGGTTTGATGGGGACACACAGCATGCACATTTGAGCTGGTCAACGAGTTCGCCCCTCTAATGATTGAGGAATTATCCGGAGAAAATATTACGGCGATCAGTTTAGCCCTAAAATTTTCAATTTTATCAATTCGATCTTAAATCTATTGTACGGTAGCTAATTTAGTGCATCGTTAGATAGCACAAGTATTTGATATAATTGTATTCTAGGATAGCTTGTGTTTTCTTGTTATAGTAAGATAGCTTATTTTGTTATTAAATTAAGTTACTTCCATTCCTGTACATATTGTCGTGATGATCGTAAGAAATTCGAGGTTAGAAAAGATATCGAGATAATTGTCCAAAAAATCCTAAAACTTATTGCACTTTTGCCAATTCGAGTTTAAAACTTTTCAATATTGCCAATTGAGTCATAAACATTTTCATACTTTGCCAATTGATTCCGAGAAGGTCAATTTTAACCGAAATTCAATGGCGTGGATGCCGATCGTCCTATGTGACACGAGTGGCGTTAACGTGGACAATCTTAAAAAGTATCTTAATAATTTATTTTGATTTTTTTCCCTTTCTTCTTCCTTTTGCTAGTGGATGACCGAGCGGGCTGGCATCGCTTGGGAGTCCACGTTAGTAACTTCCTGCCCAAAATTAACCGGATGGATTCGGTTGACAAAGTGTGAAAATGTTTATGACTGAATTGACAAAACTAAAAGGTTTAGAAGTGAATTTGCAAAAGTGCAATAGGGTTTTAGGATTTTTTGGACAATTTTTCCAAAAGCTATCCATGTGAAGTTATCCATGTGAAGTTGACCTACTTTTGACAAAAAAAAAAGTTGACTAACTTGTTCTAATAAATATAATCTGAATTTGGACCCAGTGTAGGTGATGCCAAGTCATCCTTCCCTTTTTAAAGTTGAGAAAGTATTGTCAAAATGTACTTGAACGAACGAATGTCAATAATAGTTCTAGATCCTATCAATGAAGCGTTGGTTGAGTTGGTGAGATTCTTGGGCCTTAGACAATTAAATTGATGAGGTCCCATGTTCGAATCTCCCCGGTCGCATCTTGAGGGACTTAACCGGTGGCATTGGCGCTCATACTTCCACTACCTTGAGGAATAGTCCATTGCACGTGGGAAACCTCGGTTACAAAATAAATAAATAACAATAATAGTTCTAGATCCAAAACCGAAACATTTTGAATTCATTCTATATGTAATGGCAAGTTAGTAAATGATTCCTCCTGAGATATTATTCGGCCTCCTTTGTTCTTTCCACATTCATCGGGGGCCACTGGAAGGCCAAGATCACAAGAAGCTTTTCTTCTATCTCTCATATGGTGATAAAGATGACATTCATTCACACCGAATTGTTAAAGAGTATACACTATCTGAGATGCCACCTTTATCTTTCTATAAACGTTATTCCTAGTTGCAACCAATTGGGTCAACATATTCGATTTTGATCTACCAATCCCTTCTTGTCCTTGACCTTCTAGGATGAATGGGACTATTTTTATTTCGCTGTTACTTTCTAGTTCACATCTAGGTCAGAAGATACTCTTGGTAGTTTGTTTGTAAAACAAACGAAGAGGTGCCTTGTCCCATTTGAGGATTATTTTATTTGTTCAATTGATGAAAGAGCACGCGTATGTATCTTTTCAATTGACGATTATTTTTGGCTAACGATTTTGTTTGAACATGTTTTAGCTCGTATATGTTCAACATTTCTGTTCAGTACTTTTAACTTTCTCTTTTTGTTTCTTTCACAAAAATACAGCCATTAATTTCTAATGGTTCCCATTTGAGAGTTCTTGGAGAAAAAATATAGTTGCTATATGATATTCTCATTTCGAGACTTTGTTGTATCCTGGAAGATTTTTGCCGATAACCATTAGCAACATTGTGGGAGGAAAATAATTCCTCAAAGAGAGTGTTATCACTCCTCAAAGTTTGACTCCATTCTTCCTATTCGATCTTCACTATTTGTCATAATAGATACCGATAAGATATAGGATCTCATTCCCTTATCGATAGTTTTGTTGCAACCCTACTCACTATGATCACATAATTTTGCACAATGAAGCGTGGAAATAATGTGTAAGGCAATTTAAACTTATGGACAAAAAGTTCCACAAAGCTTGGGAAGCCCTTCCAAAGTCAAAATACAAGAAAGTTGACTTTGGCCATCAAGAAAATGTGATGTGAACATGTTGGGTTAGTCGTTGGAAGTTGCAATAACTTCACAGACCGCCTCCATCGCCCTTAACCACATCACCCCAACAAGAACGCTAGAAGAAAGGCACACCACACTGCACGGCGAAGTGGTGGGCACGTACTTCAGACAAACTTCTTTTCTGGTTCTTTTTTTATTTTTATGTCCAATACTTTCTCGTGAAGTACGACATAATAAATTTCTAATATTTGAAACGAAATTACTTCGTTTCGATACTTCATTATCGCTTTCATAAAGTAATTGCATCACTGAGATAACATGTGACATGTTGACTTAATATCACGAAACAAAATCGAGTATCCTCATAAGCTCTTGAGCATATTGTCAGGGCCGGCAATTAATGGGCATGTGACGAGCCATCGGCAAGAACTTGCAGGCATGATTGAAGCCTCACATTGCGAGAAGATGATCGAATCTTGTCGTTCCTTGAGTGTGCAGCAGCTAAAAAGCATTAAAATATATGACAAAAACAAAATAAAGTCCCGAGTACTTCCATTAGCTGGGGCTGCGGAACTTGCGGCAATCATTATGATCTCTGTAGTGATTCTGTCGTGTTCTTGAAAGATCGAATGATGTGCAGGGTCAACGATTTGCTGTGGTTTTGAAGGTAAGGACCTGACTTTTTGCGGCGTGTTCGAGTTCAGCACAAACCCCTTTTCCAGCTGGATTCTCTTGTCATTGCCCTAACTTTATCTTCATTCTTGACAAGACACCGCCAATGAAAACATCAGAAATGCCAATCACAAGTTGGGCGCTGGATAAACGACAACCTCGACTGGTGGGAGTGTTTGGAGTCGGTCTTGCCTCATTGACGGAAGCAATCAAAGACCAATCAAGCTATACAGTTAAGAAGAAAGTCTTAAAAGCGTCTCGAGAAACAAAGTTTGTCCGCTTGTGTATGTATAGATAAACCGTCTGTTGTCGCCCAAACCCGGCGGGTCCTCAGCTTGATAATGGACGTAGAGAGCCATGGACCTGCACGCCGCCGAGAAAGGGAAGTGACTTAGATGCGGCCAGTTAGGGATCCTCTAATACTTGAGTCAGTTTACATTCTAGGAATACCGCCAACTCCGAGGACCGGGTAGATGTGCATATCTTCACCGAGTTATGTTTTATCTTAGATCCTTTTCACACCGGCATAGTTCACTAAAGTTCTCACAAGACCCAAATTTGGAAAGCTCATCAACTTTCCAAGCGCATTCATCGGGTATTTCATCTGTCGCTCGAAATTACTAAGCCTAATCACCGTTACACAAGTATCAAATTCATATGAAGAATGTATTCCTTCACCCGGAAATCCTTGCAAAGTATTTGGTCAATTTTACCCCGACTTCGCGACACCCGTGTGATCTCAATCCATCAAACCATCCGGCTGACATTGGCGAATGATATAAGAAATGAGACCGTTCGTAATCCTAAAATGGTAAACGCAGGTAGTTAAGCTCCCGCGTTTTGTCCCTTTCAACTGGCCTCAGCTTTCTGGAATCCTGACGGGCTTTTGAAAGATAGCACTAAAATATGTGAAGATATTGGGGAAGACAAGGAAGATGAAGATAAAGTCAGAGTTCTAGATAATAGAATTGGTTCACTAAATTCAAATGAAGTTGACATGCTATCAGGAAGCGGCGTCCTTCATGAAAGAAGGAAATATATCTGGGATTTTCTCACCAGAGGCCCCGTTAGGTAATCGTTTTACACCAAATTTTTAATTTCCTTTCCGGAAAAAAGAAAGTCAGCACCTACATAAAGATAGCCAAATAGGTAAGAGCTCATGTCGGTTGCCAACATCGGTTCGCAGCATCAATCGGTCACAAATCCTTGTCAACAACCTCATCTTCGTTACTATCCCGACGACTATGACAAAGGCATCTCTCATGGGAAACTAGTCTTCGCATCTGGAATCAATCTGTCACAAATCAAAACATTTGCATGCAATACATGGGGTAAGCTTCTTAAATGTACATTCCAGAGAGAAGGACTTCACAAATAACAGAGGAAAGCTAGTTTTCCAAGCCTAACCTACAAATTGCGCAGGTAAAAATGGGTCATATAGATGCTTCGTCGAGGTCTACCAGGTACCTCGGGGCCACAAAACCCTTGATCCCATGCGAGAGAAAGTCTTAGAACTGAGATATGTGCAGAGTAAGAGATAATTGACAATAAATCATACGAATGAAGAAAATTGAGCCTCGCAAATTACACCAAAACTGCATATAGAAGCAAGAAAAAACCTGAAACTGCCGGGAATGAACTCCAGCACTGAGACTGGATACTGCACAGCCGAAGAGCACTGAAGACATTTTTACAACTCTCAGGTGCCAAAGGCTGGTCTATTACTGAACTTCATTCCTTTGATCGGCTGCCCCCTTCCGCAAGAGCCAATTCAGAAACTAGGGCAATATGATCACTACCCCACCTCCGAAAAAGGGGGGGGGGGAAGAACAAAAGGTCTTCGTCCCTACAAAACAAAATTCAAAACTGCAAAAAAATTATACACCTTCATCATGTCAATCCTTAGTCCTTTTACTGATTACTAACAAGGTACTAGCTTTGCAATAGCATCAAAGACAATTTGGAATGCTGAGGAATTTCCAAATGGTAGCCCAATCCACAATAGGTAGCATGTGTTGCTTATCTGTTAAGCCAAAAACAAAAAGATACGAAATAAAACTTTTAAGCTGGGAAGCAGAAATCATGAGTAATTTATCTATAAGTGATCCTCTATTCTCTACGACTTCCTAGGTGGAGCAGATTCAAACTATATACCTCAGTTGGGAACCCTGTTGTCCATTGCATAGCCTGTTTGGGTATTGGAGCAAGCACCCTTGTCATTTGCAGACCGTCGGAATGCCTGAATGCGAGATTAAATTCATGATGTGTTTCAAATATTTGCATCATCGGAAAGAAGGTGAAGTAACAAGAAACTAAGAATGTCTATGTATTCTATAGAACCGTTTGAAATTTGAATAGAGCAGAACAAAGAGATGCAGCCCCATCAGCATGAGGAAAAGATGCCTTCCTCTTCATTAGTTCCTCTAGTTATCAAAGGTCTCAAGTAGGATTTGTTTAGATAGGAGGACTTACCATATGTAGACAACTGTACCCATAAAGCATCGGTTGTAACTGGTGACCATGGGTTCCTCGTTGGTGTCTCTAGTCCCGGAAGAATCCTGCATAGTTGCACGCATTGATACCTTGGTTTTGACTCCTCTGTATGCAGTCTATTATACAAGTACACTAATAATAAACAGATCAAGAAAGAATCTCGAGAATGTATAATTAACCTCTACTTCAGCATTTGTGCTCTTAAGTTTGAGGGGATGCTCCAAAAAGACACAATCTGCACTGCCAGTAGCTGTAGCTATCTCCATTGGTGTCCACAAGGAAGGATCATAAATAGAGATCTCCCCTTCAACAGGCTCAAAATCCAAACCAGATGAAAACTCCTTGACAATTTGACTACCAGGAGAGGAATCTGCACCTCCTGAGTCATGTAATGCAGAAAAGAATGTGTCATGATCCTCATAAGAACATCCAACTTCCGTGCCAGATTCTTCTGGCTCATTGAGAGATAACTTCTTCAGTTCGTCCTTTATTGAGTTACCCATGGTATCCACAAGTTACTCACTATGTAAGGTTGAAGGATTATCCTGTTTGTCGTCGGCTGATTGGGATATTACCTGCCCTGCAACTTTCAGTTCCTCGTCTATTGATAGTACGGCGACATTCAAATTGTTCTTATTTATGGGTGGGTTTTCTGGTTATAACCGAATTATAATGAATGAGGATGATAAAATCAAAACGGCATTTTCAACCCCGTGGGGATGTTTCATTATAGGATTATGCCTTTCGGTCTCAAAAATGCTGGAGCAACTTACCAACGGGCGATGGTCACTCTGTTTCATGACATGATGCACGAAGAGATCGAGGTTTATGTGGATGATATGATCGTGAAGACCCGATGCGGAGAAAATCATGTGGAAACCTTAACAAAGTTATTTGATAGGCTCCGAAAGTTTAAATTGTGCCTCAATCCGGCAAAATGTGTGTTCGTGGCAAACTCTAGCAAATTACTCGGCTTTATTGATAGTAGTAAGGGCATTGAGATTGACCTAACAAAAGTGAAGGCCATTTGTGAAATAAAATCTCCCTCTTCGGTGAAGGAAGTTCGAAGCCCGACGGGCAAACTATACTATATAGCTCGATTTATTTCCTAGCTATCCGAGACGGGGATGCCTTTCTTTAAACTTCTCAAGAAAAATGCGTTGGTTAGATGGGACGTAAAGTGTGAGCAGGCATTCAATAAGCTTAAGCACCACTTGATGAATCGGGTCTTCGTTCCGCCGACACCAGGCAACCTTTGATCTTCTACCTTACGAACTACAGCAAGTCTATAGGCGACATGCTTGCTTAAAAAAGTGAAGAGGATGGAAAAGAGCATGCGATTTATTATTTGAGTAAGAAGTTCATCGCCTTTGAGATGAACTATTTTGAAGCGTAAAGAACGTGCGTAGCATTGGTCCGGGTGCTTCACAGTGAGGCAATATACTTTGCATTACCATATACTACTTGTAACGGAGTGTGATCCCATCAAGTACTTGCTCAATCTACCCGCTTTGGTTGGAAAACTAACGAAATCGTAGATTCTCATCTTAGAATTCGACGTTCGAGTTCTTGTCTCGAAAATCAATTAAATGATGAGTAATTGTTGATGTCCTAGCAGAAAATCCTAGGGCAAATGATGATTTGGGTCCACCGAAGGATAGAGTCATGCCAATTGATGAGTATATATGGACCATACATTTTGATGGGGTCGTGAACTTGTCGGGATCCGGTATCGGGGCGTTTTAATATCCCTAGGCGGACGACATTATCCTGTGGCACCGAAACCGATATTTCCATGCACGAACAATATCATTGAATATGAAGCATGCATCTTTGGGTTACAAACTGCAATCGAAATGGGGGTAGCTAGACTTAAGGTGTTTGGAGATTCAACTCTCATTATTCTTCAGACCATTAGTAAGTGTCAAACTAGAGATGCCAAGTCTGAGCCCTATCACGCCTATTTAGAGGATTTAATGGAAGAGTTTGAAGACATTTCATTTGAATACTTATCAAGGACTCAAAACCATTTTGCCGATGCTCCGGCTACGTTATTGGCAATGCTACAAGTCACAAGTGGATTAGAAATTGAGCCTTTAAAGATAGAAGTCCCCAGAAGCCGGTTTATTGCATGGCCATGATGAAGAGCCCGATGGCAAGAGTGGTATCATGATATCAAGGCATATCTTCGGACAAAGAAGTTTCTTGAGAAGAGTACCGCATCTAATAAAAAGATTATCAAGAAAATGGCAACAAAGTTCTTCTTGAGCGGGAATGCCTATACAAGCGGTCCTATGATTCGATTTTATTAAGGTGTGGTGATTCAATCGAGGCTATTCGTCTAATGCTAAAAGTACATGAGGGGGTATATGGTCCCCACATGAATGGTCATATGCTAGCAAAGAAGATAATAAGGATGGGTTATTATTGGCTTACGTTAGAGAGTGATTGCATTCAGCATGTCCGGAGTTGTCACAAATGCTAGATCGATGGTGACAAGATTAATGCTCCTCCAAATGAATTGCATCGGATGTCCGAACCATGGTCATTTTCTACTTGGGGCATCGATATGATTGGCCCGATTAATCCTAAAGCATCAAATAGACATTGATTTATTCTGGTTGCTAGTGATTACTTCTCGAAGTGGATCGAAGCTATGTCCTTTACGGCAATCATGGCAAGGAGTGTGGTAAATTCATTCATCATGATATTATTGCTAGATATGGTGCACCCGAGACCATAATCACTAATAATGGGTTGAATTTGAATAACAAATTCGTGGATGAGTTGTTCAAGAAGTCCAAGATCAAATATCTTAATTCATCCCTATATCGCCTACGAGATGAATGGAGCGGTCAAAGTAGCAAATAAAAACATCAAAAAGATTTTGGCTAAAATAGCTGAAAATTATCGTGATTAGCATGAGAGGTTGCCTTTTGTACTTATGGCATATCGGACTTCAATCCGGACATCTACTAGGGCAACTCCGTATTCTCTTGTATACGGCATGGAAGCAGTTCTACCAGTTGAAGTGAAAATTATTTCTTTACGTGTTCAATCGTCGGTATAGTTGTCGGAAGATGGTTGGATATGGCACGATTAGACCAGTTGAACATGATCGATGAGAAACGGCTCAAAACTTTATGTCATGGCCAGTGCTATCAAGCAAAGGAATTCTAAATCTTTCCACAAAAAGGTTAGACCTCAACATTTCAAGTGAATGACCTCATTTTGCGAAAGTTGTTGCCGATAGTTCCTCTTCCGGAAGGAAAATTTTCTCGAAATTATGGTGGCCCCGTACGTTGTGAAGAAAGTCCTTCCAAGAGGTGCTTTGATTTTGGCGAGATGGATGGTTGTGTTTTTTCCAAGTCAGTCAATTCTAATTCGTGAAAAAATATTACACTTGATTTGTACTCATTCTTGTTTTCGATTAATCAAATTGTTGTTAATTTTCATGGATTTAATATCTCTGCTATTAATCTTTCGTTGAGAAAAATATTTGATCAAGACAGTCTATTTCACTCTTATGAGATGGTCATATTGGATGAGAAACGTTAGGACGATGAAAGGCGAGACATTTCCATACACGTCCCGAGCAATAATCCCCAATACAAGTTAAGTGAAAATATTCTACGCTAACAAGGTAAAGAGTTATCTCGAAAAAAGTATGGCGACCAAAGTATTTAGAGGCATTCGTTTTCTCTATCTAAACACTATAGGCTATTCTTTGCTTAACCCTTTTGAGCGGTGTTTTGTTTCTTACCTTTGTCGGGAAAAACCCCATGCCGGGGTAATTTCTCGAAAAGTTCAAAAATTGTCAGAATTTTCTTGCTCTCACTTGCATAAATCTTCAAGTATATGTATTGCATGTAAATTCTGTGTTAAATCAAGTGCCTTAGATATGACGAAGAGCATTTTCTTCAATCACCCTACACACTACGTCTTTTGTATATTCAATTTGAGCGGTGGATTCATTTCAACTCAATGGTGATCATTCCCATGGTCATCAAATGAAATCATCTCAAAGCAATGACTTGGGGCAAGTGTGAGATTAGAAGAATAAAAAAAAGGGCGCGAAAGATTCCATCGAATGGATGTTGACACTTGATTTTTAATCATTTTTATTTTTAGAAAATTATTTAAAAAATAGATAAAAAAATCATAAAATTTTCAAAATCAATTTTGGAGGCATTGGCCTAGCCTCAAGAACCAATTTTCAACAAAAAATATTTTTCGTAATTTTTCATATTTTCTCAAATTTATTTAATTATAAAAATACCAAAAAATATTTAAAAAATACCATTCGCGGTAAAAAAAATATGCAAAAGTAGTCCATATTTTTATTTTAATTCCCTCTTCACATTGGTCAATTTAGATTTCAAAAATTCGATTTGGGTCACTATGTTCCTTCACAAATTTAAACCCGAATTAAGCATAAAAATTCCTTTTCGAGTCTTTTAATTTTCAATTTCCACCTTGAATAAGCTATGACGTTGATATCTAGAGTCTTGAAGTGCAATTGTGTCAATTTGCCCTCCAATTTCTTCAATTTTAACCAAACGGGCTTAATTGCACAAATTCTTTACAATTTAGCCCTTGGTTTCACAAATATTGAAATTAAATTTTATACGGGCACACTCACGAAAATCAAACACCTCTGCCCTATAATTTTCATCATCCCGGACATATTGGTTGCCTTATTTGGGACCGATTTGATCATTTGACTCTCCAATTGTTAAGAAATCATTTTCGGATCCTTGATAAAATTTAGGGTTTTTTCATTCAATTCCATGTCAAAAGCTCGCGAAGATACCCATTTTGCATGTAAAACACATTAGAGAACTCAATTTCAACTTCAATTTTACAAAAAATGATCGAATTCTAGTTGATTTTGATGAATTAGACACGGTTTCGGTCCGGGTTTGCCGAGTCAACCGTTGTTGACTTCAAGGCCAACGTGAGCCTCGCGTTGCGTCAACCTGCGCGCGAGGCCGCCTTTTCTCGACATTGGGAGGGGGCGGCTTGCTTTTAAAAAAAAAAAAGAGGAGGGTCGGATCGGAAGGTCATGGACTAGCCACGTATCGCGATCCGGCTATTTTTCAAGATTAAATAGATTTTTGAAATAATAATAATAAAATTTAATTAAATAATTTTCAAAAATGGGATTTTGACCACGATTCGTGCCAAGTGGCGCTCAGGAGGACCGTCGGATGGTCCTTTATCTTCACTTTAATTAAATAGAAAATCGAACTCGTCAGGAAAAGCCACGTGGTACATCCTAGAGCGTCCAATTGAGTAACTTTCAAATAATTAGAAAAATAATTAAAAATTGAAAATTTTTTTGCTAAACATTAAAACTACGTTGTTTTGGACCGGTTTTCGACCCATACGATGGGGCCAGGCGCCCTAGAGGTGTGGGCCGGGTTGACCAATCCGAAATTTTTTTTAATAATAAAAATCGGTGGATTAAATAATAAAAAAATCAGAAAATTAGAAAAGTCAATAAAAAAAATGAGAAAAATCATAAAAAAATTCAAAAAAATGGAAAAATTTAGAAAAAAATTATAAAAAAAATCAAAAAAAAAAAAATACAAAATTGCCACAATCAACTGGTCATGGCTTATTTTGGGTATTTTGACCCCCGATCTTTCCAAAAATGACGGTTTCGCCCTTATGGCGAATCGTCTCCGAAAATATTTTGAAAAATTCCTAAAAATCTCCAAAAATAGAAAATTGGTACGATCAACTAGCCATGGACTATTTAGGAGGAATTTAATTCCCAAACCTTCAAAAATGACGATTTCACCCATCCGACAAATTGTCTCTAAATTTTCCAAAACTACCCCCGACCCTTAATCACACCTTCTCTAAGCCTTTATGGCTGTACTAGGAAGCCTTTGATTTGATTTGGTGCGTATTGATGTGATTTATGCACTTGATTGGATTTATTGAATGTAATTGATAGGATTAGTCTTTCGATCCGCATGAAACCCCAATCCGAACTCACCTCACCCGAAATTGCACCTACATGAAATCTTAGCTAGGATAATCACTTGTGTTAGGTACCGAAAGGGCGTCGGTAATGATACCAATGTAACCAAGTCCCCAAATCCAAAATCTATGGTTCCGTAGAACCGATCGACCTCTCCCAATTGTTCGGTGAGATTTTCGGTCCACTTTCCAAGAAGGACTGGTGGCGACTCCAAATGCATGCGCACGTTGCACATGCCACCCCGACCACACTAAGGTCGAACCCGATCGACTCTTATCGTCGAAAAATTCAATCAACTCCCGACGCAATTTGGTATAGGCTTGGGAGGGCCCACACCGAGAAAGCCTCGAAGGCCTCCTCATCCCGAGGCCCGGGAGGCTCAATCGGTAATCCATCGGCCCTCGTGCGAGAGAGGGTCGCGACATTGGGATCCCCTCTCTCTCAAAAGAAAGCAAAATTTTGAAAAAAAAATCTAGAAAAAAAAGGAAAAAAAGAGAGGAAAAAATGATCCTTTGAAAGAGAGAGAGGGATTTCAGCAAAAATTTGCAGATGCTCCTTCAAAGGAAGATCCACTTGAAATTCTATAAAGAAAAAGCATGATACAGAAGATTCTAGTAGTTATCGGACCGTAAATGGAAATGATCAGACAAGAATCAGTATTGGAAGCATGATTGGATGATCACCAATTCCTATGTTCATAATATACCCCTTTGATGAAAATAGGCCATTCATTTCAAGCCTATATGAACCTACGTTTCAACCGTTACCAAAGTCTTTTCACATTAGGGCACCCGAGTTAAAGGATTTTAAATGCTTATAAATATTGCTCGAAGAAGTGTGAGCTAGATTTTTCTATCTCATTTTACAAGGTTCTTGACTTGTAAACCCGATGCAAGTGATATCGTTTCTTTTAAAACTTCGACTCTTACGAGTCCTCATTTGCTTAACCTTTGACCAAGCTTATGTTACAGTCCTTATAAATACCTCTCGGATTGGTCAAGGCTATACCGATTTCAAGAATATCCAGACCCTTGTCAAACACGATGAAGTGAGATTGAGTGATTCTCAAACCCGTATTAATGGTTGGGTGAAATAGCCTTTTAATGAAAGATTGAGCGAAAGTCCTTTTTGACTGAAGGTTTCCCATTCAATAGTATTAGATTGTCAAAAGTATAAGATAGATTTCCTTGACTGGTGAGTTTTTCTCAATAGAGCTTACTAACATGAGCAAATCTTGCTGGGAAAGTACATTGCAAAATTTATCTTGCATATGATTTGATAGACATGTATGATATAGTCAGCCTAACCATCCTTGATGATGGAAGAGCATCTAGGTATGTTCCCGATTACCCTTCTAAATCTTGCTATTTGTTTAGCTCAAGTTTATTCCCTTTGTGTTCAAGCCGATTAGCTCGGGCATTACATCCCTTCGTGTTCACATCGATTAGCTCGGGTTTCACATCTTTATCCACTCATGGAGCTTAGTCCATTAGTCAACTTGCCGAGAGACATTTACCGACTCACGGAGGTTAGTCCATTAGTCAATTTCACTCGAGGGACACATTGTTCGTACCCGATTAGCTCGGACATCACACCTTTTTTTCAAATCAACATCATTTACCAACTCACGGAGATTAGTCCATTAGTCGACTTGCCGAGAGACATTTACCTTCTCACGGAGGTTAATCCATTAGTCGACTTACCGAGAGACACAAGTGTTCGTACCGATTACCTCGAACGTCACACTTTTTTTCAAATTAACATCATTTACCGACTCATGGAGGTTAGTCCATTAATTGACTTGCCGAGAGACATTTATGACTCACGGAGTTTAGTCCATTAGTCGACTTATCGAGAGACACAAAGTTCGTACCGAGTTATATGTCACACCTTTTTTCAAATCAACATCTTTTACCAAATCACGAAGATTAGTCCATTAGTCGACTTACCTAGAGAGAAACACTACTCTTGAAAACCTAATTTTTTGCCAAAGTGAAAAATGGGGGACTAAAGAGGCTTCTTAGCATTACAAGGTATTCGGGATGCAAGTCTCACATCCCGTGTGCGATCCGGGTGTAAGTGTCTCAAAGACTTCACCCGAGTGGAAGAAGAGGTCACTACACATGTTAAGTACTGTTTGCATTTGCATTTCATGCATCATTTTATAAAACAAATCTCACAAAAAAAAATTTCATTCATCATTTGCATTGTCAAAATTTAGGCTCAATTTTTTCTTTCAACGAAATCTCGCAAGCCTCCACTCAAAGAGAGGCAACTATTAACACATAAATTTTGATTTTTTATTTAATTGTTTATTGCATAAAAATTAGGAATTAACATTATTCCCTAGCAAAAATGTTAAAATTATTTTTCATATAGTTGTTGCTTAGATTAGTTTAATTTAGCATTAATCGCATTGCATTTTTTTTGTGTGCATTTTTATTCGGATCAGCGGCAGATACCAAGTGAATGTGAACACGTTCGTGCAATATGAGTAAATCAGAATGGGAATATAAAAGATTGCATGGAGATATTCTCGGGATTCTCACGTATCAAAACAACCGAACGGTTGCATATTTTTGGGGATATGTAGGGGATTTTTTCTTTAAGAAGAAGGGGGCTCTTCACGTTTTGAAAGAGCTTGACGGAGGAGAGGACCACGTTAGGAGCTTCGTCAGTGAGGTGCATTGTAGAGTTTCGTCCAAAGAGAGCAAAAAAATCCTGAGAGGGTGCAGAGGCATAGGTGAGAAGCTACGTGCAAAGAGAGAGGGAGCTTAGCGGTACGAGAGAGCAGAAAAAGTAAGAGAGAGAGAGGAGGAGAACTGACACACACACAAAAAAAACCACACAAACGCGAGAGGGAAGAGGTTTCTGTACATGAGAAAGAGAGACTTGAGTAAGAAAAAGACAAAAATCTGGAAAGAGAGAGAGAGAGAAAGAGTAAAAGTGAGAAAATATGAGCCCGCATCAGCAACCCCGTTGTCCATGCCCCCATTGCGATATGCTCTTTACCGTGAACAAGCCAATCTGAGCTGCGGTTCCAAAACCGTGCGAATCCCAACGAAAACCGACCTCATCCGCAAAGTTTCGCGCTCAAACGGGAGGCAATAAATCTGAAATTATTTTCAGATCAGGTAAAAATCCAATTCACTCAGATTTTATTTATTATTTTTGAATTGATGTGAATATTGGGTAATATTTTGGTAAGGTAAATTTTATCAGTTGATCTTGCAATATATGATAGTTGCCTATTCGGATTTTTTTTGGCATCTTCAGCAAATTTTATAGATTAGAAAACCGTTTCGAATCAAAGGGTGATTCCCTATAGATAACGTGCAGATTTAGACTAATCTCAACCTTGAGATTTGTCTCGATGGCATGGAGACCAAGATATCTAATCTTAACCATAAGATTTGATTTCTTGATCCAATTACGTTATCTAATTCTAATAGGAGATTATTTTCGTGAAAGATTATGCATTATATGTGGAGTGATTTGATTTATTACGTAAAAACAAATACCAAAAAGATTTAGAAGGTAAATTTTCTTTCAAACTTTGTCTATCCAATGTTGAATTAGGAAGATAGGATTTTCTAGATTTCCTATCTCATTGGTTTTGCGCAACAAGTCAAACAAATTTGAAATCAATCCATAAATCAGTGAGATTGCATCATTATCTGATTTTAAAACATGCAAATAAAAGGGTAAAAGATTTTTCTAAAAATTCTGGGATTTAATGAAAGTTAATTCCGAATCTTTCAAGATAATCTTTAACCAACTCATGTCATATTTTCATCATTTTTCTAATTCTGAAAAAAAATTCCATTCAAAACACCAAAAATATCCCATTCGTGTGGATTGCATATAGTTTAGAACATTCCATTCATGTAGGTTGAATATTTTATTTTACATATGCATGTCATATAGACCTAGTGGCATAACCGTTATGTCATTGTCATTTCGCATTGATTAGCCATGTCATATAATTTTGCTATGTTTTAAAGTCCTTCATATCATATAGTTCGGCATGTTACGTCATTTCCATGCCGCATTGATTAGCTATGTCATATAGTTTTGATATGTCATTAAAGTCCTTCATATCATATAGTTCGGCATGTCATTTTGTCATATTATTTATTGCATGTTATTAGCTTGACACGTCATTGATGCCATGTCGCATTCATACGTCATTTAGAATAATGTCATTCATTTTAAATTAGTAGATTGGTTTAGTCTAATATCACATGTCATTTAGATTAAATTCATGTCATTTTTGCATAACATGTAAATTAGGGTTCATGTCATTTTGCATGTCATTAACATTCGAATTTTAAAAACAAAAATCATCATGCATTCATGTCATATTAGGATAGTCGCATTTATCATGTCATTAGAATAATTGTGTTCCTAGAAGACAATTACATCCATGCATTGCATTCATTTAAAAAAAATAAAAAAATAATTAGAACTTTGGAACTTTAAATCAAAATCCTTGAAAGTTGCCAACTCAGATAATTTTCATGAAATGGGTACCGAAAGGGCATTAATAGAAATATTAGTGTAACCAAGTCCCCGAAGTCAATGAATCTCTCGATTCGCAGAAATAAAGTATTTCTCCCAAGGTACTTTATTTAGGTTTCTAATCAATCTATCTGGAATAATTAGTGGTGGCTCCAAAAAATTAGAAATCTTTTGCAAGATAATCACTTGAACCATAAGTCATGATTTGGTAGGACTTGGGAGGGTTCGAGCTAGGTTAATTAATTTAATTAATTAATCTGATAATTCATTAACCTAAAATGAGATTGATTTTTAGGTCACAACAATTTTCAATAATAGTTTATATCTAAAAAATTTCAATGAATGATAAAAGTATATTCCATTCATTTATTTTTGTGAGCGATATAAGTGATCATTTTAGGAAATCCTAAAAAATTTTTCGAATTATTTATTTTCTACGAAACAAATGGAACCTTTGTCAATTGTTCAATTCATTTTCAAGAGTGTCTTGCAACCAAGAGGGGTTAGCCGAAACTTCCTATTTTTAGAAAGTACAAGTTATTGCAGAGATTCATCATATTGCATTTCTTGCTAAACTTTCAATCGTTAGGATTTTATGAAGTTTTTCACCATTTGAATTTCTTGTCAAATAATGTGCTCCATACACAAGTAGATTGGGTGAATTCCATATACTTGTTGGAAATTGGCCTCTCAAAAAAGGTCGACAGTTCAGGACATTCGGCAATCTCTCCATTGCACGGCTCATAGGATGTAACAAATTAATCACATCGTTTGCCCCCCACGATCTGCACGAACTTTACTTTTCGATATTCTTTAAAAGCTCACTTAAAATCCATCAGAAAATTGTCAAAAAAATAACATAAATCTATTATAAAAAGGCTAATTTAGTCTTAAACGATTCAATTGCGCCAATTTAGTGTTAAACCTTTCATTTATGCCAAATTGACAAATTGTCATGGTATTTATGACTAAAATGGCACAATTAAAAGGTTTATGAATTAATTGAGCATTGCACGATAAATTTACATAGTTTTTGACAATTATCCCTAAAATGGTTTATTGCTTCACACGCCATTATACAGTACAAAGCGCAAAAGTATATTATAAATATCAAAACTTGTGTACGGCACTCACTTTATCGCCAATACTTTCAAAACGATTACTTAGGTGCCAATTTTTTTGAAAAACGCCTATTTCAAGGTGTTAACTCCTACTTGAGCTGACGTGGCTTGTTGGAAATCCGACGTGGTCTATTTTTTTTATTAATATTTGAGTTGACGTGGCTTGCTGAATTTAGCGCTGAAGTGAATTTTTTTTCAGAAAATTTGGCACATAAGCTATCATTTTGAAAGTTTTGACACTTGAAGTGATCATTCTTCAAAAAAATTGGTACTAAGTGATTGCTTTGAAAGTTTTGATATTAAAGTGAGAGTTCTACACTAATATTGGCACTTGTAGTATACTTAAGCCCTTTTTAAGGAACCGGATGAATGTTATATTATAGAGGACGAATAATAAAATAACGCGCTGAATCGGAAACTCGTATTTGACATTTGGCAACCTTAACTAACGGCGAAAAAAAAAGCTTAACTTTCTAGAACACGAGCATGACAACAAAAAAGCAGTTCAACACAGGATTCTGTCTTCACCCAACAACACCATGGAAACTTCAGATTAGGGCGGATCTAAGTCGTTTTCTCATCTGCGATTGGGGCCCTTAATTTGTGGCTATTAAGGTATGTTCGTTCTACGTGATATATTTTTCAAATCAGTGTTTCAAGATGATTCTAAGGCATGTAACTTAGTGTAATCCGCTGCGTATATGTACGTATATATATTGGGATCCGTTCCCTTCATTGGTATCGAGCATAGTCGTTCTTGTTTTCATATCGTATTGTGTTTTGTCATTAATTCGAGTGCGAAAACGCTTTTTCGTCGGTATTGTTCACGGTTCATTTATGATTTTCTATGCAATAAAAATAATTTTCGAACATATTGTTAGAACGGGCTCAATGAGACGAAAAATTTGAGTGGTCGCCCGTCGCAAGGCTACACCGGCAGAGGCCACACATGTGCTACCTGCAGGTGACGGGATCGGGTTTCCCAACGCAGCGATGAAACGTTGACATTTCATGAAATTTTGTTCAATGAAAATTGGTTTTGAATATACTATTGGGTTTATATCATCAAAACGAGTGTTTTGAGGGGTGGCTTGTCATCGGAGGTGGCTAAACAAAGCCGCAAGCGTTGGAGGGGTCCGGTGCACATGGGCTTCACGTGCTACGTCTGCGGCACATGCAAAGTTCCCTAGACCTAATTTTATCTATCCCAAATCCGGTTCAAGGTATTCCAGGACCCGATTCCGTTGTTCGCCTCGGTTAATTCCTAAATTTTTGAAAATTGTAATTTGATCCCTACATTTTATGAAAATTTCAATTTGGTCCCCAAACTTTCCAAAATTTGTAATTTGTCCATATTTTTCAAAAATTGCAATTTGGTCCCTAATATTTTCTAAAATTGTAATTTGGTCCCTAATATTTTCTAAAATTACAATTTAGTCCCCATACTTTTCAAAAATTACAATGTGATCTCTAAGATTTTAGACAATTGCAATTTGATCCCTAAATTTTTTGAAAATTGCATTTTGGTCCCTAAAGTCATCTCTAACTTTTAACTGGCTCATGCGGGCGCGTATGAGCTCCATTGGGAGTGTGTTAGGCACCATTGTGTTCATTTTTGGATTATCTACACTATGGTATAGATATTGTACATGTTTGATATATTTGGAGATATGAAAATACGTATGAAACCCATTATACACGTATTTTGGGGCTTTTTTGAGTATTTTTTACCCGTATCTCTCTAATTTTTGGAAAAATACAAAATATATCGCACATGTGGATAGCTACATAGAAATCATGTAGAGCATGTATAAAGTTTAGAGTACTTGTTATTTAAACCTTGTATTTCGCAATTTGAGTATGATTCGACGAATGAATTATTTGTATATTAGCTCAAATCATGCCATGCAATTTTGTGATTACAAGATCGGGGGATCCTTGTATCATTTATGATCCATTATTTGAGTGGAGAATTCTAGAAAGTTTTAGTAACTTTAGTGAACTGAATTTTACATAAATGATTGTGTTAATGGTAATTTCAAATGAGGATTCTTAGACGATGATTGGGAACATAGTGAACTTTCGAATCTGGGACATTATTCATTAATGTAATTAGTTAGTGTAAAATAGATGCATAAATGTTTGGCATCAATAGTTCATGAATACATATTTATAGGACTTCGTGTTCGGATACAAGGGTTACAAGTATTTTAGGATATCGTAGCTAAGCTAAACAAAGGAGAGAAATTGAACCGTGGAAATTATAAAAACTGGAATATGAAAATCTAGTTTGTGCTATAAGAGCAAGAAGCACTAAAAGCTCTTAACCTAGTTATGGAAGAACTTGAAAATGGGTATACTACATGATATAGAAGGGAAAGAGAAACATTTGCTGCATGGAAAAAGATGAACTCTATTGCTCGCATTATGTTGCGAGTGGCATGGAAAATGGTTTTATGCATGAGTTCGAGCATTTATGAAAATGTCAAAGGCAAGTGGGAAGCATTAAAGTTAAATTTGGCTAGACATTGGTCACCAAGTTGAGACAGATTACTATAAAGGTTGGCACTTATATGATGCCTCGTGAGCAGAATTATGAAATAACTTTTATGGGTGTGTCAAACATGATAAGTGAATTGTAAGATGCAGGCCATATTTTGGATGATGAGCAATAAGTGCACACAATAATCTGTTCTTTACCTCATAAGCGTGTGCCTATAAAATCCCACTTAATCCACAATAAAAAGCAAAAACTTTTGAGGATGTTATGCGCTGTCTTGAACTAGAGGTGGATCTTCTTCTCAAGGCTAAACCCGAAATTGACATTTGTTATGCTGGCTCTAGCTCAAATGGGGTTTCGTGCTCTAGGCGTAAGCGTCATGGTGGGTTTGAGAAGTGGAAGGGCAAGGGAACAAATCTTCAAGAAAGAAACCAAAGTTTAATCGACATGGGAAAGGAAAATGTCCTTTCAAGAAAAATATCTCAAAGGTGAAATATTTTAACTATGGCAATAAGAGTCACTTTGCTCATGATCGTAGTGAAATAAAGAAGTTAGAAACCCTTTGTGCACTTGAGAGCGTTATTTATGTCTTGATTCGGTTTAGTGAATCGAATTTCATCATTTGTGGATTGTAGATTTAGGGGTCACAGACCATGTAACGAAAGACAAAAATGCCTTCGTGGTATTCAACGAGTTCCACATGGAGCAAAGTGGCTAAATGTGGGAAAAAATTCATGAGTGGAAGTTAAATGAATTGGCACCTACCAATTCAATATGCGCGGTGATCGCACCCTGTTCCTATATGTTATGTTATATGCTCCAAAAACTCGACGGAATTTAGTTTCCATGTTAGGATTGGTTAAACATGATTTTAGTTTAAACTTTCATAACAATGATGATGACTAGTTGTTGGGAACAAGTTATTGTGGTTCTGGAAATTCTTTGGATGCTTTTATTGTGCTTGATTGATGAGTACAATAATATAATGTTTGTAATTCCCTATTTACATCTTCGATAATGATGTGAATTTATGACATGCTAGGCTGAGCCATATTGGCCAACAATGAATATTTAGATAAGCCAAGAGGGCTTATTGGGCAATATTGAAAAAATCGATTTGCCTATTTGTGAGCATACCTTGGCGGGAAAAACAACGAGGAAACCATTTAGAAGAGGAATAAGAGCTGATTTTCCTTAGCAGTTGATTCATTCGGACATATGTGGTTTAATGAATGTGAGAGCAAAGCATGGGGCTATTTATTTCATCACATTTATATATGATTACATTTGATTTGGACTTTTTTTATTTCTCATAAATTTGAGGCATGAGTTGCTTTGAGAAATTTTTTTTGGAGCTTTTAGAAAATCAATTTAAAATATAAAAAAATAAAGATCCGTTCTAGATCAAGAAAACCTATTTAATCAATTCGGATGCTTATGTGATTAAAAAGGAATAGTTAGACAGTTGACTATTCTAGCGATTTCTCAACACAAAGAAGTTGCAAAGAGAAGAAACAAATCCCCATGGAAATGGTTAGGTCTATGATGGCACAAGTGTAATTTGCCTATCACCTTATGGGGTGAAGTTTTGTTGATTATCTGTCTATATACTTAATCCCGTGCATTCTAAATCAGTTACTTCCACTCCATATGAGTTGTGGCCAAGTCAAAAATGAGATTTGAGTTTTCTTAGACCTTGATGTGCTTACTATATACACAAATCCTCCCACAGTATGAAAAATTGGGCCATAGAGGCAAAAAGAGTATCTTCATGAGATAATGAGGGAGCTCGAACGGGTATGTGTTATAAATGAGTAAGAAAGTGGGAAGTATAACTAAATTTGAATCACAAGATGTCACATTCTTAGTGAATGAATTTTTGAAAAACGGTGAGATAGGTGAAGACTATTCTCTGGATAGTAATAATGATTTTATCGGGTTATCTCATCCAAGTGGAAACAATGTGAGAAGTGGAGAATTTATTTTGAACCAATCTCAATTGCAACTACTTGATGTGAAGATGCCGTCGTTATTTAATTCGAGAGGGAGCGTGATGGAGAATGATATATTAAGTGTACAATCTCCAAGATGGCGAACAAGTCGCCAAGTGGGAGTGTAGTGGAGCATGATGTACTAAGTGTACAATCTTTAATTTGGCAAACAATCAGCAAAAAAGTCCTCCGTCGACTCGTTGACGTTTAGACATTGAAGACATGGTTAGTCCACAAGAGAGGATGAGGCAAGGAACGTAAATGAGGCTTTGACTTGCCCTAATAAAGAAAATTAGATATAAGTAATGGAAGAAGAGATGGAGTAAATGAGATCAAATCAAGTTTGGGAACCTGGTTGATCTTTCGAACGAACGCAAAGCCATTGGGAACAAGTGGATTCTCAAAACAAAGCGTAAAATTGATGGCTCGATTGAGAGATATAAGGCTTGCCTTGTGGTAAAAGAGTATAATCAACTAGAAAGAATTGATGATGAAGAGGTTTTTTCTCCCGTGGTGAGATTTACCTCAATTCACCCTATTCTACCAATAGTATTAGTAAGGATCTTGAATTACATCTAATGCATGTATAGACCGCAATTCTCAATGGAGAATCAAGAAAAGAAATTTATGTGAAACACCTGTTGGGTTTGTTACTGAAGGCCAAGAACATAAAGTATGTCGACTTTTGAGATCGATATATGGCCTTAAGCATCTTCTAAACAATAGTATATACTTTTTTTCAAAATGCCATAGTGGCATATGATTTTGTAATGATTAATGAAGATCATTGCGTATATATCAAAAGATCCAAAAATCAATTTGTAGTCTTATCATTATCTCGTTGATGATATACCAACCACCGAGAACAATATGGAGTTCATTAATACGATCAAGAATTGGTTATGTTCCAATTTTGAAATAAAAGATATGGGTGAATCTGCATACATTCTTGGAGCTAAGATTTTAAGATATTGCCCAAAGAGATTGTGATCTCTTTCACAAGAGACTTATATAAATAAAGTCTTTGAATAGTTTCGTATGCAAGATTATAAACTCAAAATACGCCTATTGCAAAAGATGAAAGTTTGAGTAGTAAAATATGTCTTGAGACTCCACAAGCAAATGAAGAAATGAAAAGTGTTCCATATGCTAGTGTTGTTGGAAGCTTAATATATGATGTGATGTGTACAAGACCTGATATTTGTTATGTAATTAAAATGGTGAGCAGATACCAATCCAATCCAAGTCAAGTACATTGGATTGCCGTCAAGAGAATCTTGAGGTATCCGAAAAGCACTCGCCGATTTTTTCTTGAGTTATCAAGGTAGAGATCTACCTTAAAAGCTATACTTGATATTGATTGAGGAAGAGGTTTAGATGAGAGGAAATCTACCTCTAGGTTTGTATTCTTCTGTGCAAGTGGGTGCAATATATTGAGTAGTAAGAAGTAAATGTGTATAGCCTTAGCCACGATAGAAATTGATCTCGTGATGTTATCGGTAGCAATACAAGAGATTGTTTGGCTTAAGAAATGTTTGGGTCGGTGTGATGTTGCTAAAGATGCTACGGGTTCAATTATTGGTTAATTGTGATAGCCAAGCAAAGAATAGCTTATACTAAGAATCCATTGCAAGACCAAACAAATAAGACATGAAATATATTTTCGTGAAAGATGTGGTTGTACGAAAAGTTGTGAACATGCAGTACATATCTATGCATAGAATGATGGCAGATCCTATGACAAAGTCAATTCCTAGAAATGTTTTCATTAGTCATATGTTAACAAAGGGATTAGTTCCCTATATTGAAATCTCCGGAAGTGTGTAGAGGTTGTAGTACGGGATATTTATATTTCCCAAAGTTTATAGTTAATGGTATTTATTGTCTTTATTGATGCCTATGAATTTGTATGACATTTATGCATATTAATGTTTAGGGCATTATATATTGAAAAAAGTATGTCGGACAGATAAGAGATTAGCACACTCACACGGATAATCACCTCTATTTACTTGTGTGATGAATAGAGATACAACGATTTCAAGCTTATTATCTTGGTGATAATTGAGAGCTCAAGTTTGAAATTTTGATGTCACCTTAACAGAATGTTAAGATGAGGTCATAATAAGTTATGCCCGAAAGTGAAGTAACTACGTATTTCACTTTATCCGTCTTTGATGCCGGATATGAGTTCTTAAGAATTCTTTAAAGAGAATAGATTTGTGAATCCAAGTTAGACATTTGGAATGTCTCGAACTATTATCCGTACGGTATTAAATGTAGAGACATACGCTCCATGAAAAATGAGATAATACCGTAATATGTACTTCATGTTATGAATGTAGAAGACAACCAAGAAGAGCTGGCAATAGTATTGATCTCAACTCTATAGCCGTGGGAGACTCTTGAGGATATGAGTTCCTCAAGCATAGTGCCCTCCCGAATCTAACCTATTCTTGAAATTTTGATTCAAGTGTTTGCTATCCTAGAGTGTCGCCAATGATCATAGATGATTCGATCTAATGGGACATTTTTGGAAAAACGGATTGAGTTGAAATGGAGAGATTTTAAGGAAAGAGAGAGATTAATTTGTAGTTGACATCACATTATTATTTTGTGTTCACGAGTCGACCAATTATGATTATATGAGTGTAATCATAATTGTGAATGCAATACATATCGAACTTTGAAGAGATCATGAGAGATATAAATGTGACATGATTGATCTAGGGTACAAGATACTAGATCTACTTTAAATTACAATACCCAATGTGAGCTGCTATATATTCTTAACGGATGTATGGTAACGAGCTCTCAAAGAGTATGGTGGTCGCATGATTATTTGTCCATATGAACATTGCGGTGAAAAGAAAAATAGAGATATTTAGCCTTTTATGGGTGAGTGGGAGATGTTGGGAAAGATTGCGCCCATTAAGGGAAAAATCAATACCTGCCTTTATTGCGATAATTGATTGCAAATTAAGGCAGATTTATTTCCTATTCAAAACAAAAGAGAAAGGAGATAGTGTCTTCTCTTTCACGGAATGAACGATCGATCGATCGGCGGATCTAGGTCGTTTTCTCATCTGCGATTGGGGCCCTTAATTTGTGGCTATCGAGGTATGTTCATTCTACATGATATACTTCTCCGATCAGCAATTCAAGATAATTCTAGGGCATGTAATTTAGCATAATCCACTGTGTATATGTATGTATATGTATTGGGATCAGTTCCCTTTACTTTTAAATAAGATCGGATATATATACATGTGTAGCAGTTTCAGGTCGATCAATTGAATCTTGAGCAGCTGAGCTTGGGCCTCGCAGAGATTCTCCCAGAACCAATGAAGCTTTCCAGCGTTGGAATGCCGCTTCTCGCCCCTTTTATACTCGTCCTCCTCCTGTTGACAGTGCCGCCTCGTCTCTCCTGTGCCGACGTCGGCACCGGCGCCCACTACAATCCTCCGTACACACGTACGTACAATCTCTATCCCCCTCTTGCTCCGGCTCTCACTCGAGAATGAGTTTAATCATCCTTGTGTTTTAGCGACCGAGTGTTTCGGCAACGATCCGGGGCAGTTCCCATCGAGCAACTTCTTTGCAGCGGCAGGGGAAGGGATATGGGACAATGGAGCGTCGTGCGGGAGGCAGTACCTTGTGCGGTGCATCAGCGCCTCCGTCTCTGGCACCTGCGTTCCCGGCAAGACCATCCAAGTCCGAATCGTCGACCGCGCGCTGTCCTCGCCCTCGCGTCCCTCGAGCAGCGGCGCAACCATCGTCCTATCCACCACGGCTTTCAGAGCGATCACGAAGTTGTCTGCTGCGGCAATCAACGTCGAGTACCAACAGTGCGTTCGTTTTTCCTCACCTAATTTGTCTGTCTTTTGATACAAACTGAGCACCCTTTTGATGTTTACCTAAACAAGACACGAGTTCAGGGAGAGAAACCTGAATCTCACACGGTTTCGACGTGGATAAGCTCTAACATGGGATGTCCTGTCCTAACTGCACGTTTACACAAAAAGAATGATTTAAAAAATATATTTTAAATATAATTATTCATATTTTTTACAAAAATAAATGAATAAAAATAATTTTATCGTTTCGCAAAAATATTCAGACTTAAATTTTTATAGATAATAAAGATTTTTTTTATCAAATAACTATTTCAAATGATAAAAGTAATCATTTTTAAAGAAAATATTTTTTAAAGTATTCGTTCTTCCCCAAATAAATAGAGTTTGAAAGTTTTGACATGCTTGGCTAATTTTGGCTGACTAACCGATATGTATCGCACCACATATCGTCATTACCCGTGAGCGATGACGTAATGACTAAATGATTTTTTTTTCCTTTGGGGATATATTTTTCGATATTGGCACGCTTAAGAAAAAAGTGATAACGACGGCAATGTTTTTTTGTTTTGACATCTTTCTTGGCAGGGTTTGATGGGGACACACAACATGCACATTTGAGCTGGTCAACGCGTTCGCCCCTCGAATGATTGAAGAATTATCCAGAGAAAATATCATGGCGATCGGTTTAATCATAAACCTTTTAATTTTATCAATTTAATACTAAATATATTGTATGACATCAATTCGGTGCATCGTTAGATAGCACAAGTATTTGATATAATTATATTATGGGATAACTTGTTTTTTTCTTGTTAGAGTAAGATAGTTGATTTTATTATTAAATTAAGTTACTTCCTTTCTTGTACATATTGTCGTGATGATCATAAGGAATCGAGGTTAGAAAAGATATTGAGATAACTGTCCAAAAAGTCCTAAAACTTATTGCACTTTTATCAATTCAATTCAAAACCTTTCAATATTATCAAGTGAATCCTAAACATTTTCATACTTTGCCAATTGAGTCCGTAAAGTCAATTTTAACCGAAATTCATTGGCATGCATGTTGGTCGTCCCACGTGATACGAATAGAGACGACGTGGATAATCTTAAAAAGTATCTTAATAATTTATTCTGATTTTTTTTCCTTTCTTCTTCCTTTTGCCCGTGGATGATCGAGCGAAATGGCGTTGCTTGGGAGTCCACGTTAGTAATTTCCTACCCAAAATTAACCGGATGGATTCAATTGGCAAAGTGTGAAAATGTTTATGGCTCAATTGACAAAACTGAAAGGTTTATGAGTGAATTTGCAAAAGTGCAATAGGGTTTTAGGACTTTTTGTACAATTTTCCCAAAAGCTATCCGTATGAAGTTGACTAACTTTTGGGCTAAAAAAAAGTTGACTAATCTGTTCTAATAAATATAATCTGAATTTAGATCCAGTTTAGGTGATGCCAAGTGAGAAAGTATTGTCAAAATGTATTTGAATAAACGAAAATCAATCATAGTTCTAGATCCAAAACCGAAACATTTTGAACTCATTCTATATGTAATGGCAGCTAGTAAATGATTCCCCCTGAGATATTATTCGGCCTCCTCTGTTCTTTTCACATTCATCGGGGACCACTCGATGGCCAAGATCACAAGAAGCTTTTCCTTTGTCTCTCATATGGTGATAAATATGACATTCATTCACACCGAATTGTTAAAGAATATATAATATCTGAGATGCCACCTTTATCTTTCTTTAAACTTTATTCCTAGTTGACAACCAATTGGGTCAACAAATTCGATTTTGATCTACCAATCCCTTCTTGTCCTTGACCTTCTAGGATGAATGGGACTATTTTTATTTCGTTGTTACTTTCCAGTTCGCATCCAGGTTAGAAGATACTGTTGGTAGTTTATTTGCAAAACAAACAAAGAAGTGCCTTGTCCCATTTGAGGGTTATTTTATTTGTTCAATTGACAAAAGAACACGAGTGTGTATCTTTTCAATTGACAATTATTTTTTGCTGATGGTTACTATTCGAACATGTTTTAGCTAGTATATGTTCAACATTTCTGTTCAATACTTTTAACTTTCTCTTTTTGTTTCTTTCACAAAAATACGGCCATTAATTTCTAATGGTTCCCATTTGAGAGTTCTTGGAGAAAAATTATATTTGCTATATGATATTCTCATTCCGAGACTTTGTTGTATCCTGGAAGATTTTAGCCAATAACCATTAGCAACGTTGTGGGAGGAAAATAATTTCTCAAAAAGAGTGTTATCACTCCTCAAAATCTGACTCCATTCTTCCTATTCGATCTTTACTATTTGTCGTAATAGATACCGTTAAGATATAGGATCTCATTCCCTTATCGATAGTTTTGTTGCAACCCTACTCACTATGATCACATAATTTTGCACAATGAAGCGTGGAAATAATGTGTAAGGCAATTTAAACTCGTGGACAAAAAGCTCCACAAAGCTTGGGGAAGCCCTTCCAAAGTTAAAATACAAGAAAGTTGACTTTGCACATCAAGAAAATGTGAACATGTTGGGTTAGTCGTTGGAAGTTGCAATAACTTCACAGACCCTCTCCATCACCCTTAACCACATCACCCCAACAAGAACGCTAGAAGAAAGGCACACCACACCGCACGGCGAAGTGGGGAGCACGTACTTCAGACTAACTTCTTTTCTAGGTTTTTTTTTTTTATGTCTAATGCTTTCTCGTGAAGTACGACGTAATAAATTTCTGATATTCGAAACGAAACTATTTCGTTTCGGCACTTCATTACCGCCCCCATGCAGTAATTGCATCATTGAGATAGCCTGTGACGTGTTCACTTAATATCACGAAACAAAATCGAGTATCCTCATAATCTCTCGAGCATAAAGTCCAGAGTACTTCCATTAGCTGGGGCTGCGGAACTTGCGGCAATCATTATGATCTCTGTAGTGATTCTGTCATGTTCTTGAAAGATCGAATGATGTGCAGGGTCAACGATTTGCTGTGGTTTTGAAGGTAAGGACCTGACTTTTTGCGGCGTGTACGAGTTCAGCACAAACCCCTTTTCCAGCTGGATTCTCGTGTCATTGCCCTAACTTTATCTTCATTCTTTACAAGACTACGCCAATGAAAACATCAGAAATTCCAATCACAAGTTGGGCGCCGGATAAACGACAACCTCAACAGGTGGGATTGTTTGCAGTCGGTCTTGCCTCATCGACAGAAGCAATCAGAGACCAAACAAGCTATACAGTTAAGAAGAAAGTGTTAAAAGAGTTTTGCGAAACAAAGTTTGTCTGCTTGTGTATGCGTAGATAAACCGTCTGTTGTCGTGCAAATCCGGCCGGTCCTCAGCTTGGTAATGGATGTAGAGAGCCATGGCCAGTTAGGGACACTCCAATAATTGTCAGTTTACATTCTAGGAATACCGCCAACTCCAAGAACCAGCTAGATGTGCATATCTTCACCGAGTTATGTTTTATCTTATATCCCTTTCACACCGGCATAGTTCACTAAAGCTCTTGCAAGACCCCAAATTTGGAAAGCTCATCAACTTCCCAAGTGCATTCATCGAGTATTACTAAGCCTAACCACCGTTACAGTATCAAATTCATTCGTTCACCCGGAGATCCTTGCAAAGTATTTGATCAATTTTACCCCGACGTCACAGCACCTGTGAGATCTCAATCCATCAAACCACTCGGTTGACATCGACGAGTAATATTTGAAAAAGAGACCGCTGGTAATCCTAAAAATGGTAAACGCAGGTAGTTAAGCTCCCGCGTTTTGTCCCTTGAAAGGGCCTCAGCTTTCTGGAATCCTGAGGGCCTTTTGAAAGATACCATTAAAATATGTGAAGAAATTGGGAAAAAATAAGGCAGATGAAGATAAAGTCAGAGTTCTAGATAATAGAATTGGTTCACTAAATTCAAATGAAATTGACGGGCAATCAGAAAGCGGCGTCCTCCATGACTTTAGGAAATATATCAGGGATTTTCTCACCAGAGGCTCCGTTAGGTAATCGTTGTACACCAAATTTTTAATTTCTCTTCCGGAAAAAAGAGTGTCAGCACCTATATAAGATAGCCAAATAGGTAAGAACTCATGTCACTTGTAAACTTCGGTTCGCAACATCAATTGGTCACAAATCCTTGTCGGCAACCTCATCTTCGTTACTATCCCAACGACTATGACAAAGGCATCTCTCATGGGAAACTAGTCTTTGCTTCTAGAGAAGGAAACCAAATCAAAACATTTGCACGCAGTACATGAGGTAAGCTTCTTAAATGTACATTCCAGAGAAATGGGCTTCACAAATAACATTTGCTAGTTTTCCAAGCCTAACCTACAAATTGCCAGGTAAAAATGGGTCATATAGATGCTTCGCCGAGGTCTACCAGGTACCTCGGGGCCACAAAGCCCTTGATCCCAAGCGAGAGAAAGTCTTACTACAGAGATATGTGCAGAGGAAGAGTTAACTTGACAATCGATCGTATGACTGAAGAAAAGTCGACCAGAAGAAGTGCAGATGCCATTGGCTGTTAAATGCATCTTCTAAAAAGAATCCCTCATAAATTTACAAGATTTGCCTCCAGAGCTTCCTGGAAGACGTTTTTCAGTCCCTAAGCAGATTTCTTCTTGACCTGACACGTACCTTCGTTCCAGCTTCAGGAACTCTTCTAATACAATTATACAAACAGTGTCAGAAAACTCTGAACGAATTGACTAATCAGAATTTGCGCTCTAACCTAATCTGGTAAAGAATGAATTCTAGGTGATGACTACCAAAAAAAAAAAAAAATGAGCCTCTCAATTTACACCAAAACTGCATATAGAAGGAAGAAAAAACCTGAAAACAGTCGGGAATGGACTCCAACTCTGAAACTGGATGCCACACAGCCGAAGAGCACTCATTTTTTACAACTCTCAGGTGCCAAAGGCTGGTCTACTACTGCACTTCATTCCTTTGATCGGCTGCACCCTTCGCAAGCACCAATTCAGAAACTAGAGCAATATGATCACTACCCCACCTCTGAAAAAAAAAAAAAAAGGAAGAAAAACCAAAGGTCTTCATCATCACAAAACAAAATTCAAAACTGCAAAAAAATTATACACCTTTATCATATCAATCCTTAGTCCTTCACGGATTATTAACAAGGCACTAGCTTTGCAATAGCATCTAAAGACAATTTAGAATGCTCAGGAATTTCCAAATGGTAGTCCAATCCACAATAGGTAGCATGCGTTACTTATCAGTTACGCCAAAAACAAAAAAGATTAGAAATAAAACTTTTAAGCTAGAAAGCAGAAATCATGAGTAATTTATCTATAAGTGATCCTCTATTCTCCTTGACTTCCTAGGTAGAGCAGATTAAAACTATATACCTTAGTTGGGAACCCTGTTGTCCATTGCATAGCCTGTTTGGGTATTGGAGCAAGCACCCTTGTCGTCTGCAGACCTTCAGAATGCCTGGGTGCGAGATTAAATTCATAAAGTGTTCCAAATATATGCATCATCGAAAAGAAGGTGAAATAACAAGACAATAAGAATAGCTATGTATTCTATAGAACCATTTGAAATTTGAATAGAGCATTTGAAATTTGAATAGAGCAGAACAAAGAGATGCAGCCTCATCAGCATGAGGAAAAGAATGCCTTCCTCTTCATTAGCTCCTCTAGTTATCAAAGGTCTCAAGTAGGATTTGTTTAGATAGGAGGACTTACCATATGTAGTCAACTGTACCCATAAAGCATCGATTGTAACTGGTGACCATGGGTTCCCCGTTCGTGTCTCTAGTCCCAGAAGAATCCTGCATAGATGCATGCATTGATATCTTGGTTTTGACTCCTTTGTATGCAGTCTAATACAAGTACACTGAAAATAAACAGATCAAGAAAGAATCTCGAGAATGTATAATCAACCTCTACTTCGGCATATGTGCTCTTAAGTTTGAGGGGATGCTCCAAAAAGACACAATCTGCACTGCCAGTAGCTGTAGCTACCTCCATCGGTGTCCACAATGAAGGATCATAAGTAGAGATCTCCCCTTCAACAGGCTCAAAATCCAAACCAGATGAAATCTCCTTGACAATTTGACTACCAGGAGAGGAATCTGCACCTCCTAAGTTGTGTAATGCAGATAAGAATGTGTCATCATCCTCATAAGAACATCCGACTTCCGTGCCAGATTCTTCTGGCTCATTGAGAGATAACTTCTTCAGTTCGTCATCTATTGAGTCACCCATGGTATCCGCAAGTAACTCACTATGTAAGGTTGAACAATTATCCTGTTTGCCATCGGCTGATTGGGATATTACCTGCCCAGCAACTTTCAGTTCCTCGTCTACTGAGTCACCCATGGTATCCACGAGTAATTCACTATGTAAGGTTGAAGGATTATCCTGTTTGTCATTGACTGACTGGGATATTACCTGCTTTGCAACTTCTGAAGAAGTGGTTTCAGCATCATCAGAAGTAGACTTTTGGCACGACAACACGAATGAAGTGATCTTCGCATCACTTGAATCTAGAGATTCAGGATCTACAGTTACCCCACTAGTATAGTCTTCGCCTGTAATGGAAGCTGTCGATACAACGTCTATGCAATCTCTTGCTTGCGAATTATTTAAATCAGATAGCTCAGTGACACATGAAGAAGCCATCTGATGAGTACATTTATCTTTGCCTGACTTGACATCATCAAGAGGAGACACGGTCCCTCCAATCAAAGTATTAGAGCTTGGTTCTTTGTCCAAAAAAGTATCAGGAGGTAATCCATTTTTATTTGCAGCATCATCTGCTGGATTCTGTTCAGAGTCTTTTCTCAATTCACAATTAAGTTCGCTGCTGTCACTTGCACTCTGCCTGTTTGTGCAAGATTTAGCAGAGAATGCTGGATCACTGTCCGCACACCTATGCTGAAAAGGGTCATCCACATTAAGAGAATTTTCCTTACTGTTATCATGGTTCCTCAGATTCTGCTCATCCAAAGTAGAATCTTTTAGCTTATTGTTGTCCACCCGGAATTGAGGTTGACCACTGCAAAATTTCGTACAGGAGAGAAACAATGTTGACATTAGACGCATCGGCAAGTTCAAGTTCCACTTACAGCTCCAAAATCTGATTTAAACTTACCAAGTGTTTTGACTATCTGGTATTGTTGGGCGAATTTCTGCGGCGGCTTGACCGGATACTTTATCTCTATCTAGTCCAGACAAACTTAACTGCCAAATCAAATGAAGCACACATGAGTTAAGAGGGACACAGCACTGCCACCTACACACCTACATCATTTCCAAAATAACTGAAAAGGTAATCTAACATGTGAAACTCACCTTCTGCTCAGATATGAAGTTGTATAGTGGACTCTGGTCCAGCATAAGGAGAAGATTGCAATGAAATTAGAACTTGAATCAATTGGAGAACAACTAAATCAGGTTTACGCCATGAAAGCAGCACTAGAACTAACGAATTGAGTAATAACCTTTGGAGTACAATTGAAATCTCCACAAAGAACAACAGGAGCATCAGCCCAGGCTCGAGATACAGCATAAGCCCTGTCTAGAAGAACCCTTATCTGTTGAACAGATGCAAAATAGCAACATCAACTACTTTGTCTATAAAAGACCTAGGTTTATCTAAACAAAATATATTGTATTAAACAATTTTTATATGGAAAAAGATCTCGATCATCTTTTTTGAGTCCCAGAGTGATGAGTAACATAATATATATTGTCCAGAGCCAAAGAGTAGCACATGTAACATACCATCACACAGTATGTCCTACTGTCTGATTCCTGTACATATCTCAATGTGGGACTCATGGAATCGGCATATAAATACTTTAAACTTCTACATAGAACATGGAAATGTGAATATACACATTCATTCTTAAAGTGCGATATATATGCGCACCTAGCTTTCTGGAATCTTTCTCCAAACATAATGTAATTAACTTTGAGGTGAAATGTCCCCATAGCCACACTCAAAAAACTCATTCCCATGCTGAGTTTGTGTGAACACAGCCCAATTGTTGAACCAAGCTGACATATTTTGAGCAAACCGACTTGAGATTTTTTCTGGAGGTCAGCGGTGAAAGCCGAGTGTTTGGGATCACTTTGGTTATTTTTAATTTCCTATTTTGGTTAGCAAAGTATCTCTTTGATTTTCTCCCAATTGTGAGTGTGAGAACATATAGTATACACAGAATTCTCTGCTGAACTTGTGTATACCAAATTTTATTGAATTCAATTCAGCTCATCTATCTCCAGTGAAGGTAAGCACGTGCCCAGACCACATAAATTATGGATCATTTCTCCCCTTCTCTCTTTCCTCCCCCCAATGCCGCCCCCACCCTTTTTTTATGCTGGACATGGAGAAGACTGCCTTGAATAGCAGTGCAGTACTACGAAAAAAAAAAAAAAAACCAGCTTCCGTATTCAGAAACATAGTTGACAATTGATAGAATAGATGAAGAAGAATAAAGTCGCATGACCATATAGTTGTGATAGAGTATAAAGCTGGACATCCGACCATCAATCATCGGAAGACATCAAATACCTGACCAAGCTTAATTTCTCCTCTTTTAGGATTGTAGAGCACGTGAATGTTACAAACCACGATCTTTCTAGAACCTGCTGAACTGTCGATGACACAATCAAATGTCACCCAAAAATGATAAAAGTATCATGACTGCTAATAAAAATGAATGTAAAGAAACTTGACCACTCGTGCACCAATGTACATAATCATCAGAATAGGCATCAGGAAGCAACAAAATAGCATCACAAAGGGTCACTTCAGAATGCAACTAAATCTCGCAGTTGCATCTCAATATCAAGTTTTTTTGTCTTAAGTTTCAATATTACCACGAAAGTTTTTCTCGTTCATTGTAGCAGCTTTATGATCATCATGCTAGAAAGAATGCACCACAACTTTTCTGATTTGAGTGAAAGTTATAAAATTATGGGAAAGAAGTAGCAAGCACTTTGCTCGGGTCAGCAATTCTGAAAATGAGACTAAACAGGCTGGTTAAGAGGAGAAGAGCAAGAAGCCAACTTATTTTTGTATAGCTTTCTCAGCTTCTACCAGCACTTAATATAAAATTTGTCCATCCTTTTTACATAGTTGCATCCTCACTACTATACATGGTGATTTCTTTGTTTGTCTTTTTTTGCTCGAATAGGGCTTGGAGAGAGAGAGATCTTAGTATTACCTGGCTGACTTATGGGCTGTATTTCCAGTCTCATTTTCACTCACTAGCTGTCCATCAAGAAATGAGGTCTAAGTAATCCCACTAAATGTCCCCGTTCTTTTTATCTCCATTTAAATTAGGTATTGATTTACCTCAAGCACACATATCTGAGCAACATTATCCCGAAGCCCCAGCTTGTTGAACTCAATGCATTCTTCCTGAAGCAACTTGAACCTAATAAAGAAAAATCAAATTAGTTCGTAATCGCATTCTCCAAATGAGTTTGCTATTATCTGGAAAATCATGTGGACTTTGAGAGGAATATATAAATCTCTTACAGACAATAAAGAAAAAGAAATTGGCACTGTCGCAAATAAATAAGCTCACAATCTTATGAATTAGCGGAAAAGAAACTAATATTAGCGCACATAAGGAATATAAACACCCATATTCTTCAATAACAAATTGACAGTGGACACAGCTAAAGGTACATCTCATCCAATGAATTCTTAACATGGTGTAGACAAGCTAGAGCTAAAGTACTCATGTTGGCATCATGCTTCTAGTAGATTCAACTAAAATATGATCCCACAGCTAAGCATGCCTTAAGTTCCCAGAAAGCGGAAGGAGTGAGAAGAAAGAAGGTAAGGAGGTATAAAGAAGGGGAGACATCAAAAGAAAACCAAGAAGCTCACTGAAATTTTATGCTCCACGGAGCTAGATAAATCAATTTTCAATAGTTCAGGCATGAAGGAAAATACCTTGAAGCACGCCAAAATATTGCACAGCCGTCAACTGGATTTCCAGTCCGCATCTACAAATAAGCGAAAAGCGGAGTTATCTCCTATTTCCATAAATTGTTTATCCGCTACTTGTCCAGACATATAATTCATTTACGGTGAAACCTGTGAAGAATATCTCAAGAAAAGGCTAGATACTCGCATAACAAATTAATTGGCATAACGAGTTAACATAATTATCCATGTATTATCATCGACATGTCATGTTGTTTATGTAATGAAAATAACATCTGATCCAGGCATGCATTGACAAGATTCCTTCATCTGGATCCCACAGAAGCCATTCTCAGACCCCCAGCTGAGTCAACCATGCATTAGGACACAATTAAGCATACTTTATCAACTCTTATCCTGTGCTTCAATGCAATCTTGCTGAGATTTTTTTAGTGCATCTTTACTCTGATTAACCTTGCTACTGTTACACATTTGTTGTATCGGATGAATCTCAAGAACCAAGAGACACATCATACATGAAAAGTAACACTATCATCCTCAGACGGGCAGAAATCTGAACTTTCCAAACTGAGCAGCAAGCTACTAGAACAGTTGTCTGGCCTAAGTTCCAAATCAAGATTGACTGGTTTCATACTTTTCATTCAAACAAAAAAATCGAGAAAGGAGCAAACCAGAAAATAAGAAAAGATTCTAAAGTGAAAATGGATAGCCAGAGAGACACCTCCCCAAAAATAAATCTGCTCTTACAGTGCCTAAGACATCTATGAACAATTGCACAGACCACACCTACTATTTGCTTACTTCCATACGTGAATCTCAAAAAATTTCTGTGGCGACAAAGCAAGTGTAAGACAGACAACGAGACATCCTTGCATGACGAAACAAAACATCATTGACGCATGTGCATTCAACTGTCTACAAGGTACAAAATCTTTTGTCTAATGTCAAATGAAAACCAAACTCAGAAGGAAGAAATAGGCTTAGACAAAGCACTTCGAATATACTGCATATCAATGGGGTTAGGACAAGGATTGCATATTTCAGCATACCTCTCTAATGCCTCTAATTCCCCAAAGTTAAATTTTCCAGCAGAAGTAAAATTGATAACTCCGACCCCAACTAGTTTGGGTTAAAGGTGATGTTGATGTTGATGTTGATGTTGATGTTGATGTTGAAGTAAAATTGATAACTAACAGATACAATCACATCAGCAACTTCTTTCTGGGTAGACCTACCAAAATTACCTTACGCATTCCCCCCCCAAACCAAAACCCCCCCAAAAGAAGAAGAAGAAGAAGAAAGTAGATTGATTTTCTAACAATTTTCTGGAGCAAATGTAAATTGCGGAGATGAAAATCGTAAATTCTGTTCCAACAAGACATAATATAACTATAGCCAACAACACTTTATGGAAGTAACACCACTACATAGACTCATTTTCTCATTTAGTAAGAAAGAGGTGAAAGCTACTAAAGAAATGCTAAAACATAACTATGGCAGCTACAATCTAACGACAGAATCAAATGTTTCTACATACCTTCCAAATACCACAATATCCTCGTGACTTCAACTCCTCCTCCAGGTCGTAAAATTTATCAACCTCCTGAAAATAACACAAACACACATTACCAATTGAAAAAAGTGCAAAATAATGGAAGCCCTTGTCTACAATTCTTTTCATTCCAACAGACATGTTTATGTCAAACATGAAGTAATAAAAACTGCCTGTCATTGTCTCTAACATAGTCCATCTTTTCTTATTGAATTCTTCAATTAACTCTATCAAACAAATATGAAACAAGCACTACTGCATGAATGTACATCCCATAGGCTTTAGATAGTATACAAGAAGGAACCTGAAAGCACATTATGTCAGCAGACCATAATCCAAGCTCAAATAAGATACTTCTCTTTCTCCACTGCCAGTCCAGCATATAGCGAGGTATATGATAGTAGAGTTTGCTTCGATGGTTGATAGCAAGATAGTCAGCCAATATGTTGTATGAGAGAACGACAAACCGCTCTGCAAAGATGGCACCATGCTAAGAAAGGTTAGATTCAACCTTGGAAGCTGGAAAAAGTTGGTGACAAATAATTGCAGGTATGACTTAGAGTAGGTGTTACATGAGGATATCGATCTTAAAAATCTGATATTGGTTTTCATCAAACTAAAGAAAATAATGGTCGTCTTAAACCAATCCACCATTAAAAGTCTAACTTCAGTAAGTTTAGATGAACGTCGAATCCAAAGCATAATTGTCAAGCTACACGTACAAATTTGTTTAACGAGCAGCTACACCACTTCTCCCAATGGGATATATGTCTTATACAGAACCTTCCCCACTATACATCCCCCACCCACCATGTCCCAAACAAAGTGTAAAAAACCAAGCTTGCAAATTTTCAGAGTTTATGCATAAAACTCATCAAGCTTAGAGTTATTTCCTCCATAGTCACCAGGTCACACACAACATCTGCTAAAACGGAGAGGTGCATTTTCATAATTTTCCTTAACAAAAGCATGGGCCACATGATTGCATACCGCAGTCAGAAGGTGGCTCCGTTCTTGCATATTCCCAAATTCGATAGTCGGGAGGTCTTTGCGGCCTAGACCTTTGCTCTTCTGATGTCCGGGCAGCTAAACTCCAATCAGAATGTGGAGGTCTCCAGAATGGCTGATTTTGTTTTGATGGCCTGTGCTGCTGATACTGTCGATTGTGACTATATTGCAGGGATTGCTGTATACTCTGACCCCGAGTACAGTGCTGGGGATGGTGGAATTGTGTATCATGATTATAACCAGAGGATGGCCCATATGATTGGCTCTGAACAAAATGCCTTCTTGAATTGAATGATGGAGGCCGATCCCCAGCCCGAACGGCAGAATCACCCATCTCTCCTCGTCGTAGTCCACGATTTGCATCCTGGACTGAACGGAAGTGAGAGTCTCCAGTGACGAAGTTTACCCTCGCTCCTTGTTGGAATGCTCGATTTCTGTCGTGGATTGGGTGGACATTGGAGTCACCACTTGAAAATTGCCCTCTTCCCCCGCCATGCGGGGAGTCAGAGAAGCTTCTTTGGGATGAATATCTACCACCACGGTACTGTAGGATAAAACCAATATCCACTTATATGCATTGGGCCGAAAAAACTACAGCCAAATCCTAACAAGAATCTAGCTTGAATAGATTGGATAATCAAATGCTGGTTTAATCCACAAAAGTATAGCCTCGCCATAGGATAAAAAGTTTGGATCCTAATTGACATGACATAAGCCACCAGCATACATAAAGGGAAACTCATTACTTGAGACGCAATCGAACAGAAGTTCTAAATGTTGTAGTTTTAACGGCATAACAAATGGAAGCCATTTCGACATGCAGGATGGATTGAGCACGCATAATCTGAACATCATCAAAAACAATACGGCAGATAGAGAGAGTACTGAAAAGTGATGCGCCGCTACAACATCCACTAAATTACCGAATCACTGAAGATACGCGCGAGCGCCTGCAGATCCTATTTCCTTATCGGAGACATCTACGATTGCTTGTTTCGAGAGCTCGAAGCAGCTCAATTACAATTCACCAATCCGCAAAACCGATGCGCGAATCAATGTGGAACACAGTACTCGCTCGCGGATCAGCACAACACTGCACAACGGCGAGAGGAAACTCACCTTGGGACGAGAATACATGGCGGGGCAGGCGGAGGCGGAGGCGGAGGTAGAGGAGGCGAGAGACGAGGTGAGGGAAGAGCAGCGACGCCTCATGTAGAGTCTTCCAGCGACAGAGCACACGTCATCGACACGGTACAAGGCTAAAAGCTTCGGTTGCACTCTTCGTTTTGCTCGGACTCGGACCGGACATGCGACGAAGGAAGATGATGAGTTGAACAAGATTGGAGTCTGGAAGCCCAAACTTTGCTCTCTTCACCCAACGGCCCGACACTGGTTTCAGTTGATACATATGATGAGGGGTGGGCATCGGTCCGGTCCAACTCGAGAATAGGATCGAACCGACCAATTCTGGGTGATTTCTAAGACATCGATCCGGTTTTCAATTCCAAAAATTTGGAATTGAGACTAATCGGTTCGGATCCCTGTTCTAAGTAACGAACCAGGCCAACCAAATCATATTTGATGGAACCGCCAAGATTTTTGTTTTTTGTTTTTTCATTCTCAAGTAAACTCTAAATAGTAAAATCACCGGTTTCGGGATCGGGTGGGCAAGTTTCTGGTTTCACAAACTGGGAACTAATCTATTGCCCGACCCTATTTTAGGTTTCGGAGTAAGAATCGATCCACATTAGAACCAATCACCCAGCACCCCGAACGAAAGAGGAGGTTAGTGAGGAAGAATATGAAATAAATTAATTTTACGTACATAACAATTGCAATTTTTTAATTTGCCATTAATAGAAATAGTTATCGTGTTTACAAAGGATAACTACCTTAATCGAGGGTGATGGATGTGGGTCGTGTAACAAATGAATGGCATGGGCTGCCAATCATATAAAAGTCTCGTAAGGAAATTGGAACTTCTCGTTTCAATGTTGTAAGTACTCTAAAGCAATCGTGTTACTCCAGCTAATACTAGGTGGTTCATATTCTTTTAATCCTACTATAATTACCTATCTTTCCTTAATTAAATAAGGGATATGTGCATTAGAAGTCCTAAAAATTATCACAAAAGTGTACATGATTCCTAAAACTTATAAAAAAATAAAATCAAGTCATAAAACTTGTCAAATTGATGTAATCAATTGATTCCATTAACTCCGTCCATTTAGATTAACGGAAAATACCGACGTGGCTTTTTTGTAATATTTTCTCTCTCCTACGTGGCAATGATGTGGCTAAAACATGAAATATAAAGCTAAAATGACGTAGTTTTGGCCTAAATTATATTTTTTAACCAAATTATTAGTAATTAATGAAAATTAAAACAATAAAAGAAGTATTTAAAAAAACAAGAAAAAAAATAGAGGCAAGGGCAGTAAGTCCTTGCCACCCTGCCCCCGTCGCCAAAAAAGGATCGGCGGGGAACTAAGGGACCCCCATTGGCCCTTTTCCGGTGATGGGGGCGGCAATGGTGAGGGCCTGCCGCCCTTGCCTCTATTTTTTTGTTCTTTTGTGTTTTTTTAATACCTTTTTTTAATATTTTAATTTATTTTATTAGGATTTTGATTTAAAAAATTAGAATTTGGGCCAAAACGACGTCGTTTTTGCTTTATGTTTTATTTTTTGGCCACATCAGCAATTTTCGTTAGTCTAAATAGATGGAGTTGACGGAATGACTTGATTGGATTAATTTGACAAGTTTTAGAATTCGATTTATTTTTTTTAAATTTTAGGACTCACTGCATTTTCGTGACAAGTTTTAGGACTTTTAATGAACATATCCTATTGAACAACTATACGAAAAAAAAATCTTGACTTTTTTTTTATTTCTATAGCAAAAAGAAAATCTCGAGTTTAAAGGCAAAAGATAAAGGTATATAATAAATAGGGTCAATATCACGAAAACCCAAATTTGATATACCTTTGATAAATTTACCTCAAACTATTTTTTGACCACAAAAAGACCTAAATTGATACAAATATGACAAATTTACCTAAAATTATTTTTTGTACCATAATAAACCCTAAACTAGTATGCATGTGATAAATATACCTCAAATTATTTTTTGACCATCAAAAATCCCAAACTTGTACACTGTGAAAAATTTGCCCAAAAGTAAATTTTTTAGCCATCAAAAACCTCAAATTGGTACATATGTAATAAATTTACCCTTCGTTAATCTCCGTTAAATCGGATTAATACCACGAAAAATTTCAAAGTGACACATTTGTGACAAACCGAGGGTAAAAATCTCAAACCGGTACACCAATCAACCTGTCACATGTCATTCAACTCAACAATTTAATGATAAAATTTAACAAAAAACTATTGAGAGTAAATTTGTCACAAGTATATCAATTTGGGATAAATATGTCACGGATGTATCGGTTTAAGGTTTCTTGCGGTCAAAAAAATAATTTATGATAAATTATCATAGATATACCAATTTGGAGCTTTTTGTGAGTTAAAAAAATAGTTTGTGGTAAATTTATCAAATATACTGGGACCACCACTTTATGATGAAAACATTCAAAATTACTAAACAAGATAAATGAGTGTAGCGACGGATCTGAACCCTATTTTCTGTACCGCATAATGAACCAACCACATGTCTAGCATTATTGATCTGCTATGAAATTTGTCTTCTACTTCTCAACTCCTTCTGCACTCCGTGGATAACATATCCCGCGACCATAGCCCGAACCCGCAATCCAAAGTCACAAAACCAAGTGAGACCCAACAACCGGGAGTCTTAGACAGCCTCTTCTCTTTTATGAAATTAGAAACAGAGAGCAAGTCCTGGAGAAGACACAACAGAAGTCATGAATCACAGCCATGATCTTCCTCATCAAAAGAAGCCCAAGCCCAAGCCCAAGCCAAAGGCCGTGATCGTAGGAGGGAGCATAGCAGGTGTGTCCTGCGCACACGCGCTCATTCGGGCGGGGTGGGACGTTGTGGTCATGGAGAAATCGCGCAGGCCTCCGAAAGGAAGCCCCACCGGTGCAGGACTCAGCTTGGATCCGCTCTCTCAGGAGCTCATCGGGTCCTGGACGGGACACCCTGAGCTCCTCCGTGACATCACCTCTCCTATCACCATTGATCTTGTAAGGAAACTTCTGAGTCATTATTTGTATTGAAAGTGTAAGATCACTACTACTGGAGAATTGGCGCAGAAAATATATCTTTTCACTAGCAACATGAATGTTAAATTCTCGCCTTGCTTGACAGGGAAGGGAGATGTTAAGTTCTTCAATGAGATATGGGTCCTTTTCTTTGTTTCTTGTTAAACATAGAGACATTGCTCATGTTTGTTATGTGGCAGTAGAAAGGGTGTCCTTGCTCTTGCCAAATTCTTATGCATCTACTTGTACCAGAACCAAGCAATCAACAATGAGAAAACCAGGAAGACCCTAGCAAGAGATGAGAAATTCAATCATAGAGCAGCACATTGGGCTGCTCTGCATGACCACCTGTTCAGTGCATTGCCACCACAAATATTCCTCTGGGGCCATATTTTCCTCTCTTTCTCTGTTTCCAGTGATACGCAATCAGTCAAAATCAAGGTTCAAGTTCTCGACACCGGAGAAACCACTGAAGTAGATGGAGATTTGCTAGTCGCTGCAGATGGATGCCTCTCTCTAATTCGCAATCACTTTCTCCCCAACGTCAAACTGAGGTTGTTACTTCTCTGTCTGAATCGTTATGCATCAATCCCTATCTTACACATTTTGCTAGCTTACGGTGAATATGTCTATCTAATAGATATTCAGGCTATTGCGCCTGGAGAGGAGTTTTTGATTTTTCGGAGATTGAAGATTCTGAAACTGTCAAGAAAATTAGGGAGGCATATCCGGAGCTCGGGAAATGCTTGTACGTAGACTTGGCGCCTGGAAATCATACCGGTCTTTTTGAGATCCCAAACAAAAGGCTGAACTGGATATGGTATTTGAATCAACCTGAACCTGACTTGCAGGTAATATTCGACCATCTTGCTCCTCACTGACTGTACTAAAAGTAACAGCGGTTGTGGACTGTAGTTAAAGACACAAATGATCTTGACAGACATCGTCGTATAGTTTTCCTGTTTATTCACAAGAATTAGTTGGAGGAACCATATGAGCATACCTCATAGAAGTATTTGTATATATGCATCCCTTTCCATGAGTCCCTTGCGCCTTATGGTATCTGATAATTAGTCCGTCATTGACAAATACAGGGGAATTCAATTACTACGAAAGTAAGTGATGACATGATTCAGAAGATGTACCAAGATGCAGAGAAAATTTGGCATCCAACTTTGGTTCAGCTTGTGAGGGAAACTAAAGAACCTTTCATAAATGCCATTTACGACTGTGATCCGCTAGAACGAATAGTTTGGGACAATGTGGCACTTGTTGGTGATGCAGCGCACCCAACGACACCACACAGCTCAAGGAGCACAAACATGTCGATTCTGGACGCAGCTGTCCTCGGTCGGTGTTTGGAGAAGTGGGGGGTGGAAAATCTAGCAGCTGCTCTTGAAGAATACCAATCCATTAGGCTACCTATTGCATCCAAGCAAGTCTTGCATGCTCGGCGAGTCGGGAGGATGAAACAAGGCCTTATGCTTCCTGACAGCAAACCTTTCAATCCTAACACAGCCACTTGGGAGGAATGCAAGATGCTTCTGCAGGGAAGCGTGCCCTTCTTCGGAGATAATCCTCTGCTTGGTACAAGCAAACTTTTATTGGCCGGCGAACGGTGATCATCTTGTATTTGTTCCCATCCTGGTCATGCCAATTATGGATTTCAGACATGTCTATTATTCCTAGCTCTAGCTGGACAGAGCAAGAGATGTGTCTTCCTAAGCATGCCACTTAAACCAGGATCATCATGGATGGGGACAGTCATGTTAGACTTGTGTTAGAGGGTTGAGGATCATTTCATCTACTGAAGCACTTGGATTAGGCAAATTGTTGTTAATGTTGTGAAATTTAATGATCAAAAGGGAAGAAATGGAGTCAGATTTTGAGGCATGCCTTCTATTTCTTTAAGAATTATTTGCCCCACAATGTTACTAATAGTTACCGACAAAAATCCTCCAATATGACTAAGTCTTGTAAAGAAAATATCAAATAGCAATTCTAATAATTTTTGAAGAACTCTTAAAGAAAAACAATTGGAAATAATTTATGTGCATCTTTTGAAAGAAACGAAAATGGAAGTTGAAGTAAAATTAAATATTAAACGAAAATTTTGGATATAATAGCGAATATTATGTCCGAACTAATACAATCTTTGAAAGATGGCATCCCTCCGAAATATCCGGCAATAAATTACCGCCAAGTGGGAGAGGACACTTCTTTGTTTGTTTTACACACAAACTACCAACAATCTCCCACTTTGTTTGTACGACAAAATTATAGAATGATTGTTTTTAAATATAAAGCCAAAATTTCCATGAGATTAATATATATACATAGAGGTCTCTTTCGAGTTAAGCCTTTATTTAGTGCAAATATTTCAAAACTCTATTAAAATTTCAAATAGTTGTAGCTTTAAACTTGTTACTATAAATAATAGACTCGGATATACCACACATATACTAATTTCTTGTTTCAACGAAAAGTTTTGTAATTTACTTAGCACCATTATGGCATTGTGCTTGTTTCTATTTTAGCCTTAACTTTTGTAAGAAATAGCACCACTTCTAAGCTCATATTGGTATAATATGTATCACGTGTTTCGTTACTAATAAGCATGTTATTTGTTTGTATTGTACTTCATTAAGAGTATAACTCAGCCTACAATAATGTAACATACGAGATTGACTTGTTATATCCGGGCTAATGCTAGCATCAAACAATCACTTTCAGTAACTTATTCTTATCCATCAAACTTTGTAACTGGTGGTATACTAGTATTATGTGGAGTTACCATTACTGGTGATTTTAATCAAAGGGTTTCAACCCATTTCTTTTGAGGTCATTTTTATCAAATCTCTTGGTAGAGCATTTGTAAAGGGATTAAATAGATTATTGCTTGACCTCACAAAGACAATTGTTTTGATACCATCCTGAATCAATTGTCTCACATACTCATATTTTAAACTAATATGATATGTCTAGACCTACCATTATTAGTGCTACCATAAGCTCTTGCCAAAGTAGCTCGATTGTCACAATGAATATAAATAGGAGGCATAGGACTAAGTCATAATTTGATGCCCAACAACAAATTTCTAATCCATTTAGGCTATTTTCCAATTGTTGCTAAAGTAATAAATTCATATTACATTATTGGGTGACTTATGCATGTTTCTTTCTTACTCGCTCAAGATACAACACATCCTCCTACTGTGAAGATCCAATCGAAGTGAAATATTTATCTCCCACATTCGTAATCCAATTAACATCGTGTATCTTTCTCATACAACCAGATAATTATCATAGGACAATCTCAAATTTTTAGTTTTCTTAAGATAACAAAAAATTATAGTAACAACATTCCAATGTTATATACATGAATTACTAGCATGTCTACTCAACTTACACACGGAAAAGGCAATATCAAGTCTAGTATAATGCATTGCATATATTTTTATATCATTCGCATATTCAAGATGTGCTCTTGCTCTACCGGTATCATAATTCAATTTAATACTTGAATTAAAATGTAGTACTCGGTTCTTTAAAACCAAGATGTTCAAATTTATTTAACATGTTGTTCAACGTAACTACTTTGGCCTAGCGAATGACCCCACTATGTTTATTAACTTTAATACCCAAGATAGTATCTATTCCACTCAAATCTTTCATTTTAAAAATGGAAGTTAAATACTTCTTAGTCTCATTGACTCCAATGATATTGGATAAAAAAAAAAATAAGCGTATCATCAACATATAAGCAGATTAAAACACCGTAGTCTTTAGTGAACTTAGAATAAATATACTTATCAGCACTAGTTTTCATCAAATTATGAGCTTTCTTCCGAATGACCCGCACGGTAGAGGAGATCCATCGTTCATCCACAATGTTACTTGGCAAGAGGCAAAGAAATAACGATAACCTTGTTCTTGAAGTGTTGCTAGCCCTCATTCACCAGATGCGTGTGCGTGCGTGCACAAAGCAAACCCTTCAATGTGTTTCGATCAGGCCGTACCCCAAGCTTCTCTCTTCTTGGCCGAACAACCCAAATGTAGGTTTGACCCGTCCAAACATGGCAAGGCCGGTTATGGCAGCGTTCCATACCACTCGATAAATTCACAAGCATCAAGCCGCCCATAGCGTAATGAGTCATACCCTTTAGATTGATCAGTTGATATGTCGTCAAGTTTCCAGAAAGTCTCGTTACCAGCATTATATGTCAAGATTTTACTCCATTAAATGGTAGTAGCACAGGAGGGAGCACCCCCCAATTGGGGAAGCATCGCGAATTGCCTCATCGAATTAAACACGTAGTAATTACGTCGACTTTGATTGGCTCTATCTCTATTGTTGCAGAAATATTTCCTTAAAATTGTTGAGAAATTTAATGATCAAATTGGAAGAATGGAATCGGGCTTTGAGACGTGAATTCACTTTGTTTAAGGAATTATTTACCCCACATCGTTGCTAATGATTATCGGCAAAAATCCTCCAGAATACAATAAAGTCTTGTAATGAGAATATTACATAGCAATTCTGATATTTCTCAAAAAAACAATTAAAGAAAAATAATTGGAAAAAATTGTTGTATATCGTTCGAAAGAAACGAAAATGGAAGTTGAAGTAAAATTAAAAATTAGACAAAAACGTTGAATATGTAATAGAAAAAATTATCTCTGAAAGAACCGCCAAATGGGCGAAGACACATGTACATTTGTTTTACAAATAAACTACCCAACATGTAATGTTCCTGTTTCTTGTTACAGTACCAATAGCCGTTGTACAGTAGCACAAAAATTGTCCCTGACCCACAAAATTGTCAACCTTGGCTTATGAATAAGAAAATATTCTTGATCTACCAGTATGTCGAAGCTAGTCATGTATACATTCACATATCGATAAATAGGAACGCTAGTGATTACCTATCAAAATGAAAAAGAATGTTTCTAATGTGGTATCTTTCAATAGCCAAAAATAATAAGCAGAATCCATACTTTAACCAAAACATTACTCTAATCACAATACATCAAGCATGTCAACCCTATGGTTCGTCGTTTTATATGACTAACGTGATGTGATGACAAATCGCATTGCTCTCGTGATCGGCATCACATATAATTTCGGTGTATAATTTTTGAGATTATCTTAGTAGTTTTGGCGAATGTCAATGTCCTATTATATAGCTGCTGCATAAAATATTTGGCCGTCGTTGTCTAGATGTGGGTCTCAATCATCATCCCGAGCCAAACTGCCACATTTTCCGACTGAACATGAGGAGCAAAAACCAAAAGCCGCAAGCTTTTATGAGACAATCATGTTCACAGATTCCTAATGGAGGGACAAGACGAAGAAACCAAGAAACCCACAAAGCCCAACATTCGCTGCTTCAATCCGCTGCAAGTAACTCATATTTAGACACACAAATAATATAAAATATTAACAACGCAAAAGTCTCAATTTTATATATTGCTTTGAAAAAAGAAGCTCGGACTAATATTTTTGTATTGCACACTTATCATCGACGCCTATGAAATATCGTGAGATCGCACGAAACATTAAACAAGAAAAAACAAAATAACTTATTCGAGGTTCCGCCCCCTGCAATCCGAAACCTACCCATTGCAATAGGTTCCTTAATTTTTGGAACCTAGAACATGTCCCCGTATATCGTGAAACCTTGAACCTACCATTTTTCACCAATTCAATTCTCTAGTTCCCGGTCCTACCCTAAAACCATGCTCATCCCTAGGTCATGTTACTCGAGTTAATAACTAGGTGGTATGTATTTTCTTAATTATTTTACGAGTATATTTTTCCTTGATTACAACTAAAAAAAATCTCAAGTTTCTATTTTTTTTAATTCTACAAAAAAACCCCAAATCGATACACTTGTATTAAATTTACCTTAAATTATTTTTTTATCATGAAAAACCCCCAAGTAGCATACATGTGACAAACCTATCACGAACTAACTTTTTGAACATTAAAAATCCCAAACCGATTTGTTTGTGACAAATTTACTCTTCATTAATTTTCATTAAATTTTACCATCAAATTGTCGAGTTAGGTGATACATGACAGGTTGACGGGAGTACCAATTTGGAATTTTTTACCATCTGTTTATCACAGGTATATCGGTTTGGGGTTTTTCGTAGTATTAACACAATTTAACGATAACTAATAGAGGTTAAATTTATCACGGATATACCTGGTTTGAGATTTTTTGTGGTAAAAAAAATTAGTTTATGATAAATCTATCATATGTGTACTAATTTGGAGTTTTTTATGGTAAAAAATAAATTAGGGTTTATTTGTCACAAGTGTACCAATTTGGTGTTTATTGTGGTAAAAAAAATAGTTTTGGATAAATTTGTTACGGGTGTATTAGTTTTGGATTTTTTTGTGATTTAAAAAATAGTTTGGGGTACAGTTTATCGCAAGTATAAAAAAAATAATTTTGGGTAAGTTTATCAATCTAGTTTGGTTTTTTTGTGGTATTAACCATTTTTTTTTTCATTTTTTGTCGCAAAAAAGAAAATCTCAAGTTGAAAGGCAAAAGATAAATTTATAGAATCAAATGAGACCACTTTAGGATAGATGACTATATACTTTCTTTTTCTCTATGCTCCATATAAAATTTGCACGATGCAAAGGTAGCTAACAAGCGAAAGTGAAATTTTAAAGAAAAAAAATGTCATTTTCAAGAGACTAAAGGACTTTTTTATAAGGTAAAGCTTTCTGGGGGTAAGTGCCTGTGATCCTGTCAGCACATGCCAAAAAGTTGGCAATGACCCAATTGTCTTCTACTTCTCAACACCTTCTGCACTCAGTGGATTCCACTTCCTTCGACAATTGGGAGTCTTAGATGATCTCTCCTTCATGACATAGAAACACAGGGCAAGACCTGGAGAAGATACAGCAGAAGTCATGAGCCACAATCACGATCTTCCTCATCAGAAGAAGCCGAAGGGTGTGATCGTCGGAGGAAGCATCGCAGGTGTCTCCTGCGCGCACGCGCTCATTCGGGCGGGGTGGGACGTTGTCGTCATAGAGAAATCGCGCAAGCCTCCGAAAGGCAGCCCCACCGGTGCAGGACTCGGCTTGGATCCGCTCTCTCAGGAGCTCATCGGGTCCTGGACTGGACACCCTGAACTCGTCCGCGACATCACCTCTCCTCTCACCATTGATCTTGTAAGGAAACTTCATATGACAAAGTCTTATTTAAAGCCTTCCTGAGGGTTGAGTTATTATATGTATTGAAGTATAAGATCACAACTATTGAAGAATTGGGGAAGAATATATCTTTTCGCTAGCAACATGAATCTTAAATTCTTGCTCTGCTTGACAATTTGGGGAGATGTTAAGTTCTTCAATGAGATGATGGGTCCTTTTCTTTGTTTCTTGTTAAACATAAAGACATTGCTCATGTTTGTTATGTGGCAGTCCAACGGGTGTCCTTGTTCTTACCAAATTCTTATGCATCTACTTGTACCAGAACCAAGCAATCAACTCTGAGAAAACCAGGAAGATACTAACAAGAGACGAGAATTTCAATCATAGAGCAGCACATTGGGCTACTCTGCATGACCACCTGTTCAGTACATTGCCACCTCAAATATTCCTCTGGGGCCATCTTTTCCTCTCTTTCTCTGTTTCCAATGATACGCGATCTGTCAAAATCAAGGCCCAAGTTCTCGACACCGGAGAAACCACCGAAGTAGATGGAGATTTGCTCATCGCTGCAGATGGATGCCTCTCTCTAATTCGCAATCACTTTCTCCCCAACGTCAAACTAAGGTTGTCACTCATCTGTCCAAATTGTTATGCATCAATCCCTAACTTACACATTTTGTTAGCTTACCATGAATATTTGGATACAATAGATATTCAGGCTATTGCGCCTGGAGAGGAGTTTTTGATTTTTCAGGGATTGAAGATTCAGAAACTATCAAGAAAGTTAGGGAGGCTCATCCGGAACTTGGAAAATGCTTGTACTTAGACTTGGCACCCGGAAATCATACTGTTCTTTTCGAGATCCCAAAGAAAAGGCTGAACTGGATATGGTATTTGAATCTACCTGAACCTGACTTGCAGGTAATATTCACCCATCTTGGTTCTCACCAACTGTAATATAGTAATAGCAGCTGTGGATGTATTTAAAGATGCAAACGATCGTGATAGACATCGTCGTATAATATTCCTGTTTATTCACAAGATTAGTCGGAGGAGCTACATGAGCATACCTCATAGAAGATCTCGGTATCAATATATCCAAATTCATCGAAACCTAGATCATAGGAATCACCATAGACGTATTTGTAGTTATGTTTCCATGAGTCCCTTCCGCCTTATGGTGTCTGATAATTAGTCTGTTATTGACAAATACAGGGGAATTCGGTTACTACGAAAGTAAGTGACGACATGATTCAGAAGATGTACCAAGATGCAGAGAAAATTTGGCATCCGGCTTTGGTTCAGCTCATGAGAGAAACTAAAGAACCTTTCATAAATGCCATTTACGACTGTGATCCTCTAGAACAAATAGTTTGGGACAATGTGGTACTTGTTGGTGATGCAGCGCACCCAACAACACCACACAGCTCAAGGAGCACAAACATGTCGATTCTGGATGCAGCTGTCCTAGGTCGGTGTTTGGAGAAGTGGGGGTCGGAAAATCTAACAACTGCTCTGGAAGAATACCAATCCATTAGGCTACCTATTGCATCCAGGCAAGTCTTGCATGCCCGGCAAGTCGGGAGGATAAAACAAGGTCTTAGGCTTACTGACTTTGAACCTTTCAATCCTAACACAGCCACTCAGGAGGAATGCAAGCTGCTTCCGCAGAGGGGCGTGCCCTTCTTCGGACATAATCCTCTGCTCGGTTGGAGCAGCCTTTAATTGGCCAGCAAACGGTGATCATCTTGTATTTGTTCCCATCCTGGTCATGTCAATTATGGATTTCAGACATGTCACAGATTATTTCTAGCTCTAGCTGGATATAGCAAGAGATGTGTCTTCCTAAGTATGCCCCTAAAACCAGGATCATCGTGGATGGTGACACTCGTGTTAGACTTGTGTTAGAGGGTCAAGGATCATTTCATCTCCTGAAGCACTTGGATTAGGCAAACTGTTAGAAAGAGAAGTTTCCTGATCTAACAGTGGGTCAAGGCTAGCCATTATGCACACATATCTAGAAATATGAATGCCAGTGACTACTTATCAAAATGAAAATGGAAGTTTTTAATGTGGTATCTTTCGACAGCCGAAAAGGAAAAGAATAACCCAATTAGTAACTGTGCTTCAACCAAAACATTTGTTTCATAACAATACAGCAAACATGGCAAAGCTATCGTCATGCTCACATGACAGGCATCACAAATAACGTTTCATTTCTAATGAAACTACCGCATAAAATATCTGGCCGCCGTCATCTAGCTACGACTCTCAATCATTCCGAGCCAAACCGCCACATGTGCAGATTGAACATCAGGAACAAAACACAAAAGGTACAAGCTTTCATGAGACAATCATGTTAGTAGATTCCCAATGGATGGCCAAGAAGAAGAAACCACAAAAGCCCGATGCCAAGGCAGTAATAGTTGGGAGGCAGCATTGCAGGATCATGCGCATGCGCTCATTTTTATAAGGATCGGACGTCAGTGTCGTAGAGAAATCGAGTGTGCCGCCAACCTGGAGCCCCACCTGCATGGGGCTCTGGGCTCAAAACCTTTGGCTTGGAAGCAGATCGAGGCTTTCCACCATGCCGCTTTGCCTCTCGTTATTGGCCGGGTCACTCTCTATTGTGCGTTTTCCGAGTTCACAAGGGCATAAATGGATATGTTTTTTTCGAGTGGTTCAGACTAAAAAACGTCCACTTGTATCATTTGAAATAATTAGTCAATGAAAAATATTTTTATTATCGATACAATTTATATCTAAACATTTTCATAAAATGTGAAAATTTTTGCCATTCGTTTATTTTTAGAAGCGATATAAGTGATCACTTTTAGGGAAAAAATATTTTAATCATTCATTTTTCGCGAAACAAATGGAGCCTTTGTGCATCAACATTCAGAAAGACAACTATGTGCATGATTTATGGGCAAGAACAGAGGTTTGTTTTCAGTTCCTATCTTTCCTCTGTAACCAAAAAGAAGCGGAAAAAGAGCAAACAAAAAACGTGCAAGAAGATGTGATATTCACAGATTGTTTCAGTAAATAAGATGAGGATCATATATTGTCTTTTTGAAAAGAATCGATTGTTTCACCGTCTCGGTATGGTTTCTAGTGTGATCCAATTACTGCTAATTTCCTGAAAGAGCAATGCAGAACAAGGCGACGGATGGGGAAAAGAAGGCGAACCGGATGCCAAACCAGGGATAAGGAATCCACGGCCTTCGGCACGACGGGTTATCACTGAGCGTTGTGTCATGGGATGATGTGTTGCTGCTGTTGCGCCTATCCGACGACAAGACTTAAGTCAGAGTCAAAAACTCAAGTTCTCAAGACTAATGACACCATCGAGATAGCCGGTAACTTGCTTGTCGGAGCAGATGGGCGCCTGTCTTCCATTCCACAGAGCTTCCTCCCCGATCTTAAACTGAGGTTCTTTCTGCAAACCAATGAATTTCAGACCCCCATCAATTGTTTTCTTGCAATGGACTTGCATGTGAGCTTGTGGTGTGAAATGATAGCAGACTGTTTTAGTAGGTATTCAGGTCATCGCGCATGAACAGGAGCTCTCGATTTTCGGGGACAAAAGAATTCGGACGCCATTTTTGGGATCAAGAGAGCTTACCGTGATCTTGGGAAATGTCTGTACGTTGATCTGGATTCTGGTATAATCCCAAGTGTGCTTCTTTGTGGTAAACTTTTGAATACTGCGAACACACTGTGGAATGCTGTTATCTTAATCGGGAAAAGAAAGAACAATGTGACAAAATGTATATCTTCTTTGCAATTTTGCAACAGAGTATACATTCAGATGCCAACCGTCATTAAGATTAAAGTTTTAGAGACTAACGTGAAAACAGGCGTGGTAGAGAAGCTGGTCCTGACGATTCCAAAGGACATATCCAGGGTTGGCGTCGATAACTTTACCGTCAACATCCTGCGACTACTTTGAATGGTCGTGGGAGGGAGCCGTCACTGTAGCCCAAAAGATCGTACCCGCGACCAAGGACACGAGCTGGGCATGCCACGAAGTGTAGTTGGAAGGCGAGAGCTTGTCGGGGAGTTGGGAGGCCGCGTCGATGGCGATTAGGGTCGGGCCCTTGGTATTAGTGGAGGTTAGAAGGCAACACAGTTACCTGGGCAATCTTTTGGTGGAAAATGAATAAAGAAGGAAGAATCAAGCAGAAAGGAAGAAATCTTGCTGCCTTTCTTTCATTTCAAAATTTCCATCTAAGCCATCTTTTAGGTCAACTTTACAATTTATATGACTAAAAATTAGCTCTACTCAGATCATTGGTCCGGTCCTAGAGAATATATTTGTGTACCGGATGAGGCCGTTTTTTTTCTAAAACCTCTTTTCCTTTCTTTGATAATTGAGTATTTTTATTGAGTTTGGGCTCTATAAATGTGATATGTATATTATATATTTCCTACTGTTAGCCTTTCCTAGGCAAGATGCCTAATATTTATAGCGCTCTAGTAGTTAAAGGTCGAGATATTATCGATCAAGAAACTAATGTGACTTGTGAGGAACAACAATTATTAAGAAAAAATTGAGTTAGAGCTATAGCTATGAGTGCCACCGATGGTCTAATGAGAGGAATGGAAGTGATTGACATGGGAGCTCCTCTAAATATTCCAATCGGCGGAGCGACTCTAGACCGAATTTTCAACTTGCTGAGCCTTGATGATTTGACTTGTAATATCATAAAATTATTCTATGGAGAGCCTGTTGATGATTTAGGACCTATAGATACTCATAAAATTATTGACTCTAGAGATATAGTAATATGGAAAAGGTAAAATTGTTTCAAGCACCGACAAAATCATAAGACCCCTTGTTTTAGAGAGAGGAGGCTGTCATCCCCGATAAGCAGCTGGTCCAATTGGTCAAAGGCGAATTGAAAGCTAAACAATGGTAATTCGAAAGATTCTCCAGGGGAAAAATAAAGATGTCTCCTACGTTATTGTAATATGTAGAAATATAGACATAATTTCATAGAATCATTCGGTCTGAATGCTTATCTTATATATACACATAGGGGTGTTTGCTTATAGATTACAAACAAAATAAAAGATTATCAAAAGCAAACAAACAATTTGAGTTTTGAAGAGGGAATTCCACCTCTATATCAGTTTTAAGCCCAAAGGCATGTACTTCTTTGTCTCCATCCCAAACCATCTCTAACTTGACATGGTTGAGAATTTGACCAGCTCTGTTTTTCCACAGGAAGGAACAGTCTGAGGCTTACAAGATAACCCCACGTTTGAATCTTGTCAGTTATGATTGACAAGTTCAAAAGCTTTGGCTATTCCAGAAGCTGCTTTGCGCTTTGTGGCCTTCCACAAGAGAAGATAGCAAGTGGGATCTCTCCTGTCTTTTTCTTTCATATACACCATGCTTCTCTCCAAGAATCAAATGAGGAGAATCAGCTCTGCACTTGAGTGTGTGTGTGTGTTCCAATTTGTTTTTTGTCTCACCTCCCTAAGTTATGTATGCATCCATCACTGTTTTTTACGGATACATTTTCAGCCATTAACCCCGAGATAATGAACATCAGCCGACATAGAACGTGTAATCCACAACTTAGGCTCCGTCTATTTCGCGAAAAATGAACTATTTGAAAAATATTTTCCTAAATATAATAGTTTGTATCACTTGAAATAACTAGCCAATTGAAAATTCTTTTATTGTCAACAATAATTTAGTCTAAACATTTCATAAATGATAAAAAAAATTATTTATTCATTTTCCTTAGTGATCGTTTTTAGAAATTTATTTTCTAAATCTTTTATTTTCGTGAAATAAACGGAGCCTTACACAAGTAAGGTTGAGTTTGTTTGTTGGAGATTTCTCATGTTCCTAATCCTCAAACATATGCCACTTCTGGTACACTACCCAAATTCATGACCCCAATCACATGAGATAATGCCCTAAAAAGTCAAAGTGCTATACTATTTGGTTTGGACAGCCTATGATGTTTTGGCAGCCAGTGTAAAGGATTCTGAATCAAACCTAGCTAGCAGAACGTGCTCAAATTAAGTCCAAAGAATCCCTAAGAAATTCTTCCCGCTAACTAATAGTTAATAAAAGATGATTTGGCCACTAAGGCAAAACCTCAAGTCAACATTCAAAGGTAGATAGTCTTGCATCAGGTGAGCAAAAGAGCCACAGGGGTATAAAACGATATTAGGGTGTTGTCAACTCTTTGATACACCATTAATTGGTGATGTGAGAAAACTTAGCATGAAACTTGACGTGGAAACTCAATGGTAATGAATCTTCGATCGTCACAATTTTCACAATAAGAAGGATTAAGATGTACCTCAATCCATAGCAATAACTTTAAGTACGATTGTTGCAAAAATTATGAGAAGACGGAGAACTCTGATTTCTCTCCCTTACACACTATTATGTTTCATTGCTTTGTCTGACAGAGGATATACACCACTTACATCTGTTCATTTAGTGGAGAGAGAACCAGATATATATTTTTTTCAATAGGTGCCTTTAATAAGTGCATTCCATCAAAGTATGTAAAGAGTCGCACATTTTCATAAGAACGGTAACTTCTTATACGAATTGCGTCCTTTCATAGCCAATAGGTTTTTAGCACATGTGGGTCACATTATTTTTACAGGTGACACCTTAAAGAACACATGATTATCAACGTTAAACTTCAATGAATTAAGGGTTTATTGTATAACTTTTCTGACAACTTTGTGCAATTTAAATTGATCATGATTATTTTAACTGCATCCAAAGTGATTCATACTAACTCTGGCTCCGTAAATCTTCTTTTTCCCACTACTTTATGGACTCTGCAGCACAATAGGATTCAAAAAATTAGAAAAATACTTTCTGTGTCCGTGGTCTTCCACAGGGCAACTTCAGTGGGGGCTATAAAATTTACGAGACATCATAGTTCAAGGAAATAAATTGGAAACAAGAGTTTGCTAATTTTAATATGCTCAATAAATATGTAAATTTAAGTCGATTATGAAGAATGACTGTGAAAAACATATTGTCGAGTAGCTGTCAGCACGGACTGTTATGCCCCGAAATATGTATCGGAAATTATCAAAGTGAAAATTTACAGAGTTACAATTTTCCTAGCGTTCTATAGCTTTTGATAATATTTACAAGATATCATCAAACAAATTTTCAAATATCTTCATCGTTCACTCAAGATAAGCAATTTGTCACTCGATTATCTCCCCACTCTTCTTAATTTTTGTCATAGAACCTACCCACTAGATAACATCATTCATGACATGTCTTGTAATCACGGCTTAATTTTCCTTTAAAAGAGAAAACGAGGGGGAAAAAAATCACCCTCATTGGCTCCATTTGGCCGAACCAACTCATCTTTGCATTTTCTACTTCAATTTTTTTCTTTTTATCGTCCAATCTTTTGCAATAAAAGAAAATTTCCAATTCAAATTCTGACCAAGCTCCAAAATCTCTCCAATCTGGGTTGTCTAAACTTTTAATCTCTTCTATCAAGTGTCCTACAAGGTAAAAATTCATGGTCTTCGTTTTCCTTTCTTCATCAAACTAGGTTTTATTTCGAAAGATAGAGCATTTGTTGATTTTTACTGTTTATTTGTTCTGCATTCGAGGTGATTAACGCTTTGATTAGTTCAAGATCCTTCCGATCAAGATAAGTGAAAACTCGTAGGACTGAGCTGGACTAATCTACCTAACATTCTTGAACTTGGTTGGTTGATGTTTGCTCATTTAGTTGGAGCTCTAATGTATGTCAATTGGACCTTTTGAGTGGCATGTTTTATATATTGCTATATTGGGCTATCGTGGTCTCTTGGTCTAATTTGAAAAGTCTTCTACATGTCTAGAATTTGTTTGAATGATTACCAAAAAGATTTTGTTGCAACTTGGATTGGAAAAATGTGAAACCAGTATGCACTATTGTAATTTTTGACATGTTTAGGTAAAAATTTGTAAAATTTGTAGAAATGAGAGGGCTCTTTAACAGTGTCATTTTATGGTTTAAAGTGTTAATTAGTGAATTAATAAGTTAGATCAATAAAAGGGAATCAAACCGTTTGAAAATAACTAGTTTAGAAAATTTAGGGGCAATTTGTAATTTACATTATCAGTAGACTAATATTCTAAAACTGAAAATTCCATGATTTGATTACATAACTAGAAATCTTATGATGATAGGTAACAAAAGTTATTCTTGGAGTTAACTGCTTAATCTAGACAATTTATATAACTAGTCAAGCTTGAACCTATAATTAATTTAAAAGTGGTAACTTTATAAAATTTGTGGCATGTCTATAGTGAATATAGGTTATTCATATGTCTTAGGTAGTAAATGAATGGCCTTGGGTATTTAATTTAGGTAGGGTAGCTTGATTAAGATAAGTTGGACATTAAAGGCATGCATGGCAACGATTCCGATTTTCCGATTCCGATCCCTAGAACAAAAAAGATGAGAAACCTATTTGGTAACGTACATGATTCTAATCCTAAAATTTTCGATTCTTTCTCGGGAACATTTTAGGAGCAGAAATAAGAATAAAAAAAAAAAGATTCTTTGTTTTTAATCACTTTTTAGAAACAAAATGAATAAAGTGAGAAGGCTCTAACTTTGTTCCGCCCTTTATCGATTCGCTATCGATCACCGAAGAAAAGGAAAATAAAAAATACTTTTTTAAAAAATAAAAAACAATAAATTTTTTTATAATAACAGAATAATTTAATAAAAATATATATTTTTTGAAAAAAAAACAAAAAAAATAAAAAAAATGATTTTTTGAAAAAAAACTCTATATTTGTATTGCATTCTTAACAAATTATAAAAAAATATATATACCATAATTTGGTTAAACATAGAAGTGTTTAAGTAATACGGGTCGGATCGGGTATGGGTTTGGTTAAATATAGAAGTATTTAAGTGCAAATTCGTGACAAAAATTCAAATGCAAATTGCCTATTGAGCTTATATTTTTCTTATGGATTTTGCATATGCCTTTATGCTCCATGAAATAAATAGACTGATTATGAATTATCCATGATCTATATTCATTTTATTAGTGATGTTATAAAGGTTGATTTTTTAGTTATAAAACGTAATTATTTGACTTAAATGAAAAAATTGGGAAGAGAAATTGTTTCTAAGAACAAAAATTCTGTGAAGTTACCAATCGCATTTCTAATAGAAATTTTGTGCAATTACCAAATGCATTTTAATTCTCTAAAACTTGTCTAGGGAAGAGAATCGAAAAAAAAATCATTTATGATCAAAATCAATTTTTCGGATCAAAATCGTTGCCATCCATGTCCTAAGGATAAAACCGTAGATGAGGAACTTTATTTTGCAAATCATGCAATATGGAAATCTGAAATTATGGAAATTAATTTTTATTTTGATGATTAAGGTGAACTTAATCATGATGCGGTCATAGTAATCAAATTATATGAGTTGACTAAAGTTAAGGTCAATGACTTAGTAATGACGTAGTCATATAATTTGAAAATAGATATCAAGTGGCTTGATATTGATATATAAATATATTAATTACTCTTATGGAGTCAGAATCAGGCATCTGGTTATTAATTTAGTGGAAAACTTAGACGACTCCGTTCAGCTAAATTCTGAAAACTAAGTCATCCAAATTATAAAGAATTGGTTGTGTAAGGTCAAGTTCATCTAAATTATAAATGAATTTACATAAATTTTCAATCAAATGAAGATAGCCTGGTGAATGAAGGTCTATACTACCCAAAAAAAAAAGGTCTATTCTTCAAAAAGTACAAAATTATTTGATTGCCACAAATTTCAAAAAGGGTTAACTCCCGAAAAATTTCAAATTGGTGCACTTGTGACAACATCTCAAATTAGTTTTTTTATCACAAAAAACTCCAAAACGGTAAACTTGTGACAAATTTACTCTAAACTAATTTTTTGACCACCAAACCTAAATTAGTACATTGTAATAAATTTACCATACGTTAATTTTTGTTAAATTGGGTTTATACCAACAAGAATATGGCAAACTTGCAATGTAAAGTAAAAATCTCAAATAGGTACACCCCGCCAATTGTCACATGTCATCTAACTTATCAATTGGACGGTAATTTAACGGAAGGTAAATTTATTATGGGTGTACCGAGTTTGAAGTTTTTCGTTGATATTAGTTCTTCAAGAAAAATGTCAATAGATTAGCATGCTATTATTTACGATTATAAGTTTATAACTATTGAAATTAAATAAGGAAATGTCATTTTCAAAATCCGATCCACTTTTAGAATGACAAATCTGATCTATAATACTATTTCTGCGGGTGATTGATGACCCTATTAGCGCATGAAATTTGTCGATGACGCCATTATCTTTCTACTTATAAACTCCTTCCGGGCTCCGCGATTCAACGTCCCGCGACTATATAAGAGTTACACAAAACAAATGAGTACGCAACGCTTTGGGAGCCTTGGACAGTCCCTTCTTCTGCAAGAGATAGAAACCCAGCAGCAAGCCTTTGGGAGAAGGCACAACAGAATCCATGAATCACAACCTCGATCTTCCTCATCAAAACCAGCCGAAGCCAACACCAACCTCGAAGGCCATGGTCGTAGGAGGGAGCGCAGCAGGCGTGTCGTGCACGCATGCGCTCATTCGGGCGGGGTGGGACATTGTGGTCGTAGAGAAATCGCGCAGGCCTCTGAAGAGAAGCCCTACCGGCGCAGAGCTCGCATTGGATCTGCTCTCGTAGGAGCTCATTGGGTCCTGGACCGGACGCCCAGAACTCCTCCGGGACATCACCTCCCCTCTCCCCATTGATCTTGTAAGGAAACTTCATATGACAACTCAGTCTTATTTAAAGTCTTCCTAAGGTCTTGAGTTACGGTTTGTATTGAAGTTAAGATCACAACTGCTAGAGAATTGGCGCAGAGCATATATTTTTTTCTTGCACAGCGATCGTTAAACATGTTGATATTGATCTTGTCTATGTGTACCAGAATCCAGTGATCAATGATGAGAAAACTAGGAAGACACTAGCAAGAGATGAGAATTTCAATCATAGAGCAGCACATTGGGCTGCTCTGCCTGACCACCTGTTCTCTGCATTGCCACCAGAAATTTTCCTCTGGGTCCACCTTCTCCTCTCTCTCTGTTTCCCACGACAAGCAATCTGTCAAAATCAAGGCCCGAGTTCTCAACACCGAAGAAACCGCCGAAGTAGACGGAGATTTGCTCGTCGCTGCAGATGGATGCCTCTCTCCCATTCACCCTCACTATCTTCCCGACGTCAATCTAAGGTTGTTACCTCTTTGTCCAAAAATGTTAATGCATCGATACCTAACTCAAAACATTTTTTGTTATCTTTTGTGATCACGTCGACACAAAAGGTATTCAGGCTATTGCGCCAGGAGAGGAGTCCTTGATTTCTCGGGGATTGAAGATTCGGAAACTATCGAGAACGTCAGGGAGGCACATCCGGAGCTCAGTAAATGCTTGTACTTTGACTTGGCGCCCGGAAATCAGACAATTCTTTTCAAGATCCCAAACAAAAGGTTGAACTGGATATGGCTTTTGAATCAACACGAACCTCACTCAAAGGTAATATTCACTCATCTTGCTCCTCATCTGATTGTACGATAGTCATAGCAGTTGCGGATGTAGTTGAACCCACAAATGATAATGATCGATATTGTCCGACAATTTTCCTGTTTATCCACGAGATTAATTGGCAGGACTACACAAGCATATCTCATAGAATATCTGGGTCTAAATATGTCCTGAATTTATTAAAACCTAGATCATAGGAGTCATCAAATGATCATAGGTTTCTCATATTTTGTCTGTTATTGACAAATACAGGGCAATTCAGTTACTATGAAAGTAAATGGTGAAATGATTCAGAATATGTACCAAGATGCAGAGAAAATTTGGCATCCGGCTTTGGTTCACGTCATGAGAGAAACTGGAGAACCTTTCGTCAATGCCATTTACGACTGTGATCCCCTAGAAGGAATAGTTTGGGACAAGGTGGTACTTCTTGGCGATGCGGCACACCCCACGACACCACACAGCTCGAGGAGCACAAACATGTCGATTCTGGACGCAGTGCTCCTAGGCCAGTGCTTGGAGAAGCAGGGGTCGGGAAATCTAACAGCTGCTCTTGAAGAATACCAATCCATTAGGCTACCCGTTGCATCCAAGCAAGTCTTGCACGCCCGGTGAGTCGGAAGGATAAAACAAGGCCTCACGCTCCCTGACAGCGGGCAGTTCAATCCTAGCACAGCCAATTGGGAGGAATGCAGGATGCTTCAGATGAGAGGCGTGCCCTTCTTCGGACAAAACCCTTTGCTCGAATAGCTCTGATCGAGCAACCCTTTCTCGGCCGGCAAATGCTGATCATCTCGACTAAATCCAGGGTCGTTAAGGAAGGTATCTCTCATGTTAGACTTGTGTGTTAGGAGGGTTGAGGATCATTTCATCTGCTTAAGAACTTGTAAATAAGTCAAACCGTCATCTTTGACTAAAAAAATGTCCCTCATCTATCAGTGTGCCAAAGCGAGCCATGTATGGATTCACACGTCAAAAAATAGGAGCGCTTGGGATTACCCATCAAAAAGAAAAAGAAAGTTTTCGATACGGTATCTTTCGATAGCTGCAAAGAACGATCCGCAATCCAATCCGTACTTCAACCAAAGCATTACTCGAATTACAGCACAGCAAACATGTCCAACCTATCGTTCATCGTTTTACATGACTAACGTAATGTCGGAGACCAATCTCATTGCTCCCACTGATTGGCATCACATATAAAACTGTGTTTGGTTTTTGAAATTATCTGACTAGTTTTGGCAACTGTCACGGCCATGTTGTGTACCTGCTGCATAAAATATCTGGCCGTCGCTGTCTGGCTATGGCTCTCAATCATCCCGAGCCAAACCGCCACTTGTTCAGACTGGACATTAGGAACCAAACACAAAACACAAGCTTTCATGAGACAGCCATGTCCATAGATTCCCAATGGAGGGACGAGACGAAGAAACCAAGAAACCCACAAAGCCCAAGGCCAAGGCAGTGATAGTCGGAGGCAGCATCGCGGGATTATCCTGCGCGCACGCGCTCATCTTAGCAGGATGGGACGTCGTCGTCGTCGAGAAATCGAGCGCACCGCCCACCGGCAGCCCCACCGGCGCGGGGCTCGGGCTCGAACCGTCGGCTCGGAAGCTGATCGAGGCTTGGCTCGGAAGGGCGCAGCAACTGCAGGACGCCACTTTGCCTCTCGCCGTTGATCAGGTCACGCTCTGTCGCCCTCGTCTTCTGAGTTCACGAGGACGTAAAAGGATGAGTTTCTTCGAGTTGGGTTGTCTTTTGTTGTTTCATTCAGACTTGAAGAACAAACGAAAGCTTTTATGTCAGCGAAATTGATTAGGTTCAGCTTCAAAGTTTGAAGCTTTAGTTTGTAATCTAGCTAAGAAAATGCGTGGATTTCAATTGATACAAAAGCCATAAAAGCTAGAAGAGTGGTTTCTTAGTGCAGAAATTGAACAGAAAAGTTGAAAAAGGTTTCTGATTGGTTCTGGTATTTGTCGTGAATCTGGTGATGGGTTCAATTTATTGTGTTGACATTCGGAGAAAAAAAGTCTGCCTATGATTTATGCACAAGGACAGAGGTTTGGATTCAGCTCTGTCTTTCTGCTGTAGCCAACAGAAGTGGAAAAGAACAAACTACTTGCATGAAGATGTGAAATTTCACAGATTGTTTCTGTAATATGACATGAGGATCAGAGGATCATATCCTGTCTTTGTGAAAAAACTGAAACCCGACAACCCAATTGATGGTTTCACCATCTGTCGGTATGGTTTCAAGTGTTCATTACACCAAATTAGACCAAGTTCACCTTGGAATGAGTTCGAGTATGTGATTCCATTCGATCTAAATCCTGCTAATTTCCTGGAAAACACTGCAGAACAATGCGACAGACAGTGAAAAGAAGGTGAGCTGGGTAATTACAAGGGATGAGGAATTTGATTTCAGAGCAGCGCACTGGACCGACCTCCATGGCCTTCTTTGCGAGCAACTACCACCGACTGTTGTGTTATATGGTCATGTGTTCCTGTCATTCAGCCTATCTGACGACAAGACTGAAGTCAGAGTCAAAACTAAAGTTCTCAAGACCAATGATACCATTGAGATAACCGGTAACTTGCTTGTCGCAGCAGATGGGTGTCTGTCTTCCATTCGACAGAGCTTCCTCCCCAACCTTAAACTGAGGTTCTTTCTGAAACCAATGCATTTGGAACCCCCATGCCATTGTTGATGTCGCAATAGACTTGCAAGTGAGCTTGTAGTGTGAAATGATATCAACTGTGTTTGTAGGTATTCAGGTTATTGTGCATGGAGGGGAGTTCTCGATTTTTCAGGAAGAGAGAATTCAGAAGCCATTTTGGGGATAAAGAGAGCTTACCCTGATCTTGGGAAGTGTCTATACTTTGACCTGGGTTCTGGGACTCATAGCGTGCTTTACGAACTCCTGAACAGAAGGCTTAATTGGATTTGGTATATCAATCAGCCCGAGCCTGAACTGAAGGTAAATCTTCTGGTATAATCCTAATTCTGCTTTTCTCTCGTAAATTTTTTATTTTGTTATACACTGTCGAATGCTGTTATCTTAAACAGAAAGAAGAACATTTGCCAAAGCATTTATCTTCCTTGCAATTTTCTATCAAGTGAAGTAAATATGAGATTCCAAACTTCTTTAAACATGGTTGATATGAAACAAGTAGTTCTCTGCAGACTCTTGAATCTTGACAACTACAGGCAGTCCTAATTTTGAAGACTTGTTTCCTCAGAGGACAGCAATGCAGATTGCAGTAGTAGATCACCTTATCTTGATTGCTGCTCCCGCTCAATCCACTTTGGCCTTTCTATAACACGAATGCGTCCAGCTTCTTCAAAGGATTACACAACTACTATCTCCTCGAACCCGAATATTCTCTGTTTAGAATATTTTTGGCCGTAGCATTCTTCTTATTGTAGAAAACGTCCACATTTATTTAGGTGTGGCAGAGCCAAAAGGAAACAACAGATAATATCATATTTTTGAAATTTTATACAGGGAAACTCTCTTACCATGAAAGTCAGCAGCGAAATGATCCAGAAGATGCACAGAGAAGCAGAGAAAGTTTGGCTCCCTGAGTTGGCTAGAATAATGAAAGAAACAAAAGAACCTTTCATAAACGTCATATACGACTGCGATCCTTTAGAGCGGGTCTTTTGGGACAACGTGGTGTTGGTCGGCGATGCCGCTCACCCAACGACTCCTCACGGTTTGAGAAGCACTAACATGTCTATATCAGATGCTATGGTTCTTGGTTTGTGCCTTAAGAAATGGGGAGTCGAGAATCTGCATTCAGCTCTTTGTGAATATCAGTCTCTACGGCTTCCAGTTACTTCAAAGCAAGTCCTACATTCACGGCTATTGGGCCGCATTAAACAAGGTTTGCCTGTTGCTGGCTGGGAACGGTTTGATCCTATGAGGTCAAGTCGTGAAGAGCGGCAAGAGCTTGAGCAGAAGAACATGCCCTTCTTTAACGAAGTTCTCCTACCAGAGAACTCTTCAATTTGATGGCTTAATTGAAGATCCAGGAACATGATGCTACTGGATCCCCAGTCCAAATGTATATTTTGTACTGCTAATCGTAAATTGGGGGGCTGTATACGCATCACTTATTGGTTTAGAAACTCAATTAGCTTGTTAAGAATAAGTTTAGCTGCATTTCGCGTAACCATGCTCTGTTTCATGAAAGCTGATGCCCAAATTTTTCCCTATTCATGCAAATCAGACAAGACCATCCTCATTTTCACTGATCCAGAATCATATCAATGGAAGCTGCAAATATGGAAAACTCATAAAGCAGTTGTCCAAACGCAAAGTTCTGCCTAAAATAATGAACCAGGCAAGGCGTAAGTCCGCATCCAGATGGAAGAGGAAACTAATTGCTCTATAGACATCAAACAGCTCCAAATTTCTACTCCTTTATAATTATCTTGTTAGAAAACCCTAAAAGCCGCTCGTCACAAAAAATTTACAGTAAGGGCACAAAAAATTACAGTAAGGGCTAAATCGACAAGACAAAACCCTATGGTTATATACTAGCCTGTATGTCTTCTAATTCATGTTTTTATAGGCTAAAGTTGATACCAGTTAAGGTGAGGCTCTCAATTTCAGTGTCTTGCTGAAACGATGATAAGGCTCGTAAAAAGGCTCGCAAACTCTGATGTGCCCAGAAGCATTCCCAAGAAATAAATGTCTGTCACGTGCACCCATCCTTCCGTTTATAGCAGTAAATAGTCACACTGTAAAGCAAAAATTCTCAACTTACTAGTGATCCAGCTTTACTCCTTTCCCTCATAATGGACGCGATAAGAGGCTGAACAGAGCCAACATACACTTGTTTACAACTCTACAAATGAACCAGAAGGAACAGGACTCAGGATACAGAGTTCAGCAGGGGCATCGAACTATATCTCCATTCTCGATTAATTGAGCTCCTCAAGACAAACAATTTACACGGTTTTTGAAGGCCATGTAGCTTGGGCTGACATGATTATTCCAACAATCACCCCGAATAACCCGAGCGCACTACCAAAGATCTCTATCACTAGGATCTTGACAAAAAGCGAGGAGTTCTGGGCGTCTGACAGAGCGCAGCTGCTTCCAATTACTCCCACGCAAATCCTATCACCAGGAACATGAGGCAATGATTATGTCAGATATAAAATCAGGTGAAAGAAAGGAGAGGCATCTCCTATAGAAATCCATTGTATTGCGTAAGAATACAGGGTAGAGAGATGAACCCGCAGACAAGGTTTGCAAAGCCCACTATAATCCCAGAAGCAAAGATTGCATATCCGGCTCGAAGAGACTCAGCAGCATACAACTGAGACGATGGAACACTTTCTAACTTCGTCTGCAGTATAATTGCCACGATGACACCATAAATGGCAACAGCTTCACAAAAGATTACGCTGCAATAACAGAGAAGGAACACCACATTGTATCAGAAGGCATAGATAGCAAAAGAATTGACTTTCCTATACCACAAATGCTGGAAGCAACGTATGGAGAGAGAGGGGGAGAGAGAGAGAGAGAGAGAGAGACAGTATGTCTTTTGGAATTTAATTAAAATGCTCAAAAAACATCAAAAGCATTAGCACAAAAGCAACCACTTAGAGTACAAAACAGGATTTGTTAGAAAAAAAACACGGCATTGCATGCCAAGATGCAAGATGAAGCAAGTTCTAGTTACAATTTCTGATATGTGAAAGCTGCAGGTCAACACCAAGGAAAGGAACTAAGAAGGTGAATGACAGTTGATTTAACATTCACCATGCTTTTCTATGTCATATGATTGCTCAAAATTATTCATCGTCTCGAGATACAGATCACAAGAGATAAAGTAAAACACAATAGACATGTGTGCAAACTTTCCGGAACCATTCCAAGTTCTCAAGACCTTTTTAGACAGAATTAGTGGCACAAAGAGGTGTCAGAGCATTGAAAGATAAACCACACATCCATATAGCTACTTAACTTTTTAGGCAAACTGATAGCGGTGCCACATAGACCTGTATCATATGAGTGCAAGAGATCATATATTCACATCTCCAAGTCCATTTATTGCTTCAATCTGGATATGAGCCAAATGCCAACATGTGTGTGAGGGGGAGCGACAGAATTTTGAGATAAAAACTCCACCTCCATCCACCAACTTAAACTTTTAAGATCAACTGACATGATCCCAAAATAGCTAGATACAGTTCGTGAGAAACTTGTCTTGTATACAACAATTAAGCAAGATCCCTCACGAAGCGGGTTCAAAATGTATATGTGAGATGCATAAGTAGTAAGTGGATAGAATTGAAAGACACTTGAGAGTAGAGTGTAGCGAATATTTAACATAGACTGAAAATGAGAAGTAAAAGAGTAATCAGTTTCATCCGCACTCCTAAAATGCAGCTAAGCGGGTAAGATCAAATTCCACTATATACATGGTCAACTCTCACCCAAAGTTCTAAAGAACAACCATTCAACGTGACATAAATTCTCTCCCCAGGTTGATCTTTCAAGGAAAAACCCTAGCCAAGCAGTCGAATTTTCATCAGGAAAGCTCTTTCTACAGCACAAAGGCAGCAACTTTAAACAAGATTGAGGCCCGACATTGATTGCTCTTCTGCTTCTATAATGTGCCTCAATTACGCAAGTAAGAAAACTAACAAAAGATTTATTCGTTCTAGTTAGTTACTATGGCGAAAGGGATACAATGGCAGCAATTAGCTTAGTGTTAGAACATCTAACTAACTAGCACAACCACATCTCATCCCCGTTCCCTACACCAATTTCATGAAAGGAGTAAAAGAGAAAAGCAAATTTCTCAGCCAATTGAGCAACGTAATTGCACATGCTCAATTTGAGAAAATTAGGGTTAATTACCTGATAAGATTCTTCGAAGTGATTCTCGGAGCCTTGATTGCAGCACCAATCAAACTGCTCCCGGTTATATAAATCCCCCTAACAGATCAGGAAGAAGAACCAATGAAATCACACAGTCACTCGCAAGTAGAACGCGGCCAGGGAATATCAAACACACAAATCCACAGCGACCACGGATACGACCAGACGAGATTGAGCGCAATCATTGCAGTCCGCATACAACAGATGGGCTTCGAGAAGCATACCAGGCGGCGCCGAGGACGGAGACGCCGATGGCGACGGCGATCCCGATCGCCGCGAAGGTGTAGGGCGAGATCTTAACCAGCGCGTAAGACCAGGTGCTCGCGGCTCCCACCATTGCCGAGCTCGACATCTCCTGTGCCCCTGACCGTTGCGTTTGCGGGATCCGATCGACCTGCTTCGCTATTCGAGTTCAATCGATTTGGTGGGGATCTCTTCGCTCCGATTCCCGGTGGCGATGGTGGTGCTTCCTCAAATTATTTTCTGATCTCCGCGAAGGAGAAAACAAAACGATCTTTTGTGGCCCAAAAGAAAATAAAAATAAAAAAAAAACTAAAAACAAACCTTTTTTGAAAGGCCCAATAGGCCGAATAGGTTTTAATTTTAATCTTTATTTTCTAATTGTAATATCTCTCTCCAATTATAATTAATTGCCATGTCACATTTATTTTGATTTTTCGCTCTTAAAAATTATTTTGATTTTTCGCTCTTAAAAATATCTCGGGACCTATGTAAGTCCTTAAACTATTTTTCAAGGTGTCGGCTCAGGATTCCTATGATGTAAAATAGATAGAGGGTATTTTTCGCCAACAGGGAAGAAAAAGATATGATTGACAATTGCGGATATTGAACGTGCAGCGCATCGACACGTTAAAATAAGAAATACATTCGTGGAGCCTCGCCGCCCCTGTTCACAAATGAATGCGCGCAGATCCGAGAGAAATCTTCCTTCTTCTTTAAATGAAAAGAAAAAAATATATTCATAAATATATGCCAAAAGGGCATACCATCATGAAATTTTCATTCTTGCAACAAACTAAAGAAGGTAGTTTTTTCTGGTAACCATGAGACATGCCACACTATAAACACCAACCAAAACGTCAGAGACTCAAAACACAAATCTTTCAACAAATTGATTCATCAATGGCCGAGATCCCGTACACGTGCAAGCGAACCGTGGTGAGCACGAAGCCTGTCCAACCGGGGATGCGCTTCCCCTTGTCCGTCCTCGACCACCTGATGGAGCCGAAGCACCTGAGGATCGTGTACTACTACCGGTCCGGCGACCCCAGCAGGAAAGCAGGGGAATGGACCAGGACGCTGAGGGAGAGCCTCGCGAGGATGCTCACAAGCTTCCCCAAAGCGACCGGGCGTCTGCAGCGGGATGGCGAAGGGCGGTGGGAGATCGAGTGCAACGACGCAGGGGTGAGGGCGGTGGAGGCTCGCGCCAGAGGAAGCGTCAAGGATTGGTTGCGGAACGCGGAGAGGGAGGACGAGTTGAGGCTGGTCCACTGGGAGGAGATGTTTGACACTCCATATTTCTGGTCCACCTTCTATGTTCAGGTTCAACTGAGATTCACAATGAATACCAAATGGTCATTTTTTTCACAAGACTGGGCATATCTTTTTGGAGAGATTACATTCTCCATTTGGATTTTGCAGATGACTGAATTTGAAGGAGGTGGGTTTGCTATTGGATTGAGCTGCATCCATCTCCTGGCTGACCCAATCTGTGCCACCATGTTCATCAAGGCTTGGGCAGACATGACTCTCAATACCCAATTGGCTTCTCCTCCACTGTTCCACCCGCTCCCAAAACGACAACCCAGCCACCAAAACGACCCCAACCACGACACCTCTTTGATCAACCACTACAAGTCCTCCATCAACACCCCAAGCCCCGCCCCCGGCGCAAAGTTCGCCTCACTCTCTCTCGCATTCGCCGAGTGCATCGTAAGATCATGCGTCGCCGAGGCCTGGCCTGTGGATTCGCCCGACGGGCCAGGCCCGTCGCCGTTCGAGGCCCTGGCCGGGCTCCTTTGGGCCTGCATAAGCAAGGTGAGGGGAAACAGAGAGGGCCTTGTGAGCATGTGTTTGGGCCTAGATGCGAGGAGAATTTTGGGCCTTGAAAGAGAGTTCTTTGGGAACTGCATGGTCTACAACAATAGTCTTCATGCTGGAGATAACGAGGAAGACAATAGTTTGCCAGGAGCAGCTAAGGCCGTAGGAGAGATGATGGCGAAATTGGACAAGAATGGGGTCGTGGATCTAATAGAGTGGTTAGAGCTTAACGACGTCAGCCATCCCGAGAGCGCTAGATCCCTTAACTTTCCCGAGCTGCTATTTCTTAATCTGGAGAGCGTTGAACCCCATACGGCCCGTTTTGAACACGTGCATGCACCGATTCAGGTCTCCTGTTATTTCGAGCCACCGTGCGGACAAGGACAGGTTGTGATCCTCCCTTCCGCATCAGAAGACGGGCCGATGAGTCGGGTGGTCATGGTGACGCTTCGGGAGGATGAACTGGCGAAGCTTTTGGAGGATGATCTACTGAGGACCTTCAGCCCTACCATTTTAATGGGAGTGAACAAGAGCAGGGCTTGACTAGTCCAGACTCAAAGAGTCAGGAGTGAGCGCTCCTAAGTCATGTCTAGTTTTCAGTTTCCATACAAGTTCATAAAGAAACTCACTTGAATGTCATTGTCTTTTCACTCTACTTGTGAAATAATTCGCCTTGTGGAATAATTAGATGTGGAATGACATTCATTCCTACTTACTGACTTCGATGGTTTGGAGAATCCTGCACAATTCTGTTGACAGAAGTGATTTGAGTGATTTCGGGATGACCATGATCACCAAGTTAATATCGGTCCTTGAAAACAATCATGGCATGCGTGTGAAGCACACGTGGGCTCTCGATGTGTGCTCCACACTTCAGATCTCACTTTCTTTGATGGCTTGCACACTCGCTTCACATTTCATGCTTTCATCAATTTCGGATTTTTAATGTTTTCTCAAGAAATGTATATAAAAAAAAAATTATCTGCCTCTAAACTATGGGAGCTAGGCTCACATGATCCGTCGGATAAGATGGAACCCACCAAATTTAACGGTTCATATGAGTCGAGCCCATACGTACCGAGCGCAGATATCACGTGTTTTCTCTTTAATAGGCTTATGATGTTAATCAACTTTGCACTCAGAGTTTTCTTTTTCTGACTTCAGTTGTGTCATGACAGTTTAGACGACCCCAAGAACATTTCCAATGACATCATGAGCACATGAAGACCTTGTAAACGCAAATTGCCAGAAGAAGATGCCTAAAGAGACAAGACAGGAAATGCCACAAAATTGGTAAACCGAAACTTGTTTTTGTCTGTTTTTGAAGTTAGGAGATGGGCAGGTGATCCCCCTAAATGAGAATCTAATGGTGTCCATATCAATATCCTAATACAACTAGCACGCTGAGAAAAAATTGCACTTTTCACTAGGCAGTCTTGAAACTTTTTCGTGTATGATATATCAATTTGATGACAAGACGAGGGGCTAGCACTAAGACCTTCGCTTCATTGAACGTTTGGTACGTAGTGCAATTTCAATCTTATTATATGTCATACTTTATAAATCTTCGTATTGAAATTTTTCAGGACATCTCCCTCCGAGTTAAGAATTGCAAATTTTCCGTGTACCTCACCTCCCTAGGCTAGATATGCATCCATTACTATTTCTATGGAGACGCATTCAGTCACAAACCGCGAGACGACGGATATCGCTCGAGAAAGAGTATATAATTCAGGCAATGGAAGGAGATGAGTAAGCTTGAGCTTGTCTATTGGAGATGTCCATGTTTCTAGCCCTCTAAGACATGCCGTTTTTGGTCTGAGTTAATGACACAAATGGTACCCGACTCTTGGTACATATTCCATAAAATCCCTAGACTTTTAAATTGTTTAAGAATATGTGCATTGGAAAACTCAAAATTTGTCAAGAAGTACAAACGAGACTTAAAACTTGCAAAAAAGTGCAATCAAGTCTTAACGCTTATCAAATTGGTGCAATCATTCTTTTCGTTAACTCCGTCCTACTTGTCCGACGAAAAAATGCTGATACGAATTTTTTAATATTTTATTTCTCCTACGGGGCGATGATGTGGTGAAACGACATCGTTTTGGTCCAAATATAATTTTTATATAAATTCCATTTAAATAAAATAATATAATAATTTAAACAAAAAAAAAGGAAAAAAATTTGGAAACCAGGCAGCAAGGTCACAAAGCCCTCGTTGCCGTTGCCCCACCTTCATTGGGAAGGGCCGGCAATGGTGGTGGAATGGTCGGTAGGGGGTCCTTGTTCACCGGCCAAGAGCTAGCGACCCTTGCCAACCGCAAGCAAGGGCTTATAGGCTTCACCTAGATCCGGACGAACCCTTTCGTAGATCGAGCTATGGTCTTTGGTCCTCGGCCGAATTGGTTGAGGCCAACGACCCTCACCCAATCTAGTCGAAGGTTGTGATCCTTGCCCGAATCCGAAGGTCACCACATAGATTGCAACTCTTCTTATTTCTTTCTTTCTTTATTTTTTAATTTTGCTTATTTTCAATTTCATTTGAATAAATTTATATTAAAAAAAATCAGAGTTGGATCAAAACGATATCGTTTTGGCCTTATATTTCATGTTTTAGCCATGTCATCACCATGTAGGAGAGAGAAAATACTGAAAAAAAATATATCAGCCAAGTTGAATGGTGTTAACGGAAGAGCTTGATTGAACTAATTTGACAAATTTTAGGATTGAATTGCACTTTTGTGATAAGTTTTATAACTCAACCGCACTTTTCATGACAATTTTTAGAACTTTTGGTGCACATATCACAATTATTCAATGTCGTCCCTAAACTTTAACCTCATATGCATGTGATCCTTGAAGTTTTAATTTGCTCAATGTAATCGTTGGGCTTTTGATACATGTTTAATTTAGTTCGCAGACTATATGTAATTGTTCAATATTGTCCTTTCATTAAATTAAGCTCATGAACAATATTGATCATTTTCGTATAGTTCATAGATTAAATAAAACATGTGCCAAAAGTCAATGGGCCACATTGAACAAATTAAGATTTGAGGATCACATTGCACATTGGATCGAAGTTCAAATCTTGCTTTGAAGAAATTAAAAAATCGAGGACCACATTGCACATATGGTTAAAGTTTATGGACCATCTCGTGTCATTTTCCTTTCTAATATACTATCAAATAAGGGTGAGCGGCTCCCGGGTCCGTCCATGTTACACTTGCCGTCGAAACTTGTTCTTCAATTTTCGAAAATTGAAACCTATCTTGCATACCCTAGAAATTGAAACTTACCATATCACGGGTTCCAAGATCAATTCCCAGGTCTACATCGATTCCATCCGTATTCTTAACTAAATGATTGCAGGTGAATCATCATCTCTAATGACTGTCATTGGCTGTTTTAATACACTAACAACAAGTTATATTTACATACACAAATAATATAAAATATTAACAAAGTAAAATCTCAATCACGGATATCACGAGAAATGGAAGCTCGATCGGTGATTCAAGATTACGCATTCATCATCGGATGACATAGAATATCACAAAATCGTGTCAACATATAGAACAAGAAAAACACAAAGATTTATTCCATGTTCTAAGTCTTAGTCATGGTACCTAAAGCGCACTCGTCGAAACCGGCTTCGCAATTCTTAAAATTTAAAATCTATCATATATACCTTAGAACCTTTTATTCTAGAACATTGCTCGTTCCTACTATCAAAATACATAACTCCCAATATTCCCAAATTGGTGAATGAGGTACCTATTTTCTTTGGACAAGCTGTGATGGTTTGGCAGCTAATGCAGAGGAATCTGAATCAAACCTCCAGCTGAATGTGCTCAGATCAAGTCTAACGAACCCCCAAGAACTGCTTCCTGCTAATTAACAGCTAAACAAAATGATGGTGGCCACTTTGGTCCAAAACCCTAAAGGCAACATGCAAAGATACAAACAAAAAGAAAATCATTGGCATCGGGCGGGCAAAGAGAGCCCTACAGTCATCATTTGACATTAGGCATTTGTTGACCCGCTTGAATAAACTGAAGAAAGGTGGGTATGTCCAAATCAATCAATTCGACAGCTTCCGAGTCATTGACAGGACTCAAAATAGAAAAATGTAAATCGAAAATGAGGTACTGGTCCTGTCTGCAAAATCAGCTGCTGTTTTTTTATGAAAAGATTCGCAATCAAAGGTGTGCCCAGCACAGAAGCAAGCAAAAGAAAATCACGTCCGACTTGTTGGCACATCTTCGAAGTCCAAATTTGCGAAGATTCCTTACCAGAAAGTAAAACCGAGGGAGAGGTGCTTATGGCCAAGGAATTACTAGAATAATGTCTAGACACAAAAGAAAAATTTATTAAAGTGCACTCGAAGCATAACCTCCTCTCTCTAGAAATTATCAAATGGATCGGCATCATTCACGAGAGGGCTTAAAAACTTGTGATATGTAATTTCTCTGCTCAAATAAAGCTTACCGACATCTTTTTAGGTTGTTTTTTCTTTAATCATGAAAATTATCTCATCAACCGCAGCACCAACTTTGTCTAAACAATTATGTAGTTTCTTCCTATGTTGACGTTGGACTTTGTGCGATTGGTTCTCGGCACAAAATCCGCTGCCAATGGACAAAAGCTGACCTGTGTTCCTTCATTGTACCAAAGGGGGGAGGGAAAAAGCCAATAAGCAAGAATCTAGGTAGCAACAGCTCTCTACAGTCGGATTAAGCTTTTCAAAAAACCTCAAGAGGATGTCATAAGATGATCTTAGCCGTGGCAAACGCCATCGGATCGGTTCTGCCTCATCTTCGGTCAACGACAGACAATTCCATCGACCATATTTCGAATTATTAATCTATCAATTAGGGGTTCTTTTCGGTACCGACTGGGACGACTGGCCACGGTCAACTACCGGGACTAGAAAAACAATGCCCACGAAATTTTTAAAATTGAGATTACCGATGGGACAGAAGAGGCGTCTTGGGGGTGATTTTGTAGTTAGTTTATGTTAACAATTATCGAATAGCAAGTATAGAAAAAATAATAATAATAAATAAAGATGTGGAGCGTGTGAGTTGGAGACTTTCTGCAATATTATACACCGCCGAATATGTCAGATGCATGCACCTTTTATAATTTATTATAAGGTTAGGAATCATAGGGACTAGTAGGATGGATCTTCTCCGGATCCTCTGGGATACAGTACCCCTGGACGCAGGATTCATGAAGGATGTTGCTTTAGAAACTAAATTTGTGGATTTTTCTAGTGAAATTATTGAAAAATAGACAAGTGTATAGTATAGTATATATATATATATGACCGCGCGCGCATATTTCCTCTCCAAAGAAGAAGAGTAGATTTCAAACAAAAAATTTGGAAAGATGAAGGCGAGGGGTATTTTAGTGATAGGTTTATAGGAACTACCTGTTTGGTCAAATACTTGGCGACAAACTCCTGTGCTCCTTTCATTATAGTATTTCTAAACAAGTTCCTGGATAACAAGCCTAAAGGTTTTCTTATTGATGATGACGATATTGAGGATAGTGACGATGTTGATCGATACCGGAAAAAACAGCATGTTGTTTTAATAGAGAATTCCGAAAAGTATTTTATTCTTACCGGATCGATTCAAAACCTTAGTTGAATTTTTAGTGAGAAAAAAAAGTGAAATTAATTCAGATTTGGGTCGAATGAATAAATGGATAGGGTCCTCATATGTTTATTCAATTAATTTCGGATTAGGATTTGACATTATAAGACTCGGGTTTAAGAAATTCCAAATAGCTCCACATGTATTGCATGAGAAAGAAAGAAGAGGTTCTGCTTCAATAGCATGGTTCCTTCTATTTCGCGAAACATCGTGTTTTCCATGACATTTATCTCAAAAAATTATATTGAATCAAAAGAGATATCATCCGAAAAAGTTATTTGAGCGATGAGATACGCATTCCAAAAGACTAATAAAAGGAGAAATGCTCTAGTAGCACGATTTCTCCCATTTTTGAGAAAATTCATGTTTTCCATAAGATTCCTCTCTTTATTTATTGCTTCGCGTCTAAGTGAGAAGAATAAATCCCTCTATCTCTATTTCCTATCTCTTATCTTTTTATTTTCTCGTTAATTCTCATTCGTTTTTTCACAAAACTTTATCATAATTTCCTGAATATATTTCATTAATGCGCATGTTCTTCTACATTAAAAAAAAAGCGATCATATGTAATGTTTTGCGAATCTGATTACATAAGTTCTTTCCTAATTTCTTTGTGATTCATATTATTTTGATGGATTATAAACAAAAACAAGAAAATAATGATAATAGTTTGTTTGACATTACATGTCATTTTAACGGTAAAAATTTTATTTACTGTTTCACTTATTATCCAATACTACACAATCAATTTTCCAACTTGTTCTCAGCCCCAACACACGCCTAAAAATAATTTACTTTCTGTTAAATCGAATGACTTTTTCTACCCACAATAAGTTTTTAGTGAAAAACATAGACCCATACATACGATTTGAATCCCATTTCGTCGTGAATCAATATGCACAAAAGTGGTTAAAATAAGGATTCGCTAGTAATTGATGAAGAATACACCGCTAAACATAGCAGAACCAACATTTTTATCATGACATATGCACCCATGTATAGTGTTGTAGTGGTATTAACTCATGTGTGGAGAAGTTAACGATGTAAAAATTATCTCATTAGGTTGAGTAACGAGCAAGAAACGGCTTTTTAAGCCCAAAACAGTTAGTGAAAATTTGACCATCTAAAGGAAAAACTCCACAAAAGAAAAGCCAGGAGAAGTGAAATAATTCCACGAAATTACATGCCATTAAAATAATCCTGGAATGATTTCGAGCACAGTAAGTCGTAAGAGTAAGACTTGCTATCCAAGCAAGTAATAAATGCCCATGAAAAGGAAAAGTCGCACTACACGTCGCATCGAAAGTAAAAGTCAACATTCAAATTGGGAATCAATTTTGACCGGACAACCATAAGCCAAGTTGAGACCCAAAAGAGCATGTGTTCCAAAGTGTTTTCTTGCTGTTCCTTCTTTGCTTTTGTTTTCTCTCCCTCTCCTTTATAAAAGGGCACGTGTTAAATTCCATGTACGTGTACACATATAATGTTGTCACGAGAAAAGGCCAACTAATAGGCAAATTAACTCATGATAGGCCATGTGAATGGATATATTAATCACTTGGAGGATTCCTATTTCAGGACCAAACCTATTGTACATGTTTCAATACAATTACAAATATTTTAATTGATCCAATATAACCCTAAATTTTTAGATGAAATTCCAATGTAACTTTCTCGTCAATTCTCATTTAAAATTGCTTACATGGTGGTCTAGTTTTGCTATGTGTCATGGCCAGAGATCCGACGTGAACCAAAATGACTCAGTTTTTAATTTTTAGTTTTTTCTTCATTTTTGCTGTTATTTTCCCTTTTTTTTTCCGTGCAACTGTTCATCATCTTCAACATTGCCATCACTCAACCGAAGCTCCTCCGTCACTACTCACTACCGCTTGGACATCTAGCAAAGGTCGTCGACCCTTGTTCAACCGCCAGCAGCCACGATTGTTGTTGTTGTTGTAGATTTGACACATTGCAAAACCGTGAAACGGTCGTGTCCGCCTAAATCTATAGGTGTGGCTAAGCTCTATTCAAGACGCGCAAGTTTCTGGTTATCGGGCACAAAGGGCACAACATGATCATGCTTCAAAACCAAAGCTTCACCTTAACATCTTGATTGAAATCGATCAAGCTCTTCATATATACTTGTCTTGTTGACATATTAGCTCATATCGCTTAACAATGGGCTATATATGTTTTTTATATTCATATAATCTCCCTTACTTATTTACTTGAACTTTTGGGCTTGACTTTCTAACATGATATCGTAACAAATGTTATCATTTTTGCATATGTGTGTTCACCCCGTCAGTTAAAGTCCATGAGTTGCTCCTAATTTGGCTTACACATGGAAGGGGTGTCGAGATATTGTCTTACATCCCTTAACAAGGGATCCTATTTGATCTTTATTTATATTTATACGGTATCCTTTCACCTAATAATTTAAACTTTTGGGTTGAAATTTCTATCATCTTTAGAGCCGTTCATCCTCTTGTCGCTTGATTTTTCTGATTTTTCGTGTACATACACATGCCCCTCAAACATCTCTTCCTCGTTACAACCACGCCGTGAATCAATATGTGTTTCCCAGTGAATGACATAATCTTGTTCCGATGTCAAATTAAATTGGCATAGAAATGTTTAAAATGGGGATATGCTAGTAAATTATGCATTATACACCGCGAAACATAGTAGGATCCACATTTTTGTGATGACTGTGCAAGCATAGATATTGTTGTCATATGAAAGGCCAACTAATAGCGAAATTAATTTATGCGTGTTAATAATCACATTATGAAAATTATATCATTAGATTGGGGAAAAATGACACCGAAGTGCCAAAATTTGTGTATAATACTCACTTCAATGGAAAAGTTTTTCGCTAACTCAATTAAGTGCCAAATTTGAGAAGAAAATGATCACTTAAGTAACAATATTTATTTACGATGTTCACTTTGGTGCCAAAATTTTTTGCCATCTTTTTTAAGTGCGAAATCAAAGAAAAAAAGATCACTTAAGGGCAAAGGCAAGCGGTGCAAAAAAAAAAAGTGCCAATAGCGAGAGATTCCGGCTAAAATAAATACATCGCATTTTTATTTAAAATAATTTAGTGACACGGCATTTTTAATTCAAACAATTTAGTGACATGGCTTTTTAAAATAAATAAAAATTCCACGTGTGCAAAGAGAATGACGTCCCTCACTCAACGTCGCTGGGATGTCTTAAAATTATAGCACTTAAGTGATCACTTTCAGAAAAACTTGGCACTCAAATGATCGTAATTTACAATTTATGGCACTAAAAGTCACTCCGTGAAATTGCCTAAACGATGTCTCTTGTGCTTTGGAAGCTGTCTAGGATCTCGGCGAGCCACGTATGATTAGGTAATTAATAAAAAAAATTGCCATGTATAATTTCCAATCATGCTTATCGGAGTTGGTATTGAAATAATCATTTTTCAAAAAAACTAACACTTAAGTGATCCGAACAAAATTTTAGCACTAAAATAAGCACCGTACATAAATAATATCATTTGAAGTGTCCTTACCTCCCAAAACAAATAATGAAAAGTTTGACCATTTAAAGGGAACCCCACAAAGAAAAGGTATGGGAAGTGAAATAATTCCACGAAATTACATGCCATTAAAATAATCTAGGAATGATTTCAGCGTAAGTTGAATAGTGTAGGGCTTGCTATCCAAGCAATAAATGCCCACGGAAAGGAAAAGTCAGACTACTTATCAAAAGCAAAAGAGATCTCCCAAAAGAAAGAAGATGAGATCTCATTGTCCCGCCAACGTTAAAATTGGAAATCTGTTTTGACCAGACAAGTTCATGAACCTAGCCGAAAGAGGATGAGTTCCAAAGTGTTCTCTTGCTATCCAAGTTTCACTTTTGTTTTCTCTTCCTCTCCTATTCAAAAGAGCATGTGTTCAATTCCATTTCTTCGTGAATCAAACATGTTTTTTAACATGCGGATGACATAATCTTGTTCTGATGTCGGGTAGAATCAGCATAGAAATGTCAAAATAAGGATTTGCTAGTAAGCAAGTAGTGCATTGTAAGTGGCGAAACATAGTCGGATCCACATTTTTATCATTATAAGCGTATACATATGTGGTGTTGTCATGAGAAAGGGCAAACTAATGGCCAAATTAATTCACTAATGTGCATGTGAATGGAAATATCGATCATTAGGAGGATTCCTATTTTAGTCCCGAACCTGCTGAATAGATTTCAATACGGCTATAAACATTTCAATTGATCCAATGTAACCCTAAATATTCGTGTGAAATTTCGGTATGGCTTTCCAGTCAATTCTTGCATGAAATTGTTGACGTCGTGATCTAGTCATGTTGGGTGTCACGGCCAATGGTTTGACGTGGTAAAAAAAGACCACGCTTTTTAATTTTTTAATTTTTTTTATTTCATTTTTCTCTTCTTTCCTTCTTTTCCATGCAACCGTTCATCATCTTCAACATCGACATTGCTCAAGCAAAGCTCTTCCGGTGCTCCTCCGTCGCCGCCCACTGCCGCTTGGACCTCTAGCGGCGCTCGTTAACCCCTTGCTCGAATGCTAGCAGCCACCATCGTCGTTACGATCCGACGCATTGCAAATCGGCAAAGGGTCACGTGCCCCCAAATATATGGTCGTGGCTTGGCCTCCGTTCAAAGCGCCCGAGTTTCTAGCGATCGGGCAAAAAGAGCACTACATGACTAGGCTTCAAAATCGAAGCTTCGCTCAACATCTCGACGAAAGGATGAAGTGCTTCGCGGACGCATGGAAGGACATCAAGTTATCTTGTCGAAAGAAGAAAAAAAAAACTGACATCGCTTGACAATCGGTTCTATATGCTCTTTACATTCATGTGGTCTCGCTTCATTTATTAACTCAAGCTTTAGGTTGACTTTCTAACATGGTATCGTAGTCAATACCGTAGGGAAATAAGATGATCGAATGAGAAGAAGAATGAAGCCAGACTTTGAGGAGTGAATTCGCTTTTTTTGAAGGAATTATTTGCCCCATAACGCTGCTAATGGTTACCGATGTAAATCCTGCAGAATACAACAAAATCTCGAGAATGAGAATATCATAAAGCAATTATGATATTTCTCCAAGAACTCTCAAAGATAAACAATCGAAAAGAATGACGTATATTTCTTTGAAAAAAAAAGTTGGAAGTCTTTAATTGGACCGTCACGTTAGCAATTTCAAGTGAACTTTTGCTAGGAAAATTGCATTAGAATTTCGCGCAAATGTTTAAGATTACATCGGAACAACCGTACTACAAATTTATCGCCGAAATAACAGTTTTCCCATCATCCGTGTCTCATTAGAATGAGTAACGAGCAAGAAAGGACGGTTTAAGCCACAGCATAACGAAAATTCAACCATCTAATGAAACTCCAAGAAAGAACACCCAGGAGAAGTGAAATGATTCCACGAAATCATCTGTCATTAGGAAAAATCTTTGGAATGAATTCAAGCACAGCAAGCACAAAACCTTCTTGCCCAAGCAAATAATGTCTGCGAAGAAGGCAAAGTCAGACTATGCAGCAAAATCAGAAGCAAAAGAGATCTCCCCAAAAGTAGGAAGCCGACATCTCAATGGCGAGTCAACATTCAAGATGGAAACGACCAAGCAAGTTCATAAAGCCACCTGAAAAGTCCAAAACAGCAGATATTCCTTATTTCCTTCATTCTATATCAGATTCAACGCCGTCTGAGCATGTAGCAAAGTCAAACAGACACGGGGCTTCCATTCAATCATGAAGAACAAAAGCAAAACGAAAAATAGATTTGAAAAAAGAAGAAAATTATTGGATTTCGCTGAGGTAAGTGCAGACGTTTGTGGCTCCTCTGTTGTTTAATAAGAAACCCTAACTTCATCATACGACAGCACTAATAGAACCCAGAAGCGACTTTCTGAAAACAACACATTATGCTGCAAAATATGCTAAAAAAAAATGTAACACAATCTCATATTATATTTGTAGCTTAGGTCAGAATAGATATAGACAGCTGAATTAAAGTTCGAACACCCAAAAAAAAAGAAAGAAAGAAAAATATGTTTGCACCCTCGAAATATGTGATTCGGAAAGAGAGCGCGCAGCTGATACATCGAGCCAATCAAAATCAAGAGAACACAAGCGGGGTTTTGTGTAAAATTCATTCCATTAAACGTGATTACGCAATCGCGAGCAATGACAAGAAATCGTAATCAAATCGACCGATATGAAATGTGTGAATTATTTTGTTCTATTTGTATTGCCATTGACTTTATATGATGAGTTTAGAATTTTTTTCGTTTCGTTTGTGAAGATAAAAGAGTATATTCGTATCAAACATCAGTTTCTTGAAATTACTCAGATGGAATCATGCCATGCATGTCGATGATGCATCAAGATCTGGGGATGTGATGGATGCATGTCAACCATTAGCCCGACATCGGAACATGCCATCATGTTCTCTCTCTCTCTCTCCTCTTCTCTCTCTATGTGTGTGTGTGTTTATATCATGGTATCCACCGATTTTGAATTTCCAAGGAAGATACGCTTAATTAAATAACATAGCTAGTTATTCATAGGATTACGAGTTTTTTTTTTTTTGGAAATAGGATTAGGAGTATAGGAAGTGCACTTCATTGTAAGTTTGTGAAGGAAAATTACTAAAAAAGTTCTTAATATATTGCACTTGTGTCAATTAAATTTTTATATCTTAATTGTGTCAATTTAGTTTTAAACTTTTTCAAATTTAATTTTGGTTGAAAATGCTAATGTAGATGTCGGGCGGCTTACGTGACACGGTCAGTATTATGAACATTTATAAAAAATATTTTTAACAATTTTCTAAATTTCTTCTCATGTTTTTAGTTCCTTTTTCTTTCTTTTCTTTTATTATTTTTTTTTTTGCTGAGGGCTGGCAAGGGTGCCAATCAACCCTCACTGCCACAAACGAGGGTCAAGATGCCTTTGTTGCATCCGAGCGAGGCTCGCAATGTCGTTGCCCGATCCGGGTCGTAGCCTGGCCAAATTTGGAGGGTCGATCGGCGACTCTGGCCCTCGATTTAAAATAAATAAAAAGGGAAAAAAATTAAAATATTATTAAAATATTTTTTTAATAAATATTCGGCCATACCATAACATAGTTTTCCTATTATAGAGTTGTTGGTGTCGGGTTCATTCAAAATAAACAATAGTTATGATTCATGCGGAACATTCCATCATAGTATGGAATTTATGTGATCTTCATAGGTTCCCTAATATTAGTCGCCCCATCCCACCCTTGTCACTTATAAAAAAAGGTTAATTTCATGAAAAATTCCAATCGGCACATTCGTGTCAAATTTACCCCAAATTAATCTTTTGACCACAAAAAATCTCAAACTCGGTACGCCTATGATAAATTTATACCAAATTAATTTTTTGACCACCCAAAATTACAAACCGTGACATTTATGAAAAATTTACTCTCCGTTAGTTTTTGTTAAATTTTATTAATACAATGAAAAACCCAAAATTTGGGGAGTGACAAATGAAGGGTAAAAACCCCAAACTGATGCCCTTGTCAACTATTACGCGTCATCCAATTCAGCAATTTAAAGGTAAAATTAACAAAAACTAGCATAGTGTAGATTTGTTGTGCCCGTTTGAGGTTATTTGTTGTATTAACAAAACAAAAAAAAAGGGACTTTGATTCTTTTCTTTTTTTAAGAAAAGGGCGTCATTTTGATATTTCTAGATGAAAGAGGGTTTGCATGTGCCTAGTCCCCTCGTTTTCATCTCTTTCTAGACGAAACTTTCAGTAGAAAAATAATGCCTTTGGTTGTTCCCAATATTACGTATCAATTTGTAAAGGCACCATATATTAAACTAATTACGGTTGACCCTCTTCATGGGAAGTAGGGGGTAGGGACTCACCAGAGGGAGGATTGCAAGCAAGGTACATTAGATGGTACGCAGCATTTCGTGCTGCTCACACTTTGCCATTCGTTGGAGAATCTTTTACATCTCTATTCAATTCCCTCGATCTCCTCGGTAGTCGAAAAACAAATGTTATTGCCAAGTTGGGAAGTACATATGGTCGGCAGCAAAGTAATATAATTACTTGCAATTATGACAAAACTAATGTAAAAGAGCTTATAGAAGCTGACTCCGATGCAATGTCAGAGAATCCGATCCAAAAACTTAAATCGATTGGTAAGGAAGAGCAAATGTGTGTGAAAAGCAGATAAACCTGTTATTATCGACTCGAGTTTGTTGAAGTTTTTACAAAGTTAGAAACTCAACCTCGTCCCGGCCTACGTTCCGTGTCCGTGCTGGCCTAATTCTGGCGTCTCCCCCGGCATGGTTGGCAATGAAATGCTGCCATATCATGCATGGAATCATCGACCTTCTCGGATTCTCCTTCCCACTTCCATTTACTTTTCAAAGCACAATTATGTTTCAAGAAAAGCAGTAGCAGAACATGCGCCCACCTGTTTCCTTCCTCCTATGATCTATACAATTGCGTCATACCCACTTGTGAATCAGAATCATGAGGAAAGGAGAAAGGACAAAAAAAATTCATTGACCCCCTTTTGGCATCTTTTTCTTCTTCTCAAGCTATATATACGCACAGAACGCAGCTCCTTCTCCTTCAACCATCACCAGAAGCTTTCAAAAGCATCTAGGAAAGCTTCATACTTTCCTGGCCCTGTTCACGCACATTTTTCATGGGCAAGGGCCTTCTTGCATGAAAATTACAATTCAGTGAAGCTTTTGTGTAGGTCGAGTGGGTGGCTATGGACACCAGTGATGCGCTTCGAATAAGCAGCGCAAGGCTGAGCAGTTCAAGGCTGAGCAGCGCACGTTTGAGCAGCTCAAACATATTCAGGGCAGGTGGGAAGGAGATCTTCTCGAGGTCCAGCAGGGATGAGGATGATGAGGAGGCCCTGAAGTGGGCCGCGATCGAAAAGCTCCCGACGTACTTGCGTATCCGGCGGGGCATTCTCGCCGAAGAAGAAGGCAAGATAACGGAGGTCGATATTGAGAATCTCGGGTTGATAGAGAGAAGGAACCTGTTGGAGAGGTTGGTGAAGACAGCTGAAGAAGACAATGAGAAGTTCTTGTTAAAGCTGAAGCAGAGGATTGAGAGGTATGTGCTGATGACTTTGAGAAAGAGATTGGATCTGGCAAATGGTATTTTCTTCTCTGAGCTGAAAGTTTCCAAGATAAATCTTTTATAAGGTCTCTACTTTCTCTGCTGTATTGCAAACAGAGTTGGACTGGATTTTCCTACGATCGAAGTCCGGTTCGAGCATCTAAATGTTGAGGCAGAAGCTTACGTCGGGGGCCGAGCTCTACCCACAATATTCAACTTCTCTGTTAACATGCTAGAGGTAATTTAACACTCCATTCATAACATATCTACATTTTCTTGAATTCTGCTCAAATTGACTGAACCTGTCTCATATGTTAATCAATGTCAACAGGGGTTTCTCAACATTTTTCACATCCTTCCTAGTAGAAAGAAACCATTACCAATCCTCAACGATGTCAGCGGAATCATCAAGCCTCGCAGGTAAGAAGAGGGACAGATTTTTATCAGCATACCATGCTCAAGAAGTGAAGTTCTGATATTGCTGACACGAACTTTTTATTTCTTTCTTGCAGAATGACATTACTTCTGGGGCCTCCAGGCTCGGGAAAGACCACGTTACTTCTAGCATTAGCTGGGAAGCTCGACAAAGATTTGAAAGTAAGCATAAAGAAAGTAATTCCAGCGCTGTGTTGCTTATGTTTCGGTGCAATTCAAACAAAGAGTTTGTGAATCGCAGTTTTCGGGAAGAGTCACGTACAACGGACATGGGATGAAAGAATTCGTACCGCAGAGGTCATCGGCTTACATTAGTCAATATGATCTCCACATAGGAGAAATGACTGTTAGGGAAACTCTGGCTTTCTCGGCCAGGTGTCAAGGTGTCGGACCCCGTTATGGTGAGTTCCGCCTATTTTTCTGCGTAATCATAATTTGAAGGGTAAATTCTAAAGCAGAGCAAGGATTAAGAGGTACGATACAACCTTTGTATTTCAGAGATGCTAGCAGAGTTATCAAGAAGAGAGAAGGAGGCAAATATCAAACCCGATCCCGACATAGATATCTTTATGAAGGTGAGAAATGATCACACTAATGAACTGGTGGAACAGCTTTGTGATTGCAGATTTTTCATCCATCTACTTTCTTTTCTCTGAATATGCAATGTCAGCGCTTCTGTTAACCTTATTCTCCTTCAGGCAGCAGCACTGGAAGGACAGGAGACTACTGTTGTTACCGATTACATACTCAAGGTAACAATCAAGGAAGTCAAAACAACATTAGTGCATTCTTCGATTTTGCCATGGAAGCAAGGGGAAAACACGGAGACTTGAAATTTCTGTTCTTTTTGCAATGCTTAATTCTAGATTCTGGGACTTGAAATCTGCGCCGACACGATGGTTGGAGATGAAATGATAAGAGGCATCTCCGGTGGACAAAAGAAACGAGTCACAACGGGTAAGACTCGGGAGGCCGCTTTAGTGTCCAATGTTGTTAGATGATTGCGACCACTTTTCTTATCAACTTGAGGTTGATTTTCTTTAATTTTGTGTTGATACGAAACAGGGGAGATGCTAGTCGGGCCCGCCAAAGCTCTCTTCATGGACGAAATATCGACCGGCTTGGATAGTTCGACGACATTCCAAATAGTGAACTCACTCAGACAGTCCATCCACATCCTCAATGGGACTGCTCTAATATCCCTACTCCAGCCTGCACCGGAAACTTACGACCTGTTTGATGATATCATCCTTCTCTCGGATGGGCAAATCGTGTACCAAGGTCCCCGAGAAAACGTGCTTGAGTTCTTTGAGCACATGGGCTTTAAATGTCCTGAAAGGAAAGGAGTAGCTGATTTCTTGCAAGAAGTAATATTCGAAAATCACATGTAAAATTGTTTTCTTCTCGCTATAAGTTACAATTGATTCATTCACTTTTTATCTTCTGTAATTTGATCTGTAGGTGACTTCAAGGAAAGATCAAGAGCAGTATTGGGCGAATAAGGAGACGCCTTATAGGTTTGTAACAGTCAAAGAATTCTCTGAAGCGTTCCAATCGTTTCACGTTGGTCGAAAACTAGGTGACCAGCTTGCGATCCCATTCGACAAGTCCAAAGGCCATCCCGCTGCTCTAACAACTAAGAAGTACGGGGTGAGCCAGAAAGAACTGTTGAGAGCTTGCGCATCGAGGGAATTTTTGCTAATGAAGAGAAACTCGTTTGTCTATATTTTCAAAATGTCTCAGGTGAGCAAGTTGAAGTAATGGTTTTCCTAGATTACTCAGCAGTCCTGACTAAGTGATGCAATTGATATGTCCATTACATTTGTGATGTCCTAATACTTCCTTTTTCTGATGCATATCAGCTTATCGTTATGGCTTTCATAACCATGACGGTGTTCCTACGGACAGAGATGCACCGAGATACTGTGATAGATGGCGGAATTTATTTCGGGGCTCTCTTCTTCACCCTGATCATCACAATGTTCAATGGTTTCTCGGAGCTTGCCATGACCATCATGAAGCTTCCCGTCTTCTACAAGCAGAGAGACTTCCTCTTCTTTCCTTCGTGGACATATGCGTTGCCCACATGGATCCTGAAGATCCCGATCTCTTTCGTAGAAGTCGCTGTTTGGGTGATTCTCACTTACTATGTCATTGGCTATGATCCTAATCCTGGAAGGTTGGTCAAATTACAGTTATTCAGTAATTCCAGACTTCGCTCCAATGATTCAGATACTAACAACAGCTTTGCTTAATACCAGGTTCTTCAAACAGTATTTTGTGCTCCTATGCCTACATCAGATGGCTTCTGGATTATTCCGATTCATCGGGTCAGTAGGAAGGAATGTGATTGTGGCAAACACTTTTGGGTCGTTTGGATTACTCACCGCTATGGTCTTGGGTGGATTCATCATGTCAAGAGGTCAAACGGACGACTAAATAATTCTCCTTTCGATTTGCAATCACATATTCAATTTCCTGATGTGACATTGTTTGAAATCAGATAATATTAAGCCATGGTGGATATGGGGTTATTGGATCTCCCCAATGATGTATGGACAGAATGCTATTGCTGTAAACGAGTTCCTCGGAAAGCAGTGGAGACATGTAAGTACTCTCTTATGAAACTATCATTAAAGACTACAGCAAAGGATCAATAAACGTGTTGTTGAAGTTGTAAGAATATCAACTGATGAAGTTTCGGAACCTTTGTGGTTTAGATTCCTTCTGGTGCCACAGAACCTTTGGGAGTTTCAGTCCTGAAGTCCCGCGGAGTTTTTCCCGAAGCACGTTGGTATTGGATCGGAATAGGAGCCTCGATTGGATACATGTTTTTGTTTAATTTCCTGTTCACTGTGGCTTTGAAATATCTCAACCGTGAGTCTCTCTTCAGAAGGTTTTTATTTTTAAGATTCGGTGTGCAGTTCTAGTGAATTACTTACATTTTGCTGCAGCATTTGGGAAGCCTCAAGCTGTACTATCAAAAGAGACTCTGGCAGAGAAAATCGCAAGCACGAAAGGAGAGGTCATTGAGCTATCAGCAAGAGGGAGCCAGAGGAGTTCATCTGGTGAGCCACAGAATCCACATATCATGTATTTTTTTTCCTGTAAGATAGAACTTAAGCCAAAGGATCACTATCATGATAATACAGATAACCAAAGGAGCTCCGCATCAGGAACAGTGTCCACAAGAGTTGGAAGCATAAACAATTCGGACCCGAATAGGAAACGAGGAATGGTTCTTCCTTTCGAGCCGCTTTCTATAGCTTTTGATGATATCAGATACGCCATAGACATGCCCCAGGTACTGTTTTATCAGAAGATGCCTTTGTTCTGACAATTGAACTGAGGTGCAGAACTTTTTAGATGTGCTGAACATTTTTGTGGTAGCAGGAAATGAAAGCTCAAGGTATTCCTGAAGATCGGCTGGAACTTCTAAAGGGTGTTAGTGGTGCTTTTAGGCCAGGAGTATTGACGGCTTTAATGGGCGTCAGCGGCGCTGGAAAGACCACACTGATGGACGTGCTGGCTGGAAGGAAAACAGGTGGATACATCGACGGGACGATCACAATATCTGGGTACCCAAAGAAGCAAGAAACATTCGCTCGCATATCGGGATACTGTGAACAAACCGATATCCACTCTCCTCACGTCACAGTTTACGAGTCCTTAGTGTATTCTGCGTGGCTTCGGTTACCTTCTGAAGTGGATTCTGAGACTAGGAAGGTAGATATATTACTTGATCCATTAGATCATCTGGCATCTTGCATGAACTCTACATATTCACCACATAGACCAATAAGGATTTTTGGCATCTCTCGAAGGATAACCACGGTGCATTAAACATTTTAGACTCTGTAAATTTTTGCTGCCTTCGAGTCCCTCCCAGCATTAGAGTGCTAACTAGAAATTTGATCGAACATCTGCAGATGTTCATTGAAGAAGTGATGGAGCTCGTGGAGCTTACCCCGTTACGAGAAGCGCTAGTTGGGTTGCCTGGTGTGAATGGCCTCTCCACCGAGCAGAGGAAAAGGCTGACAATTGCAGTGGAGCTCGTAGCCAACCCGTCCATCATATTCATGGACGAGCCTACCTCTGGCCTCGATGCCAGGGCAGCAGCCATAGTAATGAGAACAGTTAGAAACACGGTTGACACGGGGCGAACTGTCGTTTGCACCATCCACCAGCCGAGCATCGACATATTTGATGCTTTTGATGAGGTTCGACACAAATTTTCACGAGGGACCGAGCTATCTGTTTGCTTTTGTCTTTCCACACAGCTAGTATCTGAGAGATTTCCTAATTCATATGCAGCTGTTTCTTCTGAAAAGAGGCGGAGAGGAGATCTATGTCGGTCCGCTAGGCCAGCAATCCTCGCACCTGATCAACTATTTTGAGGTGAGTTCACCGCTGCGCCAGAAGAAACTGAGTTTAGATTACATTGAGCTTTAACCGCTAACATTGCATGTGTTCAATCGAAGGGCATTAGCGGAGTACCAAAAATCAAAGACGGATACAATCCGGCGACATGGATGTTGGAGGTGACGGCAGCTTCTCAAGAAGACATCCTCGGGGTCAACTTCACTGAACTCTACGGGAATTCGGAACTGTTTAGGTAAGAAGTAACCTTTCAGAAGCAGAATAGTTTTCGATTTTCAGCTCGAGAACCTCAAAGAGATTATCATAAAGTTGAAGATTGAAAAGTGGAGCTTAGAAAGACTAGTAGCATAACTTTTATATATCTTGCGTTCTTCAATGATTGAAACAGGAGAAACAAAGCTCTGATCAAGGAACTAAGTACGCCTCCACCGGAGTCGAAAGATCTGTATTTTCCAACGCAATATTCACAATCGTTCTTCACCCAGTGTATGGCTTGCCTATGGAAACAACACTGGTCGTATTGGCGCAACCCGTCATACACAGCCGTGAGACTTCTATTCACAATTTTCATCGCTTTGATGTTCGGCACGATATTTTGGAAACTCGGCTCCAAAAGGTAATAGGCAGAAATGCATATTCACAGATATACAAGTTCTACTCCTTTTTCGGTCGCAAAACAGAGGAATTGGACTCAGGAAAAGAAGTATACTGGCTCAGTTATGGGCCTTATTTGCTCAAAACTTGTGGTACTTGCAGGAATAGCCGGCAAGATCTTTTCAACGCGATGGGCTCTATGTATGCAGCTTGCCTTTTCATCGGATTTCAGAATTCAACGTCGGTTCAACCCGTCGTGGCTGTGGAGAGGACAGTCTTCTATCGAGAGAGGGGGGCCGGAATGTACTCCGCTCTGCCCTATGCCTTCGGACAGGTAAGGACATGTTTCACTTTCATATCTAAGTGAAGGTATTAGACTGAGGTAGTTCCATTGGATAAATAGGAAATGACTTCAAGAAGCCCTTAGCGCTCTCAAAAGAGTCTTGAGAGATTCCATCACGTTATGTGACAAAATTGTTTTGCACAGGTTATGATCGAGATTCCCTACATCTTCCTCCAAACTGTCATCTATAGTGTGATTGTCTATGCAATGATCGGGTTCGAGTGGACCGCCATCAAGTTCTTTTGGTACATCTTCTACATGTACTTCAGCTTGTTGTACTTCAGTTTCTACGGGATGATGAGCGTGGCGGTCACGCCCAACCACAACATAGCTGCCATAACCTCTTCTGCATTCTACGCGATTTGGAATCTTTTCTCGGGATTTATCGTTCCTCGAACGGTAAGTTCATCTATATCTTCCCTGAAACCGAAGTGGAAAAAACAATGATAAGCATTACTGAGGAGAGCTAACATTTTTCGTTTTAACAGAGACTTCCCATCTGGTGGAGATGGTATTACTGGGCTTGTCCCCTTTCCTGGACATTGTATGGACTGGTGGCCTCACAGTATGCAGATGTTCAGACGACGCTTGTCACCGGCGAGACGGTGGAAGAATTCGTGAGGAGTTATTTTGGGTTCAGGCATGACTTCTTGGGAGTGGTTGCCATCATGCTGGTCGGCTTTGCCATCCTCTTCGGATTCATCTTTGCCTTCTCAATCAGAGCTTTCAACTTCCAGAAGAGGTGACAGAAGGCGCAATGGGAGATCAGATAGAAATTGAATATATGTTCAGTAGTTACAAGATTAGTGTGTGGATCGAAAGTTTTATTGAAGGAAGTGGAATATAATTTTGTAGAGTCAGTCATATAGGAAAGTGTAACCATAAGGACTACTTCAAGCAATTCTCCAAATAAACTGCAACACTTGTCTTCCTGCTTCAACTTGTGCTCTCTGCTTAATTCTGGGGATAAAGCTTGTCAGATAGACTAAAATGGAAATGTCGCGTCTGTAAGGCAATTGGCGGCCTCCGTGCGATGATCGAAGCACCCATTTTGATAGCTGTACCTACGGCGAAATCTTTCGGAGTAATTCTACGAATGTGCACAATTAAATGCACAAACCAACAAGAAAATACTGCACACTTTATCATCAAGCAGCATAGAACAACAATCGGAACTCACAGCAGATCTCTACCAAAATGAAAAAGTGCTGCTGACAATATGCCCACATATATTACAGTTTGTGCCTCCAAAGTAGTGACCACCTAAACCGAGAGCTAGCAGAACTTTATCTCGACGAAATGGAAGAGGATAAAACACCGGCAAAAACCTCGATTTAGTCTCTATCTCCTCCTTGATCAGCCAAGCTATCTAAGTAGCTCTGAAGTTCCCTTGAACCTTCAGCTGAAAAGCTCCTATGAACTGTTGAGGGTGGAACGATTAGGTTGGGTGGAGGATGCGATTGCAAGCAGGCAACAAGTGCAACCAAAATTATCCCTACTCTTGTCTCTTCCTCTTCAAAGCCTCCTCTGCCAGGTCCTTACAGCACATGTAATAGTTCTCCCCATGGAAAGGGCCTACTCAGCTCCTTGCCCCCAATGAAATGAGCCCCTCTCGTTTGTAAATTTTTAAGTGTTGTGAAAGATGGCTTTGCTAGTTTGTTTTTCAAGAATCAGAGGTAACACCGATTCCGAAAGGAATGCAATTAGAAGGCTCATGATAGAACCGCCCTGTTATTGCTAGATAGCTGCTTGGACTGCATCAGCAGGGATATGCTGTGGTTCCATCGACATGAACGTAGAGATTTTGTCCCTTGAAAAACGGGATAACATGTGTTATCCACAGCAAGTAATTGAATGTTGTGAGACGTACACAAAGGAAGAGGTGCGTAGATGCGAAATGAGGAAGTGGAGAAAAAGTGCTTGTAATGGTGGCGGCGGCGGTGGTGGGATTCTCCATTCCGACCACCTTTGTAAAAAAAGAGCTAGGATTCGAAGAGGGGGTGTGAGCTCTAGTTGAGCTCTGATACCATGTGAGACGAAATTGTTAATGATCATCTTGTTTGCATTTGAGGACTCTCCTCTATCTATAGATTAACTAATACATAAGAAATAAACTAACTATTAAAGACACGAGAGCTACCCAATTATTAAAATCGTGAGAACTAGAAATCAATTAAAGTCTTAGGAACTGTGAAACGCATTAATCGACAACTAGGTAGCCGGCCGACAACTCATCTTACTGAATCGGCAACTCTCTTGATAGTCCCCGAAAGAGGGTCTCCGGCATCGGTCGCCTCGTCCCACCCTTTTTACTCATAAAATTACTAGTCCGCTGCGTGTACGCCAGACATATGGGCGGCAGGTGAGTTTTCCTGTACAGAAAGAAGGTTTTGCATGTGCCTGGTACGTCGTTTGATCTCTAAGATGGAACTTCAATGCAAAAAATCACCGGGTATTCATTTAAGTAGGCAGCATATAGAACACTAACCAGGGTTGACCGACTGCTTGAGAGGTTGGGATAGGACTTACTAGTTATTAGAGTTGCAAGCAAAGACACGTTGGGTAGTAATGGTGTTCCGTGTCCTGGAACTTGCTTTGTGTCGGTGAATCTTTGTTGTCGAAGTCATAAATCTATATCTTCATTCTCTTATGCATCTTATATTTGTGTCAATTCAATCCATCCAGCCGAGGACCGTCGACGGGGAAGAAGAAAGGAAAAAAAAAAAGGAAAGAGAAAGAAAAGAAAACATAAAAAAATAGTTCGAAAAAATATTCCATATATTATTAAAAAGATTCACGTCAATATCGATTGGCTAAAGTTAGGTAACGAATGAATTTAAGACAAACGCAAAAGATTTACGACTGAAATAGACTCTATGTAGCAAAAAATTCTAAGTATATTCGGTGCCTCAACATTAAGAATAGTCTCTTATGTAGCAAAAAAGTCGCCTCAGATACATCTGAGAGCACTTTTATCACTAGTATCGCCGAAGATGATCATGCTTGTTATTTTTCGGTAGTACATGCTGCATTACTTTTCAAGTAGGATTCACTTTCCGCAAGATGTGTCGTTCTATAGATCATTGAATAACTTACGAGCGCTGTTGTGGCATTGCGCCGCTTCTCCTTGTCCCAAATGTGCACAACTCAAAACCCTCTGGGGTAATTTTAAAGCTCTGATGGCAAATATTTTCGTTCCAGCCGAAATCCCCATGTCCGTTCCCCTAATTCCAGTGTCCACCGGGGATTGAGTGTTAAGAGGTGTTGGTGCCAGGTGTGAAAGGCCTCCACCCCGAAAAAAGGAAAATTATGATTGTGTGCTGCACCCATCGATCATATTCATGGACGAGCCTACCTCCAGCGTCGATGCCAGGGCAGCTGCTATAGTAATGAGAACGGTTAGGAACACAGTTGACACAGGACGAACTGTCGCTTGCACCATCCACCAGCCGAGCATCAAAATATTTGATGCTTTTGATGAGGTTCGACACAAACTCTCATGAGGGACCAAGCTGTCTGTTCTGCTTGTGTCTTTCACACTATGAAGTATCTGAGACATTTTCCTGATTGATATGCGGCTGTTTCTCCTGAAAAGAGGCGGAGATGAGATCAATGCCTCCACCGGGGTCGAAAGATCTCCACTTTCCAATGCAATGTTCGCAATTGTTCTTCACCCAGAATATGGGTTGCCTATCGAAAAACAACACTCGTCATATAGGCGCAACCAGGCATACACAGCCGTGAGACTTCCATTCACAACTTTCATTGCTCTGACGTTCGGTAAACTCCTATAAAAAATCAAAGCACCCATTTTCATAATTGTTACCAACAGTGAAATCTTTCATACGGAAGTAAGTCCACCGATGTGCATTTGCAGAAACAATAAGAAAATACTGATAGGCGGTATCAAGCGGCCAAAAACAACACTTTGAGCTCAGAGCAGATCCGACCACCCAAACAAAAAAAAATTCAGAGCAAGATCTCTACAAAAATGAAAAGCACTGCTGACACTACGCCGCATATATCACAGTTTGTAACTCAAAATTTATGACCACCTAATCTTACAGCTGGTAAAAATTGATCTCGACTAAGCATTTGAGGAAAATAAGCCAACAAAAACCTCAATTCAGTCTCCATCCCCTCAATCAGCCAAGCTATCTAAGTAGCTCTGAATTTCCCTCAAACCTTCAGCTGAAAAGCTCCTATGAACTCTCGGACGTGGCGCGATCAAGTTGGGTGGAGGATCTGACTGAAAGCAGACAACTATGACAGCCAAATTATCCCCACTCTTCCTCTTCAAAGCCTCATCTACCAGATCCTTACAACACACGACTGGATCGTTGTGCTCCTGAAGTCTCCTCCGAGCGAAATCCACAGCATTCTGACTTCTAAACACATCCCAAATTCCATCACACCCAATGATGAGGAATTCATCCTCTTCAGTCAGATCCATGCTCATTAGCTCTGGCTCGGCACTGAGTGGCCCTCCTTCCCTACTTTTTATTTCTTCCATGTGCCAATCACCTAAAGCACGAGCTACAGTAAGTTGTCCGTTTAGGTGCCCATCATAGACATATCCTCCTGATGCCTCGATTCGCTTCTTCTCTTTGGCGCAGATTGGTTTATGGTCCCTTGACATCTCAATCACTCTCCCACGGCGACATAGCACTGCTCGACAATCTCCGGCATTAGCAACTATCAACGATCTGCTATCACACACAAAAGAAAAGGAAAAGGTTATAATCAGTTATGCTTTAGCATAAACGCTACCAAAGCACTAAGAAAATTGCTCTGCTCATGGAAAGCAACATAGTGCTGCTGCACACAATTTCCACCTTCATTGCCGTAAGTAAACTCTTTTTGGCTGAATGTGCGCTTTATCCTTCATCAGGATAGTATCACGCGAAACCGAAAAATAATGAATAAGATGGTCAGCAAACGCAAGATCAAGAACTAAAAGACATGCCTGAATTTAAATGAGCACACAAAACCAAAATTCAGCCACAACTTTGAGGACATTAAATAGGGTTGTTCATGCTATTGTATCATTCTCATCAGTAAGAAAAAGGAGTGATGGGAATAAAGCTCGCACCAAAATCTCACAGAAGAAAATATATAGACAGAATCCAATAGTAGGCACAGAACAACAACCATAAAAAGCAACTCAGCAAAACCCGCAACTGGAACTACAGTCGGCATAGAACAAGTTTATTGATAAGAAGAAAAGAAATCAACGCTGTCAATCAACAGACAAAAGAAAAGATTACAAGTTAGGCCTAAGAGTAAAGCCCAACACCCGGACCACTGTACTAGAACCAGCCATCATTAGCTCAGAACAGGATTCAGATTAATGATGTTCTCTTGGCCATTTTCAAAAAGTTCATCTTCCAAAAAAATTCTAACCTTCCCATAATAATAGCAGCCAAAGCTGTGGTCCCAGAAGCAAGTGCAGCATCAAAAGAACAAGCTTCCGCAAAGGCCGCATCAGTTTGCAGAAATGCTGAAGAAACAACCTTCTCAATCTCCTGAGGAAAGTCCTCATCTTTGATAATGTACTGCAGCAAGTTGTAGCGAGCAAAATCAGCAGCATGCTTTCCCCCATGCCCATCAAAGACCTGATCAATCAATAAAAGCATTCTCCTCTCATCAAAAGATTTTCAAAAACAAGTAGGAAAAAGTTTGACTCGCACTCTTGCATAGTATAAACAAAATATATAAGCTTCGATAATCATTCATTTCATATAACACAAACTCCAAAAGGTGAGTCGGATATGTAGTTTGGAAACCAAACAGAAATGGCAACCACAATGTTAACATAGAAAGCAAGTGCAGAAAACTTTTCCTAGTCATGATAAACATTGGAAGCGTGTATTTATTGCAAGATATGTCCTTTCTCAAGAGCAAGCGAAGCAATACTTAAGTAATTCTAATAGCACTTAGTGGCACAACTCCAATAAGAATGTCATAAAGCAGCAGCCACCACAGCCACCACAAGATATTAAACAGTTAAGAACCAAACCAAGATTACATTCATATGAACAACTACCTCTATCAAGAAATTTCATATGGGCAAAAGCAGACAGAAAGACGAAATAGCAGTCACTTGTCTTCTATTTAAGCTATCAATGAACCCACAAAATCCTTTCTCAATGATCGGTCAAATTTAAATCAACATCATTTGTCCAAGTTGGGGAAGAACAGATCCATTTAAAATCAACATTAGAACAGACGACCAGGCGATCAGCAGATTAAGAAAATTCAGATGAAGTCCAGAAGATACTGATTGCACCTAGCAGCAAGCACAACTTCAGCTAATGCTCCCAATATGAAAGCCTGCTAAACAGAAAGTAGAGAAGGTCGATACCCCATAGAATGCATTAGGCCCATCAGCCATGTTAGTGAGTCCATAATCTCGAACAAAGTCGTCAACACAAACATATACATCTTCCATGCTCGTACGGAAACCAATGTCAGCACATGCTCCTGAGCGAATCACTGGAAGAAACTGAGACTTACAACTCCACACACTCGAGATTGGATCATCAGAGATATCCGACATCTTTGTCTTTACCTATTGAAGTAAGGACAAATTACTCAAACAGGATCAAGCATTTGACGATTAAATCAGTTCCAGCTCTTGACTAATCAATACGTCCGGCAGGTAGCCCATAAACCCCAAAGCATGATAATCCCTAATAGTGGAGCTAATCATTCAAAAGCATTGATAACAAGAAACTGTGCCATAGACATATGGAAGTGACCCGACAACTGACAAGCTAATACCTAAAACATCTGCAAATAGAAATGACAAGGATTTATCAAGCCACCATTCAGCTAAATGATTGGACCCGAGATCATTACTATTCACGAGAGTCAGGATCAGACGACTCACAAGAGAAGGGTGGCGAACAAGTGACTTCTTGCACGGAACCGTGGTGCCGCGTTCATTGCTCAAGCATTGCCGATGGGAGGCCGCGAGGGGATTCGGAGGCCGACCATCCAAAGGGCCACTACCATTCGCTCCGTTCCTATCAAGTTCCTTACTTTCCTCCATTCCTTTCAACCATCACATCCTCCTGTCCACAGCTTCAAAAAACAAACCCAAAATGTCAACTTCTACGCCAAGACCTCCCAGAAAAGTTGCTCTCTATTAACCCCCGCGATCGAAAAGATCGCAATTAGCTACAAGTCTGAAAAGCGGGAGCGATTTTTTTGTTTTTTCAACCTAACAATGCAATAACAAATTCCGGGCTGAAATTTTGGGGTTTTTCGGAGGAAATGGACAATGCATCTATAACCAACTGGTTCTTCGCAACAAGAGCATAAATTTCAAGCTCCAACCAGTTCAAAAACGCAAAAGAGAAGGGAAAAAAAATGCACAAACCCTACAAAAGCTAGGAGCAGCGAAACGAGCGGAAGAACTCAGTGAGTCGCCGACGAGTTACGTCCTGAGCTAGGAAGCGAAAGGGGGATAAAACAGCGAACACTTATCGTCCGAACCGACAACGAACCTGGAAGCCAACGTCAGGAAACGAGATCTTCAATCCTTCGAAATGGAAGGTCGCGCGTACCCGACGTCGCGCCCCCGTAGAGAGAGATTTAGGGTCTTAGCCGGAGCAGAGAGAGAAAGAGAGAGGGAGAGAGACGTTGATTCACGCGCAGTGGCGAGTGATCTGCAGCGAAATTGATCTGCAGCGAAATTGAGAGAGAGAGAGAGAGATTTGGGCGATTGACGCGAGGGGTAGGGAAGGTGGGTGAATGCGCAGCTGCGACTGGTGGGTTAACATGCAAAGACGGCGTCGTTTACTTAGTCGCCTAGGTTTTGGTGAGCTGGACCAAGATGACGACCCCCTTCCCCTCCACCGACATTTCTACCCGAAACGAGAAAAATGGCAAAAAAAAACAAGTTCAGCAAGATATAGGAATAAATCAAAATCTTTTTATTTATATCTAAATGTATGCATATAAGTGAATTTTAATGCATTTTTAGCACAAATAAAAAGTGAACAATATAAATGGTTTTGATTGATGGTTCAATTATATATACACACACCCTTTAAATTGCTTCTCCTTTGAATTTGAGTGGAATAGATACTAGATCGAAATTTCTAGGCATGTACGCAATTTGCCGATCGTAGTTTCCGGTAAAGTTTTATAAGTGGTGGCCAACATTATCTGAGTTTGATCCCAATATTTTCATACATACATATATATAATATAATGTCTTTTATCTTGTGTTTCACTAAATTTTAATTTATTACGGACCGCTCTTTCGTCTTTCATCTTTGATGTGATTCGTTAGTTATTTCCAAAGTAATTTCACTTTTTATGCTAACATATCAATTCATCCAGTACTTTCTCTATCGTGTAACAAAATGTGCATAGTGTCGTGTATTCTTTTGTGGCATGAATTACTGTGTATTTTAAAGTTATAGACATCTATTTTCACATATTGTCTCATGTAGTGTCAATGTATTCTTCCACATAATGTATTACACAACTAATATAATCAATTTGTCTCCATTATTTTATACATCTATAATTATATATATTTTTCCTGTCATGCATAACAAAATCAATTTTTTGCTTTAATTAGTTGATTTTATTACTTATCACTTGAAATTTTAGTAAATAAATGTAACACTCACAACTATGTCGATTTTTTAAAATGGTTCTCTTAAAGTTTTAGAGTGAAAGAAATAACTTCTCCGTTTATACGTTGAATGCCCTTATTGAGCAAAAGTGAACTTTACAAGAGATACATGCATACATATACATATATATATATATATATATATATATATATTCAATAAGAAATTTATATTATAGTTATTGCATAAGTTGGTATAATCGTTTTCAAAAAAAGTGACAATTAAGTGATCAAAAAAAAAATTGACACCAAAGTGAGTCTTTGTACATAAACTTTAATATTTATGGTGTCCTTCTATTTATATATATATTATCCATTTTAAATTTACTAAGTCCCCTTATGGTATCGAGCCAAGGTAGAAGGGTAATTAGTGAATCTTTTGAGTGAAATTTTATATAAATTTTGTGGAAAGATCACTTGAAAAGGGAACCTCCGGTATATCGCCGTGGTCCCGGCAGAGGGAGCGTAAGTCCGTTGGTTAGGAGGATTTTGAGGAACCGATCAAGTGATTTTGAAACATTATTTATCTAAAATGAATCTCGTAAGACGTACTAATTCTTCTTCTTCGGTTCAGATATCGAGATTTCTCATACTAAAAGGCCTCTACATAGAGAGGAAATTACTATTGAAGATTTTAATAAATCAATTAGTAATTGGAAAATTCCAAAAGTTCGTTATGATTAAATTTATGAGCAATCTTCTTTTAGAAAGATTTTTAAATCTTATGATTATGTTATTACTCTTGAGGAACGTGACATTCCTCTTAATTCTTCTTATTCCTTGATTCCTCTTTTAAATAAAGATTTCGTCAAGAAACACGCCTAGAAGTATAACTACCTTCACTTCGGTATGGTTCAAATTGGAATTAAACTACTTTTGAAAGAAGGTTTAAATACTTCTATTTTGCTTGTTTTGCGTGATTCGAGACTTTTACGTTATGAAGATTCTATTTTGGTCGCTATTGAAACTTCTTTGTGTAATGGGCCTATCCATTTTGATTGCTATCCGAATTTCTCAGCCTCTTTAAGAGATAAAAATATTTTGAAGTCATTAGTTTTACAAATCAAGACTCATAATTATGCGATAGATGACGGTTCGATTCCACTTTCCCTCATCTATAACATACATTACAAAGCGATGAGTTACGCTTTTGACGTTTACTCTTTAAATTCGGCTCCTAAGGGAGAAACCCTTCTTTTAACAACTGATATCAAAAAATCAAATTGTATAGTCCCAAAAGCGATAAATTGGAATGACGTTATTTTACGTAACAATGGGAAATTGAAAACCCGATACCACGTCCCATAGTTCGAACGTTTGTTCAACCAATATCGTTCAACATCCTAAAGGTAGGGTAACCATCCAATTTCCTCGGCGATCTTTTGAAATTTCTTCCCATATTTCATCAAGACCTTCTTTTTCTACTTCTTCTTCTCGAAGATTTGTAGATTTACGCCCTAATTTACCTTCTGTTACAACTATTCCAGTTATTAACCAAGGTAATCCCATTTCTCAAGCACAAGGACAACCAACTCCTAGTGTTCCCCCTCTAAATTCTGATTTAAATCTCGGCGGTCTCGATACAAGCTCGGGAATTTCAAGACCGTTTATCAACAACGGGATCCAGGGTCTCCTCGAACCCACTCCTTCGCGAGATGGAGCAAGACGACGACCCCGAATGTCTCATTTTAGAAAAAGATTTTGTATCTCGATCGTATTCTTTTAAATAAAGAATTTAATTCGATTACAACACCGAAATTAGAAATTGGTTTTTTGCAAATTTTAAAGGACAAACCAAACAAATCAAAGACTTATACTACGAATTCCTAGAACAACCGGAACAGCAAATGTATTTCTTTGATTGGTTTGAGAACCATTTTCTACAAAGAAAGGGAAGTTTTCAATTTAAATAAAAATTTTAAATGGAAACTGGATGATGGTCAAGAGATTGAATCCAATCATCCACCTTTGAGAAAAATTAATATTGATTTTAGAACCCAATCTATTCCTCGCAAGACCTTTTAAAAAATCTTGTAAAGATGACAAGGATTTCAAGGCGAAAAAGAATTTAAAAAAATTATTGAACAAAACAATTTTGCAAATCAACATATTTATACGATAGGAGAACAATCGAATAAGATTGAAACGCATCTCGACTCAACAACGTCTTCATATACCGTACTCCTACTCAGCCAACTTCTACTCCATCCTCTTCTATTTTAAAACAACCTCTTTTAAGAATTTTGAAATACCTAAAAAATTCAGCAAAGAATTTTATGAAGCACTTCAAGAAAAAAGAAATTTCTTTTTGAAAGAAAAGGAAAGAAAACAAAAGGCTGTGGACTTTCCTTCTCAACAACCTGTCTTGAGTACACCAAAGGTTGAAAAACCTTTAGTAATTTCTACTCCTAGAGAACTTGCAGTTTTAGATTATGATCAAAATTTTGAAATTTCGATACGCCAAAAGTTTCTACTGGACTCGAAGATATTCCTCAAATCAACAGGATATCTTGGAAAGAACCACAAAAACTTTATTATTCTCGCGCCACTCCTCCGGATCTTGTCAAGGAAGAATCCTTCGTCAAGGTTCAAAACAAATACTCCTCTCGACGCGATTTATGAATGGAATATCGATGGTGTTTTTGAAGCAAATTTAATACAAGTTTTAAATCAAATGGTTATGCTTGCAACAACCTACAAAACCATTCCGGATACTACCGATCAGCAAGTAGCTTTTTTTATTATTGCTAATTTTTTTGGATCTTTAAAAGGTTGGTGGGATAATTATCTCACGTAAGATCAAAGAAACAAAATTTTAAATGCAATCAAAATCGATGAAAATGGTCAAACTGTTTTTGATGATGGACAAAGAATTCAAGATTCTGTTTCTACTTTAATTTATTCGATTTCTCAACACTTTATTGGTGACCCTTCCGTCGTTCGAGATCTCAACCAAGATCTTCTTTCTAATTTAAAATGCAAATCCCTTGGAGATTTTCGCCAATACAAAGACGAATTCTTCTAACGTGTTTTGCTCAGACTGCATCGCAATCAACCATTCCTGGAAAGAGAAATTCCTCGCTGGTCTTCCTATTATCATTGGAAACCAAGTCCGCAAAAAATCCACGAACAATTCGGAGAAGAAATTCCTTTTAATAATCTTTCTTATGGTGAACTTGTTTCTTATGTTTTCAAAACTGGATCTAAGATGTGCAATAATATTAAGCTGCAAAAACAGCTTAAGAAAGAGAAATCTCTTAGAAATAAGGGATTGGGAGACTTTTGCCGTCAATATGATCCTTCTTACTCTTTCTCTTCTATTTCCAAAAAGAACTCGAAGTGCAAAGGGACTTGCCCGCCGAGAAACCGGAAAAGAAGAAAAAGAAAAAATTTTCTAGAAAAACTAATAAGTTTTCTAAAAATAAATCTTCGAGTCTAAACATTTTGTAAAAAAGGACTTTTCTAAATTTTCTTGTTATAATTGTGGGAAAAAAGGCCATACCCGCAAATTCTCAGTAAAGTTTCTAAAAAGATTAATGAGTTGAATTTGGACAAGGAAACCCTTGACCAATTATACCAACTTATGATTGATTTTGAAAATGAGACATCTCGATTTCTCCGAACAAGAGGAAGAGGAAGATGGTCTTCAAATCAATGATTTAGAAAATCTTCTTGATTCCTCACACGAAACGAGAGGGTTCCAAAAAGATCCCAATGAAGTTTGTGTTTTAACCAAGGATGAAGAAGAAATTCTTGATCAAATTGAAAATCTTTCTAACACCGATATTGCCATGAATCAATTTCAAAAAATGAAAATTTCTAGTTCAAAACCTTTTGACAGTCCTTATAATTTAACTGAAATTTTGAATAGAGGAAAAAAGCATTTCTCTAGACCAACAAATTCGATGACCTGCGTTTTGAGATAAATGAAATAAAAAAGGAAATTCGTCTTCTCGAAATCAATCAAATTGAGCAAAGATCAAGAATTTTTAGACTTTAAAAAACAAATTTTAAAAAGAAATGAAGCTAAATCCAATGAGGATCAAGACCAAACATATCCTTCATCTTTTCTTCGCTTACTTTCTGAGATTACTTCTAGAAAATGGATTATTGATATTTCTATCGGAATTAATGATTTTGTGTTAACTACCACTCGCCCTTTTTTACACAAGTGCTGATTTAAATTGCATTTGTGAAGGTTTGATCCCCACAAAATATTTTGATAAAACTATCAAGCATTAAAAACCGCTCAGAAGTCGCTTGAACATCAATTACAAATTACCCGAGGTTTTGGTTATTAAAGATAATATTTCTTTAAAGACTTCTTTCTTACTTGCTAAAGATTTAAAACAGAATGTTATTCTTGGAACTCCTTTCATTACCTTGATCCAACCTTTTACCGTCACTCGGGAAGGGATCGAGACAAACATTTTGGGAAACAAAATTACTTTTCATTTTATTTCTAAACCTCGACCAAGAAATTTAAACATTTTGCAAGAATAGTCTATTAAAAAGATTAATTGTCTCATTCGAGATAAAGAATCTCACCTTTTATTTTTAAAAGAAGAACTAGAGTATAAAAGGATTGAACAAAGGGTAGTTCATCCCGATATACAAAAGAAAATTCTTCTTTTAGAAAATAAATTGAAAAAAGAAGTCTCGCTCTCACTGTTCCAGTGCCTTATGAATCGATTTTTCAGAGAAGAATATTCCAACAAAGGCAAGACCTTCTCAAATGAATTCCGAACTTTTAAACTTATGCAAAAAAGAAATTGATGATCTTTTGAAGAAAGGATTAATTCGCAAAAGTAAATCTCCATGGAGTTGTTCTCGCTTTTTACGTCAATAAAAATGCGGAATTAGAACGTGGAGTTCCCGGACTTGTTGTGAATTACAAACCTTTGAATTATGCTTTAAAATGGATTCGTTACCCAATCCCTAATAAAAAATATCTTTTAAACAGATTATGCCGTTCTAAAATATTTTCTAAGTTTGACATGAAATCGGGTTTTGGCAAATTCAAATTGATGAAAAAGACCGTTATAAGATGGCTTTCACTGTATCTTTTGATCAATTCGAATGGAATGTTATGCCTTTTGGTTTAAAGAATGCACCTTCTGAATTTCAAAGAATTATGAATGATATTTTTAATCCATATTCGACTATATCATTGTCTATATTGATGACATCTTGGTATTCTCTTCCGATATTGATTCACATTTTAAACATGTCAATCAACTTTTGAAAATAACTAAGCAAAATGGATTAGCTTTGTCTCCAACAAAGATTTTGATGTTCCAAACAAAAATAAGATTTCTTGGTCATTATATTGAACATGGTGCCATCGTACCCATTGAGCTGTCTATTCAATTTGTGGAGAAATTTCATGATGAATTGAAAGATAAAACTCAATTGCAAAAATTTCTTGGATCTTTAAATTATATTATTGATTTTATTCGCCATATCAATATTATTTGCAAACCTTTACATCAAAGGTTGAAAAAAAATCCCATTCCATGGACTTCTTTACATTCTCGATACGATTTGCAAGATTAAAACACTTGTGAAAGAAATTCCTTGTTTACATCTTGCCGACCCTTCCACCTTTAAAATTGTCGAAACCGATGCATCCGATATTGGATACGGAGGAATTTTGAAACAAAAGAATTACCTCAATAAAGAACAAATTGTGCAATTTATTTCTAAGCATTGGAATGATACACAAAAGAATTATTCCATTGTTAAAAAGAAATTCTTTCTATTGTTCTTTCCATTTCTAAATTTCAAAGTGACCTTTTAAATTAAGGATGGATTACAAATCTGCAAAAGATATTTTGCGAGAAAGATATTTTGAATATTGCTTCAAAACAGATTTTTGCACGATGGCAAGCCATCTTATCTATTTTTGATTTTAACATTGAATTCATAAATGGTAATTCAAATTCTCTACCTGATTTTCTCACACGAGAATTCTTGCAAGGAAAACCTCTTTCGTCATGCCTCCCAAAAAAGACAAAGGAAAGGGCAAGGCTGCCCAAAATCAAATAGTTCCTTCAAAATTGACCCATATCCGGAGTTGGCTAGAGGCCACACGGTCACCGGATATTTCTAAACCTTTTTCTACACCTATACCATCCGGTCCAGGACAATCATCGACTCATATACCTTCGTACCTATTTCTTTGTTACCTCCAGAGATTTTGAAGAAATTGGGAATTACAATCCCGGGAAGGTAAAGAAATCTCTTCCCCTTTAAAAATAAAAAATATTTCTAGTGAGGTGGTTATTTCGCCAAAGCCTACCCGTCAAGAAATTTCTAAGCCTAAATCAAAATTCTTTTTAAAGGGTTTAGAGAAAATTTCAACCGTTGAAAAGGGATATTTTCAAGAAAATCCTTACGTATATGCACAATATATGTTTGGAGAAAATCAATTTTATACACCTTATGATCCTCTCAAGACAGCTTGCTTTTTATGAAATTTTTTTGGAACAAACGGGTTCTATAAAGTTCAAACATTTCAAGGATTCTCATAATCCGGGAATCATAAATTATTCCACGGCAAAAATAATAAGGGTCATCCACCCTTCTGCGTGGGATATTTCTCCCAGGACTCGATCAAATTCAATACCACTGATCGAAGTTCAACTCTCCAAATCAACTTTTAATTGTTTTAACTATATGCAAGCTTGGTCAAATGCCTTTTTTAGGCAAAACCCAAATTGCACCCATACCTGGTTACTATATTTTCAAGAGAATATCGATATAACCAAGTTTCCATATTGGTTTGTCGGATGGTGGAATAATTTTGGTCCTACACCGGAAATATTGCCTCTCCCAGTTTTTGAAGCTTACCAATATTTCAATGAGTCATATATTCCAACCAAAATTGAGAAGGATTTTCCCTCCCTTTTAATATTCTCTGCAGTATTCCAAATTTCTTGGGTTTTCGCATGGGATTTTGAGTACCAACCCCATTTGGTACAACCTTTTACTAAAATACTCTCTCGTAGTTTCAAAACCAAATGGTGGGATGGTTTTAAATTTCTCAATAAATGTTCACTTCCTGTTGTCCAAGCATGGCTTTCAAGGGAATGTATACCAAGTAAATACATCCCAATGAGACTTCATTTCTACACGACGATCGATAGCGGTTTCAAAGCTAGCGGGTGCGACTTCAAAAAGGAGTTCTACCGGTGATGAAGCAAGTTGTCACCAATTTTGAAGAATCCCAAGCTGGATCGGTGAGTCTCAAGCCTCTTATCATAGCGGAAATACCAATGAGGATGACTATTATGGCAAAGACTTAGACAAAGATTCGGATTGAGAAGAAAAATTTTGATGTATTTTTCTATTTCTATACCATATAACATCGCATAATCGTACATTGTAGCGGCTTTTAATTTTACTATTCACCGTAGCAACAAATTACTTTTTTCTATTTTAAATATCCGTCTTCCCCAACGTTCGAATGAGGCTTTCGAACAAAGACGACCCTTTCTCTCTCGCTCATCTCCAAAGCCTCCCCTAACCCTTTCTATAGCTCCTCACGAGCACGAACCCAAATCAATTTCCTACTTTCTCAAACCCATATCCCATTTTGAAGAAATCTTTCTATATCTTCCCAGAACCCCTCTAGTACGAACTTTTCTATCCAGATCTTCCCTAATCTTTCTATTTTCTCATCTTCTTCTCGGATCTACTCCAGATCTTTCTATTTTTTGAGTTTTTATGCACGGATCTACGAATCTTTTCTTCTAATCTTTACATTTTATGAATAGAATTGTGAAATTTTATCGTATATAAAGTTTGAATACCTACGAGATCGCGGAAGGTTCCGCCTCCTACTTGTGGCGTCTAAGGCTTTATTTCTTATATTCTCGCATTTACATTTCGTTCGCATTCTCGCATATCATATATCTTTTAAGAATATTCAAAGTATAGTCATATCTAAATATTGTACATCGACAAGTATAGAGTCCGTGCGGGCCCCTCTCCACCGCTTGATTAAGTTCGCAATGATTGTCCGAACATTACAATATTGTGATTTTAACTTACTTTGTGTATATTTTAAAAGATTCAAAACCTCGATTTGGAAGGCCGTGCCTCCTACCGGTGGTCCGCATATTTATGCTTCCTCGCACTCTATATCTTTTACTGTTTATATTTACTATTTGTCTACGTACTTTCATCATTCTCCTTTTAATACATTGTGTGTTTATATGGATAAAATTTATTTGTGATTTTGGTGAGCTGTTTAACCTTGATATACCGGTTCACGTTCTTTATAATTGGCATTTCCATCCCTTTGATTAATTTTATATCTTCAATAAGAATATCTATTTTATGCTCGGCTTATCGATCTAAGTCCCCTTATGTTGTGTGTGTGTATATATATATATATATATATATGGGAGCACAAATATTTGTGCTCCACTATCTATATATATATATATATATACATATTTGGAGTGTGTATATACATATATATACACACATATTTGTGCTCCATTGTTGTGTGTGTGTGTGTGTGTATATATATATATACACACACATGGATCTAGATCTAATATTTGTGCTCCACTATGTACCTATTTGTAGCAAAAGTCAATTATATTGTATTTAGCAACCGTCAATTCTATCGTATATTAAATATGATGTCCTTATATACTTATCTATGGAACTGAATTTGGAAAGGCATTAGATAGGAACATTTTCGACTTGCTTTGAGTTATTCTCTTTTTGCTTTGATGAATTACAGATTATACATTTTCCATCGGATTAAGCATTTGTAATTTGCCAAAAAAAGAAAAAGACATATTAAAGTCATTTTTCATTCAGCAAATTGAAGAAGAATATTTCTTTCAACCAGCAAAAGTCAGTTTTACTATGTAAAGATTCTAACTGGTGTACAGTCAATTAATCATTATTTAGTTCTTAAACAGAATGGTTCATTAGCAAAAAAATCAACATTATTGGGCTCGGGAAAAAATGCAAAGTTTGAAGACTAGACTTTCGCGTATTAATTGCACTAATTGATATCAACCAATTTAAATGTCAATGACATCGCCACTCAATTTTGTGAGAAGGAATAACAATGATATTCAAATATATTGTGCTCGGTGCATCGCATTTCAATCGATCACTTAAATATTTATTTGAGTGAGGTGGCGATTTTTCATAACTTGAAAATCTCGATGTGGCTTAAACTAATATAAAAACTGTCTAACGTGATTCGATGGGAAAAATGATGTCATTAAAACGTAAGGGTGAACATGGGCCCAGGATAAAATCGAGAACCGGATCAAATCGGTCATAGGAACCGGGCCGGTTCCAAATTTCCACGATTATCGGTTCGATTCCCGTTGGAACCGGTCCTATGAGCTTCGATTTTCGGTTCTCTAATAGGAACTGAACCGGGAACCGGAAGCCTTTTTATGTTATGTGTTTTGAACTTTTTATTGTTTATTTGTTTTGCATGTTCATCTTTTATGGATTGTTGCTATTTACAAATGGGGAATTTTGTTGTTGCATTCATTTTCATTTTGCTTAATTCAAAATGAAATAAAAGAAGAAATAGATCCGTTCCATGCTCTTGGGTATACAAGGTAGGTTATAGGTTTTAAAAATTGAGAAACAAGTTCCGATAAAGTAGGTTCCAGGTAGAATATGGACCGACCCCGTAACGAGTAGTTCCTAATTGAAAGCATAACAAACGATGTCATATAGTGTCAAATGACACTCCGCTGCTCCTTGATGTTCTCTGCAATAGCATATTGAATTTCATGATTGAAAAAAGTAGGAAACTCATGTCTGATTGGGGTTTCTCCTGTTCACTTCATTGTGGCTATGTATAACGAGACAGAGAGAGGGCGAGAGAATGAGGCCCTACTGAACCTCCATAGATCCATCTTCAATTCGGCCTCGTTTTAGGGCTGCTCTACCACGTGGTTTCGTCATTTTTTCCACTTCGGACCTAAACTCGCTTTGAAAGAAGAAAAAAAACAAAAAAAGATAGTCGGGTTGGCTATGTTACTATAGAAACAGAGTCCATATTGTTGGTTTTTATGAGGTGTAGATAAGTACCGTGGTCCGCCCAGGTAGGCTATCACACTCCTTATAACATTAGATAACTGCTAAAAGCGGTTACTCGTTTTTGAACATGAAAAGTCACGTTTACAAGTGACGTTTAACTCTCGCCTCTCTATTAGTTCTATATAACAAAAGAACAGAGAAGACAAAGATATGACAACGCTCTCTTGGTCCTCTCACAAGTGCGAAATTAGACGACAAATTCTCTTGTTGCATTGTGGACATTTAATTTGTAAAAAAATGAGGTACATCCGTTACGTGATGTATTTCTCCGATCGGTGATTCAATATGGTTCTAGGGCTTATTAATTCCACATAATCCGCTGCATATGTAATCGGGATCCATTCCTTTTATTGGTATAAGAGCAGTCATTCTTATTTCTTAATTGTTTTGTGATAATTTCGTAATCAATTTGAGCGCGTGAAACTCGTTCCCGAGTTTCATTGTTCATAGTTCTATCATGATGTTCTGTTCATCAAAAATGATTTTTGAATACATAATCGGAACGGGCCCGAGAGACGATTATTTCGAGTGGTCGCATGCCGCGAGGCGACACCGGGAGTGCTCACACCTCCACCGCGGTACCGGGCCTAAGGAACAGCGACGAAACATCGCCTTTTAAACATGCTTCTCTTCGGTGAAATTTGGTTTTGAATATACCATTGGGTACCTATCAACAAGACGAGCGTTTTGAGTAGCGACTCGTCGCCGGAAGTGGCCGGAAAAAGGCGCACGCGCCGGAGGAGCCCGGGCACATGGGATTCACGCCTAGCACATGCACGGCACTTGCAGTGCTCCCCAAATGCGGTTCTACGTATCCTAAACCCGATTTTTCCTTATCCAAGAATTGGTTTAGTGTATTCTAGACCCATATTAGGATATTCCAAACCTAATTCGGTTCAAGATCGACCCGGTCCAAGACCCAACCACGACCCGGTCAACTGTTTGATTGTTGACCGATCAAATCGATTTTCTCAAAATTGCAATTTGGTCCCTGGCTTTTTAGAAAATTGTAATTTGGTCATCAAATTTACATAAAAAATTTCGATTTTACCCCCAAACTTTTGAAAATTTCAATTTGGTCCTCATACTTTTTCAAAATTGCAATTGAGTCCCTGAATTTTTTGAAAATTGCGATTCGGTCCTCGAGTTTTAGGAAATTACATGTTGACCAGCCGTTGACTAGTCAAAGCAGAAACTTTGACCGGCTCGTGTGGATGCATATGAGCTCCGTTTGGGGCATATGAGGTACCGTTGCGTTCGTCTCGAAATTATCTTCGATTTGATATATTATTTGGACATAGTTTATGAATATAAAATTATTAAAATGTGTATGAACCCTCATGATATACGAATTTTGGGGCATTTTTGAATATTTTTACCCATATTATTTTTAATATAGACGATGGCTTACGTGTATATAATGATTGCTGATAGCATGTATAAAGTTTGGAATGCTTGCTATCTATACCTTATATCATGATATTAAAGTATGATTTGATGCATGGATTTTTTTGTGTGTTAGTTCAAATCATGTTATGCCATGTTATGATTACAAAATATATGGATCATTATATGATTTATGATCTTTATTCAAGTGGGGAGTTTTAGAAATTTTTAGTAACTTTAGTAAACTCAATTTTACATAAATGATTATATTAATGGTAATTTTAAGCAAGGATTCTTGGACAATGATTGAGAACATAGTGAACTTTCAAATCGATGCCTTATGTGAAATTATTCATTAATATAATTAGTTAGTGTAAAATAGATGCATAAATGTTAGGCATTAATGGCTTGTGAATACATGTTTATAGAAGTTTGTGTTAAGATATAATAGCTTTAGCTTCTTAGAATATCGTAGCTAAGCTTGACTAAGGAGAGAAATTGGACGGCGAAAATTATGAAAACTAGAATAGGATCCAATATGTGCTAGAAGAGCAAGAAGCACTATGAGTTCTTAACCTAATTATGAAAGAACTTGAAGATGGAAATACTGCACAATATGAAAGGGAAAAAGTAGCATTTGTGGCTTGAAAAGTGATGAACTCTATTGCTCACATTATGTTGTTGAATAGCATAAAAAAAGTATTTTATGCGTGAGTTAAAGCATTTATGAAAATGCCAAAGTCAAGTGGGAGATATTAAAAATTAAGTTTGGTTAGACATCGGTCACCAACTTAAGACGACTTAGTATAAGATTTGACACTTACATGATGCCTCATGGGCAGAATATGAAATAACTTTTGTGGTGCGTGTCAAACATGATAAGTGAACTATAAGATGCATGATTGATGAGCGGTAAGTGCAAGCGAAATCTGTCATTTATCATCATAGTTGTGTATATATGAAAATCCACTTGATCCACGGTAAAAAGTAAAGACTTTTGAGCATGCTTTGTGCGCCATCTCGATTGAAAGAGGACTGCTTCCTAGTGGCTAAACTAGAAATTAACATTTGCTATGTTGGTTCTAGCTCAATAGTGGCTTTGTACTCCAGGCTCAAGTGTCAAGGTAGGTTCAAAAATTAAAATGATTAGGGAACAGATCCTTCAGGATAGAATTCAAAGTTTAACCAACATGGGAAAGGAAAATGTCCTTTCAAGAAAAACATCTCTAAGGTGAAATGTTTTAACTATGGCGGGAAAAGTCATTTTGCTTGCGATTAGAATGAGCCAAATAAAGTAAAAACTCTTTGTACACTTAAGAGTATACATATGTCTCAATTCGGTCTTCGAATCGAATCTCATCCTTTATGAATTGTAGACTTAGAGACCACTGAGACCATGTAGCGAAGGACGTAAATACCTTAGTAGAATTTCAAAGAGTTTCATATGGAGCAAAGTGAATAAATGTGAGAAATAATTCCTGAGTAGAAGTTAAAGGGATTGACCCTTGCCAATTGAATATACGTGGTGGTTGTACCATGTTTCTATATATTGTGTTTTATGCTTCAACAACAAAAAAAAACTCGACGGAATTTAGTTTTTGTATTAGTTTTGGTTAAACTTGATTTCAATTTGAACTTTCACAACAATAGTGATAACTTGTCAATGGGAACAAGTTATTATGGTTCTAGATGATTTCTTTGTCTTGATTGTTGAGTACAATAACATGAATATTTGTTATTCCCTATTTACATCTCCGAAAATGATGTGGATATGTGGTATGCTAGGCTAGGTTATATTAGCCAATAACGAATGTTTAGATAAGCCAAAGAGGGCTTATTGGCAATATTGAAAAAGTTGATTTGCCTTTTTGTGAGCATTGCCTGGCGGAAAAAACAATGAGAAAACCATTTGGAAAAGGAACAAAAAGCTGAGTTTCCTTTATAATTGATCCATTCAGACATTTGTGATTCAATGAATGTGAGAGCAAGGCATGCGGCTGTTTATTTCATCACATTTATAGATGATTACACTCAATTCGAACATAGTATTTTTTTTATTTCTCATAAATATGAGGCATAGATTGCATTGAGAAATTTTATTTTTGAGCTTTTAGAAAATCATTTTAAAATTAAAAAAAAATCCAATCGTGGTCGAGAAATTCTATCTAATCGGTTCGGATGTATATGTGATGAAAATGAAATAGAAAGACAATTGACTATTCCAGCAATTTCTCAACGGAATAGAGTTGCAAAGAGGAAACAGGTCCTAAAGGAAATGGTTAGGTCTATGATGGCGTAGGCTAATTTGCTTATCACTTTTAAGGGTGAAGTTTTGTTGATTGCTATCTAGATACTTAGCCGTATGTTTTCTAAATCGAGTTACTTTTACTCCATATGAATTGTGGACCTTTCGAAAATAATATTTGAGTTTTTTTAGACCTTAGGGATTTGCTTTGCATATACCCACGATTTTTCCACAAATATGGGAACTTGGATCCTAGAGGCAAAAAGAGTATCTTCATGAGATAACGAGGGAGCTCGAATGAGTATGTGTTATAGATGAGATACTGAATTTGAATCACGAGATGTCACATTCCCAAGTGAATGAATTTTCAAAAAATGGCGAGATAGATGAGGCCATTCTCTATTTGACATCTTGGATAGTGATAATATTTTTACTAGGGCATCTCATCCAAGTGGGAGCAATGTGAGAAGTGAGGAATTTGTTTCGAATTAGTCTCAATTGCAACCACTTGATGTGAAGATGTCGTCATTATCTAATCCGAGTGGGAGCGTAATAGAGAATTATGTACTAAGTGTACGATCTCCCATTTTGCGAACAAGTCGCAAAAGCATTCTTTGTCGACCGTTGACGTTTAGACATTAAATGCAAAGCTTTCATGATATCTCCACTAGAAGAAAATGAGCCAAGGGATGTAAATGAGGCTCCGAATTGCCCCGATAACGAAAAGTGGATACAAGCAATAGAAAAAGAGATGGAGTCAATGAGATCAAGTCAAGTTTGGGAACCTGGTTGATCTTCTCGAGTGGACGCAAGCCATTAGGAACAAGTGGGTTCTCAAAAGAAAGCGTAAAGCTAATGGCTCGATTGAGAGATACAAGGCTCTTCTTGTGGTAAAAAAATATAATCAATAAGGAATAGATTATGAACAGGTTTTTTCTCTTGTGGTGAGATTTACCTTAATTCACCTTATTCTGGCAATAATGATCGGTATGGATTTTGGATTACATCAAATGTATGTAAAGACTGCGATTCTCAATGGAGAATTAATAAATATATGTGAAACAGCCCTTTAGGTTTGTTACGGAAGGTATGTCGACTTTTGCTATTGATAGAAGGCATCAAGCGATCTTTGAGATACTTGGTATATACTTTTTCGTAATGCCATAGTGGCATAATAGGATTTTATAATGACTCGATGAGGATCATTGAGTATATATCAAAAGATCCAAAGATCAATATGTGATATTATCATTATACGTTGATGATATACTAATTGCTTGTAACAATATGGAGTTTATTAATACAGTCAAGAATTGGTTATGTTCCGATTTTGAAATAAAAGATATGGGTAAATCTGCATACATTCTTGAAATTAAGGTTTCAAGATATTATTCAAAGAGATTGTGATCTCTTTCACAATAGACTTCTATAGATAAAGTTTTTGAATAATTTTGTATGCAAGATTGTAAACTCAAAATACTCCCATCACAAGTGAAGATTTGAGCCCTAAAATGTATCCCGAAACTCCAAAAGTAAATGAAGAAATGGAAAATGTTCCATATGCTAATGCTGTTGGAAGCTTAATGTACTTTGTGAAAGTGTACTAGACCTAATACTTGTTATACGGTTGGAAAGGTAAGTGTACCAATCCAATCTAGGTCAAGCACATTGGATTGCCATCAAGAGATTCTCGAGATATTTGAAAAGTAATGCTGATTTTTGCTGAGTTATCAAAGTAGAGATCTGCGCCTTGAAAAAGTCTTGATATTGATTGAGAAAGAGGTTTAGATGAGAGGAATTGAACCTCCGGATTTTCTATCTTACTTAGCAATGGCGTCATATCATGGAGTAATAAGAAGCACACGTATATAGTCTTTTCCAACATGGAAATTGATCTCTTGGTGTAATCCGCAGCAAAGTACAAAAGAGTGTTTGGTTTAAAAGATGTTTGGATCAATGAGATGTTACTAAGAATGCTGCAGGTTTAATTATTAGTTGATTGTGATAACCAAGCAATAATAGCTTACACTAAGGACTCATTGCAAGACCAAACTAAAGTCACGAAATATTATGTTGTGAAAGACATGGTTATACGAAAAGATGTGAACGTATAGTACATATCTATGTTGAGAATGATAGCAGATCCTATGAGACATTTTCCTTGGTCATGCGTTGACAAAAGGATTAGTTCCATATATTGAAATCTCTAAAGGTGCGTAGAAGTGGGAGTCTTGGATATTTATATTTCCCAAAGTTCACGAGTTAATAGTATTTGTTATCATTATTGATGCCTATGAGTTTATATGACATTTATGCATATTGTTGCTTAGTGCAATACTTTGAAATCTAGAGATATTTTCCTTGGTCATGCGTTGACAAAAGGATTAGTTCCATATATTGAAATCTCTGAAGGTGCGTAGAAGTGAGAGTACTTGGATATTTATATTTTTCAAAGTTCACGATTAATGGTATTTGTTATCATTATTGCTGCCTATAAGTTTATATGACATTTATGCATATTGATGCTTAGTGCAATACTTTGAGAAGGTATGCGGACATATGGAGATTAGCACACTCATGCGGGTAATTGCCTCTATTCACTGTGTGATAAATAGAAATGAGACAATTATAAGCTAATTATCTATGTGATAATTGAGAGCTCGAGCTTAAAGTATAGATGTCGGCTTGACAGAGTGTCGGTTATAATATTTATTATGTCCGAAAGTGAAATAACCCACATAGTTCACTTTATCCGTCTTTAATGCCGGATGTGAGTTCTAATGGATGCTTTCAAAAAGAGTAGATTTGTGAACTCAAGTTAGACAATGAGTATGTTTGAACTATCATTTGTACGGTATTAAGTGGAAAGACATACGTTCCATGGAAAAAGAGAGAATACCGTGATACGTACTCCATTTTACGTATGCATGAGAAGACCAAGAAGAGTTGGCAAAAGTTTTTATCTCAACTCTATAACAAGTGTAAAACTCTTGAGGATAAAAGTTCCTTAATTAAGTCTCCTCACGACTCTTACTTATTCTCAAGATTTCTTTTCGGTGTTCCCTATCTTAGGATGTTACCAACGGTTATGAAATTGATTCGATCTAATAGGAAATTTCTAGAAAAGCGAGCTGAACCGATATTGAGAAGTTTAAGAGAAGAGGAAGATCAATTTGTTTTGATCGTTTGTTTTGTTTTGTTTTGATGTCACATTCAATCGTTGTATTCATAGGTCAACCAATTATGATTATTTGAGTTTAATCATGATTGTAAATACAATATATTATATTTGAGTACTCAAAGATATCAAGAGAAATATGATGTAAATGTGACTAATTGATCTAGGGTACGCATACTGAATCTACTCTAAGTTAATATGCCATTTTTGAACTGTTATATACTCCCAACGAATGTATGGCAAAAAGCTCTCATGATATCTTTGGTCGCACGAATTATTTGTTGATATGAACTTTACGTAAAATAGAGCGAGAGTTATTTTTAACCCTTCGTGAGTGAATGGGAGTTGTTGACCCTTTGTGGGCAAATGAGAGTTATAGGTAGCCCATCATGGACGAGTAAGAGATGTTGGATTTTATGGGGTATACGGTAAGTACCGTGGTCCGCCAATGTAGGCTACCACACCCCTTTTAACATTAGATAATTGATAAAGGCAAGTTACTCATTTGTTAACATGAAAAGTCACATTTACAAGTGACGTTTAACTCTCCACTCTCTGTCGGTTCTATATAACAAAATAACACGGAAGACAGAGATATGACGATCCTCTCTTGGTCCTGTCACAAGTGCGAAATTAGATGACGGATTCTCTTGCTACATTCTGGACATTTAATGCGTGAAAAAAATGAGGTACGTCCATTCCGTGATGTATTTCTCCAATCAGTGATTCAAGACGATTCTAGGGCTTGTTAATTCTTCGTAATCTGCTGCGTATGTAATCGGGATCCGTTCCCTTCACATATAAAGTTCGTCATAGGAGATATGTCATTGGGAGTCACTCGAATGCACGTCTTTCAAAAGTTACGACATTTAAATCATCGATTGAAAAGTTATGGCATCAAAGTTAGCACCACGCACGAGTTCTTTCCGGGAAAATATTTTCCTCATTTTTCACCATTTGAATTGCTTAAAAAAATGAGTCAACGAAAAGGTTTTCATACTAAAGTTTAAATGTAGCAACGTGATTTTCACTTTAAAAAATTAAAAATTATCTTCAAAAAAGGCCGGGGCCAAGTCCATCGAGGCTAGACCGGGTCCTAGGCACCTATGCCCGGGTCCATCGAGGCCGGGACTCGGACTCAATGCACGTGCCCGATTCATCGACTCTCGCGCCTAGGTCCATCGAGGAGGGCCCAAAACTCCCGTGTTCATAGTCAATTGCACCCACACCCCGGTCTATCGATGCTTCGAGATTGGCAACCTGGTGCCTATGCTCGAGTCCATCGAGGCTATGCCCTAAGAGACCGAGTTTTTGGTCCCGATCGCCCGGCCTCGATGGACCTAGCCCGGCGCTGGGGACTTGGGCCCAACCTCGTAGACCCGGGCAAGGGCGCCGGGGAGCCGAACACATGCATCGAGTTCTCTAGCTCGATTTTGGTGAACTTAAGACCAGTGCCCGTGCTCGTGCCTAGTAATATAGGATCTAGGTTTGAGGCCACAATGCTCGTGGCAGATTATTTCTCTATCCATGCGCAAGTCACTAGCACCCGAATATAGTATGTCTATTTAGGAAAATCAAATCCTTATCAAATGAGAAAAAATATTTTTCAAAGATGTCATTTTTTTGTGAAGCAAACGGAGTCGTAATATTTATCTATGCTTATTGCCAATGTAATATGTAACTAAATTTGGAACGGCATATGTGTCAACTTATGGCCTCATGAACGTGCATCTTAGGAAGAGACCACTAGCAAAGACAGAAATATGTGAATAAATATAAGTATATATATATATATATATATATATATATATATATATAATATACAATATATATATCAAGTGGGGTTTCGCTGGAAATGTCTTTCGCGACGAAATATCTTGCATTGAAAGTTATTCTTCGGCTCTTAATTAAAGAGGACGAAATCCCTGGGCCAATTTCGAACAGAAACGTACAGGCAAACGAGCAACAACCAATTCAATTTGAACAAAGTTTATACAAACTCAAACCGTGTCGACGACAAGGCTTGGTAATAGAGACTGATATCATAACCAGATGTAGACAATCTATGCTGAAATTTAGTCGATGACACAATCTCCAAGATATAGATATACGGTGAAATTTTGTCGACGACGTGAATCCGAATGCTACGACTGTGGAAAAATAAATTCGGTATTGTTTGCTTTGGTCAACCGAATTTGGGCTTAACTCCCTTCGATCATCCTCAGTGCTCTTATGTTTTCGCCGTCAAACTCATGTCTTAGAACAGTTGTCTTCATTGTGCACTAACTGCTCCACAATCTCCTTTCTCAATGGTGGTCTTCTATTCTAACAACTCTCGCGTCCACGTCCTCCAACTTTGCTTTCGTCGATTTCAAACTTTAAAATGACATTTCACATTCATAAATTGTTCCCTCCCAAATCGTGTGCCTTCGGCCCAGTCATCTCGTCGCCCATGTTTTCATTAGAGACTACCAATCGTCCATCGTAGTATTTTCAACAACTGGGTACATTATGGCATTGGCGAAAGTTATTGTATGTTAGTCTTCGTGCTCATTGACTAAGCCGACATGTATACATCAATACTCATGTGATGTGCATATGATTATCATGACCCCCGTGCCATTTACGTGCTTGTTATCGTTAGCGTGCAAGGCATGTGCCCATTGACTTCCAGACTATTTTCCAAAATATCGAATAATTTGAGTTTATAACTTGAGCAGCCACATACTTGATGCTTCGAATGTTGAATTGTCCTGAATTAAGTATGTTTAACAAGTGCCTTCAATGCATTCGTGACCATGACCGACTTTGCAAATTGAATCTTTCTAAATTATACATGTATATACATGCCTACTGACTATAAAGGACAATTCGTGGTCATGACTCTTCTTATTGATTTAAGGCATTGTTTCGCAGACAAAAAATAATTTGAAAAATATTTTCTTATGAGTGATTGCTTCTATCACTTAAAATAATTAATCAATGAAAAATATTTTCATTAACGATAACGATTATATTTAAGTATTTTCAGGGACGATTATAAAAATTTACCAGGAATCTTTTTTAGAAAAATGCTTTTCAAATCATTTATTTTTCATGAAACAGACATAACCTAAGTAAATACATAAGCGACAAACTTGCAATGCGGAGACATTCGAATCTTGAGGCAGAACCAACTGAATCTTGGTTTGGGGACTGAACAAAAGTGACTGACCAAATCTTGCGAGTGGCTGAATATCTGTATGATGGTCTGAGCTGAAATGAAGTCTCAAGCTACAGCAGAAAGATTTCAGTTCATGGCAACTTGGTGTTCCCTATCGCTCATAATAATAGAGGTGTTGATTCAATCATAGTATCCCAGAACAAGGGAAGGTCTGAAGTGAATGAAGAGAGATTCTTACAAACTAATGTGGCGTACCCATGCTTTGTGTCCATGTTGCAAGTATATTTCTGCTCTCGCTCTTAAGAATGCGAATTCGACTTTTACTTCGCCAGGTAAAATCTCACTTAGTACTTTTGCGGAGATTTATTTATGATGGGTCTCGTCTCATCCTCTTTTCATATCTTGCTACGATCTCGACTTTTCCCGAAGAAACAAGACGAGGGAAATATGGATTCCTCGGCTTTATTGACCCGGGCGCGGTGAAGTCAGAATCTTTCGTGCATTGCGGGTTTTCACCTTCCAACTTTTTTGATAAAGCATCTTCTTTGCTCTAAGATGACATTTGAGTACCTAGGACATGGATGATCACTATTTTCTTCACCTTAGTCAATGGTTAGCCCATTTAATTAAGCTTAAACGAGCGTCGGTAAACCCAAAGCAAGGATTAAAATAATGCCCTAATCATCTATAAATCCTTTTTATCGATGGGTGGCTTCTCCCCAACTAGTCTTTGCATGTGTTTGAATCATTGTTCATATTCCAAATCCTTCACGGGCAACCTATGTATAGATCACTTTATTCTTTGGAGCCACTCTATAGAATAATATGGGTGGTGTAGTATGTCTTCTTTTTGTTGTTATTTTATCTTGAGGAATAATGTAAATTACTTATATATGTGCAGTCATAGGATTGCTGATTGCTTTTGGTTGCATGCGCTCAAGGACCATCATTGCTTTGTCAACTTTCTTGCATTCTATAGCTGCCAAGAACTTTTTACCTACGTCGCATAGTTCATTTTTTGCACCAACAACATCACGACAAAAGGGTTTTTTAATGCTCAAATAAAGAAAGGTGAAACCATGACGTGGGGATGATCGATTACAGATTAGGTTAGTTCAAGATCCGGAACTTGGAACTTGCCATGTTATAATTGGTTCCAAATTTTTATGGAACCTGAACCTACCTTGATTGCCCCTGGAACAGACCCTGAAACCTATCATATCCTTTCGATCTTGTTCTAGGTCTAAACGAGAACCTATTTTTCTTTTGTTGCTTTTTTGGTTTCAAAATAGTATGAGCAACTAAACAAGATGAATGAGGGCAAGCGAGCGAGGGCGAGTTAGGAACAAGTGAGGGTTGCAAGGCTCGAACGAGCGAGGGTGAGTCACGAGCGAGCAAGGAGGAGGCTGAGTCATGATCGAGAGAAAGAGAGAGACAGAGAGAGTCCTAAAGTGTCTAAGTGAGGCTAGGGAGAGTCACGAGCGAGCAAGGAGGAGGCTGAGTCATGATCGAGAGAAAGAGAGAGACAGAGAGAGTCCTAAAGTGTCTAAGTGAGGCTAGGGAGAACAGAGAAAAAGAGAGAGATATAGAAAAAGATGTCAAGAGAAAACAAAAAGTCGGTTTTTATGCTTTATGAAACCGATTCCAATTTCAATCCGGTTTCAGGTCCGTTGGAATCGGACCGGTTTTCATGGCGGTCTGGTCCGATCGGACAGCCCTGCCAACAGGTTTTATTGATGCCGAATTCCAAAACCACCGTTGAATTAGTGATGTGTAGGACAATTTGATTACTTATGAACTCCAACGCACACGTGTTGAATGTCAAATAGACTTCAAAGATTTTAATATTGTCCGGAAAAAAAAATAAAGCTCTATGGCAAGAGCATCCGTTATACTAACTCCAAGCGACCCCTTTTAGAATGTAATTCTTCGGTAATCTCAAGACTCAAGGTACATGACCCCCTTTTAATTGATAGATGGACTTAAATTTGCATGTGAAAGTTAAGATCAATCCGGACAGAAGAGAAGCTCAACCAGACCAGACTAATTCTTCATTAATCTCTCGATACAAGGTATATATAGGCCCCTCAATTGAAAGATGTACTCCTAGAATTTCACCAAACTGTAATCATGACGAAAGAATGAAATCGAATTAGCGATGGTGAATGCACTCGCCAATCAATATTGGGTACAACAGGTGTGCCTCATCATACTTAAGATAGTCTATCCAAAACGCATCACGTGTCACATTGAGCCACCATGCATAAATTTTGAGCGTCTGTAACCACGTGCCCGAAGCTCCAGTGACCATGACATCCCTGAGCTTGAGCTCAAGTGATACCATGGCAGCAAGATGTCAAGCTCAAGTGGCCATGGCTGTAAGCTCGTGATATGGCAATCATGGTATGCCCTCGTGCTCAAGCGGCATGGTTGTTGCTAGTCTGTAGTTCAAGCTAGCAACTTTAGGTTTAAGCTGGAACTCCATGGCCATGTCAACTGCATGACTCCATATTGAGTGTCCGTCTCCTCAAGTGCCTCGATCTAGCAGCCATGGAGGAGAGTTCAAAGCTCAGGCCACCATGGCTATGAGCTCAAAGCTCAAGTGGCCATTGCCAAGAGCTTGGGGTCGAGAGCGACCAACGCTACCCCAAGTTTTCGGTTTGAGGTCGAGCTCCATGGCCAAAGTTGCCGCGACTTCCACGAGCGTCCGTGAGAACAGGCCCGAAGCTCCAGTGGCCATGACTTGTGCGAGCTTGAGCTCAAGTGACACAATGGCAGCAAGATGTCAAGCTCAGGTGGCCATAGCTATAAGCTCGAGATATGGCAACCATGGTCAGCCCTTGCGCTCAAGCGGCAATGGTTGTTGCTATCTTTAGTTCAAGATAGTAACTTTAGGCTCAAGCTCGAACACCATGGCCATTACAGCTACGAGACTCCATACAGAGTGTCCGTGTTCACGAGTGTCTTGATCTAGCGGCCATGGATAGGAGTTCAAAGCTCAGGCCACCATGGCCACGAGCTCAAAGCTCAAGTGGCCATTGCCACGAGTTTGAGGCCCGAGAGTGACCAACGCCAAAGCGGCCATGAGCCTTGGCTTGAGCTCAATCCATGGCGGACGCAAGAGGAAAAGAAAGTATTAATTAGAGAAAATCTGAATAGATTGTCTTAATTATGACATGACACAACTGTTTTACCTAATATTTTATCGCCAACCATGAGGTACAGAGTTCGACCACTCAACGCCCTTCCCCGCCAATTGGTGCAAAGGAATGAACCAAACGTGCTATTCAAAAGGTTCTCCCAACTACGAACCGGATAATTGAATCAAATATAATTGATTTCTAGTCAAAAGGTAAAGTGGATAATCATTGGTATGTAGATGGTGACTTATTTTTAATACAAGCCATTGCATCCTTGGTATGTAATTAAACTTTTGAGATGTTGAGAAAAGTACCAAAAAATTTTTAAATTTATTGTATTTATGCCAATTCAGTTCTAAACTTTTCAATTATGCTAGTTAGCCTTAATCATTTTCACATTTTATCGGTTAAGTCAACTCGACTAATTTAGCTGAAAATCGCTGACGTTAGCGTTTGCATAGCCTTACGTGGTGCGACCGGCGCTAACGTGGACATTTGTAATAATTTTTTAATATCTCTTGGTCTTTTATTTTCCTTAGCCTTTTTTTTTTTTTTTTTTGAGGGCCAGCCACCTTCTTTGGCATTGGGCAAGGATTTCGTAGCCCTCGCTTGATGCCCTCATTATGGCCGGTGAGGGCCTAGGGGAGGGCCGCAATGCCTTCGCCGGCGAAAGCGCGGGCGTTGCGGCCTTCGCCGACCCTAGGCGAGGCCGGGATGCCCAAATCCGATGAGGGCATCCCCGATCCTCAAAATAATTTTTCAGCTGGCCCAAATCCAAAAGCATTATAAAATTGAAAAGTTACTTTAAAAAAACGTCTACTTCAACGTTTGGTCGTGCCACTTAATTTGGTCGGTGTCTATATAAATAATTTTCGGTCTAAATTGACCGAATAAATTCAATTGGCGGAATACGAAAAATTTTAGAAATAAATCGTCGCAATCAAAAAGTTCAAAATTGAATCTACATAAATACAATAAGTTAATGACCTTTTTTGGTACTTGTTCCTATAAATATTTATAGAAGTGACTTGTGTAATTCCAAAAGCTATCTATGCTCCCCTCACTTTACTCCCCAAAGCTTTCGTCATTTCCAAAATGGATGGAACTCCAAGCAGATCTTCAGATGACCCCACAAAGTCCTCCAAAAGTCCAAGGGGAAGATAATCATCAAACAGCACTCAAAGCAATTCAAGAAAGAAAAGTAGTAGTGCACAAAAATATCATTGCATGGCATCCCACCCTACATTCTCCCCATTTGCAAACATATATAATTCCTCACAGATCATCAGCAATAGCCTGCCATTTTTTCTCTCTCTCTCTCTCTCTCTCTCTCTCTCCACAATATCCATGTGTTATAATTCATGGAGATTCTACCTTTATTGACTAAGCACCTTTGATTACTCTCCTCATCCCCTCACTCAAGAACGCTACAAAAATCATCAGCAATATCCAACTTCTCCCTCTCCAAAGATTGGGCCGGTGGATACTTCACATATTTTAATTGATTTCGGTGGATTTATGGGGTTTTTTCTTCTTCTTTTTTTAAAGTGCTAGTGATCACATCGTACCTCTCACCACTCATAAATTTTCGAGTGTTGTCCCTTCGTTATGCAGATTTATCAAAACCCTCAATGAGATGCTTATTATCCCAAATTTTTATTGATAGTTGATGCCGCAGCTTCACAGCCACCCTCAAACTCCTGATTAATCTTACATAACATGTATCTAACAAAAAAAAATGATTTTTATTCTTTTCATCTTGAAGCATCTAAGCCGAAAAATCCGTGAGTCGGTGTTCATATCCGCGATAGAATCCATCACATCATTCAGTAAATAATTGTTAGAAATGAACGACGACTATCATAGAGTAAATTCACCGAGAAATCTACAGGTTGGTTTATTCTAAGAACAGTGGTCACGATTATTATCAAGTCGGACATGCCCGGTTATCTTATCCTAAAAGTATTGGGAAATTTATAAGTCAGTGGATTCTAAGATCGATTTTCACGAGAGAATCAAAATGCCTGACTCTAGATATTGAATCCAACCAAACCCTCCAGAAGTGAGATTCGGCGAACATTGGTGTGTGTTATGCCATGATTGAAACCCCTTTATCCATTCATACTTTGAGAAAAGAAGTAGTTCATCTAGTTAACAATGACATTCTCTCGAAAGTTTAAAAGGAAGAGTATCTAATCTAGTATTTTGCCGAGTGATCTCTTCAGTCTCATTTCATTTGATTTGATATCTCAGCTTCATGATTTTAATGTCTCACCCAAATACTAAATCCTTTTGGGATTAGAGTCGACAGAACATGGAGACTGAGGATTCTGGAGATCAAAATAGTAAATAGGATAGCTTTCCGATAGGTGAGAGAGAGAGATAACCTCAGGTAGTTTGGAAAAGAAATACGGGTAATTATCTGTAAAACGTTGGAACTCAAAAGAAGATTAGATATGCATTATCCATGTGTCTAATGCATGCATATACATCTGTCTACTCTTATCTCTCTAGGATAAAACTCAAAATTCGATTTAAACCCGTGCATGGATGTACTTATTTAAAGCGCCCCTTGACCATTGCCCCCCACTCTCTCTTGATGCCTTGTTCAGAAGAACCAGAGTTCCTCCTCCACCTTCATCTCTCTCTCTCTCTCTCTCTCTCTTCCCCACCCACACCTCTGTTTCGTCATCACATGCACCATTCTGCTTCCATGCGTTAGCTTTCTCTTTTCGACACTAGCGTAAGTCCAAACCCGAGACCGTCCTGAGTAAATGCATAAGAGAGCCCAGAAACAGAGTATTACAGAATGAAGAAACAGGGGAAGTGAAAAACAGAGCACAAGAAAAGATCTCATTTTTCTGCTCCTGTGAGACATTTTCGAACTACCCATCTTCTTTTCTCTCATATCTTGACATCATGGGTTCTTGTAAAGATCGAGAAGGAGACCCCCTTCGCGGGCCTATCATAGTAGGCGCCGGGCCATCTGGCTTAGCAGCTTCAGCTTGCCTGTCTGAACATGGGGTACCTTCACTGATTCTTGAAAAGAGCGACTGCATAGCTTCTCTATGGAAACACAGAACCTATGATCGCCTCACATTGCATTTGCCTAAGCGGTACTGCGAGTTACCACTCTGGGGCTTCCCAGAACATTTCCCCAATTACCCAACCAAGGACCAGTTCATCTCCCACATGGAGGCCTACGCTTCACACTTCTCAATAAGGCCAAACTTCGATCAAACTGTGGAAAAAGCTGAGTTTGACCAAATTCGTGGGTTCTGGAGGGTTCAAACTCAGGAGTTTCAGTACATTTCTAGGTGGCTCATTGTTGCCACAGGAGAGAATGCAGAGCCTTTTGTGCCAGACATTGTTGGACTGGACAAGTTCAACGGCTTGGTGGTTCATTCTAGCGAGTACAAGTCTGGTTCTGATTTCAAAAACCAGAGGGTTTTGGTTGTGGGTTGTGGCAATTCTGGGATGGAAGTTAGCTTGGACCTTTGTAGGCATAATGCAACTCCTTATATGGTTGTTAGAAACACAGTGAGTTCAGCTTTTCTCTCTGTCTCTCGCTCTGTTGTTCTTCTTTTTCTTCCATGAAATCATTTTCCAATCATTTTTTGGTCACCCAATTATTGATTACTAAAAAGTTCTGGCAACTTGAGTATTGGATTTCAGGATTCAGATATGCCCTCTTTTAAATTAATAATATAGTAAAAGAGGATAAAAAGGATTAGCATAGATTTGTCAGTTTTTTTTTTTTTTAATGCCATAACAATTTTTCTTTTGTGATGTCAACAGGTGCATGTTCTCCCTAGAGAAATGTTTGGCTTCTCAACGTTTGGATTAGCCATGTCACTTCTCAAATGGCTTCCGCTAAGAATGGTTGACAAGCTCCTCCTTGTGATGGCTAATCTTGTCTTAGGCAACACAGACCAGTTAGGTCTCCGGCGGCCCAAAACCGGGCCAATCGAGCTCAAAAATATCACCGGGAAAACCCCTGTGCTCGATGTCGGCGCTCTTTCTCATATAAAATCCGGCAACATTAAGGTTAGAATAAGGCACTTCAAAGAGAAAACTCCTTGTTTGGCTTCCCCCACATATGTCCTGTGCCCAAGTTCACTGACATCAACAAATGTTAAGTTTCCTAAGGCTTTTTTTTTTTTTTTTTCTGTTTCAGGTGATGTCAAGTGTTAAAGAGATCACAAAAACCGGAGCCAAATTCATGGATGGACAAGAAAAGGAGTTCGATTCCATAATATTAGCAACAGGGTATAGGAGCAATGTTCCTAGTTGGCTCAAGGTAAAGCTTTTTTTATCAGTAAACATTCTGATTGATTTAAATTTGTCAGATTGGGAAAAGTGCATTGGAGGTACTAAAACTTGTCGCGAAAATGCATTTAAGTCCTAAAAGTTTCAAAAAGTGTAATTAAGTCCTAAAACTTATCATGAAATTGCACTTAAATTTTAAAACTTTCAAAAAGTACAATCAAGTCCTAAAACTTACCATATTAGTTCAATAAACTCTTTCCATTGATTGCACTTTTTGAAAATTTTACGACTTAGATTGCAATTTTGTGGCTAGTTTTAGGACTTCATTTCATTTTTTGAAATTTTTAGAACTCGAATGTACTTTCGTGACAAGTTTTAAGATTATTTTTTGAAAGTTTTAGAACTCATTTGCACTTAAATGACAAATTTTAGGACTTCTAGTGCTCTTATTCTCGTGAGATTCTATATTTTAGCTTTAGTCCTGTCTCATCATCACCTGTCCCTTTCCATCTTTGGACGCATGCAAACTGTGAAGAAACACTCTAAAACTGTTCTTTCATTTTCCGTGCTAGAACAGAACAAAAAAAAAAAAAAATTTACAATGGTCCCTTGGGGGCTGTTCTGCATACTTCTTTTGAATTGCCCTTTCTAAGGAGGACAAATACATACTATGCAGCATTCATGATTTGTAGCTATCATGACATGTTAGTGTCCTTGGAGGGTGCAGATTGCAAAAGCATGGCCTTGATATTGTTCCTTTTGCCCTTTTCCACTTGCGTACCAAACTGGGATTTGATTTTGTTGTGGTCATTTTGTCCCTACTACAAAAGTTTTTCCTCATGGAACAGGGGCATGCTTCTTCTTTCTCTTCACTCTTCTTGTTTCGAGCATTGATCAGCCAGCATTCACAATAACCAGGGAGCATAAAAGATCTCCCCTAGAATGCTCTCTCTTCAAGTTGATGATGACATGTTCTAGGGTATGTGATGCAGAGTGAGTTTTTCACCAAAGAGGGCATGCCCAGAACCCCATTTCCTGAGGGGTGGAAAGGGGAGAATGGACTGTACACAGTTGGATTCACAAGGAGAGGCCTCCTTGGGACGGCCAGCGAGGCCATTAAGATTGCCGAAGACATTGCAGCTCAATGGAGGGCAATAAATGATTTATCAGAAATATCAGTGATCCCCATCTCATCCCACTTAGAAAAGTCACAAGCAACATAAAAACCTTGTCAGAAGAGAATTCAGAAAGAAAAAAAATCATCGATGTGGGGTTGTGGGGGTGGTCTAAGTGTTAGAATAGGCTGTGTTGTCCTTTGAATTTTCTATTTTTCACACCTCGTGTTTTACTTTCTGTACTTGGTTCTCTCTCTCTCTCTATGTAAATGCTAACAATTTTGCTTTGCTGGTTCCAACTGTGTATCTCCTTTGAGCTGTTGCTCGGTTCTGAGAGTGCCTTTGTTCGAAAATGAACACTGATTTTGAGAAAATACTTTTTGATTTTTCAGTTATCCGGATGACGGAAAATTATTTGATCTAGGAATTTTTTTCAGAATAACAAGTTTTAGATTGGGGAAACGGCTTCCCTTTCTCACAAGAAGGAAATCACTTCCCTAAAATACCAAGTAAATCAAACTAACTATTTCATGAATAGTACTTTCCTTCACAATGAAGTTTTCCGTGTGTGTTCATTTCGCGCAAAATAAAAGATTGGAATCCAAAAATAATCACTTGTATCGTTCATAAAAAAAAATAAATGAACACGAAAAATATATTCGTGACTCACAAAAAAATTTGGACATAAATTATTGTTAATATTGAATAGTTATTTTAAATAATACAAACAATTTTTTAAAATACTATATATATATATGTATTAGCAAGATTTAACCACATTTTTCACACCCTCCTCTCATCTTCCTTAACTATTTTTTTTTACAAGAATAAACATGCATCTCCGGTTGTGTTTACTACGATTATGCAGCGAAGACGAACCCTAAAATTGGGGCCGCTCTCTTTTAAAAGTCGAATTTCGAGCGATTAAAATAAGCAATGCTATATTTGGGATTGAAAGCTCTCAAACTTGCAACCGAGCAGCACTGTTGCGCAAAACAAAATCCCAAAACTCTTATAAATCGGAAATTAAGGAGGCGAAAACCAGATTACATAGGAATAAATTAGGCACGAAATAAGGATAAGGGCAATCGTTCACCACGAACATTCTCTTGAGCAGAAGATCAAAGCCCACGAAAATAAAAGAGCATGGACAAGTCGAGGCGCGTAAAAAGCGGGCTCAGACAACATCTTATCTTTGATAAACCAAGAACAAAAAAAATACCCAATATCAGTTTAAGGATGAACATGAACAAATGAACCCCCATCTTTCATTCCATTAGAAAGTTCAAAACTCGAAAAATATTTTACCAGCTAACAGTGTGAATCAAAATACAGTCATATGTATTATATAACCTCCATTATTTCCATTGGCAAACACCTAAAGGATGATAATAAATGCTTCTCAGAATCGAATCAAACCAGAATTTTCCTTCATTAAATGCTGCTTATTTCCACTTTCCCTTGACGAAATTACAGTCACTGCATCAGTATCTCTTTGCTTCTTGTGCTGTCACCTTTCAATCAGAGCCCTCATCAAAATGAGCTTTTCCCCCCAGCGAGATTACGTCCATCGAATCCAAGTCAAATGCTCCAAGATTTTGCCCCATGGTAAATTTTGACTAGTATTTTTTTTTTTTTTGGGGCAGACTGGTTTAACTTTTTGTTTTGTCCTTGAATGAAATCGATCTGTATCGTAAAATAAAATAAAAAAGAATTCATTTTTCCCATGATAACCCACGATTGACATTGCCTCGATTGTCTGCAATCCGATGTGACCAGAGTGAAGACACCAAAACAATCCTTGGACAATGATTTTCCGTGCATTTTTTTTTATATTTCTCTGACTATATTTCTCTCTGGGATGACGTCATGTTTCATGTTTAGGAAGGGAATCTCGAAGAACACTTCCTTCTGCCCAGGTCCTGCAAGTTCGAGATCTTGAGCTTCTGGGTAAAGTTGATGCTCATGGAAACTTCATTGCAGCTTCCCATGCATGCCCTAAATTTTGTATTCACATGTGCATATATGCTCATACATTCATCCTACTTTACTGAATCTTATAGAAGTTCTTTGAATTTTTACAAAAAAAAAAAATGTAAAAAACAAGTCGTTTCCGTGCTTTCCTTTGTGGGCAAAACATACGGATCCTACGTATGGAACCGAGTTAGTCCATAACTCAACTCTTTTGAAGGTACTCCTACGACTTAAATGAAAGTCTAATAACCTAAAAAACCTCAACTTTAGCTCTCATCACCACCCTACCTTATGCTTATACATTTATCCTACTTCTCTTAATTTTAAAGAAGATTTTTGAATTTTAACGAAAAAGTGAAAAAAACAAGTCGTGTTTCATTTATGGGGGAAATACGGAGATAGGTTAGTGTTGAAGTTTGTTTGTAAAATAAATAAAAAAACTGTTTTTTTAATTCCACATAGGATAGAAAGAACAGTGCACATCTCTTTATTAGTTAGGAGGCTACTATAGTCTTTGAATAAAGAAATGGACAATTGGGCTAGACCGCACTATACTGTGTGGGGGTGCGCATGTGATTGCGCGATTATTAGACGCACTTAGAACATTTGCACGTCGCCGACGGAAATAAACCTTAATTATTTTTTTATTTATTTCAAAATTAATTCTTTTATAATTATATTCTATATTTTAAATTATGAATGTTCGAACATGAACAGTTGAGTCCGAACGGCGGTTGTCACTTACGAACTTTTGTGTCCGAATGACTATTATCACACACGAACGGTCATGTCCAAATTATAATATTTCGGACATGAATTGGTGCGATGTTTCGGACATAAATAAGTGAGATGTTTCGATACATGAATAAATGCGTTCGTACATGGGCGGTTTGGACACCAAGAGGTGTGTTCTATTAGTATTATATAAAGGACAATTTTGTTCAATTTCGGAGATTAACTTTTTATTCTTTCGTTTTCCTTCAAAAGAGAGATAGCCAATTTTCATTGTTTCGCAAAGAGTTTAATGAGATTTAATGGAATTGCTATCCAAAGATTCTCATTGTGACTTTGTTATATCTTTGAAGGGAATTTGCCGTAAACCAATAGCAACTTCGTGAGGGCAAATTGATCCTAAAAGAGAGTAATTACACATCTCAAAGTCCAACTACATTGTTACTCCATTTCTTTATGAATTTCCAACGGTTAGTGCAAAACTCAACTCTCTTGTAGGTGCTCCTACGACTTATATGAAGGCCTAATAACCTAAAAAAAACCCACACTTTTGCTTTCATCCCAATCTTACCTCTTGTCTCATTAAAAACTTTCAACTTAGATCCAGTTCTAATTCTATCCTAAACTCATTTTTTTTATGGAAGAGCCTCAATTTTAGGTCATGTTCCAATTGTACTATATACTTTTCTTTTATGAAAAATTCTTAATTTTAGGTCTTGTCTCAATTTTACCTTCTAGTCCCCATTTTACCCCAAAATTTTTACAGTCACATAAAAAATCTCAAACTTTTACTTGAGTCACAAATCTACCCCTATTAACCCTTTGTCCAAATTCTTCCTTGACAACCGAGAAAAGGAAAACTCCCTAGCATGAGCTCTTCGACCGGGAGAAATATAACATTTCCAAGCTCTTTGAGGTGCTCCTATGACTTATATGAAGGCCTAATAACCTGAAAAACTTCAACTTTAGCTCTTGTCATAATTTTACATATTGACTCATAACAAACCTTCGACTTTAGATCCGGTTCCAATTATATCCTAAACTTTTTTTATTCCACAAAAAAGCCTCAATTTTAGGTCATATCTCAATTATACCATAAAATCTTTTTTTTTATGAAAAAAACATCATTTTTAGGTCTTATCCTAATGTTACCATCTAGTCCTAATTTTACCAAAAATTTCATAGTCTCGAAAAACATCACAAACTTTTATTTGAATCACAAATCTGCTCACAATAGCCATATGTCCAAAGTTCTTGTTGACAACTAAGAAATGGAAAATTTCCTAGCACGAGCTATTTGTGTATCCCGAGCACGAACTCTTAGACCGCAAGAGATGGAACATCCTCAAGCACAAGTGATCGAAAATCGACCGTAAAATCACGAAAGGCAATTTTGACGGAGGGTTTGTGAAGGCGATTCAGGACTTAAGTAAAAGTTGGTGATCTTTTATGAGATAAAAAAATTAGAGTAAAATTAAAACTGGACCTAATGCTTGAGATTTTTTTATGAGATAAAAAAAATTAGGGTAAAAATGGTACTTGAACCTAAAATTGAGAGTTTTTTATGAAACAAAAAAAAATTAGGGTAGAATTGGGACTGAATCTAAAGCTGAGGGTTTTTTATAAGGCAAAAAAAGTTTAAGGTAAAATTAAGACTGGGCCTTCGAGACAAAAGATAGAATTAAGACAATTGCTAAAGTTGAATTTTTTAAGGTATTTAGCCCTTATATGAATGTATGCCGACTTTTTTCTTAATAGAGACGTCCGAAGAAAATTGTTACATCTCAAGAAGGATCCACAGATGCGAGCGATTAAGTCAAGTTGACAAGAACGACTACTCGAGACTCAACTTCACGATTTGAAGGCTTAATGTCTGATTTGAGCTTTCATTGACAATTTCTGTTTCAGTTCTTAATATTTAGTTACCATCCCGATTAGTTAGCTTAATGCATAGAATATTTATAGATAATCCATATTCACACATATTATTTGTAATTGTCAGATATATGAAATGAACTAGATACAAGACATCAATATTCTAAAAATTATACAAATGAGGCGTGCGGCCCTATTACTTTGAGTTAAGTGTAAAACTTATCAAAAGTGTAATAGAATTTTAAAACTTTCAAAAAGTGCAATCAAGTCATAAAACTTATTACAAAAGTGTAGTTGAATCCTAAAACTTTCAAAAAAAGCAATCAAATTCTAAAACTTCCAGTTGGTCCAATCAAATTCTAAAACTTGTCAAGTTGGTGCAATCAAATCCTAAAACTTGTTAGCATTTTTTATTTGTCAAGTTGGATGGAGTTAATGAAAAAACTCGATTGCACTAACTTGATAATTTTTATTACTTGATTGTATCTTTCGGTTCTAGCTTTCGATGAAGTAGACTTCTTTTAAGCTCTAGTTTGATTTCCAAGTTCGACCTCGAGTCCACACTGCTTGATTTGAAAGGGAAAAAAAGGGGGGAGGAATTCCACTCTGAACTCGAACTCCGACTTGAAGTCGAATATTAGACGTGCTGCACGACTTGAAAAAAAAAAGTAGTATTTCAATGATTTCCCAAGTAAATATAATAAAATGGTCCGTGAATTGAACCATTCAATTGGATTGTGGCTCGCTACTCGCTAGGTACTCAAATGTTTTTCAACTTTCACCTCGGCACAAACTCAATTTGAAATTTTTTCACCGAGCTCGAAGTAACTCACTGAGTCAAGCTGGAGCCCGAGCGATCAACGTCCGCGGAACTCAGTCGCTGGTTTCGTAGCGCAGACTGATGAGTCGGAGTTTTGGGTAGATTCGTCGTCCCCCGTGACGTCAATTTGTCTCGGACGACTGGTCATCGTCTTCACCATCAATGCCTTCTCTCTCTCTCTCTCTGCGCGCACGCTGAGATCTGATAATTGAGACAATGATGGGGGCTGTAATTGCAACAGTGACTCGTACGAGCGTCTCAGAAGACCGGGGATTGACGCCTCTGCGCATTTTCGCTGATGCAAGCAATTCTCTGAGCGCGCGCTCTCTCTTTCTCTCTCTCTCTCTCCCTGCCGCCATAAGACAAAGGGCGAGTTGAAAGGTTTCTGCAACTCGGTTCTCTTCTGGGTCATTCCGAATTGCCTTCGTCCTCGTCGCACGCTTCCAGATTAACCCCGTTTGAGTCCCCGAGGTGAGATTTGGCGTCACCTCTCTCTCTCTCTCTCTCTCTCTCTCTCTCTCTCTATATCGCGTCTGACACAATCGATCTCGCCAGTGTTGAGCCAGTGAAGCAGATGTGCATGCATGTTCTGTTCGTGTGCTCACAGTCGATCTCTCTTCCCTTTGAGATTTGAGAGAACCCAAGTGTGTGTATATGCTTTCGCGATGACCTCCGCCTTTAGGATGCTTTTGTTTGACGAAAGTGGTTTTTGAAAATTTATTTATTTATTTTTACTTTTTTTGGTCTGGTTTATCGAAAATGGCTGCTCAACCGAAATTACTTATTCAAGCATAAAATTAGAAAATCGAATTCCTAAATCTAAAATGATGAAAATACTTTTTGAAATTGCACCTCTCGATTTTTTTTTATATATTCTAATACAATAATATACTAATATTTTTTATTTTTTATTTTTCTTTTCTTTTTTCTTTTTCCTCGATGGCGGCCAACCACCGCGACAAAAGGCGACCCACCACAAACGAGGATGGCCGCAACTCGCCAATCTCTACGAGGCCTCGAGCTTCGCGACCTGTGGGCGACCTCATCCTTGCTTATGACTAGTGCCGACAGTCGCCGTGTCAACCACTAGCCGAGGGAAAAAGGAAAAATAAGAAAAGCAAAAAAAGCAAGAAAGAATTAAAAAAATTAACAATTTAATTTATTTTTCGTAAAGATAAAGTTATGAAATTGATATCATTTTTCGCATGAGATCCAACATCGAAAAAACGATTTCTGTCACACACACACAATCATGTTCTTATTTCATATTCTCACACCCAATCTCTCTGCATTTAGATTTGAGAGAACCCGCGTGGGTATATGCTTTCACGGTGACCTCTCTACCTTCATTTTCTTTTTCTGTTTTTGCCAATTTTACCCCAAATGTTTCAAGAATTATATTTGAAGTTGTCATGATTTTTCTAAAGTAGAAGTAACTTCTCCGTGGGAAAAAAGAACTAGGAGATCGCCGCTTTCGTGCCGGAGAGACGGGGCGAATCGCGTCTCAATTTCGAGTTCAGGCCTTTTTTCCCGAGGTACGAACAAAGATGCGATCGGGAGGGACTTTCTTGTTCCTCTCTTCCCCGAAAAGGAAGCACGTGAAGCTTTTTTCCCTCCCCCTTTCGGTGCGGGCCAGGAAATTGGATCTGGCCGTCGGAAGAATGCTTGGCTGATAAGGCATTGACGTGTAGAATTTGTTTGGCATGGGATAGGATTGTACGCCACCATAGTTAACCTCATGTGATTGATAATACATGTTTTGATCACCTGGCTGACTCCATGTACGAAATGACAAGAGAGATTGTAGGTTTTCGTTCTATCAGCTGGGCCATTTAACCATGCTCGAGACTCGGTAAGAGTTTTGCGTAAATTACTTGGTAACTAATCTTGGTAAATCAAATTACAGCATGTCCGGCATCCGTCTTCAAAGTCGCAACGTCTTTGGGATCGGGTAAGTCAGAGCTTCCTAAAATCTGTTGTGCCCGATGTGTTGTTGTTGTCATGTATTAAAAAGTTTGTACAACCTTTTTTTTGTTTTCCCTTTCCATAACATACTCGGAAACGTATGCTTTCTTGCACGTTCTCTCCTACCTTTTTGTACTTTCCCCTCGCTTTTTCGCGTACTAAAGGATTGAATCCAAGATCCAACTTTTCATTGAAAAAGCTTGATGTCATGTCATCCTTCCCGAGCACTGCTTTTCCGGGCTGGGAAATTGTTCCATTTGCTGCTTTTTCTTCTTTGTTGCTTTTCAATTGATGAGCAAGAAACTTACGAATTCAACAGAACCTATATAGAAATTACCATCTGCTCTTGAAGTCTGTTTAAGTAGTAGAGAAAAAAAAATCACTTCTAATAAGAATATTGAAGACCCAACTGGCATAAAAGATCAATGTTCGAGATTTATGATGGAGATGCTGGGAGTTTGATGAGGTTGATTACTTGGAAAAATGTTAGCATTCGATTTTCATCTGCCAATTCCTGATCTCGAAATGTGAAATTGTCAACGAGTATGGGTTTCGAATGGGCACTAATTAATCAATAAATATTCACATTTAAATTAGCCTTTAGTAATATAACCGTCTTTGAGTGACCGTAAGCATAACAATATTTGGACCATAAATTCTCGAAGCGATAAACCCTACAATAATTTTTAATTAATTTTTATTATTTTTTGTGGCCCAAAATAGACCGTTAATCTTACATTCACCCAAAAATTGTTATATAGTCAATATTTGAGTTTAATTGAATAATGATCTATTGAGTTAACTTACGGGAGAAAAACACCACGAGTGTCAAAAATTGTGTATGGTGTTTATTTTAGTACCACAAGTTTCCATCCAACGTGGTATTATTTTATTAATATTTGAAGCTTACGTGGCTCACCGGAGATCCAGTCATTAATAAAAAAAGATAAAAGTTGAAAAAACATAATAGGAAATAAAAAATACAAACTTAATTAGAATAAAAAATAAAATAGCTAACAATTTGAAAAAAAAAAAAAGACATTCGTACTAGAGGTCCCTTAATATAAAAAAATAAATTAGATTTTAAAATTTGCTAAAAAAATATTTTTTTAAAATATAAATTTTAATTTAAGTTGAGTTTTAAAATAGGCTTAAAATTTTACAAAAAAAAAATAATTTTTATTAATAAAAAAGGGGGTGAGGGGAGGGAAGAATAGGGCAACGAGAATTTTTTTTTCAAAATTTTAGCTTTTTTCAATTTTAATTTTTTAATTATTTTTTAATTACTTAAATTAAAATCTAAATTTTTAAATTTTTTATTTCCCCTGTTTCTTAAATTTTTAAATTTTTTTTATTAAATTCACTCTAAAATAAAATTTTTAATTTAAGAAAATTAGTTTTTAGCAATTTTTCAAATCAAATTTTAATTTATTTTAATTTGTGTAAAGTTGAAAAATCCATGTGGTTTTTTTTTTATTTTATATTAAAAATTTAATTATAAATGTTAGATGCTAATTTTGGTTGGAATATCTCGCCGGAAGTACTTTAGTGATCGTTTTTTCTCCGATTTGGCACTTAGGTGATCCGGTGAAAACTTTTGGCATTAAAGTGAGATTAATATATAAATTTTAATACTTATGATATTCTTCTCCCGTTAACTTACTATTCAACCTAAAAAAAGTAAACTTACCATCTTGAGACGAAAATAATTGAAGCCACGGTTGTGTATTTCCAAGGTGACACCAGTATATTCTGTTGCTTAATTAGCCTTTTTAACACTTGGGTCTTGTGCTTTCAACTTGGAAATATATTGATCTCACAAGCTGTAGGTGATAGGGAAAATTATGAAATATTGGCAACTGGGATATCAACAAAACTTACGTTCCGAAAGAAAATAGATTGTTCTAAAGTACAATATTTTGTGTCCACAAAAAAAAAAGTACAATACAAAAGGGTCCACCTGTTTTTGCTCGTTGTTGTGTTTTTTTATGAGAATCACAAGCGAATTTTCGAAATTTCATTTGTTCCAAGGCACATCGTTCGATTTATTTTGTTTTTCATTCGGTTTTATAAAGGGAGAATTACTAAAAAAATCATAAGTCTATTGTTATTGTACTAATTAAGTCTTAAACTATTTATTTTGTCAATTGAGTCCCAGTTTGATGGGTTATAATAATATTAATTTGTTGTTTCGTTTAATTTTAGGTAGTTAAATTTAAGGCCTCGAAAGCCCCTTGGGGAAAATGTGATTTTTATTTGGCATTTTACGTTTATTTCACCACTTCATGATTTGTGATTAGGATAATTGACTTTTTGTGAGAATGATGAAATTGTTTTATGGGTTAGAAAGATGTCAAGGTTGAGTTTGTCTCGAAGGAAATTGGGGGGGTTCGGGGAACCCATAAAAAAAAAACCAAAAAAAAAAAAAGGGAATAATTGGGAGGTTTTAGGTTCCAAAATTAAGGAAAGCTTAATGGTTCTAGGTTCCAAGTGAAACCTACCCAAAACCTAAAGCCCTAATAGGTGAAGGGAAAATTATGAAATATTAGCATTTGATGTCAACAAAACTTACCGAAAGAGAAAGATTGTTCTAAAGACAATTTTCTGTCCCAAAAAAAAGTACAATACAAAAGGGTACCATTACTTGTGAATTCTTTTTAGAGCTTGGATTTTCGAACTTTCATTTGCTAAGGCATTTTTGTTATATTATCTTTTTATTACAAAATACGAAAAATCAAAGTCTATTGTTATTGTATTAATTCAGTCTTAAACTATTTTTTTTTTGGCAGTTGAGTCCCATAATGGATTTGGTTAGCTTTCTCAAAGGCCTTTAGGCCTCAAAGTCCCTTGGGAAAATGTGGGCGGTTTAACAACCATTCTCAAAGGGCTTTGTGATGAAAGTTAGCATTGGGAGAGCTAAAAGCTCAATGCTAGTATGGACCAGCATTGAGCTTTCAACATTTGGTCAAATGTTGAGCTAAGGTTTTTCTTCCAAAACTACCATTATGTATTCTTTTAAGTTTTGATTTTGCCCTCTTCTTTTTGTTATATTATCTTTTATTAAAAAAGAAAATCAACCCCTACGACGGAGCCTAGGCAAATGGTCGTGTGACCAAGGGTGGGGTGACCATCGCCTAGGTTCGTGCGCGACCCTCTCGGGGTTCGCGACAACCCTTGGCATCGCCACAAACCTAGGGTCGTGCGACCCCGGCCAACCATCACATGGGATCGCTAGTGCCGGATTTGGCTAATGCTCAACGGCCGTAACCCTAGGGTTTGGATTTTCTTTATTTTAATTATTCTTTATTTAAAAAATAAATACGGTAGAAAGTCCCTTTGCAAATTTGTTTTGCCAAACACTAATTAGCCCAAAGCTATTTTTCAAATAGTTTTTTTTTTTTATCAAAAGCCATTTGCATTTCCCGAAAGTCTCTTAAGCTAAAGCTATTTGCATTCTCCCAAAGCCCATTTTCAAAGTTGAACCAAACCCACCCCTAAATATTTTGCAATTATGCCAATTTAATCTGCTTTGATAGGTCGACACTAACATGGTAAATTTCTAATGATATTTTAATATTTTCAAAATTTTAAATTATTTTTATGTTTTTTTTATGTCTTTTATGTTTTTTTTTTTAGGGTTTGGGCCGGCGACCTTGGTGTCTGCATCATTTAGAAATAATACAAAAATTTGAAAATATTAAAATATCTTTAGAAATTTGCTATGTTGGCATCGATCGGTTAAACGGATTGAATTGACACAATTATAAAAGGGTTATAAGCTGAATTGATAAAAAAAAGTTTATGACTTGAATTGGCACAACCGCAATAAGTTTATGACTTTTTTGATAATTCTCCCCTTTAAAAACCTAATGAAAAACAAAACGAGTCAAACGATGTAACATCACACGTTACTTAACAAATGCAGTTTCGAAAATTCGTTTGGGATTCGCATAAAAGAAGTCACAAGATCGAGCAAAAACAGGCGGACCCTTTTTTATTGTGCTTCAGAACAATCTTTTTCTTTCTGGTAAGTTTTGTTGATATCCCAGTTGCTAAAGATTTAGTAATTTTCCCCTTCAGCTCTCACTCGCCTCTGCTACAGCTTGTGAGATCGATTCACAGGACGTGTATCCACAGATTGGTGCTCGCGAATTTGATAGATGGAGGGACATATCTACATCTACAGCGACAATGCACCAGCATAGGTTGGCTCGATATGGCATGCGACGAAGAACCAAACCGTACACGCACGTAACTGACGACGTTGCATGCATGCAGAATGATCTTCCCATGCAGATGCAGAAGAGGGAGGACGGAAAACTGGCGCCCGCCCTGTCGTTTCCTAGTTAGGATTCTCGCGAACCCGTGTAGTTTTTGGCTCTTTGGGGGAATTTACTAGAATGCAGTCCAAGGTCTGTGGGTTGGATTCCTCCTCTCTGTCGTCCTTGCGATGGTGGTGCCCCCCTAGTCTATGGGCTTCCGGCGCTAGGGTTTGGTCTTTATCTTTGTTCCCTCCTGGTCATTATTCATCATTTGGTTTGGGGTCCACCTGATCTCAGTTCCAGAATGCTGTTGCTTTTTGGCTCAGCGGTGTACAAATGGAGAGTGTCATAGGAGGAGAAGGACCTCACGATGCCACCATTCTTGACTACTTCTCCCCACCAAAATGTTCCAAGTTAGGCCACCAACATTTTTCTTGTCTTATCTAATTTGAAACAGTTCAAAATTTATGCAAATAACACACACACACCGAAAAGTGACAGACTCATTGTAGTCAATCTACAATTCGAGACCTAATCGACTTAGGGAGATTGGCTGATAAAAGTTGTTGGGATTGTCCCACATCAATCGATCACCAATTCCTTCCCAATTGATGTGGGATAACTCCAACAATCTCCTCCTCACATATTGGGCCATGGATCGAAGGTAGAGACAATCCGTATCTCTCTCGTATCATTGTTGGGTCAAGACTTGTTGGTAACTCGGGTTCGATACCAGGTGTTGGGTGGTCTTGGATTTCTATTATCCCAAAAGCTAGCTTAAATGATGATACTTTCCCTCATACTTATAAATCGACCACTAGGCATTTCCACAATCGATGTGGAATAGCCCCAACAATCTCCCTCTCACACATCGGGCCTTGGTTCGGAGGAGTGACAATCCGCATCTTTCTCGTGTGACTATTGGGTTCGGACTTGTTGGTAACTCGGGCTCGATACCGAGTCTTGAGTGGTCTTGGGCCTTTCTCATCTCAAAAGTTAGTTTAAAAGTTGAGACTTTTCCTCACATTTATAAACCGACCATCAACTCCTTCCACTATTTATGTGGGACAACCCCAAGAATCTTTCCCTCACACATTGGGCCATGCGTCGGAAGGAGTAACAACTCATATCTCTCCGTGTGATCGTTGAGTCTAGACTTGTTGGTAACTCACACATTGGGCCATACGTCGGAAACTGGCGACAACCCATATCTCTCCGTGTGATTATTGGGTCCAGATTTATTAGTAACCCTGGGCTCCGATACTAGTGTTGGATGGTCTTAGGCCTCTCTTACCCCAAAAATAAGCTCAAAGGTTGAGGTTTTCCCTCACACTAATAAACCAACCACCCGTCTCTTCTACAATCAATGTGGGACCGCCCCAACAATCTCGCCCTCATACATCGAGCCTTGGGTTGGAGGAGCGACAACTCGTATATCTCTCGTGTGACTATTGGATTCAGATTTGTTAGTAACATGAGCTCTAATACCGAGTCTTGAGTGGTCTTGGACCTCCATCATTCCAAAATTTAGCTCAAAAGTTGATATTTTTCCTCACACTTATAAACCGATCATCATCCCTTTCACAATCGATGTGGGAAAACCCAACAAAAGTGATTCAAGCCATTGCACAATCAACAACTACATAGCATGGATATCGATGTCTATGAAGTATAATGATCGACGGCGAGTGGAATCGGCATCGACAAGCACTCAAAAGGTGTTCGGCAAGACTTATTAGTTAAGCGGCCGGCGACTTTAGAAGTTGTAACCACTTGTAGAATATGATCGGCATGCAAACATGAGTCTTGGAATCTTGAGAGTGCGACTGTACTTATGCTCCGTTTGTTTCGCGAAAAATATGACTTTTCCCGAAAATATTTTTCAAGAAGTTATTTTTAAGGAAAATGATTTCCTTTTTCGATGTTTGGCAAAAACTTAAAAAAGTTTCGGAAAATGTTTTCCGCTATTTGGTAAACAAATTTTTTTTTTCAAAATAGACAATGGCGTTAATTTTTTTTGAAGTTTCTTCTCTCTCTTAGCTCGCGTTTTTAGAAATAGAGAGAGAAACTTGAAAGAGATAGGCGCCGCACATAATATAATCCCCGCATTGAGCCATAGAAATTTTGATTTTGGAGCGCACGTGGAGCACGCCACCGATAAAATAAAGGAAGTAATTAAAAAATAAATTTTATCCAAAAAATAAAAAATTAAAATTTTCAAATTTTGAAAAAATAAATAAAAAGCCAAAAAGAAAGAAAAATAATAATTAAAAAGAAAAAATAGTTGAAAGTGAGGAGGAATGAAAAGTGTGGAAAATGTTTTCCTCTTCTCAAAATGAGGAAATCATTTTCCTTAGTTTTAGAAGTTTTTTTTGTTGATCGGAAAATATTTTTCGTGGACCGCTCATTTTCCGCCCTCCAAACACCGGAAATTTGGGAAAATATTTTCCTGAAAAATATTTTCAGTGAAACAAACGGAGCTTTAGAGCAATAACTACTGAAGAGCAATTGTAATTAGTAGACTATACAAGTGTCGGCTTGTAACATGGAAAGACCTCGAACACATATTCTCAATATATTTTTGTAATCGACCCAAAAAAAAAAAAAAAATACTTTTGTCTGTTTATTAATATTGTTGTCCTTTCATTTTACAAATCACCACGGAACCAATTCTCATTTGAAAAACCCATAATCTACTTTCAGCGAAAATTTATCACTATTTCGGTAAACCAGCCATTTTCGACGAAGCAATATATATTAGCCAATCAAGCAAATAGTTTAAATCAAATTTAGAAATACGAGACACTTCAAACATGCACCGACATTCGAAAGGGGAAAGTATAAAAAAAGTCGTAAATTTATTGCATTAGAACCAATTCACTTCTAAAATCGAATTGAACAAATTGGTTTCAATTCGACTCAATCCGGCTAATTTATGATGAAAATTATTGATATGGACGTCGGTCATCCTACATGGCATGACTGGCATTGATGTGTATATTTTTAAATATTTTTTATTTATTTATAATTTTTCTTCTTTTTTCTTTCCCATTTCTTTTTGCGGTGGCCCGACCGAGCGATCGGTCATTGGCGTAAAGAGAATGGAAAGAAAAAGAAAGAAAAATGTATTATAATATCACAAAAAAGTTCACGTCCGTTGGCCATATCACGTAAGATCGCCGGCATTCACTCCAACGATTTTGGCCTAAATTGGTCGGATAAACCGAATTCGGTACCACTTTGAAAAGGTTTAGTATTAAATAAACCCAATTAAAAGGTTTATGATCGAATTGATATCAATGCAATAGATTTAGAATTTTTTATTTTTATTTTTGACTTTTCCCAATTTGAAATATAAGCACGTGCCGGCATGCAAAAAATCGCATTGTGATCGCGGAGGTGGTATCACCATCGGCGCACTAGACTTTCGAAATAAGACAGGCATGCGCAACCTTAGCTTCACGTTTCTACATCATCGTCAGTGAATCGGTACGACGAGCTAGTCGGACCACTGCGTTCGCTAAATCTACTGGACCCCGCGCACGCGCTACGCGAGCGTGCGAACTCAATCTTTGTCATCTTATTCCACAAATGCACGTTTGGACCATCAGTACTGCAACGACCACCCAAAGCGAAATTCCTCACGTTCTTCCGATGCCCTGCCAAATTTACGTAATCCCACCCACCCAAAACTATCGTGTCGACTGCAACTCCATGATAAACAACATGGACGAGGTGGAATAGTGAAGAGAATGAAGTTAACACGGAGTTGGGATAGTCGCTTTCGGGGTGAGCCTGTTCCCACCATGGAATCGGGAATCGGACAACAAGGTTCGATTTTTCGTTTGTGGAACCTGAACCTGGCCCATCTCGGTTCGAAATAGGATCGGATCGAACATCCGGTATGGTCCAGTTCCTGGGTGGGTCCAGGAACCGTAGGTGACCTTGGAGCTTTTCAATTCAACTACAAGACCCTTGCTGGAATGGAGCAACTACACCTACTGCTCCGTCATTTGGACTCCATTTTCTAGGCCATGCTTCTGCAAATTTTCTTCTTGGCCTTAATAAACGAAATACAGAGAAGGCGGGAGAGTGAGAGTGAGATTGAGGAGGCGTGAGAGTGAGAGGTGAGCGGCGTCAGAGTGAGCAGTTAGGGTCTTGTAATAATGAAGATGATAAAAAATTATTGGTCTGGTTAGGATGATTCAGTCCACGCTTGGAATTGGAAATCGGAACGGTTATCACCGGTTTCAAATTTTAGGAACCAACAACCAGATCGGTTCTTGTTCGGTTCCTGTGCTCACCCCTAGCATGGAGAGAGAGGGTCATTCGCTTCTATCTCTCTATGATCTCTTTTAGCTTTAATATGGAGAAAACCGTCCCACCAATATAGTGACCGCAAAGCACCGTGTAAAGGCAAAAACTCTCGAAAGATATTGAACTTTAGTAAACGTTTGTTTCACCGAAAATTTCATGATAAAAGAAAACATTTTCCACGAAAATCATTCTCAAGGAAAATAGTTTTAATTTTCATTTGTTTGGTTGTTTGGGGAAAGTAATTTCTTCTTGCCATAAGGGAAAGTTATTTTCCATTAATCTAAACCCCAATTTATAGAATACTTTGGCCACGTTTGGTCGTTCGAATTTTCATCGGGTATAATTGAATAGGGCATGATAACAAATCCTATCCGGGTCTATCCCACACTCCCTCTTAGGGTATTTTTATCCGGTCTATATTCTATTTATATCCGACTTTATTATGTCTTGGACAATTACCAAACACGTGATAGAATAAAATATATGCTATCTTGGCTTTTATCTGGATGACCAAACACAAGCATTGCTCTCTAACCGGGTTCGCCCTGTAGTTACATCGAATGCTCATGTACGAGTCGATATTTTGTATCGAATAGCGTAAAACCCCGACGAAACCAACATAAATCCTATAAAAAAAAAAAGAAAAAGAAAAAGAAAAGGCAGTTTCATTATGGAATTCTAGTATAGATATATAGTTGGGCTTGTAATGGTGAACCAGGTTGGGTAAGTCGTAACGTAGAGCCCAAGAGGCCCATTTGGGCCATTTCCCTTTGTTCGTTCTCTTTATAACCGGAGATATCGTGAGTTGCTCGTGTTGAATATTTAATTTCACTAATTAAAAATTAGCACATGACTTGATGAATTTATGAATATTTCCTTTCTGATATGTAGACCAAACGATAAGTGAAAATTTCAATTGGTGGGTTTGCTCGAATTGTTTCCGAAATTCAATAATTCGAATTCCATTTCGAACCGGTTCAATTGACACATTTGATTAGGCCTACCTCTATGGTCTCGAGATTTCGAATAAGGTGGAACGGGCCAATCGATTTGTAGTTGAAATAATTGAACCGCCTTACTTGAATCGTCCATGGGGGTTGTTATTGAATTAGTCCTAAACCTATTGTATGGATGTCAATTCGGTCTTAACTTTTTAAATCTACCAAAGTAATTCTACATTTTTTTTTATAGAATTTCAATATAATTCTTCCGATCAATTTCGAGTTGAAATTGCTAACGAGATGTCTAGTCATGGCCGGCTATCCCACGCGGCACGGTCAAGCAACCCGACACATACAATCACACGAATACCACGTCAACGATTTTCCGCGGCAATTTAGCCGAAAGTATTGTATTGAAATTTCGCACAATGATTTAAGATTACAATTGACACTCGTATAATAATTCTAGAAAACTTCTTTTGGCTGAAGATAATTCTAGTATTGAATTGGTGAATTTTTTATCCATACGAGGATGGATAAATGGGCGACAAGAGCTCGGACTGCCCACCCACGGCAGCCGCAAGGGCGGGCTGAAAGAACCCGAATTGCCCGGCGGTCGTTCCCGTAGTACTGTTTTGTTTTTCGGGACATGGCGACTCATGAATCACGGTGGAATCGGAAAAGCTTCCGAGGAAGAACGGGGTCCCCGAAATGGACTTGTTCTCTCGGATGGCCGAAAGGGGACGATGAAGGGAAACTTCGTGGTCGGATTCTGACCTACCAACTGTTTCGAGTGCAGAATTCCCATGGAGCTTTGAGTTGACTTTTCCATCATCTTCCCAAAGTCCAATTCCTCGGGAAACTATAGAATATTGCTAAAGAAGAGGTACATGTAAGTCAGCGGTGAGATGGATGATTAGGCACACAAATTGGCCAGCTAAAAAGGTCAGCATAACTTCTTTTTTTTTTTTACCCATAATCTGTCACGATATCAAAAGTTAAAATTAAAGGCACGAATGATAACCGTTTCGTTATGGGGAGCTATTTTTGGTCGAAATCGATTTTTATATTTCTATTCGTTAGACGAGTTTCGGAGCAGAGAAACGCGTTTGACAATGACACAAAATCTCTATTTTCGGAATAGTATTTTGCGAATCGCATAAAATTTATTCGGTTGCCGGCCACCGGGTCTCAATCGGAGATCGGCGGATCGCGGATGGCAATTTGCAGTTGGTGGTAGTGGACTAGGGACCCGTGGTAGTCGGATCGAAGACCGGCGGCGAAATAGAGTGAGCGATGGGAAGAATTCTTATTTACGTTTCTAGAAATACAAAAGTAGAAAATTTATAATTCTCATTTTCATTCCAAATCTATTTATAAACTAAAAATTTGTCGGAAAATAGAAAAAAATGAAATCGTTTTGCCAAACGAATTGCTTCCAAACCTATTTTCGAGAACGAGAAAAATAGACATGTTATCATTCGCGCCCCTAAATGTCTCATATCATGCGCTAGGAATAAATTGCTTTAATTCCATCACGAATTTTCCCTATTCTAAAATTTTTGCACTCATTCGGTACTCAATGAAATTCTCATCATGACCCTCTCGGGGAGTGAGACCACGAGGGGCTTGACAAAGGGCGCTCTCATACCAAAAGGCGCTCTCAAGCCTTACCCTATCTTCGTACACTCATTTTCACAACACCAATTGATTTTTGTTTTACTAAAGAGACGCCATTAATCTATTATGAGCCGACTCGAGAGATCCGGGATACGCGGGCTTGGTCACCCTAAACGATTAGATTAGCCATTGCCCCGGATCATTATCACGAAATTCGATAATCCAATGACTTAAATTCCATCGCAAATGGATAGGAACAAAGATGCATTGCCACAGCTTTTACATGTCTTTCTTACGATAATGGCGAACGAGATAAGATCAAAAGATACTGTCGATCTTCTCTTGGGAAAAAAGTTGCAAATGATTAAAAAGTTTTTTTTTTTTTTTTTGCTTCAAACGCAAGCAAATTTGGGGGAAAAGCCCAGGCGAATTTTAAAAAAGAAAGAAAAAAACGACCTTCTGGAACGAGCTTTGCATTTGATTAATAAGGAAATCGAAATGCGCAAGTAGCACATGGAAATGACCACCCAAATGTCAGATCGACCCGAAATTACTCATTTAGCCCGGGCTAATCAAATGCGCGAGTGGAGATTTAACGCGTCGAATCCACGCGAAATTACATATTTAGCCCTGACTCGCGGCGAAAGCGCTTCCGAGTCGAGGGTGCTTACGTCATCTCGATGCCAGGTTGGCGGGATCGGGGGAAATTAAGCAAAGAGAACCGATGGTAAAGCCCGGAAAGGAAATGGTGGGCATTATGGTCTTTTCACCGGTCACTGTCTTTATCAGCAAAAGCAGCTGTTTCTTTCATTATTTTGCTAATTTATTTCGTCTATGTACGTCAAAATCAGCAATTTCCTAAATGTAAGAGAGTCTCGAGCGAAATTTTCCAGAAAAGAGAGAAAAATAAATCTTAAAAAGAAAAAGAAAAAGAAAAAACACTTTGACTTGGCTAGGATTGGTGGACCAACATAGAATAGGAGGTCATGTGAAAGTCGTGTGCATTGAATATTTCATTTAACTTGTGGTACTTTACTTAGTAGATTAGAGCTAGGTCGAGCAATATTTCTTCTTTTCAATTTCTATTTTTGGGCACTGATTATCAAGTAGTGCCAAAGTCAATTGGCATTTCTATTTGCAAGAGATTGCATCCGCCCTTTCCGGGTTTGGGTTCGACCCTAAACTTTTCCCTACAAAATTTCGTAAAAAAAAAAATATCATTTTGATCAATGAATTGTTGTGTGAAAATTACGAAAAGATTTGGGGGGTGTGAACGCTAGTATAAGGCGCGGAGTTCAACCCCAAAAGGCAAAGGAAAAGTCGGAAAGATGAGAGTTAGAGATGTTCAATTAAATCTTCAAACAATACGTTCGCGACAGATACATCGCTTTTACCGGTATTCCTCTTCACGCGAGACTTACGCGCTTCTTTTCCTTAACGAGAAAATACAGAGCGGCGCGATTCGACGACAATCTTCAAACAATACATTCTTTGGCAGATACCTTGCTTGTACCGATATTCCTCCTCTTCTTTTTCTTAGCAGGAAAATCCAGAATCGACACCGATTCGACGACTTTATCCTCTCAATTACCATGCTTATTAAACCGGATGGTGACGGGATTATTTCATCGACACGGCATATTTCGGTCGGTAATACTTTTTTTTTAGTGAAAAAATCTTTAAATTTTTTTTGCTTAGATTAACAGGATTTATGTCCTAATTAGAGCATCTCAGGGTCCAAAAAGTCATGTTATTTATCCCTGGCCTGGTCTCACTTTTCATTTGTGCCCCTTTTTCTTGATCTTTTGAAGCATTTTTTTTATTGTATCGGCCTAAATTTGAGGTTCTGCTTCTATTCTCTCACGGAGAGATTCCTCTTCTTCTCCTTCCCCCTCTCCTCTCTCTCTCTCTCTGCCTATCTTCTCTGCTTCTGTTCGCTCACAAAACCTACTCTCTCATTCATGGAATAGATTCACAGCGCCGAAAGACAGAGAAGAAGCTCGAGCGGAGCTTTCGCCTTTTCCAGATTGGGAGCTGAAGGTCTTCTTCAACCGCTCGCTTCGGAGTCCCGGAAATCGCTCAACATGTCCCAGACCAACTGGGAAGCTGATAAAATGTGAGTTGTTTCGATGCTCCGAGGTCGTCTTGCTAGGTTTAATGGGGTTGGGTCTCGCCATTTAGCTCGATTTCGCTCTTTTATGGAGTATGTTGTTGTTCTTGGTGGGGTTGCTTCTGTTACCCGGCTCAAGATTTGTGCTTTTTCTGTTTATTCACTGTTTGCGCGATTCCTTTGTGTGTTTGCATTATGTTTGGGCGATTTCGGGGGTTGTATATTGTCAAGCAATTTTTTTTTTTTTTTGCCGTTGGTGCCTGCTGATTTCTCTCCCCTTTAGGTCGATTCAATCTGCCATACGATTGTTTTTCTAAATTTTTATCCTGTTTCCTAGATAATCCTTGTAATTTGTTCGTAGTGTGTGCCTTATTCATGTTTGTAGTTTTAACTTGCCGGGAAAACTATCCTTTGGTTACAGGTTGGATGTTTACATCCATGATTATTTGGTGAAGAGAGACTTGAAAGCCACTGCTCAGGCTTTTCTAGCTGAAGGGAAAGTGTCCTCTGATCCTGTCGGTGAGTATCTTCTTTGGCTAAAAAAGAACTGTGGATTGTCTTTTTAAGATTTGCATTCATCTTAAAGTACTGTAATTACAAAATCTTTTTGTTTATTCGCTCTATATTTTTCCTGTATTTGAGTTTGCTGCGTATTTGCAGCAATTGATGCCCCCGGAGGTTTTCTTTTCGAGTGGTGGTCGGTTTTCTGGGATATTTTCATAGCTCGGACCAATGAAAAACACTCAGAGGTTGCGGCATCTTATATTGAGGTTGGTTTTATAGAAATTTTTGGTAGTTTTGCTTGAATTGAGGATCTTTCATAGGGCCGTAGGTGGTGAAAGTGAAAATGAAATAACAGGGTGAACCTTTACTGACCTTCTCTGTTTCATGGCTAACCGAATGAGAGCCGCAGTTTTGAACATTGATAGCATCTTTTCCAAGGTTCTTATTGAGTATGGTGCTCCGTGCAGTCAATATGCTTCTGTAGTTTAGGTATGGTGGAGGTATTTACTTGAAACCCAACCTCATGCCAATTCCACTCTCGCTTTTTGTTGCCTCTTTCCCATTCACTCCCATTTGGTAGAACAGGTTGAATAAAGGTAGTGCGTTATAAATTTCACCTTGTGGCCATAATTTTGTGCTTCAAAGGCACAACAATACTGCGGTACAGATGGCGAGTCTGAGAGGGATCTCATGCCCTCAACCAATTTTGTAAGGTTGTCTTCTTTTCCTGATGGAAACAAGTACAATATATTGGAAGTTGAAGTCATCATCGCCACTTCCTATTTGTCATTAAAACATTTATCCTGTTTTGGCAGAAGGTCAATGTTTAACCATCTTATAAGCCACATTTTTATTGCACTTTATCCTGCCACAATATTGTTGCATATATGCTCTCACATGCTTGATCCTATTGCCCTGTTAAATAGCTTTGTCGTGCTCGAGTTTCGAAGAGGCCCTTGTTTGTTTGAGGAAACTGATATTTAGTGTTTGTCCGGATGAGATGAATATTCTCCTTGGTTGGATACTTGACTTAGGTTATGTTTGATAAACTCGATAAGTGCTAGAGATTGTGATATTCAGCACTTTATGGCATTCCACGGGTTTGGTAATGTCCAAATAATCAGCACTCAGTAAACATGAAAGTAACTTAACCTTTAAGTGCAGGGACGCCTCCTTAATTTTTGTATTTTAACATTGAACTGAGTGGGTGCTTAGTGTAAGCGTATATACACTCTACCCTTTGCATTGGCATTGAAAGAACATATTGAGAATGATATCATTCAATTTCAAACCCATTGAATGTAGCAGATAACTGTTGGGCCCGAGAATTAATATGCATTAGAATATAAAGCTAGTAAAAGTACTCCCCTGAAATCTTATACTTGCATGGTTTTGTCTGGAATTCTTTTCTAGTTTTCCGCGTTACCCCGTGTTCTGGATTCTGTTTTTCAATTGCATAATCTCCTTCCACAACCCAAGCTTTTTCCTGTGTAATTCTATTCTTATATCCTTTTTGTCATGGCTTGGTGGTCTTCAACTTGCTATGTGTGCATGTGGGTGTGAGATGTTTCTTCGTTGCCCTGTGGAATGTCGATGTCTCATGGACAGTACTGGGAAAATCGTCATGTATACAACGGAGTGTGACTTTTTTCCTCATATGAATTAGAGTGGAACCTCTTCTTTTAGTTAACTCATATCGTTGTAAACGTCTGAAGGATATTGCTGGCCTTTGTTTCATGCAGTGTTTTATAGAATATCAGAAATTCTGAGGTGTTGAGGTTCCAAAGCAATGTTCCTTGTAACATTTAAATCGACAGTACTCGTAAAATTATAAATTTTTTTCATCGTATGATTGGAAACGATATGAGTGGATTCTGTACTTGAACTTTACATGTTTTCAAATAGATTTTTCCTTTTTAACACTCAAAACTTAACAGTCAGTCCATGACTTTGCAGTTTTATCAAACACAAACTTAGATTTTTAGGATCTCTTCGGTCTTTTCTAAAAGTGTAAAACTGCGTTTTCTAGTGTCTGAACGACACTTAATGATGTTATCGGGGGTTAGCCTGCTTGATGGAAGGAATTTTCTATGTGATTTGATCCCAGACAATCTCTTATTTTACTAGCTTGAAACATCTCCTGTCATTGTAAGTTCAATGGAAATATGCTTGCATATTTACATACCTTTCTAAATGATCCAGTCTTTGCCTCCATCTAGCTTATAGAATAAAGGTTTAATGTAATCAAGCTAGCATATTTCAATATGCAGACGCAGTTGATGAAAGCGAGGGAGCAGCAGCAGCAGCAGCAGCAACAACAGCCATCCCAACAACCACAGCATCAACAACAGCATCAACAACAGCAGCAACTACAAATGCAGCAACTCTTGTTGCAGAGACATGCACAGCAGCAACAACAGCAGCAGCAGCAGCAACAGCAGCAGCAGCAGCAGCAGCAACAGCAACAGCAACAGCAGCAGCAGCAGCAGCAGCAGCAGCAGCGAAGAGATGGAGCGCATCTTCTAAATGGAAACTCCAACGGGCTTGCAGGAAATGATCCCCTAATGCGACAGAGTCCTGGAGCTAATGCCCTGGCAACAAAAATGTATGAGGAAAGATTAAAATTGCCACATCAGAGGGAAGGTTTGGATGAAACAGCTATTAAGGTTGGACCCTTTCTGTGTTTATTTGGGAAAGCTTGGTAGGTCTTGTTAGATTGAAAGAGTTGGTTTTCTTTTCTATTTTGCAGCAACGTTTTGGTGAGAATGCGGGCCAGCTTTTGGATGCCAATCATGCATCAATTTTGAAATCAGCTGCTGCCAGTGGCCAGCCTTCGGGGTGATTCTCTTGTGATACCTAGGCTTTGTCATCATTATCCGTTATCTCTGGTTTTTACCTTGAGGATGTGAGATTAAGTAAAAAAATTTCCCCTCACAGTTTGCATGAGTTTCTGCATAGTGTTGAGGGCAGAGGTTCTTCATACTACCAGTTCAATCTTTTGGCTCAAAGAACTGATTACTAGTCAATTTGGTGCAATGAGGGAGACGTATGCATGATATACTCTTTATCAACCATGTTACAATGATGTTAGTAATGTGCAGTGTAAAACTTGACGTAATGATCTTAATTACTAAACTCTGATGGAGCCTATTTTCGGATTGATTATCTTGATTAGATATACATGGCTTGCACTAGTCTCTTACTTATTGATGGGAAAAAATGTTAAATTGTTGCTGGAAGGATCAATATTTGTTCGCCTTTTTGGTAATTGCAAAATGCACTATGATCTTAGGCAAGTATTGCATGGTAGTGCTGGTGGGATGTCTCCACAAGTTCAAGCTCGTAACCAACAGCTGCCTGGATCCACACCGGTATGTGAATTTTCTTGAAAGCTATAAAACCTTTGAGGTGGACATGTATATGCATTATCTGCAATGTTCTTATCAATGACTTGGATCAGGACATAAAAAGCGAGATCAATCCTGTGTTGAACCCCAGAGGCCCTGGTCCAGAAGGATCTTTGATAGGGATTCCTGGTATGTTGTTAGCGTCTTTTGGTATGAAAGTGACAATTATTGACATAAAATCATGTGCTTATTCGCTGTGTGTAATCTCTTGTTTCTATTTTTGAAGTCTGCATGATGTTGAATTAGGAAACTAAAAGCAATCAAGATACGCTGAATCGTAAAATTTACTGCTAACCGCCGCTGGGTTTTCTTTCTTGGCCAACAGTTACTAACAATGACATTTATGCGACTAACCTCAATGGTCATGATGTATCAGGGTCAAATCAGGGTGGTAATAATCTGACTTTGAAAGGCTGGCCACTGACTGTAAGTTTCAGTCTCTCTCTCTCTCTCTCTCTCGCTCTCGCGCGCACGCTTGCATTGATTTAACAATAACATCAGTATTTTTGGCTATCGTTATTGTCTATGAAGGCGCACATTCTAAAAGTCCTGTTCTTTGACATCTTTGTTCCTTAGGGACTAGATCAGCTTCGCACGTTTCAGCAGAAGCCCTTTATACAAGCCCCTCAGCCGTTTCACCTTCATCAACAGATGCTACCACAACACCAGCAGCAGCAGCTTGTGCTTGCTCAGCAAAATTTGACCTCACCATCTGCCAGCGATGACAACAGAAGACTCCGGATGATTTTCAACAGTCGGAATGTAATGGGCAAGGATGGACTTCAAAATTCCATCGGAGATGTGGTCCCGAACGTTGGATCACCTTTGCAAGCTGGTGGACCCCGAGGGGAGACAGATACGCTGATGAAGGTGTGTCTTATGCCTATTGTCTTTTTCCCCTGAATCTGTTTTGCTACATTAATTCTTTGAGAGTTTTCCCAATGTCCTTTTGAGGGAAATTTGATAGTCATTTTGACTGGTGAATGTTGCAATGGTTATAGTTAAAGTTGGCTCAGCTTCATCAGCATCATCTCCAACAACAGGTCCAACAGAACAGTAATCCTCAGCTGCAGCAGCAGCAGCACGTGCTTGCGAATCAGCAATCTCAGAATTTGAACCACAATCTTCATCAACCAGAGAAAATGGGTGGTGCTGGTAGCGCTAACATGGATGGTAGCATGTCGAATTCCTTTCGAGGAAATGATCAGGTCTGTCCAAATGGCAATTACCTTTTGTAGTACTTGAATTTTTGCTCCCCTGAATTAGTATGCCCTTTGGTTGTGATTGTTCTTGGTATGTCTTGAACGCGGGCAATTCTGACTGGCCTTGCAAAATCCTTCGGTCTCAATTCTCAATTAGTGCCAGATGACCTCTATTCTCCTCACCAGCGTTCAGTTTTCACTTTTGAGAACTGTTTAGTTGCCAACCTGACACGTGCCTGTCCTCTGGTACTTTTCCTGGATATGTAAGATAGTGTTGCAAGTTCTAGAGCTTTGTCAGTAAATTACAGAGGTGAAAGATACTTGCTATGGAAGTCGGAGGTTATGGCCATCTTTTAATTTCCAGGTTATCTTCTCTGGGGAGGAGTTGGAAGCTTTTCCTATGGGCATGCTCTAATTTCTTTGACATCGTTCTAAAAGTCTTAATGAGAAGGCTCTTCTTAGTAGAATCACCTAATGGCTGCTGGATTGGACTACTGTGTACTTATGCTCGGGGTTCCTAACATCTTCCTTGATGCATTTAAGGTTTCAAAAAACCAATCTGGGAGGAAACGAAAGCAGCCAGTGTCATCTTCAGGTCCTGCCAATAGCTCTGGAACTGCGAATACTGCGGGTCCCTCCCCTAGCTCTGCGCCTTCCACCCCGTCAACTCACACTCCTGGTGATGTGATGTCTATGCCTCCATTGCCACATAGTGGTGGTTCATCCAAGCCATTAATGATGTTCGGTGCTGATGGCACTGGAAGTCTTCCATCGCCTTCAAATCAATTGGTCAGTCAGATTTAGACTTTGTTTTTGGATGGCGGTAATCTTCTAGCATGAATTCAGTTGTTATATTGTTTAGTATTGATCTTGTACTTCAATTACAGGCAGATATGGAGCGATTTGTAGAGGATGGGTCTCTTGATGATAATGTTGAGTCTTTTTTATCTCATGATGAGACAGATCCTCGAGATACTGTTGGTCGCTGCATGGATGTCAGCAAAGGTGCCTGAGAACTCTCCGTTAATGAGGAATTTTGGTGACATGCCCATCTTTAATTGTAGTTTTTAAAACAAGAAATATCTGGCTTGTTTTATTCTATGTACTTTAGATTTTCTATGGAATCATTGTCATTGGTATTGCAATATTTGTTCACATTGTTGTTTTCTCCTCCAAAGTTAGATCTGTTGTGTGCATAGCAGTGAAAGATATATGTTAGCCTCTATTTCTCGGAGGCTTCAATGATCTATTGATTCCTATAGATGTTATTGGGATTTTATCTTGTCCTTCAGTCTCAACCACTATTGCCAGTTCATGCACTCTAGTGCGTCCTCCTGTGGCTTTTTTCCTTTTTGAGGATATTTAAGATTTCATCCACCATGAGCTTAGAGTTTAACTGGTAGAAGCAGTGAACCATACAGAACAAACTAGTTAAGAGTTTTGGAAGGGCTTACCTTTGATTGACAAATGGAGAAACATAAGTAGTATAAGCAGAAAAAGAATCAAACTCAAAACTAATTTGCAACGAAGGAAAATACTTTCACGACAAGCCTTTCACTAATGAACAGACAAGGTAATCTGTAAAATTTCTCTCTATCACTCCTATAATGGAGAAAAGGAAATGAACTCAGTGTCACCAGTTATCACATGATGATAACTAGCCTGCCTTCAAAATAAAGTATTGACTTTCCTCGAGGTAATTTCTATTAACCATAAAATCCTCATGAATATATTTAGTTAAGTAACGGAAGAACTTTGCCTTTAGATGTAATTTAGACTACCATTCTTAGGTCCTACTAATTGTGGTTTGATTCAGAATCATTTCCCTAGTAGGCTGAATGATGAAATGTCTTTCACAGTTTCACTCATAGTGTTCAAATTGGGTGCTACAGAATTCTCATTTACTGAAGTGAGTACTATACGAGCAAGCACCAGCAAGGTTGGCTGTTGCCACTTCTCATCAGATGGAAAACTACTTGCTACTGGTGGACATGATAAGAAAGTACGTACGGGCAGTTATATGTGGATGATAATATGCTGTCTTCTGCCAGAGTCTGATATGGGATGGTTAAAATTCTGGATTTTGCAGGCTGTACTGTGGTATGCAGATACTTTAAAGCAAAAAACAACTCTGGAAGAACATTCTGCTTTGATCACAGATGTTCGTTTTAGTCCAACCATGCCTCGCCTGGCAACATCTTCTTTCGACAAAACTGTCAGAGTCTGGGATGCTGACAATGTTGGTGAACATTATATCTCATTGACACTGGTGTTTTTTAGATTTTTCAATTCCTTGTCTTTGAAGCTTCTTGCAACAGCCTTCTGATATACTGAACTACACGAGGTGCCTGTCTGACTATAAGTACTGATGAAATTTCAAAACATTTTGCCACTATGATATAAGTGCTTATGATGCAAGTTTGTTGTTTCCGGAGTGAACAATCTAATGAAAGTTATTTTTTACATACCCTGTAAAGTTACGTAGAACATGATCTAAACTTGTGGCTCCAAGCAAGCAGATGTATTGGCATGAGTTAATTGACAGGACTTTGGATGTGTAGTTAGTGCATGATGGTGAAGGGTGAAGAAGTAGGTAATCTGTCCCTTAGAGCTGACCACAGAAGATTTTGGTCTTTTACAGGAATGGAGCTGGAGTTTTAATTAAAGCTGGTCTCCTGTTATTATTCAGATATTCAGATGTCCCTGTCTTTTGCATGTTGCCCATTGCAACATCAATAAGAAATGAATTTGGGGTTGATTTTTGGCTTGTAGCCCTAATAGGAATTGCCATTGTTCTAAAATCTGAACATTAAAATTTTGGGAACACACACACCCATAGTTTTATATGTATGCCAAAATATATATACACATATACAAATGAATTTATTGCCTAAGTATCCATGTGAATGGTTATGCAATCTGACTCTTGTTTAAAACCTAGAGAGTTGCTTCAATATATCAAGTTCTCTGAATTTCCGCTCTTGTTTACATGAGATGATTGTCTCCCGTTACCCTTGAAGCTGGAATTCCAGAGCCTGCTGGTATTGATAAATTCTGCCATGGGTATTCTCTTGTGATAATGGTTAAGTGAAGATTTGGCTACTTCCTTCATAGATCATTTTGAGAGCATTCTCTCCGGAGCTCAATGAAATTGCTGTTTTTCACTTGCAGACTTATATGGCATTTGTCGTGTGGCTTTTACATGAAATAGTGTCTGTAACTATTAGGATTGTATTTATCCTTCGTTGCTTTCGTGCATTCTTTTGGAAGGTCAATGTTGAGGTTCCTTCATTTTCACCCGATGATGATCATGTTTCAAGAGTTTTAAGAGTTTCCTTTGTAGGTAGTTGTTGGTCAATGTAGAGGGCAAATTCGTATGTGGCCTTGCTTAGATTTATTTGACTCTCTGTTTTGTCCCTTTGTGTATGATGTATTTAGCTTCACTTTTGTTGGCTTTCTGTTTAATGTCTTTGTGCATATGGTATCATCAATCGATCATTTGTTCATTTCAGCCTGGTTATTCTCTTCGGACTTTTATGGGGCATTCTTCTACTGTTATGTCTCTGGACTTCCACCCAAATAAAGATGATCTTATCTGCTCTTGCGATGGGGATGGTGAGATAAGATACTGGAGCATTAATAATGGCAGCTGTTCGAGGGTATTCAGGGTACAAATAAATTATCATACTACTCGTGTTTCCCTTATGGGCTTTAGTGAGATGGTGCATCAAGTACATCTTGGTTCTGTGAAAATGTATAACTTGTGTTGCTCATGAATCAGGGTGGCACAGCCCAGTTGAGATTCCAACCACGTCTCGGAAGGTATCTTGCTGCAGCTACAGATAATGTCGTATCTATATTGGATGTAGACACACAAGAGTGCAGGCATACTTTGCAGGTTGAATTTTTAGTGACTTTTTCCTTTTTATTCGGTCTAGTCAAATGGGGATTGTTATTGGCTGAGAAAAGGGGATATTGTTACTGAGTGAATGATTGTCTTACCTATAGTAGGTATGATTGAATGATGTTGTGGTTCCTCTTGGATCTGTTACTGTATTGAAAATTTAGATGACAAAATGTTTTATTTCTCTGATCATTAGAAGGAAAAGCTGTTGTTTCATCTCTGCCAAAATTTTGCATTGGTGATAGGGGATATTTCAGTTTTTATTCCAGGGTCTATTGGTGACCCTATTGGCTTGCTGAATATCTACGAAGCAACTTGCCTAATAAAGTAGCATTTTCCCAGGTCTAGAGTTGAGGCTCGATCCAGATGAGAGATAACAGTAGGAAAAAAGATCATCGTAGCTTGTCATCTTTTTATCTTCTGTATCAAAGTATATGATGTTCAAGTGTGTGTCGCCATTTATGGATGCTATTTTAGTCACACAATTAGTTTCTAGGTGTATGTCATCTTTCAGAGAATTTTATGGTTCGCAATCCATCTTGTCATTATGGAAATTGCAACTCATTCAATTGCAGGGCCTTTTAATTCAAGTTGGCCATTCTAATCTTTGAGATAGTCACGTTTGTTGCCTTTTTTTCCTTTTGGTTTCCTGCTGCTTGTAACATGTTGATAGTTCCTGCTTGTATCTGAATTTTGATAACAGGGGCATACTAAGTCAATCAGTTCTGTGTGTTGGGATTCTACTGGCGACTTACTTGCGTCTGTCAGTGAGGACTCTGTGAGAGTTTGGGCAGTTGGGTCAGGTAGTGAATGGGACTGTGTACATGAATTGAGCTGCAATGGAAACAAGGTTCACTCCTGTGTGTTCCACCCAACTTATCCTTCACTTCTGGTGATTGGCTGCTACCAGGTAAGTCATGTTTGAATTATTTATTTTAGCGTTTTCATGTGCATTCTAGTTCCGTCTTTAGGAGAATTAAGATATAAGTCTGGTTAGATGTTCCCGAATCTTGTTCTTAGGACTATATAAGAAATTTCTAGCGAGCTTCCTGGGATGATAATTGTGCTAATGAATTTCTAAAATATTAAGTGATTGGCTAGTACAAATCAGGCATCTTTGTCACTATCCTTAGAAGTAGTGATGCCCAGTTAATTGGCAATTTCAGAATCATGGCTTATGAAGCTGGCTTTACAAGAGCCATGGAACAGCAAAAGCTATGTGCCTTAACTAGAAGTACAAGTCACGTGAATAGACTCTTTAGACTTCTATTGCCCCATAAAATCTTGGTTTAATTGTGCTTTGGTGTAATCTAATTGAAAATTCTCTGCAGACCCTGGAGCTGTGGAATATGGCCGAGAACAAGACAATGGCTTTGCCAGCTCATGATGGACTAATTGCTGCATTGGCAGTGTCAAATGTGACAGGCCTGGTTGCTTCAGCTAGTCACGACAAGACAGTGAAGCTGTGGAAGTGATACTTTGGCATCTCCAGGTATTTGTCCTGCGCACTCAGATTGGAAGACTGAATTTGCTGTTCCCATCCAAGTGCGTGTATCTTGTCCTTGTATCAGTTGCCTCAGTACGCCTAGTTGGTGTCGTCTCACTGGTACTAATTTAGAGCTTATCATTAGCGATGGGTTTTAACTTTGTGACATTTGTTGCTGTTGTACATCGGTTGATGACTTCTTTTCTTTTGTCGAGTTGAAGCTTTCTGCGAATGCTTCAGTGACATGTTATGTTTGGCCCTTCCTTAGAGAAGGGAATGTTCTCGGATAGGACTCTACATCGATAATTGCCATCTTCTCTCCCTTGGTGTTCATGCCATGTCTTTCATACTTGAACTTCCTCGTCACTTACTTTTTGGAGTTGGATTGGAACTCTCATTGTCGGTTTCGTTCTTGTCAACTTAAAGGGCCAAAAGAAACAGATTTCCAGGAACCCTCATGTTTCTTGGTGTCAAGAGCTTGAGATGGAATGAAATATGTTTTGGTTAGATCCCTAGGAAGCTAGTGGATCTACCAACTCTAAGAATGTGCGAAGGGAAGGCAAAAGGTTATGGGGACCATTATTGTAACACGTTTTGTATGATGCAATTAATGCACCGTTTGCATGCCTTGTCTTCGAATATTTATAGTGGTGCTATATATTGTATTGCTGTCGAGTTGAAAAGCTAGAAGCAGTTGTAAATGTAACTCGTTTTCAGCAGAATTGAGGGGAATTTGTAAGTTTGTGTTGCTCGTTTGAAATGCTTCTTCTCTCATGGTGTTATCAAATTCTCCGCCAGTTCTATGCCCTTCACTTTGTAGGTTGGTTTGGGCCAGAACATAGAAACATCATAAAGACTAACAATGGAAATGGAAGAGTGTGTGTGTGTGTCTCTCTCTCGTTGTGGGAGTCCCCTTGCCTGCCTTTGGATTGGTCGGAGCTGTTTGTATTTGTGACTTGTCTGAGAAGGCTTGTAACCAGAACAATGCAAATGGAAGGTCTGGGGTGGTAGGATATGGAAACTTTCCAATCCTGGATCATCTGGATACACCGGTAAGGCAAGAGATTGTCATGACTTGACCGCCCTTGCATCGCTTTTTGGCACGTCATTTTGCATCAACGATCCTTTGCCGGGTCTCATCTTGCAATTTCCGATCGCCCTCCTGCTCAATGAAGGGCATGAGACCATTGTTGGCTGCGGGAGGGTTCTCATATCTTTGCTTATTGTGCCTATCAAGCAGGTTCTGCATGTGTTGGGCTAAATACAGAGTCCCATCATATAAGACAATGAGCCACGGCTGACGATTTTGACTGCAAATTTCTACATTATATTTGAACAAACAAAAAAAAATTCTACATTATAGGAGAGTTCTGGCTTGATAATGTCTAAGTTGATCTGCTGTATTCCTCTTGTGAAACAGAGCATATGTTTTGCGTTGGGCGATAACGGGTTTGAGTTCTTTCAAATAAATTCAATTAAAAGTGCATGAAATACCGGAGCTGAGAAATTTAATTAGAAACAATATCGATTAATATCGTTCTTGGATATTGTTATGAAAACAATTAGATAACCCGATTTTGGAATGAACTAGACTCAACAAAATCGAGAGTTTAGTTGCGCATTTTGCAATCAATTATGGATTAGACTGCACGTTTTAGAAGTCCTTTAGGGACTTGCGGTGACTTTCTTCCTTGTTTGGTCAAATAGAGAGACCACACTTGAACATTTAGGAACAGTTCAAGGGCTACATTGAATGAATTAAAAATTTAAAGATGACATTACGTATTTGGTCAAAATTCAAGAGCTATTAGTATCATTTTAGTTGTCTTCAGGTTTTGATGACTTCTATTTCTTAGCTGGAAGGATGGCATTTCCTTATATTCTTAATTTTTTATGGTAAGCGAAAGAGTGATATGCTTTCGTTGCACTATGAGCTTAGGTTCTTTATTCTTTATGGGCTTGCCGACTTTGCCAGATAGTTCGAAGGAAACTCTCCGGCGGATTTCTTATCCGAAGGGAACTCTCTAGCGGATGTCTTGTTCGACTAAATGTCATGGTCATCTCGAGATAGATTAATTTATTTTGCCGGGGACTTTGATTTCATGAGCTAGACATTCTTTGTTACATGGAGTTAATTTGCTTTCTGTCACTAGAGGAGCAGATCAGAATGTAGGAACTATAAGAAGCAATCGTATGTAACGTACACTTAGGCTCCGTTTATTTTACAGAAAATTAACGATTCAGAAAATATTTCCTTCGAAAACGATGGCTTACGAAAATGAATGAAAGAGAAATTACTTTCACCATTAATGAAAATTTAGATATAATTTATTATCGATAACAAATTTTTTTATTGACTAAATAATATAAACAATCGTCTTTAAGAAAATATTTCCTAAATTATACATTTCCTTTGAAACTAACGGATAGCTTGATGATTTCTCGTATGGTGATGATCTTCCTCCAAAAGAAGGAAAAAAATGAGTCCATCAACATACTAAAGGTTAGATCTCCCCATGTCAATGAATAGCTATACGTGGGGAGAGGAACAGCAGAAGTACCATAATTTTTTTTCTTTTTCGATCATTTAAGTGCCACAAATTTTACATATTTATCATTTCGGTGCCATCGGCGATTTGCCTCGTTAGGACAATTTTTTTATTTTGATTTTTTTCCCCTTGGCCTGCAAGGGTCATCGACCACCCTTGTTGGCCAAGAAACCCTCGCTAGATCGAGAGAGGGCCTTTGTGGCCCCACCAGCCATGGGTGAGGCGGCCCTTGCCCGCAATCGAAGGCTTTGCGGCCCCATTGATCACGGGCGAGGACGTGGCGGCCCTCACAACATCCGGGCAAGGGCCACGATGGCACCGGCCTCACCCATGGCAGGCGGGGCCGCGACGCGGGGCCCTTGCAACATATGGGCAAGGGCCGTGATGGCACCGGCCTCGCCCATGGCCGGTGGGGCCACGATGGCCTACGTCGCGGCCCTTGCCCCTAGAGGAGGGTTTCGTGGCTATGAGGGTCTCTGATGACCCTCACTGGCCAAGGAAAACAAACACAAAGCAAAAAGCAAAAGAGAAAAAAAAAAAAAAAAAAATAATATCCATATGTCACTTGAAAATTAAATAAAAAATTCACGTATGATGATTTGCAGGAAATGGCATTTAAGCGATCGATTTTACTCCGATGTGGCACTTAAATGAGCGAAACAAAGTTATAACATTCAAGTAAGCGTCATGCATGGCTCATTCTGTTCTTCTCCCACTATACTTGTCTCTCTTTTCATGTGAATGTATTATCTGCAATAACCTAATTTGCCTTTTTGTAACCTTTTTTTCCTCATTTTCCTTGGAAAGGGCAATTTCAATTATTAGGAAAGGGAAGAGATGATTTTGCATACTATTGAGAATGGAGTGACATATTTATTTGGCTTATTCCATTGTCTCCAATAATTTTTCATGCTGAATTAAAGTTGAATATCTCATTTATACCATATAAGTAATGTGATTATTTATGGTATATCTAGGGCTCAATTTATAAATTAAAGTTAGTGATGGATATAGAATGAATCTCAATTGATCTTCGATAAGTATAAATCATTTGATTTTTAGCTTAACCCCGAGTTTATCTAAGCAATTTGTAGAGGTTCAAATTTGTCGATTGTAGACATGGCCACGGGTTGGTTTGGGCCTGGAACCGGCCCGTGGAATAATGGAAATCGACCTATTGACCAGGATCGCCGGTTTCGAATCGAAACCGCCCAACCCTCATAGGCCGGTTACGGTTTCCAAAAAATTCAAAACCAGCGGTTTCGGCCTGTTTCGAATCTCCTAGAGAAAGAAAGAAGAAGGGGAAAGAGCCGTGGCTCTTTCCTGTAATGGCCGAACACCCTTTTCATCTTTTTTATCCTAAATTCTCTATAAATACCCTTCTTCTTTTTCATTTTTTTTCATAATTTCTCTCAAATTCTCTTAATTCTCTCAATTCGCTCAATTCTTTCAATTTTTCGAATCGGCTTTTCACTCAATTCTCGACAAAAATGGCAAGTGGAAGTGAAGTGGTGACTTGGAAAAGAGCCCGATGCCACGTCAAATACCACTTCCATTCTCGAGTTAGAAAATATTTGTAAACCCTCTTTTGACGGATAAATTTTTCACATTAGATGTGCTTTGCCATATTTTAAATTTATGTGTACAAGATGATTTACTGACTCTTGAGACTTTTCTCACCCTAATAAAGAGAAAGCAATTAAATTTTTATGGAGTCGTCCTCAAGTTATAAAAAAGTGGGGCAGATTTTGTAAATCACATGGACAAAACCCAAAAGATTTTCAAAAGATATTTCGATTCGTTGGAATTCTACCTAGGAGTTGCTTCATCAATCTTTTGCTTATAAAAATTTATTATGTGCGTTTATTTCGAATAATGTTTCCAAAATTAGTTTACTCCCGCAAGATTGGGTTGTTTGCAATTTTTTTTTAGATTTTTTGAAAGTTTTTAAATTTATACTTTATTTGGTGTTTATTATCCTATACGTATTTATTTTTAATAGAGTGTGTTAACATTCTTTGGTGTTTTTTGTGAATATGAAAAATGCTCAATTAGCTCCGACTATTATAGCAATGAAAGCAAAATGGCTGCATTATTATGCCCGCATTCCTCTTGTTTATTTGGTTGCTATTATTTTCGATTCATGTACTAAATTACATGATTTGTATGATTATTTAAAGGATTATTATTTTGAATGAAACAAGTAGATATTAAAACTATACAAAAAGAGGTTAAAGACGCTATAATAATATTATATAATGAATTTTGTAATAGATATAATTTAGTTGATATTGAATTTTCTCAACCTAGTGCCTCACAAATGGAGGAGAGTAGTAGACTTAGTAGAGGGTTGAATCTACTCATTAATAGGCAAAAAAGATAAAAGGGAACAACATGTAATATTTTTGAATTAGAAAACTATTTAACCATTACTTTTGAGTTCCGTAATTTTGAATACAACATGGATTTCAAAATTCTAGAAATTGTGGAAGACTCATTCAACCCAATTTACTGATCCTCACTCTAATAACAAAATATATATTAGTAACCCATTCTTGTGATTCTGATTGAACAAGCATTTAAGATCTGCAGGATTAATTTTGGACGATCGCCGTTCAAGATTAAATCCGAGATGCTATGAAGGCTCAAACTTGTGTATTTGATTGGACAAAGGCTAAATTTCGACAATAAGAAATTTGGATCAAGATGACAAATTCTTCGGATGATAGTGAAGATACCACCGCCACTTGCTGCACCACAACAAGTAACGACGATTGACGATAAGGTAAATTGAGATTATTAGGGTAAAAAAAACTACATGTGTTTTGATTTTTTTATCCCCAAGAAGATATGTATACGTTTAATGATAATTCATTAAATTCAGCCCCTTCCCTCTCCATTTTTTCCTCCCAAATTTGATTCCAATATACAATTTGATTATAATTGATAATTTATTATTTATTATTTCATAATTTATTATTTAAAATTAAACATAAATTTTGGAATCGGTCCTTGAACTAGCGGTTTCAAACCGGAATCGGGATCGCCCCTTCAAGGGTCGATTCGGTTCAAGCATGGCCACGAACCGGGACTGTCGGTCCATGAACTGGAACCGGCGGTTCACGATTCGTAGCCATGTCTATCTTAGAGAATAGATACCGTAAAAAATAAATAAATCAAGGAATCCATTTTTATTTAAAGCTTAGAACTTTATTTGTTAAAAAATAGAAATCATTAGCTGAGTTGCTATATAAATCGAGAAAATTAGTAGGAAATAATGAATCTATTTTGGCCGAGCCATCCTCGAGTCATCTTCTCGGATCGATCGAGCTTGGTCCGACGCGACGTCCGCACTCATCGGACTCCGTCGCGCTCGTCGCCGGACTGTTCCGGTGCATCCGCGCCGTCGATCCGGAACTCAGCCTCCCTTCGCCTGAAACTCTAACTCAAGATAACATCAGGCAATTCTCTCTCTCTCTCTCTCTCTCTCTCTCTCTCTCTCTACACTGCACGCGCGAGGGATATGGAGATCGTATTTGTATTGCTTCTTGTAGTTTCAATTTCATTTACAGCTTCTCTGTTGTCGACTGTAGTCTTAAATGAGAGACATTTATGGGGGAGATGGAAGAGAGGACGTTCCTTTATTTGATTTGTTCCTTCGTTTAGTCGGTTGATTATCGATAGCAGTGACAATACGATGAAGTGTGGTGAATCCTCTTGAGTTTCACATCACAGCACTGCTCAAAATGAAGGTTGCACCCGTGTTCTGAGGCCTTTGATTGTTAGAGAGCATGCATTCCTTTCCTTAATACGATTTCTGAGGGAAACCCGAGTGTGTACCAATGGCTGCTTGGTGTATTTGGCCTGAATCCTGTGTTTCTTGCCCAAGTAAATTGTTTTCTTTCCAAGGAATTATGTCGATGTTAATGTGTATTGCCTTGCTTTTACAAATATATCTCTAAGTAATCGAGTATTCATATTGAAGTTTTCTTTTTGCATTTATGGCTTGTGTGTTTGTAGTCAGTGAAGCAAGTCACAGAGTTGAAGAAGCTTTAATACCGATAAACTGCCCGCCCCCTCTACAAGCTTCGGACTTTTACAACCGCGAAGTCGGAAGTGTGTATCCTGTTGCACATTGGCTGGTCAATCTTGTTCAGACATGCATCGGAGGTAGGGGGAACGAAGTAAGTTTCGCTAATTGGTACGATACCATGCTTCTGAATTAGTTTTACGTCTTTACATGCGAACGTGGCTTCTTTTCTGTCGTAAAACGAATTTCTCTTGCTACTAAGATCATGCCATCTTTGCTCTGGAGACACACATAATACTCACACAGGACTTTTCACTAAAGATGAGGAAAATACTCTTTGGCAGCTTGATGGTGGTTTAGGCGCTGCAAGAACTACTTTTGTGTCAAGATACAGTGATCAAGAGGAAAAGGTTAATGAGATGCTATAATGGTTGGAGATAATTAATTCGGATTCATGCAAGTGAATTAACACTTATTTAGGAGTACTTTCTGCCAAAGGCAGAAGCTCTTTTCTCTGTTTCCTGTGGTAGTTAGATCCATCTTGTGGTAACTTTAGTTTTCTTCTTCTCCTGGCCAGAAGCTGACGAGAATGCATATTTTAGAAGAGATGCAACTCTTACATGAGAAAATCAGGGCAGCAAAGGTCGATTCTGTGGTTCACAGATTAATGTTGCTCATGAAGGCACTGAAGGTTGATACTCTCCCTTTACAATGTGGACATGTTTCTACACCATTTTTTTAACGCTAATACATTTGTTCCTGGACCAACTGTTAGTTTAGTCTCAACCATTCTTTTTTAATGCTAATACATTTGTTCCTGGACCAACTGTTAATTTAGTCTCAAATCAATGTCAATTTCATATTCTGTTGTTTGGCCAGCATTTGGATTTCCTACCATATTCTCTCATCATCTAACATGTGTAGATCCTCATTTTTTCCTTTTTTTCTCCCAATAACTTTGAGCTTTTTGCTCCTATTTTTACATTACTTAATGGGAATGGCTACAGGTCTTGGAAAAGGAAGATTTGTATCTCCAATCTGATTACACTGCAAAGAAATCAGATTTGGAAGCCAAGATTATTTACTTGGAGGAGAAAATATCCAACGGCTGTGACAGCAAGAGTCTCCACGATGATCTGGATCATTGTATTAGCATGTCATTGGAAAAGTTGCACCTTGCGAAGAAGGTATTGGGTCTTGTTACTATCCTTGAGGAGTCATATCGTTTGTTTGTATATATTGGTCCACTGCCAGAATATCACCAATCCATAATGTCTTGCATATATGTGATCAATACTTTTGAGTCATGGTGGTTTGTCGGTGATAGAGCACCGTAGAGGCTACTCAATAATAATCCATCCGTAAAGGACGGACCTTTTTGGGGATTGCAGTTAGTTGCTAAAGCTCAAATCGATGGTGAACTGAATGGAATTGAATTGTATGATGACCAAATTACGTAAATTCTTCAATATATCTGATCCACACTTTAATAATAGCTGGCCATGTATGAATTGAAATGTATTGCATGGTCCAAATCACAAATGATCAGAATATAATGATAGTGTTGATAACAGGTCGTTTTTGCTGGGATTCTGATGTCCTTTTTTTTTTTTTTTTAATATAATCTCAGCTGAAGAGCTGCTATATCATCTGCATAAGAGTTTTAGCTGATGCTTTCTTCTGCTGTCCCTTTGTAACTTGTATGAATTATAATGAGCAGAAACATAATGGAAGTTCTCTTCTCTTAGGGGCCGTTTCATGAGTTCAATGGATGAGACTAATTGTGTTTGAGATGGTTGCGAATTAGCTAGTGCAATTTGCTGCTTATCCTCTCTGCTTGTTGTGAACTTAATTTGGTCTATCATTGAAATTTGACATTGGATGGCTCTAATCGAATCTCATCTCGTCACAAGAATTTGGTCGAGATTTTTTCTCTGATTTTTAGGTCATGTTGTTATAGAAGTGCATGCAAATTTTCTTACAAGACCGTAATCATTCTGGTAAAAGAAACCCATGGTGTATCAACTGCATAAAATTCTTTTGGGATTTCAAACCTGTCTTGTTTTGATTCTGATGTTTATCTGGTAAATTACTGCCATTGATGAAGGTGTAGCAGCTCCTTCTCTGTGTAGTAAAGCAATCCAATATCCTTTGGCCTTGGGTCCAATTTTGGCAGGCAACCTTTGAGTGCTGGATTTCTTCAAGTGGATATTATCTTTGTTTTGATTTCTTTGGCAGAACACGATAGCAGTTGACTTGCTATTGCATGTCTGATTTTATTTTGGTCAAGTGATATAGCTTAGCTTTTGTAACAGTTGAGCTTCTTTTGCACATTAAAGTTAGAGGTCCTGCAATTCTCATTTATGGTGCATGATGTATTCCTGATGGTAGGAACTAGCGGCTAGACTGAGGATGGTATTGTCTGTAAAGCGGCAACTTGAAGATGTGCCTTCCCAATCGGAACTCATTCAGTATGTTCTCTCTCTCTCTCTCTCTCCCTGCCCTACTTTTGTCCTTGTGATTTCCCTAGAATCAATGATAAGCTGGTCTCTTTTATCACCCATTTTTCAAATGGCTTCTGATTTCATTATTTTCATTCCATAGACTAGTTTTATGATTTCCTAGTCCTTACTCTGGTGCAACAGGTACTTCCTTTATTTAGCATTTGGAGTGCGTGTCAAAATCATAACATCGGTTATAAATCTATACAATGTGTGCTGGTGCTTTAGCACATCTAGCCTTTCCTCCGTAGTTGTTCTTTTCCTGTCTAAGTGAAGATCCAAACTCTAGTTTTATTCTCGTTCTTCTCCTTCTGGGGTGCAGTCAGTAATGCTCTGCCATGAAATATGAATCAAGCTATGGGATCCCGAATTGATGAGATACGTAGATCTAACTACTCGCAGGGGTGAGATGAAATACTTAAAATGATCCCTCGATAGGCATGCATTCGATTACCGACTCTTTAGAGAAAACGTTAATCCCAACAAGTTAACTGATCCTGCCAGTAAGGGACCTTAAAATTTATATAGACATACTCTAGGGATGAAACTATAGGAGTGATGTGGGTTAGAGGAAGGACTTCATATATACTCGTTTAAAGGATTCTGAAATTTTTATTGACAAACAGGCTCTATTTTGCTGACAAAGTACAAAATATGAGAGATTTTGCGAAGAGGTTGCCCAATTTTTGAAACTCTGTGAGATCACTGTCAATTGTTTCAAAAACTTAAGCTTATTAGATGAAAATGTGATTGGTTTGTTATCTCTTAATGATTACCACTTTTTCATACTCTTTATATTTACCATTTTTCATGTCTACATCTACATTATGGATGCTGGATACTTGACAATGATACCTCTCTTTTCCTCCTCTAAACTCTGCATTACTCTTTTCAAATGACTAAATTTCAAAAAAAATTCAGGTACTTGTATCAGGGGACAAAAATGGCCCCACTTTTTAAAAAAAAAAAAAAAAAAAAATTCATGTGCTCTTACTCAAGGGTATAAAAAGGCCTAGGAAATTCATGTATTTACAGTTAAAGTGATCATTCATGGCAGTTGACGTGGCACTTTTTTTATTTAAATGATTAAAAAATTTAAATTAAAGTGTTTTTTAAGCTTAAAATAATTTGCACTTAACATAAAAAGAAAAAAAACAGTGAACGCAGAAGAGGATAGGGAAAGGGGGGGATGGGGTGGCCGTTGGCAAATGCCACCCTCAAGGTCGGCATTTGGCCGCAACGACGTCTCTAGTTGACATTAATGGTCGACACCCTTGTCGTTTGGCTGTAGGATAGAGTAGTCAAAGGCGACTGTGGAGAGAAGTGCCATTGGTGCTTGGGATTGGGCGTAGATGGAGGCTGAATAATTGACAGTTCTGCTTGATAATTTTTACAAGCAAATCTTGACTGTTTGTTAATGGAACACTTGGATCATCGAGTTGAGAACACTCTTAACGGAACACCTGCATTTTGACAGTCACCTCTCTGCTTCCTCTATCCCTTGCTTGTGTACCAATGGCAACCATTTTGCTCCCTTAACGGCTGCTCTTGCGACCTTTTTGACTCATCTAGAGCCATTTTGAACCCCCCGGGTTTGTTTATTTAGTATATAACTAAGCAAAGCCATTTACGACATGAGCAGTTGACACTAGCCTCAAGAGTAGTGTGGGCCACCGCTGCCGGCCCACTGCCTTCCCCACTCTCTCATTCTATATCCGCTTGCCTTTTTTTTGGTCTTAAATAAATAATGTAAATTTAGTTTAGAAATCTTTAATCGTAATACTTAATTTTTGATAAATAAAAAAAATTCCACGTTAGCATGTTATGTAAATGGTGTCTCAACTGCGTCATAGGATCGCTTGAGCTGAAAATACATTGGTGGCCATTTTTGTTCCTCGAGTAAAGAGTATGTGATTTACTTTTTGAACATAAACAAGTGGGGCCATTTTTGTCCCCCTAGGTATAAGTATGTGATTTTTCAGAAATTCCAAACATCATAGGTTGGACCATGCTAACTGTTCTAAAAGATTGAACTATTAGATGAAGGTGTTATGTTAATATTTAAATACTTATGATGAAATATTTAAATATTATACCGAGGCATTCATCTAATAGCTTAAGTTTTTAGAACAGTTGTAGTAGTGGTCCCACAAAATCTTATATGGTGTCGAGCAATAGAATATTTAAATATTAAACCACTCCTTCTAACAGTTTAAGCCTTTAGAACGGTTGGCGGTGGTCCCACAAAATCTTACTTCTACACTCGCTACTCATGTGTAAGCTGGAATTCGACATAATATTAAAGCATGAAATTGTATGATAGAGGAGGCAAATAAGGCCCAGAAAGATTTGAATTTAGGACATGTTTCACTTCCATAAAAGATTTTATGGAACCACCACCAATTATTCTAAAAGTTTAAGCTGTGATGGTGTGGTTTTAATGTTTAAATACTTAACAAGAGAATTTTGGGCCTTCCCCTCCTTTTAAGAATTGCTACTACTTTTTAAGCTTTAGATAGTCGATCCTATTCACATCATGATTTGCTTCCTAATTGACTCTTAAAACAAACTTGCTGTGCTGGCCTTTGTTTAACGCTGTTTCAGTTTTGAACTAAATCAAAGTGGATTGATCTGGATCTGGTTTAAGGGCATATTTCTTCCCCGAGACGAGAGTAAGTTTTTGCGGGATTTGTAACCAAAGTGCTTTTTGCAGGTATGAACGCCGCTTTTCCGAGTTGAATATGAATATCGAGGTACGGAGTTCAGTTTTTGAAGCTTTGCTTCTATGTATCTCGTACATTGTTTTTGTGTAACTATCCTTAGTGCTGACGCTGCAATTACAATTGTTTTTGTTTGTTAATTTACAGGAAATTCATAGAAAAACACGTAAATATTACGCAACATATAATGCACTTTTGGAGATTAAAGAGCTAATGCTGAAGGAAACATCGTTATTGAGTTCGCTAAATTCCCAGGTATAACATCATAGATCGAAGATCTTGAGTAGTGTCTGTCTGTTGCTCCTCCTCTTTTGAAGTGCTCCCCACGTCCTCTCCTATAATCGTTCTTTTTACCAGATACCTTTTGTTCTTTCTTCGAGTCTCATGAACGTTGCTTCAAACAAGAGGTATCTAGCTGCAGTGAAATTAATGTTAAAGGGCTCATGGAGCGCCCGCAAATTTCTCTTTTAGCGAAGCCCTTAGTTAGGTTTAGCCAAAATAATGGCATCTTGTGCCTTAAAAGTAGTGCTTTTCACAACAGTCATAAACTCCTATTGAAGGAGTTACTGTTTGCTGCATTGTTGTTCACATTTGGCATTGCAGATTTATTTAGATAGAAGCCAACATGTTAAGTTGAGTTGTATTTTTTTTTTTTTTTTGGTGGGTAAATGCAACTTTTAGTATGTTTTCTACAATAAGGCTTATATAGGAAATTTTCCATTTTGCTGTTTCACTACTAGAATTATTTCAAAGGAAGTTATGACTGCATTTACTGTGTTGGAAACTTCCAGTGAAGTTCCTCTTAAACATGGTATTACATATTCTCTTTCCTATGGTTTATATCACAAACATAAGCTTTTGGTTGGTCATCAATTTTTGCACAGTTTTACCTTCCTTGAAACTATTTTTTTTGCAATTCCATTCAGTTTCAAGATGCTATAAGTGATACTGCTGGTCGCCTGAAACTTATTGATTCCATGGAAGGAATTTTGAAGGGCATAAAACAGGTAAAATAATAAACAAACTTTGTGCCGCCTTCTCCTCTGGCTTGGGTTAGAGCTAATTTCACTGCATGAAGCTGTAACACGAATCATATGGTCCTATGTGCAATTTTTATGGACAATCCTGAACATCGATGTCTACTTCTCTGTTTCCTGTATAGGGTTGGATGCCTTAATTTTTGATAGAACATATTCGGGGATGTCAAACTTGCATAAATAGATGGTTTCTTGGTAGAACTTTTTCCATCTAATCTTTACTGGGAGAAAGACTACTGGTACTAATATGTTTCTTTTTAGTCTTGGTACTCTGTTGATCAATTGATCTTTTTTGTATGTTCGGTATTTGGGTGTCTTAGAGCACCCGGCTAATTGCAATAGTTCGTCAATTGACTTATACATCCACCAATACCACATTCTCCAGTTACTACTTTTACATATTTTCTGATGCCCATTGGGAGAGAGCTCTACAGGCATGATGAAAATTTTGAGAAAATGCTTGATATCTCGTGTGTCCGAAGACTTTCGGGTTGGCTGAGCATAAGATATGTTCTTAGATCCGCAAACTATGCATGGTTAAACTGAGGCCTGTGACAAACTTTCTTGAAAGCATGGAGAAGCTATACATCACTTTTCGTCTCTTTCTTCTTTTAGCAGTATTTTTTGTATTAGTCCGGCCCAGACGGACTCTGTTGTTATGCAGAAGCTAGAGAAAGTGCAGGATGGGATCCAGGCAGATCAGAGAGTCTGTAATACACTCAAAGAGAAGTATGCGGCAGCAGCAGCTAGTCAGAGACACGGTTCTAGTCTGTTGAAAGCTCTTCAGGTAACCATTAGCAGCAGAACAGTAACTAACTAAAGTTCACTGTTCTTCCTCATTTACATGCCTTCGCTGAAATGTGTTCTTAGACTTCACATGTTACATATAAAGAAGCCAGATCTGTTCTGTTTCCATATGTAGAGATTTAGATCCCACAGTCGGGGTTCTTGTGACGGGAAAGGTTATTGTTGAGAGACAAAAAAAACTGAGCAGAATGCTTGGTTAGGTCGATATGACCCCAAACTATCTATTTATAATGAAGCAACATCAACATCAACATCAACATCAACATCAACATCACCTTTAACCCAAACTAGTTGGGGTCGGCGGTCGATGAACCCTCAATAGGGTTCATCTCATAAAAGGTAGCTAATTTTTTATAGCCGGCTCGCTACGCCCGACGCAACCCTCCTCCTTCATCCTGGCTTGGGACAGATTATGTAAACATACATAGGCGGAGTTCTATTTATAATGAAGCAAAGAGGTCAAAATTGCAATATCACCTATATTGCTGCCATACCTAAAGTAATAAAGGAAATAGATAAATATGCCCTCATCGGTCAAATACTCTCAACACTCCCCCTCAAGTTAGAGCAAGATATAACACATGCCCAACTTGATTAAAACATGATGAAATGATTTACCCCTTAATCCTTTAGCGAACACCTCAGCAAGTTGATTACCAAGCTGTATAGAAGGCATAAAAATTAAATGACTCTCCAACTTCTCCTTGATAAAGTGCCTTTCAATCTCCAACGTTTCATATGTTCATGTTGTACAGGATTGTAAGCAATGCTAGTGGCGGCATTATTATCACAATACAGCATTATACGAACATGAATAGATACGCCAAGATTTTCAAGTAATCCTTTAAGCCATAACAACTCACGTACTCCATGTGCCATTCCAGGAAACTCTGCCTTAGTACTAGATTGAGCAATCACATTATACTTTTTGGTGCGGTAAGTCACAGGATTCCCTCCTAAGAAATTGCAATACCCCGAAATAGATTTTCGGTCAGGAGATCCAGCCCAATCAACATCTATATAGGCTTCAACTTTCAAACCATCCTGAGGAGACAAAAGAATCCCTTTCTTGTGAGTAGACTTAAAGTACTGAAAGACATCCATATGAGTAGAATATGGATTATGCAAAAACTGAATCACCGGGCTCACAACAAAAGCAATATCAGGTCGGATGTGGGGTAAATAAATCAATTTGCCCACTAATCCCTGATAACATCCCTTATCGACGATATCACCACCCTTTTCTCGAAGATGAGTATTGGCCTCAATAGATGTATCGGAGGGATGACATACCAATAACCCAATTTCTATCAAAAGATCACAGACATGCTTCCCTTGGGATGGAAATATACCTTTTGAAGATCTAGCAACTTCAATCCTAAGAAAATACCGAAGATTTCCTAGATCCTTTATCTCGAACTCTTACCAAGAAACTTCTTCAACCAACTGATCTCATCACTATCATTCTCTATGACAACAATGTCATCTACATAGACGATAAGAACAACGACTTGATCACATGATCTCTTCACAAGCAAAGTACGATCAACATTGCTCTGTTTATACTTAACGGAGACTATTGCTCTCTAAAACCGATCAAACCAGGCTCAAGATGATTGCTTTAAACTATATAGTGCACATGTCAGCATGCACACTTTACCTTGAGTTTTGTCACAAGAAAAACCTGAGGAATCTCCATAAATACATCCTATTCTAACTCTCCACGAAGAAAGACATTCTTCATGTTTAACTGCTGAAGATCTCATCCTTGGTTAACAGCACATGAAAGTAGCACTTGAACAATATTCAACTTGGCAACAAAAGCAAAGGTTTCTTGATAGTCAATCCCATAGGTCTGTGTGAATCCCTTTGCCACTAGCCGTGCTTTATATCTATCAATAGTATCATCCATCTTCTATTTGATTACGAACACCCACTTATATCGTACCGGTTGTTTCCCAAGTAGGAAGAACAAGACGATCCCACGTGTCGTTTTTCTTCAAAGAATAGATCTCCTTTACCATTGCTGCCTTTCGCTTCTCATTTGCGAAAGCTTGTCACCAATTTTGTGGAATAGAGATGGAAAAAGAGAAGATCCAAAATTATGATAGAACCAGACAAAGAGTCATATGAGACAGCAATGATATAGATTGTTGCGTACAGGTTCTAGTACCCTTCTGAAGTGCAATGGGAAGTGTTTCTGGTTAAAGAAAGAATTATTATTGACACAAAAAGAAGTATTTATAGGCTTGGGGTTATGCCTACAATCACATAAATAACCCTGACTTGCTAATACAATAGAATAATAAGCAATAAACCCAATACTTTCGCTCAAGTTGGAGCATACATATAAAAATGGCATAACTTTTGACAAATGTATGAAACTCGTCCATGTCGAAGGAGTTTTGTAAAAATGTTTGCTAGTTGCTCCTCGGAACATGTGTGCACTAACTGAATCTCACCACAGTTCATCTCTTGCTAAACGAAATGTCAATCCACCTCTATATGCTTGGTTTACTCATGAAACACTAGATTGCTAGCAATGTGGATAGCGGATTGAATATCACAATGGATAGTAAATGATTCGGTCATAAAGGGGGTTCAATCTTAGCCAACAATGTACGTACACATTGAAGTTCACCCGTAACATTAGCCATAGCATGATACTTGGTTTCTGCATTAGATCGAGAAACAACATACTGTTTCTTACTTTTCCATGACAAAAGATTACCGCCAAGAAAAACACTATCCCGAAGTTGACCGGCGTTGCACAAGGCAACCTACCCAATCTGCATTAGAATATCACGTCACCTCTAAAGACTCGGGGTCTAAATAACCAGCTATATGAAGATGACCCCGATTATAGAACACAAGCCCTTGACCCGGACCCTTCAAATATCGAAAAATTTATAGGACGGTTTACTAGTGAGTAGTATGGGGAGGGCTTATGAATTGACTCACTACACTAACAATAAACGAAATATCCGGATGAGTAATAGTGAGATAATTTAACTTGCCTATGATGGGCGACACTTCTCTAGATCATTTAACAAGAAGCTCTCTGTGTTCATTATCAACCCTTAACCTAGGGTCCATATGTGTGTCACCGGACCTAGCATCATACAAACTCACTCTCCTTAAGAATGTTAACAGTGTACTTTCGCTGAGAGAGAGTGATGCTGCCATAAGCATATAACACTTCAATGCCAAGAAGATATCGAAGAAGACCCAAGACTTTTGTGTTAAACTCCTTTTATAGAAACTTTTTGAGTTGTTGTATACTTTCAACTTCGCTTCCGAAACAATAATATTATTTACATAAACAACAAATAACACACCCCTTCGAAGAGGACATACTATGCACGGAGCGGTCCTTCGACCACAATGAAAATAAAAATAAAAAATAAAACACGAAGTGATCCGCACCGCACCGATGCATGCCAAAATAGAAAGAAAATAGATTATTAGGGAAGCGTGAAATATGATAAACATAAGGTAAGGACAAGGAGGAACTCAATGATACAAAACTTGTATTGGTCACTTTGGATTGAGAACCATCTCGCTATGATGACTGAAGTGGATGAAACGGACAAGGTGGCGGTTAGAAGATGCGGATCACCGGTCATATGATGAGTGGCACTTGAATCAATAACCTAAGGACGATGAGCAATCGTAGTGGACAAGAGACATGTAGAATCATTGTGTTGTGCCAAAGTAGCAACATGACCAAAAGGAACACCAAGATGTCATGCTCTAATCAACTCATTATATTCTGCACGAGCCAAATTCACCGTGCTCTGTCCTAGAAGAGGTCCAGTTAAAGGAGATCAAGGTTTGATATCTTTAGAAGTATGAAAACACCGTAGTTCGGGATGGAGGTTATAGCAATAATTAACAGTATGTCCAGGACCTTGGCAATGAGTACAAAAGTGGCTCCCATGAGCTCCTCTAGAGCCGAGTAGTACCACCATCACGAGGGGTACCTCGGTCCTAAGCACCATGGCCACTACAACGGTTAAAACTATCAAAGTTCTAATTTCCACGACCATTACCACGACCACGAGCTCCTTGACCAACACGAGCCACCATAGCACTATTGTATGATGCAGATGAAGTTTTGGCACTAGGAGTGTAACGAGCAGTTCGGAGAATACACTTCTTCTATGGATGGTAGAGAGCTAGGAGATGTAATTTGTTGCCAAAGAGCACGCCATTTGGATTGAGACATCGAGAGGAAGAGGACTACCACCATGTCTGCTTCTTGTTCCTGCATTTGAGTAATTATGGTAACCAAGTGGGAAATAAGATTTGAAACACTGATACAAGGACGAAAAATGAGCATAATATATTGCCAACCCGGCATCACTAATTTTAGCTTCAAATAAAGCCTCCAACATATCATAAACTCGAATCATATTATTATGTATGGAATAGAGTAAAGCACATTTTGTCCACACCTTATGGGCTGTCGTACAATCCATGATAAGATGGCGGGCAGATTCAGTCATATTTCACCATAAAAGTGTACGCAACGCAACATGAGTGACATTCCATTCTAGATTAGCTGGATCTGCAGGTGGTTCTTCTTCAAGCTATCTAGACTGACGATTAGCATAAATAAAAGTAAAAAGAGCTATTAACCTAGTAGGATAATAGGTACCATCCAACTTGGTCAAAGTAGTCTACATACCACTATGATAGGTACTAAAAGAACCTGAATTAGGAGTAGCATTAGGGGGAATCACCCCCGAAACAATAGACGAAGAGCTTGTCGGATTAGTAGACATCCACAAAAAGAGAATAAAACACCACAAGATACCACAATATCATTGAGAGCACTAGAGGGTAAGATTTAAGATTCAAAGAGACTTTTGCTTTGCAAACTTGCTGTTAACATGTGGAATATAGTCGACTAATCAAGAACCACAAGACAAAAAACACCATGAACATAAACGAATCTCATCCAAACCACCACAACTTTGAGATTCAATTTTCACATCACCGCCTACAACTCAACACCAATCAAGACACACCTTGAAGAAACAAACTCAAGGGAATGGTGGCCGAGGCCAGATAAATCGCTTGGAGGTTGTGGGCGCAACTGCAAGAGTAATAGCTATGGGACAAGTACGGTTCGAGACGTGAGCTAAAATCACGACCGAGCCAAAATACTCTCTTCTTACTTGTCAGCGATCGGAACAAGGGAAGGAACCCTAGCGGCGACGATGTGGTCGTACGTCTTCTCTCACATAGGAATGTTATGCTTGTAAAAGAGAATTGTTACTATTGAGATCAAAGGAAGCATTTATAGGATTAAGGCTAAGCCTTTTACAATTACATAAGTAACCCCAACTTTCTAACACTATAGAGTAATAAGCTTAAACCCAACAGCAAGATCAGAAGCAACCTCACCAGGAACAGCAGAATCGGGATTCGGGGTTGATGACTGAATTGGCAATATGAGTGGTCTTAACGTGCATGTTGGTAGTGGGATTCCTACACGCTATGTCTTCGATGTCTTACTACTATCAATAGTTTGCCTAATAGGTGTGGGAGTGGTCTCCCCCTGAGGTGGTTGCTCTGTTATCTTCCCTGCTATCCTCCTTGTGTTGCATTTTTCTCCTCTTGGGAAGGAGGAGAACCATTAGAGACTATCGGTGAGTACTTTCATCAAGAACATCCTGAATGGGCAACCCTTCTACACTAGGACACTCCTCCTGAGAGGTGGAGCAGAATAATAGGAATTAGACTCGCAAAAAACCACATCCATAGATACGGCGTGCCTAGGAGGATTATAACACTTTTGAACAGCTGAATACCCATGAAAATTGTAGCAGGTATCACAGGGTTCTGACTTACTCTTAAAGATGGTGTTATGAACATTAGAAACACAACAAATTTTTTTTGGAGGAAGAGTAAAAGTCAATTCCTCTAAAACATCAATAGATGTGCAAAAATCAAGAATTCTAGTTAGCATCTGATTGATTAAATATGCAGTGGTTAAGATAGCATCATTCCAATATTGAGCTGGGACATGATGGGAAAACATAAGAGATCTAGTGACCTCTAACTAATATCAGTTCTTTCTTTTGGCATCACCCTTTTATGCTAGGGTATCAACACAACTGGTCCGATGAATAATGCCATGATGAGAGAGATACTGTTGAAACTAGTCGTTGCTCAGTGCCATTATCATTATGAAGAATGTTCACATTGGCATTGAACCGAGTCTGAACCATTTTGTGAAAGATTTGAAAACGGTGAAAAATGTCACTTTTATGTATAAAACCAAGTTGTACAATAATGACAATCGATAAAAGTGACAAACCTTTGATTAGCGAAATAGAAGGATGCCGAGAGTGACCCCACACATCAGTATGAATCACATGAAAAGGGAAACGGCTTTTGTTATTTGAAGATGGATATGTTGAATGAGTTTGTGTTGCCAAAACACAGGCTTCAAAAAAAAAAAATTTTTTTATCTTCATTACAAGTTGAAACGAGATTTGGAAATTTTTTTTCTATAGTTTCTAAAGGGGATGACCTAATCTACAATGCCATTGATGGAGATCTGTAAATGCTGAATTAACTTGATGAGGTGTAGAAGACAATAGAAGTAAAAACCCCACTACTCTTGCAAAGATAAATACCACCATTCAATTTGCCATATCCAATCTCCTTCTCTGTTATCATATACTGGATATGGCCTATGTTATAAAGTATATAGCTTCTATCATAGGGATCAATTTCTAGTCGCATAACTTCATAATAATTCTGTAAAGCTGCCGCATAATTTTCTTCGGATTGAGCTGACATCCATTACGGTATAGTTTAAGTCTCGAGTCAAACTACTGATAGAAAGGAGATTGGTAGACTGTAAAAAAGAAGACAAGCGAAGAGTGGAGGAACAATTGATAGATGCTTTTTCAATAATGGAACAAAGGGTTCAATCAGCTACGCGAATTTCGTCTCTGCCGAAAGCAGGGGTATATTGATAAAAGAGACTAGAAGAACCTGTCATGTGATTTATAGCCCTTATATCAATGATCCAAGGGCTAGAAACAACAGGTGTTCAAAACTCCTAAACTACTAAAAGTGGCTAGGTTTGAAGCAAAATAGAAGACGAATTGGCGACCATGGAGACAACATCAGTAGAAGCTTTGAACAGCCGTTGAAATGCCTGAAGTTCTTCCTGAGATAAACCCATATCAGTAATAGGTGCAGCAGGAACAATTTTAATAAGGTTTGGCTTGTTTTTTTTTCCCCTTTCTTGGTCCCTTTTTGCCTCAAAATTTGTCGATTTTCTATGTAATTTCGAGTAGGTAGATTTAGTATGATATGCACTTTTCACACTTCACAACCTCCTTAGAGGTATCATCAGATCGAAAGGACAAATTAGATTTGGCAACAATGCCAGCACGGGTTTGTAGAGCAGATCAATCAATAGTAGAGGGATGAAGCATTGCTGTTCCAAGTCTTTCTTCAGAGTGAACTAGGGCATAGGCTGTTCTAGAGTAGGGAATGAAGATTGGCTAAGGATTTGAACACGTATTTGATCATATTCAACATTTAATCATGTTAAGAAATCACTAACACCGATCTTGTCCACATGCCTCTTGTAGGCAGCAGTTTTTGCATCATTGGTGGGGTGATAAGGCATAATGATCTAGCTTTTGTCACAAACTTTGAAGCTCGGCATAATATTGAGATATTGTCATCTCCTTTTGAGTGATGTCAATGAACCCTTTTTCGAAGTTCATACACTTGTGCATCATTCCTGAGTTGATCGTAAGTATATCTTGCAACTGACCAAATCTACGCCGCAGTATCAAGAAGAAGAGATCCTTTTGCAATATGTGGCTGCATCGAGTAAAGCAAAAAAGACATTATCAAAGTCATTCGAGATTCATTTGTCTTGAGTAGTACTTGATGTAACCAAGTGTCACGAAGTGCCGTTGCTATGTCCCGTAAGCCCATGGCCTACAATGGTCAATAATGCATATCGAGACCATATCAAATAATTGCTGCTATCGAGCGTCACAAGAATCATAGCAAAAGGAACATAATCTTTACGACCATCTCTTTCAGGTGTAGAGTTCATAGCTGAAACCTCAGACATTGTGTATTAGAAATTGGCTCAAAAATGTGAAAGTAGCAATTGAACCACCCAAACTTGCCAGAAATGGCCAAAAATTGGATCTAACTCCTCTGGCAATAGGCTGAAGTTGTCCTCCAAAAAAATTAGCCAAATCAGATCAAGAGAAGGCAAAAATCGATTTTATGTAGGGTTTTGAAAACCTGAAAATGTTGGGTAATTATGCTTTTTCCTAAAGAATCCGAAAGAAAAATATAGTGGTCCATGAACCGCGGTACTTTGGTCTTCACAAACGAGAGAATTGTAGGTTAGCGGTAAGACAGAAACAATCTCAAACAAGAAGATTCAAACAATTGCAGAAGAGGTCAAACCACCTATCATAGACTGCAAAGAAGCTTTAATTTATCTCATACATGTGAGGTTCAGGGTAGACACTAGATTCAAAAAATCATCTTATTAGTATTGCCCTACACTATGAAAGAGAGCAAAAAAGAAGGTGAGAGAAATTGGGGTGGGGTGGGGGTGGGGGGGGGGAGGGAATGATTTGGCATAGAAGAGATTGCGATTAGGGTTAGGGTTTCAGTTTAACCTTGCTCTAATACCATGTCAACAGGCAAACAAAATGAACTGAATGCTTGGTTAGGTCAATATGATTCCAAGCTATCTATTTATATGAAGTCAAGATGCCAAAATTACAATATTATTTTTATTGCTGCCAACCTAAAATAATGAAGGAATTCGGTCAAATACTCTGAACATTTATCATTGCCTTTTAGTTTTTATGGGGTCTTTGTCTACGGTGGCAGAAACTACAAATGAACCATCTTTCTACGGATGGATCCTTTTATACCATGGTTTTGCCCTATCTTGGGACCTCTTTTTGAAATTGACATCATAAGATCGCTTAGTCCTTTCCTTGTAGTTAACAATAAAATAGGAAAAGGGTCTTGGCCTAGTGGCGGCTGAGGATAATTTGATTTGTAAATAGGAAAGAACTTTTCATTTAAAAAGAGGATGCAGATCCTCCGTTTTCTAGGGAGTGTCAGTTGAGGAACTAATGTTCAAGGCACAATTAAAATATGTATTAACACTTTTTTAGTAATCCTCTATCAACCAGGTAATTTTTGGCATTCACTACTTTAAATAAGGGCAAAAGCCATCAGAAATCCCAAACTATGCTCACCATCACACATTTATCATTTGTTAAGTTTCTGTCATAAAGCAAACGGTATTGACATGGCGCCCATGTGGCATAAATAAAACAAAAACGACGTTTTGGCTGAAAAATCATCCGACGAAGCCTGCATGTGGGGTAAATGTGTCACATAGGCACAAGTTTACGGTTTTTTATGTTACGAGAAAAAAATTTAGGGTAAATGTGTTACAATAGATATAGTTTGGGGTTTTTGGTGGCTTCTTCCCTTTAAATAGCAATCTGATCTCTTACTTCTTATTGCTTATTTAGAGAAACTATAGAAGAAATGGCATATGTTCAAAAAAATAGTAGTATCTTTCTGCAGGGAGCAATGACAAGCAACCTAATGGCTACGAGGAAATTTCATTTCTCGTATGAATGTTACTATTTAAAGTATTATGACCAATCAATGCCAATCCATTGTGCATGTCTTGTTTATGTTAGTTATGTTCCGTTCTAGTTCCTTAATCCTTAGCTATACATTAGCTTAGTTTATTACATTCCTTCAAGATCTTGCGATGGTTGGTTTACTTGAAGCTTAAATTAAGACATCCAATTTCCAGGAAGAAATCACGAGAAACCAGAGACTTAAAGGTGAACTTCTGTCCAGAAATGCTGGTCCACTATGTGAAGTTGAGGCGATAGGAAGTTTGTGAAGTTGTGGAACTATGAGGGTGCATATTTGGTAAAGATGATTCACATAACTTGTGTACCACATGCCTGTGTACAAAACTAGTCTCTATGCAGTGCGGGATCGAGGCTACAGGAATTTGGTCATCCTCAGAATCCTGAATGTAAGGGCATCATGGATCGAGTGTCCCAGTTAGAATGTTCAGGTAAACGATTGCAGATTATATGGAGTGACATATCCTTTAGGTACTCTTGATGTTTCCTGATGGTCCTGAATTGTTTTTTTTTTTAATGGTTTTCAGAGCCAATACAAATATCAATTATATGAGTCTGATTGATGTAAAATGATCTGGATACAACCTTTCTTACCCTCGATAATAATAATATGATTATTTTAAGACATTTTTATTTTCTTCTCGTAATCTTTATGTTATAATTCGTTGAAGATGATAAGCTATGGATCATCATTTTCCCAGTCATCCCTTCAACCATTGGTCAACATGAATCTTCCATGTCTTTCCAATAGTCATATCTTAAATTCCAAACCGAGCTAGATGATAAGAATATCTTTACTTGTGACCTCTTTTATGAATCTTCCAAGTCTTTCCATTAGTCAATTTATGTATGACTCAAGAGAGTCACACTTACAAGCCGTCAATCGAGTGCTGCATTACTTAAAAGGAAGTCCCGGAAAAAGGAGTTTTATTCAGAAGAAATAAAACATTAGTGCTACAAGGTTATATCGATTCTGACTATGTAGGAACCACGGTGGACAGAAGGTCAATATTTGGTTTTTGCACATTTCTTGGTGGACATTTAGTGACTTGGAGGAGTGAAAACAGAATGTAGTTGCAAGATCAAGTGCTGAATCAGAATTTCAGGCAATGGCCTAAGGAATATGCGAGCTATTATGGCTCAAAATCTTCCTAGAAGATTTGAAAATCAAGTGGAGGGTCCTATGAAGCTATATTGTGATAATAAATCAGCAATTAACATTGCTCATAACCCCATGCGGCATGATAGGATGTTTTATAATGAAATTGACAGATACTTCATCAAAGAAAAGCGGGAAGAGGGGTTGATCTGCATGTCCTACATACTTTCTGTAAATCAACTAGAAGATGTGTTGAGCAAATGACTTAATGTTAGGAATTTTTCATGAAATAATTTCCAGGCTGGGGAATAGATGAGGGGGAGTGTTGAATTATCCTGATTTTTGGGTCTTGATTATTAAGGAAATAGTTGTAACTAATTAGTTAGGAAATGATTTTTTAGTAACCATTAATTTTCGGGATTGGTCCTTTAATTTGTGGGCTTATAGCTATATTTTTAATATCTTTTTTCTTAGTTTGTACTTAAAATAATTCTATAAATAGCTTTGTAATCGTGTTACAAGATAAAATGAGAATTATCACATTTCTTTTCTTTAAATTCCTCATTCCTCATTCCTCATTACATGCCTACACTGAAATGTGTTCTTAGAGAAACCACTGAACATGTTATATGTAAAGAAGCCAAATCCGTTCTGTTTTCATATGTATAGAGTCAGATCCTGCCCTCAGTGGTTCTTGTGATGATGCTGTGAAAGGTTATCACTGCCTTTTAGTCTTTATGGTCATGGTCTACAGTGGCAGAAACTAACCATCTTTCTACAGACGGATGCTTTTATACCAAGGTTTAGCCCTATATTGGGACCTCTTTGTGAAGTTGGCATCATAAAATCACTTAGTCCCTTCCTCGTGGTTAATTCACCTGTTTTTAGTGAGACTAAGTAACATTGTAGCTCCAAATAAACTAGGAATCTAGTGGCGGTCAAGGATAATTTGATTTGTATGTAAGAAAGAACTTTAATGTATAGAAAGAGGGACGTAGATCTTCCGTTTTGAGAGACTAATGTTCAGTGCGCAATCAAGTTATATTACCACTTGTTTAATAATCCTCTCTCGATTGGGTAATTGGCATTGACTAATTTATATAACAGCGAAAGCAACCAAAAACTCCAAACTATGGCCACTGTCAGACATTTACCCTATGTCAATGCGCATCATTAAAAATCTGCCTATATGGACACCATAAAAAAATTGTGTTGACATGGCGCTCGGTGGTGTAAGTGAAATAAAAACGACGTTTTGGCTGAAAAATGATATGAACAAACCTTGATGGGGTAAATGTGTCACATAGGTATAAGTTTGTGATTCTTTTTGTCACAAGAAAAAGTTTAAGATAAATGTTTCACAATGGGCATAGTTTGAGATTTTTTATGTCACAAAAAGAAGTTTAGGGCAAAATATTACAATGGGTATAGTTTGAGATTTTGATGTCACAAAAAGAAGTTGGGGGTTAAATGCTACGGTGGGTATAGTTTGGGATTTTTTATGCCACAAAAAGAAGTTACGGGCAAAATGGCATCGTGGGCATAATTAATTTGAGATTTTGATGGCTTTTTCCCTTTAAATAGCAATCTGATCTCTTATTTCTTACTGCTTACTCAGAGAAACTATAGAAGAAATGGCATATGTTGGAAAAAATAGTAATATCTTTATGGAGGGAGCAATGACAAACAACCCAATGGCCACGAGGAAATTTCATTTCTCGTACGAGTTCTACTATTTAAACTACTACAACCAATTCCAATCCATTGTATCTTGTCTATGTTTGTTGTGTTCCGTTCTAGTTTCCTAGTCCTTAGCTATACATTAGCTTAGTTTATTACATTGCTTCAAGATCTTGCGATGGTTCTTTCACTTGAAGCCTAAATAAGGACATCCAATTTTCAGGAGGAAATCACGAGAAACCAGATACTTGAAAGTGAACTCCAGTCCAAAAAAGCTGCTACACCATGTGAAGTTGAGGTGCTAGGAAGTTTGTGAAGTTGTGGAACTGATATGAGGGTGCACCTTTGGTAAACATGATTCACCTAACCTGTGATGTACCATATGCCTACGTACAAAACTAGTCTCTATGCAGTGCAGGATCAAGGCTACATGACTCGAGTCATCCTGAGAATCCTGAATATTCAGGTAGATGATTGCAGATGATATGGAGTGACATGGCCTTTAGTTACTCTTGATGTTCCCTGAAGGTCTTAAATTGTTGTTTTATGGTTTTGAGAGCCAACACAAATATCAATTATCTGAGTCTGATTGATGTAAAATTATCTGGATACAACCTCTCACCTTAGATTACAATAATATGATTATTTTAGGAAATTTTTCTTTGCTTCTCGTAATCTTTATGTTATAATTCGTCCAAGATGATTAGCTTTGGATCATCATTTTCCTAGTGACCCCTTCAACCATTGGTCAACACGAATATTCTGAATCTTTCCAATAGTATTATCTTAAATTCCAAAAGAGCTAGATGATAAGAATATCTTTAATTGTGGCCTCTTTTAGTTTATGGGTTTTCAATCGTCGTGGATATGCATTAATCTGATATTATATGATTGAATTTCTCATGTCAAGATGGGGTGATTTGTCCTATTCTGAAAAGAAAAATATCTAATTGCAAAAGGGCTAAAGAGATTGTTGTTCACTTGTCTTTGTACTAGAATATTTTAAGCCTGTTACATCTGTTACCTTTTGGCATCAGGACAAAAGGGGCAACACTAACGACACTTAGCCTGACATCCCATCATATGCATGTGTTTTCTTCTGTAGACACACTTGTGACTTGTGTGAGGGGGCTTGCAAGTGCCATGTTGTACACCCATCAAGACAAATGGAAAGAGATCTTTCCTTTGCATTGTTAATTTACTTCTTTTGGCTGCATGTTCTTTACTTAATTCCGCTAAGAAGAACCGCAATCCCTGTCCAAGATTGGTTCTTGTATTTGCACATCATCCTTTGAAATGGCCTTGATTGAAGGAGCAAAGTGTTTTGTCCATCATGTACCAATCAAGACATTAAGACATTATAATCCACCGTGCTCAACACTCATGGAGGAGCTACTAGGGACAATGAAATCATCCATATCTGAGCATGCCAATCATGGATGAAAGGACTGCACCTTGTCTAGATGCTGCTTTTTGATACTCTTGGAACTCTTTTTACAAAGGACAAAATTTTGGTGGGCCACAAAATTAGGCACAAAGAAATATTTATGGCATTTTCTCCTGTCTCAGGGCGGACACATGAGCAAACTGGAGTCCTTTTCTTAATGACATGTCCTTTTTTAAGGTCTCCTTAGTTGCCAGTGAGTTAAAACTTTGGAAATCCCCAGAAGAGGGATTGGGTGTTATTCTTATCCTTAGTGGTTTCTCTGATCAAGAAAGAGTGTTGTTGTGGTTTCACGGGGACGGTCTCAATTTCGGTATTACTTGATTAAATGATATCTTTGAATTTACTCGCTTGAGATAGAGCAAAAGGCACGGCAGAGGAATAAACAAGAATTATGATTTTGAATCATATTTCATTCCTTATTCCACTCAATAGGAGTGCTTAGTCCATCTCCTAAAGATTAGATTAAGGCAATGATATTGTTAATTAATTTTCTCCGTCATACTTCATTAAAAACACAGTTTTAGAGTTTTGGCCCAAGTTCCAAACTCTTCCATGGTTCAAATGGTCCGGTCATCAAACACACATTAAGAGACCAATCATTCTATTCAAATAATACACATGCTTCTCTTTTAATTCAGCGTACCAGAAACTTGTAACCTGAGTTCTTAAACTTGCACGAAATTCAGCCAAGAGATAAGCTTACCATAGCATGGAATTCCATATAAAGTGAGAAACTCCATTTTTATGAATATTCGTTTGGACTGATGCTAAAGTTGGTCTATTTTGGATGTATTCTACCTTTTGATTCAAGCCTTCCGGGTGTTCATGGACCCTCAACCCAATTATTGGTGTTTAGCTATCAAAGACATGTCAAGAAAATAAGATAAGGTCACAAAAACTACTACTATCTTCATCATTACATCCCAAAGAAGATTGGACTGCCTTACTGTTCAATGAACTTCATGCAAACCCTTGTACATTGGATATATAGTGAGACTCACTTTGATCTGCTAATACGAGCATTGGAAGAGAGCTTTTGGTATGAAATTTAATGGAATTATTTTGATTTATTTTGTCATAATCTTTCGCCTCTGGAAAGTGAATCGAACGTCTACTAGAGACTTATCTTTTTCATTAGGTTTTTACATTATTAACTATTATAACCAACGAATGCTAATCATACACATTAAGTTGAAGTACATATTTGATCTTTGTATTATTATCTAAGCAAACACTTGTTAGAAAGTTAGGTAGATTTCACGTTGAAATTTTGGTTGTTTCCCCATACATAATTCATTTAACCAAACAAAAGAAAAATTATACCTTGCGTAAGTTGACCCATGATCACCACAAAGTCGTATGAAAGGACTTGTAGCCAGACGACGGTGAAGACAAGTTTGACTGTGCACCCTCGTATGTTATCCTCTCTCTTTTATTTTTCAGAATAAAAAGGTACTTTGGCCGCTAAATTTGAAGGTTAATAAATAATTTACGATAGAAAATAGAAGTCTTGAACCTTAATTAACCTCCACTAATTCTAATAAAATATAGCAAACCATCCCGTCATGCACCATTGACTAAGGCGAGTTCATAGAAAGGCCAGTACAGACCCAAAATTCCTCTGGCTGAGAAATAAATCGATTTGAATATATATCATTCTTGATTTTAGTTAATCTTGTTGTCTGTCTTTCATAAGATCAAGAAAAGATGTGTGTGATAGGGGTGAGCACCAGATCCAATTCCACCAGACTTACCAGACCGAACTCACATGGAACCACCTGTTCAAGGCCTGATCTGGGGCGAACCGGTTCCATTCCGGTCCGTGAACCTAGAACCAACCTAGGACAGGTTTGGCTTTCGGTCCCAAGGAGGGAATTATCGGTTCTACAGGAAACCGGTTCAACCAGTTTGGTTTCTGGGTTGAACCAATTCTAAACCAATTTTGAAGTTTCTTCTAGAAAAAGAAAGTTCATGAAACCCATCTCGAATTGAGTCATGGTTTTTAACACGAACAAACAAGATAACCACTTCGACCAATGCATGCTTTGTAATAAAATTGTACAACTTGTATATTTATCATATGAATTTGCTTTTTTACGTTGAATGGGTCGGTTCCCAGATAGGAACCGGGAATCGGACCTAGAACCGGACCTCAAAAGGCGGTTCAATCTGATTGGAACAAACACACGACTGTCTGAAAATATCTAAGGTGTGGCAATCGCATTCTGTCATCATATGCTGGTGCTCGAGAACACAAAAATGTGCTGATAACAGTGATGTTGGAGAAATTCCTATAGCTGAACAAGAGGCTCTTTTTGTCTCATCTTCACATGGGTAAGGAAAGATCCAAGCCCCACCATATTATCAAAACGTGTCTAACTGTTTCTTCTTTGTCCTGACCTTTTCCGTTTAATTTGTAAATACGAGGCGGACATAGTTGACAAAAGAGTTTTTCTATCGGATCCTTTAGATAATCAGAATTCCAACAAGCAGTCTCAGGACAAGAATTCACTCCTTAATTGCTTCATTTAGGTTACGGCAACTTTGATCTCCACCCGTTGAGGCTTTGCAAATTAACTTTGATATATACGCAATCATTAGTTTTAATTTCGGACCTTCTTAAATGCACAAACATAGCACTTTTGTCTTTTCACAAGCGGCTTTTCCTCGAGACCCGTGTTCGTTTAAAGAGTCATGGAATAATCCTACGTCATGCACCTGACTAGGAAGTAGGAACTAAAAACAAAGACCAAACTTTACAAAGAAGACGACCGAAGGGAAAAAAAGAGGAAAGAACAAAAACAAGAGTTGATTCTACATTATCTGATCCTAATCATCGAGAGTGCCTTGTCAAGATTCTTGGCCTTCATCTGAACGTAATCCTTCACTGTGATGGACCGGAACCGAGCGGCGACCTCTCGGCCTGAGGCCAGCATGAGTCCGTGAATCGGGCCGACGCGAAAATCCATCGGGGGTCCGTAAAAGTAACCCATGGATAGCCGGTGCCTTTTGTCGTTCGTGACGACTCGGTGAACCACACTGGGGAACATGGCATTAGACATGATGTGGAGCATGTCACCCACGTTCACCACAAGTGCACCGTCTATGGGAAACACGGGTACCCAACCTCGGCCTTCCCTGTGGAATTGGAGCCCATGTGCGCTGTCGTTTTGGTGAAGTATTGTCAAGAGGAAGGTGTCGGTGTGCGGCGCGAGCCCCATGGCTTGGCCTGGGTCGGGACACTGCGGGTATGAGTTCAGCTGCAGCGCCGAGCATGGGTTGCTCCGGAGTCGTGGCCAGTCGATGTCGTGCTCGGATATGCCGAGGTACTTCAGGATCATGCCGAGTAGTCGCTCGGAGAGCGCCTTCATTTTGTCCTGATAGTCTTCCATGGCTTCACTGATGTACGTGACCACAAATAGACACGAGAGGACAAAAAACATCAATTATGCCCAGTATAGGAAAGATCAATAATGATAACGATACGAAGACAAGTTTTAAAAATTTTACTTACCGATGGCACATATTCAAGTAGTCAAAAGAGTCTTCTCTATCACTTTAAAACCAAAATTTGTAAGTACATTTTTGTGCTTCTACCATTATTCATCATCGGAAATCACTCTTTCACCTAAGAAGTGGCTACATGCGATGAAATTTTTCAGCATCGCTTACTAGTAAGCTCGAATGACAAGTTTCAGTGTCTAATCTTTACTAAATATGCAGCTCTCTCCTCTCTTTTAGCTCTTTGATATTGATGTTCACTACAATCACAAAGGGACTGTTGAATTGAGTCATCATGCAAGTAATAATTTAGTGAAAAATAGGAAGATAACCTTTTTAATTTGCCTTTGGTCCCAAAGTGGTATTGAACTGGGTTGGGGAGTGAAGGAGAACACCATATTCCTCACACTCAAAGAAAAGTACTTTCATCTGTTAACTGTTTGTGTATTTATATGGACTTTCTTAATTATTAACAAACTTTAATGAAATATTTCTCCAGCCAAACCCTAGCTTCACCTAGTCATGCCTAAACACACCATCTACCTAATCATCGCCTCTCTACGTGCATGAATTGTCCGTGCATGGAAGTTATCACTCACCAAAACTTGCGATACCCATGAGGCCAAACCTCCCTAGCGTGCTCCAATGGCGATCCCATCATGGTAAACCCTTCATGCCACATGAACTTGTTGAAGAACGGTGTCATCCGAGCGACGCCATAGCCCGTAGCTCCGCCGGGGGACCTTATGGCCCTTACCTTGGCTCTCGCAGGGAGCGAGAAAAACTGCCAAGCTTGCGACTCCACCTCCCTCAGAAGACTTGAAGGGATTCCGTGGTTATTCACCTGGAATATGCCCATAACTTTGCATGCATGACCCACCATTTCGATCGCGTCCGGGCTATTGAGATTGATGGCGGGAAGTGAGAAGTGATCGCCATCTAAACTGAGAATCCTCCTCGGAGACTCATCACCGGATCGAGGCCACGAATGCGATTCTGGCACTTCTTTAACAGAATCAAAGTCTATGGGGATGATGTGCTGCAGATGGAGAGGTGTTTCTGTGTAGGCTTCAGAGAGAGTAGCCATGAAAAGCTGGAATTTGAAAGGAAAATAGAAGCTAACAAGGAGAGATAGTAGTTGTTTTTATGTATATATATACACACACTAATTGAGCTAGTGTATTAATGAAAAACATCGGGCTCAAATGCTAATAGGGTGGAGATGGGGCCGGCTGGTGGACAGAAGCGGTGTCCGGATGTGGTTTTGGAAGGATGTTGGGGGATGGTTGAGTAAGACAAAACAGGGACCAAAAAAAACATTGTAGAAATTGTGGCATCTCAATAAGATTCCAAACAGTTTTTAGTGTTTACATGACAAGGCTGTTTTTTCCTTTCTCTTCTTTCTTCTTTCTATATGCTCTCGTGTGGACGATAAACACATGCTTTGTCCTCTAGTGATTAGAAAATGAAAAATGGACCCACTGAAAGGGGCTAAGTGGACAGAAATATAGTAATGAACTTGTTATCTGGATGATATATAGTGGAAATTGGTAAGAACTATGGACCGTGCACTTTTCCTAACAAAATACTACAGACTTGATTACTATATATTGACTTGTGATTGGAATTAAGTCAGTGAAATTGAATTTAGGTGATGATTTTTTTCATATGCAGTGACATAGTGTATGCATAAGATTGTAATTGCTATGAGTCACATGCAACTCTGTGAGAGTAGCATTGGAGTGTTTTTGTTAGGAATTCAGGGATGGAATAACTACTATTTTAGAGGATCTTTGAAAGCGGGGTTAGTTCCCATGCGCAATTGATCGGGAGTTGATGCTATTACCCTGACGATGGGTGCGGCAGCTTGAAACCACTTATTATACTTAAGTGATATGTATATCTCACTTGAAAGTCTGAATGCCCAAGGCAAATTGTGCAAGGTATGGTGAATTATGAGGATGTTGTTCGACATATTGTTCTTGAGAATGATCTATCGAGGGAAGGCTGACCCGGTGATCCAAGTCACCAAGCACCACGCGGGCCCGTCATCGATTAGGAAACTTTCGGCCCGTCAAATGGTACCTTTTCCAAATTGTACGAGTGGATTCCATGAAAATAGTGTTTTGTCGTTTTTCCACCAAGAAGAGAAACCTGGTTTGCTAAGATAAAGACAAACCTAGTAGGCGAAAGAAAATATTGCCGAGAGGGTGGAGATGGCTTAAGATGCCACTGCATTCACAGAGAGAACAAGTGGATGGAGATTCAGGAATAACTTTGATTGAGGGAAGCAACTAATGTGGAGGAGTAGCTTGTTTTATTGCGCAAGCATTTACCATTCATATAAGTTTCAAGGGAGTGGCGGTGATGGTTGAAGAATGTAAGGAACTGACTAAATAGCTTGAAATGTGGGTGTTGTCAAAATTAAGCGGGGAGTGCCACGTCCCGAATTCTCCCATACCCGTGTGAGATGAAAGTGCAGTTTTATAGCATCAGGTTGAAGTATGAGAAATACAGAAGGGTTGATACAATTGGTTTGTGGGAATGGTATCAGATTGTTTGTTCTGGGAATCCACGGATGTGATGACGATCATCTTAGAGGATCTCTGAAGGTGGAGTTTCCCCTCTTTCGCAAACTGGTATAAGCTAATGTCACGCTCATGATGATGGCCATGACAAGCTGAAACAATATTGTGTCGAAGTGTTTTGTATCTCGCTCGAGAGATTAGATACCCAATGTAAATTAGGCACGATACGGTCAATTATGAGGATGTGATTTGCCAAATTATCCTTGAGAATGATATGTTGAGGGAAGGCTAACTTGGTATTCCCGCTCATCGAGCCTCGCACGGGCTTTGTCCTCAACCAAGATTCTTTTGGCTAGGGGTGAGCATAGAACGAACCGATCGAGAATTGGTTCGATTCCACGTTTCAGGATATGGATGATAGGTTTAAAAAATTGCGGTACCGATTTCGACGAAAAAAGTTCCAAGTAAGTGGAACCTGGAACCTGAACCAGGAACAAGTGTTTGTGTTGTTCTTAGAATATGTCTTCGTACGATTTGCCGTATTCCATGGCGTTCGATGATGAGTGCGTAATCCAAAACCACTAGCTTGAGCTTCCTTTCCAAAGTGATATTTATGACTAATATTTTTACTTTCGTTAATGTTTCATAGTTATTTGCATGTCTAAATATGAGTCATGGTTAGTAAGTTGTAGCGGCAAGTGGTGATCATTAAAGGTGATTATTTATCGCAATCGTTTAATTAAGAATATAGATGAAACCGGTAGACCCTAAAATCGACCCTAGAACCCGTGACATGGTAGGTTTCGGGGTATGCATAGTAGGTTCTAGGTTTCAAAAAATGAGTAACCTGTTCCGACAGGTAGGTTTGAGGATTCATGTGAAACCTGTATAAAATATGGAACCGCTCATCCCTACTTTTGGCCCAATGACACAAGCGTGAGAAAAGGACGATTGGCGATGGATAAAGAGTACTATCTTGGTTTTATGTTATGGACCAGCAGCCCAATCAAGGGATAAGGACACCACAAGCATCATAAATTTTGTACGGCATTCACTTGAGTACCATAATTTATCTTTTGACCACTTGAGTGCCATGAACTTTAAAAGATGTTCACTTGAGTGTCACTAATTTCAATCGATCACTTGTGTCATAACTTTTAAAAAACATTCACCCAAGTATTGGAAGTCCGACGTGGCTTAGCACTTCTCGAAATGTTTTTAAAAGTTATGGTATTTAAGCGATCAATTAAAAGTTATATGAAACTCAAGTGATCGAAAAAGATAGTTATGATTTTCAAGTGAGCACGGTTATGGTGTTCTTTATTTTTACAAAATCCATAATAATTCGAGGTCAATGTCTAACTTAGATTGTCTACCGTCAGCGAAGTATACGCTCCAAGTAGGTTATATGGGAGGGAAGAGATTACTTTATCACTTATAGTTTTGATGGCCCCTTTAAATTTTAAAAACGAGAAGACAAATGGTCAGTTCTGAAAATTACGAGGAAATAATTTACGGTACAAAATTTTGATATATTTTACTTTTTGAATGATTTCAGATGTTCTGCATTGGAACAAAGTTAAATTGCAAGAGTAATAATTTATGTTCTGGAGCCCGACGAGCATCGGCTGCAAGGCGCCAGACCTCGGGACGGCTCATCAGGTTTGGGCAACCCCCAGCCGAGGCGACGCTGAGGTCGCTCGACCAAAGGCGAGGTGTATCTCGTCTACGCGAAGCTTGTCGGCATCGAGCGACCGCCGACGAAGCTACGTCGACATCCCTCAGCCTCTGCCTCTGCTGCAAAGCTTCCCAGCCACGACGGTCTTTGTCTCTATCCAAGAAGCATGAGCAAAGAAGGAATGTCAATTTATTAGCGAGGACAAAATTGAAAAAACAAAAAGTTGATTATACCCTCGAACTAACATTCCCAAAAAAAAAAAAAACAATACATACAAAAAGGAATCAACTTTTGCATTACCAAGTACAAAAATTTAGGCTTAAGGCCTCAAGAGGTCAAAAGCTGCTTGTACATGCCGCGCCAAACGTGTGCACAGAAATGGACTTTCCGGAGGTTTGAATGAACACAAAGGAGAAGGTTAGGACTCGTCGGCTTCCTTGGAAATTTAAGAGATGTAGGTGATTGGCCAAACGTCAAGCCGGCTCATCATGATAAGACAAAGCAATAAGCATCACAAATGTTTTACAGCTTTACCTAGAAATTGGCCATTTCGTGGAAGATTTTGCTTTCCCCAAGCCTTTTTCCTTTCGTGATATGTTCAATAATTTGATGATTGTAAGTAGCTGTGGCTCACTTATTCTACGAAGATTGGGGATCACCGTCAAGCGTAGAATTTTTGTCCTTTTACATTACTTCAAAAGGCCTCCTTGTTATGATGATCATTCGATTGCGGTAGGAAGAGGGTACTGCCGTGATACAAATAGATTAGTTTAGTGCTCTAAAAGAACAACACAACCGATGTTTTTCTTTTTTGATTTCGCTCTCAGAGGCCTACCAACTCTAGGGATTAGTTCCATTTGCTGTGGATCCAGTCGAGACCGAGGAACGGACGAGGCTAGGTTAGGCGAAAGATGGTTACCAATCGACTTTCGATACGATGAAAGAACTGTCGTGCCCCAAAAAAATTAGTCAGATGCTCCAAAAATCCCAACAACCAACGTTACAAAAAAAAAAAAAAACAAAGTCGAGATTTTTTTATTCGCCCGACATTAAACCTTATGTAGATCCTCTAGTCGTAGCTTTCCACCCCAAGCATAGACCCATCCACGCACTTCCTCCCTGTCTCAGAAATTCCTTTCCACTTGGGCTACGATGACCAAGCAAGTGCTTTCCACATACAATAAGGGCCACAATGACCAAACTGCAAGTCCTTCTTGAAAGGACCTTTCAAATCTTTCTTGATATATCAACTGCGACAAGTTCATCTGGTTCTCTATTATTGCGTTTCCATCCCTCGATCAATCATCGTCATGGTTATCAACTTTCACCAATGAGGATTAAAGTAAGGTGGGGTACGAAAATAAGAAAGACTCGGAGTTGTAGAGAGAATAAATTGTTGAAATTTCTTGGACATTCAATTGCGCCAAATAGATAATAACATTTCCTAGTCTCGTTTTAATAGATTAAATCAAATGGACTACAAGATATAACAATTCGAGATGTAGTCATGATGTGGCCAAAAGGCCTTGTATTAACTTTAAGTAATAGAGCAAAAAACAAACTCACATTACAAAGTGAGAATCGACTTGTACACGGGAACAAAGTGATATTCGACCTAGTTATAGAAGTTGGTAATGGAGTGGCAAAAGACATCAAGGAAATATCGATTGTACATGTTGCTTTGTTGGTTTGGCTACCCATAGACTAACACCATGGTCTAACGAGGGTGAGGGGTGATCGTCGAGGCGAGTGGAACTGGACAAGGAGCGGTCTTTGACAAGCTTCTAGGATGGTGAAGGGTACAAGAATGATCGGATTTCACATCGAACATTGAGAGAGCATTCTTGAATTATAAAATGTGAAACTGGAATTAACTCATGAGAGGCGCTTTTCAATGCAATGAAAACATTTAGCATTGGAACTCCAATGTTAAGTGTGCCCAGGCGAGAATATTGATATCCTCGGAAAGTGCGTTTGTTTAATAAAGAGATATGTGCACTTGAAGTTCTAAAACTTGTCAAGAAAGTGTAATTGAATTTCAAAACTTGCAAAAAATGCAATCAAATCCTAAAATTTATTAAATTTGTGCGATTCAATCTTTATATTAACTCCATCCAACTTGGGCGATAAAAAATGCCGACGTGACCTTTTTTTTTATATATAGTTTCTCTCTCATAAGTGGCGATGACGTGACTAAAACATGAAGCATAAGGTTAACTCAAAGTCGTTTTGATTAAAATCTTATTTTTTATACAAAATTTTTTAAATTAAATAAAAATATACAAATTAAAAAGAAAAAAAAAAAAAAAAGGGATAGTTGGAATCTAGGCAACGAGGGCTACAAAGCCTTCATGCCATAGCCTCACCATCGTTGGGAAGGGTCGACGATGGTGGGGAAATGGTTGGCGGCGATCACTAGCCTTGCCCAATTTTGGCCGAGTGCCTCCACCGGTGGTCGACCCTCGCGAGTGGCAACCCTCGGCCCGGAACCGGGCGAGGGCCGATGGCCCTAGCCGGTGGTTGGCGAGGTCACCGGTTCCTAGCATGGGACCGGCGACCCTCGCGACCATTCCTCCACCATTGTTGATGGTAAGGGCTTTGTAGCCTTGCTTGCCTGGTTTCCAACTTCTTCTACTTTTTTTATTTATTTACATTTTTATTTAATCTAAATAAAATTTGTATAAAAATCATATTTGGATCAAAATAACGTCGTTTTGTCCACCTCATCACCACATAGGAAAGAGAAAATATTAAAAAAAAGTCTCATAAGTATTTTTTATTAGCTAAATTGGACGAAAGTAATGGAATGACTTAATTTCATCAATTTGATAAGTTTTAGGGTTTGATTGCATTTTTAGCAAGTTTTAATATTCATTTACACTTTCTTAACAAGTTTTGGGACTTCTAGTGCACATATCCCTTTATTTAAATAAGGAAGAACTCATGTAAATTCTCAAAATCTCACATGATCCCACCAACTCAAAATTAAATTCTCACTTTTCTTCCGTTGGCTTAACTTAAGTATCGAAAGGTCTTTCTGAGGAAATCCTCAAAAGCTTCCGTGCAAGTCATTGAAAGTTCTTTGGAGGATCAAGAAGCTTTAGAGGACCGAAATTCATTCTCCATTAATATCGAGTGAAAAATCGTGGAATCCACATCGAATACCAACTAAAGATAAGAGGCAACACATTATATTATAGTAATGAATTGATAGTTTATCTTAACACAGTTAGCCTAAACAATGACTTCTCTTAGTCAATTTGAAGGCAGATGATGGCAAAAATGTTTTTGGGCGGCAATTTTCAATGTCGGCAAAAACCCAACTAATGTTAGCCTCAAGGAAAGGTGTGGACACTCTTCAGTCATGTATCAGCTTGACTTTAAGGACAATTGACTTCACCCCAAATGTGCTCTAGGATCATAGACCTAATCAAGAGCTAGTCCTTGATTTTTTTTTATATTTAAGAGTTGGATCTACATCCGTCCTTTTTCACTTTGGTAAAGATTCAAATTTCGGACAATTACCTTTCTGAAAAAAACGTTAGTCAAAGCCACTTCTGTCGCAACATCTACTCTTTCATCATTTTACTTAACCCCACCCAGCAAAAAGCAAACTAGCAAAGAAAGATGGGATCGAGAAATGGGGGTAAAATTATTAAAAAATATTAAGTTTATTATAATTATACTAATTCAATCATAAACTTTTAGCATTCGTGCCAATTCAGTTCTAAATCTTTTGCACTTATGTCAATTCAGTCCTTCCGACTAATTTTGACTATAAATCGCTAACGTGGCGTGATCGGCTCGACATGAATTTTTTTAAATAATATTTTAGTTTTTTTTTAATAGTTTATTTTATTTTATTTTCTTTCTTCTTCTTCCCAAGAGGGTCGTTCAATGACGGGAAGGGTTTCTTATTCGTCTTCGTCCCATAAATCAAAGCCCGTGGAAGAGGACTTCAGAGGATCCTGAGAGGGAGTTGGGAGGTCCGAGTCATGAATCGGCTTCGATCTGGAGTCCAGACATCTCCGGGTTCGGGTTGAGCCGTGGGAGGAGAAGGAGGAGGCGATTTGGATTGAGTCAGAGGAGGGGATTGGAGAATTGCATGGACTCGAACGATTCGTCTTTGTCATCGACATCGAAGCCCTCGAAGTGGGAATCAGCATGGGATTTGGAGGGAAGAGAGATTGATGAGGAGAAGAAAGAGAAGGGAGAGGAGAGATGGGGAGCGTATCAGTGGCGAGATGGGCGAGGCAAATGGTGGTTTTACCAATGGAGACAGAGAGAGATGATGGTAGCTATGGCGGAACAAGAAAGGTCGTCCAAGGACATTGACAGGCGGAGAAGTGAGATCGTCAAATTGGCATGCGCAAAGAGAGATTTGGATCCTATGACATTGGGGTTACGTGACACGCTTACCATAAACTCAAATCAGGCCGTTCATTTTGATTTGGACGGCCAAGAATGGGCCAGGTCATTTGTTGAGGGGGAGAGAAAAAATTGGGCGGCAATTTTTTTGAGATTTGAAAAATTTTAAATCCCAATTCTCTCTCAAATCAAGCCATCCATTTTCATTTGGATGGCCTGATTTGATTTTATGATAAACATATCACAAAACCCCAATGTTAGAGGATTCGGATCCCTCGAGAAAGCTTTGCGGGAAGAAGAAGAAAAAAGAACAAAAAAGGAAAGAAGAAAATAAAAAATTCTTAAAAAAATATTAAAATATTATTAAAAATTTGCCACGTCGAACTAGTCTCTCTACATCAGCTTCGGTTATGCCACGTTAGCGATTTTTGGATACAATTGGCTGAAAGGATTGAATTGGCACAAATGCGAAATGTTTAAGATTAAATTGGTATAAAAAAGTTTAAAACTGAATTGGCACAATTGCAATAATTTTAGAAATTTTTTGGTAATTTTCCCGAGAAATGAGCGGTTCTTGAATGCGTTAGACACTGAAAAATCGATTAAATATAAGAATCCGAGCCTATGAAATCAATCAAATTGGGCTCTCTTGCTCTAGCTAATTATTAAGTTTTGTTCATGCAGATTTCCAGCTCCTTAGATAGTTCTAGGGAATGGGCCCGATTGAAGGTGGCTTGAAGTTCAAAAATGTGAATGTGATTACGAGAAGAGCGACTTGAAAAAATATTTTGGGAGTTGACAATGAATTCGACTTTAAGTACTCGGCATTTTTTTTTTCGGGGTTATGTCGGCTTTCGCGCACCTCGATTCATTTACGTCCCATTAATTACGATCCATCGAAGTGTTTTCTCTTCTAAAACGTGGAGTGGTTCACCATTTTGAGTTCAGTCTTGCATGCGACCTCGCAATATTTTGGGAGAGTTTCGCATGCTACACACATAATCCACAATTTCTCAGTTGCATATTTGTGTTCAGAGTATAGCGACGGAGACGTCATGTTCTTACTGTGCTCTCTGTATTATGTCAACCTTTTCTAATGTCATTTTCCCGTTAAGTAATCATCTTGTCATGCACGTTTTAAAAAGCAAAATCACTACTTTACGTACTTGTTGAGCTATCAAATTCATGGGTTAGGTCACGTTGAAAATGATCCGATTCAAATTGACGCATTTAGCCCGTTTTGACCTCTTACCGTACATTACAAATCTAGGGACCTATATTCGACTGCACATACCCTATCCAACCATTTTCTTTTCCTTTACTTTTTTTTGTTTTGTTTTTTTTTCTTCCTCCTTCGTCCGTCTGTCATTGGGCACGGACGATGGCTCGTAGCCGAAATTAACCACAAACGTGGCCGATCTCGCCGAGCTCGAGCTCGGTCCATCCCTGGCTAGCTTGAGGCTTGCTAGTGGTCGTCAGCGAGCCCGGTCATGCCGAAGGATGGGAGGAAAAAGAAAAAGGAAGGAAAAAAAGAAAAAAAGAAACATAACAAATATAATAGAATAATAAATTATTAAAATATGCAACTTTTTTTTAAATATTCTGAAAACCTATTTATGAATCACTTAAGAGAGTTATCTTAGCTAGCCCTTTTATGACCCACTTAAAACCTATTTAGGTCTCATTAAGTTAATAAGTAACTCATTTATGACCTACTTAGTTTGTTTTTCAAACTTGAGATTACCCATCACCATTAAATATGGTTAAAATACAGGTTCTAAACTCATTTTGCCACCTCTACATACTCGATGATTGATGAGTTCTGGATAGCATGATTGGTTTCTGGACGTCTTCAGAAATTCGAGTACTTTCTCTGTTCAAGCGTGGTGGTGAGTTCTGGAAGGCATTAGAAAGTGTTTGATGATATTCTCTTCCCAGCAGGGAAACGTAATGAGTTGTGGAGGTTGTGGAAGCTGTGGAACTTGCACCGTGGGGGGTACGTATGTATGGCTCGCCAGTTTGCTGGGTAACTCTCGTACGGCACCATTTTCAGGTTTTTCATTGGGATTGTGGGATGCCCGATGAGTAGATTCCTAGTATGTAAGAGTGCATTTAAGCATCTCGTGTGCAATGTGGATGCATAACACGTGCAAGTCTGTCCTGTGATCCAACCCTCGAGAGTAGGTACATCATACATGTGCCTAGCATTTGATAGTTATTGGTCTAAACAAAAGCTCTTTCTGTTTTGAATGTTCAGTTAATTATGTCCTAACTAATCTTCATTTGTCTTTGTTGGGTAGACTTCAAGTCTAGTTCTTCATCATATCCTAAATAATTCTCATTTCTCTTTCGAGTAGACTTTAAAATATGACATGGTCCTGTGAATTTCGAGAGCCAGGGGCGTTTAAAATACTCATGGTGGGTATTTTATAGCCCATATGCGACAATCACCCATAAACAGTTGAAAATATGTCTCGAGTTTAAGCCCAAGCTAAATCTGAATATTTCGAATTGGATATTCCCTATTTGAAATTGGAGTCCACATAAAAAAAAATAAACATAAAAGGAAAGTGCAATTGGATTTGGCTAACGAATTTTAGTAGATGCACTTTGATATACGGTTTTGGTCTTGGCTTTCAATTGGAAAGTCCAAGTGGACTTTCTTTTCTTTGAAGTTTGACTTGTGCGCAGTAAAAGATAAGAAGAAAGGAAGATTTGGATCCTTAGAAGTCGGTCTTGTTCTTTATCTTTTGGCAGAGTACATATATATTATAATATGTACTTGTGGTTTAAGAAAAAAGAAAAGCAAGACACGAGGAAGAAAAAAAAAACGTGAGGTCTTTGAAGCACCAATTTCGTTCGAGTGCTTGGCGTGCCGAAGTTGATCGCACGAAGTCTTGAAGCGCCGTTTATTGAGCGCTTGGCAAGGGTTTATCTTCGTTGGATTTATTCGGTGGAATTACATCAAGAATTCAAGTGTCGAAGCCGATTAAATCTTGAGGTTAGATTTGTTTAATTCTTTTGCGAGATTAAGAGATTATTTCGTGAGGAATTGGGGGCTAAACACCGTGTTCGTTCTTGGATGTAATTGGGGCTTGGGAAACACCGAAAGTGTTTGAGTCGAGTGTGTTTTAATCTCGTGTATCGCTCGTTCTATAGTGGAATTTTGCTTCTCTCCATGGACGTAGGTCTCCTACGAACCACGTATATCGGTGTGTCCGATTTATTTTTCTTGTTTCTGTCTATTTTATCGTTCGATCGCTTGTTCCGTGCGCAATTAAATTGAGCTAGGCTTATCGAGTTGAAGCGAATCGATGGCGACTAAGAAGTAAAAGTGAAAATCGACAAATTTGAGGGGAAGGACTTTGGTTTCTGGAAGATGCGGATTGAAGACTATCTATATCGAGATGAACTACCTTGCCTCTATCTAGGGAGAAACCAGACGATGAAAGCAAGGCGATTGGGAATTCTCGGGTGTTATTCGGAGACGACGTGGCCCTAACGTCGTTTAATATCGTCAAAGAGAAGACTACTGCGGGTTTGATGAAAACTGCATCGGACATGTACGGAAGCCCCCTCTGCGATCAACAAGGTCTATTTGATGCGACGTTTGTTTAATTTGAAGATGAGCGAAGGTGTGTCGTTGCTAATCATATCAATGAATTCAATGTGATCGTTAGTCAATTGAGTTCGGTTGATATTGACTTTGAAGATGAGGTATGTGCTTTGATTCTATTATCTTCATTGCCGATAGTTGGAATACTATACCTTCGTTGTTAGTAATTCCTGCTGGGTCAACAAGTTTGACGTTTGATGGTATTCGAGATTTGATTTTGAGTGAGGACATCCGTAGAAGAGAATCGGCGAATATGTATCTACTGCTTTGATAGGTGAAAATAGAGGAAGAACCGATACTCGTGGTAGTAAAAGTAGTATGAACTCGAATAGACTGATCGATCCTAGGACCGGGTGGTCTTCTGTTGGAATTGTGGCAAGAGATGGCATATTAAAAGAAATTGCCTTAAGCTGAAAAATGATAATGGCAAGGGAATTAGAGTTGAATTTGCGGATGATTTTGCAGTAAGATTCGATGATTACGATGGTGTCGATAGGTGTCATCGTCACTGAGAATTCGTCGTTTGATGGATGGATTATGGATTCTGGTTGTTCTTTTCATGCTACACCAAACATGAACCGGTTTGCTACTTATCGGTGCACGGATAGTAGTAAAGTGCGGTTGGGGAACAACGCCGAATGCGATGTTGTAGGTATTGGTGATGTTAAAATCAGGATGCATGATGGTATTGTGAGGACATTGATGAGTAAGACATGTTCCGTAATTGAAAAAGAACTTAATTTCCTTGGGTACCCTAGATTCATGGATGCGTATTCTTCACAAAGTGGAGTTATGAAGATTGTTCGAGGTGCCCTGGTGATAATGAAAGGAATCAAGCATGGTGGCCTATATGAACTTCAAGGTGAGACATTTGGGTTTCGTTCCGAGACGTCGGCATACCGTTCGAGAGTCTAGCGATCGCTCAAGAAAGACACGGGTGTCGTTGCCCATGCACAAGTTTGATGTTGTTGTCGGAAATACGCGGTCGAGAGCTTTGATTGAAAGGACGCGGTAAGTCGATTAAGCATGTGCGAACCGACAGTAGCATGGAGTCCCGCTCGGCTGGTAAATAAATTCTGCACGATAAAAGGCATAGTGAAACACCGCATTAGTGCTAGTAGACCACAACAGTAGAATTGATGAGCGGGAACATTACTAGAGATAACCCGTAAAATGATCTCTAGTCTTTGGTATGGCTAGAAGAATTCTAGCGAGATGCGTTTAGTATGACGAGTACATGTAACAGATCTCCATCGATCGCGATCGAATATCGGACTCCCGAAGAAGTGTGGTCGAGTAACGTTGCTGATTATTCTATTTTTAGAATGTTTGATTGCCCGTGTTATTATCGAGTAAGTGATGGTAAGCTCGATGTGAGGGCAAGATGCATATTCCATGGCTATGCACGAGGTGAGTGGGGTCATCGGTTGTGGTCCCCAAATATAAATTCACCTGTTCGCGAAAAAAGGTTATCTTTGACGAGTCTCCAAGACTTCGAGCTAAGAGTGATTATAGCAGTGTTCATACGGATTTGGACGGTGTAAGATTTGGGTGGAGTTGCAACCGGAAACTCCCCGAGGTAGCGGATACTAGCATGTTAATTGACACGGATGGTGCTTGTAGCGAGGTGGAGCCTCGTAGAAACGATTCTTTGATCGCTAATATTGACAAGGGTTTGTATTCGATCTCTGGAAAGTATATGGATGCAACGGTGGTTTTGCTTTATTGTGATTAAGGAGCTTGTGTCAAAAAGGCCTTGTGGAGCACTTAAAGAGTGGATTTGAGTTGGTGTTCGATGAGATGCTCGGTTATGGCAAAGTTCAAGCATGGCTTGGACTTCAAAGACGTTGTGGCGATTGAGCCCAATGGGGCTGTTGGGAGAGTATCAATGGTGTTCGGATTTTAGCGAAGAGATTGTGATATTGGCTCAAACGTCGAGCCAAGGTGGAGATTGTTGAAAATATGCCTCGAGTTTACGCCCGAAGCTAAATCTGAATATTTCGAATTGGATATTCCCTATTTGAAATTGGAGTCCACGCAAAAAAAAATAAACATAAAAGGAAAGTGCAATTGGATTTGGCTAACGAATTTTAGTGGATGCACTTTGATATACGGTTTTGGTCTTGGCTTTCAATTGGAAAGTCCAAGTGGACTTTCTTTTCTTTGAAGTTTGACTTGTGCAGTAAAAGATAAGAAGAAAGGAAGATTTGGATCCTCTGCATAAGTCGGTCTTGTTTTTTATCTTTTGGCAGAGTACATATATATTATAATATGTACTTGTGGTTTAAGAAAAAAGAAAAGCAAGACACGAGGAAGAAAAAAAAACGTGAGGTCTTTGAAGCACCAATTTCGTTCGAGTGCTTGGCGTGCCGAAGTTGATCGCACGAAGTCTTGAAGCGCCGTTTATTGAGCGCTTGGCAAGGGTTTATCTTCGTTGGATTTATTCGCGGAATTACATCAAGAATTCAAGTGTCGAAGCCGATTAAATCTTGAGGTTAGATTTGTTTAATTCTTTTGCGAGATTAAGAGATTATTTCGTGAGGAATTGGGGGCTAAACACTGTGTTCGTTCTTGGATGTAATTGGGGCTTGGGAAACACCGAAAGTGTTTGAGTCGAGTGTGTTCTGTAATCTCGGTATCGCTCGTTCTATAGTGGAATTCGTTGCTCTCTCCGTGGACGTAGGTCTCTACGACCGAACCACGTATATCCGGTGTCCGATTTATTTTCTTGTTCCTGTCTATTTTATCGTTCGACTTTTCGTTCCGCAACATAAAACGGTTATCTGCTCCAATTGGAGTTATTGCTACATCTATTGCAGGATTCAAGGCAGGCACTTCGTAAGTTCGGATCGTGATAATCAATAAACAAAAGAAGTCACAGCATCCGAGGTCCCCAGGATAAAATAACCATTCGCTTGATATTGGAGCTCGATGCTCGAATCGACACATCGTCTTTTGCCTTCAAGCTTCAACACTCGGGAAAATTCATGACGTCGGATCATCTGAGAAGTGGCCTTTGTCGTGTCTCTCATAAGTTGTTGATATCTTTACTGATAGGTTGTTGATCTTAGCACCCATCTTTGACGACTTTTTTGAGGGGGAAAGTATCCTAAAAGTCCTAAAACTATTTCAATGTTATCAAGCTTTATGCATTTGTACAAATTCAGTTCATTGGCCAAAATTGACTTAGATGTTGGCTGTCCTATATGTTAGTTGGGTTGACATGGACAAATTTAATAATTTTTTGACAAAAAAAAAGCATAAGCATATTAGAATTCGACCAAAATAAAAATAAAAATTAAAAGCATCTTAGAGCACCTAGGAGAAAAATAGACTTTTTTGAGACTAAGAAAAAATTGAAACAAAATTATGTTTTAAAAAATAAAAAATTCTAAAAAAGGCCCGAATTAAAGTCATTGTCCCAAAAAGGGACCTAGAGATCCAAGATCTTCCTCCTCATTGTACTGTCAACGTTTACATGTTCAATTCCCATCAATCGAATGTAAACTTTTCTGGGTTAGGGCCACTTGTTTAGGTCAAAATCTAGATCTAACCGGTTCATGAGACTTAGATATATTTCATAAGCCTCCACATAAGTAGATCTCCATGCTATGTCCCTAGATCATTAAAAATAAAGGTCATTCCTTGCTCCGCTTGGTAGAATGAGAATCTAGTGATTACCCACCACGCATGCATTCATCAAATAGTTTTCTTTTTAATATCAATTTCGTAACACATAAATACAAAACAATGTACAATTTCAATATCTATCTTTCAACTTAAAGAGGCGACTTGGCATGTTGGCCCCCCTTCGTAGTTTTAGGCAAAAGTATACTTTTAGTGCCAAAAGTTGTGTATGGAAATCACTTTAGTGCCAAAAGTTTCAAACGGATTACTTAAGTGTCAAGTTTTTTGAAAAACGATCGGTTTAGTACTAAGTCGATTTGGGTTGCCGGAAAGGTGACGTGGCCTTATTTTATGAATAAAAGATGTCGATGTGGCACGCCGGAGAGTCTAGAACAAAGCAATAAACATAACAACGTCATTTTGGAGATTTATTTGACCATAAATCAGCCGATTGAAGAACAAATTCCCAAATTTCAAACCCTAATTTCGACTGAAGCCCCCAATTTCGATTTGGCCAAAGAAATCACGCCTTATACTTGGAAATGGAGGGCTTCACAAGCGTGGTTTCAGCGAGTGCCACAATCCCTAAATCAGCCAATTCAAGAAAATCTCCAATTTCAAAGGCTAATGGCTTCAAAGGGCGGGCCAAACTTGGAAATGGGGGTTTCGCGTAAAGCACCAACGGTTTCAAGGCCTCAAAACCTAACCTCAATTCTTCCCAAAGTAAAGAAAACGAGTGTTATTGTCATTATAGGTTATTGAGTCCAATAAGAACATCTTGGACTTGGTTGAATCCGGGAGACGATTCAATGGATGCGCCCGTGTATAGAGAAGGCGATGGAGCGCGACGGATGGAAACACCGAGCGACACCGAGCGACACCAACCGACGGCCAATGGCAGCGATTATTGGGCATGGCGACGGAGAACTCTCGAGGGGAACCTCATGAGCGACTGTTTGAAATGTGCGTGCGATGGGTTGGAGAAGAGGCTTGGAGAAGTGACGCCGTTTGACATTCAACTGCGTTTTTTTGTTTTTAATTCGTGAACGAAACGACGCCATTTTTATGTGTCCGCGCCACGTCGGATGAAACGATATCGTTTCTTAACATCCACGTGGATTGAGTGACTTCAATATTTTACAAGTCAACAACAACTTTTAATTGAAAAAGCCACGTATTTTTTTTTTTTTGTCGGAAATTCTTGCCGAAGGCACCAAGTGATCCTTTTTCTCGACTTGGCACTAAAGTGATCCATTTGAAACTTTTGGCACTAAGGCGATCTCTGTATACAACTTTTGGCACTAAAAGTGCACTTTTGCCTCCAATTTTATTCTTTATATCTCTAGTTTCAACCATATCACGTGCACTTAAGCATATCACGTGCAATGCAAGAGCATAACAGGGTGTCTTGAGAGCCATCCCTTGAGATTGGGTTCATGGAAGAAGATTGTGCAAAAGGAAGAAGGGTCTAAAAATGGTAATTGAGAAAGAAGCATAGCAATTTTAGTTTATTTGGTGCTTTTGCGGAGGAAATAATAACATTTCACTAATAGGTTTAGGCACTAATTCATGATTGCTACCACAAACATATTTTTCATTTAGTCTCCGTTTGTTTCGTAGAACATGAATGATTTAAAAAATATTTTCCTAAAAATAATTGCTTATATTGCTTGATATAACTAGTCAAGTCGGAAGTGACCCGGCTAATCCTACGTCGTAAGTTTACGACTAATCTTGATTATGTGCGCGAGATTGTTTCCTTTTTTTGTGGTCTTTCACTTCAATTTGTCGCTTTAGATGGTTAGAATAGGTTTAACCTCACGATCCATGTGCATTGTCATTGGCATTTTGTTTTCCACAAGTAAAGTAAGGTCTCTAATTTTATCTCGTTTTTACTTTTTGGTTGGTCCATGTTAGGTGTCAATCAAATTTTGTACTTAACATCATGGTCACTTAAAAAAATAAAAAAATAAAATTGGCTATCCATTTTCAAAAAGAATGAATGCGGAAAAATTCCTTCGGGTTTGCTAACCAATAAAAGGTTTTGTCACATTTTTCCTTGATGCTTCAATGGATAGAAGACTTTTCCTGACAAACTCACCCTTGAAAATACATTGTGATAAAAGAAGAAAATCCTTCGGGAAATTTTTCGAATGTCAAAAAGATTTTATCACATTTTTCCTGAGTTATTGATGTGCAAGAAGATTTTTTTTTATTTAAAAAAATCACATTGTATTTCCTAAGGAAAGTTTGTCCGATTTCCGCATAAAAAGGGAAAAATAAGGTTGCAATTAAAGTTGGATCGATTCTTGAGTCACGGATCGATCTCTCTTGAGTCACATACTCATTGTTTCCTCTTCTTTTGCAGGAAATCAATTGTTGTTTGCATTCGCCTATCCTCACACTGTTCAGAGCGAAAATGACAGACCAATGGAGGATTAGATGATCAGTTGAAGCAAATGGAATGTTTCCAAACACAAGTTGAAGCTGATGACCCTTGACAAGAGCAAAATTGTGCTCATTGATAGCAACGTGTCAGATTTAATTGACAACGTGACCGTTGGCGCCATCAATTGAAAAACCCTTTGAGGAAATGGTTGCAGACCCAAATAAGTAACTCTTTTAATTTTATGCAATCCCTGCGCGAGATATTTCCTGCTTTTTTTGGTGGCTAGGTCGCTTTTTTCAATTCATAGTTTGATCGTTAGAGTCAAATTCCTCATCATTGAGGAGTTGTCTACATTTTCAATTCAATAAATGTAATTTGTTGAGTTATCAATAAAATTGCCAAGGTTTTTTATAAAATTGTTTCGAGGGCATAATGGGTATTCCAACCTAGCTCGGTGAAGATATGCAGCCGATTGAGAAATTTATATCATTCATGGAAATCCTAATTGTTGGGCTCAATTATGCTTCCTCCTTTTTTGTGTCTTCAAAAGAAAATGAATTTAAAAATAAAAAACGTGATTTTAAAAAAATTTAGAAAACGAAACAAGAGACTTGCATATGTCGGATAAATTCCATTTGCTTTTCTGACTCGCTTACTTCATGTCTTCGAGCATATTTCTCTTAGCTTGATGAGAAATCATTTGAAAAGAGACATCTAGCTTCAATGATAATGGACCCATTCGGAAAATTGATGTCCAATAAATTTGAGAGCGATCTTTCAAAAGAAAAGTGTGGGGCAAATCTCATATTTATATGAGATATCACTCCCAAAGAAGCAAGAGGATGCTAAATAATAAGAAGTTGGGCATTAAATTGGAAGAGAAACGTTTGTCTTGCTCTTTGACATGATTTTGGAAATGACGCCCTCTCCCTTTTTCCTTGCAGATAACGAAAATGAGGGGTACGTAAGAACCTTACAGCAATACCGACCAATGAGATGGGGTATTCACGGCCGCAGAGGGTCCATCCCTTAGTAGAAAGATATTTGTCATGATGGTAATTCAGCTTGATGAAAGGATCGGGGCAAGCCCAACTATACGAAGGGCATCGGCCAGCCCGTACACCAGTCCATTGGCCAATCAAGGCTAATCCGCGTTTCGTTCTCGATTGACTCTTTGATCATGTCATATTAGCGGACGAAAAGCGAGGAAAAACCAAGGTCGCCCAATCTCAAAAGGGAGTATCTCTACTTAGGTTTGATTGGTTCTGAAAATGACATATCATCTTCCTTCTTGTGGTGCCAAGTTAGGGGATATGACCCTAATTGCTATCACTGAAGCAAATCATGCACATATTTTTTTTCCTTGGGCAAGGTCAACTGAGGAGACAAGACATTTGCCAAAGTCCGAAATCAAAATGCCAACTTCGGCCATGTCCGAGGGCAATTCTAGATGTCGCCCACCTGATGTAACCCATTTCGATCTAAAAATTAGGGCAAACCGACAGCAAACCCTAACTTGGGAAAAGGAAGTATGTCTTCTCTATTTTATGCCATTTTCAAGATGACACTCTACTTGTTCTTGTAGGGGAATACGACCCTTTGTGACGGTCAACAATATTGGCCAATCAAAGCTTCTCGAATCTTTACTCGATTTATTGTTCAAACACATTTTTTCTTATGTAGGGGCAAAGTCATAAACGAGTCACTCTTCGATTCGGGACTAAGCTCCACAACTTGTTTGATCTATTCACATATTCTGGGGCAACCAACAATCCCTTATTCCCCAAGAATTTTTCTCATGCTTGCACATTTTATTCTTTGAGTAAATGCGTTTTCATAAAGCATGACAAGTTGTTTGAGATTACTACATTTTGCATGATGCTCACTCATAGCATTGTTTATGTATGATTGTTCTACAAGTTTAATTTACCAACTTTGAATAGGGAGCATAAATTTCATAAATGTATCGAATGTACGGAATGAGGCATGACGGGATGACGAAAGGCTAGCCTTTCCCAAACGCATCCTAGTTACATTTTCAAAGTAAGTAAAGCGGTAGTTAGGTTCCGCATTCTTCAAGGTGAAGGGTTTTTTTCGCGAAAGGTACGATAGCCAAAATGATAGGGGCATTCATTCCTTTATCCCAAACACTACATGTGACCATTGTTAACCCCTTTGAGTGACAGTTTCATTTTTTTACCCCTGTCAAGAACCACCCTTACATTGGGTCTAAAAGAGTTAATTTCAATAGTAGCATGAGGTAAATGGTTAGAAATTTTCTTACTCGGACTAACATTAATCTTCGGATACTTTTTTGCATTTATACTCGAATTTTAATTCAAGTGCCTTAGGATGACGAAAAGTATTCATTTCTTTATCCTATACACTTATGCCCATTGTATAGTCCACTTGAGCCTATAAATTCATTTCTTAAACCATTGTTAGTGATCATTTGCTCATTCCAAAGTGAAGATGATAGTTTTTTCAAGGAGTAGAGTTGAAAAGAATCAGGTAGACAATTCCCGAATAAACTCATTTCTTATATGTTAGATTTTTCTTGTGATGTTTGCCATAATTTTTATTTGTAAATGTTTATTGATGTAATTCCTAAACATGGGATTTTCAAAATCATGGGATTGTAAAAAGAGAGGTAAATGCAGCCTAAAAGAAAAGGGTCCGCTTTTGGAAAAAAGGAAAAAAATTGAGACATAAAAAAAGAAGAAGAAAAAGAAAAGAAACCATCAAGATGTCGAAGAGAAAGAAGAAAGAAAAATTCGAGGAAAAATAAAGAACAAGCTGTCTCTCGAAAAAGAAGAAGAAGAAGAAAAATAATATGCGAGTCGGGAGTAAAAAAAGCAAAGGCGGATCCCACAGAAAATCCCGGGCATAGAAAAAGCAAAGTGCCTATTGGAAGTAAGGCCAAGGCCCAATTAAATCCTTGTTCATTTGTAAAGTACTTATAAATGTACATTTTTGTATATTAGTTTGAAAACTTCATTGAAATATATTTGCATTCTTTCTTGTAAATCGCCAATGGAGTCTGGTTGTAAAGAGAACTCTCCAGAGAAGTCTATTTGCAAACAAGCATTTCTCCCCAATGTTGATGCTACTTATACCCAAACTTATAAATCTCACTATCTCACACCTAAGCACAAACTATGATAATGCCAACACTTTTCGAAAAATTAAAATTTGAAGCTCTCGGAAGACAGTGTAAAAAATGTAAAGCTCTTTATAAATTTGGATTTTGAGCTCTTGATCACTGCTCCTTTTTGGCCTCTTAACCTCCTTCGATACTCATTGCTATCCAAACTTCTCGTTGGATAATCTTCAAGATGATCAATCTCTAAACTAGCTGTTGGACAATTATTGATGAAAATTACTTAACCGTTGAAGTGAATCAATTAAAGTTCATGTAGATTTGATCGTCCATAGAATCAAGTGTTGGTTTCCAAAACAAGAGTGGCTTCACTATGGAAAGTACTTCGTCTTCATGATAATTGCCCTTCAATATAGATGTTACGCATATCTGGAACCTTTCGCATAGATATATACCTTGATATTGATGATCAATTATATCATTCCACAATTGATGATCAATTATATCCTTGACTGGTACCTCCATGTCTCCACGAACTTCCGTTTCTTCATTACTTGTTCACCTACATAAGGGTTCGTCTAGTTATCACCGGTCTTTCACTTCATACTTCGGATACCTTTTATATCGCCAAAGTATATCAACTTCACTATAGCTTTTATCTTCTGGTCCTTCCAAGCACATTTGCAGTCATGGCTCTATCTCGTTGTTCACCTCTTCATGGTACATCCAAACTTTATCGAACTCCCTATTCTAGATTTGTTCATCTTCTACTTAGGTGCCTCAAGCTTGTCAACACCTCTATGCCTAATGCTTTGTTTGCAATCTATAGAGAACTCACCACCTTTAGAAGTCTTGTTAGGACATCATCTACATATCGGTTTGTACATCTTTCACCTAGTTACTCAATTATTAAACACATGAGTAACCTTTCATTATTTTGCCATCTTCAAAAAATCATAAGGGAGTTTCCTAACAGTTAATTCACCTCTTTTTAGTGGGACCAAGTAACATTGTAGCTCCAATAAAAATAGGAAAAGGGTCTTGGCCTAGTGGCGGTCGAGGATAATTTGATCTGTATGAAGCAAAGGAATTTCATTGTATTGAAAGAGGGGAAAAGTACTAAAAAAGTCTTAAACATATTACATTATTACCAATTCAGACATAAACTTTTCAATTATACCACTTTAGTCCTAAACCTTTTCACCTTTTTCTAATTGAGTCCATTCAACTAATTTTGGGTTGAAAATTATTGATGTGGATGCTGGTTATCTTACGTGGCACGATTGACGCTAACGTGGACATTTTATTTTTACAATTGTTAGCAATTTTTTTGAATTTTTTCTTTCTTTCCTTTTCTTTCCTTTCTCTGCCTGCTGACAAGGGTTAGCCTCACTAGAGCGAGGGTCCTGGCCGCAGGATCGAGGCTACATGCATCTAGTCAACCTAAGAATCCTCAATGCAAGGGCATCATGGATCAAGTCTATCGGTTAGCATTTTCAGGTGAATGATTGCAGATTATATGAAGCGACAAATTCTTCAATTACTCTGAATGTTTCCTCAAGGCCTTAAATTGTTGTTCATGGTTTTCCAAGCCAACACAAAAGTCAATTATCAGGTTCTAAATGATGTAAACTCATCTGGATACAACCTTCTATCTTTTATAATTATGATGTGATTACTAGGACATTTTCTTAGTCTGATTGATGCAAAATCATCTGGATGCAACCTTTCTTACCGTTGATAATAAGAGCATGATTATGTTAGGACATTGTCCTTTGCTTCTTCTAATCTTTATGTTATAATTCGTCCAAGATGATTAGCTTTCGATCATCATTTTCCTAGTCATCTCTATGCTGAAGACATTTAAATTATGTAAAGCTCTCTACTATTGGTCAACATTAACTTTCCTGGTCTTTGTAATAGTCATCCAGTTTATTCCAAACCCAGCTAAAAGATAAGAATATCTTTACTTGTGACTTCTTTCAGTTTGTGGGTTTTAAATCTTTGTGGTTATGAATTAATCTGATATTATACGATTGAAAAGGGTGCTAACTAGTAATTGAAATTCTCATGTCATGATGGGGGTGATTTGTCCTATCCTGAAAGAAAGTATCTAATTGCAAAAGGGTTAAAGAGATTGTTGTTCACTTGTCTTTGTACTAGAATATTTTAAGCCTGTTACATCTGTTACCCTTTGGCATCGGGACAAAAGGGGCAACACTAACGACACTAACGAATTTATTTTTTTCATGAGCTTTTTAGGTTATTAGTTATTATAACCATCAAACGTTAAATCACATACATTAACTTGAAGTGTGTACTTAATTTTTTGTTTGATTATTTAAGGCTTCGTTTGTTTCACGAAAAATGAGTTGTTTGTGAAAAATATTTTTTGGGAAGTCAATTTCCAAGAAAATGATTATATTTTTTGGTGTTTGGTTGAAATATGAAAAAGACTCGGAAAATATTTTCCGTTGTTTGGTATGGAAAATTGAATTGAATTTTCGTCCATGCACATCATTCAATAATTTTTTTTTTCTGTTTTTTTTCATTTTTTATTTATTAAAAAATTAAAATTTTTAATATTTTAATTATTTATCTTTTTCTTTTTATTTTTTCTCTTTTTTATGTTTTCTTTTTTTCCATTACTGTTTTTTGCCTATCGCCGGCCACAACGACATCGGTGACCGGTCGTAGGCGAGGCTTGGCCTAGCGCAAGGCCGGCGACGGTTCGCCTGGGAGAAGAAGGGATAATAAAAAAAAAAAAAAAAAGAAAAAGAAGAGAAAAAATTAAAGAAAGTAATTAAAAAATAATTTTTTTACAAAAAAATAAAAAAATGTTTGAATTTTGAAAAAGTAAAAAAAAATGAAAAGAAAGTAAAAAAATAATTAAAAAGAAAAAAAGATGTTAAAGAGAGGAGGAAGGAAAAATGAGAAAATCTCAAAAGTAGATAACATTTTCCCCACTTTTGAAGGTGTTTTTTTCATAAGGAGAAATTTTTTTCGGGACTAGCTTATTTTCTGCCCCTAAAACAACGAAAAATTGAAAAAACGTTTTCCAGGAAGTTGTTTTCTACAAAACAAATGGAGCCTAAGAAACTATTATTATGAGGTTAGGTAGATTTCACATTGAAATTTTGGTTATTTCACATTGCATAATCTTTTTAACCAAACAAAAGAAAAACTATACCTTGCGTAAGTTGACCGATGATCACCACAGAGTCATATGAAAGGACTTCTTTCTTTGCCCGTCGTATGTTATCCTCTCTCTCTCTCTCCTTTTTTTCAGAATAAAAAAGCATTTACATATCTCAACATGAATTTTCAAGTCATTACTTATCTCAACATGAATCTCAATACTTTCACCCAAGGAGATCACTAAGAGGGAACCCAAATCAGGCCGTCAACATATGCGGTTGGACCTACCTTTACTCAAAAGCTTAAGTCAATGAGTTATTAGCCAACTTGGATATGTTAACTAATCCACACCACATCAATTCTCCAATGTGGGACTTCTCTAACACAACTCACTAGTGCATCCTAACACAACTCGTATGTTTATCATAAAAATTGGCTCGCACTATTTTCACTCCCTTATTGGCTTTTGACACCCCTTTTTACATTGAATTGACTATATTATCCCTAATGGGCCCCATTCTTGGTTTAAAATTTTTCATTCTTTTCTTTTGTTTCGATTTTGCTAGTTCGTGCTCCTCTCAAATAACATTTATTGAAGTTAAATTTGGAGTCTGCTCTTGATTTAAGACTAATGCTTTGCCTTCTTTTTTGGTTTTTTGCTTTTCTTTCTCCATTTGGAGCAAAATTGGTGTACCTCTTTTCCAAAAAATTAGTTTATTTGGTAGATAGCTAACTAATTATTATGTTTTTAACCAAAAAAATAAAATCTAATTATTTCTTAATGAGTTGCATTTTTTTTTACTAGGAAACTATTATTCAAAAAATAAGTTAGGGACAACTAAGAAGATAATCTTTGAGTATATTGTATATAATGCATACATCAACCACAATATTCAATCTTTGAGTTAATTCTTGTAAATTTGTACCAAAAGTCGAAGTCGAAAAATCCACAACCATGAGGATAATCTAGGGAAAAGAAGTAAAATAATTTGTAGATAAAATTGATATTTCTCTACTATGATATAGGATCAGTGCTTGCTCATATTATAATAATGGAGAATGAGTTCAAAAAAATACAAACAATAAGGAAACATTAAAATATAATGGGTATGGAAGAAACGGCTAGATAAAAGTTGTTTGGAAGGGATTCAGGTAATTTTCTTTTAGTAAAATTGAGAAAAAAGAAAATTATAAAAGGTAAGAAATTTGTTACGGCTAACGCGGAAACTGTAGCTAAATTAAAATCGAGAAGATAATGAGACATGGTAAATTGATATTGATGAGTGTAATGGAATATTTGTATTATGAAATTCATGAGAGAGATGACAGAAATAAAGGCAGGATAAAAAAAGAAACAATAAATTGAAGAGAGAGAGAGAGAGAGAGAGGAGGGTATTTTGATGAGTTAACAAGAAAAAAGGAGTGTCTTAGCCAAAACATGAGCAGAAATAAAACCGTCCTAAAAATTTGCCTTTTTTTTAATAACGAAAAATGGTTGGGTTCCTGTATAGGAACCAGAAATCGGACCTTAAAAGGCGGTTCAATCTGATTGGAACGGACACACATCTGTCTGAAAATATCTAAAGCGTGGCAACCGAATTCTGTCATCATGTGCTGATACTCGAGAACACAAAAATGTGCTGATAACAGTGACATTGGAGAAATTTCTATCGCTGAACAAGAGGCTCTTTTTGTTTTATCTTCACATGGGTAAAGAAAGATGGAAGCCCCAGTATATCATCAAAACGTGTCTAACTGTTTCTTCTTTGTCCTGATCCTTTCCTTTTAATCTGTAAATATGAGGCTGACACAGTTGATAAAGAATTCCAACAAGCAGGCTGAGGACAAGAATCCACACCTTAATTGCTTCATTGAGGTTACGGCGACTTTGATCTCCACCTGTTGAAGTTTGCAAATTAACTTTGATATGTACGTAATCATAAGTTTTAATTTAGGACCTTCGTAAATGCGCAAACGTGGAACTTTTGTCTTTTCACAAACGGCTTTTCATCGAGACCTCGTGTGCATGGAATAAGACGACGCCATGCACCAGACTAGGAACTAATAACAAAGACCAGACTTTGCAAAGAAGACGACGGGAGGGGAAAAAAAGGGAACAAAAACTAGAGTTGATTCTACATCATCCGATCCTAATCATTGAGAGTGCCTCGTTAGGATTCGTGGCCTTCATCTGAACGTAATCCTTCACCATGATGGACTGGAACCGACCGGCGACCTCCTGGCCTGAGGCCCCCGTGAGTCTGGGAATCGGGCCGACACAAAAATCCATCGGGGGTCCGTAAAAGTAACCCATGGATAGCCGGTGCCTCTTCTCGTTCGCGATAACCCGGTGAAACACACTGGGGAACAGGGCATTAGACATAATGTGGAGCATGTCACCCACGTTCACCACAAGTGCCTCGTCCATGGGAAACACGGGTACCCAACCTCGGCCTTCCCTGTGGAATTGGAGCCCATGTGCGCCGTCGTTTTGGTGAAGTATTGTCAAGAGGAAGGTGTCGGTGTGCGGCGCGAGCCCCATGGCCTGGCCTGGATCTGGACACGGCGGGTAGGAGTTCAGCTGCAGCGCCGAGCACGGGTTGCCCCGGAGTCGCGGCCAGTCGATGTCGTGCTCGGGTATGCCGAGGTACTTCAGGGTCATGGCGACCAGTCGCTGGGAGAGCGCCTTCATTTTGTCCTGATAGTCTTCCATCACTTCACTGATGTGCGTGGCCCCGAGAGACCACAAGAGGACAAAAACATTAATTATGCCCAGTATAAGAAAGATTAATAAGGATAACGAAACTGAGACTAGTCTTAAAATTTTGCTTGCCGCTGGGACATATTCAAGTAGTCAAAAGAGTCTTCTCTACCATTATTGACTACTGAAATATTAAAAGCTCGCGCTAGATGTGGTTTATCAGATCTGAATAAACCATTAAAACCCAAGAAGTGGTTACATGCGATGGTCTTTTTCTGCATCACTTAATAGTTAGCTTGAAAAGAGTTATCATTTGAATCTTTAATAAACATGCGATGAACTTTGAAAGAAGAGCTTTATAAAATAAAAAAAAACTTTGAAAGAAGAAAGAGGGACTGTTCATTGAGTCATCATGCATGTAATAATTTAGTGAAAAATAGGAAGAAAAAGGGACTGTTTATTTGTATGGACTCTCTTAATTATTACCAAACTTCAATGAAAGATTTCTCCGGCCTAACCCTAGCTCTACGTAGTCATGCATAAATAAACCGTCTACCCAATCGTCACCTTCTCTACGTACATGAATTGTCCGTGCATGGAAGTTATCACTCACCAAAACTTGCGATACCCATGAGGCCAAACCTCCCTCGCATGCTCCAATGGCGATCCCATCATGGTAAACCCTTCATGCCACATGAACTTGTTGAAGAACGGTGTCATCCGAGCGGCGCCATAGCCCGTAGCTCCGCCGGGGGACCTTACGGCCCTTAACTTGGCTCTCGCAGGGAGCGAGAAAAACTGCCAAGCTTGCGACTCCACCTCCCTCAGAAGATTTGAAGGGATTCCGTGGTTAGTGACCTGGAATATGCCAAAAATTTCGCATGCATGACCCACCATTTCGACCGCATCCGAGCTTTCGAGATCAATGGCTGGAACTGAGAAGTGATCACCATCTAAATTGAGCATCCTCCTTGGAGACTCATCGCCGGATCGAGGCCATGAATGCGATTGCGGCACTTCTTTAACAGAATCAAAGTCTATGGGGATGATGTGCTCAAGATGGAGAGGTGTTTCTGTGTAGGCTTCAGAGAGAGTAGCCATGAAAAGCTGGAATTTGAAAGGAAAATCGAAGCTAACAAGGAAAGATTGGGGTTCTCTGTATATATATACACAGACACTAATTGGGCGAATATATTAATGTAAAACATCTGGTTCAAATGTTAATAGGATGGAGATGGGGGCCAGCTGGTGGACAGAAATGGTGTCTGGGCGTGGTTTTGGAAGGATGTTGGGGATGGTTGAATAAGACAAAATAGGGAACGAAAAAATTTGTAGAAATTGTGGCATCTCAAGAAGGCTGCAAACTGTTTACATGACAAGGCTGTTTTTTCCTTTCTTTTCTTTCTTCTTTCCATCTTTCTATGTCCTCTCGTGAGGACAATAAACACATGCTTTGTCCTCTAGCGGGAAAAATGAAAGATGGACCCCACTTAAAGGGGTTACCTGGATAGAAATATAGTATTAACTTGTCATCCGGATGATATATAGTGGAAATATAGGAAGCACCGACATTCTTTGGAGGTCTTTGTGTTGTGTCCGACACTTTTCAAAGCGCCTTCGTGTCGTGGCCGACACTTTCCAGCACTCTCCGACATGCGATCGACACGTGATTAGTACTCCAGTACATGCCGACATGCGAATCCATCATCCCGACAAGTCATTTCGACACACACGAAATCAATTTTAAATATTTTCATTAAATTAGGAGCTAAAATGTAAATTTATAAAAAATATATATACTTAAGTTATATATCGAGTCACTCCAAAATTAATATACCCGATCGAGAAAAAAAATACTAATCGTGAATTCCTAAAAGAAGAAGAAAAAGCTTACCTCGATATTTTTATATATGCATATATATCATATATTTAATATATAATGTGTCCCAACGTGTCGAAATTCTTTTATTTTTTGAGAAATAACGTGTCGGTGTGTCTGTTGCGTATCGGTGCTATTTAGGTGGAAATTAGGCAGAATTAATCAAGCTACACGAACTAATGTATTGGACCATGCACTTTTCATAACAGAATCCAACAGGGTTAATCACTATATACTGACTTGTGGTTGGAAAAAATTTAGTGAAATTGAATTTATGTAATGATTTTTTTTCATATGCAGTGACATAGTCTATGCGTAAGATTGAAATTGCCATGGGTCACATGCGACTGGTCTGTGAGAGTAGCCTAGGGGTATTTGTCCTAGGTATTCACGGATGGAATAATTACTAGTTTAGAGGATATTTGAAGGCAGGGTTGCTCCATGCGCAAATTGATTGGAAGTTGATGCTGCTATCATTGAAGGAGGGTTAGGTTGAAATCAATTATTATACTTAAGTGGTCTGTATATCTTGCTGGAAAGACTGAACGCCCAAGCTAAATTATGCATGGTACGGTGAATTATGAGAATGTTGTTTGACATATTGTTCTTGAAAATGATCTACAGAGGAAAGGCCAGCCTAGTAATCCAACTCACCACGCACCACGCGGGCTCGTCCTCGACTAAGAAACTGTCGGCCCGAGAAATGGTATCAGAGTAGGTTTCCCAAATTGTACGGGTGGATTCGAAGAAAAAATATTGTCATGTTTCCATCAAGAAGATAAAGATCTATTGGTTTGCTAAGATTGGGAGGAACCTAGTTGGCGAAAGAAAGTGATGTCAGGAGAGAGTAATTGGCTTGAGATGCCACTGTATTTAGGGAGAGCTCAATTGTCTGGAGATTCAGGATTAACTTTGATCAAGGGAAGCAACTAATGGAGTGGAGTAGCCTGTTCTTTTGCACAAGCATTTAACATTCATTTAAGTTTCAAGGCAGTGACAGTGATGGTTGAAGAATGTAAGAAAGTGATTGAATAGCTTGCAATGTGGGTGTCGTAAAAATTGAGCGGGGAAGATTGCCACGTCCGGAATTCGCCGTACCCATGAGAGCTGAAAGTGGGGTTTTGTGACATGGGGTTGAAGCATATGAAATGCACAAGGTTTGATACAATTGATTTGCGGGAGTGGCATAAGAATGTTTGTGCTTGGAATCCAAGGTTGAGATGCCTATGAAGGTGGCGTTGCTCCTTGTTGGCAAATTGCTCACAAGCTAATGTTGCGCTCCTGGTGATGGCTATGACAAGCTGAAACAATATTGCGTTTGAAGGTTTTTGTACTCGAGAGAGTGTATACCCGATGTAAATTAGGCATGGTACGGTCAATGAGGATGAGATTTGCCAAATTATCCTTGAGAATGATATGTTGAGTGAAGGCTGACCTGGTGTTCTCACTCACCAGGCAATGCATGAGCTTGTCCTCGACCCGGATACTTTTGGCTAGAGGTGAGCATAGTTCCGGGACGAACGCGAAACCTAGAACAAAACCGATGAGGAACCGATTCAATTCCGGGTTCCAGAATATGCAGGGTAGGTTACATGTTCAAAACATTGGGAAACCGATTCTAACATGTAAATTTCGGGAAGGTGGAACCTGGAACCCGAACCAGGTGAATTTTTTTGTGTTTTTCTTGATATATATTTTCGTGCGATTCTGGAGTATTCTATGGTGTCCCATAATGAATGTGTAATCTGGAACAATTAGTCCGAGCTTCCTTTCTAGCGATTTTTATAACTAAAATTTTAATTTGTTAATGTTTTATATTTACTCATATGTCTAAGTATGAATCGTGATTAGTGGATATAATAATAAGTGGTGGTCATTAAATGTAATTATTCACCGTAATCGTTCAATTAAGAATCTTGGTGAAACTTGGAACGGAACCTTGAACTTGTGACGGGGTAGATTTCGGTTCTATGGTATGCATGATATGTTTTAGGTTTCGAAAAATGAGGAACCCTTTCAAGGGTAGGGTCTAGGTTTCATAAGGAACCTATACGGAATTTGGAATCGCTCACCCCGCTTTTGGCCCCGTGACACAATTGCGAGAAAACGATGATTGGCGATGGATTGAGTATTCTCTTGGTTTTATGTTTTGGACTAGCAGCTAAATTAGGGGATAAGGATACCACAAACGTCATAAATTTTGTGCGGCGCTCATTTGAATCTCATAACTTTTCTATTGACCACTTGAGTGCCATTGACTTCTAAAAAAATGTTCACTTGAGTGCCATTATTTTCAATATATCACTTGAGTGCCATAACTTTTCAAAAACGGTCACCCAAGTACCGAAAGTCCGACCTGGTTTAGCATTTCTCGAAATGTCTTTAAAAATTATGGCATTTAAGCACAATTGAAAAGTTATATGGCACTCAAGTGATTGGAAATAAAGATGTAATACTCAAGTGATCGAAAAATAGTTACGATACTCAAGTGAGCACTTGTACGAAACCCTGTGGTAGTTATGATGCTCTTTTCTCGCTCAATCAGCTCCCGGAGGCAATAAACTGGGACATCATACTCATATACATACACAATTTTTTATAATTCGAGATCAATGTTTAATTACATTGTCAACTGCCAGCGAAGTATACACTCTAAGTAGGTTACATGGGAGGGAAGGGATTACTTTATCACTTATAGATTTGGCGGCCCCTTTAAATTTTGAAAACGAGAAGATAAATGAGAAGTTCTGAAAATCAGCAGGAAATCATTGATGGTACAGATTTTGGTATTTTTAAGTTTTTGCATAATTTTACATGTTTTGCATTGGACAAAAGTTAATTGCGAGAGTAGTAATAGGAGTCGTTCAACTAAACAACGTATCAATCGAGGTATATCGAGGTATCTTCACAATTCTAGAGGTCAGCCGATCATTGTTGGTATAAATAGTACTCTTCATGTTTGGAAGCAATTTTCAACTATTTTTCCCCCTTTGTTGACCCACCTAAGTTTACTTATGCTCTATTGAAATTTGGTGAAATATGGGGAAAGTGTAACTGAGACCAAATGATCCATTCTCTTATGTCGAAGGTACTTCAAGGCTTGTTGGGGTTGCGCGACTCTCAACAAGGAGGAATCGAGTTCGCTTGAACCATGGCGAGATAGGTTTTGCTTGGACGAAGTTTGCCGGCGTCGAGCAACCGTTGGCGAAGCCTGCTGGTCTTGCGTTTGGTGGCATCATTCGACCAGCGGCAATGGTCAAATAAAGGTCGCGAGACTTCGGTGAGGCTCGTCAAAGTTGTGCGACCGTAGCCAAGGCCACAGTTGACATTGCTTGACCCAAGGTGAAATAGATTTTGCTTGGGCAAAGCTTGTTGGCATTGTGCGACCATTGGCGAGCTAGAACTGGAGCCCGACGAGCATCGACTACAGGGCGTGAAAAGCTGGGACGGCTCGTTCCCGAAGTTGCTTGACCCCAGGTGAGGTGGATCTAGTCCAAGCGGAGCTGTCGGCATTGAGCGACCATCGATAAAGCTATGTCGGCATCCTTTAGCCTTTGCTATGAAGCTTCCTAGTCACGATTGTGATTTATCTCTATCTAATAAGAGAATGCCACTAGAAGTGCTAAAGGTTGTATATGGAGCTCACTTTCGTACGAATTTTTTTTAATCACTTATATGTGTCAAATCGGAGAAAAAAGATTAATAAAATGCTAAATTGGAAAAATTCTGGAAAAATTGATTACATTGCATTTATAATTAAAATGTATATATGACATGGTAGATTTTTTAAAAAATTCAGTCCACATGGAGGTAGCCTAACATATTTTTTTAGAATAATTCCATGTGGCATATATATATATATATATTAAACAAACTCAAGATAAACTAAATCAAAACTAAAAGAAAACAATTTGGCTGGCTGTGGCCAAGCCCTTGTCGGTGGCCGCCGCCACAACCACTTGAAAGGGCCGGTGGAGGTCACCTAGGCCTTCCCAATGCTTGATGGCCCTTGGCGGCCCTCGCGAGGGCCTCCCGGCCCTCATCCGGGCCGAACGGTCGCGCCCCAACCCTAGATGAAGGCCGGCAAGCCCTCGTTGGGGGCGCGAGGCCTCGCTAGGCTCGAGAAGGCCTAAGTGACCTCCGTTGGCAGCCATCAAAAAGGGCTTGGCCATAGCTAGCTTGAGATTTATTATTTTTTTGAGTTTTTATTTTTTAATCTAATTAAGTTTCTAGTTTTTTGTTTTTTAATATTTTTTTTTAACTTTTAGTGTTTTTTATGTTTCAGATGTTGACTGGAACTCCAACAATTTATGTCGGCTCTAGATATTAACACAAAAAAGGCCATGTCAGATTTTCAGCCAAATATATTGGAATTAGCACTGAAAAGATTGTTTTCAAAAAATTTGACACTTAAGTCATTTGAAAGAAACTTTGGCATTAAGTGAGCTCCGTACATAACTTTTGACACTTCTAGAGTCCTTTTCCTCTATCCAAATAACATGAGTGAAAAAAAAAAACAAGAATATCAATCTATTGGTGAGTATAAAATTGAAAGAAAACAAATTGATTAAACCCTTCAGGTAACATCCCAAAAATGATAAAGTGCAAAGTCGGGGGGTTTTGCCATGAGCTGCAAGTATTTTCAAAGCTCAACTTTGTACAAAAGGCTGTTGAGAATGTATTACGAAGTAGAAAAGTTTTGGCTTAAGGCCTCTACAGGTCCAAAGCTACTTGTAAATGCGGTACCAAACGCGTTCACAAGAATTTACTTTTTGGAGGTATGAATCAAGGAAACGGAGAATGATAATACTCATTGGCTTCATTAGAAATTCAGAGATGTAGCTGAAGGCCAAACGTCAAGTCGGCTCATCATGATCCGACAAAGCAATTTCTACTCCCACTAGAGCAACAGAAAAATTTTCAGTTTACCTAGAAAGTGGCCTTTTCGTGGAAGATTTTGCATTCCTCCAAGCCTTTTTGCTTCGTGATATGTACAATAATTGCATGATTGTAAGTAGCTCATTTATTCTACGAAGATTGGGGATCACCGTCAAGGGTACACTACAAAAAAACAAGCATTTAGCCACGAAATTTGCAACGAATATTTCAGAAAAATTCGTCGCTAAACGATTTTGCGACGAAATCTGCGACGACAAAATATTCGTCGCGAAAACGGCGTCGCAAAATTTAGCGACGACAATTTTATCATTCGTCGCTAATTTGCGACGAATTTTGTGCCAAAAAAGTTCCGTCGCTAATTTGCGACGAACATATTAGTCGCAAATCGGCGACGACTGTTTGCGACGGAAAAGTTCCGTGGCATATTAGCGACGACAAATTATTGTCGTCGCTAATATAGCGACGAATTTTACGACGACATGTCTTCGTAGCAAATTAGCGATGAACAATGTGGCGACGAATGTTGCGACGACTTTGGCCATCGCAAATTATAACTTTGCGACGAACATATCTCCGTAGCACATTAGCAACGAACTTGGCGACGAATTTTTTGTTCGTCGCCAAATAGTCGTCGCAAAATATAGCGACGAAATTTTTGTGGTCGCTAATTTGGGACGATCTTTGCGATCCAATTACTTTCGTGCTTTAGCGACGAAAATAAAATTGTCGTCGCTAAATTTGGTCGACTAACGTGTAGCATTTGTGACGAAAAGTTTCGTGGCTATAGTTGTTTGCAACGAATAAAGTGGGCCGTTATTTTTTTCTCACTACGAATTTTGCTTAATTCTTTTACGCTGAATTTAGTGACAAAATTTGCGACGACGAGACACGGAAAAGCAAAATTAATTTCTAGAATTAATATTTACCATTGAGCAAGTACTAAGACAAATATTCAACAACGGATGTTATAGTCACCAAAAGAAGAAATTATAACATCTTAATCCAAAGTGAATACTAGCCGATACAATAGGAAATCGATACATTAGATTTTCCCGATAGAAATCCTGAAAGTAATGAAGAAAACACACTCATGATTGCACATGACGAACAATATATCTTTACATTTTACCCTTGGTTACTCCATGTTAACTTGGTACTTATAACTTCTCGAGACAATTTGATATCCGTGACTAGTTTACGTCGAAGTCTTTCACTCGATCCTATGACAAAAAAAAAAAACAAGGAAACAGAAAAAGGTAAAGAAGAGGGAAGAATCAAAAGTTGTCACCGCATCCCAACAAGTGATCTCAATGTACTCAACGACATGAGGAATTGCAGCGGTACATGCAGATAAATTATTAATAATGGATCAAAGAAGTTTCCATCACTTTAGCTACTCCAAAGTAGAAACTTACCGTCATTAAATTATTTGATACTTCATTCATCTTTGCAAAAAAAAAAAAAAAGGACAATTCCAAACGTGGATGTGCTATAATCATCACCCAATATCAAGACAAGATTCTTATTCAAAAGCAAATGCAATCCCCTCCCCACCACCCCCCGCCCCCAAAGCTGTTTCGTCCACGAAGCATAAAGTATTGAGGCTTTGGAAATCACCTCGCCTCCCACAAATGTACGGTGGCAGTTATAACCAGAGACAAACTAAGAGAGTTACATTCATAATTTAACAGCAAGTACAAAGAATTTCCACTAAACCTACGAAGTCACCATTTGGTGCCACTTTGAAGATGCTTCACCTTGCAACCCACAATATATAGTACATGGTAAACTAAACCTATGAAGTCACCATTTGAAAAGTTTGAGCACTCATCCCAAGTGTCACATGGAAACAACCTATTCAACTTGAAATCTCCCCTCAAAAGTAGGATATAAGAAATCACTAACCGATTGTCTTTAGACCAGGAGTTGCCTTGTGTGCTCTTCAATTGGAATAAGAAGCGGGTTGATTCTGTTTTCAAGCTATTCAACTGCATCATTCAACTTGGCCAAGCAATACCACCAATTCTACCAATTCTGGAGCAAAGACTCCAAGAAGATAAAGCAGAACAACCATAAAAAACATTACTAATAAAAATCAATAAAGCTATAGACATTTGCAAAAACTGTCCTAACTCCGACCGCCAAACAAAAAGCGGGTATGACGTCGGCAAACAAGTTGTTTATGGAATTAAATCACGGAGAAGATCCTCGGCATCTATGTCATCATCATTGCGCCGCTCATCATTCCGCCCGCCTATTTGATTAGCCGGAGGTATCGGAGGAACCCGAGCTGGATTTATGTTGAGAGTTTGCAATACCATTGCCATTTGAGCCTGCGAGAGATCCGATTTGGTCATCTTTTTGTGACATTTGTTGTGACATTCGTTCTTCTTGCAATTTCATTTGTTCATCTTTCTCTGCAAGCAAACGGGTCGGTGGCCCACTTGTTGTGCCATTTCCTCATCAACTCGTCTCCTCCTTGAAGCGGTAGTAATGGATGATGAACTTCCACTATCTTTTGCGACCATTTCCCTTGACAAGTTCCCCCACCCATATATTTTTCCTCGCTTCATCCCACCCGATGCCTCCACCCACATTGCCGTATTGTTGGGTCTTTGGCTCGACGCAGCCCCACCATCACCACCACCATTGCACTCATTAAAAGCTCCTCATATTTTTCCTACATCAACAAAATAGATATGAAAATGAAATAACTTCATATATGTAACAGCCATAAATATTAAAAGCATTCATAGATTGCATTCTAGTTTCCATAAATCCAAAAGTATAAAGTTACATACCATAAGATTTCGCTCGGTCGCCAACCCACGTCTTATCTTTCTTTTGAAAAACGCGTTCGAATGTAGCTGCATACGTCGGTAAGGTCCCCAATTCATGTGCCTAATAAATTGAACTATCAATGAGTACTTAAATTAAATTAACTTACAACATATTTAACAAACTCACCAATCTTTTTCTATGCTCTCCAATGTTGATAGAACCCCCCAAGATATGTTGCAGATGCGAAGACCCTTCACTAGAACTGGAAGCTCGATTCTTGGCATTTCGTTCACTCATTTGCTTCATTTTTTGACCTTCCCAAGTTCTCTTAATTTCAGTCCAATCTTCACTACAAATATAGTATGGCTTATTATTTTTTGTCTTTGCTCTATTCATCACATTGCGGATGTGATCACCAGCTTTTTCTTAAATATTCTGGTAATTTCACTCTCGTCCGATTCATTCCAACTGAATTTTCTTTGTAATCAATACAAAAATAGGTGGCTTTATTTATGACAAACTTAGTTTGTGAGAAAATTGAAACAGAAAACTTACCTTGAACTCGTTCCACCACAACTCTTTCACTTCTTCGGCGCGCTCATCGTAACTAATCCACGGGCCTCTCCAATAGTTATTCACTATCTTATTCGGTTCCCGCACGACATTCGTAGCATCTTCAAATCTGCACACAAGGACAATTCAGTTGACATCCATATGTACCACCCAAACGATACCCTCAATCTTACATTTACTTAAAGAATTGAAGTACTTACGAGTCTCCTTGTGGGCGTATCACACGCCTACAATCTTCCGAAGCTAAGCTGTCCTCATCATTCGATTGTTCCACTTGGAGAAGGTGGAACCGAGTTAGATGGGTGGTTAGCATATAGTGGTGGAGGCTGAGATGAAAGGGAAGGGGAAGATTCTTTGGGACGGAGACGAGGAGGAGGAAGGGGCAGTGAATGAGAAGGGACTGCTGGTCTTTTTGTAAAACCGCACCACGCATGTCACCTCCGCGTCTATGATCTCGACAAATAGGAATGTTAGATAAATATCAACAAAAATAGAGACATGTATTAGGGATACATGACGAGGCTTACCATTTTGGTGCGGAGAGCACGTGAGAAACTTGAGAAATCAAAAGTATCAATGGTTGCCTCTTACCAACGAGACCTCAAACACTACACCTTCGAAGCAATCTAGCAACGTGCATAATTGGTGTCATGTTAAAAGATACTATGAGGAACAAATAACTTTATGAAATGTAAAAATTTGTGAGACCAATTTGGGTTACAATAACTTTTTGAAATTTAGACTATCAAGTTAGAATAGCCTATTCAAAAGTTTAAACTAATACGTGGAAAGAGACAAACATGAATATAAGGCCAACTAAAACCCCATAGGTAAGCTATGTGGGATATTGTTCCAAAGCTCATGCATGGCAATAGAGGCAAAATAAAGTAACAATTTCAACTCTCATTCTTCTACTTGTGGTTGGTAGAAGCTCATGAGAACAGAAAGAAAGAATGCCGATTCCTCTACTTATACAGGTATTTTTATTTCCTAATCTAGGATTACCTTTCTTGCTTTCCTACTTTTTTAAAAAAAAACATCACACATTCATCAATCTTATGAATTTTCACATAATATTCCGATTATCACAAGCAAAAGTGGAATTTAAACACCTATTTTATTTCACTCCTTCCTCTGTCCACAACATTTTCACCTCATTTTAGTTCTTCATACCCCATTTTCGGAAATAGTTTATGTAACTCTTATTTTCTATGTGTTAACCACAAACAATTGCTAGAATCAAACAAAACCAAAAGCAATAAACAACATACCTTGGTGCCCCGAGTACGGGTAACAAGAGTTTTGCCGACGTTCTTCACGGAGAACACCGATGGGGCCTTAATATCATACCCGGTCCTTCTTGGCAAACGGGTCGACTCTATACAAATGCCACAACAACAACAAAATGAACAAAATCGGAACAAACTACAATGAAACAGGCACATTGAAATAAGGTAGGTCCGCCATTGAACAACCACAAAGTCATGTGGAGTTCCCGATACTCTCACAATTCTTACCAACTTTTCGATTCCCCATCGTAAAACATGTACAAACAATTCTAACAAACCATGTCAAGATTTCACCTGAAAGGAAACCGATGTGATCGACCTTTCTAACATTTTAATCACAAGACAAACCAACCAGGACTACTATATGCATTTCCATATCGGATACTTTATGTAATCTTACGTGTGTTAAAAGCATACCTCATCAACAAAGCAGCCTCAGCGGGACCTCTAATAGTTTAAAGAAGATTCGATCGGACGGCGATATCCTTGTTCGGGAGCTATTAAATGAGGTTGGTATCCATCGCCTTACGTAATGAGCTTCTTAATATTTTCCATGGAAAGTTGTTTGTCAAATTGCAGCCTCTTAAGAGCAGCAAGAAGTTGATTATTGAAAACATTATAAATCTTGTCACCTCCTGGACGCCGACAAATCACCATAATGTCATAAATCACTTTTACGACGTATTTTGTTCGTTTTTATACGGTGTAACGGGTTATATCCATATTACGTTCAAATAGTGACTATGTAGGATCACTTCTTTGCATCTATGAGTAAGACCCCTAAAGCTGTTGCTATCTATACGTGATGAGAGATCAAGTTAAGGGCCGGCGGGATCACAATTCACCGAAATGCCCGACCTGGATTCCTCTCCCAATCCATTCATTGTTTGTAAATTCGAAAGGACAAGCATCATCGCAACCTTTTCTTGATGAACTCGAGAAATCTCTCCTTACGGCACCTCGTATAGCTATGACTGTAAGATCAATTCAACAGATCTATCAACACTAAATCAACCCAAGACAGAACATCGATGGGCAACTTACCATAACTATCCTGGACGATGATCGCTCGGCCCCGCCCTCCTGAAAAAGCATAGCCCGCCGGCGTTGACAACCCTCCGCTTGAGCAAGAAAGGCGTCCCGACGAGTGCGCAAGATGTGACGATCGGCCTCGGATCCGTGGACCTCGGCCAGCTCAAGTAGCTGGAGGAAGCGAGGTACCAAGGTGCTCGGTGGCACGGAGGTAGGATGGTCGTGCGCGCGACTCGCCTTGGCCGGATATGGGGACCGGACGGAGGGTGGTGGAAGTCGTAGTGGTCGGTGGGTGGAGTTGGGTCGGTGGACGACGACCGCTCGGCCTCGAGATCTGTGGGTCTCGACCTCGGATCTGTGGGTCCACGCCAACTCAGGTGGCCGCAGGTGGAGCTCGGCGGCGGCGAATCGTGCGAGACCAAGAGTCAAAGCAAAAAACGCAAGAGGAAGATCTTGAGGGGAGGAGGCGAGCGGGGAGGAGAGAAACGAATGGGGAGGTGAGCGTCGAACGCAAAGGGGAGAGAGAGAAAGACTCGGGGAATAGAAATTCTGTGAACAAAATCGGGGTAATTAGCGACGAGCGTGCATTGTCGTCGCTAATTAGCGACGGCCCAAAAACAAGTCGTCGCTAACTAGCGACGCCTGAAAATGTCGTCGCAAATTAGCGATGACAATGACATATTCGTCGCAAATTTGCAACGACTCTTATGCGTCGGTAATTCGCGACGGCAATAATTTAGCGTCGCCAATTAGCGACTCCAATGCATTTTCGTCGTTAATTAGAGACGACAATGAACGTGGTCGCTAATTAGCGACGAAAATGAACGTGCGTCGCTAATTAGCGACGAAAATAAACGTGCGTCGCTAATTAGCAACGAAAATAAACGTGCGTCGCTAATTAGCGACAACAATGAACGTGCGTCGCTAATTAGCGACTAAGTGACCATTCGTCGGCAATTAGCGACGACAATGACCTTTCGTTGCTAATTAGGGACAACTTGTTCTTCTGCGTCACTAATCGCCGACGATAATGCATTGTCGTTGCTAATTAGCGACAATCGTTCGTCGCTAATTAGCGACAACTTGTTCTTTTGCGTCGCTAATTAGCGACGACAATGCATGGTCGTCGGTAATTAGCGACGACCTATTAGCCGCATCGTCGGCGATCATCGACGACAATTATTTTCGTCGCTAAATTGTATAACCACGCTCACGCATCTCTCACATAGGGAAAATCCTCAAATACCAATCGAAAAGAAACCCTCTCCCGTCACGAACCAAATCTCAATTTTTCCTCCACCCTTTTGGGCCGCACAAAAAATATGTCGGGTTAGGTGATAAACCGGATCGGGTACATAAATTTCAAAATATATTTAACATCATGCCAAAATGCCAAACAACAAAAATAATAATTACAACAAAATGCCAAACGTTGCATTAATAATAATAATTACACATAATTAGTTAAAAGTGTCATAAATCATAATCTTCGTTCTTCGAAGCGTCTTCATCCTCACTTGCGTGTTCATCTTGATCTTGATCTTCATCTTGATCTTCATCTTCTTCATCATCATCATCTTCATTCTGCGTCGTCAAATCGATTCTTCATCACCATCCACATTCGGTTCGCGAATTTCTCTTGGATCCACATCTATTCTTGCTCCACATGGATTTCGTAAAGTCGGAATGTTATATTCCTCAACTTCAACCGTGTTACAAACTTCTTCTTGTTGATATGCTGTATCCTTCCAGGTGTTCCTCGACTTTCCTTCGTGCTTTGGTTTTACATACTGACCCACCAATCCGCTTTGTCGCGTTTCAAACTAGGATACGATGCATAATATACTTGAATTGCTTGTTGTGCCAAGACAAAAGGTTCATATTTCATATACCTTTTCTTGTGATTGACTTCAACCAAATTTAACTTCGTATGCACCTTCATTCCTTTGACGGGGTCGAACCACATGCACTTAAATAACACAACTCTCATTAATGGTCCAGGGTACTCTATCTCTATGATTTCATCCAACAAGCCATAAAAATCATCTTTCGCACCGCCATCATTGGATGACCGAACGCACACACCGCTATTCATGGTAGCTTTTCCTATTCCGTACTCTTGAGTGTGAAAATTATACCCGTTTATGAAATATCTTGGCCAAGTTCGTACCCTTCTTTGTGGACCCCATGACGGATGATGTAGCAATCCTTGTTGTTCGACTTCATCATGATTGTTGTGAGCCTGAAGTTACACACACACAAAGTGGTTAATAAATTTTTAATTAATGATTTATAAAACCTTAATTAAAAGATTTTTGTCCATAGGCAACTTACATATATTTTGAACCATGTTGCAAATTGTTCATCGCACAAACGATCAAACTCATTTGGTGGTAGTCCATACATTGAAGTTTGAAAAATCCTATTAACAAATACCATTAATATATTAACAAATGTGGGGCACACAATAAATATATTTGCAAAAGTACACTTACTCGAAGTATGGCTGCACTTCCGGACAGTTCAGTAAAATATATGTATGGGCCGCCCGCCATTCGTCATCCGTTAAGTAACGAAAGTTACATTTGCCACTTGATCGACCAAGATAATTGAAAATAGAGAATGATTTGCAATTGGGATCAATGGATCCCTCATCATTTCTTCCTGCTCTTCGTCTCTTGCATTGTACATGCGGCTCAAAATAGTATGATGCAAATGTTGTCACTTCTTCCATAATATATGCATTACAAATTGAAGCTTCAACGCATGCCTTGTTTCTTCGCTTTTTTCTTCAAATGATATAAGAATCTATTTGCAATAACAAAAAAATTATCGGAACATAATAGGTAATAAAATAATTTCAAATATATTGAAATTCATATGTTACCTCTCAAATGGGTATATCCAGCGAAATTGGACGGGACTCGCAACTTTGGCCTCATAAGGCAAGTGAACTAAGACATGCTCCATTGAATCAAAGAACGATGGAGGGAATATCCTTTCTAAATTGCACATAATGATTGGAATATCTCCCTCCAACTTCTCCATGTGTGATGCATTTAACACCGTTGAGGAAATATCATGAAGAAAATTACTTAACTACGTTATGGCGCCCCATACAAAGTTCGGTAGAAGTTCTTTGAATGCTATTGGAATTAGTCTTTCCATAAATATGTGGCAATCATGGCTCTTCAAACCTGTGAACTTGCATTCATTCAAATCAACACATCTCCCGAGGTTCGAAGCGTATCCATCGGGAAATCGCACGGATTTCAACCATTGACAAATAACCCGTCTTTGCTCTCTGTTCAATGTGTAAACCGCTTTTGGTTTTGGTCCCCTCGTTGCTTTCACCCACATCTAGTGCTGGCCGATCACAAATGATGCTCATATCTTTTCTTGCATTCAAGTTGTCTTTCGTTTTTCCGGTGACATCCATCACAGTATTGATGACATTATCGAAAACATTCTTTTCTATATGCATGACGTCAAGATTATGACGAATAAGATGGGTCTTCCAATATGGTAGATCCCAAAATATCTTGCGTTTAGTCCACTTATGTACACTTCCGTGCGCAAGAGTTGTGCCATGGGGATTTTCAACAACGATCGGGAAGTCACGCACTCGCTCCCAAATCGGTTCACCGGTCAATCTCAATGGTGGGGGTGTTCTTTCAATTCTATTCTTGATGAACTCTTTTTTATTCCTTCGGAATGTATGATTTATCGGCAAAAATTGTGCGTGACAATCAAAATAGCTGGCCTTCTTACCGTGTTTTAATCGAATGACTTTGATCTCTCCATACATATCGGACATCCTAAGATCCCATTGTACTCCATCCGAGATAACATCCCATAAGTTTGGAAAGTCATTTATCGTCCAAAGGAGTGCAGCCTTCATTACAAATGTTTGATTAGTGAAAACATCATATGTAGGAACACCTTCATCCCACATTGTCGTAACTCCGCAATCAAGGGTTGCATATAAACATCTATCAATTTTTTCGGATTGTGTGGGCCAGGCACGATCAATGTCAAAAACATGTAGGGTGTCTTCATGCACATACCAGGTGGCGAGATTATACGGAGTTAAGATAAGCGGCCAACATGAATAATTTTTTCCCGATTTCCCAAATGGGGCAAATCCATCAGCACATAGACCTAACCCGATGTTTCGAGGCTCCATCGCAAACTCGGGGTATGTTCTATCAAAATGTTTCCATGCCTATGCATCCGAAGGATGACACATCGGACCATCCTCAATTTCATGATTTGCATGCCAAGTCATGTGTTGAGCTGATGGCTTGAGATGCATAAAGCCTTTGCAATCGGGGATTAAGGGCGGATAAAAACGGTTGCTTGCTTGGCCTACGCTTCGATTACGACCCGCCTCCTACTATTCTTGTACCTCGATTGGCCACAGAATTTGCAAGATTCGGCATTTTCATCATCCCCCCCAAGTATAACATACAACCCCCACTACATACATCAATCCTTACAACCTGGAAGACCTAAGTCTTCCACCAGCTTCTTCATGTCGTAAAAACTACCTGGCATGATATTGTCGCGAGGCATTGCTTCCCGCATTACGTCGACAAAAGAGTTGAAGCAATTCTCGGACACATTATGCTCTGCCTTGATGTTTATCGGTCTCGCGGTCACCGATAATTTAGTATGGTTGTCACAACCTCGCCCATAAAGGTTCATCTGTTGCTTTCAACACTTCCCAAAATTGATTAGATGTAAAAGTTTCATTGTGGACATTCTCATCAAAACCCGTTACTCCTATCTCTTGAAATTGTGATGCATAGCTGGTACCCACTTGTTCTATTCTAGGAGCAACACTAGTACTCGTATGGTTTGATTCTCGGAACGAAGTTTCGACCATTGCATCAATCACCATCCTCTCGGTATGGGTTGAATTGGTTATAATAGCTATAATCTTCCATATCTCGAACATTGAGCACTTCTTCGATATTCTTCATCGGATATAAATTGTTCACCATGACAAGTCCAAGTTATAATAATTCGGAGTGAACCCAAATCTACAAAGATGTTCTCTAACTTGGTCACACTCATGAAATTTATTATTATCGCATCTTTTACACGGGCACCTTAACTTATTTCCATCCATCAACTCAAATTTACTACTAGCAAATTCCAAAACATTTCCAACCCAATACGAAATTCATCGGTCAATCCTCGACGTCCGGATAAGTTTTTATTATACATCCAACCCCTCTCTCTTTGCATTGTGTCTCGTATAAATATTAAAAAATATCATAAAATATTGAAACCATAATATCGCAAAAAATAAAATTCTATCTATGACGAAAACGGTTACTTTGAAATTGAAAAAACTACAATATCAAGAAGACTTACCCAAGTATTTGATGAAAGCGATCAATTTGGTGAAAATTGCAAGGTTCACTTGGATTGCGAGACCTTCAAATGGACACGTACCTAAAAAAAAGAAAAAAAATACTTAAGATTCATGAAGCTTACTTATGGCAATTGGTAGAAGAAAAAGGTGAAATAAACAACAATTTATTCTAGGATTACCATGAGACATGAATTTAGCGATGACATTTTTTTGTGATAAATAAATGTTGCGGCCACACTAAAGACATTCGTTGCTAATTAGCGACGCACGGATTAATTCGTTGCTAATTATCAACGAATAATTACTTTCGTCGCTAATTAGCGACGGCCCGTAACTCTTCGTCACTAATTAGCGACGCCCGGTGATTATTCGTTGCTAATTAGCAACGAATATATACTGTTCATCGCTAATTAGCTGAAAACATACTTCCCGCTCCAACACTGCGACCTCATATGGACATTCGAAGCAGAAAAATAAAAAAAAGACCGAATTAGTGACGCAAAGCAAGATTATGGTTAATTTTGCAAATATGAACATTCAAGGGACAAAAGGTCGTAAATATTTTTGTTACAAAAGGTTGTAAATATTATTTTGCATTACTACACTTTTTCCAAAGATACCTTAAATTATTTCAATGCATGAGACCAACTTTCCATTGAAATAAAAAATGATGAAATCAATAGAAGAATTAGCGAATTAGCGACGATCGTTCTTTTTGTCGTGCCTAAATTGCGACGGACATCAAGCTTCGTCGCTAATTAGCGACGAACATATATTTTAGTCGCTAATTAGTGACGAAAATATATTCGCCGTCCCTAATTAGCGACGAAAATATATTTTCCGTCACTAATTAGCGACGAAAATCCATGTTCCGTCACAAATTAGCGAATACTATCGTTAATTTTGCATTACTACGGTTTTCACAGAGATACCTTAAGTTATTTCAATCTATGAGCCTTCACTTTGAAATAAAAAAAAGGTACAATATCGACAAGACTTACCGAAGTATCCGATTGAATTTTGTATATCCGAAAGTGGTCAATGATGAAAATTGCATCGTCCACTTGAATTGCCGACCTTCAAATGGAGACGTACCTAAAAAAAAATTGCTTAGAATTCATGAAGCTTATGGCAATTAATAGAAGAAAAATGTGAATTAACGACATTAATTTATTCTATCATTACTCGAAGACATAAGTAAGAATAAAGAAGACAGGAGGCAAAAAAGAGAGAGCAAAGATCGGACGAAAGATGAGAGTGTGGATAGAGATCGAAGATAAGGGGGTTTTAAAAGAGAAAAGGTAAAGCAATCAAGTCCCCCCAACCCCATCCCTATATTGCGCCTATAGCTTTGATGGCCTCCGATGATGTGCTTTCTTTTCGGTGTGCAGAGATTCGCTCCATACTACTTGCGCCTACGGATGATCTTTCTTTTCGGTGGTGCGGAGATTCGCGACCACATTTGAATAAGTCTCGTAGTCATTTAGCGACGAAATATAAAAATTGTCGCTAATTCGCGACGGACGTAACTCTTCGTCGCTAATTAGCGACGACCAATGATTATTCGTTGCTAATTAGCAACGAATATTTACTGTTCGTCGCTAATTAGCTGAAAACATACTTCCCGCTCCAACACCGCGACCTCATATGGACATTCGAAGCGAAAAATAAAAAAAGACCGAATTAGCGACGCAAAGCAAGATTATGGTTAATATTGCAAATATGAACATTCAAGGGACAAAAGGTCGTAAATATTATTGTGACAACCCCCCCAACCCCATCCCTATATTGCGCCTACAGCTTTGATGGCCTCGATGATGTGCTTTCTTTTCGGTGTGCGAGAGATTCGCTCGTACCCATCGCGCCTACATGATCTTTCTTTTCGGTGGTGCAGAGATATTTAGCAACGAAATATAAAAATTCCTCGCTAATTAGCGACGGCATGTAACTCTTCGTCGCTAATTAGCGACGGCATGTAACACTTCGTCGCTAATTAGCAACGACTAGTGATTATTTAGCGACGAAATATCTTTGTGGTCGCTATTTAGCAACGAAAAGGCATTTGTGTCGCTAATTAGCGACGACAAGTGATTATTCGTTGCTAATTAGCAACGAATATTTACTGTTCGTCGCTAATTAGCTGAAAACATAATAGCGACCACAAAGATATTGCGTCGTTAATTAGCGACACAAATGCGTCTTCGTCGCTAAATAGCGACCACAAAAATATTTCGTCGCTAAATAGCGATGAAAAAAATATTTCGTCGGGCGTATGTTCGTCGCTAATTAACGACGAAACAATATGTTCGTCGCTAATTAACTACGGGAAAACACGTTCGTTGCATTCATCGGTGGTGTTCGTCGAAATTAGCGACGAAACGTTTTTGTCGTTGCTATGTTTGTCGCTAAATAGCTACGGACATGTTGAAGTCGCAAAAATCGTCGCTATTTACCGACAAATATGTGTGTCGTCGCCAATATAGTCGCTAATTTACGATGATATTTTTTCGTCGCTATTGTCGTCGCAAATAGCGACGACTGTTTTTTTGTCGCTTATTTTGTCGCAAATTAGCGACGAAATTTATTCGTCACTAAATTTCCGTGGCTAAATCCTCCTTTTTTGTAGTGGTAGAATTTTGTGAAACGTCATGCTCCAAAAACATAGTCGGATGCTCCAAAAAAAAAAAAACCAACAACCGAAGTCACACAAAACAAAGTCGAGAATGATTCATTCGCCGACATTAAACCTAATGTAGATCCTCTAGTTGTAGCTTTGCACCCAAGTAGTAGAAGTTAAATCACAAAGTTTGAAGCGTAGAGCCATCCACGCACTTCGTCCCTGTATTAGAAATTGCTTTCCACATGGGTCACGATGACAAAGCAATTGCTTTCCACATACAATAAGGGCCACAATGACCAAATTGCTAGTCCTTCTTGGAAGGACCTTCCAAATCCTTCTTGATATATCACCAATTCGCCAAGTACGTATAGTTCTCTATTATTGCATTTCCATCCCTCGATCAATCGTTGATGTCGTTATCAATTTTACTAGGTAAGATTGAAGTAAGGTAAGGTACGAAAATGTAAGACTCGGAGTTGTAGAGAAAAGAAATTGTTGAAATTTCTTAGATTTTCAATTGCACCAAGTAGATGATGACATTACATGTTGGGAGTGTTGAGAAAACCTTCCTCTGAATATTTTTATTCTAACAAAATTGTACTTCTTAAGAAAGAATCTGATTAATGCTTTCAAACACTTTATTGCAAGTGTAACACATGAATGAAAAAGCTTATATTGTTTCAAACCCGATGTTCAAACTCAAGACGAAATCATCACAAATTTGCTTCGAATGAGTTGAACCTTATTATTTAGATGGAGTAAGATATCGCTTCTGAAGATTCAATCCGGTGAAGAATTTTGTGAACCAATAGTAAGGAACTTTTTTAAACTCATAGTCACCATTTGCGGTCGATAAGATTCAAAGAGATCTTCTACTTTTGAAGCAATGTTTCGAATTATGTTCGGATTTCGCAATACTTTTTGTTAGGATTCGAAGACCCATATTTGGCGGGTTTTCGATTTAGCTATGTTATTTTTGAAAGTTTGTAATCTTTGATTGACATGATTATTTTCCAAACAGATTGTGAGAATATCCTCAATTGGAAATTATCTTTCATGGGACAAGAAAGCTTCCACAATTGAACAAACTCTACTTATGAAAAATGAGGATTTAGTTGTATGGATGAATCGAGTCTCAAGGGTTCGGACTCTACTCCAACGGCTATCAAATTTCTCTCGACAAAGTATCTTCTAATCAAGATTGATGGTGTTCAATCGGCCGATTGAAGAGAGATCCTTTGAAGACCTGTCCAACGACTAGTTTGTAGAGGAATGAATATAAAGGAGAGATCCATGGTAATCGATTTGAGAGAAATTCGAACTTAGAATTCCAAAGTGCTTGAATTTTTTCAAATTCATATATTTATTCTCGAGAGCAATACACTTTATCTTTGAGAGATTCTCGTAAGAGTGAAAAATGTGATAACACTTGTAACCTTTCAATTATTCATCTAATGAAATCTAGCCAATCAACTATCAAGCATGGGAGAGTGGACGCAAGATTATCTAAGCGAAACAGACTATAAACTTTGCGTGCAATTCTCTCTTGCTCTCAACTCTCTTTACATGTTTAGACCATTGCATATGTTGTTCTAAATTTGAAATCGAATCTATTCAAATCCTGCTTTGACTTGTTTAAATTTCTCATTTAATTTCAAAATTGTTTATAATCACCTATTCACCCCATCTCTAGGTGATATTGCTAGACATAATAGGCGCGCGCAGTAAATCCGATACTTCAACGGAGAGATAACCAAGAGAGAATTTAAGTCCGAGCTTTGTCAATATATCTAGTTGGACCTACTCTCACTCAAAAACTTAAGTCAATGAGTTATGGACAACTATGATATATTAATTGGTCAATGCCACATTAATTATCCGATATGAGACTTTTCTAACGCAACTCACACGTGCATCCTAACAAACTTTTCCTCACATGTGAGCTCAAGTGTTAGCTTTGCTCCCCTTTAATTCAAGTATCCTTTTGCACTAACATATCTCAACTTGAATCTCCATCAACATCCATCTAGCCCGCGTTGCTACACCACAATGCCCACTGGACCGAAAACCACATTGGTCACTAAATTCCTTACTTGAGACATTCATCAAACATCGATACTTATTAGGAGTAAGCCACCAATCAATCCGGTTCTATTACCATTTATTGGGAGCATGCAGCAGAAGTCTCATACTTCATCATAGGAGATCACCAAGAAGGAACCCAAGTCTCGAGCTCTTCAATGTATTCATTTGGATACACCTTCACTCAAAACTTAAGCCAATGAGTTGATTGTTGAGCGGAAGCAAGCGATCAAACAATAAAATAGATAAAACAAAAAAAATAAATAAATTGGACACCAGATTTACGTTATTCGGTCGTAGAGACCTACGTTCATGGAGGGCATCGATGAATTCCACTATAGATCAAGCGATACAATAGAAATTAACTCAAGCACTCTCAGTGTTTCCCAACCTCCAATTACATCAAATAACCCACAAATGTTTAGCTCCACAATCCCTCACGAAAAATCTCTCAATCTCACGGAGGAATTAGCACAAACTTATAACAATATTTAATCAGCCTTTTAACACACTTGAATACTTGATATGATTCCATCAACAGAAGCTCCTCTTTGATACTTTTCATAAAGAATATCAGCTTTTGATTTATAGGCAATGGTTGAATCCTAAATAGGAAATCTTCTCCAACAAAGATAGACTTTCGTGAGATTCAAAACAAATCTTATCCAATGCAAAATTCAAATTTGGCCAACCTACTTGCATATAAGATTTTCTTTGATTTTCTCGTTCGACTCTAGAAGCCAAAAGAAGATTGTATGCTCCTTTCTCTTGTCTTTAATTTCATGATCAAGGTATACTTATTTTCATATTTTTGCTTGAGGCTCAAACTCTAGACATAATTTCAACAATCTCCACTTTGGCTCGATATTTGACCAAGTCACGTCGCTTCACTAAAATTACGAGCTTCATTGCTAGTCCCCCACAACCCCAATGGGCTCAACCACCATAGAAATCTTCCAGGTCCAAGTTGCACTTGAACTTTGCCATAATCGAGGACCTAATCGAGTACTAACCGCACATGCACCTTTAATTTCTCTATAAGGACTTTCTAACATAACCTCATCAACCACAAATAAAACAAAATCACCGTTGCATCCATATCTATTAGGAGATCAAATACGTAAGTTGTCACTATCAGCAATTACAAGCAATCGTTGGTTTTATAGGCTTCACCTCGCTACAAGCATCATCGTGTCGGTTACTCTACTAATACTCTTTACCTCGGGAGTTTCCGGTTGTAACTCCACCTCAAGTTGAACACCGTTCAAATATGTATGAACACTTGCTATAATCACTCCTAGCAAAAAAGTATTGGAGACTTATCAAATATAACTTCTCTACCGATAATAGGTGAATTTAATTTGGAGCACCATAATCGATAACCTTGCACACATTGCGCATAGCCTTGAGAATCCTAAATGCGGGGACATCATGGATCGAGTGTCCCAGTTAGAATGTTCGGGTAAACGATTGCAGATTATATGGAGCGACATATCCTTTAGTTACTCTTAATGTTCCCTCGAGGTCTTAAATTTTTATTTTTTTTCTTTATGGTTTTCAGAGCCAACAAAGAAGTCAATTATCTGAGTCTGATTGATGTAAAATCATCTGGATACAACCTGTATTACCTTTGCTAATAGTAATATGATTATTTTAGGACATTTTTCTTTGCTTCTCCTAATCTTTTTGTTATAACTCGTACAAGATGATTAGCTTTGGATCATCATTTTTCTTAGACACCCCTTCAACCACCAGTCAACATGAATCTCCCTGATCTTTCCAAAAGTCATATATTTTATTCCAAACCGAGTCAAAGGATAAGAATATCTTTACTTGGGACTTCTTTCACTTCATGGGTTTTAAATCTTTGCGGATATGCATTCATCTGATATTTGTACGATTAAAAAGGGTGCTGGCTAGTGATTGAAATTCTCATGTCATGATGGGGCGATTTGTCCTATCCTGAAAGAAAATATTTTATTGCAAAAGGGCTAAAGAGATTGTTGTTCACTTGTCCTTTGTACAAGAATTATTTAAGCCCGTTACAGCCATCGCCTTTTGGCATCAGGACAAAAGGGGCAACGCTAACGGCACTTAGCCTGACATCCCATCGTATGCATGGAGACACACTTGGGGCTTGTGCGAGGGGACTTGCAAGTGCCATGTTGCGAACTTAACGAGACAAATGGCGCGGCTGCGACTCGCGAGCTCGAGGCGCCTCGCTGGTTTCGAGCGAGGTTGAGCCTCGTTTGTGACCGGCGACTGACAGAGTAAGAAAATAAAAAATAAAAATATAAAAAAAAAATTCGAAAATTAAAGGAAATAAAAAATAGAAAAACAATTAAAAGAAAATGAATACTGAGACATGGAGAGAGAAAAGATGAGGGTAAATGTTCACAAGAGGATAACGTTTTCCAAGCCTTGATTAGCTCATTTTTCGCAAACTAAATATTACAAAATTCGATAAATATTTCTTTAAAAGTTATTTTTTGCAAAATAAATGGAGAATAAATTCTTACTAAAAAGATTTACCAAGTCCAGTATGCCTTGCCAATGTCAATTAGAGAGGCTGATCAATCAATTAGTCTCCTGCGGCAACCCAAACAGCCTATGTAATTTGCACCCTACAAGCATGACACAGTGATGACTCTATTTTTATGGCATCTGCACTTTTCTTTTTTGGTCTGAAAGTCCGCTGCCATTGCTTCAAGTAATTGCATGAGAACGAGGTAAATGGGCCTCGAAGCAATAGCGGGCCCCATACAATGCGATCGGCTAGGAATAGGGTTATATGTTTTCTCATTACGAGAAGGGGTCATTCGAGCGTTTTGAAATAGATGGAATCATACAAAGTTGGACGGTCATTTACCAGAATCTCTCCTTCGGTCAGAAAACTTGAATCAGGGGACGAACCCTTTCTGCCTTATCTTCTAGGTCTAGGCAAAGAGAACTGGGCTAATTGCTTTGCTCCCATCCATTGGATACAGCTTATTGCATTCTGATTTTTTTATCATTTAATGAAAAATCCTTTTCGAGTCATCAATTTACCTACTAAAACATCACCCGTTTCTACTCAAGATCCCATTTTTCCTAGTCCGACCACTATACTAGGTACGTATCCCGCTTCCTGCTTCCTTGGTGGAATAATCGGTACTACTTTCTTGGAATTTGCTCGTGGGTTACTTTACCCCTGTAGAATTAACCTAGGTTCGTGCTGCGCTCTCGAGGCAGGTGTGCAAGCTAATTTTGAGGAAAGGTGTAGTGCTGACGGGCTTTTTCAAATTATGCGATTTGATTTGTTTTTCGATCAAGCCTCTCTAAGATGGTCGAACACTCGAATATCTTTAAAATAGGCTAATGCGTTCGGGGTGATAAGAGGTTATACATCCTGAGCTCGCAGATCACGATCTGTAAGTGCATTTATCAAGGCCCGATCATCAGATTCCAACGCAACCTTCAAATGGGTTCGTGGGCTAAAGAGTTCGACGACTTCCCATCCGCTCGAAATTGGCACATGACAGTCACGTGCTCCCCGGACGCTGGATTTTGCTATGGGCTTTTTCCTTTATATCCAAGGTCGGACACCCCATTGAGTTGATACCGTTAAAGATCTGATTGATCATTTCTCTCGTTCTTTTTCATTTTTCCTTCACTACACGTGGCGCGTCGAATCTTCGACGTTATCGTTAAAGCCACAAGGAGGAAGGAGCGGTCACCATGGCTTCCCTGAGCCTCGCCGCCGTACACCTCCGGCAATCGGACGTGGCTTCGAAGTTCGGAAATCACCAGAAACCTTCAAAGGTCATCCTCAGGAGGAGACTCGCTCCGTCGTTGAGTGCAGCGAGTTCGACAGAATCTTCGTCGTCCGCACCAGAAAAGCCGGAGATCGGGCTCGAGTTCATCGGTGTAATCACTTCGCGCCCGCTGATTATCATGCGTTTCGCGAATTCTGTAGTTTATGAATGTAATAGACAAGATGCCGATCTAGGGCGTGAAGAAATTCGTATGGCTGATGATGAAGCGGTTTTAATGGCAGCCGAAGCCAGCTGCTGATGGTTCGTATCCGGTGGATAAGGCTAAAGCTGTAAGCGGAGAGAAGCTACTGAGGAACATCATGAACGAGAACAAGATCGAGCTCTATGCCACGTATGTAAGTCCGTTCTTCGTGCAAATTTCTCGCTGATTGATGAGTTCTGGATATAGATCAAGATTCGCTGCCACTTACCATCAATTCGATAGCGTGATTGGTTTCTTAATGCATTCTGAAATTTGAGTACCTTTTTTCTGGTGAAGCGTGGTGGGGAGTTTTGGCACGCACTATAAGTGTTTGATGATATTCTCTTCTCTGCAGGGGAAAGTGATGAATTGTGGAGGCGGTGGGAGCTGTGGAACTTGCATTGTGGAGGTATGTATGTTCGGGTCAGCAGTTTGCTGTGTAGCTCTCGCATCTAAGACAGGGAATTAGGACACCACAGTATGTCGGCATTGAAGTGATTGTGAAGCTCGTTTAAGGAAGAGCACAGATGTTTCTGGTTTCTCGAGATAGAAAAATAGAATTTCATTGTAGTGTTTGAGCTGAGAGTTCTCTCTGAGTGGATGCGTCGAACAAACCCATGTTTAAAGCACTGTAATGAGATAAAACTATATAATGAGATAAAACTATAAAGTATGAAGGGTTCTCGAGGTCTGCGTGTGACATGGATGTGCGCTCTTAGAGCATGGACTTTCAGGGGATGAACATGTTAAGAGTGCTTTCTTCACGGAAATGGTTTCCTTTCTATTGCTGAGGCCTGCAGTTATGTTTAGAGCTTAGAGACCAACATGAGCTGCCTATGTATCCTACAATTTGAAGATTGTGTCTATTATTGGATGATTGAAACTTGTCCTGGTGGGCAGATTATTGATGGGAAGGATCTTCTAAATGAGAGAACCAACACTGAACTTCGATATTTGAAGAAAGTAACCTCTCTCTCTCTCTCTCTCTCTCTCTTCCGATGGTAGTCTAACGGATACAGGTTATAACCTTGATAATCAAGTTGTTCTAACAATGGTTCCAACTCCCAGAAACCTGAATCCTGGAGACTTGCTTGTCAAACTATTGTTGGGAATAAAGAAAACTCTGGAAAGGTAAAGCACGTGGACTTGTACCATCCCTTAGTTGCTAGAAAGCATTTTCGCAAGTTAATTGAAATCTGGAAGAAAGTAAGTTGTGGTTGTCACGGATTACGGTTCATTTATTTGAAGGAAAACTGTTTCTCGAAATTATTTTTTTTTGGTGTTTTTTTGGTGTTTGAATGACGGAAAACTAATCGATTAATGGAGAACGTTTTTCATTGATTGAAAACAACAAGCTTAGGCCGAGGGAAAACTGCTTCCTTCTGGCAAGAAGGAAATCACTTGTTCAAAACCACCAAACTAATGAAATCACATTGAAATTTTTTTCTTTGTAATGAAGTTTTCGGTAACAAACACACCCTTAGTTGAGAATTACTTTGGTTTCTTGGGGACAAAGGTCTAACAAACATCTCTGCTTGAGTGTTTAAATCGCAGGTTGTGGTACAAAGATTGCCCCAGTGGAAGAAGTGATGGAGAACCGGACCTTGCTCACTGAATCAATCGAAACCTTGCTTTCTCTCTAAAGGGAGATGAGTTGGGATCAGTGGTAATTTGCTCCATTGCACTTGCATGCCCTTGATTTTTCATGTCAAAGGTGACCTTGATCCCGCAAGCATAGTTTGTCACTGGTGCCAACTTTTAGTTTTGTGTAGAGTTAAATGCATGAATAGATCGTGATTAATGGCTTTGATAAGCAGCATGTAGATGATCATTCCGGTGAATTCGGAACGATTGACATGGCATCGAAACAAAACTCTGATTGGCTATTATATCTCATACCCTGTCCATTAGCCTCACCTCTGATATGAGACTTGTCTGTCTACATAAAACTGGCTTCCCTAAGATATAACTCTTACTCTTTGGACTTCTCTTATCCACTTGAGTGTCGGATTCCCGGTCATAACCACAGGAACTCCAATACTGGCTATCTCTCATGATCCATGAGTTTGAGTGTTTTTTGTTTTTTTCTAGAAAATATCAAATGCCATTTTCACCTTTTAATCCATATTTAATATTACGTTTCTAGCCGAGCTTACATCTTCAGTACCAATTTGCAGTTTAGATCAATTTTCCTTCAATCTTTATCTTTTAGTCGCTTCGAATGCCCTTGTCTCGGTTCTAAATTTTTCCCCCCCCGGAAAAAAAAACCTCCCTTCTAAACCCCCCCCCCCTTAAATGGTTATGGTTTTCCCCCCCCCCCCCCCCCCCCCCCCCCCCCCCCCCCCCTTTTTCCCCCCCCCTTTTTTTCCCCCCCCCCCCCCTTCTTCCCTCTCCTTTTTTTTTTCATCCTCCCCCCCCCCCCCCCCCCCCCCCCCACCCCCCCCCCCCCACCCACCAAAAAAAAAAAAAAAAAAAAAAAAAAACCACCGGGGCGAAAAGGGAGAGGGGGAAAAAAAACAAAAAAAAAAAAAAAAAAAAAAAAAAATTAAAAAAAAAAAAAAAAAAAAAAAATAAAAATTAAAATAAAAAAAATAAAAATTAAAATTTAAATTAAAAATTAAAAATTTAATAATTTAAAAAAAAAAAATAAAATAACAAAAAAAATTTATTAATTTAAATTAAATAATTTTTAAAAAATTTTTTTAACAAAAAATATTAAAATAAACCAATTATCTTTTTTTTTTTTTTTTTTTTTATTTTTTTTTATTTCATTTTATTTTTTTTTTTTTTTTTTTTTTTTTTTTTTTTTTTTTTTTTTTTTTTTTTTTTTTTTTTTTTTTTTCCTTCTTTCTTTGGTTGCCTAGTGATGCCACTGGTTGGGCAAGCCTCACCATGGCTAGCGAGGGCAAGCCTCACCCGAGGTTGGCGAGGTCAACCTCGTCGGCCTTCGTCGAGGTCCGACGATCGACTAGTAGAAGAAGGAAAAAAACATAAAAGAAAAAGCACAATAATAAAATAATAAAAAATTCAAAAATTCAGTCTTCATATTTGGTGAGCCATATTTTGTGAATAAAGCCTTTTTTTGGGGATGGTTCCAAGAAAAGTAGGCTCCTCATGGTTCAACGATATAGGTTCAATAGTTTCAATCATCTTTTTGTTTTTTCGGTTATATAATACAACTGACATAAAAGAAAAGGAAGCTCTTCCAAAGCACCTCTCGAGAGAGTGTGAAGCGTCTTGGCTCCGTTTGTTTACGTGAAAAATGAATTATTTTTAGAAAATATTTTTTGGGAAGTCAATTTCCAAAAAAATACTATATTTTCCGTGTTTGGTTGAAATATAAAAAAGACTAGGAAAATATTTTCCGTTGTTTGGTATGTGGAATATTGGATTCAATTTGTCTCCATGCACTTCATTCAATAATTTTTTTTTTCATTTTTTTAAAAAAACTTGAAATTTTTAAATATTTTAATTATTTATCTTTTTTTTTTTTTTTTCTTTTTTTTTTTTTTTCTTTTTTTCAATTACTATTTTTTGCCTGTCGTCGACCAAGACGATGGCCGGTGACCTGCGCGCAGGTAAGGCCTAGCCTCGCTCAAGGTCGGCAAGGCCTAGGCTCCGAGGCCTGGGCGCCGCCTAGACTCGCGCGAGGGCTGGCGACTATTTGCTCGGGTCTCAATCGGGGTTGGCGACGGCTCACCGACCTCGTGTGAGGCCGACGACCCCGGCTTGGCCTCGATCTAGGCCGGTGACGGTTCCCTTGCCTTGCTCATATGAGGCCGAGCTAGATCCGATGAGCTTGGCCTCCCTCGAGGGCCGGCGACATCGAGGCTCGCATCATCTAGCCTCGAGCTCGCCTACCAGGCGGCCATCGTTGCCGAGGTCCCGTCATCGGCGGATAAAGGAGCAAGTGGGGTGAGGAAGCGGAGGAGGAAGGAGGAAGGAGGAAGAAGGAGAAAAGAGAAGAAAAAGAAAAAGAAAATAAAAAAATTTGAATTTTAAAAAATAATTAAATAATAAAAAATTTAAAAAGAAGTGTGAAAGAAAGGAGGAAGAAAATATGAGGAAAATGTTTTCCTTTTCTCAAAATGAGGAAATCATTTTCCTTAATTTTAGAAGGTTTTTTTGTTGATCGGAAAATATTTTTCGTTGACCACTCATTTTCCAGGTCCCCAATCACCGAAAGTTAGGGAAAATGTTTTCCAAAAAAACATTTTACGTGAAACAAATAGAGCCTTCATCTCAAAAATATCTCTCCTCGACAACTATCATTTCTCAGGACTTTAGCGCCCGATGGGCTATGGTGTTATGCTACTTACTTGCTCGAGTTAATTTGTTAATTCAAGTGGATATCATTTATTGAGCAGATGAAATTAGCTATATTACTTTCACAAGCTATAGCTCAAAATTTGCTAAAATGTCTAAGAGTGTAACTTGATTTTTTTTCGTTGTATCCAATTTTTAAGTTGAAAATAAAGCTACATAAGTTGTTTTATTAAAAATATTGGATTTAGGCCATCAAGGAACAAAACATGTCAAATATATGGGCAAAAGGATATTTGAAGTGTCAATATTTATGTATGGCACTCACTTTGGTGTCAATATTTTTTTTTTTGGATCACTTAAGTGTTGATAGAAGAAAAAAAGATTACTTCAATGCCAACGGCGAGAAATTCTGGCCAACTAATTTTGTGTCATTGATTTTTAATTTTTTAACATTAAGTGGCAATTTTTTTTCCATATGCTATCTACATGGACCTTTAAACTTAAGAATAAGTTAATTTTTTTAATTAAATAGAAAATAAGGTAAAAAAAAAGCAAACAAGTAAAAAAAAAGGGTTGTTTATAGCGGCGAGGGTGGGAAATGGCCAAGGGGGGTCGTCGAGCCTTGGCGACCCCCGCCAAGGCTTAGCCCGGGGTCGGCCGAGGCCTCGCAAACCTCACGGCGGGTCGACCTCGCAAATTTGGGCGAGGTTGTGCCTCGTTGTGGTTGGGCGAGGCCGACCTTGCCTAGCGATGTGGTCAATGAGGCTTGGCCTTTCTTTGGGTGAGACCTTGTAGATCACGACGAGGTTGGCCTCGCCGAGAATCTATGAGGGCTTGGCTAGCCATTGCCGATCCCGACTTGGCGACCCCCCCCTCCTCGATTGCCAACCATTGCCGGCGATGGTGGGATAGTGGCGGCCGAGGTTGTGTAAGCCCTCGCCGCCGCAACTTATATTTTTTTATTAGTTTGATTTTTTTAGTTTATTTTTAAATTTTTTAATATTGCATGGAATTTTTAGTAATTTTTACCTTTTTTAATTACCAATTGGGATCATCGACGAGTCATGTAGATGCAACATAAGATTTTCGACGAAACTCACCGGAGTTGGCACCGAAATAATCGTTTTTTAAAAAAAATTGACAATTAGTTGATAAAAAAAATATTGGTACTAAAGCGAGTGCCTTACAAAAACATTAACACTCTAAGTGGCCTTTTACCAAGATATATGCCATCGAGACCTCTCGTGAATATATCGGTCATCAAGACTTCACTAAAATTGTCCAAAAAAATATCAAACCTATTGCATTTTTGCTAATTTAGTCTTAAACCTTTTTAATTTTACCAATTAAGTCATAAACCTTTTCATATTTTTTTCATTTGAGTGCATCCAGTTGATTTTGGGTGAAAGTTGTTGACTTGGACACCTATAGGGCCACGCAGGACGAACGGAGTTGACGGAGATAAGTTTTAATATTTTATGAAAAAAATATTTTATTTTTTTTCCTTTTTTTTTATCAAGTCCGGTGAGGATCCAGGCGAGGTCGACATTGAGAAATACCAAAGTAATAATAAAAATTGGTCATGTCGGCGTTGACCGCACCACGTTGGTGTTTTTCGACAAAAATTGATCGGAAGGATTGAATTGATATAAATGCAAAATGTTTAGGATTGAATTCGCTAAAAAAAGTTTAATACTAAAATGACACAATTTTAATAGATTTGTGATTTTTTTGGTAACTTTCTCAGATATCTATGATCTATTGTATTTTGTGAATCTTACATGAGGCCAACATAGTTCGACATACATTGTGCATTTTAAAAACTCGTGAAATCCGGATACACGTAAAAACTAAAAAGTGCTCTAGCTCCCGAATCACATGTCAATTCCTCGATCTTTTGGGTTAGCCATGCCCCACGGCACAGATCCAATGCATGGTCCGTTCGCCATGATATTTTAGAATATAAAAGTAACGCCAAAGGAAATTGTAAGCCCCTTTACCGGCTTTTTTAAATGTGGTGGTTTTTAACAGGGCATATAAGCATGGGGGCACATGGCAAAAGCTCATTTTTATTTGCATTTTGTGTGCTCAGGAGAGTTGACTTTATAGCCTTTACTTCTATTATATTTATTAATTGTATGCCTTTCTAAAGTATGTTACTTTTCTACAAAACTATGAAGTAAATCATACAAATCTAATTTTTTTTTCCTTACGTGTCATCTCATATTAATGGATCATATAGCAAACCTGATTTGTTAAGTGCTGCGAGGTAATTTTAGGGGTAAGATTGGCATTTACGAAAGGTAAGTTGAAAGTCGGTACTTTTGACTTGTAAGATTTGTTGGATCGTGTAAATCTCACGTGCGACCAATATGGTTTTTCATATTATTGCATTATGAACTTGTGTGATTGGAATAGATTTGAAAATTGCTCCACGTCCCAGTCACATGTCAGTCCTTCGATCTCTTGGATTAGCCATGAGCCACGGCACAAATATGTTGCATAGAATATGGGAGTAAGTCATTAAATATTAAGCTGCCCTTTTCTTGGTATTTATTATTATTATTACTATTGGGCTAATGAGATGGACGATCTAGCATTTAAGAGTGCATTTAAGTGCTCTGCAATGTGGAAGGATGACTTGTGCAAGTGTGTGCTGTTAGTCAACCCTTGAGACTTGGTACATGGCAAGCTAACTGTGCAAAAGGATGAAAAAACCCTTAAAGGTCGACGTTGGGAAAGAAGCATTTTTAATTGTAGAGTTTTGTTTGATGCATTGACGGCATAAAATTTAACATTTTACTTTCAGGAGTGAGGCACTAATTTGTATACCATGTTCTATCTTGGTAACTTGTACAAATTTGCATAACTATTTGGATCCTGCAAGATAAAAGTATGATAATATAACGGTAGGATGTCATGCATAAGATCATAGGTGAGTCCCGCCATAATTGCCATATATTTTTTTGCCATTAATAATACTTGCGGTTGAAATTGCACCGTTATTATCTTTATCTACTATCGCCTTCTCAAATCCGTAGCTACTTGATTCATGATTGTTGTCATGAGCCATATTTTCCATTAAGAGTGCTTTCATTAAAAATGCTTGACTTTATTTAGTTAGAACCATTTGGGTTCCCAAAAAAGAAACAAGAAAAAGAATCGAATGACACTTCTGATTATGAAATATATCTCCTAGTATATTATCAAGCAACTCAAATGCTATTATAACACAGTTAAAACGCTAGTCATCTCATTTCTTGTGAATTTTCACATATCCTAAATTCTTAATAAGCTAACATAGCACTTATTCTCATAACAAGGTTTGAAAATAGCTAGCTCGGACAATAGGGTTGGAATTTCTACTACTACCGTTTCTTGCAAGCTTGTCGGCCCGATGGCGTCTCGTTGACCACATTACTCGAGGTGGAGTAAATTCAAGCCAAATAACATAACATGTACGCACTTATCACCACCTAATTGGACATCACCTGCATCGTTCCCCCACACAAAATAGGTTAGATGAGCCCTTCAACTTCAAGGCGTTCACCAAGAAAAATTGGAAGAGGTTCCAGTTATTCAATGAGAGAAATTATAGTAAGTGGCGACCAATGCATGTTCCCATTACCTATCAAGACAATTCATAAAAAATAAAAATAAAAATAAAATGACAGCCAAGAGCTGACAAACGAAAGAAAAGACAAAGCATGTTGTCCCTTTTTAGGTTTTTTTATAGTTCCTAACAACTCCATAAACAAATGAACAACATGCCTCGGTTGCTTAGGTCTGTATAAAGGTTTGTTGCTGGACCACCATATTCCCCGAGTTCATCCTCTCTCTCTCCCCCAAAATGAGTTACTTCCAAAGTCCCTTGCATTCTCACATCCTGTACCTACGAAATTTTAGCAAACACTTCCAAACTTACCTAGAACAAAACCGACCTACGGACAAAACAATCTTTCAGTGTGATTTTTGCAGAGACGACATCGACGGCAGCAATTCCATATACTGCTGTGAAAAATGCCAGTTTTACGTCCACAAATCATGTGCTACACCTCGTCAGATCCAACATCCTCGTCACCAGCACCCCCTCGACCTTCAAGTGTTTGAGGGGTCTAAGCATTTCAAGTACCGATGTGTCAAGTTCCACCGGGGGTGCCGGTTCGAGCTCGGCGCTGACACTGCGATGAAAACTCTCTGGGTTGAGAAGTACTATTGTTCGATGCTGCAGGAGGCCGGAGATGGACAGTCTCGACCGCAATTCCCTCATGAGCATCCATTAACTTCCTTCCTCGCGACAAGGAGAATTTTCTGCGGAGGATGCAAGATGGAGATATCAGAGGAGGCATACGGATGCAGCGAGTGTAGGCTCTTTCTCCACGAGTCATGTGCCAAGGCACCCCTCGAGGTGGAACATCACCCTTTCCATCCCGAGCACCCTCTTTATCTCTTTTGCGATCCATCGAATTGCCAAATATGTCAGGCATGTCGAGAACTGAGCTCCTTAGGATACTTCTGTGAGGAATGCAGATTAATCTTCGATCTGTCTTGTGTGATTTCGACTATGCCTTGTGAAGACGACGATGAGAGAGAGGAAATCAAAAGACGGTCATCAGTGACCGATCATCCTCTGCATCCGCATCAGCTGTCGTCCTACCATTCGAAAACCCAGACAAAGCTAAATTGCCATGTCTGCAAATACCAAATTCCGTCGGGCAACTTCTTCGGTTGTTCAGGTTGCTCGTTCTTCCTTGATGAATCATGTGCGCAACCACCCATAGATGCGATCCAACGCTTCCTTCACCCTGAGCACACTCTGACCTTCGTTCGATTCTGCGAAAAGGAGAAATACTATTGTCTGATCTGTGAATCTCGAGTAAGAAGTGATTCCTATTGCTGCACTTGTCAAGAGTGCGACTTTTTTATCCATTCGGCTTGTGCTTCTGCGAGACTCTCAGATCTTGAGAAAGGAGTAGGCATGACAGTTCGATGTTCTTTTCATGAGCATGAGCTGACGAGTTATTACAATACATATCACCCTGCATATTGCGCAGCTTGTGAGGGTACTATTGGTATGAAAACTCTGGCGTACAGATGCCTTTCCCGAGGATGCAAGTTTAAGCTCCATGAATCTTGTTCGCAGCTACCCTCCAACTTGGAACACCCCTCTCACTCGTTACATCCGCTCTCCCTCTGCTGCAAACCTCCATATGAAGACGCTGTGTGTTGCCGTTGCAATGGGGTAATCGAAGACACCTGCGCTTACTCGTGTGCAGAGTGCAACTACTATCTCCATGTTGAATGTGCTAAAGTGTCAACTCTGAAACATCCTTTACATGAGCACCATCTTTTCCATCTTTGGAAGATCCGGGGAACACATCCGGAGTGCAGCGCCTGCCGTAAGAGTTGCGATTTGGACCTCTATTGCTGTGTGCAGTGTCAACTTTATCTCCACTATGAATGTTCTCAGTTACCGTCAAGTGTAAAATCTGAGCATCACTGGGAGCCATTGGTCCTCCACGAATCATTTAAAGAAGATGAATCCGGAGAGTACTATTGCGACATCTGCGAGCGGAGCAGGGATCCGGACAAATGGGTCTACTTTCGTGAGATCGACAATCACGATTACTACGTTGCTCATATCGAATGTGCCTTGTCCTCGGTAAGTCACTATTTTTTGGAGTCTCATGCATCATCGAAAATGATAATAATGTAGTTCCTCTCCACTTCTTTGATTTTTTGTTGATTTGTTTCCTTTTCTTTAATTCTTCATTGAATTTTCTTGAGCTTATACTTTGGATTGATACCTTGTAATCGCAGCATTTAATGTGCATTCATATAATCTCGTAATCTTTGGTAATTCTTTATGGACATTATCTCGAAACCGTCATACAAAGTAAAATTCGAAATTTTTTAATTTGAGTTGATATACATGTTATTATTCAATATTAGTAAATTTAGGTTTTCCAACATTTAATGTAATTGTTCTTCTATTCCACAGCAGGTCATTTGATTTTCTTTAGTGATGCCATGTTGCCAAAGGAAAGGACTTCGATGAGTGTTGACAAATTTTAGCTAGTATTGTAGGTGAAACTGGAGGTGATCGAAGAAGATGATTTCATAAGACGAGGAAAAGACATTCAAAAGCGAGAAAACAAAATTAAGGTCACGCAAGAACAAGTGGACGCAAAAGAAATGAGTTTGAGGCCACTGACGGCGGAATTGGAGTCCATGATAGCCCGATTGGAGTCCCAGAGGGCAGAGCTGGAAGAATTGAAAACTGAACATGCAAAATGGATTGACATGGAGTCTATATGAGGAGAAGCAGACGTTGACTTGATGCCACTGATGGCGAATTTGGAGACATAATAGTCAAACTGGATTAACAAAGCTGATCAATCTCTCATGTAATAAAATGACATGGATGAGAAGACCCTTTGCCGACTTCATTCTTCTCCCGGTGGCATTCTTTTTTCCTTTTCTCTTCTTGTCTTTGCTCATTTTGTTTCTTTACCGGTGGTAACTGCTACTATACACGAACTTGAAGTATTCACATGTAACATGATGGCCAGAAAGAACTGTTGAGCTAATACACGGGCTCTTCTTTTCAGGGAAAATGACATGATTGGTTTCGAACTTTGGTCGAATGTGCGATGTGGGCATGGATTTTTCTTTTAATTTGTTCAATGTGGTCCCGAACTTTAGGTTAATGTATAATCCTGGTCTCTCGAACTTTTAATTTATTCAATGTGGTCCATGAAATTTTTGATACATGTTGAATTTATTCCCTAAACTATATGAAAATGTTCAATTTTATTTGTTATCTTGAACTAATGGAAGGATACCATAGAACATTTTCATAGAGTTCAAGGATTACATGAAATTGTTTAATGTTATCATTGAACTTGAATTAGTGAAATGATAATGTTGAACATTTTCATATAGTTAAGAGGCTAATTTGAACATGTACCCAAAGTCCAAGGACTATTTTGAACAGATTAAAAGCTCATGGATAACATTGCACATTAGACTAAAATCGGGAACCTCACCGAACATTTGCATAGTGTACAGTGACTAGATTAAACATTATCAAAAGTTCGAAATTATATTGAACAAATTGAAAGTTCGAGGACAACATTTCATATTGAGTTAAAGTTCAAGGGCCATATTAAACAAATTAAAAATTCATGAAAAATATTATATATTGAGTCAAAGTTGAGGTCATTTTTCCTTGTTAATACTTCGTGCAACTTTCATTGTGCTCAAGATGGAGAAATTCAGCTTGCTCTGCACCTAGTTCAGCAGCTTTTTCGTGAAGCCCCAACCGTAGGTTTTCGTCACTCCTGCTTGACCTTTGCATGTTGCCACTTCTTTCCATGTCCCTTATATCAGAGCGCCCGGGATTCAATAGCAATTCTGGACAATTCTTCATCTACAATTAAATGTGTTAAAATTTAAATTATCTTTTCTTAATAAGAATATCATTGCAAATTCAAGATAAAAGGCAGGAGTTATTTACACTCTTTGATTTCCTAATATTGAAAGGAAAGATTTGTTTTTTTTTTCAATTAGTTGTAATATATCAAACTTTTATATATTTCTCAAACCAAGTGTATTCGTTTATTCAGTGTAATTCTTTTGATGCAAAAAATTAAATTACTCAAATGAAATAAGTTATGTTATATTTATTGATAGTATGATTATTAATATAGTATGCTAAACTAAGTAGGGATAAGATGTCTCATCTTTTTCTCAAACATCACACCTCATATTGACAAAGAGCTTTGTTAGCATAACATTTTTTGAGTGACGGTTAGAATAATAGTATGTTATGGATCACAAATTCTTGAAAGAGCGGATCTACAATAATTTTAGTTAATTGTTATATGTTTTCTTTTTCAGCCCAAAAGAGGCTATTAATTTTACAATCACCCAAAGACTCTTACATAATCAATTCTTATTAATGGATGACGAGTGATTCCAAAATATACATTTACACATGCCCGCGAAAGTGCGGGGCTAGATAAGTTAGTTGCTATAGTATTCCTAACTATGGGTCGTGAGGTAGTTTTGGGGGATAAGATTAGCATTTGTGAACAGTGAGACGGAAGTGAGTTCTTTTGGCTTAATGGTACGGGTAATGATTTATCTTTAAACTATGTCCTCCATGACGACCCTCCATGACGACGGTAGTAGGAAAGAGTAAAAAATTGTACTACCTTTTTTTTTTTTTTTCAATTTCCTAATTTTGAATATAATTGAATTACATGCATCTAAAATATATGATCCATCGGATCCCGTAAATCTCATATGAGACCAACATGGTTCGTCGAATCATGCGCATTTTAAACTTGTGTGATCTGGATGCATGTAAAAATTGCCCTAGGTACGAAATCACATGTCACTCCCTCGATCCCTTAGATTAGCCAAGAGCCACGACACGAATATAATTTTGTATTGTCTGTTGACTATAATATTTGAAAATGTCGAAGTAAGTTTAAGTATTAAGCAACTCGTTTTCTGAATTTTTATTGGGCTACTGGGATGCACGATAATAATATTCCTAGCTTGTAAGAATGCATTTAAGCATATCATGGGTGATGTGGATGCAGAGCATGGGCAATGTGTGTCCTGTGATCCAATCCTTGAGACTTCGCTCATGGGATATGAATGCGCAAAAGGAAGAGACGCTGAAATTTTTTAAAAATAGTCATTGACTATCAAAGATACGACTTTGGTGCAACATGCTGCCATCACAGATCTCGTAGCACCTTTCATTTTACAAGGTCAACAAATAAATTGATAAATTAGTCGATCATCCCTAAACCTTTTTTTTTTTTTGGACGATTAAATCCTAAACCTTTTGCAATTGTGCCAATTCAGTCCTTCCGATGAATTTTGGATGGCCGGCGTTGACGTAAACGCCGGCTAGCCCTGAACTAATATTTTAATTATTTTTTTATTTTTTGATTTTTTTTTTTTTTTTCTTTTCTTTTCCTTTTCTTATTTTATTCTTTTTCTTCCGTTCCCCCCCCTATTCTTAGGCTTCAACTTCCCTGCTCTTCTGCTTCTACACCAGTTCACTGTTCTTTTGCTTCTACACCAGTTCACCTAAAAAGAAGAACCGAACCAGCAGGCCACCCACCACACCATCGTCTACAACCACAACCTATCATCTCTGCCTTCGCCCCGCCCCTGGACCTCCTCGCCATAGCCCCTGCCGCGCCCTCGCCATGGTTCTACGTGTCAAGGGTCGCCGTGTCGATCCACATCACTCACTGCTGCATGTTCGCCGGACCTTGGTGGGGCTCTCGCCGGCCTTGCCATGGCCGTGGTGAGGCTCGACCTCGCAAGATCTGGGTTGGCGAGGTCAGCCTTTGCCAAGCCATGGCGAGGCCGGCGAGAGCCTCGCTAATCATCCTCTGGCTGGTAGTCGGCTCTGAATTTCCAATATCAAGTTCGTAAAAAGAATCAAAAAAATGGGGAAGGGGAAGGGGAAGGAGGAAGTTGAACGGGGAAGGGGAGGAAAACAAAAAAGAAAAAAAATCATAAAAAAATAAAAATTCACAAAAATTATTAAAATATTGGGTCGTTCGGCTGGTTGGCGCCCACGTCGGCGCCCACGTCAACGCCACTAGCCAAAATTCACCGGATGGACTGAATTGGCACAATTGCAAAAGGTTTAGGACTGAATTGGCAAAAAAAAAAGAGTTTAGAGTCGAATCGACACATTTGCAATAGGTTTTGGACTTTCTAGTAATTTTTCACTTTTTTTCCTTTATACTTTTCTTTTTGTTTCTTTTGTTTTCTTCCCTCCTCCTTCCTCTAATCGGTCTCTAGACCTTGGCAACAGGCCAAAGGCGAGGACCGGCGAGGAATGGTTCACGTCAGCATCAACTACACCGTGTAAAATGTCCGATGTCCATGTCTACGATTTCAAGCTAAAATTGGCTGTTGGATTGGTTCGACACAAGTTAAAAAGCTTTATGACTTAATTGGTAAAAAAAAAGGTTTGGGACTAGATTTATGCAATTACAATAGGATTAAGACTCTTTTAGTAATTTTCTCCACAAACAAATGAACAACATGCTTTGGTATTAAGCCAAGAAAAGGAAAAAAAAAAAAGGAAAAGTAAGGATACTTGAGACACATTCGAAATGAGCGCTTTATGCAAAACATCATGTATGGATCTACGGTCATAAATTACTATCTTGTCGGACTATCGGAAAGCATTTCGCTTGATAATACCATTAAGCACAACTATTGTTTAATGGGAAATCGGAAGAGGAGGAGATCAATATAAATGTTTGATGCTGCCCTACCACATTCTCGTGTTCACCCTCTCTCTCCCAGAATGCGTTACTTCCAAAGTCCCATACATGCTCACATCCTTTCCCTACGAAATTTTAGCCAACATTTCCAAGCCTACCTAGAACAAAAGCGATCTGAAGATGAAACCATCTTGCAGTGTGATTTCTGCAGAGACGATATCGATGGTAGCACTTCCATCTACTGTTGTGAAAGATGCCGCTTTTACATTCACACGTCATGTGCTACGCCACCTCGTAAGATCCAACATCCTCGTCACCGGCGGCACCCCTCCACCTTCAAGTGCCTGATGGGTGGTCTAAGCGTTTCAAGTACCGATGTGTCGAGTCCGACGACCCCTCGTGCGACATCAAGCTCCGCGCTGGCATCGCAATGAAAACTCTGTGGGTTGAGACGTACTATTCGATGCTGCAAGAGGTCGGCCATGGAAAATCTCGACTGCAATTCGCTCATGAACATCCTTTAACCTCATTCCCGGTGAGAACGAGAATTTCCTGCGGAGGTTGCGGGATGCAGATCTCGGAGGAGGAGGCATACGGATGCAGGGAGTGTAATTTCTTCCTCCACGAGGCATGTGCCAAGGCACCGCCACTGGTGGAAAACCACCCTTTCCACCCTGAGCACCGTCTTCATCTCCGTTGCCATCCACGCGATTTCTTTTACAAAACAGAGGACCCTGCGTGCCATATATGTGAAACTCAGTCCTCCATAGGCTACAGCTGTCACAGTTGCAAAATTTTCTTAGATCTGTCATGTGTGATCTCGACTATGCCTTGTGAAGACGATGATGAGAGAGAGGACAGCAAGAAACGATCATCAGCGATGATTCCTTCTCTGGAATCTCTGCATTGGCATGAGCTCTCCTCCTACCGTTCAAAAACCCAGACAAAGATCAAGTGCGATATCTGTGACGGCCACATTCCGTCTGGGGACTTCTTCGGTTGTTCGGTTTGCAGAGTCTTTCTTCACGCATCATGTGCCCAACGACCCGTGGAGATTCAACACTACCTTCACCCTGAGCACACTCTCACCTACGCTAAATGTCCCGGTCAGAAGGAACACGAATGTCCAATCTGTGACTATGGACTAATAAGTGAGTCCTATTGCTACACTTGCGAAATGTGCGACTTCTTCATCCATCAGACTTGCGCTGCTGCAACTCTCTCAGATCTTGAGAAAGGAGAGGGCATGACGGTTCAATGTTCTTTCCATGAGCATGTTGAGCTGAAGCTTTATTACAATGATGCATTCTATGAAAATTGCACAGTTTGTGAAAGGACTATAGAGAGGAAAACTCTGGCGTACAAATGCTTTTCCCAAGGATGCTCCTTTAAGCTCCACAAATCATGTGCGCAGCTACCGTCCAGCTTGGAACACCCCTCTCACTTGCTGCACCCCCTCACCCTCTGCTTCAAACCTCCAGATGAAGATCTTGTGTGCCGCCACTGCTCTACGGGAATCAATGACGCCTTCGCTTTCTCGTGTGGAGAGTGCAACTTCTATCTCCATCTCGACTGTGCTCGAATACCGACTCTGAAACATCCTTTGCACGAGCACATCCTCTTCTATCTTGGCGATGCCACACGCGACGTCTGCAAATGCAGCGCCTGCTGCAAAAATTGCAATGTCGACCTCTATCGTTGTGGGGAGTGCGATTTCGCTCTTCACTATGAATGTTCTCAGTTGCCGCCAAGCATAAAATCTGAGCATAATGGGGAGCCATTGGTCCTCCACAAATCATTCAGAGAAGATGAATCCGGACAGTACTACTGCGACATCTGCGAGGGGAGGAGGGGTCCGAATAAATGGATCTACTTTTGTGATATGGACAACTACAAGTTAGCTGCTCATATCGAATGTGCCTTGTCTCCGGTAAGTCACTATTCTAAAGCTCATTCTCCATTTTTTGGAATCTCACGCATGATCTAAATTGATGATAATAGAGTTCCTCCACACTTTTTTTTTCTTTTGTTGATTTGTTTCCTTTTCTTTTGTTCTTTTTAAGTTTTTCTTGAGCTTATACTTTCAATTCATACCTTGTGATCGTAGCATTTAATGTACACTTATATAATCTCGTATTCTTCGGTGTGCTTAACTTTTTTTAAACATTATCTCGAAAGAGTGACACAGAGAAAAAAAAATTCAAATTTTTTAAATGTGAGTTTATATACATGTTATTACTTGATATTAGTTAATTAGGGTTTTCTAACGTTCACAGTAATTGTTCTTCTATTTCACAATGGGTCGTTTGTTTTCCTTTAGTGATATGAAGTCGCCAAACAAAAGGATTTCGATAAGCATTGACAAAGGTCAGCTAACATTTTGCAGGTGAAACTGGAAGTGATCGAAGAAGATGATTTCATACGACGGAAGGAAGACATTCAAGAACGAGAAGAAGAAATTAACGCTGCGCAAGAACAAGTGGACGCAAAAGAAATGAGTTTGAGGCCACTGAGGGCGGAATTGGAGTCAATGATAGCAGACCTGGAGTCCCAGAGGGCAGAGCTGGAGGAGTTGAAGACTGAACAAGCAAACAAGATTAACCTAAGCTGATGGATTCCTTATGTAATGACCCAACATGGATGAGAAGACCCTTGACTCATAATGCTAACTCAAAATGTCATTTGCCAACTGCTGTGCACAAATTCGACGAATTCATATGTAGCTAGTACAGCAATACATGATGGACTCTTCTTTTTGCTAAGTCCCCGCATGGACTCGTCTGATGTGCCATGTGAGCTGAAGATTAAGGAATAAAATGCCATCGGTTTGGTGAGGCTCGACCTCGCAAGATCTGGGTTGGCGAGGTCAGCCTTTGCCAAGCCATGGCGAGGCCGGCGAGAGCCTCGCTAATCATCCTCTGGCTGGTAGTCGGCTCTGAATTTCCAATATCAAGTTCGTAAAAAGAATCAAAAAATGGGGAAGGGGAAGGGGAAGGAGGAAGTTGAACGGGGAAGGGGAGGAAAACAAAAAAAGAAAAAAAATCATAAAAAAATAAAAATTCACAAAAATTATTAAAATATTGGGTCGTTCGGTTTGGCGCCCACGTCGCGCCCACGTCAACGCCACTAGCCAAAATTCACCGGATGGACTGAATTGGCACAATTGCAAAAGGTTTAGGGACTGAATTGGCAAAAAAAAAAGAGTTTAGGACCGAATCGACACATTTGCGATAGGTTTTGGACTTTCTAGTAATTTTCACTTTTTTTCCTTTATACTTTTCTTTTTGTTTCTTTTGTTTTCTTCCCTCCTCCTTCCTCTAATCGGTCTCTAGACCTTGGCAACAGGCCAAAGGCGAGGACCGGCGAGGAATGGTTCACGTCAGCATCAACTACACCGTGTAAAATGTCCGATGTCCATGTCTACGATTTCAAGCTAAAATTGGCTGTTGGATTGGTTCGACACAAGTTAAAAAGCTTTATGACTTAATTGGTATAAAAAAAGGTTTGGGACTAGATTTATGCAATTACAATAGGATTAAGACTCTTTTAGTAATTTTCTCCACAAACAAATGAACAACATGCTTTGGTATTAAGCCAAGAAAAGGAAAAAAAAAAAAGGAAAAGTAAGGATACTTGAGACACATTCGAAATGAGCGCTTTATGCAAAACACGTTGCGATCATGTATGGATCTACGGTCATAAATTACTATCTTGTCGACTATCGGGAAAGCATTTGCTTGATAATACCATTAAGCACAACTATTGTTTAATGGGAAATCGGAAGAGGAGGAGATCAATATAAATGTTTGATGCTGCCCTACCACATTCTCGTGTTCACCCTCTCTCTCCCAGAATGCGTTACTTCCAAAGTCCCATACATGCTCACATCCTTTCCCTACGAAATTTTAGCCAACATTTCCAAGCCTACCTAGAACAAAAGCGATCTGAAGATGAAACCATCTTGCAGTGTGATTTCTGCAGAGACGATATCGATGGTAGCACTTCCATCTACTGTTGTGAAAGATGCCGCTTTTACATTCACACGTCATGTGCTACGCCACCTCGTAAGATCCAACATCCTCGTCACCGGCGGCACCCCTCCACCTTCAAGTGCCTGATGGGTGGTCTAAGCGTTTCAAGTACCGATGTGTCGAGTCCGACGACCCCTCGTGCGACATCAAGCTCCGCGCTGGCATCGCAATGAAAACTCTGTGGGTTGAGACGTACTATTCGATGCTGCAAGAGGTCGGCCATGGAAAATCTCGACTGCAATTCGCTCATGAACATCCTTTAACCTCATTCCCGGTGAGAACGAGAATTTCCTGCGGAGGTTGCGGGATGCAGATCTCGGAGGAGGAGGCATACGGATGCAGGGAGTGTAATTTCTTCCTCCACGAGGCATGTGCCAAGGCACCGCCACTGGTGGAAAACCACCCTTTCCACCCTGAGCACCGTCTTCATCTCCGTTGCCATCCACGCGATTTCTTTTACAAAACAGAGGACCCTGCGTGCCATATATGTGAAACTCAGTCCTCCATAGGCTACAGCTGTCACAGTTGCAAAATTTTCTTAGATCTGTCATGTGTGATCTCGACTATGCCTTGTGAAGACGATGATGAGAGAGAGGACAGCAAGAAACGATCATCAGCGATGATTCCTTCTCTGGAATCTCTGCATTGGCATGAGCTCTCCTCCTACCGTTCAAAAACCCAGACAAAGATCAAGTGCGATATCTGTGACGGCCACATTCCGTCTGGGGACTTCTTCGGTTGTTCGGTTTGCAGAGTCTTTCTTCACGCATCATGTGCCCAACGACCCGTGGAGATTCAACACTACCTTCACCCTGAGCACACTCTCACCTACGCTAAGTGTCCCGGTCAGAAGGAACACGAATGTCCAATCTGTGACTATGGACTAATAAGTGAGTCCTATTGCTACACTTGCGAAATGTGCGACTTCTTCATCCATCAGACTTGCGCTGCTGCAACTCTCTCAGATCTTGAGAAAGGAGAGGGCATGACGGTTCAATGTTCTTTCCATGAGCATGTTGAGCTGAAGCTTTATTACAATGATGCATTCTATGAAAATTGCACAGTTTGTGAAAGGACTATAGAGAGGAAAACTCTGGCGTACAAATGCATTTCCCAAGGATGCTCCTTTAAGCTCCACAAATCATGTGCGCAGCTACCGTCCAGCTTGGAACACCCCTCTCACTTGCTGCACCCCCTCACCCTCTGCTTCAAACCTCCAGATGAAGATCTTGTGTGCCGCCACTGCTCTACGGGAATCAATGACGCCTTCGCTTTCTCGTGTGGAGAGTGCAACTTCTATCTCCATCTCGACTGTGCTCGAATACCGACTCTGAAACATCCTTTGCACGAGCACATCCTCTTCTATCTTGGCGATGCCACACGCGACGTCTGCAAATGCAGCGCCTGCTGCAAAAATTGCAATGTCGACCTCTATCGTTGTGGGGAGTGCGATTTCGCTCTTCACTATGAATGTTCTCAGTTGCCGCCAAGCATAAAATCTGAGCATAATGGGGGAGCCATTGGTCCTCCACAAATCATTCAGAGAAGATGAATCCGGACAGTACTACTGCGACATCTGCGAGGGGAGGAGGGGTCCGAATAAATGGATCTACTTTTGTGATATGGACAACTACAAGTTAGCTGCTCATATCGAATGTGCCTTGTCTCCGGTAAGTCACTATTCTAAAGCTCATTCTCCATTTTTGGAATCTCACGCATGATCTAAATTGATGATAATAGAGTTCCTCCACACTTTTTTTTTCTTTTGTTGATTTGTTTCCTTTTCTTTTGTTCTTTTTAAGTTTTTCTTGAGCTTATACTTTCAATTCATACCTTGTGATCGTAGCATTTAATGTACACTTATATAATCTCGTATTCTTCGGTGTGCTTAACTTTTTTTAAACATTATCTCGAAAGAGTGACACAGAGAAAAAAAAATTCAAATTTTTTAAATGTGAGTTTATATACATGTTATTACTTGATATTAGTTAATTAGGGTTTTCTAACGTTCACAGTAATTGTTCTTCTATTTCACAATGGGTCGTTTGTTTTCCTTTAGTGATATGAAGTTGCGAAACAAAAGGATTTCGATAAGCATTGACAAAGGTCAGCGAACATTTTGCAGGTGAAACTGGAAGTGATAGAAGAAGATGATTTCATACGACGGAAGGAAGACATTCAAGAACGAGAAGAAGAAATTAACGCTGTGCAAGAACAAGTGGACGCAAAAGAAATGAGTTTGAGGCCACTGAGGGCGGAATTGGAGTCAATGATAGCAGACCTGGAGTCCCAGAGGGCAGAGCTGGAGGAGTTGAAGACTGAACAAGCAAACAAGATTAACCTAAGCTGATCGAGTCCTTATGTAATGACCCAACATGGATGAGAAGACCCTTTACTCATAATGCTAACTCAAAATGTCATTTGCCAACTGCTGTGCACAAATTCGACGAATTCATATGTAGCTAGTACAGCAATACATGATGGACTCTTCTTTTTGCTAAGTCCTCGCATGGACTCGTCTGATGTGCCATGTGAGCTGAAGATTAAGGAATAAAATGCCATCGGTTGGCCCACCTCTTATACTGACAACATGAGAGCGCGTTGCAAGATAGATCGGGCCCAAGAAAGTTCTGACCGGTACGATTCAATTTGTAGACGATCGTTCTGATGAATCCTGGATAATTGACATGACATCAAAGACAACTCGAAATTGGCTATTATATCTAGTACTAATATCATGTCCGTAAGCCTTGCCTTCGGTGCGAAATTTGGCTGTCTACATGAAACTAATGCCGAAACGCAACAGAAATTGACTAAACAACAAATTTGAATTGAAAAGAGGAACAATTCGTTCTCTCAATTGCAATTATCAAAATTGATATGTTAAATATGTTAATTTTATCTGCGTTCTACCCGACCCGACATATATTTTTGCGGCCCAAAGTGGAGAAAAGTGGATTTGAGTCGGGCGATAGCCCAACTGAGCAACGACAATCTCTATAGCTGCGAATGATCTCTATGGTTCGGGCAGCCTCGAAAATTTTGTCTATTTTTATTGGGCTATGGTTTTTTCGAGTGGGCTTGTGGTGTTTGATAATTGATCGACTTTGTAATCGTACTTTTTTTTATAGTTAGTCTTGATCGAACCACGTAATCCGTGGTTGCTTTTAATTTGTTAACACGATAGAATAATATCAAATTCGCTGAACCCTAGGAGTCTTAACACCCTTTTATACGGTGTTAACCCTAATTATAATAAAAAAACACAAAATTACGAAAATGCCACTGAAATTGCAAAAAATGCCATAAAACCCATTTAAACGATTCAAACGCGAAAAAAACGATCTCGGTCATAGCATTGCGGTGAGTTTTGATGAGTGGCCCATTTCCATGCAGCCGACCAAATTTCAGCCCATTGTGAATTCTCCAACTCTAAGTGCATCATACCATTCTCCCCATAAAACCGGTTTCCCTTAGACTTTTAAATTTACCCCTTTACATCCGGAGTTATCAATTCCTTAAGAAACCACATGACTTGTCCACGTTGACCTGAGTGAAGTGAGAAGGCAAGAAACGTTGAAACCCCCAACCCACTCCCCGCCCCAACATCATGTCCTAGTTCACATTATTTACTTTATTAAATATATTTTTTCGATAAATTCTGAACGCTCAAGCAACTCAAAAACTCATCAACAATTCATAATATACAGATTTTACCGTTTAGAATTTGGACAATTTGGAAATAAGATATAGAAATAATGTTCCCCCACATACGAAATTGAACATGTGACTTATCGATAAATAATTACTTTGGAGTGAAACAAGGAAGTATTTACGTGATTTAAAGTTTAAGCTTGCTTTACGCATTTAACGCTTTAATGTGTTAAATGTTGTTTATTACTTCAGGATGTTGCCTATGATGAATGGTCGCACTGATTTTACTTTAATAGCAAAGCCTTTTTCTTCTTGGTTAAATTTTGTAGTGAATTAGAAAGAACAAGATTAAGGTATTGATGATATACAGATGACGTTAGGAATCTGGACAATCAGCACATAACAATTCGGTTCGATTGCTTCATTCATTGACCTAGATTTATCAAGAAAAGTTGTCACCTCAAATGCTCAATACCCTCTTGTGGTATGCAGTAAGTGTTAGAATCCCGGAGAGGGAGTATTGATAGAAGGTCAAGTAAAACTCGAGGGCTTAATCCATCATTAGTGTTCTTAAACGAGGTGCCACATTAGGGCAATAAGACCTTATAGTGGCACTTGTTCGAGCTAGAATTACTAAAAGATGCCACTAAATAGTTATCGCTAAATGGTGATCACAATTTTCACGATCTTGGACAAAGACGGTGGTGAAGGACTTGATGAAGAGGAGACAACCTAGGGTTTTTTGTGCTATGAGGAAGAGAGAGAATTAGCCATATTCATTTTCAAATTAGGGCTAATTGAACAAATAAAGAGAGAGTATTATGAATTTCCACATGGACTTACCACGTCAACTAAGTTATGCCATGTGTCATCCAACTCAGCAGTTTGACGATAAAATTAACGGATGCGACAGAGGATAAATGTATTATGCAAGTATCGGTTTAAGGTTTTTGGTAACTAGAAAATTAGCTTAGGGATAAATTTAGGGTCGCGCTATTTTCACTGCTCACATGGCTCAAACACTCCCTTTCACAGTGTAGTAACCACATTACCCCTCGATGTGGGGTCCATTTGGGGTCTTTTTTTATTTGTTTCTTCTTTTTCTTCCACTTTCCTTCTTCTTGCTCTTCCACTTGTGTTGAAGCGTTGCTTCTTCATCCAAAATATTGCTAAAAATAACAAAATTCGATAAAAATTCTAAAATATTATTAAAAATATTCAAGTTAGGGCCAACCTACTAAAGTGGATTGGATGGACTGAATTGAAAAAAATGTAAAATGTTTATTGACTCAATTGGTAAAAAAAAGTTTAGGATTGAATTAACACAATTACAATAGGTTTAGGTTGGTAATTTTTTCCCATTAATGGTAATAATGAACATCGAAGAGGACAAATGGGGATTAGTTGGGAAATATTATAAATTGACAATTGCTTTAGAAAAATTTATTAAAAAGTCACTATTAATTTTGATCAAAATTTCTTGACGAAAGCACTTAAGTGATTTTTTTCTCCGGTTCGGTATTTAGCATTCCGGCAAAATTTTTTGACATTAAAGTGAGCGTCGTATATAACTTTTGACACTTGTAGTGTCATTTTCCCGTTACAGGGAGGATAAGTTATGTTACTTAAGAATGTATTTCAGGTTTTTTGTTTTTTCTTTCTACCTACTATTAAGGGTAATCAACATCCACGGTCTATCAGAAGAGGACAAATGGGGATTGGTTGGGAAATATTATAACATTCAAATCCTGTCCGTCAAAGGCGAATGGAACATAGTTTATAGGCTGAAGATAAGTGAGGATTATTCGGTAGACAGCAACGAACATTCAAAGTCTACCAAAAGGAAATAATAGCGGATTCGTGCTTTGAGATAAGCGAGGAAAAGGAAGCATACCTTTTCATACTGTCCTAACACAAAGCTTCTTAACCACATTATCTAATGAGAAATTGGAAGAGGTTGTCTATGTAAGGTTTAAGGAGCCCCAATAGATTGTCCCTGTTCACCTTTTCACTCCCAAAATGAGTTACTTCCGATATCCCTTTACATTCTCATGTCTTGTGCCTACGGAATTTGAGCTCAAATAATCACAACTTGTGTATGGTACTCACTTTAGTATATCACTCTAGTATATCATCAAGCAGTTCAAATGCTATTATCACACGATTCAAACGCTATTTGTCTAATACCTCATGAGTATAGGCTAACATTTTACTTGTTTACGCAAGTTTGTCGGACCCACGACATTGGTGCACAACTTTGTCATAGCATCCCTCGTTTTATAATGTCTAGAAATGAATATAAATTTATTGATTAGTGTCTACCCCACCAATATCGAGATACTTCCATCTTCACTCATAAATTTGCCATATAAGAGTTTGCGCAGCTGGATACAACCCCGATGGCCAAATTCATAGCATCTTTCGTTTTATAATGTTTTAGATGAACCGTTCAACTTCAAGGGCTTCTAAAATAAAATTGGGAGGGCCCACGTCATTTATTGATCATAACTAGTGATGATCAATGCATGTTCACATTATTTATTAATAAATTTTTATCAACGAAATCTATGACAATCTTGACCGGACGAACGAAAGAAAAGTCAATGCACATTCATAATCACATGCTTTTGTCCTTTTTTCTTCTTAGTTCCTAACAGCTCCATATTTGTTTTCTTCTGGTTGGTTTTTTTTTTCCATCTTTTTAATTGGTCATCTTCAAGGTATATTAGAGAAATTAGTCTTCTTCTGGAACATCATTTAATTGAAATTCCAACTAGCAGATTAGGTGAATAATTTTAAGTGGATTTATCTTACATGGCTCATCACCTCCATTAGATGGACCCTTCAACTTAAAGCGTTTGCTAAGAAATTTTGGAAGGGTTCTTGTCATTTATTAAGATAAATTAGAATAAGTGGTTATCAAAACATGTTCCCATTTATTCATATGAAGTATATGTGTTGCGAGTAGAAATCTTTCGACAGGGCCTCTTTGTGATTATGGGTCGAGCCCGAAACGAATTGAAGCCCAAAAAAGGGGGTGACTCACGCGGGAATCTTTTATCGAACTTAATCCGTTCGTTTTCCGAAAAAGGGTTCGGGTCGGTTTTGGACGAGAGAGTGTCAAATGCAGTGGATGTCTTTATTAACACAAAAGGGCGTGTTACGATGACTCTCGATGAGTTCAACAACTCGGTGCGCACGATGAGTCAAGACATATAGTAAACTTCAACATGACTACGGAATTCAATCAACGGGGTCGGACAGGCTGTAGGACACAATGCTTTGGAATTGAATCGACAAGATCTTGGACAGGGGATTATAGGACACAATACCGGAATTGAATCGACAAGATCTTGGACAAGATGGATGAAAGGTACAACACCGCAATCGAATCGACAGAGTTGAACCTAGTGAGCAGGGCGTCGGAATCTAATCAACGACACTCAACTCTGGATATGAAACTCGCCGGAATTGAATCGACAACGGGATTTTGGAAAGTTATAATTACGCTAGGCTAAAGGCTAAGAGCTAGTTTGAAAAAATATGTGTTCGTGTGTGTTTTTGTCTGTCCTTTGTTGTTTTCACTAAGGGGTATATATAGGCGGATTCTTGGTAACCGTCGATCGGTTACTTCCTTCGGACCCCCACGTTCTATCCTTTTTCACAAGCCACGTGGATTACTCTTTCGACGGTTTCTTGGTCTTCGCGCTCTTTTCTTTTCGCCTCGTGGGGATTTATCGCCACTATTTGGTAACTTGCTCTAATTGTGGCTCTTCCCGCGCGCTTTTCTTGTTCCGGAAGGAAATTGCGCCATAATTTACCCCGACACGTGCACCTGCTTGATTAATGTGTGCCTTACCTCGGTGTTCTCCCCGTAGGCGATTGACGCCTCATCACGTGTTTGTCACGAGCCTTCTCGGAATTTTTTAGGTGTCAACAATATGATATCCGGATAAATAATAAAACAACATATGACAGCTTACGAATGAAAGAGAAGTTAATTTACATTAATAATCACATGCTTTTGTCTTTTCTTTTGTTCCTTTTTTGTAGTATTAGTTCTTAACAACTCCATTTATGTCTTCTTCTGGGTGGCTTGTTCATATTTTTAATTAGCCTTTTCTGGGTATATTAATTGCATCTTGCTAATTAGTCTTCTTCTAGGTTTATTAAGAAAATTATCTTCTAGAAGATCATTTAAATATATCCGACCTGATAGTTACATAAATCAGGATAAGTGGAATTATCTTATATGGTTCATCATCTCCTATGTACGCACCCATAATAAATTAGATGACCCCTTCAACTACAAGAGCTTAATGAAAAATTATAAGAGTCCCGTTATATATTAAGATAAATTATGAAAAGTGATGATCGGTGCATATTCACAATACTCGTTATGATAAATTATAAGAAGATATAGATGACAGCGAAAGCCAATTAAGGAAAGAACATTAGTTTTCTTCTTGCAGACTTTGAATGTCCATTTAGTTGTATCCTAACTAAATCTCATTTGTTTGCTCCAAATCTGTTATCGGGAACAGAATCGAGAGAATTTGAGAATCAGAATCAGTTAGATTACCAAACAAGTTTCTCAATTTTTTTTTCCGTTACGGGAAATAGAATCGGAGAATCAGTAGCATCACCAAATAGGCCCGTAAAGTCTAGGTTTTCCATTATTTCAATGGATTGATGATGAGACGATGAGTTAGCCATTTCATCTCATTCATAAGCTGAAGAAATTCCAATTCGAAACATCTTTGAGCACCTAGGAGAAAAAATAGACTTTTTGAGATTGACAAAAACTTTAAACTTATAACAAACTCATGAACTTGGACTTATTATTAATATAAAGTTTGTCATTCAAGACCATTCCTCTCGTTGAACAGTCAACTTCTTACTCGTTGAAGTTTTACCAATCGAGTGCAAACTGTTTTGGGTTAGGACCACTTATTCATGCCAACAACCTGTATGTAGCATGTTCATGAGACTTACATAGTGTTTTACGGGTCTCCAGATAACCCGATCTCCACTCCTATATATCTCTAGATTATTCTTTTAAAAGTGGGTTTATTCCTTGATGTGCTTAGTAGAATTTGGTGAGTTTGGTAGAATTTGGTGAGTAGCCACCTGGCATGCATTCGTCGAATATTTTTATCAGTATTGTTTAATGTGAAATTGGAAGAGGGAAAAAGGAAAAGGAAGCACAGCAAATTTGTTAAGCACGGCCATTGTTCAATGTGAAATTGGAAGAGGTGATCTTTATAAGGTTGGTTGCGCACCACCATATTGCCCGTCTTCGCCCTCCCTCTCCCAAATTGAGTTACTTCCAAAGTCCTTTCCATTCTCGCATCCCGTCCCTACGAAATTTGAGCTCACAATTCCGAAACTACCTACAAAAAGCACAATCTGAAGACAAAACTTTTCGTGTGATTTTTGTGGAAAACAAATGGATGGTAGCACTTCTATATACTTTTGTGCAAAATGTGGATTTTACATTCACTCATCATGTGCTACACCACCTCGTCAGATCCATCCTCGTCACCAGCACTCCCTCGACCTTCAAATTCCTGATAATGATGGGATTGGGTGTTACAATTACTGAGGTGTCGAGTTCGACCGTAGGTGCAACTTTGAGCTCGATGCTGGCATTGCAATGGAAACACTGTTGGTTGAGAAGTAGTATTGTTGGATGCTCCTAGAGGCTAGACATGGAGAATCTCGACTGCAATTCGCTCATGAACATCCATTAAGCTCCTTCCCCGTAAGTCTGAGAATTTTCTGCGGAGGTTGAGAGATGCATATCTCGAAGGAGGCATACGGATGGAGCGAGTGTAAATTTTTCCTCCATGAGGCATGCGCCAAGCCACCTTTGGAGATCCAATCGCACCCTTTCCACCCCACGCACTCTCTCTATCTCTTCTATGATCTGTCAAGTAAGCATCGATGTCGTGCATGTCGCTTTTGGTGCTCCATAAGGTACTGCTATGAGGAATGTAAATTAAGCTTCGATCTGTCTTGTCCGACTATGCCTTGTAAAGATGATGATGAGAGAGAGGATATCAGGGACGCGCATCATGGATCGTTCTCTGCATCGACATCAGCTCTCCTCATTCCATTCAAAAACCCAAACAAAGATCAAGTGCAATATCTGTTACAGCTACGTTCCGTCGGGCGACTTGTTCGGTTGTTCAGATTGCTCATTGTTCCTTCATGAATCATGTGCCTAACCCACAATCACAGATGCGATGCAACACTAGTTTCACCCTGAGCACAGTCTCACCTTCGTTCAATGTCCCGATAAGAAGAAACAAGAATGTCCAAATCTGTGAATCTCTAATAGAAAGGGGTTCTTATTGTTACACTTGTGAAATGTGCGACTTCTTTATTCATCAGACTTGTGCTTCTGCAGCTCTCTCAGATCTTGAGAAATGAGTGAGCATGACCGTTCAATATTCTTTCCATGAGTATGAGCTGAAGCTTTATTACAATCATGAAAAGAATATTGACCGTTCAATATTCTTTCCAACATACTGAGAGTGATACAGAAGATGAGGATAAACTCAACCTCGAGGAATTCAGACTGAAAATTCGAAAGGAAAGAGAAGCTGGTACAAAAGCAAACTCTGAAAGAATACGTGACACTCTAGAATTTATCTTACGTATCTTAATTATAAAGCTTTTGAATTAGAAAATAGAAGAATGAATAGGTCAGAAATTTGACTCGAGAATTAATATAGTATAAGTCAAAAATTGAAAACCAACTCAAAGCGAACCTGGCACCCGACGACTCCGGCGGTCCCGGTGATCACGCTGGCTGGCATGGCGACACCGTTAGCCACACCCGCGACAGCGACGACTTGTCGAACGGCGGCAGCTTGGCGACGGATCGATTAAGTCTCAAGTTGACCCCAGCTTAGACTTTGCTAAATTTGTCTTCCACGGTTATATTATCCGAAGATGAGCAAAAGATTAGAAAAGTCAAAGATCTTCTAGAATTAGAATCTTAAGTCACCAAGATTAAATTTTCAATTCACCTAAGCAATTTAATTTCATTGGATGCCTAAGCTAATCTTCATGAATATAAGACGAAATTCAAGATGATTTCGGCGACAAACTTCTCTAATTGGACCACTTGGAGATAAGGATGCCTTGAAGAATCTAAGAGTCATTTAGCAAGAAGGAAGGAGGGGGGATGGGGCGGAAGTCCTCCCAAAAGCCTTTAGCGGCCACTTTTCCTCACGATAGTATAAAATATCTTCTTCTGGAATGGTGGTTCATCACCAATGTAAATAATTGAACCTTCAGCCATGTCATGAAAAGAACAATCATCACTTGAAGATCATAAAAGACTTTTGGGCACCAGAATTTTCCACCGCATGTACGCCTTCATATCTCTCTCTCTCTCCCTCTCAGCTTCTATCTGTTTCTTACCCTTTTTTTTGTCACGCCACTCCATCTCTCCCTCTCGACTGTTCACTATCTTGCCATGCCCAAGGTTGGTTCCGCTTCGTCTCGCGCGGTAAGTGGAGTCTCTAGCTCTAGGCTAAGGCGATTGGCTCGGTGCTCGATTTTGGTTATGTGCATAGAGTTCATTAGGGCAAGGATATATTATAGTTTATGTCTGACATAGAATTATTTATGGAGGAAAATCTTGCCTTGTCTTGACTTAAATACCAACTAAGTTAAGCATTTATGCAGACCTATGTGGTGTATTTTGATGTTTACATGATTGTTTAAATAAATTATCTACATGTGCGATTCTACGTTTTATGTTCAACATTCGTATGATCGCTAAAGCTCAGGATAATATACCTATTATTTGCAAACATCATGAATGCGTAGGCAATAAGAAAAGATTAGATCCTTTGTCGCCGAGGTGATGAAGGTGCCTCGTCTCAATTGCAGGATGCCCCCATGCCAAACGGATGCCCCGGGAGAGTTTCGGGATGCTTGTTAGAATATATTGTTATATATTCAATGTGGGCTTTATTAATTATTATTGTAAATATTAATTGGTCTAATAAAGAAAGATAAAAGGTTTTTTAATTATAGTTGGATATGGGACTGGATAGTATGGATTGAGATAAACATTATCTTTAATGAGGGGATATGTTTCATTCTCTATAAATAGAGCTCAAGTCCCTCCTCTAAACCCTAATGTCCACATAACCTCACATCAAGAGTCGTCGAAGCGATACGTGAGGGGGCCGTCTCATTGAAGCCGGTGATAAAAGGGGTTCATAGAGGAGAAGCTCTTGAGCATCGGATCGTCGCAATTCCGCATCAAGAACGATGGATCCGAAACAAGGTGCGTCAATTCCTCTATTCTATGGTTTGTGATTCGCGTCTCTATACGTGTGATTCTTGGATTCTTGCATACGGATTTTAGTCGCAGCTTACATGTGGTATCGAGCCAATGCGTTTTAGATCTCGAATCACGTTTGGGTGTTTTTTCGAAATTTTAATTTCTTCAAAACTAAAATAAAATTATATATTCGGAACCTACACGACGAGACGAGCAAAACCATATAAAATTGTCGCCGGGAGGACGACGGACGCGCCCTACGCGCGGCCACGCGCCAGCGTGCGCACCACGCGCCGACCCGGCCCGCACGTGCGTGGGCGACGCCCGCCGACGTCATCTCGCCGGATGCGAGACCCGACCCGACCCGACTTGTGACCCGACCCGGACTGGTTGACCGTTGACTTCGGACTTCCCGGTCGAACCGGTCGTTGACCGGTCGAGCCGGGTTAAGCCCGACCGGGTTCTTTGGTTCGGTTAGGCGAACGGTCGGACCGGTTAACCCGGTCGGACCGTTTTCGGAGCTGGCCGAGAAGCGGAACACGTGCGATGCACGTGTCGGCGCGTGGGTCTCACGCGCCGAAGCTTCGGTGGCGCGTGAGGGAGCGTGCGGTGTCCGATCGGGCGTTCCAGTGTACCGACGTGCTCGTATGCTCATGATCTACAAAGTGGTATATTTATTTTACATGTTTGATGCATTTATGGATGGAAAATACCTATGAAACTCTAAATACGTGTATGGTTTGGGGTATTTTTGGCATATTTCGTGTATTTCTATACGGTTTCATGAAATACGGGTGCAAGATTACATGTAAGTACCACATACGAGATATGTGGAGTATAATTTATCAATTACGTGTTTATGGTTTGACATGTATTGTTAATTGTATCGATGAAAGTTAGCAAGGTGTGTATTTTTACGGAGAATTGCCCCTTTCGTAATTACATGCATACGGTAAATGTGAAATATAAAGTTTATATCCCAATTTCGGGTAAATTCAATTGGGTTGTGACCACCAAAGTGGCACACTTAATTGAGTTTAATAAAGAACAATTTATAAAGTATTGGGATGTCTCCTGTTTTAATGCGTTCTTATACTCCCAAAGGAGGTAATTGTGTATTGTTGCATGGAGGGTTGCATGTACAGCATATGGTTGAGAATTGATTAGTCTAAGTATTTTCATACGCTCAAAGGTGGTGATTAACGAAGATTAAAATAAATTCTCATGGCGCTGTAATGCAGAGAGTATACAATTGCATGTCATGTTTTTCTCGCCCAAAGGTGATTATATGATGATGTATGTATCTCTCAAGGTGAATTTTCACATTATGCTAATTATAAACATTAATTATTTTTTTCGGACATTTTTTTTCGTGAACGGCAACTCCATAGCTATTGAGATTCTTACCGGTTCTAACTTTAAGAAGTGGAGAGAGGATTTTTCTGTTTGGTATGGAACTAGCGGATGTTCATGTTGCTCTTAATGAGGATAGACCGATAGCTCTCACAGATGCTAGTACATGATGCCCGTAAAGCACGGTTCTTTGTTTGGGAAAAGAGCAATAGGATTTGCTTTCGTCGATGAAGCGATCCATACGGGAACATCTTAGAAGTGATTTTTTTGCGACATCACTCGCTAGGCAAATGATGGAGGCCTTGGTGGCTAGAAATCGTGACTCTCCTAATGCTGAAATTGGAACACATATGTCGGGTTTATTCGGTTTGAAGTATGATGGTTCCTGCTGGTGTTAGGGATTATGTCCTTAGGATGGTTGATCTGCAATCAAAGCTTAAGGCTCTTAATGTTCTTATCCACGATGCTTGTATTGTGCATCTTGCACTCAACTCTCTTCCGCTTTGAATTTGGTATTATCCAAACACAGTATAATACCGCCGATCAGCCATGGACAATCAATGACTTGATTGCAAGGGTGGTGTCGGAGGAGACTAAGTTAAAGAAAAATAAAGTACATGTTGCTATGTATCCTTCGGTTCGGTTTTAAGAAGGGTAAGGGGCACAAAAATCGTGCTCACAAAGGAACTCATTCATTCTTGGTGTGTCGACAACTTGGGTTCAAAGAAACAGACCTTTAAAAAGGACGGTAATGCTGGTAAGGATGGTATCCGTTTCTTCCGTAAGAAGGGAGGACACGTAAAGAAAGACTGCGCTAAGTATAAAAACGGTTGTCTAAACGTGAGCCTAAAGGTAATGATTCTTTGGCATTGGTTTGTGAATCTAATCTATCGAAGCCCCATCTTGCTCGTGGTGGCTAGATAGCGGTGCAACTAATCATGTTGCGTTTACCATACGGGGATTCATAAACCGGAGGAAGCCAAATAAGGAAGAATCAAAGCTCCTTTGTAGGAAACAATAATAAAGGCGACGTTGAGTTCGTGGGAGATGTCATTTTAATTCTAGATTCTGGTTTTAACTTGATGTTAAGGAATACATTTTATGTACCTTCTTTTAGACGGAATTTAATTTCCGTATCAAGTTTGGACATGTGTGGTTACTCTTTTGAGATTTCAAATAATGCAATTTCTATTTCTTTTAATTCAAATAAAGTTGGGTATTGCACTATGTCCAATGGATTGTACAGATTATGTTTGTCTCCCAACGAAATATATGTCGCTTATACGGTTGAAAAGGTTGTTTCTAAAAGACCTCTACCTAAGGAACAGTCTTACGCATTATGGCATAAACGTCTTGGTCACATATCTAAAGAAAGAGTGGAAAGAGGCGATAAAGGCGGACATTCTACCCACTCTCAAAAGTGACCTAGACGTATGCGTAAAACCGTTGTAGAGGTAAGATGACTAAAATAAAGAAGAAAACTGCAGTCCGTAGTTCTCATTTGTTAGAGATCATCCATACGGATATAAGTGGACCCTATACAGCAACGTTGTGTAGAAATTTCTATTTCATCACATTTATAGATGATTATTCCCGATATGGTTATTGTACTTGATTAAGGAAAAGTCTGAATCTCTTGACATGTTTAAGATTTTCCGATGAAGTCGAGAAACAGCTGGGAAAAGTCATAAAAATTGTCGGATCTCGACCGCGGTGGTGAGTATTATGGTCGACACGGCGATGCCGGACAGCTTAAAGGGCCATTCGCCAAGTACTTAGAGGATTCGGGATTGTGGCTCAATTTACTATGCCCGGTAGTCCTGAACAGAATGGTGTGGCTGAAAGGCGTAATCGTACCCTTATGGATATGGTAAGGAGTATGATTAGCGGAACTAATTTACCTGGTTTTTTGTGGGGCGAAGCTTTGAAAACAGCGCTTTATATTTTGAATCGTGTTCCTACAAAATCTGCGCCGATTCTCCCTTCGAGTTATGGACTGGACGGAAACCTAGCATGAATCATCCGAAAGTTTGGGGATGCCCTGCAGAAGTAAAGTTGTATAATCCGACTTTGAGTAAGTTGGACTCCAAAACCACTCGATGTTATTTTGTGCCTTATCCAGATCATTCCAAGGGATATCGATTTTATAATCCCAATGGAGGAACGAGAATCGTGGATTCACGGACAGCGAAGTTTCTGGAACTTGATGTAGCCGAACAAGGTGATTGCTCACGGACTATTGAAGATAACAAGACGGTGAGTACTTCTATGTCGTTTTCTTTACCTATACGGACAATTGTGGAGGTCCCTATACCACAACCGAACCTGTTGAGGCTCGGGAACCAATTACTAAAGTAGTTCCCGATGAAGTTCCTCAAGCCTTTCGAGAACGGAATGAGGTAGAAGATGCTCCTCTAAGGAGATCCGTTAGACGAGAGACGATCGGCTATACCACCGGACTACATAGTCTATCTAGGAGAGCAGGATTATGATATTGGTTGTGTTGTTGATCCGGTAACTTATACGTGAAGCTATTTCTTGTCCTCAGTCGATTTATGGTTAGATGCAATGAGAGATGAGATGTTATCTATGAAACATAACAATGTTTGGGAGCTTGTTGAATTACCCGAAGGCTATAAACCCGTTGATTGTAAATGGGTTTTTAAGACTAAGAAAGACTCCACGAGAAAGATTGAAAAATTTAAAGCTAGACTAGTAGCTAAGGGATTCACTCAAAGAGAAGGAGTAGACTATGAGGCAACCTTTTCTCCGGTCTCTTCTAAGGACTCTTTTAGAGTAATCATGGCTTTAGTAGCTCATTTTGATATGGAGCTTCACCGGATGGATGTTAAAACTGCTTTTCTAAATGGAGAACTTGATGAACAAGTTTATATGGCACAACCTGAAGGTTTTGCAGCGGATGATACAGTAATCTGGTTTGTAGATTGAAAAATTCTATCTATGGTTTGAAGCAAGCTTCTAGACAATGGTACTTGAAGTTTCATAGTGTTGTTACTTCCTTTGGGTTCATTGAGAACAAGTTAGATCAGTGTATATACTTGCAAGGTTAGTGGGAGAAAATTTATTTTTCTCGTTCTTTATGTTGATGATATCTTGCTTGCTAGCAGCAGCGATATTGAATTATTGCATGAGACAAAGAGAATGTTGTCGCAGAATTTTGATATGAAGGATCTTGGTGAAGCATCTTTTGTCCTTGGGATTGAGATCCATAGAGACCGTTCTCGTCGCATATTAAGCTTATCTCAAAGGGCATATATTGATCGTATTTTTAGAGAGATTCAATATGCAACAGAGCAAACCGGGAATTGCTCCCGTCTCGCAAAGGTGATAAATTGAGTCTTTCACAATGTCCTCATTCGGATATTGAGAAAGCACGGATGAAGAATGTACCTTATGCTAGTGCACTTGGTAGTATCATGTATGCATAGGTTTGTACTAGGCCGGAAATTGCTTTTGCAAAGGACTTCTAGGCGGATATCAATCAAATCCAGGACACGATCATTGGGTTGCTTGCCAAGAAAGTTTTGAGGTATTGAAAGAGAACTAAAGACTATATGCTAATTTATAGATATGTTCGAAACTTGCAGCTAGTAGGATATTCGGATTCGGATTATGCTTTGGTTGTCAAGATGACAAGAAGTCGACAACGGGGTACATCTTTATGCTAGCGGGTGGTGCAAGTATCATGGAAAAGTGAGAAACGAGAAAACGGTATCATCCTCTACCATGCAAGCGGAGTTTATAGCATGCTTTTCAGCTGCTACTCGAGGCTATTTGGCTCCGGAATCTCATTAGGGAGTTGATCATGCTTGATTTTGTTGATAGACCCATACGGTTGTATTGTGACAATAACTCTGCAAAGTTGTTCATTAACAACCACGGAGGTCTCAAGGGGTCTAAGCATATGGAGGTCAAGTTTTTGACCATAAAGGAATCCGTCATGAATGGTGACGTTGCGGTAGAGCATATTACTACGGATGCTATGATTAGCGATCCACCGACTAAAGGTCTACGCCCTTGTGTATTTGAACGGCATGTTAATAGCATGGGCTTAGAAGCATCGTGGGATGCCATTGTTTAGTGGGAGCTTTCTAGTTTTTGCTCTAATAAAGTTTACATTTGTATTATGTTACGTTTAGTAACGGTTTTGATATGTATTGACTCTTTTATATTCGGTTAAGTGTTTATGAATGTGTTATTGAATGCATATTCATTGAAAACCTCAAGGAACTGTGTAAACCTTGAGTAATGGCTGGGGCATTTATTTTTGTCCATGTGCATATGTCTTGTTACACATAAAAGTATAGTTAACTATAAAGGTAAGATATATGTGGGTTCGTTGGAACCATAAGGATGTTCTCTTGTGACACGTCGGGTTTCGTGACACATAAAGTAAGAGAATGGTGATGACAAAGAGGATAACATATAAGGTGTCTCTATTATTTGAGATGTTATCCGTTTGCCATACTACCATATCAAATCCATATCAAGTAGAGTTAAGAGCATTTGTGATCATGAATGGCTCTGTGTCTTTTGATGCGATTCTTGGTATGATTCGGTGTTTACAACTTTATGGGATCGGATTGACTATTGGGAATTATCTCTAGACCAATATAAAGATGCGCATATACGGTACAATTTTAATTAATTTAGCCCAAGTGGGAGAATGTTAGAATATATTGTTATATATTCAATGTGGGCTTTATTAATTATTATTGTAAATATTAATTGGTCTAATAAAGAAAGATAAAAGGTTTCTTAATTATAGTTGGATATGGGATTGGATAGTATGGGTTGAGATAAACATTATCTTTAATGAGGGGATATGTTTCATTCTCTATAAATAGAGTTCAAGTCCCTCCTCTAAACCCTAATGTCCACATAACCTCACATCAAGAGTCGTCGGAAGCGATACGTGAGGGGGCCGTCTCATTGAAGCCGGTGATAAAGGGGGTTCATAGAGGAGAAGCTCTTGAGCATCGGATCGTCGCAATTCCGCATCAAGAACGATGGATCCGAAACAAGGTGCGTCAATTCCTCTATTCTATGGTTTGTGATTCGCGTCTCTATACGTGTGATTCTTGGATTGCTGCATACGGATTTTAGTCGCAGCTTACAGCCGCTAGTAGTGGGCGATGCCTTGGTCGAGCCAAGAGGAATCCGAGCCGGGATTTTCAAGATGCCGTGGAGTACGATGCCTGGTTGATGCCGGAGGAGTCGATTGATGTCGGGACGATGACGATGTTATAAAAATTTTATGCATTTTCATAGTTGCAGTTCATGTTTATATAGTAAATAATTAGTATCACATTTGCTATTGATATGCTATCGACTTTACTCTATAAGTGGCATGACCGGTTAGATGTCGAACTATTTTCTTACCTAACTAGTGACTTTACTTATCGAGCGTCGTCTCACCCCATTATTTTTCCAGACTTGCAGGTATGGTTTCTCACGAAGCTCCACACTTTGGCATGCCAATCGAAATTGAGATGAACTTTGTGGACGTGTTTGACGTGGACGAGGGCGTGCTCTATCGACGCTACGATTCCATCATCTGGCTGAAGGTGGGCTTAGCGGAGCGCATCCCATATCACTTTTTGGCAGTGTATCTGGTGGTCAATGGGGTCAAACTCGGGCCCCTTTCGAGTTAGAAAGGTCCAGCTAGATCTAGTTGCGGGGGCACCCACCATAGTTGAATGATGTGGCACGGAGGGGAGACCAATTTTAGAGGTTGTGACTGGTTGCAGTGCTAAGTCTCCTAGCCCTTTTGATGTAGCGGATATTATGTGAATATAACTTAATTGTGGTCGGATGAAGCCCTAGAGGGCTATGTAAAATATATCGACGTATAATAAATAACTAAAGACGTTTTCCGTATGCTTTGCATGTTCAAATGATTGTGTTTTTTTTTTTTTTATGTTAACTGTCTATCGGAGGAAAATGGATTACGCTTCTGCATGTCGCCAATAAAATCAAGAAGAAAAATTTAAGGGTCAAACCCAAAGGCGACGCATCCTCGGGCATTACAGAATAACACTGGAAGAAGAAGAAAAGATATACCATAGAGAGATGGTGGATGAATACCATGCTTTTCTTAATGAGAACAGAGAAGATGGTACAGGAGAACGAATAAAGCCTGCTAGACAGAAGGAAGCTCAGCTTGAGGGGGAGCAAGCTCCAGGATATTTGAACACCAAGACTACTGTTCTAGCCCCTACTCCAACCGTTGCAAACCAGATGAAGCAGGAGACCAAACACCTTACAGATCTTGTACATTTTTTCACTGCTAAAAAAGCTTCTTACCATCTAGAAAGATGAATCAGACTTGCTAGATCTGCTATAAAAGTTATTCACAATATGAAACTAAGAGGAAGCAATGAAGCTAAAGTAAAGATATTGATCAAGAAGAATGGATTCTTTAATGAAGAGAAAGCATTGGAATTTGCATCCCAAATGACTGATAAAGAAATAAAGGCTGCCTCATTGACAAGAAAGGATGTTAATGACATAGAAGATAAAAATTCCAATAATTCCGACTCAGAAGATTTTTTGGTTCAAGATCTCTTGAAATTATGTGAAGAGAATGAGCAAGCTATGGCAAGAGCAGAGTATGTAAGAATGATAGTGGAGGACCACAAGCTTGATCCTAGCTATATTCTAGTAGGGATAGAAGTTTTGGAAAAACTGTCCGCAAAAATGAAAAAGGAGATAGACGATGAAATCGAACACAATAAGAAAGTCAAGACTCAGAGGGAGTCATCTGTCGGGAACAGGACTGGTGAAATTCCAAAATATATTTCAGAATCAGAGACATTATGAGACATTCTACTCAAACAAGGAGAGTCCAAAGACAAGTTAAGAAAACTAAACATTGATTTTTATGTGAAGATGCTAAAGATGAAGGATCAGATGGAGTTACAAACTCAGAGTCTAAGAGATGACATGAACAAGAAATTTCACCTCACATTGCTTGAGATGGAATAGTTGGGCAGCAAAATGGACAACATGAGAGCTGCCATCGATCTGAAGCTAGGATAGTAATCTAAGTTCGCTCTAGCCCTATACATATCTACTCCAGTCCCAAATCTTCCAAAATAGAACTCTTTCCATTCACTTATTTTATCAATTTTTGGTTCTGTTTTAAGTTTTGGATGTTTTCAAGTTGGTTTGGGTTGTCTTTTTGCACAAATCATTTGAATACTTTAGTTTATGCTTTTATTAAATAAATACTATGGTTCGATCTACTCCTGTTTGCTGATGATAAAAAGGGGGAGAAGTACTTTATCCCTTATGTTTATTGCAAAAATAGAAATTATGATTTTCAGGAACATGTATCAAAGTTATGTCTTGAGTTAAATAGGTACAAAATCTGAATTCTATACTCTAAGATTAATACAATAACGAGAAGTTATGAGACTTCAAGCATTGAACCTTGATTTGTTCTAAGAGTGACACGGGAACTTCAACTGAAATCTATACTCTCTCATGCGTACTTTTAAGATTGTTTGGTTCTGAATATATATATCAAAAGTTATGCTCTTGATAGGAACATGCTATGAGAATGACACAAAAATTAAGTCATTATGAGCCTACAAGCTCTGAAAATTACATACTTAGAATTTATGCTTTGAATATGTACTTCGTTTTGCTCTGAATATTTACAACACCTTGACTGTTCTAACACAGGCTATTAAGATTCTTAGATCGAAATTGAATCAAATGTTTTGAGCCTACAACAACTCAAACTCTTATAAAGGTTCCAGAAGTTCTGAAGGCAAAGTTGAACCATATTTAGAGATTGAATTCAAATATTGAATTCTTTGTTTTCCCAGAACTTAACTTTTGCTAAAGCACTACATGATATATCTTTGACTATCAAAATTCCATTGAGTGGCAAATCATTATGTACTCATAAGTCTTTCTATACAACAATTGACATATTTGTGGAGGGTTTTGTCATCATTAAAAAGGGGGAGATTGTTGAGAAAAAAACCCCTAATTAATTTTGAGGTTGACAAAACAATCCATGATCTTTTATATCTCGAGTTAATGTAATGAAATGTTGTTTTGCAGATTGACCTAAGGTGTAAGAGACACAAGATTGACTCGCAGAAAAGGCTCGGATGATATTCGAGGGACTCGGACGTTGTATGGAGCTCGGACATTAAGTGAGAAGCTCAAACATTGGAATGAAGCTCAAGGTCTAACAGAGTATTTCATGTGCAAAGATCGGAATAATCAAGAGATATCTCTATGAGATGATTTAACTAGAATATTAATTCATCACAATGGCTAGCAAATCAAGCTCGATCGTTATTGAAGATTCTCAAACCTAAAGATCAATCAAGGACGTAGAATAAAGGAAATGAGAATGAATCACTTAATGAAGGACTCTATCTATGGTAAACTAGGATCACGATTGTATGGGCGATTCTTTCCTTTGTCAACCTCAATGGCTATAAGATCTTATTTGTACAGTCTCACTCAAATAGGGAAAGTTTGGAGGGTGATCCTTGGACACCTTGCAACAGGTAGTTGAAGATGGAGGAGTATAAAAGCATATGTCAAAGTCGAAAAGCAAGAGACGAGCAAGAGAATAGAATTCTGAATTCCAAGATCAAGATAATTTTACATTCTTTACATACCTTTGATCCAAATACTTGTAAAACTTAGAGGAGAACGTTGAGTGTATGAGTGTTAGGCGGGAAGTCTTTCGACTCGAGCTATCATTGAGTTGTAACCTCTAAGCTATCTACTAGTGAAATCTAGCCGATTGATTGCCAGCGTAAAAAAGTGGATGTAGGCTTAAACAAAACCGAACCACTATAAACTGTTTGTGCAAATTCTCTATCCCTTAAACTTTTTATTATTCTCGTGATAGTGGTATTGTGCACGTTACTACATCGAGGATACCTCAAATCTTGTTAAGCAATCATCTTATGAGCAAAGCTCTTAGCTTATCCGTTTGAATTTTCGCATTGATTTCTAAAATATTTTGAAATCACCTATTCATCCCCTCTGGGTGATAACACTAGCACTAACATTTGTTAGCTTCAAAATATATAAGAAGGTTTTCTCGACGGAACTCATACAAGTTTTACTTATTAGTGTTATTAGGTTGTTCCTCTATCTAATTTACTTTAATTAGCAAATAAGTAGTGTTGCTTAAGAATACATTTTAGGGCCACACCTCGTGATCTATCACTTTTAAATTGATGATGCGTGTTTTTATTGTGAAATTTGTTTAGTGTGAGAAAATGAAATTATCACACATAAGCGGAGAAAGAACGAATAGTAGTCGAAAGGAAATTACCGGAGAGAGTAACTACTATAGATAGATTAAATTGCCAATTTAGTTATAAATTTTTTGTTAATTTGTCAATATAATTTTGATTAATTTTAATTGAAAATCGCCGACGTGGATGCTAGCCATCTTACGTGGCACGACCAACATTGGTCGGTGTTGATGTGGATCATTTTTGTAGTTTTTTGTTTTGAGTTTTCATTATTTCCTTTTCATTTTTCTTTTCTTTCCTTTTTTTCCACCTCAGCCTGAAAAAACGTCAAAATTGTTGTGGAGGACAATTTAACACTTATCTCACCAAGTTCTTGACGTGATCTAGGTGTTCAAGATTGATCATAGCAAATTCTATTATCAAATAAATTAGGAAAGGAGCAACAATTTGGCACAACATGGGGCTGCTCGAGATAGCGTTGGCCTCCTAGATCTACCCTCTCGCCCAAGCCTCATAGCATTCATGTTCCAAGTTCCCATTCTGCGACATGGGTATTAAACAAAGGACCGCATCTAGGCTCGCCAAAGTATTGTTTCTTTCCTTGCTAGTTAGCTTGGCTAGCTTGCTAGCTAGTTTTCTTTGCTCTCAGTTGACCACTCACTACCTTGAAACAACTCTACAAATAAAATTTTCCCTATGTACACTACAAAAAGTTACTTTAATATTACAAAAACATTGATATTCTCTTCAATCTTGCAATAAAATATTTAAACATGGTTCCAAAATAGATCATTTACATTTTACTTATTTTCATTTTTTAGTTTTTGAACAATCATATTTCAAATATGGTTTTCTTCTTGTACTTATATTTTATAGAGATAAATGCACCGAAAGTCCTAAAACTTGTCATAAAAGTGCAAATGTGTCCTAAAACTTTCAAAAGGGTCAATCAAGTCCTAAAACTTGTCATGATAGTGCATTTGAGTCCTAAAACTTTTAAAAAGTGTGATGAAGTCCTAAAACTTGTCATGAAAGTGCAATTAAATCCTAAAATTTTTAAAAAGTGCGACAATGAAAGTACTTGATTGAAATAATATGACAAGTTCTAGGACTTGATTGAACTTTTGAAAGTTTTAGGATTCGAATGTACCTTCGTGATAAGTTTTAGGACTCAATTGCATTTTTTGAAAATTTTAAGACTCAATTGCACTTTCGTAATAAGTTTTAGGACTTCTAATGCACTTTTTCCTATTTTATATACTCAGAAAACTTTATAGTCTTTTTCTGCTATATATCAATCTTATGTTTTATAAGGTATGTTGCTAATCTACCAAAATATAAGCTAAATTGCACGAAATCTCATCTTGCTCTCTTACATCCCATATCATATTACTGGATTTTGAGTGATTCCAAAGTACGCACGTAAACATGCCCGTTGAAAACATGCGCTAAGTAACTAGAAATTACAGTATTTCTAATATTCAAGTTTTTTGAGGTAGTTTTAAGGGTAAGATTGGCATTTCCAAGAAGTGATACAAAAGTTAGTGTTTTGGAGTCCAACATATAGATATAGATTTCCCATTAAACTATGCATTACAACATGGTAATAGGAAAGAGCAAAAAGTTAAGATTACTTTCTTTTGCCTCTTTATCATAAGTGACTACACCCAAAGTACATGTATCTAATAAATATGATCCATTGGACTATGTGGATCCCACATGAGACTAATATGGTTTAACAGACTATGTGCATTTTGAAATCGAGTGACTCAGATAAATGGAGAAATTGCTCCAGCTCCCAAATCGCATGTCACTCCCTCGATCTCTTGCATCTAAGAGCCACGCCACAAATCTAATGTTGCATGGTCTATTGACCATGATATTCTAGAATATGATAGTAAGTCATTAGCAACTGTTAGCCCATTGTCAGGTATTTTATTGAACTTATCGTGCGCATTTAAGCATCTCATGTGCAATGTGGAAGCATAACATGTGCAAGTGTGCCCTGTGAGCCAACCCTTGAGACCGGGTACATTGTAAAAGGTCAATCACATTTATATTTTATGCACTCAGGAATCTCAACATTATATTGTTTTGTTCTGCCATATATTTAACGTAGGTCTTGTAAAGTATGTTACACTTCTACAAAATTATAAAGTAAATCATACGAGATCTAATCTTTTTCTTTTACATGACATCTCATATTAATGGATTATGTAGTCAACTTGATTTTTTTAAGTGTGGTGAGGTAGTTTAAGGAGTGAGATTGGCATGTACAAGAAGTGAGATGACAGTCGGTACTTTTGGCTTAGATATATAGATATAAATACAAATTTCCTATTAGACTATGTGCTAAAAGAAAATGGAGTTAGGAAAGAGTAAAAAGTTTGTGCTTCCTTATTTTCCTCTTCCTAGTTTTTGTGTACACCTAAAGTACATGCATCTAATATATATACAGTTTTTTAGATTGGGTGAATCTGTGAATCTCAAATGAGATCAATACAATTTGACGGACCATGTGTATTATGAACTCGTATGATCCGGATACATGTAAAATTTGCTCCATGTCCCAATCACATGTCACTCCCACGATCTATATACCAACTTCTTTTTCTTTGATTTGTTATTTTTATTTCTTTTTTGTGTGAGAATAACTATAGCTGACTCCACTGAATTCTCCACCATAAAACTCAACAGTTACACTTACTTGTTCCGAAATTGGATTGATTAAATTTTATTAAATATTTAATACACATTAATCATTTATAATATCTATAACGCAAAAAGAGACGCAACTATGTTGAAAAGACAAATCTACTCTCGTGCTAGAGCTATTTCTATCTATATAATATATAGATAGATCTTATATACATCCGGGCCCATTCTTCGTCAAATCACATGGATTTATTTAGGAATATGGAAGAAAGTCGTTAAATATTAAGTAGCCCCTTTTGGGGGTTATTTATTTATTTATTTATTGGGCTAATGAGATGCACGAGGATTAGATTCCCAGCATTCAAGAGTGGATTTAAGCATATCATGTGCAATGTGAACGCATAACGATTGCAAGTCTGTCTTCTGATTAAATTTTTCGTCTTTTTAATCGGTCTTCTTCTGGGTTTGTTAAAATCCTGGATGTTCATCTAATTATACACAGCTAAACCTCGTTTGTCTTCTTACAAGGCTCATCACCTCCACCGTACTCACAAAGACACACGTCATAGATCAGATGAAATCTTCAACTTCAAGACGTTTACTAATAGAATTTGCAAGAGGACCCATTAGCTTTTAATATTAATCACAATAAGTGGTGACCAATGCATTTTCCACATTGTCTGTGGTGATAAGTGATGAAAGATACATATGACAGCTGTCCAGCAAAAGAAAAATTCATAATTACATGCTTTTGTCTTTTCTTTTGTCCTTTGTCGATTTTTCATTAGCTGCTAGCAACTCCATATTTGTCTTGTTGCCCTTTTATCAGAAATGTGGGAAGTATATTTCAGGTTTTTGTTTCTTGTTGCCTGTTATTCAACGTAAGTCAACGTCCACACGGTCTACCAGAAGAAGACAAATGGGGATTAGTTGGGGAATAATATAACATTCAATTTCTACCCGTTGAAGACAAATGGAACATAGTCAGGAAATGATCCACGTTCAAAGTTTATGGGATTAGCGTAAAAAATGAGGATTATTAGTTAGGCAATATTAAACATTTAAGCCAACGGCTGCGTCTTGGAAGACTTGACTGGCAGACGGGCGCTCATATCCCCACCATCTCTAGGAATAATCATCGCATACGGTAAAACCCCGGTTATAAAAAAAAAAACCATTCAAAGTGTACCCGAAGAAAATAAATCTGGATTGGTGAAGATGCGAAGAATCAATATTGTAAGACTTTTGGATAAGTGAAGAATAGGGAGCACTCTGACCCAAAAAAAAAAAAAACGAAGAAAAGCATAGGGAGCACAGCTTTTTACTGTCCTAATACACAATTATTATGCACATTTTTTTAATGGAATATTGGAAGAGGTGGTCTATATAATGTACAATGATGCATTGTCCCGTGTCCACCCTCTCTCCGAAAATGAGTTATTTCCGAAGTCCCTACCATTCTCATGTTCTCTGCCAACGAAGTTTGAGCGATCACTTCCCAACCTGCATACAAAATCGGAATGAACAATCCGACCATATCTACCTTCAGTGCGATCTTTGCCTCAAAGGCATAGATGGTAGCACTCCCATGTACTGTTGTGAAAAATGCCGGTTTTACATTCACACGTCGTGCGACCGACCCCCCGCGGAGATTCAACACTATCTGCATCCCGAGCACCCTCTGACCTTCGCACGATTTCCCCACGAGAAGGGAAAGAAATGCCCAAGCTGCTTGCTTCCAGTGAACGGTGATTCGTATTTCTTCACTTGTCGTGAGTGCGACTTCTGTATACATGGGAATTGCGCTCTTCAAACTCTCTCGTATCTTGAGGAAGGATTCAGCCCAACGGTCCAATGTTTTTCGCATGAGCATGAGCTGAAGCTTTGTAAGTTTGATTGCTCTGAGGAGAGCCATTGTAAATGTTGCACTATTTGTGACGGGGCTATACGGACAGCAATTCCGGCATACAGATGCGTTACCAAAGGATGTTCGTTTCAGATCCACGGATCATGTTTGCAGCTACCGTCCAAGTTGGTACACCCCTCTCACTTGCGGCATCCGCTCACCCTCTGCTCCAAACCTCCGGTTGAAGATATGGTTTGTTTTCGTTGCTGTAGGGGAATCAGTGGCCGCTTCGCTTTCTCTTGCAGAGGGTGCGATTTCTCTCTCCATGTTGACTGTGCCCAAATGCCAACCTTAAAACATGCTTTGCACGAGCACGCTCTCTTCTATTTTGCGGATGCAAAGACAAGAGACTTGGAGTGCATTGCCTGCGGGAAAAGTTGCAATGCGGACCTCTTTCGTTGTGCGCAGTGCCATATTTATCTTCACTATGAATGTTCTCAGTTTCCGCCAATTATAAAAAGTAAGCATCACTTGCATCAATTAGTTCTCCTCGAATCGTTTATTGAAGATGATTCCGGAGAGTACTACTGTGACATCTGCGAGCAGAGGAGGGATCCGAACAAATGGGTCTACTTTTGTGAGACCTGCAGATTGATTGCTCATATCGAATGTGCCTTATCTCGGGTGAGTCACTATTCTAAAGCTCCCTTTTTCACTTTGTGTAGTCCCACACACACCATCTTATTCTTAATAGATGGAAAGAAGTGTTGTTTGAGGGATTCGTGTCAATGCCTTGATAAATCTCTTCACTACTTTCATTTGTTCTTTTACTTTTCTTCTCTTTTTATGTAACTCTTATTAGTAGTTGATTCAGTTTGCAATTGTTCCTTTTTCATACCAAGGCGCGGATATTTCTCTAGTGACACAATGTCGCAGAAAAAAAAAGCGATGCAACAGTTGTTGACAAAATATAGCTAATTTTGTAGGTGAAACTGGAGTCGAGCGAAGATGATTATCTAAGGCGCAAAAGACGAGACATCACAAAACGAGAAAAAGACATTGCAAGACAAGAAAAAGACGTTAAACTTGCGCAAGAAGAATTGGGCGCAGCAGAAGCGACTCGGGTGCAACTGATGGCGAAATTGGAGTCACTGATGGAGGAATTGGAGTTAAAGAAGGAAAGGCTAAGGGAAGAGAAGGCTAAGGAAGTGGGATATATTACCTAAGCTGAATGACTTCTGTGTAATAAAACGACATGGATGAGAAGACTCATCACACCTATTACTTACTGAAACATCATTTGCCGACTGCATTCTTCTCCCAGTAGCCTTCTTTTTTGTTTTTCTTTCTCTGTCTTTGCTTCCTACGAACATATTGTACTCTATCTTGAAGGAAATGGTACAAAATAAGCCAATTTGCAGACTTCTCTTGAACTCCTGAAGATGTGACCCACAGTGCAGCCAGCGACCATTTTGAAATGGTTAGTCACTTGATGCGGCAATAGTTTCATTGCAGCCAGCCAGCCGACAATTGTCCTGAGTTTTAGAAAACGAATTCGTATTTCTATATGAAACACATGCGGAAAATCTTACTATAGCATGCCCAATCAATCAATAACTCGTATCACCGATCGAAGTACGATCACATGAGAAAACGTACCCGCTATCCACAAATTAAGTATCGCCTTCACAGTCTTTAGAGTACCTTCGCTTTTGACACGATACAATAATCGTGAGGAAGGAAAGCGTCGTTCGTTTCTCTTGAGTGCTAATGATTGTCAATTAGAGAACGATGGGGAGAACATCTGTTTTTTACGTAAGTCCACATCAAAAACAGACGTGACTCTTCACGTTTCAAATTATAATGACAGATAACTGTTTCGATAGTTATCTCCAATGGGCGATGTGATTGTATGCATGGGCGCACACCGTAAGTCCCATGGACCTTCATCTCCCACTCTCGGGCAAACGGCTCCCATATGCCCACAAAGGACAAAGAACTCTCACTCGTCCACAAAGGGCCAAGTATAACTCTCTTTATGTTTGCAAAGTTCATATTGACAAATAATTCGTGCGACTAGCATACATTAAGAGCTCGTTGTCATACATCCGTTGGGAGTATATGACTGCTCAATATGGACATAATCAAAAAAAGATTTTCGTATGATGTACCTTAGATCAATCGGTTATATACATATTCCTCTCTCTTGATCTCATTTAAGTATGATATGTTATATTCATAGTTATGATCACACTAAATAATCATAAGCGACCGGCCTATGAATAGAATCCATAATATGACTTAAAAACTCTAAATTAATCTTCATCCTCTATTAGACCTCTCAATCTCGGTTCGGCTCGCTTTTCTAGAAGTGTCCCTTTAGATCGAATCCATTTCATGACCATATGCAATACTTTAAGATAGAGAACACTAAAAAGAAATATCGAGCATAATGAATAGTCATGAGGGTACGAAAATGAGGGATCCTTATCCTCAAGAGTCTCACACGGCTTAGAAAAGTTGAGATCTAAATTTTTGCCTACTCTTATTAGTCGATTCATGCATACGTAATATGAAATACGTATTACCGTATTTTCTCTTTCCCCATGGAGCGTATGTCTTTCTATTTTAATATGGTACGGATGATAACTTAGACACACTCAATGTCTAACTCAAGTTCACGTAACAAGCGCAACCAAGAGTTTCCATCGAACTCTCATATGACAATAAAGACAGATTAAGTGAAATATGCGGGTTATTTCACTTTCGGACATTATAAATATTAAGTCCTCATCTTAACATTCTATTAAGGTGGCTTAAGTATTTTATGCTTAAGCTTCCAATTATCACATAGACAATAAGTTTAAAATTGCTTCATATCTATTCATCACATAGCAAATAGATGTGATTACCCGTGTGAGTGGGCTAATCTTTTATCTATCCAACATACCTTCTCAATATAATACACTAAGCATTAACATGCATAAATATCAAATAGACTTATATACATCTATATTGATAAACAACATCATCAATCGTGAACATTTAGGGGAAAATACAAATATTCAATACATCAACCTCTACGCAAGTCCTAAAGTCTTTACATGACTAAGGAAAATATCTTTAGGAATCGGCTTTGTCATAGGGTCTCGATAACATTCTATATGTATATATACCGTAGGTTCACATCTTTTCGTGCTACCATGTCCTTAACATAGTTATACTTAATGTTTACGTATTTGGTCTTATTGTAGAACTTAGGAACCTTAGTGTAAGTTATTGCTACTTGACTATCACAATAAACCTTTACAGGATTTGCAGCATCTCTAGTAATACCCAAATGATCCAAAAATCTTATAAGCCAAACACCCTTTTGTGCTACCGATGATAATGCTACGAACTTGGCTTTGGCTATATACTATTGTTTCTTCTTGCTCTACAATATTGCGCCATTATTCAGCAAGAACACATTTCTAGAAGTGGATTTCTTCTCATCCAAATCTCCTCCCCGGCCGCAAGAGTATAGCCGTCAAGGTGCGGATCACTACCTTGATATGTCGGCGAGTAATCAGCGGTTGCTTTCGGATACCTTAGGATTCTCTTGACGGCGGTCCAATGTGCTTGACCTAGATTGGATTGGTATCTACTTATCGATCCCATTGCATAACAAATATCGGGTTTGGTACACATCATAGCGTACATGAGACTTCCAACAGCATTGGCATACGGAACATTTTTCATTTGCTCTTGCTCATATGGATTTTTAGGACATATTTTACGGTTCAATCATTCACCTTTTGCAATAGGAGTATCAATGGATTTACAATCTTGCATACGAAATTGTTCAAGAACTTCATTAAAGTATGTCTCTTGTGAAACAAACAACAACTTTTTCGAATGATCCCTCAAAATCTTAACTCCGAGAATGTATGTAGCTTCACTCATATCTTTCATTTCAAAATTAGAAGATAGCTAACTTTTGATGTCTTGACAAGCTCCATATTGCTTCCGGCAATTAGTATATCATCAACATATAATGAGAAAATTACAAAATGACCTTTGGACCTTTTGATATACACGCAATTATCTTTACTAATCATATCAAAATCATATGCCACTATGGCATTATAAAAGTATATATACCATTGCCATGAAGATCGCTTAATGCCATATATCGATATCGAAATCGACATATTTTGTGATCTTGGCATTTAGCAACAAACCCAATAGGTTGCTCTATATAAATTTCTTCTTCTAATTCTTCGTTGAGAAAAACAAGTATTTACATCCATTTGATGTAGCTCTAGATCCAAACCGGCTACTATTGCCAAGATAAGGTAAACTGAAATAAATCTTACCATAAGAGAAAAAGTTTCCTCATAGTCAATTCCTTCTTGTTGGTTGTATCCTTTCGCAACAAGACAAACCTTATACCTTGCAATTGAGCCATCTCGATTTTCGTTTTAGTTTGAGAACCCACTTGTTCCCAATAGCCTTACGTCCTTTTGGAAGATTAACTAGTCCCCAAATGTGGTTTGATCTTATTGACTCCAACTCTTCTTCCATTGCTTTCATCCAATTTTCCTTATCGGGGTAAGATAGAGCCTCATTTACATTCCTTAGCTTATCCTCTCCTAGTGGAGCGATCATGAAAGCTTCCCTTAATCTCAAAACATCAACGGGGAATGCTTTTGTGATTTGTTTGCTGATAAGAAGATTGTACTAAGGGTACTTCATTCTCCATTACACTCCTATTCGGACCAAATAATGGTATTATTTTATCAAGTGGCCGCAATTGAGACTGGTTCGTACTCAACTCCCCACTTCTCACATTGTTTCCTCTTGGATCATTATATTCAATTGTCTCATTATCTTAATCTAAGGTCTCAATTAGGGAATAGTTTTCACCTAAATTAGGAAATAGTCTTCACATATTTCACCCTTTCTAGAAAATTCATTCTCTAAAAATGTGACATCTCATGATTCAAATTCGATCACACTTCCGTTTTCTTGTTCGCTTATGAACACATACCCTTTTGATTATTTTGAGTATCTTATGAAGATATTCTTTTTGCCTCTTGGTCCCAATTTTTCATATTTATGAGTGGACTCATGAATATAGGCAGCACAACCCCAAGGTTTAAGAAAGCTCAAATCAAGTTTTCGACCTATCTACAACTCATATGGGGTGAAAGAGAGCGATTTTGAAGGCACATGGTTAAGCACATGGCGGCAGTCAATAAAACATCATTCCAAAAGGCGATCGGTAAATTAGCTTGTGCCATCATGGATCTAACCATTTCAAGTGAGGTTCTGTTTCTTCTCTTAGCTACTCCATTTTGTTGAGGAGTATATGGGATGGATATTTGTCTATCGATTCCCTTTTCATCACATAAATCTCTCGAACCGATCGGGATAGATACTCTCGATCTCGATCGGATCTCAAAACTTTTATTTTTTGTCTAACTAATTTTTCACTAAGGTCATAAATTTCTTGAAGCAACTCAATGCTTTTAATTTATGAGAAATCGGATAGACATATCCAAATTGAGTATAATCGTCAATAAATGTGATGAAATAAACAAGACCGTGCCTTGCTTTCACATTCATTGGACCATAGATGTTTGTATAGATTAGTTACAAAGGAAATTCAGCTCTTGTACCCTTTCCAAATGGCTTTCGCGTAGTTTTTTCAATTAGGCAATGCTCTCACATAGGCAAATTGACTTTTTCAATTTTGCCTAATATGCCATCTTTGGCTAATCTATTCATTCTCTGTTGGCCAATATGACCAAGCCTAGCATGCCAAATATTTATATCATTTTCTCTAGAATTGGAAGATGCAAATAGGAAATAACAAATATTCACATTAGTATTTTCAACATCCAACATAATAAAGCCATCAACAAAATAACTTAAACCATAGAAAGTTGTACCTAACAACAAATCCACACCATTGTTATGGAAATTCATACAAAAACTAAGTTTGACTAACACCAACACGAAACAAGATTTTGACGAATCTCTAGAGCGTACAACATATCATGCGGGAATAAAATGCGTCCATTACGCATGATAAGTTGGTAAGTGTCAATTCTTTTAACTTCCACTCGAAATTTTTCCTACATAGGTCCATCTCACTCCACTTGGAATTCGTCGAAATTCCACAAAAGTGCTTTTATCTCTGGCTACGAGTGCGTGGCGCCCGAGTCTACCGTCCACAAAGGATGAGATTCAGTTAAAAATACAAAACTTGATACATAATTAACACTTTTAAGTGTATCAAGGGTTTCTATCTACTTCGGCTTGCCACGTCGAAGGCAAAGTGACCATTCTTGCCAAGTTGTAATATTTCATCCTTGAAATATTTTTCTTCACTGGGGATGTTTCCCTTTTTCATACTTCTCAAACTTCAGTTTCTTGCAAGATGGTTCCGCTCCTTTACCTGTCCTCTTTATGAACTTGCCAAGACGCTTGCGCTTAGAGCCCGAAGCTTCATGTGAGCTAGAACTAGCAAAATATACATCGGATTATTTCTTAGCCGACGGAAGGCGATCCTCTTCTAGTTCCAGGTGGCGCATAGCATCCTCGAATGTCTTGACATTCTCATTGTGGGTCGGGTTAACTTTCATGGGCTCCCGGCTATGGCGTAAAAAGAAAATCACCGATCGCACTTGTTGTTCATCGGATAATGTGTGCCCGCATCTTTGACTCACTTATCATGTTCGACATTTTCTTCAAATGTTGCTTCACATTATGCCCATGTGGTATCTTATATGTGTCGAATCGATTGTAAGTTGCCTCGGCTAGGTGACCGAAGTCCGCCCAAATCTAGTCTTTAATGCATCCCACATATCTTTTGCATTCTCTTGCTTTAGGAACTCTCGTATGATATCATTATCCATGCTTCGCTCAACAATGTAATGTGAGCAGTTGAGTTCTTTTTCTTCCAAGCAGTGAATGCTTCCTTATCCCTCCTGTGTTGTGCGGTAGTTCCATGCTCTAGCTTAGTCATGATTAGGTTAAGAGCTTCCCAGTGCTCGTAGTTCTTCCAACACATCTTTGGATTTTCATATTCATTCCGATCTCATAATTTTCGCCTTTTAACTTTTTGCCTTTATTGAGCTCAGCTACAATGTTTTTTGAAGCCATTGCCATCGTTTCTGAATATGAGGTAATTTACACATTTTGTACGATTTAATAAAGTCTATTTGAATGCAACAAACGCCTCATATTCATGCATTTTAATTGTATTAACATATAGTTTCATAATAGACTGTAATACTCTGTAAATAGCTTTAAATAAATTAGTGTCGGATGAAATAAATTGGAAAGTTGATTTACGTTGATAAAGGTGGCGAGAAATGTTGGAAGTGATTTCTTGAATCCATCAAACGAACCCGAGACGACGTGAACTCAATTTGGAGTTGAGGAAATGGGACTCTTTAGAGTTTCGTGGGCTGCCAGAATCAGGCCCGACCCAGGCGCACGAATTAAAGGGCAGCAAAAGAAATGGCTATTCTTCTTTTATTAAGCTGTTGGGCCAAGAAAGATAGGCCCAAACAGCATTTGCCCTTTCATATTGGGTCTTGAAGGAAACAAAAATGGCCCACTTTATTTTGGATTTCCCTCACTGGACGGAAACCAGCCCAGCCCCAACAGCTTATCTCTTGGTTGTCTTAAAACTCTAGCCCACCAAACCCCCCATTTTTTTAAAGCAATGACCACACGAACAAAAGGAGACTATCTGCCTCTTCTTTTTGACTCAGTGCTCTTTCTTTTTCGTGCACTGCCTGCAACTCAGCGACGTCCTCCTATTCAACCATCGTCCGTGTAGCCAATTTTGAAGCCGCTCTCCGCAGGTCACCCCGCTCACGCGCAACCCAGCCGCTACTACTTCTCGAGGCAAGTCGAGTTCTAGCTCGTTTACTAAATTGTTTAATGGGTGTTGAGTCGAGGGTAGAGCGACAGGCGGATATTGAGTTAGTCTCGATTTAGGGGAGGATGGTGAGACTGGTTAATGAGAGGAAAGATCAAGTGCAAGTGGGGATGAAGTGTTGGTGGAATGATTTACGTTTTTTCGTTCAGCCGTGGAATGAGGGGATACCTTTGGGTTGGTTGGTTCAAGGTGGGCTCCCAGGGAAGTCGACTGCAGTTCCTCTTGTAAGTGCAATTATATGGCAACAATTTGTGAGATTTTGTTATGGAGACCAAAACAATGTCTACTTGCAATATAAAGGAAGAATCCGAAAATTTGAGACAGCTGTATGTGTGCGGGTGTGATATAAGGAAGAACTGGAGTCTGTGGTTTGCGGGTTTTATATGTCGAAATTGGCGAAGTAACTTATGAGTTGTGGGTATCGAGTTGGCAAAGTAACATATAGATTTTGAGGGTCGAATTGGTGTTGCAACAGCCCAAGGTAGAGTGAGATTACGGATGAGCTGTGGTGGTTTCATGGGCCGGTGGAGCCAAGTTTGTGTTGCGAATCGTCAATATTTTTGGGAATGAGGAAAACATTAGACACCTGAAGTTGGGCAACGCCGTGATGGGAAACAAGTAGAAAAAGAAAGGTTGGCCAGTATTCTGTGCCAACAAGTGAAAAAAAAAAGATAATAAAAGAGAGGATGAAGAAAAAGGAGTTTATGGATGGGGTTGATAAAGAGTCGAAATTGCAGGAACCTAAATCCGAGAACACGTGTAGTACGAGGAATTAAGTTGTGGACGGGTTAGAGAAATATGCGAATTAGTGAGTTCTAGCGTCGAGGGTCTTTTAATGAGAATGTTCCGTCGGTTAAATAATACTGAGCTACATTACTTGCTATAGTCTAGTTAATAATGATGAGGTAAATATGATTAAACTTGTATTGTTGTTGAAATTGTACGTGTACGTTAATGCGTGTTGCTTGGTTACGCGTCCTGGTATGTTGAATCTCGCATAGCATAAGCATTCATTCCCGAAACTGCATTAAGAGAAAATCGGATGATTGGGCTTCGTGCCCAATGAGCGATACCCCATGGAGTGTATGGGAAGGCTAGTTGTGTGATCTCGGACCGGTCTCCATGGTGGAACGAAACGTTAATTTGAGTGCATAAATACATGCCATGCATTAACATCCTTTATATGCGAACATACGGGCGATACTTGCAATGTAGGACTCGTTTTCATCGTTTCTTGTTACCTGCTCACCTTATTAGTTGATTTAGTCGGTGATTTAGAACTTTGACTTGCTGAGTTTTTCTCACCTCGTTGTTGTTTAATTTTTTTAGGTAATAATGGCTAGTTCGTCGACCACATTCTACGGGATACCCACGCAAGTCTCTATGAGCGTGGAGCCCTATGTGTGTCCTAGGCTACCTGACTTGGATATGGTTCGAGTTACCATCACCTTCAGGGTGAATGGCGGTTTGGATGTGGAAGACTTTTCTCATGTATATGTAGCAGTTTATGGCGTTCTGGAGGATGACCTGGGTCTTGTGGGCCCGTTACCTTTCGACTACGTGGCCCAAACCGCATGTGCCAAATTGTTAGGGCAGTAAGTCAACCATGTAGGGCACTAGTTAGAACTTAAGTTGTCTGGAAGATCAGGTTCATATGGGAGTTTTTGTTGGGTTATAGTTGTCTTTTCCTCTGTACCGGGTAGGGCAACTAGCTACTTTTTGGAATGCCACCCGATGTGTTGTCTCCCAGGCTATAAAAAAATAAAGAAAAATGAACCTCACTTTGGCATGCCTCCTATAAATATAAAAAGAAGGTGCCATGTTTGTTTACTTAACTATTTATTCTTTTTATTGCTGGTGAATTATTCTAAATCGTTAGTGTACGTGGCGGGCCTGGGACGCTACGGGTTTTGACATCTTTGGTTGGTATCACAGCATTAGGTCCACCTGGAGTGATAAGTGCGCTAAAACTTTAAAGTCTAAGGAGATCATGCAAGTGATTGTTATAACTATTACGTTATGTCTTAGTAATGACTACGTTACTTATCCGGTGTTAGTGACAAGTTGAACTTCTTACTTACCGAGAAATAGTTGTTTGCAGAATGCGAAAATGAGTGGAATAGAGGTACCACCAGCAGGAACTACCCCTACCGACCCGAGAATGGATGGCATTTTAGAGGCGTTGACCCAAATGGGGGCACTGATGGCTCAACGAGCCCAAAGAACAGGCTGCAGTCAATGTCGGTAGAGGTGAACATCGTACCCAAGGACCGGTCGAACAATTTCTAAAATTAAAACCTTCTAAGTTCACTTTGGTGTTGGAAAGCCTGAGGAAGCGTAACGATGGATTAAGGAAATGGAGAAAATCTTCAGACTGTTGAATTGCAATGATGTGGATAGGATGACTCTGGCCGAGTATCGATGGATGGAAATGCTATGCACTCGGTGGCAAGCGTCGAAGGATACAATGTTTCCTCGCCGAAACAGGGATTGTCCGGAAATTTTTGTGACTGCGTTTTATGAGAAGTATTTCTCGAGTTGCACTAGGGACAAGAAGTTGACAGAATTTGTGGAACTAAAACAAGAAGAAATGACGGTAGATGAATATGAGGCCAAATTTTCGGAGCTGCCAAGGTTCGCTCCTCGTTTGGTAGAGCATTCGATGATAAGGCGAAGAGGTTCTTGACAAGCATGAAGCCTGAAATACGGAAGCAATTGGCACCGTTCGGGCCAATGACCTATCGAGAAATCTATAGCACGGCACAATATGTGGAACATCAATTATCTCCAATGGGCAGGTGTGATTGTCCGCATGGGCACACATCGCCAGTCCCATGGACGTTCATTGAGATAGAGAGAACTGATCATTTGAACCTTTGTGGGGGAAACAACTGCTCAGAATACAGTCATCGACAGCGTGAGGCTTGAGAATGCTTGTTGAAGAGGTAGACCACCTCTGGTCGCTACCCATGGTACAGGTCTTTGAGTGCATCAACCAGGTGTCTTCCCCAAGCGGCCGACGATGCTCCATCAAATGTACTGAAACCCTCTTCAACTTGAAGAACGCAGCTATCTCTATCAATAATAGCCTCTTCCGCTCGACGAATGAGAAAGAAAATGCAGCGGCTTGGTCAAACAGAGTCATTGTTGCTCCTAATTATGTTATTGATGATGTTACTGGGGCTTGCATTCCAGATTATCAAATTGAAGTTGTTACTGGGGCTATAAATTGTACTGGTCCCAAAATCAAGTTGTAATGTTGAAGCTCAAATTGGTATTACCAATTGGTGTTGCTTTTGATATCGGAGAAAGTGGTAAACCTTCCCTTGCCCCCCATCAAACTAGTACTACACTTCTTCATCGGGTTTATCTTGGAAAAATAGTATCTCGGGACCTTGCTCAGATTGCTAAATTAGAATTTCACTCGCCCACCAAGAACTGCCTTGTTTTATATTTCCTTGCTGCCAATGCATCTTTCGAACTAGTAAGAGGTGCTGGAGAAAGATTATGGGGCAAGGAGAACCTCTTAGATGTCACCACTATGGAGGATGGTTTCTTATTCTTCCGTTTCTCAAATGTTGGGAAAATAGTGGAAGCTATGTAGGTAGGAGTGTGGGATATTGTAGGGAAACCATTGTTTTAACAGAAATGGCAGTCCCTTATTCGATCAAAAAGAGCAAAGATCACCTCGATGCCTGTCTGGGTCCAGCTATGTAACGTCTCTCATGTTCTGTGGACCAAAACCAATTCAAGTTGCGTGTGTAGTGTTCATGGAAGACCTTTTTTATGGGCTCAGCCACCGAATTAAAACTGCGTTTATCATATGCGAAGGCATGTATCCTTGTGGACGTTGATAGCACATTTCCGGAGAGATATTGCTATGGGAAATGGTGAAATTTTTTAGGCCATGGTGGATTAGAGTTGGTTGCCCAAAAAAAGACAACAATTCAGAAAGATTGTAATGGTACAAGTAAAGAAATTTGGGTTCGTAAGGCCCAAGAAACTATTGCCCCTCCTAACACGAAACCAAGCCATATGGTGTGTCGTTGGGAGCACATGCAGTAAATCCGATACCTTCATCCGAGGAGATCGCTAAGAAAGAACTCAAGTCCGAACCCGTTAACATATCTATTCACCTAAAGATATCGCTAAGAAGAAGATCAAGTCCGAACCCCTTAACATATCCAATTAAATCTACCTTCACTCAAAAGCTTAAGCTAATAAGTTATAGGCTAACTAGGATATATTAACTGCTCTACACCACTTCGATTTTTTATGTGGGATTTTTTTATACAACTCACTCACACGTCTTTATTAATAATGTTCCCCTCGCGTGTGAGCTTAGTGCTAGGTCCACTCCCCCTTATTCATGTATTCTTATCGAGCCATCGACTTTGATACCATTTATTAGGACACTCAAAAGCTTAAGCTAATGAGTTATAGGCCAACTAAGATATATTAACCGCTCTACACCACTTCGATTTTTGATGTGGGATTTTTTAATACAACTCACTTACACATTTTTCTTAATAATGTTCCCCTCGCGTGTGAGCTTAGTGCTAGGTCCACTCCCCCGATTCATGTATTCTTACCAAGCTATCGACTTTGATACCATTTATTAGGAGCAAGCAAAGCGAAGTCCGATACCTTCACCCGAGAGAGATCGTCAAGAGGGAGGCCAAGTCCGAACCCGTCAACATATCCAGTCAAACCCACTTTCACTTAAAAGCTTAAGGTAATGAGTTATGGGTTAAATAGGATATATTAACTGCTCTACTTCACTTCGATTTTCGATATGGGATTTCCTAACACAACTCACTCACATGTGTTTCCTAATAGTATCGGCAGCCCATGGAGCTAGTGTTGCTACCATATCCCTGTCAGCTCCCATTGTGAAGTCAAATATTAATTACTCAGTTGCCTAGTCAAATGCTCCCGCCGTGGGCCAATAAAGTTTCACACTGGTCGGCAACAAGAGGAAAGGCTATAATAGTATAAATAAAGGCAATCTCAATATATGCCTCCTGAAAATAGATTTGCTTTACTGGAAGTGGATGATCAACCTAATACTTCAAATTCTCCTTTTGGTATGCTTGGGGTCGTGGGGAATGGGACAGAGCCTACTAATCAATGAAGATGCTCTCATGGAATTGAGGGGCCTTAATCATAGCCCCAAAAGAAAGGAACTTGTGGCTTTTTCTTTGTCCCAAAATCCTCAAGTGCTAGTTCTGATAGAGTATAAAATAAAGCAGAATATGCCGATTTTGTGTAGTAGCTTTCGAGGCTGGAACTATACTCATAATTATATATGCAGCAATCTAGGTAGAATATGGATCCTGTGGAAACCGTCCTTTCTTAGTTTAACTGTCTTGGAACTCTACGCACAAGTCATACATTATCGCATTGAAAAATCAGGGACGGACCATTTCCTACTTGTTTTCCATTTATGCAACAATGAGCAAGTTGAACGAGCGATTCTATGGCGCAACATTTTAGCATTCTTTAACGATAATACCGAAAACCTGCCCTGGCTATTAATGGGGGATTTCAATGAAACGAGATATACAAGCGAAAGGATCAACTCCACTACTCATTGGACTTCTGGCATGGAAGAACTAAACGCCATGATTGCGGAGCTTGTACTGATTGAACCTCCGTCCAATGGCCCCCTTTTTACATGGACTAACAAAAATCTGGGTTTTGACCTTAGAGTGAGTAGGATTGACAAATTCTAACACAAAATAGTAGAACGGTTAGAATCGCTATTTAGCTGAATTCTTACTTCCAAGTGTTTGAGACCATTCTCCATGCCTAGTGCGAGTTGATACAACCTCCAGGGGAAGGATATTCTAGTTTGACATGTGCATGAGGAGGCGGCTCTCTAGCAAGTGACTAGTGGTATTTACAATGGTTCGGTTGTTACTCTGGCAGTTTTTGTTGGGGTTAGCAGTATCCCTTAGAGGGGGATGAATAGGTGATTTCAAAAACTATTTTAAAACGATGCGAAATTAAAACAAATAAGTTCAAAACCAAGTCAAAATCTAAACATGAATAGCAATATATTCAAATTCACGTGTGTGCAATAAACTCTCATATGCAGTAAGTAAAAGTTAAAGGATAGAGAGATTTGCCCACTATGTTTATAGTGGTTCGGCTTTGATTAAGTCTACGTTTACTCCCACGACAATAGCCTCTTGGATGAATTTCACTAATCAATTGATCAAAGATTACAGTAGCAAGTGTTGCTTATACTCGGATACTTCTTCTCGAAGTGGGTGTTGCTAATACTCAAGTAGATAGGACTCTCTATCTCACATCTAAACACAAACTAAATACTATCAACAACACTCAAGGATATACAATTGAATGCTCACCGAGACAAGTGTATAGAATTGAAGCTCTCTTTGAACTTTAGAATTTTCGACTCTTGATCTCCCTTCGCTCTTCAGCACCATGGTCACCTTTCATACTCTACCATTTCCAATGTACTTATTGAAAAATCTTCGGAGGAACACTCCAATCAATCCATTGGACAATATTATACATAGAAGATTTAGTAGCCATTGAGAGACGAAATTAGAATCTCCATGAATTTTGTCGCTCATACAATATGAATCTAGGTTTTCATAAGTATAGTTCTTCATTTATAGAAGACAGCTTGTCTATCATAAGAAATAAATCCAAGTAGATCAATTGCCATTGCAAAATAATTCGCGTCCGAATCCGAATGTTTCTTCCTGGACTCTCCTCGTAGTCTAAGCTCGTCAACATCGAGCTAGTCATGTGTTAGCATCGAAGCTCGTCCTGCGTCAACGTTTGACCACATACAAACTTTAGATGCAATATCTAGAATTTCAATTGAGCTTCCATCGCCTGGTCCATCTAAGCGTATTGGTAATCATGGCTCTACCTCATGGTTCATCTGTCCAAGGTTTCTCTAAACTTTACTAAACTTCCCGTTCTATGTTTGTTCATCTTCCACTTCAGCTTATAGATACCTCTATGCCCATTGCCTTGTTCACCGTTGATAGAGAATTCATAACCTTCAAACGTTCGTCAAGACAACGTCTACATAATAGCTTGTGCATTTTTCACCTGGTTCTACTCAACCAATAAATGCATTAGTAGCCTTTGATTATTTTGTTATCTTCAAAACATCATAAGAGATTTTCCCTAACAATCTCCCCATTTTTTTCATGATGAAAAAATAATCTCGGAATATGTAGATGTCCGAACTCGTTTCAAAGATATTGTGTATTAAAAGTAATACCCCGATCATGCCGAAATAAGAATTCGGATCAAGTCATAATAAGCATGTAACACGATCTTCAATTTAATTTCATCAAATAATATAATTAGGATATGACAGATAAATTGAGCATAATGATATATAAAAACATAATCACAGCTCAATAATCAACACGTATGCATATTTATATTCTCTCATCCTTTTTGTTATAATCAAAAAGTGCTAATGGCGTAGAGAATATACAATGTAGCTCATGTTCTTTTAAAAATTATAAGGCATTAAACGCAATCTTCAATACAACGTTTTCTACACGCCTAGTCGATGTAGATGCCAACAACTATATATCAATGAGCACAGATTGAACTTTTTTTTTGTTATAACAAAACGATAATATAGATTAGAGATTTGTTAATGACAAAAATTAAGAGAAATGGAAGATGTATTACTAGGTTATGTGGAACTTAATAAGTTTTAACTCACGTTTACCTTTTATTGCATTGCAAAAGTAGCGATCAAAATCAAGTAGAAATTTACTTAACTTTAGCATGATTTTTCCATACTTGATCTATGTTCCTCCTCAATTTGTTGCTTCTTTGAGATGATTCTCCCCATTTATTTTGCATTTTTCCTCTTTTTACTATTCATAAATTCCCTTTCTCCCCTTGTCATCAAGATATCTTTTGCGAATAGCTTTTATCGTCACTTGTTCCAATTGAACATGATGTTATTCGTTTATTTCTCCTGTAGCAACATCCTCATCATTCGTCGGCTTAGGAAATTCGAGAAAGACTTTTGTTTTCTTCAATCAAGCTTGTCTCGAACTTAATCTGTATAAATTCAACAAATGTATTTATTAAATATAATATCTAAAGCATTATTTCATGCCCTTTTTCCAGATAAATAGAGTAGTAATTGTAAGTATTTCAATCAAGAAATTCCTTAACTTTTCAAATGATACACTTAGGGATTGCTCAATATATTATCATATGCCTTCAAGAAATATGCGCACAGGGGAGAATTTTCTTTCCTTAGAAAGTAAAGCCAAATCTTTACGATTTTCGGATCAAACTATGCAAACTTCATATGGAGATGGTTTTTTACAACCTACAATTTTTTGTAGAAGAGAGCATAATTTTTGCAAAATTAAGGAGTATATTGCGTACATACCTTCCTTGGAATTTGGGATCAAACTTGCCACTTATCAAATGTGCATTTAAGAATATAGCAAGCGCATCCAAATATATAAAAGTTTCCGGTGATTTCTTCTTGAAATATTTTTCGTAAAGTGTGAAGCTCAAATGCATACAATAGTAACGATGTTTGCAAAAGAGATGTGGATGTTCCAAGCATAAACCATGCTGTTGAGAAAACATTCTCTCTGAATATTTTGATTCGACAAAACTATCATTGTTCGGAAAGAATCAGTATAATGTTTATAATGTTTTGTTGTAGAACGAACAAGTGAATAGAAGCTTATATTGATCCAACTCCGGCATTTAGACTCAAGTAGAAGTAGTCATATATTTGCTTTCAAGTAGTTTAGATGGTGTATGCGATCGCCTCCGAAGGTTGCTTTCGTCGAAGCTTTACATGACATGTCGGAAGGACTTTATTAAGGCTCGGTGCCACTTGTTCTAAAGTCTATTCAGATTCGGATGGTCTCTACTTCTGAAGAGCTGCCTCGGATAACATTCGGATTCTGCGACTTTTTTCCGACCGATTCTGAAGACCCACTTTGGTAGGTTTCGATAATGCCGATATCTTTTATGGAAGTTTGCAATATTTGATTGACACAATATTTCTTCAATCAAATCAAAAGAGCATCTACGATTGGATATTACCTTTCAAGAATAAGTTTTGTGGTTTATTTGAATTAACTCTACTTTTGGAAACTAACGATTTAGTTGTATGGGCGATCGAATCGAAGAGTTCAGACTCTACTTCAACGACTACCATATCTTCTCCAGATACTGGTCTCGTTCAATCACAATTGGTACGTCCAATCAATGATTGAAGAGCGATCCTTTGAAGGTTTGTCCAACGGCTAGTTTGGAAGCAAATGAATATAAAAGAAGAGTTATGGTGACTAGCAAAGAGAGTAATGAACATATAATTCCAAAGTGCCCGAGTTTTTCCAATTCATATACTTGTTCGGAGAGTTCTTAAGTTACGTGTGAGGTGTTGTAATAGTGACCGAGAGTATCATCTTTTGTAATCTCTATTGATTCTTTCTAATGAAATCCAGCCTATCGGCCGCTATGGTGGGAGAGTGGACGTAGGCCTAACAAGCCGAACCACTATAAACTTAGCGTGCTATTTTCTCTTCTCTAAACTCTTGCTATTTTGTTTAGATCATATGCACGTTGTTTCACTTGCTCTCATTTTGATAGGACTTGAAATTTTTTAATTTCGCATTAAGTTTCATTTCAAATCGAAACACCTGTTCACCCTCCTCTAGGTGCTATTGCTAGATACAACACATGCAAGATCTTATACACATGGCAAAAATTATTACTGATTCATATCCAGACATGCATGTGCAGAATATAATATTTCCTCTTAGAAAATATTCCTCATTTGACATCCTTCTTTGATTGCATCAAGATTTGCGTAGATTTGCAATCAATCATCACGCTCATTTCCTTTTTGGTGTCCATATATTTGGATCCTTTGCTTTTTTTAGTCGCAAAAAATAAGAAATCTCCAAAGATGCCCAAGGATTCTTTTCCAATTCAATTTAATAGACCAATTAAGGAAAGCATATCTTGCACAATGATCTCCTGAAAAAGATTTCCACTTTGCAAAGCTTGATAACATCAGAAATCATCAATCAAATTTCTCGTAAAAAGATTCTCACTTTGCAACACGTGATAAAATTAGAAAGCATAAAATCATTTTAATAATCTGAATAATTTCTTTCCTAAATAGGATATCAATCATGATCTTTTCATCTCAAGACCCATAAAAAAATATATTCTAACAAGACATTTCCAGCTTAACCATCGATGTAAAACAATTCAATATGCTATATCAAAAGAATGTCTAAATTAAATTGACATGGCTAAAAATTCTTTTCAAACTCATTTTAATAAATGATTCTGGGAAAGAATATCATGCATAATTATATATCCAAAAGTAGAATTATTTTTCAAAGTATGATAAGATCAAAGAGTATAAAATCAGTGTGATCTCTAAATTGAGAGCAAGATATCAATCAATCACATGTGTTATGAATCCATCTCACGAGCCACCAAAATTGCATCACACGATTCTTCCGTAAAAAATATATCTAGCACAATTGATGATGCAATAATAGTACATGTCAAGAAATATCGAATACAAAGAGAATTTATAAAATGTAAAGTAGGTACAAAACAACATACATTTTCTTCCCATTTTTCTCTTTATTCCTCCATGAAGAAAAATCTCAACTTTTCCTAGGTACCCTCACATTAGAACATTTCTCATTCGTTTTGGATTGTCACCAACCTTTTGAATATTCTTGCTTGAGAAGATTTGAATCCCCAAAGTTTGAATACTTACAGGAGTTTTAGCCAATTGGTTTTGTAAATGCTTTCGCAAATGATTTTTGAAAATCTTGTTTGAAGACTTACACTTTAATCTTTCCTTGACATTTGAAAAAATATTGTTTATGACATTACCATTTCAAAACCAATTCCAGATTCATTAAAATGCGGAACGTGCATAGAAAGAATGTGCTCTGAAATTTTTGAACCAAAAGAAAACTTTGTGGAAACATTTGAAATTTCTTCTTTGAGAATAACATTTTCTATTTTCAGTAAATCCTTTTTTCCTTGATTTTGAAAATTTCTTTGTCTAAAACAACAATATTTTCTTCACTTGAAAGATTCTGTTGCCTCAACTTCACGTTCTCCTTTTTCAACTCCGAAATTTTCTTTAAAGTAGATTTGTACTTCAAGCACAATTAATCAATATATTATGACACCTCATCAGGAATTTCAAGATGATTTACCTCAAACTCATCTTCAAAATCTGAGTCAGCCATTAGACATATGTATGCACGCTCTTCATCGTCGCTGGATTCACACACCGTGTCACTCCACGTCTTAGTCTTTAGAGCTTTCTTATTCTTTTCAAACTTCTTGTTTTCTTTTCTTGAATATGGGAAAGACATGTTTTATGTGACCCTTTTTCCTGCACTCAAAATATATTATATTCTGACCTTTATTTATTGTCTTCATTCTTGTAAAATCTCATTTCTTCTTGTTCCTTACTTTGTTTTCCTCCCCTGAGGTTTCTTTCTTAGCCATTTTTCTGAAATTATTTACCATGCGAGCAATTTCTTCATCGTCCTCTTCATCATCTTCAGAATCTAAATCATCAGAATCAATGTTAAATTTCAAAGCAATTCATTTCTTGCCTTGGGGATCTTCTTCATTGATTCGTTCATCTTCGTAAGATTAAAGAGTGCCAATAAGCTCATAATAGTCAATGGCATGGTACTTTGAGTTTCTTGAATGGATGTTTTGATATAGTTCCATTCCTTTGAGAGACCGCTCAGAAGCTTGTCAACTTTCATAGGTCCAGACATTGACCAAGAAGAATGTTGATCTTGGCGGTTTCTTTGACTTTGTCTATTCCTTCATATGTTACATGAAGCTTATCTCATATTGCTTTTGAGGAAAGACAATCTGCAACATTTTTTTTATTTAGTGGGAGATAATGCATAATAAAAAGAATAAAAAGCTTTTGCAACTAGAGCACCTCTATTGGCTAATTCAGTCTATATGGCAGCAGGAGCATTGTTATTATTATCCCCTTCATTTGAATTGCCACGACCACGTGTATTTGTGGTAGGATCAACTCTTTTAGCACTACACCCTACATCTGAGTGTTTTGGGATAAGATAAAAGTTTTCATTTTGTTTTGCCAATCGTTGTATTTCTTTCCATCAAAATAAAGAGGTTTGGTATTGCTTTCTCCTTCAATCCAACATGGTGGAATATAGTTAGCCATAATAGGTCGTTAACTCATAAATAACAACACTTCAAATAATGAGCACCTTGCTCGATACCTATTGTTAGTGCTAGTGGTACCACCTAGAGAGGGGATGAATAAGTAATTTTAAACAATTATTTAAAAAATGCGGAATTAAAACAAACAAGTTTAGAACCAAGTCAAAATCTAAATATGAATAGCAATATATTCAAATTCATGTGTGCGCAATAAACTCTCGGATGCAGTAAGTAAAAGTTAAAGGATAGAGAGATTTGCACACAATGTTTATAGTGGTTTGGCTTTGATCAAGCCAATGTCCGCTCCCACGCTAACCACTTACTTGCTGGATTTCACTAATAAATTGATCAAAGGTTACAGTAGCAAGTGTTGCTTATACTCAAGCATTTCTTCTCGAAGTAGGTGCTTGCTAATAGTCAAGCGAGATAGGACTCTCTATCTCACACCTAAACACAAGCTGAATCACCGTCAACACCTCTCAAGAATATACAATTGAACACTCACAGGAGACAGTGTATAGAATTGAATCTCTCTTTGAACTGTGGAATTTTCGACTCTTGATCTCTCTTCGCTCTTCAAGTACCATGGTCTCCTTTCATATTCCTCCATTTCGATTGTACTCGTTGAAAAATCTTTAGAGGATCACTCTCCAATTAATCCGTTGGACAAGATTATATAAAGAAGATTTAGTAGCCATTAAGAGATGAAATCGGAATCTCCGTGGATTCGATCGCCCATATTATATGAATCTAGGTTTCCATAAGTATAGTTCTTCATTTATGGAAGATGACTTGTCTATCATAAGAAAGAAATCCAAGCCATATCACTATTCATTTCATAAATGATTCGCATTTGAATCTGAATGTTGCTTCGAACTCTTCTCGTAGTCTATGCTTGTCGGCGTCTGAGCCCTCGTAGTCCGAGCTCATCATGCATAAACGTCTCGAGCTCATCCTGCGTCAACATCTAACCACATACAAACTTCAAATGCAATATCCAGAATTTCACTTGACCTTCTATCTTCTGGTCCCTCCAAGCTTATTGGGAATCGTGGCTCCACCTCTTATTCACATATCCAAGGTCCCTCCAAGCTCTACCAAACTTCTTGTTCTAGGCTTGTTCACGTTCTACTTAGGTACCTTCAGCTTGTAGACACCTCTACCCCCAATGCATTGTTCACCATTGATAGAGAACTCATAACCTTCGGACGTTCGTCAAGACAATATCTCGCATAACAGCTTGTGCAACTTTCACCTGGTTCTACTCAACCAATAATTGAATTAGTAGCATTTGATTATTTTGTCATCTTCAAAACATCATAAGGGATTTTTCCTAACAGTTTCCAACAGATTGCATTATTATTGAACGACTTCAATAGACTACCTTCTTATTCCTCCATCTCTAAAAGAAGTCTCACGCTCATGTTCTTATGATTCCATGATCATGTTCTCACAATGCCATGATCCTATTTCTAAACCGTTGCCCTTCCTAGATTGTGTGCCAATTGTCTTTCGAATGATTGTGTGCCAACTTGATGTAGAACAACCGGCGTGTGATTTCTTGGAAAAACATGATCGCCATAAATCGACAGATTTCACCGATTTGGGTGGAGAGCTCTGATTTGCGCTCAAATTCGGTTGGATCAAGCGAAACGGCCTTTTGATCAATAATCATGCTTCATCGTGATGTACGATGGATTTTTCGGGTTTCGGAGTCGTTTAGATAGGTTTTTGAGCAATTTTCTATTTTAGGCAACTTTGCGATATATCCGATTGCGATATTAGATTTGAATTCTGTTTGATTTGATTTGATTCTTATTTGATTAGGATTAGATTTGATTCGTATTTACTTTTTTAAGAAGTCCTATCTATATAAAGGACGTCCGCTCTTTTGTAATCGACATTATTATTGAATCAATTTCAGCATATGCTTTGAAAGCTTTTCTTGTTATCGCTCTCCCTGCGTCACAGCTGTCTTTCCATGATTTTGCATTGGCCTATGATCTCGAGTAATAACTGTCCCACGACCTCGAGTGGTAACTTCCCCATGATCCTGAGCGGTTATTGCCCCATGATCGTACTCTCCAGTGGTCGTTCCCTTCGAAAGTTCATGCCAATTTCTTCTCAAGTGCTTTGCTCGTTTTGAATTTCGTGTTTTGATGCCCTTTACATAAACACTTGCAGTCACTTCCATTGTCCCAATTGCTTTGTTTCGAATTGCTCGCCATATTTCTATGCCTTTCATGCTCTGAAAGAACCTCGATAGTATGCTGCTCTTTGCCCATTGGTGTTCGTGCCAATATTTGGGTCACTAACCACTCGTTGTTCATCATCGTATATTGACAATTGACCATGTGTACCAAGTAAGGTTCGATATCGATCATCGATATCCACCTCTACGACCATTGACAGGATGTCATCTGCTTGGTGATGATCACACATTATTCATGTTACCGTCTATGTTCGTGTGTTAATCACATGCTTGTCCATGTCGACGACTTTGATTATTTTGTGTGTAAACAAGGACATGTAACACATTCGACATGAGCTACTAATTACGATTTTTTTTTTTGCAGTTGTATATGCAAAAAACTTACTGATCATGTGAATGAGCTTTGGTAATCATGTTTAGATTCCTAATTTCTTTATTGGATGATACGAATTACGTGAAAATGTTACTTTTTTTTTTTGGACTATCAAATATTACTTCAAATTGATGTAATTCGTTGTAATATAACGCGCGGAAACTAACCAAGATCTTGCAAATAAGTCAATGTCAAGACAGAGAAAATAACGAGAAACGATAAAAGACATCAGTAATTACGTGGTTCGGTCCGAATGTCGGTACCTACAACCACGTGGAGAAGCCAGCAAGAATAATTCACTATAATCGGAGAATCGCAAGCTATAATCGCTCAATACACTCGTGTTTCCCACACCTGTGATTATACCCAAACCCTAACCTGTCTACAAAAAGAACAACTCACAAGTGGATATAATAAACTCACGCACAAATCTCTGCGTGTTCAAGAATCCGTTGTTCCGAAGTGCTCTCCGTTCAGCCTTTTTGGAAATCACTGTGCGGAACTCCTTTTTCTTCTATCTTTTGTGGCACGGCTTCTTCTCAGAGAAGAAAAACCCTTTCTTTTAGCGGCTGCAGCAAACGTGAACCAAAACCCTATCTTTTGTCTTCTTTCAAAAGGTTTTCTCCGTGGGCCCCACAAATAAACATATATATAATATTATATATATGAGTCCTTCCTTTATTCGGCCAAAAAGAATAGTACCCGTACAGGAAACAGAGAAGTCCTTGAGTCATGAGTCTATTTTATTTGTCCTGTAGTGCCAATATAAATTCCGAACAAGAAGTTGTTGAGCGCACGCGGTATAAGGATTTTTTTTCTTTTCTTTTCACAAGCCGATTCACCCAATCGATATATAATCGTAAACGATTTAAATTCGAGACATAATTAACAAATTCCATCTTAAGAGTTGAGTAGCATTAAATTTACTAAGACCGGTCAACAAAACTGATTTTATAAGTGAAGTGCCAAAATGTGAATGACCTTTATAACAAGTGAATTACGATCGAACCAAGAATGTTCTTAATATATAAATCAAATTTGTAAATCAATGTTTCAATTAGACGGATTCGTGCTCTTTTCTTCTTCATCGGGTTGATATTTGGGTCTATGTTCAACTCTTAAATAACTACTTCACGATGGACATCGGACATGTCGGAAGAGATCCGAGCCAAATACGTTAAGAGTGGCCGACCTTGGAGCTAAGCTTTTTCTAATATAAATTTGCCCTGTAGTGCCAATATAAATTCCGAACAAGAAGTTGTTGAGCGCACGCGGTATAAGGATATTTTTTTCTTTTCTTTTCACAAGCCGATTCACCCAATCGATATATAGTCATAAACGATTTAAACTCGAGACATAATTAACAATTCTCCACCTTGGCTCTATGTTTGAAACCAACTCATAGTGCTTCATTAACCATGCCGTTTCTCCCATTGCCCCAATGGGCAATCACTCTCTACAGACGACAATAGTGCTCAAGCATTGCTTGATCTTCGCCAAAGGAATGACTTAGTCATCATGTCCCATAGGATTCTCTCGCTATCGCTATCTTTTTCACCACAACAAATCCCTTCACTAAGACATCTCGGATGAAGTGGTATCGATATTGATATGTTTCGTCCGCTCATGATAAACTGGATTATATGCCGGATAAATCGCACCTTGGTTATCACAAGTGTATATCAACACTTTTCTCGTTTCTAACCCAAAGTCCAAGAGCAAACACTACAAAAAAACACGGATTTAGCCACGAAAAATTTGCGACGGAAACAATTCGTTGCTAATTTCCGACGAAAATAGCGACAAAATTAGTATTCGTCGCTATTTGCGACGAAATTAGTAACGAAAATATTAGTCGCTAATTAGCGACGAATATAGCCATGAATTTTTTGGTCGTCGCTAATTTGCGACAAAAATTGCCACGAAAAATAATTCATCGCTACTTTGCGACGAAAATAGCCACGAACACAAATTCGTCACTAATTTGCGACGAAAATAGCCACGAATAATATGTCGTCACTAATTTGCGACTAAAATAGCCACGAACAATATTTCGTCACTAATTTGCTACGAAAATAGCCACAAAAAATATTTACGTCGCCAATTAGCGACTAAAACAGCCATGAAAAGATTATTCGTCACAATCTCCTTTGCGACGAAAATAGGCTTTGTCGCCAATTAGCGACGAATATCTTTTTTCGTCGCAAATTCTTTTCTTAAAAGTTAGCGACGAAAATCAATGTTCGTCGCTAATTAGCGACAAATGTTTATTTTCGTCACAAAATTATTAAAATTACCGACGAATCATTATTTGCGTCGCTACTTTAGCGACGAAATGTATTATTCGTTGCTAATATCATATAAATAAAAATAAAAAGAAAATGTTCAATTTAGCAACGAATTAGCTTTTACGTCACTACGGTAGCGACGAAATTTGTCTTTCGTGGCTAATACGATATAAAAAAAAAAAAATTTGCGACAAGCAATGTTTTTCTCTAATTAGCGACGAAAACCAAATTGCGTCGCAAATATGTTATTATCATTTAGCGACGAAAACCTATTTCGTCACTAATTAGGGACGAACAACATTTTTCGTCGCAAATTATCTTCTTAAAACTTAACGACGAAACTTGCCGTTCGTCGGTAATTAACGACGAATGTTGATTTCGTCGCAAAATTATGAATAAAAATAAGAAACAAAATATTAGCGACGAATCACTTTTTTCATCGCTAATTTCAATTTAGCGACGAATTAACATTATCGTCGCTAATTAGTGATGAACTATTTTTTTCGTTGCTAATTTAGCGACGAAATTCGTTTTTCGTTGCTAATATACTATAAATAAAAATAAAAGTAAAAAGTAAAATATTAAAATTAGTGACGAATTAGCTTTTTCATCGCTAATTTAGCGACGAACAATTTTGTTCGTCGCAACATTAGCACTTGTGAATAAAAATAAAAAGAAAATATTTCAATTTAACGACGAACTAATTTTTTTGTTGCTAGTTTAGCGACGAAATATAGTATTCGTCGCTAATATGATACAAATAAAAAAAGAAAATATTAATATTAGCGACGAATTTGTTTTTCCGTCGCCGATTTGGCGACAATTAGCTTTTTCGTCGCTAAATTAGAGACGAATTGTTTTTTTCGTCGCTAAATAAGCGACGAATTATTTGTTTCGTCGCTAGATTGTTAATTTAAACCCTCCCGCCCAAGTCGCACGTGCTCTCTCTCTCTTGGTTTGACTGAGCGACCCCCGACATCTTCATCTTCTTCTTCGCTTCGTGTCTTCTTCATTTCCTCCTTCCTTCTTGTTCTTGCTTTCTTTTTTGTTTTCAAATGAGCGACCCACCTCCACCCGACCACTACACTCGCACCACCACCCTCCGTCCACTCGTCACTGCCCACGCCTTACGGCCGGCCGGCCTTGCGCGAGCCGCAACCAGCCTAAGTTGCTTGTGGCAACCACCTGTTAGCTTCGTCGCCGGGTCGCCGTAAACCCGGACCTTCGCCCCACGACCCTCCTCCACTCCGAGCTCCGCCAAGCACCGCTACCCGGCCACCTCCGGCCACCCGAGTTGGTCGAGACCCATAGATCTAACGACTAGCCCGCCGCGACGACGATTTGAGCTCCCCGCTCGTGAACCCGACGCCCACCCGAATCACAGAGCCACTGCTCGGCTTGGCCGCCACCTCAAACTTGCAACCCAAGACCCTCAACTAGCAGCCCGGTCGCACCTCTCCGGCCCGCCATCACCATTTCGCCACGAGCTCAAGCGGTCGCTCGCGAGCCCGGGTGAGCTCGGGAGCCTCCGAGATTCGCGAGGCCCAAATACCGACCCGCAAGCCAACAGCCCCGCCGTGTCGCGCCATCGTCCCCAGCCGGCCCGACGCCTGTCCGGCCCACTACCCGAGCCCTAACCTTCCGTGGCGCCGTCGTCCAGCCGCCGCCGATCGTGGAACCGTGAGCCCGGCGACCCGAACCCGTTAAGTTGACCCAACCGGAGGAATCCGCCGACTCCTACTGACCCAACCCGGACCCGAAAATCCGATACCCCGACCCGTAGACTCGACTCGACCGTGTGATAAAAAATATTTATGTCATTCTTGTGAAAAATATAGATGAATGTATCTCATTTTCATGTTATTATAAAATTTCGATATTATTAAGTGCTTAATCAATGTTAAATATAAATTGCAGAAATTAATTTTGCTTTTAATTAAATTTAAAATCGAAAAGTAAAAGAAATGATTTTATCATATGAAAAAAATAAAATTTCGTCACTAAATTGGGTTTTGCAACGAAATTTGCCACGAAACAAAATTACGTGGCTAATCCGGCGTCGCTAAATTTAGCGACGAAACATTGTGTTTTCATAGCTAATTTTAGCGACGAACATAAAATTCGTCACTAAATTCGTCGCTAACTTTCGTGATGAAATTTATTTTCGTGCGAAAATTCATGACTAATTAGCTACGAATAAGTTTCGTCACTAATTTGCCACGAAGAGTAATTCGTGGCCAATTAGCTGACGAAACCTATTCGTCGCTAATTAGCCACGGATAGGTATTCGTCGCAAAATTCGTAGCTAATTAGTGACGAACTTTCTTGTTTCGTCGCTAAATTTTGCGACGCCGAATTGGCGACGAATATTTTTCCGTCGCTAATTTTCGTCGCAAATCCGTTTAGCGACGAATTTTGGTCAATTTTTCGTGGCAAAATCCGTGGCTAAATCCTTATTTTTTTGTAGTGAAACCCCGTAACCATATCGCCTCTTTCGCTACAAAGATTAGTGCCATGTACTCCGCCTCGATCGACGACAAGGCTACGTGGTCTTGTAAGGACGCCTTACAACTAATCGCACCACCGCAAGCGTAAATATGTACCCGCTAAAGACCCGCACTCATCTAAGTCACCTTCATGATCGGAATCCACATAACCTCGTGGTCTCACTACCATTATTGTCCCTCCGTTATACTATATCAACGTTTGTTGTCCCCTTCAAATATCTCGAGTATCCATTTCACAACTTCCCAATGAATTTTACCAGGATGCTTCATATAACGACAAACAACACCGATGACTTGTGAAATATCGGGCCTAGTGCATACCATAGCATACATAATACTACCCACGAGCGCTAGAATAAGGAATGCGGGACATATGATCTTCCTCCTCCTCGGTCTGCGGTGACAACTTAAGCGAAAGTTTAAAGTGCTTCGCTAATGGTGTACCCACGGACTTCATTGATCGCATATTAAAAGGTGCAATAATTTTCTCAATATATTTATTTTGAGACGGACGTAATAATCCTGCCGGTCTGTCATGCAAAATCTCCATACCCAATATTTTCTTTGCAAGACCTAAATCTTTCATCTCAAATTCAGCACTCAATTGTCTTTTCAAGACATCAATATCAAACATATTTTTCGTTGCTATCAATATATCATCAACGTATAACAACAAATATATCAAAGACCCATCATCCGGTCTCCTAAAGTAAACACAGCTATCCATCTAACTTTTCAAATAGTCTTGACTAGCCATGAAAGCGTCAAACCGCTTATACCATCGCCTAGAGATCTGTTTACCCATATAAAAATTTCTTTAATAAGCAAACATGATCTTCCTTACCTGGAATAGAAAATCCCTCCGTCGCCTCATGTAAATCTGCTCCTCCAACTCATCGTGAAGAAACGCCGTTTTCACATCAAGCCGTTCCAACTCGAGATCCCGTGCAAAGCAACTAAAGCAAGTAAAACATGAATAGAAGTATGTCTTACCACGGGAGAGAACACCTCGTTGTAGTCAATGCCCTCCTCATTGTGTATACCCCTTCGCAACAAGCCTCGCTTTATACCTCGCTGCCTCGACTCGGGAATGCCCTCTTTCCGTTTGTAAACCCATTTACTTCCGATAATCTTCGACTCTTGGGTACTTTAACTAATTCCCATGTTTGATTTCGATGGAATGATTCCATCTCTTCACTCATAGCCCCTAGCCACTACGACGACTCGTAACTAGCCATCGTCTCGTAGTAAGACGAAGGCTCATCTCGTCTCCACCTCATCACCTACGGTCAAAGCATAAGTAATATCTCGTATAACCATAACGTACCGGTGATTTCATTTGCCTTCGTTGTCTGCTCCTGCGGCTATACCATGCTTGCGGCCGTATCGATTGTTCATTATTATCGACTTCGGGAATTGCGGTCTCATCTGCAGTCTCAACATCTGTTACCTCTAAGGTCTCCGGAGTCTCCACCGAAACTCCACCTCACTACCGACACCATGATCTATCTGTTTTCTTTGGTAGTGTCTTAGAACTCCTCTGTTGAAGCATTACGGTCTCATCGAAGATCACGTCTCGTTGATTAGAAAACCGGGTGATCTAGGATCGGTGCACCACGTCGGTAGCCTTTCACCCCATGTGCATAACCCCGGAAATATGCACTTCTTCGACCTCGGCTCAAGCTTACCATCACTAGCATGAGCATACGTAGGACATCCGAATACTCGTAATCCGTAGTAATCAACGGGTTTCCCCAACCATACTTCCTCTAGAGTCTTCCACTCGATAGCGAGATGATGGAGATCGATTAATCGGGTAACATGCCATGTTCATTGCTTCGGCCCAAAATTCCTTACTTATTCCAAAGATGCGAAAGCATACTCCGAGCCCGCTCAAGTAAAGTTCTGTTCTTCCGTTCGCTACGCCATTCTGTTGTGGTGTCCAGTGTACGTGCGGTGTCTCACAATCCCTTCTCTCTCGCGTGAACTCGGTAAAATCTTTACCACGTAACTCCATACCGTTATCGGTTCTCGGGCATTTGATCCGTTTATCGGATTCTTTTCAATCAATGCCTTAAATTTCTTAAACCGATCAAACATATCGATTTGTGCTTGGAAAGTATACCCATACCTTCCTGGAATAATTGTCGATAAATGTTAGTATATAGCGGGCACCTCCTTTCGAAGGAACCGGAGACGGGCCCCAAATATATGAATGAATATATTCAACTAGTTGTTTAGTCGAATGAATACCAGTAGTAAACTTAATCCTATTTGTTTTCCAAAGATGCAATGCTTACATAAGTCTAACTTACTTGTCTTTTGACCCTTTAACAACCCCCTATCACTCAAAGATTGTCATACCCGCCTCACTCATGTGCCCTAAACGCATATGCCATAAACGAGTTAAATCAGAATTTGACTCACCTGATGAAATTGCAGCAGCTCCCGTCACGGTCTCTCCCAAGTAGATAATAGAGAGAACTCACTTTCTTCCCTTTCATTACTGTCATGGCATCTCGAGAGATTTTCAGCACTCCACTTTCGGCGGTGTACTTGCACTCGATATCATCGAGCGTTCCCAAAGAAATAAGGTTCTTCTTGAGCTCGGTACATGCCTCACATCCGTCAATGTGCGCACCACGCCATCGTGGATCCGAATCCGAATCGTCCCTATCCCCACAACCTTGCAAGCCGCGTTATTCCCCAACGTAACTCTACCACCATCGTAATCCGGTAAGTAGTAAACTAGTTCCTATGAGGGATGATATGATAAGAACACCTCGAATCTAGCACCCATTCGTCTCCCGACGTACATGTAGTTACACATAAGACAGCCTCCGCATCATTAGTGCTCTCCTCAAAGAATGTTCGCCATATCGCTTGTGATTTTCTACTTATCACCTCTGTTTCTCAACTTGGGACAGTCTCTCCTGAAGTGCCCCTCTTCGTGACACTCAAAGCACTTCACGCGCCCTTAGACTTTCTATGGCGTGATTTAGATTTACTTTTACCTCTGTCTCTCTTGGACCCTCGCCGTTGCTCTCTACCTTGAATCACTAGTCCCCGCGCTACATCCTGCGCTAGACTATCATCTCGCAACTTTCTCTCGCCATTCTTTAGAAAACAAGACGGACTTTACCTCTTTCGAGGTAATCGTAGTACGCCCTTGCAACAATGAATCAGCAAAGTGCTCCCATGACTATGGTAAAGAAGCCAACAACATCGTGCCCTACTCTTCATCATCAAGTGTCTTACCGACATTCTTCAAATCCATCATGAGTTTATTAAATTCATCTAGGTGGGTTCGATAAACGTACCTTCAAGTATATCCGAACTGAAATATCCTCTTCAACATATATAAACGATTGTTCAAACCTTTCGTTACATAGAGCGCCTGAAGTTTTGTCCACAATGCTGCAAGTATCCTTCTCCTCGCCTACCTCTATTAACACTTCATCCGATAAATTCAACAGGATTAGACTTCTAGCTTTCCTCATTACCACATCCTTTTAAGCATTGTCATCGTTTGGGCAACTCGGCCTTGCCCTCCAATGCTTCGCCAAACCTTGAGTTGTCAATATCGCCTCCATCTTGAGGCTTCATAACCCAAAGTTGTTCCTCCCGTTAAACTTCTCAATTTCAGCTTTCACTCCGGACATAATTGCATTCACACGATATCCGGATAATAATCGACAAGTAAAAAATCCAAATCACAATCCGTAATATCCGAACCCGGCTCGATACCAATTGTTGTAATATAACGCGCGGAAACTAACCAAGATCTTGCAAATAAGTCAATGCGGAAGACGGAGAAAATAACGAGAAACGATAAAGGACATCGGTAATTATGTGGTTCGGTCCGAATGTCGATACTTACATCCACGGGAGAAGGCAGTTAATAATCCACTATAATCGGAGAATCGCGATTCTACAATCGCTCAATACACTCGTATTTTCAACACTTAGATTATACCCAAACCCTAACCGTCTACAAACGAACAATTCACAAGTGGATATAATAAACTCACGCACGAATCTCTGCGTGTTCAAGAATCCTCGTCCCGAAGTGCTCTCCGTTCAGCCTTTTTTGGAAATCACTGTGCGGAACTCCTTTTTCTTCTATCTTTTGTGGTGCGGCTTCTTCTCAGAGAAGAAAAACCCTTTCTTTTAGCGGCTGCAGCAAACGTGAACCAAAACCCTATCTTTTGTCTTCTTTCAAAAGGTTTTCTCCATGGGCCCCACAAATAAACATATATATAATATTATATATATGAGTCCTTCCTTTATTCGGCCAAAAAGAATAGTACCCGTACAGGAAACAGAGAAGTCCTTGAGTCATGAGTCTATTTTATTTGTCCTGTAGTGCCAATATAAATTCCGAACAAGAAGTTGTTGAGCGCACGCGGCATAAGGATTTTTTTTCTTTTCTTTTCACAAGCCGATTCACCCAATCGATATATAGTCGTAAATGATTTAAATTCGAGACATAATTAACAAATTCCATCTTAAGAGTTGAGTAGCATTAAATTTACTAAGACCGGTCAACAAAACTGATTTTATAAGTGAAGTGCCAAAATGTGAATGCACCTTTATAACAAGTTGACCACAGCCAAGAATCCAAGAATTTTAATATATAAATCAAATTTGTAAATCAATGTTTCAATTAGACGGATTCGTGCTCTTTTCTTCTTCATCGGGTTGATATTTGGGTCTATGTTCAACTCTTAAATAACTACTTCACGATGGACATCGGACATGTCGGAAGAGATCCGAGCCAAATACGTTAAGAGTGGCCGACCTTGGAGCTAAGCTTTTTCTAATTCAGGGGTATAATTGCATAATAAGGAAAGAGGAGCTCTTCAGAAACAAGCTCGTAAACGGAGAGTAAAAGGAGGATCCATCATATTAGAGGTATTTATTTTAAGTATAATTTATAAAAATGGTTTGAATGATTTTTTAGTTTATTTAAACGCTTCTCTCATAAAAGATAATGCTTGGTTACTCCTAATAAAACTATTTATTGAATAATATCTCATTTTCTTTAAACAATACTCGTCGTGTTTAACTACTAATTATACAATTCTTATGTATAACCAAATACCAAATGAAAAGTTCCCAACAAGTCCATATTTATCTTCTTCTGGTTTTCTTTTTCATCTTTCTTATTGGTCTTCTTCTTCTGGGTTTATAATATAAAAAAAGACTAGTTTCCTTTAGGCAGACTGTTAAAGTTCCCTCAATTATATCCCAACTAACCCTCTTTTGTCTTCTTGAGATAGACTTTAGGTTTAGCTCTTCATTATTTCAACGGTTGCATGATAATGCATGTCAGGGTCCCGGGGATTAAATTTACGTCCCCACAGTTGGTCAGATGCAGACGAAGCGGGATTAGTTGGTAAATATAACATTCAACTTGTAGCTGTTTAAAAAGAAATGGAAACGTAGCTGGGAAAAATGAACATTCAAAGTTTGAAAGAATGAAGCAAACGAGGATTGGTCAGGCCGTGTGAAAACAATGTTTCTGTCGGTGTTTCCAGGCCATTGAACGCGAACCTTTCACTAATAATAATAGACAAGTGAACACGTGACTTGGGATGTGCGAAGACAAGGGAGTACAGCTGTTTTACGCTGTCCTAGTACAAGTTTCTTAAGCGCACATAGAGCAACGGGAATCTGGGAAAGGTGGTCTATATAAGTTTCAATTCGCACCACCATTTTGTCCAGTGTCCAACCTCTCTCCCAAAATGAGTTATCTCCGAAGTCCCTTCCATTCTCACGACCTGAGTCTACGAAATTTGAGTAAGCACTACCTACAGAATTGGAATGAACGATTCGACCAAGTCGATCTTCGTTGTGATTTATGCCTGCAAGGCATCGACGGTAGCACTTCCATATACTGTTGTGAAGAATGCCAATTCTACATCCACTCGTCATGTGACCGACCACCCTCAACAATTGAACACTACCTCCATCCAGTGCACGCCCTGGCCTTCACACGATTTCGCCATGAGAAGGAACACAAATGTCCAAGCTGCTCACTTCCAGTGAATGATGATTCCTACTTCTACGCTTGTCATGACTGCGACTTCTATATCCATCGGAGTTGCGCTCTTCAAACTCTCGCCTATCTTGAGGAAGGACTCAGTGGGACGGTTCGACATTCTTTACATGATCACGAGCTGAAGCTTTGTAACTTTGGTCGCCACAATTGTAAAGATTGCACAGTTTGTGACCAGACTATACGGACAGAAACTCCGGCGTACAGATGCATTTCCCAAGAATGCTCGTTTCAGGTCCACACATCATGTGCTCAGCTACAGTCTAATTTGGAACACCCCTCTCACTCACCACATCAGCTCACCCTCAGCAGCAATCCTCCAGATGAAGATTTGGTTTGCTGCCGTTGCTGCAGGGGAATCAGTGGCCTCTTCGCTTTCTCTTGTAGAGAGTGCAATGTCAATCTCCACGTTGACTGTGCTCGGACGCCAAGTTTGATACATCCTTTCCATGAGCACAATCTCTTCTATTTTGGGAAGCTGGATGTCAAGCTGGACGACTATGGGAATGCCATGGGTGACTCCGAGTGCAGTGCCTGCCGCAGAAGTTGCAACGTCGATCTCTTTCGTTGTGCGCTGTGTGATTTTAATCTCCACTATCATTGTTCTAAGTTACTGCCAACCATAACAAGTAAATTTCACAATGATCCATTAGTCCTCTGCGAATCGATTATTGAAGATGATTACGGAAACCGGATAAAAGGAAAAACAGATGATTACGGGAAGTACTACTGTGACTTCTGCGAGAAGAGGAGGGATCCGAAGAAATGGGTCTACTTCTGTGAGTCCGGCGATTGCAAGTGCAAGTTCGTCGCTCATGTCGAATGTGCCTTGTCACAGGTAAGTAAAAATTGTAAATCACTTTTTCCACTTTTTGAAAATCTCATGACGAAGCTCTTCTACACTGCCTTTATTATTCCTTTTATTTTCTTCTATCTTTTCTTAATGTTATTTTGAAATTTATTTCCTTATCTTTAATTGTTTATAAATTTTCCCTTGTCTTATACTTTCGATGAATACTTTGTGATTGTAGGATCTAATGTACACTTCTAATCTCCTGATCTTTGGTGTGCTTGACTATAAACATTATCTCGGACCAGTTATATAAAGAACAATTGAAAATTTCTAGATGAAAGTTCGTAACTTGTCGTTATTTGTTATTAGCTTACTACATGAATGAGAGGACAACCTTTATAAATCTTGAGCACGACGACATATCTGGGAAAGTGGAACGTCCAGCTCAATTGTTTTAATTGAATTCTCTACAGCAATATCAAGATTCAGATCTCACACCCTTCAATTTCATATGTGAATTTCTAGCATGTATATTAAATAGATCTAACATAATGGGAATAGGTGACCCGATGTGGTAGACGTGCACAAGTGAGGACATTATCATCTTTCCAAATTGATTACGTGAAGTTGGGATTAAAATCAATGGTACGGCATCCATTTTTTTCTTACGGGTCCAAGCATTCCTTTATTAAAACAGTCGTGGGTCTTTGTGTTGAAGTTGTTGTCCCACATCGCTTAAGAAGGGCCTTATATCTTCTTTATATTCATGTGGTCTCCTCCACCTAATAGCTTAAGCTTTTGGGTTGACTTTCTAACGTGGTATCGAGCAGGTGTTATCCCTTTCGCGAATGTGCGTGTGTCCATCCCCTATTTTAGCCTAAATTCCACGTGCAAGGGGTGTTGAAGTTGTTGTCCCACATCGCTTAAGAACGGGTCTTATATCTTCTTTATATTCATGTGGTCTCCTCCACCTAATAGCTTAAAGCTTTTGGGTTGGACTTTCTAACACTTTGTATTGAAAGAAGTGATATGTAAATTTGAGAAAGCTGATGATTCGGCAGAGGTGAAGAAGACATTTTGAGGCTGGAGGTGATCTCCTTCTCGATAGTAGAAGCTGTGACGGAATTGACGAAAGATATTTTTTAAGTCACAGGTACAAATTTCGGGTACTTGTGATACCACAAAAAAAGTTTGGGATATTGATATCACAGTGGGTAAAATTTATGTGTTTTTTATGGGATTTTCCCGACTTAATGAAAATGTCGACATTTTGTGATTATGGACACTTCCTGCACTAACGCAGCCAGGTGATAAGCACAGAGCGAACTATTATTTCTCCTTTTATTAAAAAATACCGTGTGGGCGTCACGATAAGTGGCATGCGCCTATTTTTGAAGGAGCTCGTCTTGTCCTAATTTATTTCGTATTGTAAGTTGTTTCAGTTTATTTTTTTGCATTAATCGCAATTGTTCTCATTTTTCACATTAAGGCGTGGATTTTTCCCCAGTGATACGGTGTTGAAAAAGAAAAAATTCCAATAATTATTGACAAAACGTAGCTAATTTTGTAGGAGAGATTGGAGTTGATCCAAGAAGATAAATTTTTAACGCGAGAAGAAGTCATTACAGGACGAGAAGAGGACATAAAACTTGCGCAAAAACAAGTGGACGCAACAGAAGCGGCGTTGATGCCACAGATGGAGAAGTTGGAGTCACTTAGAGCAGGATTGGAGTCAACGAGGGCAAAACTAGAGGAATTGAAGGCTGAACATGCAGAATGGATGCCTTTGTTTAATGCAATGTAGCTAACGCATATTTTTCGACGAACATGTCACTAAATGGTTTAGGCAATAATACATGATTGCTACCGTGAGCCATATTTTTTGTTAAGAGTGCATTCAATAAAAGCCCCCGACTCTATTTGGCGATAGAGCCATTCGAGTTCACAAAAAGGAAACCTAGAAAAAGATTTGTATGGCGATCCTTAGTATGTTATATATCTTTTAGTGTATCATCAAGTGATTCAAATGCTATTATCACACGATTCAAACGCTATTTGTCTAATGCCTCATGAGTATAGGCTAACATTTCACTTGTTTACCCAAGTTTGTAGGCCCGATGGCCTGTGCTTGACCTCGTTACCCCGAGGTGGAGTAAATCCAAGCTGAATCACATGTACGCTCTCTGTAGAATACTGAAAGATGCTTCTCACTAAAAGACAAGCAGAGGAAAAACAAGTGGGTCTTGATTAAAGAAAGACCGTTGGGGGTGGATATGAAAAATCTTTGACCATCGGACCCACGACATTGGTGCTCAACTTTGCCTCAGCATCTTTCTTTTTATAATGTTTGCAAATGAATATAAATCTATTGATTAGTGTCTGCCCCACCAATATCGACATACTTCCATCTTCACTCATAAATTTGCCGCATAAGAGTTTGCACAACAGGATACAACCCCGATGGCCAAATTCATAGCATCTTTCGTTTTATTATGTTTTAGATGAGCCGTTCAACTTCAAGGGCTTCTATAATAAAATTGGAAGCGTTCCCATCATTTATTAATTATAACTAGTGGTGATCGATGCATGTTCACATTATTTATTAATAAATTTTTATCAATGAAATCTATGACAATCTTGAGCCGACGAACGAAAGAAAAGTCAATGCACATTCATAATCACATGCTTTTGTCCTTTTTTCTTCTTAGTTCCTAACAACTCCATATTTGTTTTCTTCTGGTTGGTTTTTTTTTCCATCTTTTTAATTGGTCATCTTCAAGGTATATTAGAGAAATTAGTCTTCTTCTGAAACATCATTTAATTGGAATCCCAACTAGCAGATTAGGTGAATTATTATAAGTGGATCTATCTTACACGGCTCATCACCTCCATTACTCACACGCGATAATAGATTAGATGGACCCTTCAACTTAAAGCGTTCACTAAGAAACTTTGAAAGGGTTCATGTCATTTATTAAGATAAATTAGAGTAAGTGGTGATCAAAGCATGTTCACATTATTCATAAGAAGTATATGATATCCGGATAAATAATAAAGGAACATATGACAGCTTAAGACTGAAAGATAAGTTGATTTACTTTCATAATCAGATGCTTTTGTCTTTTCTTTTGTTGCTTTTTTGTAGTATTAGTTCTTAACAACTCCATATATGTCTTCTTCTGGGTGGCTTCTTCATATTTTTAAATAGTCCTTTCTGGGTTTATTAGTTGCATCTTGCTAATTAGTCTTCTTCTATGTTCATTAAGAAAATTAGTCTTGCTCTAGAAGATCATTTAACTATATCCTACCTGATAGTTACATAAATCAGGATAAGTGGAATTATCTTATATGGTTCATCATCTCCGCTGTACACACCCATAATAAATTAGATGACCCCTTCAACTTCAAGAGCTTAATGAAAAATTTTAAGAGCCCCGTCATTGATTAAGATAAATTATCATAAGTGATGATCAGTGCATATTCACAATATTCAGTATGAAAAAAATATAAAAAGATATAGATGATAGCGAGAGCCAATTAAGGAAAAAATTAGTTTTCTTCTTGCAGACTTTGAATGTTGATTTAGTTATATCCTAACTAAATTTCATTTATCCGCTTCAGGGAACAGAATTAAAGAATTTGAGAATACTCATTTAGGTTACCAAATAGGTTTCTCATCTTTTTATGTTACGGGGAATAGAATCGAGAATCATAATCATTACCAAACATGCCCATAAAGTCTAGGTTTTACATTGTTTCAATGGATTACGATGAGGCGATGAGTCAGCCATTGCATCTCGGTCCTAAGCTGAAGAAATTGCCATTCAAAGAATCTTTGAGCACCTAGGAGAAAAAATAGACTTTTTGAGATTGACAAAAACTTTAAACTTATAACAAACTCACGAACTTGGACATATTAATATAAAGTTCATCATTCAAGACCATTCCTCTCGTTGAACAGTCAACTCGTTACTCATTGAAGTTTTACCAATCGAGGGCAAACTCATCTGGGTTAGGACCACTTACTCAGGCCAAGAACTTGAGCGTAGCATGTTCATGAGACTTACAGAGTGTTTTATGGGTCTCCAGATAACCCGATCTCCACTCCTATATATCTGTAGATTATTCTTCTAAAAAGGGTTTATTCCTTAATGTGCTTGGAAGAATTTGGTGAGTAGCCACCTGGCATGCATTCGTCGAATAGTTTTAGTCAATTCTGTTAAGACTTGGCTAAGCTTAGTGTCCTCCAAAAAATGACAATGGGACGATCACTTACGGCCAAAAATTTGATTTGTGGAAATCAGTCACTTGTTGATCCAGTTTCATCATTTTGATTCCGCATTTTTCTTTTTTTACTTTATTTGTTTTTATTGCAAGCTAAAATTGGAAAACAAATTATAAGAGGGCCCACACAATTAAGATTCTAATGAAACATATCTAATTGATGATAGTCAAATAATAAGTTGCAACTTTTAAAAAAGTAGATATTATTCTCTAGCAAAATAAAAAGATTACGTGGATATTGTTTTCAAAATTACGAAAAATTCTGGAGGACTTTGCTTGGGTGACAATACTATCAATGAACGATGCAACTTTAACTGTACATGTCGGATGTAGACTTTTGGCTAATGTACATATCACGTGGATATGTGATGCGTGTGGGTCCGCACTATCATGAACTCTCATCTTAGCAAATTTTTTTTTTTTTGGTAACCGAGGACTCCACCACGGGCCCCCGCCGCCCGACAGCACCAAGAGGGCCGGGCCCCTATACCTCGGGGAGACTCAAGACAGACCCCACCACCATGGCCCCCATTTAAGATGCTAGCAATTGCGGGTTTTGAACTCTCAACCTCGGCGATAAGGGAGGGACTCTCAACTAACGCAGCTACCCACCGGTGGGTTCATCTTAGCAATTTTCAATTCTTAGTAACTCAAAAAAAAAAGGTAATTATGTTGTATACTTTGTCTTCTAATTTTAGCTTACAATAAAAATACATAAAAGTAATAAAAAAAAAGGAAATGGGGAGTAAAAATACCGAAACCTGTCGCGACCTAAAAAAAAATAAACAAAGTCATCCTTTTCGGGCTAATGGATTATCCGGTTAATTAATTAACTAACCTAACTCGGACTCTCCCAAGTCCATACCAAATCGCAACTTAAGGTTCGAATGATTAACATGCAATGTGATTTGAATTTGGAGTCGCCACTAATCATTTTCGGTAGGTCGATTAGAAACCTAAATAAAATAGCGGGAGAAAACTATCTTATTTCGCGAACCGTAGATTAAGAGTCCGGGGACTTGGTTACATTAATTACAACTAATGCCCTTTCGGTACCTTAAAATTCATGAAACAAATAATGGATTTGACAAATTTGATGAATTCTACTTGAAGATCAAAGAATCAATTTTTTGGGTTTTTCTTCTCTTGACATTTGTTTGAAATAAAAAAATTACATGGAATTATGATGAAATAAGTTCAAGATTACTCCCCAATTTGAACTCGTGCACCAAACTTATGCTCCGGGCTTGTCTTGATTATTGGACCGATTTGGTGACTCGTTAGACCGAGAAATCTCTTAGTCCTATCTCTCCTTGACGCTTCTTTCTCATCTCGCTAGAATTCCATTAGACCGCAATATGGGCATTGATAATTTTTCCCTTTTGCTCTCCTTCTATTCTTGTACAATTAATGTCTCATCGTTGATATGCATTTGTTATTTAACATAAAAACGTAGAGAGAAAAATCAGTGTAGAAAATCTGGGCTAATTTGTATCCGAACTTAGAGGAAGTTAGGAAATCACTTAGCTTTCCTTTTCGGGGCGAGCTTGAACGATGGTGATGAACTTGTGGCTTGTGTTGATGGGTGCAGAAATTGGCAATGGTAGCACCGAGCTTCAAAACACTCAAGCCCTCTCAAAACTCTCTCAAAATTTTTCTCAAGAATTCTCTTTTTCCTCTCTAAAGAATTTCTCTCAAAAACTTTCTCAATTCTCTTCCACTCCAAAAAAACTCTCTCCATTCTCCTTTACTCCAAAAACTCTCCCAATTCTCTTCCACTCCTAAAAACTCCTCTTTTATAGGCAAAATTCTTCATCATTCATACTTCATCTTCATTTCCTCACCTTCCACTTTCATCTTCCTTTCTTCATCTTTATCTTCTTTTCTTCATCTTCATTTCCCCACCTTCCATTTTCATCTTCTTTTCTCCATCCTCATCTTCTCTTCTTCATCTTCATCTTCTCTTCTCCACCTTCATTTCTCCATCTTCCATTTTTATCTTCTCTTCTTCATCTTCATCTTCCTTTCTTCATCTTCCCTTCTTCATCTTCATCTTCCTTTCTTCATCTTCTATTTTCATCTTCTCTTCTTCATCTTCCTTTCACCATCTTCCTTTCCCCATCTTCTTTTGGTATTTGCAATGCAAGTCCCCGAAGTTTCAAGTATTTGCAATCCCAGTCCCTGAAGTTTTGAGTATTTGCAATACAATCCCCGACGTTCCGAGTATTTGCAACACAGTCCCCGAGAAAATATTTCTTTCAAGCCCGAATCTTCTCGGTGCATTTTTTTCATCCCATGCCTAGTCCGGATGCCCGTTAAATTAAGCTCAAATTATATGCCAATGCTAAATGAATATGTGAGATGATTTTTGTTTAGAACTAAAATTAGTTCTAATTTTTATGCAAAATATATATTAGTCAAAATTTAGGCGTCAACAGCTGCCCCTCTTTGAGTGGAGGCTCGTAGAGGTTCCGCCTCAAAGACAAAATTGAACCCTAAATTTTGATAGTGCAAATGATGGATGAACTTTTTGGCGAGAGTTTTAGTCCCATTTTTTTATGTAATGAAGTGATGCATGATATGCAAGATCGTAAATAACATGTATCATAATTTCTCTTTTCCATGTTAGAGAAACTCCGCACATGGATCGCATACGAGAATACCTGTTTTACCAAATACCTCATAAGTTTGGTGATTCCCTTAATTTCCAAGTTTCTTGCAAACACGAGGACCTTAAGGTATTTGGCCTATCTCGTTATCGGAGACTTCTCCCTAATGCGAGACAGCGCAAGATAGGTGTATCCTTCCGGATCACAAGAGCTACGTCGTTGTGAGTCGAAAGAAGTAGAATCAAGTTCACAAGAGCTACGTCGTTGTGAGTTGATTAAATGTCGAAATCGCCAAGGTGCATATGTCTTCACAATTCGACAAAGGGGAACCGAAATCTTAAGAGCTATGTCGTTATGATTTGGTTTGGATCAAAATCACGGGTGCTTATGTCTTCGTGATTTGATAAAGGAGCCGAGAATCATAAGAGCTATGTCATTATGAGCCGACTAAAGGTCAAGATCACCAGTGCATATGTCTTCGTGATCTGACAAAGGGGAACCAAAATCTTAAGAGCTACGTCGTTATGATTTGGTTTGGATCAAAATCACGGGTGCTTATGTCTTCATGATTTGATAAAGGAGCCGAGAATCATAAGAGCTATGTCATTATGAGCCGACTAAAGGTCAAGATCACCGGTGCATGTCTTCGTGATTCGAGAAAGGGGAACCAAAATCTTAAGAGCTACGTCGTTATGATTTGGTTTGGATCAAAATCACGGGTGCTTATGTTTTCGTGATTTGATAAAGGAGCCGAGAATCATAAGAGCCATGTCATTATGAGCCGACTAAAGGTCAAGATCACCAGGGCATATGTCTTCGTGATTCGAGATCGAAATCATAAGAGCTACGTCGTCATGATTTGATAAGATGTCAAGATCGCCAAGTGCATATGTCTACACGACTCGACAGAAAGGCATATTGCTCGAATTGAATCGTAACAACTATCATCGAGGAGTTGTTAATTTGAAAATGGGTTCGGAAAACTTACCCGGGTTCTCCGAACGATTAATCAAAGAACGAAACGGATCGCTTCGTATCGTACATGGCGAGGCATTTGCCAGGAGAACTTGCTCATTCAATAATCCTTGGATGAATTTCGAAACCTTGGGAGGGACATCGAACATCGAGAATGTATTACCCATCATAGAATGTCGAGGTAACATGCGCAAACATATTCAACAATGAGTTCATGCAAAACTTTCCTACCGAGCTTGCAATGATTAGAAATAACATGTGTATAATGCAATCACTCATACTATGGTTTATGCATAACCATTCTATCAAGTTTGCATTATCAATCCTGTCCAGGGATGTTCTCACATTATGAATACCTCGAATGTGAGATGAATGGGGGACTTCATCCAGAAAGGGTTTTTCTCACTCTCAAGAAAAGTTATTTATCCCGTCTGCAGGATTCAAAAGAAATCACTCAATCTTTCCATCATCGCATTCGATAAGGATCCGAGTAATCTCGCATTGATACGACCGAGCCGATCTAGAGGTCTTGATTAGGACCGTAATGAGGGCTAGGTCAAAGGTTTACAAATGGGACTCTAGTTGAGTCAAGGTTGCTGAAATGAATTCCTTCGTCATTCTCTCCGGGTTTACAAGTCAAGAACTCGCAAAAATGAGAGAGAAGTAATCTTGCTCGAACTTCTTCGAGTGATGCTTAAAATCATGGAACTCCACATTAATTCAAGTGCCCTAGTCGAAAAGGCTTTTAAAGGGTTGTAATGGAGGTAATGATTTGGGGACCGAGAAACGAAAGGGTTCGTTTTGGCTCGAAGATATTTGAGAAGGGGCTTGATGTTGGTGATCATTACAATCTTGTCACCGATCGTGGCCTTCTATGATACCATCATTGCTCGAGGATGGTATGAACTCGAAGATTGCATTTGCAATTCGACACTTCATGGAGATTTTTCTCTCAATCCTTTTAAGATATACAGGAAAATTGTGCATTCAAGTTCGAAATATTCTACAAATGAACAATGAATTGAAAGGGCATTGGCTTTGCTTTTGGTAGGCACTTTGCTTTTTTTAAATGCCCGGGAGTTTTTTGTGGAATCAGCTTTTCCTCTTTCTTCTCCCTTTTTTTTTTTACTCCCAACTCTCTTTTACTATTGCATCTTGATGAGTTCATTGGGAGATTTTCTATTGATCCAGCTTTTCGTGTCCTTCTACTCAAAGATGGGCCATATTCGCTTTGGGACAACAATGATCACCAATAAGGGCTTTTAGAAACGAATTTGCGTGCTCAAATGAGTTGTGCAAATGGATATAGATGTGTGTGATAGAAAACGAAATGCTCTTCGTCACCCTAAGGCACTTGAATTAAAGCGCAAGTACAATGCAAAGAACCACCCGAAGATTGATATTAGTCCAAGCAAGAAGATTTCTAACCATTTGTCTCGTGATGCTGATGGAATTACCTCTGTTTTGCCCCAATGTGGGGTGGTTCTTGACAGGGTTATGGAAGTGAAATTTCCGCTCAAATGGGTTGATCAACGGATAACTTGCAGTGTTTAGGGTAGAGAAATGAATGCCTCCATCACTTCGGTTATCGTACCTTTCGCGAGAAAACTTTTTACCTCGGGAATGCGGAATTTTGCCACCGTTCATCTCGCCTAAAAAAATTGGACGTGTTTGGGAAAGGATTGCCTTTCATCATCCTGTCATGCCCCCTTCGTACATTCGATGTATCTTATGTAGTTCATGTTCCTTATTTAGAGTTGGTAAATTAAACATGAAAAACAATCATGTGCAAACCATGCAAGTGTATGAGTGTTTTCGAGCATATAAAATGCAGCAACTTTTTATCTTGGCGGACAAAGTTCGCAAGTACAGAAAAAATTTCTTAGGGGCATGGATCGTGAGTTGCCCCTGTTCATGCAAATGCGTTGCAAAACTTCATTGTCTCGCTTCGAGACATGAGATTGTCAAAGGCTCCAAGAATTTCTCATTTCATTAATTTTTCATGGAGAAGGGATACTTCTCTGTTTGGACAAGTAGTGAACCCCGTAAAAATCAAAAGGGAAAGCATCAATGTATGTCCTCATGTTCTAAAAGAATTGAAACGATACCACTTTACCCATGTACGTATTCCTCGCGAACTTTGAATTGAAAAGATCGATTCATCCGGATCGGATTGTATGTCCGGAATGTCATCTCTCTAGGTTCTATAACCGTCGGGCCGAGCCTTCGATCCGCGAAGCAAAAAGTTTTTATTAATCTTTGTACATTGATGCCAAATCCCGGGATCGACCCGGACGCCTCGGACCACTTGTCATTCCCCCAACCACTATGTTTGCGGTGTTGTTGGCGTCCACGGGTGGTTCGCTTTTGTTATATTGTTCTCAAAGCAGTTGGCAATCCCCTGTCGAGAATAAAATAAGCTTAACTTAGAGTTTGAAACGGCTGAGAATCAATTGGAACGATACGGAGTTACCCATCTTTGAGCCTCGCTTGGTCTTTTCCTTGCATTCTCCCAAGTAAGGCTATTCGGAATCTCTCTTTATGGGCGTTCGGGGCGTCGTCCACAAATTAATTTGCTACAAGCCTAGCTTAATAAGGAACTTACGCATTTGATAAGAGAGGAGAAAATTCGCCCTTTAATTCTAGACAACTAGAAAGTAAAAAGTATCCCACGCAGGGAACTATACATGGAATTAAAGGAGTATTCATGTGAGATTGGTTCCACCTCTTTTGTCCGGCCATTCTAATGATCGGGCTGATTTTGTCTTGGATCATACACCAACGATCGTTGTTTGAGGATCCATAGTCACTTGCTTCGGATCACAACTCCGGAGGTCCTTTAGCTCCGAACCGGGCCGACCAAGGCGGTGAGCTTATCATCAAAGTAACCTTTTGATTTTTCGAGCAATTGATACTCGAATTGGGCATTGCTACTTGCTAACACCGGCGACAGATTTTCCACTTTGTTTTTGCCGTGAGCGGTCTCGACTCCTTGAGCTTGAGCCTCCGCCGTCGCTCGGGAACTCGTAGGGATGATCAATCGGTCCGCCGCTAGAACCACCAGCGGAAGGTCGGTATGGCCGTATTCTTGATTGGGAAGTGGTCGGGTACTTTTTGCTCCGTAGGTTTTCCCGGGATTAATCTTCCAAATCAACTTTGCTCCGGTCGCCTTGGTTCCAAGCTACATCGTGCTTCTTCAGACTTATCTCTAAATCTGTGAAGGTGATTTGTGACACTTCGTAGAGTGAGCCCGTTTATATTCATCATTTTGAGTACGCCCATTGGTCGTGCTTGAATTGATTCCTAGTCGTCGAATCGCCTCGATGAATATAGAGTGAAGCTCGGCGGACCAAAGGGGCCTTTTCTTTCCGACAAAATCGTCGTAGTAAGTTTGGCCATAGTTCTTTTGTTCGAGTAATTGCTTCCTTACAAGATGCTGCCAAATATTTTGGAGCACTCGAACGCAGACCGGCTTCTTTAGGATGTCCCGAGCACCATGCACATGGCCCTCGTTATGAATCGCCGATCATCACTTGCTGATGTTATGATCACCGGTATATCCAACTCCGAATCGATGATCTTTAAGAGACCGAGACCATCCATATCGATCCCTACCATGGCTGTGACGACGATGTCGAAATCATATTTGTACCGCCTCGCCTCCTCTAAGGCTTCCGTTGCTTTCACATAAGCTGAAATCTTGTACATGCACTTTCTCAAGATGGCAACGAGGATAGAGAGGGAAACGGGGTTGCCATCAATGGCCATGACTCGTAGATCCTCGAGATAGGAAGCTTCCCATACTTCCGCCCGGAATGGACGCATACTTATTTTCCTTTCAAAACCTTCCATATGTAGACCGAAAAATGGGTGTTTCGACTAAAGACTCGGGCTTTAGATGTTCTTTGGACTTGCAAAGATATATTGCCGTAAAATCACAAAAGCGATGATGGCCTTTCGTGACGAGTTCGGAGGTGCATGGAGACTTCAAGTTCTTTATAAACTTTTTCTCGATCTCGTTAGTCTCGCAGATGCCTTTTCTCTCCTTTTCGCTCTTAGTGCCTTGAATCCATTTTGTAATAACTCTTACCTCCCGCTCAATCCGTCGTTTCTTTTTTACTTTTCTCGATATGGAGGAGCCCTCAAATCTTTTCACTTTCTCTACGAACGAGGCAGCTTATTTCCCTCTTCAAATCTTTTCGCTTCCTCCTACGAACGAGGCAGCTTATTTCCTTCCTCAAATCTTTTCGCTTTCTCCACTAACGAGGCAGCTTATTTCCCTCCTCAAATCTTTTCGCATTTACTTACGTGAAGGTTTTCAATGCTTAGTCAAATCGGCGAGAAATTCACGCATTTAAACATGATGATGTTCGTGGATAAGATCGTTCTTTGCCCCTGGATTAAAAGAAGAATGTCTCACATGGGGATTTTGTAACAAACAAGACATTCATTCGTACATGTCACTACTTCTCTTGAGGATTCGTAAGGGCTGGCTAGTAATGCTCAAAGAAGAGATATTTTGAGAGCCCATAATAAAAAAAACTAAAGCTTCATGTAGGCTACACATTCGGAGTTCCATCGGCGTTGAATTGGGCTGGTCGTGACATCAAGGAAACTCCAATTGTAGTGATGCATGTCTCTTCCCTCGAAGGGCATCGGTTCGCTCTCCGCAAGACCGACTTTTCGGGATGTATCTCCAACGAAATCGGATTGTACGAGAACTTGCTCCGGGGATGAATCGTGAATGAGCATTTTCAATGCTCGGATGTGGCTCATCGAGGGACATGTCGCCAAAGGAGATGGGGCCGCTACGATACATGGCAAACAGCGGTGTTGATAGCATCCCTATACCTCTTGTTCTTTGCTCAAGCTTTTCACTTTCTTCCCTCGAAACGTAAGTTCATGACTTTCATTTTTAACCTTCAATCGGGTCCGCTTGTTTTGAAACCAAAACTTGACCTTCAAGGGCTCCATTCCTATAATCCGGCTCAATTCATTTTTGCGTCTCCTATTCACGTAAGAGCACTCCTTGAAGGCAGCTTCGAGCACTTTGATTTGATATTTTCTTTTCAGGGTTGATCAGTTTGCCGCCGCCATTGTTGTTGCTGTCGAGATCTTGAATTCCACCGCCAAGAGAGTTGGGTTTTACGGCTTCGGCGTTGGATCCGATCTCGAAATCCAGTAGTTCGCTTTCGGGGATGTCTAGGTTGGTTGCCTCCAGTAAGTGCCGATGGCCTCTAAACATGTTGGATTGAAATACCTCTTACCGCCTTTTGTTCACTCTATTCTCCGATGTATGCTTACTCTCTTCAAATTCTTTCGAGTAATCGGGTATGTTCCAAAGCCTCCCTTTAAACGCGGATGAAAATCACTAAGCCGACGTTTTTCCCAAGATTTCGTGTTTCCCGCCTTGTCTTATTTTTCCAACGTGATGGGATCCCGAATCCATTCGCACCGATTTTCTTTTCTTGATAACCATGCTTCTCTCCCACTCGGTTTTCAACATGGTGGGACTCCAACTCCTTTCGTAACTTTTCGAATTTGTGAGGCTCGAGATCACGGATTGACGATAGATCCAGGATCCAACGAACGAAACGCCCGTAGTTTCACCCGAGTAACTAACGTGGCTCCGTAAGAATTGCTGTTTTTTCTCTCGAAAAGTATGCTTGTCTCCCACACTCGCTTTTCAACATGGTGGCGTCCTCAAATCTTTTCGTAACTTTTTCGGATTTATGAGGCTCGAGATGGTAGATCCGTGATTCACGGATGAAACGCCTCGTAGTTTTACCCCGGATAATTGACTCGGCATCCACAATAATTATTGCTATAGCTTTTCTTGCCCTTTAAATTAGGATTTAACGCCGAGACAATTATCGCTTTCATATCTTCATCTCCAACCTTCTAAGCACTCTTTGCATCCACTCTTTTTAGTCGCTTCAACAACAATGGCTTCCCTCCCGCACACTCCTTCTCGGCTGAAGTTTTGGCCAAATGGGAGAAACTTTATAATCTCCTAGGCCAAGGCTACTCTTATATAGCCAACCATCCGGAGGCCGAAACCGAGATTCGTCTTATGTTTAGGGATATGGGCACCGCTTCCATTGAAGGTACCAAGTTAGAGGAGGAATACGGGATCTTCCCCACCCTCTTTACTAACTTCCCGGGAGGCTTACCATGTTGCTTATCAAGATGTTACTTTGGCCCACCTTGTGAAGGCACGCTATCGGGATCGGCCTGGACTGACTTGGTGTTGGCCGCCTCAGAGCCGACAATTATAAGAAGGCCCTCGACTACGGTAATGAACAAGTCTCCCCCGCCGATTCGTGAGAGGGGAAACTTGGTGGGGTGTTTGGCCATGTCCCGCACCATCTTCGAGCGCGATCCGCTCAATATTGTTTTAAAATTTCAATGCACATGGCTGGAAGAAAGGCTGGACGATCTCGACCCTGGATATAGCCCGCGGAGAATGCCGATCCATGACCTGGAATTTATCGCCGAGCATCACGAGGACAAGGTAGCCAAGCTCAAAGAGAAATGTGAGCTCCTCCTCTTTAAGTTGGCGGATCTCGATTCTCGGAGCGATCAGAGTAGGCGGAGCATCAACCGTATGGAGAGTCGCTTAAACTCCTTTGTGATGCTCATTAGGGCTCGGTTGGCTTTACGTTCCCACCTCGTTGATCTATTTGTAAAGCTTTCCGATGAATGAAATGAATGCAAGTTTTTACTCATTTCATCTTGGTCGTCATATTTTTTCGCAAGATAACCCCTTTTACTCGCGAATAAGTAAATCTCACGCTCCCGATTGTCAATCCAATTGGGCCGGAGAGGCTCCCCCATTCGAAACAATCTCTCAAAGAAAGATTAGTAGCGAGAAAACAAACGAATGCTCAAATGTGAACAACTCGTGAATCAGATTAATATTATAACTCGATTATGAAAAATCGTGAGTGAATCAAGCATAATATTTCTTTACGTAGTCGAATTGACTCGGATTGGTAAAGACACGACCATCCATCTCGGCCGTAATCAAAGTACCACCAGGGAGCACCTTCTTTACTATATATGGACCACCATAGTTTGGAGCGAATTTCCCTTCCGGGAGTGGGACTATTGGCAATAATTTTCTCAAGACCGTGTCATTGATCCGAAAATATCGAGGCCGAACTTTTTTGTTGAATGATTTAGCAACTCTCTGCCGATAACACCGGCCATGACATACAGCCTTAAGTCTTTTTCGTCGATCGATTCAATTGGCTTGCTCTCTCTTTGGATCCATTCGGCCTTCCGTCGCCTTAGCTTGAGACAAGATAACGTAAGGAAGGAATTTCCACTTCAACCGGTAGAACACCTCCATTCCATATACAAGAGAATACGGGGTTGCCCCGGTAGATGTCCGGATTGAGGTCCGATATGCCATAAGTGCGAATGGCAACCTCTCATGCCAATCGCGATAATTTTCAGCCGTCTTCGCTAAAATTTTCTTAATATTCTTATTGGCGGCTTCTACGCCCCATTCATCTCGAGGGCGATATGGGGAAGAGTTCGGATGCTTGATCTTGAATTCCTTAAACAATTCGCCCATTAGTTTGTTGTTTAAGTTCGAGCCATTGTCGGTGATTATGGCTTCAGTGAACCGTATCGAGCAATGATATCTCGGCGGATAAATTTTGCGATATTTCGTGCCGTAACCGCTAAATAGGATGCGGCCTCGATCCATTTGGAGAAATAGTCAATCGCCACCAAGATGAATCGATGCCCATTAGATGCTTTAGGGTTGATAGGACCGATAACATCAATGCCCCACATAGAAAACGGCCATGGTTCGGATAATCGATGCAACTCATTTGGAGGGACATTAATCTTGTCACCATGAATTTGACATTTGTGACAGCTCGGACATGCCGAATACAATCTCTTTCGAGCGTGAGCCAATAATAACCCAACCTCATAATCTTCTTAGCTAACAAGTGGCCGTTCATGTGGACCACGATCCCTTCATGTACTTCCATTATTAGACGAACCGCTTTGGCCGAGTCAACACATCTTAGTAGGACAGTAATCGAATGACCGATCAGACAAATTCTCTCCATTCAAGAAGAACTTGAGGCCATTTTCCTTATGTACTTTTGGTCGATACGGTACTTTTTTCAGGGAACTCCCGCTTCGAATATAAGTCTTGATGTCATGGTACCATGGTTTACCATCGGGTTCATTGATCACGGCCATACAATATGCTGGTTTTTTTAATACCTCGATCTTCGGCTGGTCAACCTCAAGTCCATTGGCGACTTGTAACATTGAAGACGAGGTAGCCAATGCATCGCCGAATCGATTATGAGTCCCGGGCGGATACTCAAATGAGATATCCTCAAATTCTTCTACCAATTCATCCAGATACTCATGGTAGGGTAGCAATTTGGCATCTCTCGTCTTCCACTTTCCAACTCCGGTCAAGGATAATCAAAGCGGAATCTCCGAACACCTTGAGTCGGGCTATCCCCATTTCAATTGCAGCCTGTGCACCGAGGATGCATGCCTCATATTCTCGCTATGTTATTTGTGCAAGGGAATACCAATTTCCGCTACGGGATAATGTCGACCACCTGGAGATATAAGAACCGCGCCCGTGCTCGATCCCGATAAATTGACAGCTCCGTCAAAATACATAGTCCGGATGTAATCCTCCACCGACATGATTCGATCCTCGAATGATAGGCATCATCATCTTGCCCCGGATTTTCAGCTAGGACATCTCGCTATAGCTCGTCCCTTGATTGACTTTTGGGACATATATTGAACGTCAAACTCGGAGATGAGGATTTGCCATTTAGCAAGTCTACCAATCAAGGCGGGTTGATTAAGCAAATATTTGATGGGATTGCATTCGTCACCGTAAGCACTTGGTAATGCAAGGTATATTGCCGAAACCCGTGCAGCACCTGCACTAACGCCGCACATGTTTTCTCTACTTCGGAGTACCTCATTTCCGAGTTGTGAATTTCTTGCTCGGATAATAAATGGCTCGTTCTCTTCCGTCCTCCCGCTTCTCTTGGGCTAGCATAAGCACCCAAGGATTCACTAAGGATTGTGAGGTAGAGGATTAAAGGTTGCTCCGGTGTTGGAGGAACAAGCACGGGTGGATTCATGAGATCGTCGCGATCTTCCAAAAGCTTCTTCACATTCGCTATCCCATTGGACTAGCGCATTCTTCTTTAATAGCTTGAGGAATGGCTTAGCGGTTTCGATAACCGAGAGATGAATCGAGCAATATAGTTTAGCCTACCCATCAAACTTCGAACTTCTTTAATCGTCAGTCGGTGGATTAAGCTCACGAATAGCCTTAACTTTCGAAGGGTCGACTTCAATGCCCTTACCGCTACCACGAATCCGAGTAGCTTGCCCGAGCTGGTCCCAAAGACACACTTGGCGGGGTTGAGGCGTAACTTATACTTTCGAGTCTCGTCGAACAATTTTTTCAGCGTTTCGACGTGATCTTCTCCATGCCTTGTTTTTGCTATCATGTCATCGATGTAAACCTCAATCTCATTATGCATCATGTCATGGAAAAGGGCAACCATGGCTCGTTGGTAAGTGGCTCCAGGCGTTTCGAGACCGAACGGCATTACCCGGTAATGGAACATTCCCCATGGTGTGGTGAAAGTGGTTTTCAACTTGTCATTGACATTCATCGGGATCCGATTGTACCCGGAGAAACCATCCATGAATGAAAACAATTCAAACCCCGCAAGATCGTCAACAAGTACGTCGATATGCGGGAGGGGGAAATCATCTTTAGGGACCGGCCTTGTTCAAGTCTCGATAGTCGACACAAACCCGAATGCGGCCGTCTTTCTTCATGACAGGGGACTATGTTAGCGACCCAATCGGAATATTCTCGTAGTCTCAATGAATCCTACATCGAGAAGCTTTATGACCTCCTCTTTGATCTTCCGCACTAATTCCTGGTCCGGCCCTCCTTGACTTTTGCACCACCGGCTTAGCCAAAGGATCGATCGGCAAACAATGTTCGACAATGGAACGGTCAAGACCAGGCATATCTCGCATAGGACCAAGCGAAAATGTCCTGGTAATCCTTTAGGAGCTTAATCAAGCGCTCGGACATCTCTTTGGAAAGGTTTGCCCCGATCTTAACTTCTTTAGAGTTTTCCGCATCGCCTAGGTTGATCGAGATAGCTTGTTCACCGGTCAAGGGCTTGATCTCCTCATGTCGTTCGAAATCTTGACGAACTTCCTCATAATCTGACCGAATTCATCAAGGTCGTATACTTCGAATCCACTAGGTTTCCCTCCTCATATATCCCCCATGATGACAAACTTGTTGGTCGTTGGTTATCGTCATCGGGTTGGTTTGGGAGATTGGGACTACAAGCGGCGTGCTCGAGCCCACGCCCGTGAAGATCACATCTTCCAGCGGCGTTGTCCGATAGAGAGCAATTTCCACGGCTTTACCGGAGTTGTCCGTAGGAGGGATTAGAGCGAGGAATGGTTAGCGGCAGGTTGGAGGTGGATGATTGAAGTTTGGCGGAGAAGGCGGCCATCATTTCCTCCATCTTTCGGGACATCATCTCTTCAAAGCGCTCGGTCAAGGAGCCAAGTTTCTCGTCTAGGGCAAGACCGACGGTGGCGTTAATGTCGGCCATCCTCTTCGCGATCGATCGAGTAATATGTGAAGGATTCGTGAAAAATTACCCGTACGCAAGAACAAACCAAAAATGAGTACAGGGAGCGAGAATAGCGAGCCGGCCCATGGCATCCCTCTAGACTCAAACGAACAAAGTGATTATGACCAAAGAATTGAAACATGTAATTTTCAGTTTGTCCGCTTTTACGAAAAAATCCGTATTAATTTGCACGTTGGTCAAAATACGTCCAAATTTTACGAGCTTATAGTTAAGAAGATGATGAACAACTTTTATGTTGGCCAATCGGACTAGAAATGAGCTGATCAAATCAGTTTAATGTGTCTTTCCGAAAATTCGCATTCAGAAAACTGTTATAACCGCAGGTAGTTGAAAAAACGAAAGGCCATCTTAAATTATGAATTTAATTCTGATATTTTGTAGGATATTAGTTGAAAGATAGGTCTACAACTTTCATGTTTGACACTTACTCAAAGCTCAATCGTAGAATTTAGTAAAAATCGTACAACAGGAACGAGCCAAATCGGAATTGAGGACAACTGATGAAATTGTAAAAACTACGGAAGCAAAGTGTGAAATTGGAAACAAGACAATGAGATTCATAAACAATCAACCTAAACCTTGGACCAGCCCAAAATAAAAATGAGATAACAGGGCGTAAGAGACAGGAAATTACCGCTTATAGGAAGAAAATGTCAATCACAAAGACATGCGCATGAATCGTGGATTCAAATTTTAGTTCTTTTAGCAAAATGAAATGAAGGACAGTAACAACATGTCGCAGCCTCGCGCACGTTCATCATGACTAGTTGCCGCCGCATACATAGTCATGACTAGTCGGGTCCAATCATCTCGGCTTGGTTCGGGTCGACAAGGGCAACTCTCATGCATCATAGCCTCACGCGCATGAGAACGACCCTTGAGCCATTTTTTGAAGAACTCGGGATCCAAGTGGGATAACCTTTAGCGAAGCCTTACCGCCAAGGTTAAAGAACCACATAAATACCATCCTGAAACTATCGGGTGACCCGGGTTCGATCACAAGTCAAGGTGGTGTAGTGCAATTATATTAAGGGCATGCACGACATTTTAAAGGCAATCGGCGCTCCGATAATTCAAAAATTAAAATTCTCATCACCAAGCCTCGCAAAACAGAGGTTAGCCACGAGACTCCTCCCCTTATAACTCCATTTCCTGCAAAACCATTTAACACCTAGGGATTAAAATTCAAGCAAGATTGCCAAATCAAGTAATTTTCCTTTTCATGAACTTATCCGGCTTAAGTCCTCTTTGGGTCCCCAATGGAGTCGCTAAGTCGTCGCGACCTAAAAAAAAATAAACAAAGTCATCCTTTTCGGGCTAATGGATTATCCGGTTAATTAATTAACTAACCTAACTCGGACTCTCCCAAGTCCATACCAAATCGCAACTTAAGGTTCGAATGATTAACATGCAATGTGATTTGAATTTGGAGTCGCCACTAATCATTTTCGGTAGGTCGATTAGAAACCTAAATAAAATAGCGGGAGAAAACTATCTTATTTTCGCGAACCGGAGATTAAGAGTCCGGGGACTTGGTTACATTAATTACAACTAATGCCCTTTCGGTACCTTAAAATTCATGAAAAAAATAATGGATTTGACAAATTTGATGAATTCTACTTGAAGATCAAAGAATCAATTTTTTTGGGTTTTTCTTCTCTTGACATTTGTTTGAAATAAAAAAATTACATGGAATTATGATGAAATAAGTTCAAGATTACTCCCCAATTTGAACTCGTGCACCAAACTTATGCTCCGGGCTTGTCTTGATTATTGGACCGATTTGGTGACTCGTTAGACCGAGAAATCTCTTAGTCCTATCTCTCCTTGACGCTTCTTTCTCATCTCGCTAGAATTCCATTGAGATCGCAATATGGGCATTGATAATTTTTCCCTTTTGCTCTCCTTCTATTCTTGTACAATTAATGTCTCATCGTTGATATGCTGATTGTTATTTAACATAAAAACGTAGAGAGAAAAATCAGTGTAGAAAATCTGGGCTAATTTGTATCCGAACTTAGAGGAAGTTAGGAAATCACTTAGCTTTCCTTTTCCGGGGCGAGCTTGAACGATGGTGATGAACTTGTGGCTTGTGTTGATGGGTGCGAGAAATTGGCAATGGTAGCACCGAGCTTCAAAACACTCAAGCCCTCTCAAAACTCTCTCAAAATTTTTCTCAAGAATTCTCTTTTTCCTCTCTAAAGAATTTCTCTCAAAAACTTTCTCAATTCTCTTCCACTCCAAAAAAACTCTCTCCATTCTCCTTTACTCCAAAAACTCTCCCAATTCTCTTCCACTCCCAAAAACTCCTCTTTTATAGGCAAAATTCTTCATCATTCATACTTCATCTTCATTTCCTCACCTTCCACTTTCATCTTCCTTTCTTCATCTTTATCTTCTTTTCTTCATCTTCATTTCCCCACCTTCCATTTTCATCTTCTTTTCTCCATCCTCATCTTCTCTTCTTCATCTTCATCTTCTCTTCTCCACCTTCATTTCTCCATCTTCCATTTTTATCTTCTCTTCTTCATCTTCATCTTCCTTTCTTCATCTTCCCTTCTTCATCTTCATCTTCCTTTCTTCATCTTCTATTTTCATCTTCTCTTCTTCATCTTCCTTTCACCATCTTCCTTTCCCCATCTTCTTTTGGTATTTGCAATGCGATCCCACGAAGTTTCAAGTATTTGCAATCTGATCCCTGAAGTTTTGAGTATTTGCAATACAATCCCCGACGTTCGAGTATTTGCACATACGGTCCCCGAGAAAATATTTCTTTCAAGCCCGAATCTTCTCGGTGCATTTTTTCATCCCATGCCTAGTCCAGGATGCCTGTTAAATTAAGCTCAAATTATATGCCAATGCTAAATGAATATGTGAGATGATTTTTGTTTAGAACTAAAATTAGTTCTAATTTTTATGCAAAATATATATTAGTCAAAATTTAGGCGTCACGTAAAACCAAATCAAGTATTCCGATTTCAACAAATCAAGTTTGTGTGGCAATACGGTTGATCGCCCCACCGTCTAACTTAGGGGGACGGTCAGGCGTGCAAATTCTATTTTGTTAAGGACCACCATTGTTTAATGTGAAATTGAAAGAGGTAAAAAGGAAAAGGAAGCATAGCAAATTTGTTAAGCACGGCCATTGTACAATGTGAAATTGGAAGAGGTGGTCCTTACAAGGCTGGTTGTGCACACACCATATTGCCCGTCTTCACCCTCTCTCTCCTTAAATGAGTTACTTCCAAAGTCCCTTCCATTCTCACATCCTGTCCCTACGAAATTTGAGCTCACACTTTCGAAACTACCTACAAAAAAGCACGAAATGAGGACGAAATTATCGCTTTTCCATGTGACTTTTGTGGAAAACAAATCGATGGTAGCACTTCCATATACTCTTGTGCAAAAAGAGGGTTTTACATTCACGCATCATGCGCTACACCACCTCGTCAAATCCAACATCCTCGTCACCAGCACCCCCTCGACCTTTAAATTCCTGATAATGATGGGATTGGGTGTTGCAATTACCGATGTGTAGGCGCAACTTCGAGCTCGATGCTGGCATTGTAATGGAAACACTGTGGGTTGAGAAGTACTAGTGTTGGATGCTGCAGGAGGCCGGACATGGAGAATCTCGACTGCAATTCGCTCATGAACATCCATTAACCTCCTTCCCCGTAAGTACGAGAATTTTCTGCGGAGGTTGCGAGATGCATATCTCGAAGGAGGCATACGGATCCAGCAAGTGTAAATTTTTCCTCCACAAGGCAGGTGCCAAGGCACCTTTGGAGATCTAATCCCCACCCTTTTGCACCCTAAGCACCCTCTCTATCTCTTCTACGATTCGTCAAGCAAGCATCGATGTCGTGCATGTCGCTTTTGGTGCTCCATGAGGTACTGCTGTGAGGAATGTAAATTAACCTTCGATCAAGACATCTTGTGTGATTTCGACTGTATGTTGGGAGTGCGCAACAGAAGTCCCATACTTTTATCTAGCCGATGTGGGTCTTAGAGATCTCTAAGAGAGAGTCCACATCCAAGCCCGTCAATATATCCAATTGGAGCCACTTTCGCTCAAAAATTTAAGCGAATGAGTTATGGATTAACTTAAATATATTAACTGTTCAACACCACACTAATTTTCAGATGTGAGACTTCTCTAATGCAACTCACATGTACATCTCAACACTTTGCCTTGTGAAGATGATGTTGAGAGAGAGGACATCAGGAGACACGCATCAGGGATCGATCATTCTCTGCATCCGCATCAGATCTCCTCATTCCGTTAAAAAACCCATACAAAGATCAAGTGCAATATCTATTACAGCTACGTTCCGTCGGGCGACTTCTTCGGTTGTTCAGATTGCTCATTCTTCCTTCACGAATCATGTGCCCAACCCACAATCACAGATGCGATGCAACGCTCCTTTAACACTGAGCACACTCTCACCTTCGCTCAATGTCCCAATAGGAAGAAACAAGAATGTCCAATATGCATGAGCACAATCTCTTCTATTCCGTGGGAAAAACCTCTATGTTCTCTCTTGACCGCAAGTCGAAGAACTCCGCGTGCAGCGCCTGCCTTAAAATTTGTGATATCGACCTCTTTCGGAGCTCGCAGTGCAAGTTTAATCTTCACTATGAATGTTCTCAATTACCGTCAACTGTAAAATCTGAGCACCATTGGGAGCCATTAGTCCTCCGTGAAAGGTTTATTGAAGATGATTCTGGAGAGTACTATTGTGACATCTACAAGCGGAGGAGGGATCCAAACAAATGGGTCTACATTTTGCCTTGAAATCACTATGCTGGCCGCCCTGCGTGGCGCGACCGATGTTAATGCGGACATTTTTTTTAAATAATATTGTGATATTTTTCATATTATTTATTTCTTTCTTTCTTTTTCCTTTTGTTATTTTATTTTTTTTGCTTCCCTTCCTTCTTCGTCCAGGTCGGTCAGTAGACCTGGGCAACCAAGCCAGAGATGAGGGCTAATGAGATCGAGCCTCAACCAACCATGGTGAGGCCTACCTCATCCAAAGAACGGCGTGGCTCGCCCTCACTAGTGGTTGGTGAGGTCGATCTCTCCGGCCTTCGCTACGGCGGCAATCGATTCAAGGAAGAGGGAAGGGATAAGGAAAAAAACAAAAAACAAAAAAATCGGCATCTATGTCGTCGATTATGGGAAAAAAAAATTGGCTGGATAGATTGAATTGGCATAAATGCAAATGGTTTAGGACTCAATTGATCAAAAAATAAAAAGTTTAGGACTGAATTAGAACAATTGCAATAAGATTAACACTTTTTTCTAGTAATTTTTTCAAAGTTTAGAGGATCAAAAGTTTTTTTAAATATACTAAAATTGAACTTGAGAGATTGGTCAATGGACTTCTAGCTCACCAATTTTAACTTGTGGCAAAAATCCTGGACAATTTATAAGGGCAGTCGTTCCTAGAATTACGCTTGTTTACCCACGCATGATTTTCTAATTCTATCCTTTCTCAAACGTTTGTTGGTCCAACGAAACAAGCATGATTTTCTAATTCTATCCTTTCTCGCAAGTTCGTGGGTCCAACGTGACTCGACGTACTACATGTAATATTAGAACTTAGAAGATGATTCACAAGTAGCTCTGTATTTTAGATAAGACTGTCAGGGTCCATACCCTAAATCTTTTGACCATCAAGCCTACTGACATTAGTGCCCATGGTGCCATCACAGATCTCGTAGCCCCTTTCATTTTATAATGACAATTAGTAATTAAATTCTTAGTGTCTGGTACAATGGTCCACCAATACAGAGTCTGCATAGATAGACCGTGTCTTGTGGAAGATGGAGGGATAATGACACAGATGAATATTTTCATATAATTTAGAGATTATATTGAATAAATATATTTAAAGTTCGGGATTACATTGAACAAATTAAAGGTTTAGGACCACGTTGCATATTGAGTTAACGTTTAGTGAACACATTAAATAAATTGACATTACATGTTTGGCCAAAATTCGAGAATTATTTGCGTCATTTTACCAAAAATGGATGTTCAAAGAACCGACACCCACGTGACAATGTGTTACGGATGGACCAAGCTCTCGATACACAACCCTGCTGGCCAAAAGACCTTGGTATTCTGTAGTCTATTACGTCTTTGAGCTTAATTTTTATTGGGATCTGTTATGTGTGTGTGTGCAGTGGGAGGTGATGAGCCTAGTAAGATAAATCCACTTGCTTGACTTATTAATCTAAGCACATTATTGGTGCCAATACTGTCCATTCGTGGTCATCAATTCATATTGATTTTCAATAGAAAAATCTAAGTTCGCAGAAAAGAACCTCTTTAAGGCAGAAATTTCTTTTTATACTTAACGAAAAATTTCATCTAAAAGGTTAGCCAATCAACTGGTGATGAGCGTGCTTACAAATAAACTTATATTTAATGAAAAATTTCGTCAAAAGACTAGCCAAATCAACTGGTGATCAAAGCGCGTACAAGTGATTCGGCTCGGATTCACTCTTACCACAACTAACATGGTTGATGACATGCCGTCGAACTGACAAGCTTGTAAGAAATGGTGATCAACGAGCGTACAATTTTTTTTATTTGTTATGTTTAGACTGTGGTTTGAAGAATGTTATCCCTTCAGATTATGAATGAAAGAAGAATGTTTCAAAAAAAAAAAAAAATGGTGATCATCGAGCGTACAATTTTTTTTATTAGTGTTTAGTCCACCAATAACGAGATACTTCCATCATCATTGGCATATTGGCCTGATTCCCTAAAAAACTCTAACTTTGGTCCAGATCTACCCCCGAAACCTTTTTCTCTTAAAATAAACTCTAAACTTTAGGCCCAGTCTCAAATCTACCCCAAATTTTATTTTATACAAAAAATCACTAATTTCAATCTATTCTTAAATTTACCCTCGTGGTCCGGTTCTAATTGGACGTGGCATTTCTACATTGATAACAAATCCACATCAGTAAAGTAATAGGATGATAGGAATGGATAGGTAACAAATCCACCTCAATAAAAATTGTTGAAATCCTTCAAAGTGAAACCGTTCTAGGATATGAAATTAGAGATGATTAATGACGATTTACGGATAGATATGGAGGCAGATTTGATGTTAGAGTAAAAATTAGTGACTTTTTCTCTAAAAAAATGTTTGAGGTAAATTTGGGACTCAACTTAAAGTTGGGATTTTTTTAGACAAAAAGAAGTTTGGGGCACATTTGGACAAAAACTAAAGTTTGAGGTTTTTTTCGAGACCAAAGAAAGTTCGGGGGAAAAAATCCCAAGCTTTAGGTCCAAGTCCAAATTTTTCTCAAACTTTTCTTTGTCAAAAAAAAAAAAAAAACCAAGCTACAATACAACCTCGATGGCCAAAAGAACTTGACAAGTATGTTGGGGAAAATTATCAAAAAAGTCATAAACCTATTGCAAGTTTGCCAATTCTATCCTAAACCTTTTAATCTTGCCAATTCAGTTTTAAACATTTTGCATTTGTACCAATTCATTCATAAACCTTTTTTTCGTGTCAATTCAGTCCTTCATCTTTTTCATTTATGCTAATTCAATCCATCCGAGCAACTTTAGCGTGCAAGACCGAACTACATAAATATGAGTAATACTTTAGTATGTTTTTGAATTATTTGTATTATTTTTATTGTTTTTATTTTTTTCTTTCTCTTTCCTTTTATTTTCCTTTCTTCGGTGGAAGCTAGGGCCGACGAGGTAGGCCTTACCCGGAGACAGTGAGGCTCGCCTAGGCCGGATTTGGGCAAGGTCTCGTTTCACCATGGCTAGGTGAGGCGACCTTGCCCAATGCTAGAGGGAGTGAGCTTCATCTTAGGCCGATGGGAGTGAACTTCGCTTGAGGGTGGCTAGGTCCTTGGGTGCTAGCCTCTCGACAACAGCTGGAGGAAGAAGAAAGGAAAAAAGAAAAGGAAAGGAAAGGAAAGGAAAGAGAAGAGAAACAAAAGAAAAAGAAAAAGAATTAAAAAAACAATTTAAAAAGACAAGTGAAATATTACTATAAATTATCCACGTCGGCTCAGGCCAGGTTTAAAGTTGGTGGATAAACCGAATTCGCACAAGTAAAAAATGTTTAGGATTGATTTGGCACAAACAAAAGGCTAAGGAATGAATTGGCACAAATGCAACATATTTATGATTGAATTGGAACAATTAAAAAGTTTATAACTGAATTGTTGAATGACAATAGATTTTAGGACTTTTTTGAAAATTTTCCCCATTATGTAGTCTCCGACATCTTTATCTCTTCTAAGTTTGCGTTAAAAGGACAATTTTATGATAGAAAGATTTTATAGTTATTGAAAATTTTCATCGAAGAAGTTAACCAATAAAGTGGTGATTAGTACCCCCACATGTGATGGTTAATCCATGTTCGTGTTATTTATCAAGAGAATTTATAAAAGTGAATGCACGTTTACACATGCTTTTAGTCTTTTCTTCTTTTTTTTTTTTTTTTGGTATTTTAGTTCCCAACAACTCAATATTTGTCTTCTTCTGTTGGCTTTTTTTTTTTAATCTTTTTAATTAGTCTTTTTCGGTTTATTAAAGAAATAGTCTTCTTTTGGAAGATTATTTAATTATATCCTAACTATAGTTACATAATCTATGATAATTGGAGCTATCTTATCACCTCCGTTGTACATACTTCATGCGCTTAGCAAAAAGATTTGTAAGAGTTCCCATTATTTATAAAGTAAAATTGTAATAAGTGGTGATCAATGCATATTTCTAATAAGGAAATGCTTTCCGATAATCTAACAATATTATCAGTTATTTCGACCATAGATTCACACATCACCATCATCGCGTATTTTACATAAAGCACTCATCAATTAAAAAATCGTGTGGTCGGAAATAATGACAGATCTTGTCGGTGTCGGGGAAGCACTCCCTTTTCAATATTCATTAAGATAAATCATAAAAGAAGTACATGACAACGAGAGAATGAAAGAAAAGTTGATCCACGTTGATACTCACATGCTTCAGTCTTTTATTTTGTTTTTGTTTTCGTTGCTTTTTTGTTCCTAACAAGTCCATATTTATCTTCTTCTGGTCCTCTCTTTCATAATTTTAATTGGTCTCCTTCTGGGTATGTTAGTTTTCCTCTTGCAGAGTTTGAATGTCCATTTAACTGTATCTAACTAATCCTCATTTGTCATTTTGGGAAAGACTTAAAGTCTAGGTTCTTCATTATCTCAATGGTTTAATGATGATGCATGCTAGGGACAACGTAATTGCAATAGTTGGTTCCTCATTGTGAGGCGATGAGTCAGCCACTCTATCTCGCTCCTAAGCATAGAGTCCATAAAATGCTGAAGAAATTGCAATCGAAGCATCTTAGAACACCTAGGATAAAAATCAGGCGTTTTGAGATTGGCAACAACTTTAAACTTATTACAATCTCACAAACTTAAGACTTAATAATATAAAGTCCATCATTCAAGACCTCCCTCCTCATTTAATCGTCAACTCCTTGCCCATTCAAGTTGCACCAATCGAGTGCAAATTGCTCAGGATTAGGATCACTTGCTAAACTGAACTTAACCTGTTCATGAGATTTGCTCGATGTTTCAACAGCTTCAAGATAGTTTGATCTCCACGCCTATGCTTTGTTTTTTTTTTTTTTTTTTTTGGGTCAAACTATGCCTTGGTTTATTTAGTAAAAGAAAAAGGTTTTGTTCCTTGATGTGCTCGGTAGAATTTGGTGATTAGCCACCTAGCATGCCCTAAAGTCAAATAGTTTTTACCAAAATTATAGCACAGAAATTCAAAACAATTTAGAATTTCTATATTTGACGTTCAAGTTTGTCAAAGTTGTAGACGCCATTTCGCACGCTTTGGATCTTCAACCCATCCACTTTTACCCTTTGTACCTCTAGGTATAACCTATGTGACTCTAGTTAATTGGAATTTATAGCTATTGACCCCAAAAAAAAAAAAAAGAACTCATCCCTATAGATCAAATCAAATTGAACTTTACTAATTGGTGGAGATTCCTCTTTAATCAAAGAGGTTCAACATTTTTTTATTTTATTATTACGAATTTGAAATTGTTCGAATTGTATAATCGTTAATTACTAACATTGGTAAACGATCCAAAGCGATTTGATTATAATTTAATTCGTGACGATCGTGAGTAGAAAGTTCATATTCACTCTCTAAATTCTGTCGTCAGTGGCTCCATGGACACTTCCGGTGAATCCATTTCTTCCTCCGTGAGTTTAATGTCTTCATCTAGTATTATAAGATTTGCTTCATCAATTACCTCCAATATCACCTCCTAAATTTGCGAGTTATGTCAATAATTATCAAAAGTCTCCTTTTGCATTATATAATACTGTGAGACTCCCAACAATGGGTAGACATTGTTTATTAACATTAGCTTATGGGACATATGACACATTTGCATGATCAACTAATAGCAAACTGATGGGTAAACGAAATTTGTAAACTAGTCTTAATAAGTTTGGCATTTTCCTGAAAATTTTGAGATCAATGTTTAAACTTTGATTTAGAAGGATTAAAGCTCTTTTCTTCTTGATCGAGTTGATATTTGGGTCTATGTTCGACTCTTTTCTTCTGGCAGTATGGAAACGTTCATTTAAATATGTCCTAACGAATCCTCCTGTATCTTCTCCGGCTAGACTTTAAGTCTGGCTCTTCACTATTTTGATGATCAGACGATGATGCACGGTAGGGTCACGGTGAATGATTCGACGTCCACCCACACCATCAGAAGAAGACAAATGCATACATTTATTCTACCATTGAAGACAAATTTCTTAAGCACGGCATTATTTAATGGAAGATGGGGTCTACACAAAGCTTTGTTGCTCATAACAATATTGACAGTGTCCCCCTCTCTCCAGAAATGAGTTATCTTCAATATCCCTTGCATTCTCACGTCCTGTGCCTGCGAAATTTTAGCGAACACTTCCAAACCTATCTACGAAAATGGAACGACCCGCTCAAAACCCACTTTCGGTGTGATATTTGCCTCAAAGGCTTCGGCAGTAGCACTTCCGTCTACTCTTGTGAAAAGTGCGAGTTTTACATTCACACATCATGCGCTACATCGCTCGGTCGGATCCAACACCCTCGTCATGAGCACCCTCTCGAACTTGAACTGCATGATAGCACGGGTTTTCGATTCGATTACCGATGTGTCGAGTTCGACCTCGGGTGCACCTTCAAGCTTGGTGCTGATCACGTGTTTCCAGATCTGTGGGTTGAGAAGTACTACCATTCGATGTTGCAACAGGCCGGCAATGGTGAGTCTCAACCGCAGTTGGCTCATGAACACCCGCTGACCTCCGTCCCCGTGAGAACCGCAATCCGCGACTGCATGGGTTGCGAAGGTTGCCGGATGCAGATTTCGGGCGAGGCATATGGATGCAGTGAGTGTAATTTCTTCCTCCACGAGGCATGTGCCAAGCCACCCCTAGAGATACAGAACCACCATTTCCATCCGGAGCACCCTCTTAATCTCTTTTCTGATTTATACCCTGGAGGATGTCATGTATGTCGACTTGTGGGCTCCATAGGCTACCGCTGCGAGAAATGCAATATAATTCTCGATATGGCCTGTGCGATTGGGACTATGCCTTGTGAAGAAGCTGATGAGAGGGAGAAAATCAGGATACGCTCGTCGGCGACTGATCATTGTCGGCATCCGCATCGGCTCTCATCCTACCATACAAAAACCCAGACAGCTATCAGGTGCGTAATCTGTGACGACAACATTATCTCAGGTGACTTCTTAGGTTGTCTAGATTGCAGATTCTTCCTTCACGAATCATGTACGCAACCACCCGCAGAGATTGAACACTATCTCCATCCTGAGCATACTCTGACCTTCACTCGGTTTCCCCATGAGAAGGAACATAGATGTCAATGCTGCTCAGGTCTAGTGAATGATGATTACTATTTCTATACTTGTCGAATGTGCAACTTCTATCTCGATCAGAACTGCGCCCTTCAAACTCTCTCCCATCTCCAGGAAGGAGTCGGCTTGACGGTTCGACATTCCTTACACGAGCACGAGCTGAAGCTTTGTTACCGTTTTAACCGCTATAGGCATGATAAACCCTGCACAGTTTGTCACCGGACTATAGGGAGAACTCTGGGATACAGATGCATTTCGCAAGAATGCTCGTTCCAGATCCATAGATCATGTTCGCAGCTACCATCCAGCTTGACACACCCCTCTCACTCGCCGCATCTGCTCACCCTCTCCTACATACCTCCACATGAAGATAAGAACTGTCGGCGTTGCTGTAGGAAATTCAGAGGCCCCATCGCTTTCTTGTGTGGAGAGTGCAATTTCTATCTCCATGTTGACTGTGCTCAAATGCCGACTCTGAAACATCCTTTCCATGAGCACTTCCTCTTCTATTTTGGGGAAATCAAGCTGGTCCTCTTTGAGGATGCCAAGCCGGAGGTCTTGGAGTGCAGCGCCTGCCGTAAAAGTTGCAAAATGGACCTCTTTCGTTGCCCGCAGTGCAATTTTAATCTTCACTATCACTGCTCCCAGTTGCTGCCAACTATAACACCTAAGCATCACTTGGATCCATTAGTCCTCCGCGAATCGATTGTTGAAGATGATTCCGGAGAGTACTACTGCGACGTCTGCGAGCGGAGGAGGGATCCGAAGAAATGGGTCTACTTTTGTGAGACCTGCGGATTGATTGCTCATATCGAATGTGCCTTATCTGCGGTAATTCCCTATTCTAAATCTCCTTTTCCATTGTTTGGGATCTCACACGTCATCTGAATATATGGAAGTTGAGTTCGTAAAGGGATTCATGTCAATCCATTATGAAACTCTTCTACACAACCTTTATTTCTTCTTTTACTCTTCTTGCCTTTTCTTTGTTTCTAATTCTTTGGCTTTTCTTTAATTCTTTATTAATTTTTATTTAGCTCATACTTTCGATGCATACTTTGTAATTGAAGCATTTGATATACACTTATATAATCTGATAGTCTTTGGTGTACTTAATGATGAACATTGTCTCGGAGTATGAATGCACAGATTAATTCAAACATATTAATGATATATAGTCATTATGGATACTTTTTTTATCTTTTTTATTTCTTATTATCATTTGTTGTGGTTTTCTAACATTAACTGCAGTTGTCTCAGCTTCTACAGCATTTTCTCTAGGGATATGATGTTGCCAAAGAAATTAATTCCGATAATTGTTGACAAATCCTGTAGGTGAAACTGGAGGTGATCGAAGAAGATGATTTCATAAGCCGAGAAGAAGACATTAAACTTGTGCAAAAAGAAATTGACGCAACAGAAGCGACTCTAATGCCACTAATGGCTGACTTGAAGTCACTGAGGGCAGAATTGGAGTCACAGAGGGAAGAACTAGAAGAACTGGAAACTGAACATGCAAAATGGATTCTCTAAGCTGAATGATTTTGGAAAGCTCCGGTACTTTCGTGGGATTGGATTGAAGTCGCCAGATCTTCAAAATATATCATTCTATCCCAAAGGAATTATGTCCTTGATCTTTTGACAGAAGTTGGGTTATTGGGATGTCATCCTTCTAATATACCTATTGAGGCCAATACTCGTCTTTGAGAAAAAGATGGTGATTCAATGGATAAAGGTTGTTATCAGTGATTAGTGGGCAAGTTGATTTATTTGTCACACACCCGACCTGTTGTTGCTTTTGTTGTTAGCCTGCTGAGTTAGTTTATGCATGACCCCTACTCTACTTATATGGATGTTGTTCTATTGGATCCTTCGGTATTTCAAGTTTGCTCCTAGGAAATGGATTCTTTTGTCTCGTCGTGATGGATTGAAAGTTAAAGCCTATACAGATGCTTATTGGGTTGGATCTCCTAACTGGAAGTTTATTCCAGGGTATATTATACTTCTTAGTAGGGACTCTTGTGACTTGGCGCAGCAAAAAAAAATTATGATTGCTTAGTCTAGTGCTAAAGTAGACTTTCGTGCAATGGCACAAGGAGTTTGCGTGCTGTTATCGTTTAAAGGAGTATTTGAAGATCTTGGTCAAATCATTCATGTTCCTGTGATGCTATATGGTGATAATAAGGCCGCCATTAGTATTGTTCACAAATCCATATAACATGACTATGCGAAACATGTGGAGATTGACAGACAATTTATCAAGGAGACATTTGATAATGGTTTTATTTATATGCTCTTTGTTCGGTCCGGTGATCAACTTGCCGATGTGTTCACCAAAGGAATATGGGGTAAATCGTTTCATCCTATTTTAGTCTAGTTGGGCATGTATGATATCCATGATCTAACTTGAGGGGGACTATTGAGAGTATTTAGTCGATGGGGGTATATTTATCATTTTCTTTTATTATTGTAGGGATCATTGCATTAGAAGTCCTCAAACTTATCACAAAAGTGCAATTGAGTCCTGCAACTTTCAAAAAGGCATAATCAAGTTCTAAAAATTATTATAAAAGTGCAATTATGTCCTAAAAAATTTAAAAAGTTCGATCAAGTCTTAAAACTTATCAAATTGGTATACTCGGCTCCTAAAACTTGTCAAGTTGGTGTAGTCAAGTCCTAAAAGTTGTTAGTAATTTTTATTTGTCAAGTTAGATGGAGATAATGGAACGATTTAACTACACTAACTTACCAAGTTTTAAAGTTTTATCGTAACTTTTGAAAGTTTTAGAACTCAACTGTACTTTTGTCACAAATTTTAAGACTTTCATTACATTTATTCATTTTTTTCTAATAAACCGCGGGGACGGCACCACATATCTTACATCATCATCTAATTATTGAAATAAGGAAGAACTAGACTTAAACTCTACAAAGAAGACAAAGGAGGATTAGCTGTGATATAAATAAATAAACATTCACTGAGAGTCTACAATGAAGACAAATGAGGATTAGTTGTGATATAACTAAATAAACATTCAAATTTTGCTAGAAGAAGGGTAGTGTTTTCAGTAAACACAGAAGAAGAATAGTTAAGAAAGATGACAAAGTCGACCAGAAGAAGACAAACATGGACTTGCTAGGAACTAAAAACAAAAGAAACAAGAGAAAAAGAGAAGACAAAATCATGTGATCGTTAATCGTGCATTGACTTTTCTTTCACCCGGTGGCTCTTGGCTGTCATACGTTTATTTTATAGATTATCTTAATGAATGACATGAACATGCATTGATCACCACTTGTTACAATACATCATTTCACGTTAAGAAAGAGTACAACTTGTTGTTTAACACAACAAAAGCTGTTTAAAGAAACTTACGTCGTTCTCGTGACAAAGTTGGCCAGCGGGATTATCTCGGAGGTTGGCACATTCAGATCGCCCTGTCGCTCGGTGTCGTTTCCTTCAACATTCATCTTCTACGAAACACCAACGACAGAAATATCTTAAATTATGTGGCAAATTTGTCGGTAATGTTTCGATGTACCTCGATATTGGTGGAAAAGACACTAAATCAATCAATTTCTTGTCATTATAAAAATGAAAGTTGCAATGAGATATGTGGTGGCACCAAGTGCAGTTGTGCCCGTCAAAGATTTTAGGTATTGAACCCAAGAATCTGTCTTTAATCAAGAGCAATTTCTATAAAAGTTGGGACATATGATTCGGTCGGAACTTACTTTACCTCAACTAATGCGGCCAACGACACGCGACCGACAAACTTATAGAAAACGGTGAAATTAGAAAAATCATGTGTTTATCAACACGCACGTCATCGGGCCGACAAACTCATAGAAAAATGGCGAAACTAGAAGAATCGTGTGCTCATCGACACGCGACCCGGAACTTAGGTCTTCTCATCCACGTTATCTTATTCCATGGAAATTGACGAGCTTAGAGAAGCCATTTCGCTTGTTCAGCATTCAATTCCTCTAGCTTTGCTCTCAGTGACTCCAACTTCGCCACCAGCGGCCTCAAAGTCGCTTCCGTAGCGTCCACTTTTCCCTGCACAAGCTTAATGCCTTCTTGCCGTCTTTCAATGTCTTCTGCTCGCTTTATAAAATTATCTTCTTCGATCACCTCCAGTTTCACCTACAAAATTAGTTAGATTTCGTCAACTAATTATCCAAATTTTGTCGGAAGTGGAAAAGGAGCTCTAAATTAGTGACTTACCGAGGACAAGGCACATTCCACATGAGCTACAAAATTGTAATCGCAGGTCTCACAAAAGTAGACCCATTTCTTCGGATCCCTCCTCAGCTCGCATATGTCACAGTAATACTCTCCGGATTCATCTTCAATGATCGATTCTCGGAGGACTAATGGATCAAAGTGATGCTCAGAATTTATAGTTGGCTGTAACCGAGAACAATGATAGTGAACGTTGAAGTTGCACTGCGCGCAACGAAAGAAGTCGGCATCGCAGCTTTTCCGGCAGGCACTGCACTCCATGTCGTCTAGCTTGGCATCTCCCAGGCCGTCCATCTTCCAAAAATAGAACAGACAGTGCTCATGGAATGGATGTTTCAGAGTCGGCATTTGAGCACAGTCAACGTGGAGATAGAAGCTGCAATCTCCGCACCAGAAAGCGATGAAGCCTCGAATTTCTACACAGCAACGGCGACAATCTGTGTCTCCTTCGTATCGAGGTACGTAGGAGAGGGTGAGCGGATGTCGCGAGAGAGGGGTGTGCCAGCTCGGACGGTAGGTGCGCACATGATCTATGGAGCTGAAAATAGCATTCCTGGGAATCGCATCTGTACACCGGAGATTTCTGTATCGTCCCCTCACAAGCTGTGCACTTCTCATAATACACACTACGGTTGCGAAGCTTCAGCTCATGCTCGTGTAAAGAATGTTGAACCGTCGTGCTGACTCCTTCCTCAAGATATGAGAGAGTTTGAAGAGCGCATTTCTGGTCGACGTAGAAGTCGCACATTTGACAAGCGTAGGAATAGAAGTCATCATTCACTGGACTCGAGCAGCATTGACATCTATGTTCCTCCTCATGGGGAAATCGAGCGAAGGCCAGAGTGTGCTCAGGATGGAGGTAGTGCTCAATCTCTGCGGGTGGTTGGGCACACGATTCGTGAAGGAAGAATCTGCAATCTGGACAGGCGAAGAAGTCGCCGGATGAGATGCGGTCGTCACAGATTTTGCATTTGATGTTCGTTTGGGTTCTCGTGTGGTAAGACGAGAGCTGATGTGGATGCAGATAATGATGCATCACAGGTGAGCGTCCCCTGGTTTTCTCCCTCTCATCGGCATCGCAAAGCATAGTCCCAATCGCACAAGACAGATCGAGGATCATTTGGCATTTCTCACAGCGGTAGCCTATGAAGCTCGCGAGTTTTTTTTTCCTATTTTTGGTCGAATAGCTCACGAGTTGACACGCTTGACAGTCTAGCCGATTCGACGAATCGCAAAAGAGAGAAAGACGGTGCTCCGGGTGGAAAGGGTGGTGCTGTATCTCTACCGGTGCCATGGCACATGCCTCGTGGAGGAAGAAATTACACTCGCCGCATCCGTACGCCTCCTCCTCCGAGATCTGCATCCTGCAGCCTCCGCAGAAAATTCTCGATCTCGCTGGGAAGGCAGTCAGGGGATGTTCATGAGGGAGTTGAGGTGGAGACTCTCCGTCGCCGGCCTCTTGCAGTATCGAACCATAGTACTTCTCAGCCCACAGAGTTGCCAAGGCAAAGTCAGATTCGAGCGCGAAGGTGCACCCGAGGTCGAACTCGACGCAGCGGTAGCTGAACGCCGGATACTCGCCATAGTTAGCTCGAAGGTCGAGGGGGTGGTCGTGACGAGGATGTTGGATCTGACGAAGCGATGTAGCACACGATGTGTGAACGTAAAACGTGCATTTTTCACAGCAGTATACGGAAGGGCTACCATCGAGGTCTTGCAGGCAAATATCACACCCAAGGAAGGTTTCGAGGGCATTAGAATTTCCATGGTAGGTGAGGTAGCGTGAGCCAGAATTTCGCAGGTAGGTTTGGAAGAGTTCGCTAAAATTTCGTAGGCACAGGATGTGAAAATGCAAGGGACTTTGGAAATAACTCATTTTCAGACAGAGGGTGGGCACGGACGATGTGGTCGTGCCCATTGAAACTTATAGAGGCAACAACCTCTTCCAATTTCCCATTCAACAACCTTATGTTCATTTTTATTTTTAACTTCAAAATTTTCACTCGTCCATTGGCCTAGGAACATGTATAATCATATTATTTTCTGACCAATCCATGTCTGTTTTCTTCTGGTAGACTTTGGATGTTCAGCATTGCTTAACTAACGGTCCTCACTTATACTCAACTCACAAACTTTGAACTCGATTATTCCCCATTTGCCTTCTTTTGATTGACTGTGGGTGTTGATTCCACTTTATATCGGGGGCGAAAAAGAAACAAAAACACCCTGAAAGATGTTCAACGTGTTGGGCCGAGCCCCGAGCCATCGCCGAGGTCCGCGGTCGGCGGAGGAAGGAGCCGCGAGCAGAGGGAGGAAGAAGAAGGACAAAAGATAACATCAATAGTTAGGATATATTTAAATAATGTCCGGAAGAAGACTTTTTTTTAGTAAACCTGGAAAAAGACTATTAAAAAAGATTAAATTAATAAACCTAGAAAAAGACTATTTAAAAGGTGAAAAAGCCAATCAGAAGAAGACAATTATGGAGTTGTTAGGAACTAAACAAAAAGAAAAAGAAAGGGACAAAAGAAAAGACAAAAGCATGCGATCATAAATGTTGTATTGAGTTTTCTTTCATTGTCGGTTCTTAGCTGTCATTTAGTTTTTTTATTAATTATCTTGATAAATAACGCCAACTTGTATTATCGCCACTTATTATAATTTTTCTCATTAAATAACAGGAACTTTTCCATTTTTTTTTTATTTGAACTGTTGAAGTTGAAGGGCTTCATCTAATTTATTTTGTGTGCTCTAGTAAAAACTAATTTACTGTATATTAAAAGAATATCAAAGTAACTGTGTCATTACGGTTCGTTTACTGCCATCAACTCGTTCTTGATTCAGTAGAAAAGTCTTGATTTACGAAGAAGAATAATTTCATAGCAAGAACTTTGTTTATAGTTTCAAACCATATTAAGTGGCGATTAAGTGCGTACGTGTAATTCGGCTTGAAATTGCTCCACCCTGAGCAACGTGGTCACGACACGCCATCGGACCGACAAACTTGTGATAAAACGATAGGCCTAGACAATCCAACCCTCTTGTCTAAACTGGCTATCTTCAAACCAGGCGTGTGAATGAGCGCAATGTTAGCCTATTAGGAATTAGGAGAAGTTAGACGAATAGCATTTAATCATGTCACAATAGCATTTGAGCTGGTTGTTGATATACTAGAAGCTGTATTTCATATTCAGGATGATCAGACAAATGCTTTTCTAGTTTCTTTTTCATGAGCTCAAATGGTTCTACCATCACATTGCACATGGTATGCTTAAATGCACAATTAAATGCTTAGATTGTCCATGCCATTAGCCCAATAAAAAACCCAAAAATGGGCAGCTTAGCATTTAATGACTTATTCCAAGTCCTAAGGTATTATAGTCAACAGACCATGCGACATTATTTGTGCCGTGCTCTAACCTAAGAGATCAAAGAACTGACATGTCCTGTCTATACTTCCATCGACATCACTCAAAACATCTCTTTTACGCCCCATAACCACATAATAAAGACTGAAAAAATTATACTATGTAAGAATAGTCATGAGCTCGAGGTAGGGATAGTGGGCCAAATCATTTAGAATATCTCACATAGCTCTTGAGAATTGGTGAAAAGAAAAGGATGGTATTGTTATCATGAAATGGGCTTGGAATGGGTATGTTTCCAACCCATTTGGACCTATTTATACTTAGCCATTCATTTCTTGGACCCATTTAGGGGCATTTAGTTTAGCTTTTTCAAGGAGCGTTGACAAAATGCAAAGCAGTTTAGCCCTAAAGGTTACGGGGAAATGCAAATATTATCTAGTAAATTTTGCTTGGAGAAGCAACTTTGAGAGAAAAACTGTTTGGCAAAAATACAATTAGAAATTTCATTAATCCATGTTTCAGCATTTCGAAAATGCCGAAAGCTCAAAACTGGTCGCATTGAACTTTCAGCATTCTCAAAGCTAACTTTCATCCCAAAGCCCAATGGGGATGGTTGCCAAACAAGCCAGATTTTCCCTAAGGGGCTTTGGGAAAGCTGAACCAAATATACCATTAAACCTGTTTCTAACATTTAGGCAACCCATTTCGGACCTGGCCGATAAAAATTAAGCTTTTTTTTTTTTTTTTTGTCCGACCATAAAAAGTGAGTTAAAGAATGAGTTTTGCACCCATTTTGACACCTCTAGTCGAAGTACCTGCAAGGAGCAAGGAATTAGTTGCTCGTGTACAGAAGATCCAACCATTTATAATCATACTTTGTTGAATGTCTTGGCCGTAGAAAATCCACGTATGGTCATCAGTTTCTATTTGTAGAAGGAGCAGTGTCATGGAAAAACACAAAACAATCTGTCATTGATTCATCCATTATGGAAGAAGAGTTTGTGACAAGCTTTGAAGCCAAGATGCAGGAATTATGGTTGTGGAACTCTATTTCAATATTTGGGATTACTGACACCATATCCAAGCCGTTGAACATTTATTATGATAGTTCTACAGTAGTTTTCTTCTCCAAGAGCGACAAGTACTTAGGAGGTGCAAAAGCATATGGAATTAAAGAGCTTTGCCATTGAGAAGGAGGTTAAAAAGCAGAGAGTGTCAATTTGAGCACATTAGAACTTACCTCTTGATAGCAGATCCTTTAATGCAAGGTTTATAGCCATGATTATACAAAGAACGTGTTTCCGGCTAGGTCTTTGTCATAACGATGATTGATGATTAGTTGCGATACTGCGATCTCCATGATGTGATTTGGACATTAGGGGTCCGTTTGTTCATGAAAAAACATGAACTTGAATTTTGTTAAGGAAAAAAAAATAGTTGTTTGCGTATGAATCAATGAAGAATATTCTTATTGTCCACAAAAGTGTTTAGATATAAATTGTCATGGGTAATAAAAAGATGTTCCTTTTGACTAATTATTTCAAGCGATACAAGCTGTCATTTTTTGAACAATTATTTTTCCTAATCATCAATTTTCTATGAAACGAGGAGAGCCTAATTCATTTCATTTTTTCTTACCATTGTGTACACATAATTTATTTCAAACAACAGGCTGGTTCTTACGAGACATTGCTGTGGGCTGAAATGAAATTATGATTATATGCCTTTTATGAACCTTATAAGGCGAATCATCAGCGTTGTGGCATATGGAAGGAATTCTTCTGCATAGACAGCACACAACCAGCGTAACTCACACCAAACAATTCATCATGTTATGGATATCATAATATGTTGTTTAATATCAATGCGCTGATCTCAAGATCATGGTTATTTGATGGACGTACCAGGAAACTGTTGAAGGTACATATAGAACCCATCTCCACTCTCGGGGAGAAATTTCTTTGCCTTCCACATTCTCAGACAAATGATTCTGAGATGAACAGATGTCCAGAAGTCAACATGATCGTCGCTGGGAACGCACGTCAAGGTTATTATGTAAGTAGACTATAGAAGTGCAGGTGTTCCATAGAGCATACCGTCTGTTTCAAGGACATACAAAGCACAGGGATATTTCTGTTTTTACAGCAGCTGCAATTTTGGAAGACGCATTTCTAAAGAACGTCCTGTACGGGATCCTCCGTAACCACAATGGAAAAGAAATATTGCGAGTCACCCAGGTAAGTGGCATTGACGAAATTAAGAGCGCCCGTGCTAACATTTTTGGAAATGTATTTTTTGCTCCAAAATTACTTTTGTTAGAAATCTGTTTGGTTACGCAACATTATATTTCTACTTCGAAGCAAATTTCTACTTTGAAGTTGTTTTTTTGAGCCAATTCCGGAAGTTTAAAAAAATTACTTCTCTTTCGAAGTATAAATCTATTAACATCAATGTCTCTCTCACTTAAACTTCTTTTCATTTTCAGCACCTCTCTTTCCCAATCACGTCTCCCCTATCACCACTCGTCGCTACCCACCACCGACCTTCGCCACGTGTCGTCGCCCATCGCCGCAGTCCATCTCCACCGCCGGGCCGCCACCACCCACCGCCGCACCACCATAGTGGCCACTATCGCCCACCACTAACCATTGCCCGACACCACCCACCACCGCATCATCGTTGCAACCACCATCGCCCACCGCCGCAAACCACCTCCGTCGCTCGCCGCAATTGCTCACTTGCCGCTAAGTCATTGTCTTCAATCGCACAGAGTATAAAATAAATAATATTTTCTATTTTCAAAAAGCAAATAATATTTTTAATAATACAAAATTTCTTTAAAAAGTGAAAATTTTTCTACCGCCGACAATAATTTTTCATAGAAGATTTTGTGTTAATAATACTCCAAAAGTAAAAATTTTCAACCATTTCCAAACGAATTTCTTTGATCGAAATTAACTTTTATGGCAGAAGTCTAGAGCGGGAGTAGAAAAATCTACTTCGTCTTCGAGTAGAAGTAGAAAAATCAACTTATAGTTAGAAGTTGATTTTCAAGCACAAGTTTTGACATGCGCGCCAAACACCATGAATAAAAGCCAACTCTAGAAAATGAGGGACAACATTGAACATTTTGTTATAGTTCGGGGATTAAGTGAAATGTTTTCCAAAAGTTTAGGAATCATATTGAGCAAATTGAAAATCCAAGAACCACGTTGTATATTAAGCTAAAGTTCATGAACCACATTCAATACCGAGTCAAAGTTCGGGGACCATTTTTGTCATTATCCCTTACTTATACAAGCTATAGTTCAGAATTTGTAAATGTCTAAGATGATAATTCGATTCATTGTATCCACTTTTTAAGTTGAAAATAAAAGTACATAACTTGTTTTATTCAAAATTTGGATTTGGGCCATCAAGAAAAGAGATTTGTCAGATATGGGCCATCAAGATCTCTATAAAACTTTGGTCACCGAGACATCAGAAATAGATCATTAAGACCTCCACCAAATGTTCACGTCTTTAAGATCTCGACCATCTCATCTTTAAGATCAAGCCTTTTCAAATCCTCAAATCCAGTTCGTGAAAAGGAATAAAAATCTTGATTCGAGACATGCTTATGTAAAGAACAAAGATAGTACAATTTTATCTGAGATCAAGCCATTAAAATCCTCCAATTGCATTCGAAGAAGTAAAGATCGTACTATACGATAGGAGATTGAGCCATCTAGACCATCGGATTTTCTTTTCATTGCCGAAGTAAAAGAATAAGATGAATTCTTTATTTAATTTAATGCATATTTTGTACTATTTTGTTCTTCATATTGCAGATTTATTTTTATGCAGTATTGTTGAATGGTATAGCTTTTCCATTCGGCAAAATCTCTTTAACCAAGAAAAGGATAAATGCGTTGAGATCCAACTCTATGGGTCATAAATGGGTGAAATTTTGGTTGTTAAATAGGTACACAACTTTTTCGGAACGACTCACCTCTATGACTCTCTCTTCACTCGCTCTCGCTCTTATTCAATCTACTCCTCGCTCATTCGATGCTTTCATCTTAATTTGGGTATGAGTTTATGGAAATTGAGTTAAATTATGTAAGTGCTATCAGTTAGATCGGGTGTACGTCACTTAGATTTATATTGCATAAAAATAGATTAATTTAAAGCGAATCATGTTTGATCTTGACTCAAATCCGATCTGATCCAGTCTTTTAACAAGTTTAGTAAAGTGTTAGCACATGGAAGCACGTGATGGTTGCTACTAGCATTCACAACGAAGAACTAGACTGGAAGACTAGAAGTCTATTGGGAAACGACAAATGGAGGATTCTTAGGGAAACACTGAACCCGGAAAGTCAACTAACCTGAGCAAGAGAAATCGTGGAACAGTTGGGACACTTGAATGCACTTTAATGCATCCCTCAAATTAAAAGCACGAAAATCTGACATCACAATTTCCCACGACCCCATCCATACCGGCATGTCCTTAGGAAAGGTAGCTGTACCAAACATGGTAGAAGCAATAGTGAAATTAGTTTGATATTCATCTTCTATAGCAAACGAAAATGTTGACTTTGCTTTTTCAAAGTCAACCTTGTAAGCTTCATTGGCTAGCACTTCGTAATATGTTGCCTGTTATTCAAACTTTTGAGTGCGAACATGCTTTTATTCTTTGTAGTGTTAGATATATTGTATATATTAGGACTATGGTTTTTTTTTAGTATATGTATTTACGTTTATAACCCTTATTCCTTATTTGTATGTATACTTATATCGGCCTTGTGCCCAATGGAAAATTATGCATTCCATTATTCAATTCTCCAAATCTATCATGGTATCGTAGCTAGGGTTTGCTCCTTGAAAAGATCGTACATCAATCCACGACTACGGCGGTCTCGTGCCGATCGCCCGATTCGACGTTGTCCTCATCGGTCGACTCTGCGATTGTCCAACGTTATCTCGCCCGATCTTCTTTGTCTTTCGCCTTGTTCGCGCGATCAACCTCGGGTTCTATCTTCTTCACTCATCTATATATTTGCTTCACTTTGATTTATTGATCTCGGAATCAATGGCCGATAATGATCGGATTGATCGCATTGATGTTAAATTGGATGGCTCTAATTATGTTATTTGGAAACCCTCGGTGATAGCTGCTCTTGTTTATCGCGATCTATATGAGCATGTTGATGGTACTCGTTCTTGTCCTACATCTTTGTCGATATTGCGATCCTAAGCCTAGTGCGATCGGATTATGCGACGCGAATACGAAATTAGAGCTTGGTATGTTGTCGATCGGAAAGCATGGGCTATACTATTTGGTTCTCTTAGCCTCGATCTTCGCCCTCAATTTACTCAAATTGTTGGTGCGAAGCTTGATTGTGGGATCAAATTCTTGAGATGTTTACGCAAACGAGGTTCTGTTCGTGTTTATCGCCTTATGCGGGAACTTCGTCGTGTCATTCAGGGTACACGATCAATTCGTGAATTTTATAATTATATGATATCTCTTTGGTCCCAACTTGATGTATTAGCTCGTCCAAGCATGTCCTACGTGTGCTGGTTGTATTGCTTGTGCTGCATTTAAACTTGAAGATCGAATAAGAATCGTCTCTACGAATTCTTAATGCAACTCTCACCAGATTTTGAGGGAGTTCGAAGCCAAATTCTCTATCGTTATCCCGCACCATCTCTTTCGATGCGGTTAAAGAACTTCAGCGAGGAAACTAGACGAGGAATTCTCGGTGCTCCTTCATCTCTAGATCCCTCTGCAAAGACTAGCTACCCCACGTTTTGATTTCCGGCTCCCCTCGGCGTGGTTTTCAATCGCCTCCTCTCGGCGTGGTTTCCGGCCCGGCTATTCTCGCCGTAGTTTTCAACGTGGTTCTCGGCGTGGTTACGTACGTGGTTCCCGGGCGTGCCTCTTCTCGGCGAGGTTCACGTTTTTATTGCAACTTCAGTAAACAAAATGGACATACCGAGGATCAATGTTTTCAAAAGATGCGTGATCTTCGTGATACACCCTTGCGCTCGGTTGCACCTGTCAGCTTCTCCATCCACGGATCGTGCCACCTCATCCTCATCTTCGGATGATCGCCTTGCTAATATTGAGGCTCGGCTTTCTCGTTTAGCTCGGCTTCATCTTAGTCCTTCTAGTGCATCATCTACTTGTTGCTACTACAGGTCGCGCAATCCTCCAGGTGATAATTCTTCTTGGATTCTTGACTCTGGAGCTCCATCACATGATCGCTTCGTCGTCACCTCACTCCCAGACCGCACCGAAAAATCCGGAAGGTTTCTTTACGGTGATGGATCCTCTCTACTACTACTCTGCAAGGCCATCTTACTATCCCTGGCAGCTTTAATGTGCCTAATGTGTTGCATATACCAAATTTAGCCTTGAATCTTTTATCCGTTGGACAACTTGCTTGATATGGGTTGTATAGTGACATTTCTTGTTGATTCTTGTGTTGTACAGATTGTATGCAGTGGCCGGACGATTGGCGGGGGTAGTAGACATGGAGGATTGTATACGATGCAAAGCATCTCCAGTTTCCCTTATCTCAACCTCTTCTCGCCATCTTCGACCTTGATTTGTTGGCACCGGCGTTTGGATCATATATCTACCTCCCGTTTGTCTTTTTTGCGTCAACAAAGAGTACTTGGGCATGTTTCATCTACTGTTATGCGTCCTTGTACTAATTGTCCTTTAGCTAAACAATATGCACCTCCTTTTCCTGTTAGTTCTTCCGTTTCCACATCTTGTTTTGATTTAGTACATTCGGATGTTTGGGGTCCCGCCCCCAAATTTCTAAAAGTGGCTTCAAGTATTATGTATCATTTATTGATGATTATTCTCGTTATACCCGAGTTTATTTCATGCGTTCTCGTGATGAATTTCTCTATATATATAAAAACTTTGCGGCCATGATCTCTACTCAATTCTCTAAAACTATTAAAGTCTTTCGTTCGATTCGGGTGGGGAATATCTTTCTACAGACTTTTCGTACTTTCTTAACTTCTCGGGGAACCTTACCTCGGTTGTCTTGTCCCGGTGTTCCCGCTCAAAATGGTCTTGCCGAGCGAAAACATCGTCACATACTAGACACTACTCGTGCTTCTCTTGTTGTCCAATTCTGTTCTGCTGAATTTTGGGCCGAAGCACTTTCATTGCTTGTTTATCTCATAAATCGACTTCCTTCTCTTGTCCTCTCCAAGGCCACCCCTCATCAACTTCTTTTCTCGAAACCACCCACTTATCACCAACTCGTATCTTTGGTTGTACGTGTTATGTGCTTCTTCCACCCCATGAGCGTACCAAACTCTCTGCAAAGTCGGTTCGATGTGTTTTCTTGGGCTACAATGACGAACATAAAGGCTACAGGTGCTATGATCCTTCTTCACGGCGTATCCGTATCTCTCGTAGTGTTCGGTTCTTTGAGCACCTACCGTTCTTTTCCTCGGCCCTACTTGCTCGCAGTCTTCTCCATCTATTTTAATGGATTTTCCTCTTGATTCATCTATTGTTCCTCCTATTATATCTTCTCCGTCAAACCTAGTGTCACCATCTTCTCATGTTATACCTCCTCTTTCGTCTACTTCACTTGCCACTTTGACGCTTCTTGACGATTCTCGCCCCACCGTCCCCACGGCGGAATCCTCCGCGAGATCGCCGTCCTCCCGCTAGGTATGTAGCGGCTACGAGTTATTCCGATGAGTTTGGTTCCTTTATGGCTGCTGTCCACACTTTACGGGAACCATCACATTATCGTATGGCCGTTCAACATGCCGAGTGGCGTGATGCTATGTCCGAGGAGTTGTCGCTCTTGAGCGCACTAGTACGTGGGATCTTGTGCCTCTTCCACCAGGGAAGTCTTTGATATCGTTGACACCTAAATTTTGATTCTTATTTTGTTGCATAAAAATTAGGGGCTAATTTTAGTCCCTACAAAAATAATTAAATCATCTTGCATATAGTTTGCACTCATTTTCTTTTATTTTTTAGCATGCATAAATTTGTGTTTTCATTGGACCGATGGTGGATGATCTAGACTTAAGCTTTCTTGATGAAACCCGCAAATGCAAACCTAAATTGAAGGACGATGGATTTGAGGATTATCAGCAGATTTCATATCTTCATGCATGGGAGGACAACCAGAAAATAAAAGGGGCGTGAATCAAGAGGAAGTGGGCAGAGAAGTTGTTAGACAAGGGGATTTGATTGGATTTGTTGGTTTACAAAGAGATCACACAAAAACCAGAATTGATCTTTTTTTTAAAAAAAGAGAGAAAGATAAAAAATAATAAAAATCTGGAGGTTGGAACAAAAATAATTGAGCCGATCTATTCAGTTCGGTTAGAATATTTTGTGAAACCGAAAAGATATAATCGTCATCGCGGCTATTCTTTTCAGGGTGCCATGTGCCTATAAATAGGATATCTTAGCACACGTTAAAGGGGGCTGGAGAGGGAGATAGTGCAGAAAAGGAGGTCAATGTGGTGGGGTTTGGTTCAAAAAGTTTTTTCGTCCGAGTGAGAAAGAAAAGAAGGCAACCACAAGAAGTCTCTTGTAGGCGTCTGATGATTGCTCCTTTTATCATCTTCACCATGTCCTCTACATGAGAAAGCGAGAAGAGAGTTTGATCATAGAGGGAAAAGAGAGAGAAAAGCCTTGAGACAAGTCAGAAGTTTGGGTGAACTTTTGACCCATAGAGGTAGTGATTCACAGCACCACACTGCACAAAAGAAAAACGTGAGAGAGGAGTCAGTCAAAAGAAAAGACGAAAGAAGAAGAGAGAGAGTTTGATGAGTCAGTCCACTGTTTTCTCCATAAACACCTCTACGGCTTCAACATGATACGCATGTAACGCCAAAAGGGATCCACGTTGGTAAAAGAGAACTAGCACCTCTAGTCCCTTTTTTGGCGTCGCCGATAGCTCCAGCTTCAGAGTCTTCCCAAGAAAACTAGTGGCTCTGAATTGAGGGTCCAGCGGTTTCCTTCGAGATCTAGGGTGGTTCCTGCTAGTCCGCCCTTGATTTCTCCAACGAGTCCTTCGTTGCTCAACGAATATCCAGTGACCTTGGTGGCAATCCTCGCAGAGCTAACGGACACCGATACAACCCAGTTACCGTTCGTTTTGCACAAAAAAACTCCTTGCGGGTCATCCGGTGAAGCAGCAATCTCATCATGTTTCGGTCTTGGCTGTGAGTTTTTCCGGGGAACACTGTGAATCACTAAGTCAGACATCAATCCACGAGAAGCCTGCCCGTGAGCCCCCATCGATCCACCCTTACCCACAAGCGGTCCGAGGTTCGAATTTGGCAATCAAATTCGTCAAATTAGGTAACTATTCTTGTCCCTAGAATATTTAAAATTCCTGTTGTCTAATTGAATCAATTTGAATTCAAATCATATCTTTGTAAATATTGCATATCACACCTTATATTGGCATATCTGAGCATATCTTGAATGTGTTGCATAAAAGTGGATTTTTTTTAAAGAAATAAAATAGGTTGATTAGGAGAATCTCCTAATCCGCAACTTGCCGTACGAGCAAGGATTTGAGTTCAATCGTTAATCGTAGGATTACGAATTAAAAATTGACTCAAATATTCGCGAAATATTTTCAAAAATCGGTTGAGATATATATTTTCTTGATTGATTCGATTGGCATAATATCTTTAGAATGAATATTCTCTTGCGTGATATTTAAAATTCTAAAGATATTGCATTGCATTTTAGATAAAAGTGGCATTCTCAAATTAAAATCATGTAGATATTTCTACGTTTAATTTAATTTTAGAATAAGTTAATTTAGATTTGCATTCTAGGATAGGATACACATATCTAAGTAGATTTTCATGTCCGAGATAAATTATCTTTAATAAATTAGGGTTTGGGCTAATTTAAACCTTAAAATATATAAGATAATTATCTTTAGGTATAGTTTTATTTAGGATCATTTATTAATCCGAAAATACAAAAAAATCAAAAACAATATTGTCATGTCATTTGCATGATAGATTTAGATCATATAGAATCTCGCATGTTTAGGTCTTTAATTCATACATCATGTAGTTGTTGACACCTAAATTTTTGTTTTTGAGAATTAACTTCGGTTCTCGTAAAAAAAAAAAATCATGCATAACATATTTAATGTTTCTCATTTTTTATGTTCATACATTTGCATTGCATTAGCGTCAATTTGCCATGGCGATGTGAGATTGAATTTTTAAAAAGTGTTAGGGGAACATATAGGAATTGCTTATTGGATGCAAATAGTGTGAAAGAGCTGGTTCAAAAATTCTTTTTATGTCGAATTCCTTGTCAATTCAAGCTCGTATCATCTTGGAATCAAATAGGGTGATGGTGCCGAAACTTCAAAGTGATTGAGGCCTATTTTGAGTTTAATTTAGCCCCGTTTAGGCGCATTTAAAAATTCAAGGCTTTTAATTAATCAATTCTTTGATGAATTAGAGCCCAATTAGAATCCATAAACGCGCGATTAAGCTCACGAACTTAAGAAATTCAGCCGGCCCTCTTGCACCACTCCATGGCCGAAATTTTGAGGTGTCCTAGTCCATTAGGGCTCCTCAAGATCAGAATTTTCGATCTAATGGCCCTTATTTAATCCTACCTTGACTTGGACTTTTAATCAAGCGGTCAAGAATAAACCCTATGCCAATTAGGATTCAAGGCTTATTTTGTTCTATATATACATCATGATAGCCTAACGTGAAGGGGGCCACACAATTGTTCATCACACGGCACAAAAAAAGGAGAGAGTTATCGTCCGGAGAAGAATTTGATTCACGGAGAGAAAATTGAGAGTGAGAGAGAGAAAGGCAGGTTCTGGAGCCGAGACCTCCCTTCGGCGCAACCTTCATCAAGAAGAAATTGAATTTTCTGGTGAATCCCGACTCTGTCTTCAACGAAAAGCACACTGCAATTCATCAAAGGTGGGCCCAAAAGAGAGATCTTTTGTCCACATACGCAATAAAGTCCACTGAAGATCCAGTGAATATCCTTGACGAGTCTTCCCCACAACCAGCAGTGGTCGTTCGTCCACCTCGACGTCCAGCTTCCGAACGTCGTCCAGCCCTTTCCGTTATCGGTTCGTGCTGTCGCTGGAGAATTTCGCCGCATTTGCCGCTGTCCAAAGAACCGAAACAGTCCTGTTTTTACACCATTCTCGCTGCTATTTTTGGGCGGATCCCACAGCTTGCACGTACAGAATTTTCTGAGCAATTCAAGGTAACACTCTTGCACATTTAGGGTTAATTTAATCATGTTTTAGAGTACTTTATCTGCTGTTTTGCTGCTGTTCCGATGCTGTTTCTGCACTGTCCACATGCTGTTTTTTGTCCAAATCAAGCTGTTTTCGTGTAATTCATGCTACTAACTCATGCAGAATTTTTCGGGAGCTTAAAGGTAAGTTTTTGGACTATTGTTGTCACTGTTTTGCATGAATTAGTTGCTGTTTGCTTTCTGTTCTTCGGCATAAACACTGAAATTTTTTCGGGAAAACTCAAAGAACAATTTTCGCATATAAAAACCCAAAATTTGCCAGATTTTCGAAAATTGATATTAATTGGACTCATTCGTCATGTTTTCGGAATAAAAAATTCTAAATCTAAATTAGGAAAGTTTATTTCCTAATAGGCAACATCTTTAAGTTGGATAAACTTATCCGTCGCCGTTCGGATACGACCCTCCGACTTAATAAAGATGGGAATTTAGTTTATCCGATCTATCGCCGTTTAGATCCGATTCGCTATCTTCAAAAAGCCGAATTTAGATTTATGAATATCTTTTTTTAAAAAATTGCAAGAAGATGTGGTCTCGATTGGTTTTGACTTATCCGGATTGCTATCTTAAACCGCCTCGATTGAGTGGATATTTTGTGCTTAATTGATATCTTCTTTGATTTAAATCTCCCGATAAGCTTTAAAAAAATCTCCTAAAAAATTTAGTGAGATATGGTTTCTTAGAAACAATGTCTAATTAAATCTTTAGGAAGATAAAGTTTCTTAAAAGCTTTATCTCATTAAGTTTATCTTAAAAATTTAAATCAAGAGAGTCAAATCGTAATATTCTTAATCCGGCCGAAAATTCAAAAGAACAAGGAAAGAAATCAGAAAATTTTGTCATATATATCTTGCATTATCTCATTGCATATTCGGCGTATCCTCACGTAGTTCGAATTATCATGCCCGCATATCTTGCCTGTTCATCTCATATTTTCGAGTATCATCTATTGTATTCCATATTTTCGAAATATCACATGCATATCTTTGAGTTGCGTTTTTATTTCATGCATCTTATATTGCCAAAAATAAAAATCTGCTCGTTGGAGATATTGCTTTATCTTTTGATTGCGTCATAATACCATTTAGTCCTTCATCCATATTTTTTCGGAAATTAGCATAAATCATCCATGCATTCATATTTTTTTTATATCCCATTAGTTGTCTTCCATGTTCTAAAAATAACATTTTGCATATCTACGTATGATAAAATTTCGCATCTCATGTGTTGCATGTTCACGTTTTTTTACCACGGCATTCGCATGTCCTGTAGAACCATGTCGGGATTCATTCATTTAGGCTAGCCACTTTAATCCACATGCTAAAGTCATATAATTTAGAATTTGCATACCATCTACATCAAGCATATAGTTTTGCATGTCATATAGTCTTCGCATATTTAGTCTACTTTGATTGTGCAATTGATTGCTATTCGTGCCCATCCATGTCATGAAGTAGTTAAGGTGGGTTGCATTATGTTTCATATCATCCTTTCATTTATATAGTTTCATGATATTGCATTCATTCGTGCCTGCATTCATTCCAAAAAGCGAAAACTCCAAAAAATAACTTCATCTTTTGAACTTTAAAGCAAACTCAATCAAGCTCGAGTTCCCGAAGTAGGATATTTCATGGAATTAAGGTACCGAAAGGGCATTAGCTTTAATTAGTTAATGTAATCAAGTCCCCGAATCCATAAGCTCTGGTTCGTAGGAATAAAAATAGTCCTCCCACTATTTTTGTTTAGGTTTCTAATCAACCTACCTAAAATGGTTAGTGGCGACTCCAAAGTTAAAATCATTCTAATTAACTAAAGTTGCGATTTGGTAGGGCTTGGGAGAGTCCGTATTAGGTTAGTCTTCAAAATTAACTTGATAATCCATTAGCCTAAAAAAAAAATTATTTTTTAGGTCGCGACGATAGCTAATTTAATTAGATTGTAATCGCATAAAGTTAGTCATGTAGTTTAATTAAATTAACATGCATTCTTAGGATAGTTTTCATTTATTTATGTCATTGCATTTAGAATGATTTCATGCATTGCATTTAGTTTATTTTTCATTAAAAAGAAAAAATTCAAAAGCGAGAACAATTTGTCTTGGCGCATGCTTCCCGCAATTACTTTTGATTTCTGGATATTCATTAATTGATTGTGCAACCGCATGATAACCTTTGTTGTGGCTTAGGTTAAAATCAATTAATATTGCTTGACAAAATCCTTTTTCATTAAATAAAATGGTACCGAAAGGGCGTTAGAGCAATCTAGCGTAATCAAGTCCCCGGACTTAGAATCTCTAGTTCGTAGGAATAAAGTATTTCTCCCGGTACTTTATTTAGGTGTCTAGTCGCCTACCATAAAATGATTAGTGGCGACTCCAAGTGTAAGATCTTTGCATGAAATTGAATCTTAAGTTGCGATTTGGTAGAGCTTGGGAGAGCTTGAACTAGGCTAGTTAATTTAACTAACTTGGTAATCCATTAGCCTAGGAATTCTCGATTTCTAGGTCGCGACAATATCTTGTCGTTGGATTTATAAAATCAAGACTCACTCGATGGTAGCATTGAGCGCTATAAAGCACGTCTCGTCGCACGTGGTTTTGATCGGGAGTATGGGATTGATTATGAGGAGACTTTTGCTCCTGTTGCCAAAATGGCTTCGTTCGCACTCTTCTTGCAGGTAGCTTCTATTAGTAATTGGCCTCTCTTTCAGCTTGATGTGAAGAATGCTTTTCTTCATGGGGTCCTTCGGGAGGAACTCTATATGCAGCCACCTCCTGGTGCGGCACATTCTGCTGGTCGGGTTTGTCGTCTTGACGGGCTCTTTATGGTCTCAAACAGGCTCCTCGAGCTTGGTTTGAACGTTTTGCGAGTGTTGTTCGGTCGGTGGTTTTGTTCAAAGTGAGAATGATCATGCTATGTTCACCCACACTTCTCCTGGTTGTACTATTCGCTACTTTATGTTGATGATATGATCATTCACTGGGAATGATTCTGCTCATATTGCTTATACTAAGCAACATCTTCACCGTCGTTTGCTATGAAGGATCTAGGTTTATTACGTTATTTTCTCGGTATTGAGGTTGCTCGATCGACGTGGTATTCTTCTATCTCAACAGAAGTACATCTCGATATTTTAGCTCGTCTTGAGTTATCCGATACTGCATCTTGCATCTACTCTGTTGAACTTCATTTACGGGCTTCGTCCGGATGATGGTGAGCCTGCGTCGATGTTACTCGTTACCGGGCTCTTGTTGGCGCCTGGTCTATCTTACGATCACTCGTCCCGATATCGCATATGCTGTTCATCTTGTCGGTCGGTTTGTAGCGACTCTAAGTGCGGTTCATTATGCTGCGTACTCGGATTCTCGCGATATCTTCGTGGTACTCGACACGCTCGTTTTTCTTCCATCGACTTCCTCACTTGATCTTCGTGCTTACTCCGATGCTGATTGGGCTTCGGATGTCACTGACCGCAAGTCCATTACGGGATTTTGTATCTTTCTTGGTGATTCTCCGATTTCTTGGCGCGCCAAGAAGCGGTCTGTCGTGTCTCGCTCTTCTACCGAATCGAGTATCGTGCTATGGCGACACTACGGTTGAGATCATTTGGCTTCGTCGTCTCCTTGCGATCTTGGTGTTGCCTCCTCTGCTCCCATTCCTCTTCATTGTGACAACAAGAGTGCTATTCACATTGCTACAAATCCGGTCTTTCATGAGCGTACCAAGCACATCGATATTGATTGTCATATCACACGTCATCGCCTCCAAGCACGTATCATTTCTCTTCCTTTTGTAGCCTCTGTAGCCCAGACTTGCCGACTTATTCACCAAATCTCTTACATCACAACGATTTGTCTGCTCTTCTTTCCAAACTCTCGTTGGTTGACCCACCTTGAGTTTGAGGGGGGTGTTAGATATATTGTATATATTAGGACTAGGGTTTTCTTTTAGTGTATGTATTTACGTTTATAGCCCTTATTCCTTATTTGTATGTATACTTATATCGGCCTTGTGCCCAATGAAAAATTATGCATTCCATTATCCAATTCTCCAAATCTATCATGTAGATCCCTACTAATTAGATAAGTTATTTAGTTTCATGAAAGAAAGGTCAGTGCGCGTTCTAATTGCACGCATTAAATAATAGTATGTATCTTTCTTGGTCGACTCTTTCAGCTCCCTAATTAGCCTTCTTCTGAGTTAGATAAATAGAGGTATTATGATTGATTCTATTCTTATCTTAAAATTATAATTGGATTCTAATGTTTATTTTATTTAATGAAAAATACAGAGTTTCTTACGAATTTCCGAAGGATTCGTTACATGAAACTAAGTTCTGCAAGAGTACGGTGCTGGGAAAGAGTAAATAATCGTGCTTCCCTTTTTTCGTCTTCCTAGTTATTGAGCACACCCAAATTTACCCGGCTCTAATATGTGTGTGTGATAGATTCGACTGTACAAACCGGATCGTGTGCAGTTTGAACTTGTGAGATCCGGATAGCTATAAAAATTGCTCTTGCTCCCAAATCACGTGCAACTCCACCGATCTCTTGAATTAGCATGATTCACGGGACAAATCCAATGCAAATGGGACAAGATCGTGCAAAAGCAAGAAATGCTTAAAAATTAAGAATCGTCATAGACCATCAAGCCTACGACATGGGCGCCATCACGGATCTCGTAGCATCTTTCATTTTATAATGACAATATTAATTAAATAAATGTATTTATTAGCCTATGGTCCATCAATACCGAGCTACATCCATCATCACTTACAAATTTGTCATACAATAGTCTGCATAGACCATGTCTTGTGGAAGATGAATGTTGAATGAATAATAGCACTCTCGGTTGTATTTGTTTCACGGAAAATTCAAGATTTGAAAAATACTTTTTAAAAGATGATCGGTTATATCCCTCATAAAAATTAGTCCAATGGAATTGACAGCAATTTATGCCAAACTATTTTCTTGGATGATGAGAATATTTATTTTTAGTTCACAATTCTTGATGTCTCAATGGGGTAAATCAAATGTATTGTGTTGAGAAAAATCCTAATTGATCTTGAAGTTGACAAAACAATCTATGATCTCTTATATCTGAGTTAATGCAACAAAATGCTATCTTGCAAATTGTCCAAAAGTGTAAGTGGCAAAGGACAGAATCCGGTAGAGAAGGCTCGGACGATACCCTGATGGACTCGGACGCTCTATGGAGCTTAGATGTTGAAATGAGGCTCAAGGTCTAAGAGAGCATTTCATGTGCAACAATCGGGATATCAAGAGATTTTTGTGAGATGATTTCATTAGAATATTACTTCATCATAAAGGCTAGCAAATCAAGTTGGATCGCTCTTGAAGATTTTCAAACTCAAGATCAATCAACAACGTGGATTAAAGGAGACGAGGATGACTCATTTGATGAAGAACTCTATCTATGGAAACTCAAGATCATAATTGGGTGGGCGATTTGATCTAAAGAGGGATTCTTTCATTTGTCAACCTCAACGGCTACAAGATCTTTTGCATACAATCTCGTTCGGATGGAAAGTTGGAAGAGTGATTCTCTAGAGATCTTACGGCGGGAAGTTGAAGACGGAGAAGTATAAAAAGAGATGTTAAGGTTGAAGAAGAGTGATGAGCAAACAGATTCTAAAATTCCAAGATCAAGAGAACTTCACATCCCTCATAAACTTTTGATCCAACATTGTAATACTTAGAGGAGAATATTTGAGTATAAAAGTATCAAACGAGAAGTCTATTCACGAAGTTGTAACCTCCGAGCTATTCATTAGTGGAATCCAACCAATTGATTGCCAACTTGAAGAAGCGAACATAGGTTTGAACAAAGTTAGACCACTATAAAAAATTTCGATAGAATTGTTCCTTTTTGTATAATAAGTGGCGATTATTGCATAATCACAATATTCGTCATGATAAATTATAAAAGAAATAGATGACACGAAGAGCTAACGAATGAAAGAAAAGTTACTACACCATTAATTTTCATCGAAGATTGCTGCCATGGTAGAATGCCATGTATGATGGTTGGTAATAGTTGAACTGTCTCGTCAATGATATTTGGCAAATTAACGTAAAGAATTACATTGAATTTTTGTACAAAGGTTCATGAATGAATAGTAGAAATTGAAAATTTTAGCATAAAATTGGCAATCGTACAATAGATTTAGAACTGATTTTATAGTTTTTCCCTTTTCTCTTGGGATGGTTTCGAGAAAAGTTCAGTTCCTCTTGGAAGTAAGTCCAATAATTTCAGCAACCTTTTTCGTTTTTCAATCATAATACAGTTGGCACGTATGAAAAGAGAGTAATGTTAAAATATATTTTCTCTCGAAAGTGTCAAGTGTCTTCTTCTCCGAAAATTGGAGTGTTGATGATATATTTCACCCCAAGAATTGAACCACCATTTCTTTGGACTCAACAGCTGATGCGGTATGCTATTGTGGTACTTAGTGATGAATTTATCAATGCCATGGACATCATTTATTGAGCAAATAAAATCACCTCCATAAAATTAGCTATCTTACTTTCATGAGCTATATTCCGAATACATTATCTAAGAATATAAGTTAATTTATTTATTCTTTTTATCCACTTTTTAAGTGTAAAATAAAGCTACACATATATAGGTAAATCATCTTTCAACTAGAACACTTTTTGCAATTTTTTCGTCTTCTTGTAATATTTAATGTAATTGAATTTATGTTGACGAGCAATTTCACTTAATTAGGCATCCTGTACAGGAAATCACGGAAGCTACATTCACCTGTAAGATTGATTATTAGCTTGTTCCTCCATTCCATTTTACTTTACTTTTCAATTTGTGAGTGTAACTTCACTTAACTTTGCATTCATTAGTTACATGCAAAATTAAGTGATGTTGCTTCAGATTACTTTTGAGGTCTTTTTTATTTTTTTTACCATCTATCAAGTGGAATCAACATGCACAGTCTATCAAAAGAAGAAGAATGGGGATTAGTTAGGAAATCTCATACCACTCAAGTTATTTTAGGTAGGCAATAGTGAACATCTAAAGTCTACCAGGAGAAAACAAACATGGATTGGAAATTGGAAGAGGTGGTCTGTATAAAGGTTTGCTGCGGCGCACCGCCAAATTGCCCGTGTTCACCCTCTCTCCCTCTCTTTTCTCTCTCTCTTCTCTCTCTGTCTCTCTCTCTTTCTCTCCCAAAATGAGTTACTTACTGAGTCCCTTACATTCTCACGTCCTGTGCCTACGAAATTTGAGCCAACACTTCCCAATCGTTCAGTGTCACTTTTGCAATGAAGATATCGATAGTAGTAGCACTTCCATATACTGTTGTGAAAAATGCAGGTATCACATTCACACATCGTGTGCCGCAACACCTCGTCAGATCCAACATCCTCGTCATTGTCACGCCCTTGACCTTCGTGTGCCTGATAAGAGGTACGAGGATGTCAATTATCGATGTATTGAGATCCAACGCGGGTGCTACTTCCGCCTCGGCGCTAGCGTTGCAATGAAAACTCTATGGGGTGAGAAGTACTATTGTTCGGTGCTGCGAGAGGCGAGCCATGGAGAATCTCGACTGCAATTCGCTCATGAACATCCATTAACCTCCTTCCCCGTGAGGACGGGAACTCACTGCGGAGGTTGCGAGATGGAGATCTCAGAGGAGGCATACGGATGCAGCGAGTGTAAATTTTTCCTCCACGAGAGATGCGCCAATGCACCCCTGGAGATGCAATCCCACCCTTTCCATCTCCAGCACCCTCTCAGTCTCTTCCACGATTCATCAAGTAAGGGTATATGTCATGCATGTCGCTCTGAGTGCCTCATGGGTTACCACTGTGAGGAATGCGAATTAATCTTCCATCTGTCTTGTGTGATCTCGACTATGCCTTGTCAAGACGATGGTGACGAGAAGGAGGACATCAGGAGACGCCCGTCAGGGATCAATCATTCTCTGCATCCGCATCGGCTCTCCTCCTACCATTCGAGATTCGGGACAATGATCGAATGCCAAATCTGTGAACACAAAATTCGACTGGGCGACTTCTTGGGTTGTTCAGATTGCTCATTCTTCCTTCATGAATCATGTGCCCAACCACCCACAGACTCGATTCAACGCTACCTTCACCCTGAGCACACTCTGACGTTCAGCAAATTTACCAAACAGACGGAACACAAATGTCCTATCTGTGAGTACTTCTTAAACGGTGATTCCTATCGCTACTCTTGTCAAGATTGCGACTTCTTTATCCATCCGGCTTGCGCTTATGCAACTCTCTCAGAACTTGAGAAAGGAGTGGGCATGACGGTTCAATATTCTTTCCATGAGCATGAGCTGACGCTTCATTACGATTATAACAGCGAAAACTGCACAGTTTGCAACGGGACTATACGGGGTAAAACTCTTGGGTACAAATGCAATTCCGAAGAATGCTCCTTTAAGCCCCATTTATCATGTGTACAGAAACCATACATCTTGGTACACCCCTCTCACTCGCAACATCCCCTCAACGTCTGCTTCAAACCTCCAAATGAAGATCTTGTGTGTCGCCATTGCACTACGGGAATGAATGACCCCTTCGCTTTCTCGTGTGGAGAGTGCAACTTCTATCTCCATCTCGACTGTGCTAAAAAATTGACGCTGAAACATCCTTTCCACGAGCACAATCTCTTCTATGTTAAGTACACCGTGCAGGACGTCTTCGAATGCAGCGCCTGCCGCAAAAGTTGCAATGTAGACTTCTTTCGTTGTGCCGAGTGCAATTTTAATCTCCACTATGATTGTTCTCGGTTACTGCAGACTATAACAAGCAAGCATCACTGTGATTCATTAGTCCTCCGTGAATCGTTTATGGAGGACGATTCGGGAGAGTACTACTGCGACATCTGCGAGCAGAGGAGGGATCCGAACAAATGGGTCTACTTTTGTGAGACATGCAGCTACAAGTTTGTTGCTCATATCGAATGTGCCTTGTCTCCGGTGAGTCACTATTTTAAAGTTCCCTTCTCACTTTTTGAAATCTCACACATCATCTAAATTGATGGTAATAGAGTTCCTCCGCACTATTAATCCACCATTTCTAACATGTACTGTAACCATTCTTATATTTCCTCTAACCATACGATGTTGCAAAAGAAAAGGATTTCGATAAGCATTGACAAGATTTAGCTAATATTATAGGCGAAACTGGAGGTGATCGAAGAACATGATTTCATAAGACGAAAAGAAGACATTCAAAGACGAGGAGAAGAAATTAAACTCTTGCAAGAACAAGCGGACGCGGAAGAAGCCATTTTGAGGCCACTGATGGCGAAAATGGACGCGATGAGAACAAAATTGGAGTCACGGAGGGCAGAGCTAAAGGAGCAGGAGATTGAACATGCAAAATGGATTAACATGGAGGTGATTGAAAAAGATAAGCCTATAACAGGGGAAGAAGACATTGATTCCTTAGCCGTACCGAAGAGACTGATGACAATACTGGAGAAATTGGAGCCTGAACAAGCCAAATGGCTTGTCGATCGCTTAGCCCAGAAAGGTAATTCGCAAAATTAACACTTCTTCTAGTGGCGCTCTTTTTTTCTTTTTCTTAGCTTGTCTTTTTCTACCAACATATTATTAAAAGGTTTATAAGAATCAAGACAATTATTAGAAAAGAATTTTTTGCAACTGATACATTTTCCATGAGCGAATACATGTATTTATACAAGAGATTACAATCTATTAGAATCAATCAAATTGAATTTATAATCCCTTAATTTTAGCACTTGCTTATACTAATGTAATTTGATTTGATCTTGATACTTTGATCTCTGTCATTATCCTTAACAATTATATGCTAATCAAAAGGATTTTGTGCAAAATAAGCGAATTTGCAGACTTCTTAATTACTATTGATGGTCACTTTTTGTTTCTCCTGCCGAATCCTTGTCTCTCTTATGGTGGTGACTGCTATACACGAATTTGACGAATCCACACAGCAAATACATGATGATGACCAGGAAATAAAAAAAATGTTAAGCTAATACGTGAACTCTTCTCGCTTGCATTTTATTGAGTACATACTACGTAGAAACCCCAGGCATTAGGGCTGGGACTTGTATGACATGTCTGAAATCGTGACTCGTCCCGCATGGCCCATCAATCGCATGTTGCGCATTGACTAAGCCTGTTAGACCTTGGGCTGGTAATACTGTACGCTTTCTTTCGCGCTATACCAACACGTCACGAGACAAAACATGAATTAGAAAGAGAATTTGAATATGTTGGTAAGTTTAATCTGTCAAATTCACATTGAGTCCCATTGAGAAACACGAGTTTCCATATAACTCCCTCGCTCGATGATCATAGCACGAAGACTAAAAAATTATGCTCCATAAATGGGCCCAACCATTTATTGTTGTCTTAGATAGCTCTTGAGAACTTGGTGAAATGTTGAAACAAAAATGGCTTTGAATGCCGAGGGAGAAGAAGACACGGATATCACCGATGGCGAAAATAGAGATGGCGAGGGCAAAACTAGAGGAAACGGAGAGTGAACAAGCAACCTAACATGGTTGAGAAGACCCTTTGCCAACCGCAGTTCCTTTTCTTCTCGAGTGGTGACTGCTGTGCATGAACATGAGGAATTCATATATTGCAGATACTTGATGGGCAGAAAAGAGTTGCTTAGCTAAAACAGGGACTATTGTTTAAATTATGTAACACCACATCGAAACCTTAGGCCTTAGACCAGAAAGTTCTACCTGGTAAGATTGTTAGACCTAGTGGCGGGTGAAGCCTAGTTTTTTGTATGAAAATATTTGTTTGTCTTTTCTCTTCTTTTTTTCTTCATGTTAAAAGCCACCGTAAAAGTTATTTCTAATTCGGGCTAAATTAATTATCATTATAATTATTAATTGATCTAATTAAATATATATATAAGTGTAAGCCGAGTTAAACCTTATCCTTAACGAAAATGTAGGTTATAAACTCTATAAATAGAGTTTGGATTCCTCCTCTAAAAAAATAGTATTCACATAACTTCACATAAAGAAATGCCCGAAGCAATAAATGTGAAAGGGCAATCTTATTGAAGCCAGTTATTCAAGGAGATTATAGAGGAAAATCTCTTGAACATCGGTTCGTAGCAATTCCGCATCAAGAACCATGGATCCCAAGCAAGATGTTTAAATTAATTTATTTCTTAATAGTGATTCGTGTATCTAAAGGTTTCTAATTGCGGCTTACAAGTGGTATCAAAGCCTACATTTCTTAGATCTCGAATCACGTTTTAGGTACTTTGTGGAATTCTACTCTTGGCAAAAGTGAAATTTGATGACATATTCGGAATGTGCTCATCGAGATGAGCAAAATCATGTAAATATGGCTGCCGAAGGAAGCCGAACGTGCCGGCACGCCTGGCCACGCGCCCACGCACAAGATTTGACCTGCACTTGTGAGGCACATGCAAGATGACGTCAACAAAGGTCACACCAACCTAGGTCAAACCTGACCAACTCCATTGACCTGACCTGATCCGTTGACCCGACCTAACTCGTTGACTATTGACTTAGACAGTTCGATCGGACTGGTCGTTCACTAATTTGACTGAACTGCTCGACTCGATTCACTTAGTCAATCAAGGGGTAGCGGTCGAACTGGCTAAATAGGTCGGACGCAGTTCTGTAGACCATTAGTGGCTCAAACACGTGTGAAACACATGTCTGCGTGTGGGCCTCACGCGCCAAGTATTGTGGTGGCGCGTGAGGGCGCAGCTTGTTCGATCGAGAGTTTCAAGTACCGACGTGCTCGTATGCTTATCTTCTACCAGGGTGGTATATCGGAGTTGCAGACTCAAACGATCGTTTTATAAAAAAATTGACATTTAAGTAATCATTTTTTACATCAAAATATATGTCGTACATAATTTTTGCCACTTATACTGTTCCTCTCCCAACTAATTCCTGATACTTGAGCCTTTATTGAGAAGCAGAGACTCCAATTGCTTGGCCTCACTTGTATGCTAATTGCCTCGTAAGTTCTGCATTTGGCTGCAGTCATTGTGAAACGTGAACTTTGGGTTTCCTTCTTCATATCCAAAACGCGATTACTTTGATCTCCCACTGCTTTGCCGCATCTTAAAGCAAGTACGAGGATATATTTGCACCATGGGCTTGACCCAGTTGTTGCTACTCCCATGGCCTGTTGTTGCCCACTCCAAACTCCCAAGTCTCCAATTAACTTCTTGTGCCCATTCCTCACCTGAACAAGCAATATTCAAAATTTGTTCAACACTATTAGAAGAATAAAGAAATTATTAGGTTACATTAAGGATAAAGACGAAACGTGTTCATCAAGCAAAAACTTTCTGGGCTTTTGTGGTCGTAGGCAATTGCTAATACATTTACGGGATTTAAAAAGTATCAAAATTTAATTGGCAAAGTAGTTTTATTTTATTTATTTTTTACATTTTCTATAATCTATTATTAGAATAAACTATATTTCTCAACTAAGTGAATTTATTTGTTCAGGGTGGTTCTTTGGATGCGTCAAATTAAATTACTCGAATGAAATAAGCTATCCTATATTTGTTGATGAAGTATGTTATTCTTCTACAAAATTACAAAACAGCTTATACGCAATCTCATTTTTTCTTTCCCTCTTACATCACATCCCGTACTATTGGATCACGATTGATTCCGAAACATGCACTTAGACATGTCCGGGGCAAAGAGCTGGCTAAATAGCTAATTACTATACTATTCCCAATTAAGGGTCGTGAGGTAGTTTCGGGGATAACATTGGCACGAAAGTTGGTACTTTTAGCTTAAAAATACATATGGTGATTTCTCATTAAACTATGTGCTCCAAGACCGCGGTATTAGGAAAGAGTGAAAAATTGTGCCACCCTTTTTTTCCACTTCCTAATTTGGAGAGCAACTAAATTGCATGCATAAAAAATATATATATGATTTATTGAATTCTGCAAATCTCGCATGAGACCAATATGGCTCGACAGATCATGTGCATTTTGAACTCATGCGAATTGGATGCATGTAAAAGTTTCTCTAGCTCCCCAAATCACATGTTACTCCCTCGATCTCTTGGATTAGACAAGAGACATGGCACGGATCTAATGTAGGATGGTCTGTTTGATAATAATATTTCAAAATATCGGAGTAAGTTTAAGTATTGGGATGCACGAGGAGGAGATTCCTACCATTTAAGAGTGCATTTAAGCATATCAAGTGCAATGTGGAAGACATAATATGTGCAAGTCTGTCCTGGGATCCAACCCTCCGGACTTCGGATATTGGTGCACATGGTGCCATCACATATCTCGTAGCATCTTTCATTTGATAATGACGGTAAGAACATTGAACGGACAAAGTCAACAAGCCAGAGTGAGAGGGAAAAGCACGACAATCTATGATCCCAATTCCCCATGTCTTAAAAAAAGGCTAGCTGTCCCTTACCTGTGTAGAGGCAACGGATGAGTTTATACATTTTTGCAGTCTTTCCCTTTGTTTTTATAATTAAAGAATCAAAAGGTATGAGAATTTGATTGTGAAGTTAGCTTGATATTCATTTTCGATAGCAGATGACAACATTTGACTTCCCTTTTTTGAAAGTCAACATTGTAAGCTTTATTGGCTAGCATTTTGGAATATGTATGTCATTCAAAATACTCGTGGCCGAACATGCTTTTGTAATTTGTGGATCTCGTAGCAATTGAGATCCATATCACTACTAAAACTTTATTCAACATGGTGTTATGGACTTCAAGAAATACATGAGCCATTCATAACAAATGACTTCTCAATTGTACACTCTGGAATTATCTGTATCAATCATTGAATGACCGATGCTGAAATTCGGCGCACCTTTTGAAAACCTCAACTCTACAATTCTCTAATTGGGGTGAAACATATCATAAGTACAAAGAGCAGATGTGCTTCCAACTTCTAAAAATGAAAAAAATTCCAATGCCACATCACTCTTGATGCTTGCCTACTCATCACCCTTCAAATCTCTCTCTCTCTCTCTCTCTCTCTCTCTCTCTCTCATGAAATTATCGAAACAACTGTTAATACTTTGAGCAACTTTCATTCTGCTCAAGGTGGAGAAATCCAGCTACCTCTGCACTTGTTTCAGCAGCTTTTCATGAAGCAGCAACTGTAGGTTTTCATCACTGCTGCCCAGGATACACATCAACTCTGGACAACTCTTCATCAACAATTGATTGAGTTGCAATATTAATTTTTTTTACTCAGTATGTATTTTATTGCACTCTCAAGATAAAAGAAGTTATAAAAAAAATTGTAAGAGGGTAACAGGAGTTATTTACACTCTTTGATTTCCTATTATTGAAAGGAAAGATATTTTTAATTGTTTTTCAATTAGCTATAATATTACAAAATTTTATATATTTCTCAAACTAAGTGAATTCATTTGTTCTGTGTAATCCTTTTGATACTCCAAATTAGGTTACTCAAACGAAGTAGTTATGCTTTATCTATTAATAGTATAATTATCGATAAAGTATGTTACTCTTCTACGATACCATAAAATAACTCATACGACATCTCATCTTTTCTCTTATATCCCATTTGATATTATTGGATTACAATTGATTCCAGAATATAGATATAGGCATGACCAAATGAAGCGCGGGCTAAATTACTAGTTACTCTCCTCCCGAACCATAAACCGCTGGATTGTGCAAATTCCAAGTGAGGCCGACATAATTCGATGGGTCATGTGTATGAATACGTGTGATCAGTTGACTATGATATTTTAGAATATGGAAGTAAGTCTTCACATGTTATAAACAGCCCGCTTTTGGGTTTTTCATTGGGCTTATGAGATGACAATGGGGGCATTGAAGCATATCATGCCCATTGAGGATGCATAACATGGGCAAGTGTCTCCTATGAATTAACCCTTGAGACTGGGTACACGGGAGATGATTGTGCACGTTCATAATCACATGCATTAATTTAGAGTTCCCTTTTTGTGATTGGTATACGACAGCCGAGAGCTTGCGAACCACAAAAGGTCAATGCACATTCATAATCACATGCGTTATTTAAGAGGCCATATTTAACTTTTTCTGGTTGACTTTTTCAGCTCTCTATTGAGTCCTATCCTGAGTCTTCTTCCAGCAAACTTTGGATGTTCATTCAATTATATCCTAATTAACCCTCATTTGTCTTCTTCGGTAGACTTTTAAGTCTATGTTCTTCGTTATATCAATGACAATGACTGGGGGTGGAGTGGGGTGCGGGGCGTTGGGGGGGGGGGGGACATGGGAAAAATTACCTGATCAATCAATGCCAATTCAGTTAAAAAATTTCAATTTTGCAATTTAATTCTTAAACCTTTACATGAAATTCTGACGTAGACATTCTAGCCAATTTTCGTTGGAAATTACCGACGGCAGTGTGCCACGTAAGATAGTCGACGGGGTCCAATCACGTCGCCTAGCGAAAATTGACTGGAAGGACTACAAGTGAAATTTAGCTCAAACGTTAAGTACTAAATTGTCAAATTAGAAAAGTTTAAGACTGAATTGACATCCGTACAATAGGTTTAAAATTGATTAGGTAATTTTCCCCATGTTAGGTCATCGCATTTGCAATAGTTGGTTCCTCATGGTGAGATGATGAATTAGCGTTTGTGTTTCTATTCTAATCATGGAATCCATATAATGCTGAAGAAATTGCAATCCGAGGCATCTTAGAGCACTAGGGAAAAAAAAGACTTTTTGAGATTTAGCAAAAACTTGAAACTTAATACAACAAACTCACAAACTTGGACCTGTTTATGTAAAATCCTGTGTGCAAGACCACCTTCATCATTGAACCATCAATTCCTTACGTGTTCAAATTTCACCAATTGAGTGCAAACTGTTTTGGGTCAGGAACTCATGTTTAGGCCAAAAACCTAAACTTAGCAGATTCATGAGACTGACATGATGTTTCTTGGGCTTCGAGATAACTCGATCTCCGCGCCTGTAATCCTACATTATTAAAAGAAAAGAGAGAGTTTTATCCACAATTATCGAAACTTTTCTCCTTTTGCAATATATCATGCAGTATTCTGAGACTCCCAAAAGTGATAAACAGAGCTTTTTAGAAGATTGGCTTACGGGGCATATGGTGCATTCTGACATGAGCAGCTAATTGTAATTCTTCTTTCTGGTTTCATAAAAACTTACCATGTGAATTAAGTTGCTAATCATGTTTAAGTTCCTAATAGAGTACACCCAAATTATATGCATCTAGATTGTATGAATCTCCCATGAGACGAACATAGCTCCGCGAATCATGTGCATTTTGAACTTGTCAGATCCGGATACATGTGAAAATTGCCCTTGCTCCCAAATCACATGCAGCTCCTCCGATCTCTTGCACTACAAAAAAAAACGGATTTAGCCACGAAAATTAATGACGGAAAAAATTTGTTGCAAATTTGCGATGAATTTAGTTTTCGTCGCACATTTGCGACGACAATAGCGACAACAATATTTCATTGCTAATTGGTGACAAAAAAAAATTCGTCACAAATTTAGCGACGAAAACTCAATTTCGTCACGGATTTAGAGAGGAAAACTAAATTTGTCGCAAATTTAGCGACGAAAGCTCAATTCGTCGCAAATTTAGCGACGAGCTCAATTGGTCGCAAATTTAGCGACGAAAGCTCAATTCATCACAAATTTAGCGACCAGAACTAAATTTCGTCGCAAAATGCACGATGAATATTATTTTCTCGGAATTGGCTAAAAATCATCTCTAAACTCCACCGACACTCTTTCGTCGCAAATTTGAATATTTCGTGGCTAAATTCGTGGCTGATTAAAGTTTCCCCGTTAAAAATCTCGTGACCTTCTCTCTCACCGCACTCTTCTCTCTCTCTCTCTCTCTCTCTCTCTCTCTCTCTCTCTCCCATCCGCACTCTTGTTGTTCGACCGCTCTCTCCTCTCGTCATTTTGCCTTCTCTCTTCTCGCTTCTCCATTTTTATTTGTATCTTATGGTAAGCATAGAATAAATTATTGTTTATTTCATCATTTTCTTCTATCAAATGCTACAAGTTTCATGAATCTTAAGTATATTTTTTTGGTCTTTTTTAGATATTTGTCTATTTGAAGATCTCGCAATCCAAGCGAATGTTGCGATTTTCATCAAATTGAGCACTTTCTTCCGCAAAATATTCAATCAAATACTTGGGTAAGCCTTGTTGACATTGCAACTTTTTTTTTAAAATTGCGAAGTAAAGTTGAGCTCATAAGTTAAGGTGTCTCGTGTAGTAATGCAAGATTAGCGATAATATTTGTGACATTTTCTCGAAAAAACGTTCATATAGGGTTGCGGACTTGAGTTGAATTTCGTATTTTGTAGGTCTTTGGATGAAAAATTGTCTCGCGAATTTGCGACGAAAAGGGCACGTTACGTCGCAAAATTTGCTACGAAAACTGAATTTCATCACAAACTACGCTTTGTTGTTTTGTGACGAAAACAGATTTTCGTCGCAAATTTTGCAACGAAATAGTGGTCATTGCAAATTTGCGAAGAAACTTTTATGTCGTCGCAAAATTTGCCCACGAAACTTGTATGTCGTCGCAAAATTTGCGACAAAAATTGTATGTCGTCACAAATTGTTGCGACGAAAACTGAAGTTTCGTCATAAATTTTGCAACGAAAGTTGAATGTTGTCGCAACATAGTGACAACACATTTTTTCGTCGCTAATTGGCTATAAATCGCTTGTTTCGTCGCTAATTAGCAACAAATAATCCTCATCACAAAATTAACAATGGCTTTAGAGTGTCGTCGCTAAATTCGCATCTCATGGTAATCATAGAATAAATTATTATTTATTTCGCCATTTTCTTCTATCAATTGTCATAAGCTTCATGAATCTTAAGTAATTTATTTTTTAAGATACGTGTCCATTTGAAGGTCTCGCAATCCAAGTGGACCTTGTAATTCTCATCAAATTGATTGCTTATATTATAAATTTTTCAGTCACTTCTTGAAATGGTTTTTTTTTTCATTTTTTTCAATTTGAAAGTAATTGTTTCGTGGCTAAGTGTATTTGAATTTTACAATTTGACGATTTTAATTAAGAATATTAAATAGTAGATATGGTATTTTAATATTTTAAGAGATTTTTTAATTTTTATACGGACACAATGCAAGGAGAGAGGGCTTGGATGTATAATAAGAACTTACCGGACGTCGAGGATTGACTGATGAGTTTCAGTCTTGAGTTGGAACAGTTTTTGGAGTTTGCTAGTGGTAAATTTGAGTTGATGGATGGAAATAAGTTAAGGTGTCTCGTCTAAAAGGTGCAGTAATAATAAATTTCATGCGTGTGACAAAGTTAGAGAACATCTTTGTAGATCCGGGTTCACTCCGAACTATTATAATTGGACTTGGCATGGTGAACAATTTATATCCGATGAAGGACATGAAACAAGTGACCAATTTTCAGTGAGGGAGGAATGTAGCTATTATAATCAATTGAACCCTTATCGGAGGATGGTGATTGATGCACCGTTCGAATTTCGTTTCGTAATCGAACCATGCGAGTACTAATTTTGCTCCTACATTTGAACAAGTGGGTAATAGCTATGCATCACAAATGGAAGAGGCGGGAGTAACGAGGTTTTGATGAGAATGTGCACAATGAAACTTTTACATATAATCGGTTTTGGGAAGTGTTGAAAGCAAAGCAGATGAACCTTTATGGGCAAGGTTGTGACAACCACACTAGGTTATCGGTGATGATGCAAGCCCGTTAAACATCAAGGCAGCGAGCATAATGTGTCCGAGAATTGCTTCAACTCTTTTGTTGACGTAATGCGGGAAGCAATGCCTCGCGATAATATCATGCCAGGTGATTTTTATGACATGAAGAAGCTAATGGATGATTTAGGTCTTCCAAAGTGGTAAGGATTAATGTATGTAGTACGGGTTGTATGTTATATTGGGGGGATGATGAAAATGCCGAATCTTGCAAATTTTATGGCCAACCAAGGTACAAGATTAGCGGGAGGTAGGGTCGTTATCGAAGCGTAGACCAGGTAAACAATTATTTTATCTCGCCCTTAATCCCCGGTTGCAAAGGCTTTATGCGTCTAAAGCCACACTGAGTACATGAATTGGCATGCAAATCATGAAACCGAGGAGGGTTTGATGTGTCATCCTTCGGATGCGAGAGGCATGGAAACATTTTGATAGAACATACCCCGAGTTTGCGATGGAACCTCGAAACATCGAGTTAGGTCTCTGTGCTGATGGATTTGCCCCATTTGGGAAATCGGGAAAAATTTATTCATGTTGGCCGGTTATCCTAACTCCGTACAATCTACCACCTGGTATGTGCATGAAGACACCTTATATGTTTTTGACGTTGATCGTGCCTAGCCCGCAAAATCCGAAAAAATTGATAGATGTTTATATGCAACCATTGATTGCGGAGTTACGACAATTGTGGGATGAAGGTGTTCTTACGTATTATGTTTCTACCGATCAAACATTTGTAATGAAGGCTGCACTTCTTTGGACAATAAATGACTTTCCCACTTATGGGATGTTATCTGGATGGAGTACATTGGGATCTTAGGATGTCCGATATATATGGAGAGATCAAAGTCATTTAGATTAAAACACGGTGAGAAGGCCGGCTATTTTGATTGTCACGAGACAATTTTTGCCGATAAATCATACATTTCGAAGGAATAAAAAAGAGTTCATCGGGAATAGGATTGAAAGAACACCCCACCATTGAGGTCGATCGGTGATCAAATTTGGGAGCGAGTGCATGACTTTCCGATTGTTGTTGAAAACCCCTATGGCACGACTATTGCGTACGGAAGCGCACATAAGTGGACTAAGCGCGGTATATTTTGGGATTTACCATATTGGAAGACCCATCTTATTCGTCATAATCTTGACGTCATGCACATAGAAAAGAATATTTTCGATAATGTCATCAATGCTCGATGGACATCATCGGAAAAACGAAAGACAACTTGAATGCAAGAAAAGATATGATAGTTATTTGTGATCGGCATGCACTAGATGTGGATGCAAACAAGAGGGGACCAAAACCAAAAGCAATTTACACATTGTACGGGAGTAGAGACGAGTTGTTTGCCATTGGTTGAAATGCATGCGATTTCCGATGGATACGCTTCGAACATCGGGAGATGTGTTGATTTGAACGAATGCAAGTTGACTGTGTCCGAAGAGCCATGATTGCCACATATTTATGGAAAGACTAATTCCAATAGCTTTCAAGGAACTTCGAGAACTTTGTATGGGGCGCTATCACAGAGTTAAGTAATTTTCTTCATGATATTTGCTCAACAAGTGTTAAAAGCATCACACATGGAGAAACCGGGAGGCGAGATATTCCAATCATTCTTTGCAACTTAGAAAGGATATTTCCTCCATCGTTCTTTGATTCAATGGAGCATCTCTTAGTTCACTTGCCTTTTGAGGCCAAAGTTGCGAGTCCCGTCCAATTGGGTAGTGATTGGAAGCTTCATGCGAGGAAGGTCCCGGATATAAATTTTCCAGTTAGTGTAGAAACTATACACGACTTGAAAGTTTCTAGCAAGATTCGGAATGTGTTTCGAGGGAATAATATTCTCAACAAAGAAAGGATTAAAAAGCCATATAAAGTAACATCCATGCGGCTTTAAGCGTAAGCGAACTATGATTATAAGTGTGAGGGAGGGCACATAAAAACTAACCGAATTCATCCCAGTCGGATTTTGAGTTTTGCTTATTGACATGGTGAACGATGTTGACTCCTCCAACTGAAGTTCATGGTCATGGCATGTCGTTCGTTCTCGAATTAGTGAGAAGACTAGTAAGATTTGGCTTTAGGTTGACGGACCTAAAGCACCTACAAACATGCATGAAATAATACATATGTATCTTTTGCGTAAGTGACTATGAGAATTGTATTGGATCACATACTATCGAAGGTTATAATTTTTGTTACTTTTGCGGTATCGCTTGTAACTAGGAATTTTTGCAACTAGGAATTTGCCTCGACACAGCCCGGCCAAGAACCTAGCCTCGCCCTCTGTCCATACATGAAGATGCATTTTGCTTTAGCTTTTAAGATTTTTCATTTATTTGATCGGGAAATTGCCTCTTGAAGAGGTTCGAAAATTGAAACCAACAAAAGATAGGCAAGTATATAATGTCATGTAATATGCTCCTCTTTATTTTTCGTGGAATCCGATGACTACAAGATTTCAATAGGTTCCTTCGATGCCGGAGATTGGTATTTATCGGAGGCGATAGCAAGCTCCTTATGCTTCTCGGTTGTGGTCCGAAACAAAATGGTAAGTTTCGTGATGTACGTCATTATGTGTCCCTAATACATGTTCTTATTTTTTCTTATGTTTGTCTAACCTTTTTAATTGTCAGTATAAGCGTGGAGGTCACATCCGTGGTGCATCTTCACAAGGAAGACCAGGCCCTTCCCATTCACCTTCGCCTTCCCCTGGCTCGTCCTCGGCCCATTCCTCTAGCTCGTCCCTGGCCCTTTCCTCCGGCTCGTCCCCGGCCCTTTCCTCTCACTCTCAACCACTACATGCCGAAGGACCCATCCGACCTGAATGTACTTCAGTTCCACGTGCTTGTTCCACCTTCTTCAGTGGAACACTCGCATGATGAGGGAAGCACACTGAAGAAGATAGCCGGACCGTGATAAGGCCATTTGGAATTCGCAAGTACTTTTTTTTTAACGTAAATGCAATATTTACGGTCATCCCTTTGTTTGGTTTTAGATATGAATGTGAACTGCATTGTCTTTGTTTGCAGATTCAACGACGCTCTGCGGGTGGTGTGGGTACTTAATAAAATTGTGAATAACTATTGGAGGGGGTCGTGGATTAGTTATAATGCCGCTCCAAGACAAGTGAAGGATTTGCGGTGGAACGAGTTCAAGGTAAGTTTTGTTCTTTTATTTTCTTACAAACTAAGTTCAGCATAAATGAAATCGAGTTGTTTGTCCATTGATTACGCGAAAGTTCGGATGGGAGGAATCGAAGGAGGAGGAAATTAAAAGAATTTCTAAGAAAAAAGCTGGTGATCACATTCGCAATGTGATGAATAGAGTAAAGACACAAAATATCAAGCCACATTTTATCACCAGTAACGATTGGGCGGAAATGAAGACAAGTTGGGAAAGTGAAAAAAATAAGGGAAGGAGTGAACAGAATAAGAAGAATCGAGCTTCTTGTTCTATTGAAGGTCTACGACGTATGTTGGGGGCTCCATCAACGTTGCGGAGCATAGAAAAAGGATGGTAAGTTTTGATAAATATGTGGTAAGTTAATTTAATTTAATTGCTCATTTGTGTTTCAATTTTGTAGGCACATGAATTGGAGATGGAGCCTACATATTTCGCTACATTTGAACGAACATTTCAAAAAAAAAAAATAAGACATGGACTAGCAACCGAGCGAAATGTATTAAGGTATGTAAGGTTATATACTTTTGACTTTATGGAAACACGGTTTGAAAACCATGAATGCATTCAATGTTTATGGTAGTTAGATATATGAAGTTATTTTATTTTCATATCTATTTTGTTGATGTAGGAAAAATATGATGAAATTTGTTAATGAGTACGGCTAGTGGCGGTGAAAGTGGGAGTACGGATGAACTTTCCGGTGACGAACAAGCATTGTGGAAGGCGGCAATGGGTGGGAAAATATATGGCCTGGGATCCATGTCAAGGGTGTGCACAGGAAGGCGGCTGGAAGTTCGTCCTCCGGTGCGGCCGCTTCAAAGAGGACACGTATGGAGGAGGAAATGACCCAATTGAGACATTTGCTTGAAGAGAAGGACGAAGAGATTAAATTGGTCAAAGACCGGCTTGCACAGAAAGATGAGCAAATCAAACGGATGGATGAGCGACATAAATCCTTCGAGTGTTAAATGCGGTCTCGGATGCAAAGGGTCATGCAACACCTCCATCTAAACGACGAACGGATTCCTCCTGTACCTCCCACTAATGAAAGAGGTGATCGGCAAAATGATGGGCAACACAATGATGACGAGATTTCGATGATGATGAATTACTTAGAAGTCTTATCAATGATTAAACAAGAAGGTGCGGGAGGTGGAGATGAAGACATGGTACACGATCGGTTTAAATTTCTGAAGAAGGTATTTTTTTTTTTTCTAAGTTAGGATTTTAATTTTTTCTCGTCCTTTAAGCCTAAATTTTACTTAGTGAAGTCTCAAGCACTATGATTGAAAATGATTCTCCTCCTAGTTGTTTCATTGTTGTTGTCATGAGTTAGAAAGAGTAGGATGGTTGAACCAAAACTTAGTAGTTAGGCTTTGTTGATTTAGACCATCAACTTACTTGGAAGAGAGCGATGATGAAAAACTTGATCTTAAGGTTTGGTTATTTACTTGATCTTAAGGCTTGGTCTTTTACTTTTTGCGACTATCATAAATAAGTACAGTTTCATTCTTCATCATTTATGTTATTGATAGCATCTAAGAAATAATCTTTTCACGCTTGAAACCGCATCACATGAAGTTAATTGCACAAGCAAGTACTTTTATTTGTGATTCTTCGAAAGAAAGAGAACAAGCAAAGGTTTTAATGATATTTTTTCACACCTTGTACAATAAAAAGCAAATGGGGTGTAGGGATTGCGCGTTTTGGGCTTTGTCCTTTTCTTGAGAAAAGCAAATAGTGTGTTTTTTTATGTTGTGTCGGCATTGGGTGGTGAATCACTTGACAAATGGTTCAAGCAACAAAGAAAGTCCAGGTTTTGAATAATCATTTGCATGACTTGACTTCTCAAGTTGGAGGCTATGTATGTATATTGACTACGCACCTCAAAAGCTGGGCTAAACTTGTTGTTGGAGATCTTTGAAGAACTTTCAAGTTTGCTGGTCCTTTTCTTGAATTATGAGACCTTATCTTTGTGCCTGGATGCTTTGTTATGGGATGTCTGGACTTTTAGTCGGTTGATGTTTAGATTTGTATCTTCCATTTGCTAAATAGCATACATGATGTGATTTTGGTTACAATTGGGTCTATCCGAGCGACGTCCTTTATTATGCGGTGTCTTTGCATCATGCAGGCTGCTGATTTTTTTTCTTTCTTTCTTTTGCTTTTTTGCGATGTGGCAAGCTTCGAGTTCCGTAATCAGTTCTACAAGACGTATTTTTTGACGATAGAGCAAGAGATTTTTGCTGTTTTAACAAACACTTTTCATAAAGCGGGGTTCAAGTTGCACGTATTAGTCCCGCAACACCTGTTTTGTCTAGTAAATGATGCTATATAGCCTTCACTCAATCAAAGATAAATGCATTATGACTTGGCCAAGAGAAAAGTTTTTACGGGTGGAGAGTGGTGCATTGACTGAATCTCTATGATATGCCTCAACAATTCCTTATCCCTATCCAAATAATGCAGTCTTTGTTCGTGAATACACCATAAAGCTATTGGGCACTTCATTTCCTAACATGATCGTAGTAGAGGTACGATGTTCCCGACTCTTCCGACTTCAATAGATTATCATTGATTTGTTATATTGTGTTTCCAAATCATCATTTTTCTGATTGATATGCATACTTGTATGAGCTCTATCATTTAACTTTTGCAATTTTCCGGTTCTTTGTAGGTCAAATTGATGATTATGATCGAGGATCCGAGGGATGTTGAGCGAAGGAGACTTTTTGGGGATCGAAGACCCGATGCCCCTACCTTTTGCTTTTTGCCTAGTCAAGACTCCTTTTGAGTTATCACAATGCACTTGCATGGTTAGAGCACTAGGAGATCTCTCGGTTTCTGTAATTGAAACGAGATGAATGTATTTTATATTATATTATTATAATATTTAGATCTTATGACTTGCTTAATTAATGGTAATTATAAATTTTAGAATTAATTTTTCTTTTAATTAGATTTAAAATCGGAAAATAAAAAATTAAAAAATTGTGTCGCTAAATTCACCAATAAAGAATAAATAAAAATTCGTATATCGGTCACTAATTAGCGACGGAAAGTGGAGTCCGTCACAAATCTGGAATTTTGCGACGAAAATTTCGCCAAAATTTCGTCGCTAATGTGTTTTACGAGGAATTTTGCAACGACAGAAAATTTAGTCGCTAATACGGCATCGCAAAATTTGCGACGGAAATTTGCAGATTCCTCGCGAATTTGCGACTAATTTTGCGACGAAAATAGAGTTCTCGCAAATTTGCTACAAACGTTAGGTTCGTCGCAAATTTACGACGAAGACCTCATTCCTCGAAATTTGCAACGGAAGAAAAATTTGTCGCACATTTGCAGCGAATTAGTATTCGTCGCAAATTTGCGACCACCTATTTTCGTCGCAAATGTGCGATGAATTTTGAGACAATTACGATTACGTCGCAAATTTGCGACGAACAGTGTCCTCGTCGCAAATTTACGACAACCTATTTTCGTCGCAAAATGCGTCGCAAATGTGCGACAATTACGCTTCGTAGCAAATTTGCAACGAACAGTATATTCGTCGCAAATTTGGGACGAACCACACATTTGTCGCAAATTTGTGACAATCATATTTTCGTCGCAAATTTGCGACGAATATGCAAATTTCGGTCGCAAATTTTGCGACGCCGGATTAGCTGACGAAATTTTCTGTTGTCGCAAAATTCCTCGCAAAACTCATTAGCGACCAATTTTGGCGAAATTTTTGTCGCAAAATTCGTCGCAAAAAGCTTGTTTTTTTGTAGTGTTGACTTAGCCATGATCCACCGAAACAAATCCATTGCATTCTCGAAATAGAAATATGGAAGTAAGTCGTTGGAAATTGAGAGCCCATTTTCGGGTTCTTTTATTGGGCTTTGAGATTACTAGCATTCGAGAGTGCATTTAAGTAATTCATGTGCAATGTTGACGCATAGCATGTGCAAGTGTGTCCTGTGATCCAACCCTTTGAGATTCGCACATGGGACATGATTGTGCAAAGGCAAGAAATGCTTAAAAATTAAGAATCGTAGTTGACCATCAAGCCTAAGAAATTGGTGCACATGGCGCCAATAAAATTGATTAAGTAGCTTAAACTTATTGAGACTGGTTTATAAAATTGATTCATTAAGTAGGGTCCGACTATAGTCGCCTCTTTAGGAAGTGAGCATAGTTAAGAGCCAATAACAGTCCATTACATGCATAAACCAAATATGTAACATGTCTTCAGAAGTATAGCATTTTCCTGAAATAGCTACTGATCAATGTTTACACTTTGTTTTACACGGATTCATGCTCTTTCTTCTTGAGCAACTAGTCATTATAGGCGTTCCTAATTTCAAGTGTCATGAGGTAGTTTTAATGGTAAGATTGACATTTGCAGAAAGTGAGACGAATCTCAGCACTTTTGGCTTAAGTATATAGATATAAACAAACTTCACATGAAAATAGGGAGAAGTGTCAAAAAAGTCCTAAACCTCTTGCATTAGTGCCAATTCAGTCATAAACTTTTTTTTTATGATAATTCAGTCCTAAACCTTTTGCATTGATGCCAATTAAGTCCTAAACCTTTTATTGGTGCTAATTCAATCCTAAACCTTTTGCATTGATGCCAATTAAGTCCTAAACCTTTTATTGGTGCTAATTCAATCCTAAACCTTTTGCATTAATGCCAATTCAATCCTAAATTTTTTATATTTATGCCAATTGAGTTAATATGACCAATTTTGGCCAAAAACGTTGATATGGACATCGATTGTCCTACATGGCATGGCTAGCGCTAACTTGGATATTTTTTTAATATTATTCTAATATTTTAAATATTTTGTAAGCATTTTTTTGGTTTTTTTAAAAAATATTTTTAAAAATTATATAAAATATAAAAAAATATTTAAAAAAATTCACTTTAGCGTCAACCATGCCACGCAGATAATTGACGTCCACGCAAGTGATTTCCGATTAAAATTAACCGAATTGACTCAATTGACATAAATGTAAAATATTTAGGACTAAATTGACACTAATGTAAAAAATTTAGGACTGAATTGGCACTAATAAAATGTTTAGGACTTAATTGGCACAAATGCAAAAGGTTTAGGACTAAATTGACATCATCATCATCATCATCAACATCACCTTTAACCCAAACTAGTTGGGGTCGGTGGTCGATGAACCCAAAAAAGCAAGACCGAAAGAGTCTATAAAATAAAACAAAATACAATAACATAGCTATAAAGAATATAAAGAATTTATTGATACAAAAAAAAAAATTTGGACTGAATTGGCACTAATGCAATAGATTTATGACCTTTTTTGACACTTTTCCCCATGAAAATATGTGCCACAAGAATACAGTACCAGGAAAGAGTTAATGATCGTGCTTCCCGTTTTTCCTTTTTCCTAGTTATTGAGTACGCCCAAATTACATGCATCGTAATACTTAAATGTGATTTGTTAGATTGTACGAAACCCACACGAGACAAGCATAACTTGGCACGTCATGTGCACTTGAACTTGCCAGATCCGGATACATGTAAAAATTGCTCTAGCTAGGTCGCAAATCACACGCCATTTCCTCGATTTGTTGGATGAGCAAAGATCCTGGCACAGATCTGGTCCACGGTCTATCCACCGTGACATTTTAGAACGTGGAAGTAAGGGAGTCCTGTGACCCAACTCTTGAAACGGGAAGAGGTTGTCGTCTATATAAGGTTTGTTGCGCTCCGTCGTATGGCCCGTGTCCATCCTCTCTCCCAGAATGCGCTATTTTGATAGTTCCTTGCATTCTCACGTCCTGTGCCGACGGAATTTTAGCCAACACTTCCTAACCTTCCTAAAAGAAAACCGAAGTAGATACCGAACCTTCTTTCCGTGTGACTTTTGCGGGGGAGATATCGATGGTAGCAATCCCATATACTGCTGTGAAAAATGCAAGTTTTACATTCACGTATCATGTGCTACACCACCTCGTAAGATCCAACATTCTCTTCACTCGCACCCTCTCGGCCTTCAAAGTCGGTCTGCGAAGTCTAAATATTTTGATATTTACCGATGTGTCGAGTTCGACCGTGGGTGCCACTTTGAGCTCCCCGCTAGCGCCGCGATCAAAACTCTGTGGGTTCAGAAGTACTCTGGTTCAGTGCTGCAAGAGGCCGGCGACGGAGAATCTCCACTGCAATTCACTCATGAGCATCCACTGACCTCCTTCCCCGTGAGACGGGGAATTTCCTGCGGACGTTGCGAGAAGCTGTTCTCGGAGGAGGAGGCATACGGATGCATGGAGTGTAGTTTCTTTCTCCACGAGGCATGTGCCAAGCAACCCCTGGAGATGGAACCCCACCCGTTCCACCCGGAGCGCCCTCTTTATCCCTTGTACGATACAGACTACGAAGCAAATGACCATCATTGCCGTACATGTCGGGGGATGACAGACACAGGCTACCTCGGTGGAGGATATCTCTTATGTCTGACTTGTGCGAGGGAGGTAATCAGGGGAGGCTCATCAGCGATGGATCATTATCTACATCCCCATCAGCTCTCCTCCTACCATGCGAAAAGCCAGACAGACATAATGTGCCAAATCTGTGAAGATGAGATTCCGTCGGGCGACTTCTTTGGTTGTTCCAATTGCTCATTCTTCCTTCATGAATCTTGCGCCCGACCACCCAAAGAGATTCGACACTGCCTTCACCCTGAGCACGCTTTGGCCTCCGCTCAATATCCCGAGGAGATAGAACGCGAATGTCCAATCTGCGAATCTCCAGTAACAAGGGATTCCTATTGCTACGCTTGTCAAATGTGCGATTTCTTTGTCGATCAGAAATGCGCTCTTCAAACTCTCTCACATGTTGAGGAAGGAGTCGGCACGTCGGTTCATCATTTTTTGCATGAGCATGAGCTGAAGCTTCGTTTCTTTGTTAAATCTGATAACCGCTGCGCAGTTTGTGCTGAGATTATATGGAGCAAAACTCCAGCGTACGGATGCACTTCCCAGGAATGCACGTTTCAGCTCCATAGATCATGTGCGCAGGTACCGTCCAACTGGGTACACCCCTCTCACTCGCTACACCCGCTCACTTTCTGCCGCAAACCTCCGCAAGAAGATATTGTTTGTCGCCGTTGCCATAGGAAAATCTGGACAACCTTTGTTTTCTCGTGTGGAGAGTGCAATTTCTATCTCCATCGCAGCTGTGCTCAAAAACCAACTCTGAAACATCCATGGCATGAGCACAATCTCTTCTATTTTGAGGGGAAAAGGCCGATGGGCGCATTTCAGGAGGACAAGCCATACAACTCCGAGTGCAGGGCCTGCCATAAAACTTGCAGTCTCGACCTTTTGGATGTGCGGAGTGCGATTTTACTCTTCACTATGAATGTTCTCAATTACAGCCAACTGTAAAATCCAAGCATCACGGGGATCCACTAGTCCTCCGCGAATCGGTTGTAGAAGATGATTATGGAGAATACTATTGCGACATCTGTGAGCGGAGGAGGGATCCGAACAAATGGGTTTACTATTGTGAGACTAGCAAATGCGAGTACGTTGCTCATGTGGAATGCGCATTGTCTCCGGTAAGTCACCATTCTATAGCTCCTGTTGTCATTTTTTAGAACCTCACGAGTCATCTAAATCTACGATAGTTAGTAGGGCTCCTCCACACGACTTGGTTTTATGATGATGTGTTTATTTTTCTTTAATTCTTGTTGTAACAAATGCGCAAAGCAAACACAGAACACAAGATTTACGTGATTCGATCAAGGTGATCTACGTTCACGGACGAGGCAAAACAAGATTCCACTATAATCAAAGATAGTACAGATTATAGAAATCGGTTTTATCGACCGAACAAAAGCACACTGGCTCACAAGTATTTCATATAACGAAAAAACCCTAGCCTATCGCCCCAACTCTCCTCGTCACGAACTAAATCTCAATTTTTTCTCCACTTTTGGGCCGCACAAAAAAATATGTTGGGTCGGGGTGATGAACCTGGACCGAGTACATAAAATTCAACACATATTTAACAATTCTTTAATTAACTTTTCTTAAGCTTATACCATCGATGCATACCTTGTAATCATCGCAATTTATATACTAGTGTAGAATCTTGTGATCTTCGGTGTATTTAATTCTTTATGAACATTATCTCGAAACAGTCACTCGTAGAAAAATTCAAAAAAAATTAATTGTGGGTTGAAATACATGATATTGCTTAATATTAGTTACTTCAGGTCTTCCAGCATTTACTGTAATTGTCTTTCTATTTCACGGAAAGGCATGGATTTACCTTTATCCATACCGTGTTGCAAAAGAAAAGGATTTCGATCAATGTTGACAAAAATTTAGCTAACATTGTAGGTGAAATTGGAAGTGATCGAGGAAGATGATTTCATAATACGAAAAGAAGACATACAAAGACGGGAAAAAGAAGTTAAACTCGAGCAAGAACAAGTGGACGCAGAAGAAGAGCGTTTGAAGCCACTGTTGGCGAAACTGGAGTTGATGAGAGCGAAGTCGGAGTCACGGAGGGCACAGCTGGAGGAATTGAAGACTGAACATGCAAAATGGATTGAGATGGAGGTGATTCAAGAAGATAAGTCTGTAAGAGGAGAAGAAGACGATGCTGCCGATGGCGAAACTGGAAGAACTGACGGAGAAGAAGACAGTGATTGATGGTGAACATGCAAACTGAGTTCTCTAAGCTGATCAGAACATGAATGAGAAGACCCTTTGGCAACTGCACTCTTCTCCCAGTAATGTTCTTATTCTGTTTTTCTACCTTTATTTATATCCTTTGTTTCTCCATTTGTATCCTTGTTTTTTTTTTTTTTTCCCCGCGGTGGCAACCGCTGTGCACGAATTTGAGGAATTCATAAATAGCAAATGCCTGATGGCCAGAAAGAAATTTTTAGCTAATAAATCATGAACTCTTCTTTTGATTATACACACAACATAGATTGGGCCTAAAAAGGGAGTTCTAATCGGTATGATGCAATCAACACATGTCTTCTTATTTTTTTTGTTTGTCCTATTCCTAACTCTTACCCCTCTTTCGGACTTTTGCTCTACTTCTTTACAAAGCGTGGGAGTCGAACCACACACCGAGTAAACTGGCACCCCCACCTCCCAATCCTTACCATTGGGTATACGTCGCCTGCGAATGATCACACCGAACTTTTAAAAAGACCTATTTCTCATCGTTTTTTGTCACCAGGTTGGTTAATGACGAGCAAGTATTGCATTGACTAAGCCCGTTGGGTTGGTAAAACTGGACGCTTAACGTTGGCGCGATATTCGTATAAAACAAGATAAAATACGAATTACTGAGACAAGATTTAAATATGACAAGTTCAATATGTGAGATTCATGCCAAAGTCCATTAAGAAACACAAGTTCTCGTACAACTCCCAATCTCAATTATTTCAGCACAAAAACCAAACAACTTTCTATTAAGAATTGGCATGGGTTTGAGGGACGAATGGTGGCCAAATTTGCAGCAGGCTGACGAGCCCATTTAGGATAATTTTAAATGGGTTTTGCAAGCATAATGTGACGGTAAATTGTAAGTCATAAGATCGATGTGGGTCCCGCCATGATTGCTATATAGTTTTTGCCATTCATAACATATATGGTTGAGATTGACCGTTATACCTGTTACACTATCGCCTTCTCAAATCCCATTTTAAATAGCTGTTGAGAAATTGTTGAAAGATATCTATTCCCATCTTAAATAGTTGTTGAGAAATTGTTGAAAGATATCTATTGGCATAAGGCTCTCGTGAGATGACTCATGTAGTAGCTTCTTGTACAAAGCTATGATTTTCACAAATAAAGATATATGATATTCACAACTTTAAAAAGGGCAAAAAAAGACAATATGGGACTTGAATTAAATAAATAAATAAATGATACCATCCTGTGATAGCGATTCCAAAAAGGGTGGTAAAATACCAGCTCGCTCAACTGAAGGATAAGCCTAGTTTTAAAAAAGTTTTTGAAAAATCAAATTCATATCGTTTTGCATTATACATAGAGAAATGCAGAACATGAGCTCATATTTAAGTGTAAACACCACCACAAAATCATATGATGCATACAAATTTGGCAAAAGGACACTTCAAGTGTCAATATTTGTATACGGCGCTCACTTTGATGCCAATATATTTTTTTTATCACTTAAGTACTAAATTAGAGAAAAAACTATCACTTTAGTGTCAACGGTAAAAAATTCCAACGACCTCACCGGAGTTGGCATTTAAATAATTATTTTTAAAAAAATTGACACTTAAGTGATCCAAAAAATGATCACTTTAGTACCAAATTTGAGAAAAACTCGATCACTTTAATACCAAGGACAAGCACTTCGGCAACCTCACGGGAATTGACACTTAAATAATCGTTTTTCAAAAAATTGGCAATTAAGTGTTAAAAAAAATAATTAGTACCAAAGTGAGCACCATACATAAATATTGACACTTAATGTATCCTTCGCCTTCAAATTTTCTTTGTTTCATTCAAGAGTTCAACAAAGTCACAGGAATGGATAGATTCATCAAAGATAAAAGGGAAAATTATCCTAAAAGTCCTAAATCTATTGTACTTTTGTCAATTGAGTCATAAACCTTTTGATTATGTCAATTGAGTCTAACTTTTCATATTTTGCTAGTTAGGTCTTAAACTTTTTCATATTTTCTAGTGGGTCTATCTAGCTAATTTTGGTAGGAAATCACCGATATTGACGCCGAGTATTTTACATGGCATTTGGCACTAAAGTGGATTAAAATTTTTTTTTTTTTGTAAATTTCTACCATTTTCCCATTTTTATTTTCTATTTATTTTTTTTTTTTCTGCTCTTTTATTTTTTGAATTGTGGCCAACAAGATTATTCTTGCCATGGTCTCGCTCGGATCTAAACAAGGCTGCGTGTTGGTTATTACCGCATTCACAATGTCTTAACCAAACTTGAAGATCGCACGCATGGCAAAACTTCTACTCTAGAAATTAACTTTTAGCCATAAGTGGATTTATCTACTTGGAAAGAAGTAATTTTTTTTTTTACTTCTTCAAGTGGCTCTAAAACTACTTACGGAGCAACAAAAAAAAAATGATCTAAATAGAAAAATAAAGTTGCATAACTAAATGGATTTCCTTTCATAAGTTGTGTTATCAAATGGATTTCCGCTCCAAAAGTATTATCATGCGCATCCAAAAACAAATGAGGATTCGTCGAGAAACACTTGAACCGGCATAGTCAACTAGCCAAAGCAAGGGAAAACGTGGACTAAAATGCACCTTCATGCACCCCTAAGCCCAACAAATAAAAACCACGAAAAGCTAGCTGTCCGTTACCTGTGGAGCAGCAAATGAAGAATCTATTGTTAAAGAGTATGAATATTTAAGACCTGTTTACTTTTTGTTTTCTATAGCAAATGGCAATGTTGACTTTCCTTTTCGAAAGTCAGCATTGTAAGCTAGCATTTTGGAATATGCATCTGTTATTCAAAATTTTGTGCACAACATGCTTTTGTTCTTTGTCGTAATAACTGAAGTACAAGTGGCTTTTCGTTGCGCACTCTAGAATTGTCTTTAACAATTATTAAATGACAGATGCTGAAGTTTGGTGCAACTTTTGTAAACGTCTACTTCACAACTATCTAATTGTGGAGAAACTTATAAGTAAAAGAGTATACATTCTTCCAATTATGTACTAATGGATTACGATTGATTCCAAAATATGCATTTAGACATGTCCGGCAAAGCGATGGCTAAATAGCTAATTACTATAGTATTCCTAATTAAGGGTGGTGAGGTAGTTTCAGGGATAACATTAGCATGTGAAAAGCCAGACGGAAGTCAATACTTTTGATTTAAAAGTACATATAGTGATTTCTCGTTAAACTATGTGCTCCAGGACCACCACGGTATTAGGAAAGAGTAAAAACTTGTGCTACCATTTTTCTTTCCTCTTCCTAGTTATGAGTCTAGCTAAATGAAATGCATATAAAATATACGATCCGTTGAATTCTGCAAATCTCTCATGAGACCAAAATGGTTCGACGGATCATGTGCATTTTGAACTCGTGCGATTTGAATGCATGTAAAAACTGCTCTAGCTTCCAAATCATGTCACTCCCTCTATCACTTGGGTTGGCCAAGAGCCATGGCGGAGATCTAATGTTGCATGGTCTATTTGACTACAACATTTCAGAACATGGGAGTAAGTTTAAGTATTAAGAAGCCCATTTTTTGGATTTTTATTGTGCTACTGGGATGCAAGATGAGGAGATTCTTAGCATGTAAGAGTGCATTTAAGCATATCATGTGCAATGTGGACGCATAACATGTGCAAGTGTGCCCTATGATCCAACCCTTGAGAGTTCGCACATGGAACATGAATGTGCAAAATGGAAGAAACGCAAAAAAATTAACAGTAGTCGTTGACCACCAAACCTACGAAATTGGCGCACATGGTGCCATCACTGATCTCGCAGCACCTTTCATCTTCTAATGACTACAAAAAAACAAATTTGCCGCGTAAGAGTCTGCATTGACCATGTCCTTAGGACTCCAAGTCTCCAAATATGTGCGCGGGTAAATCCTATTTTATTACATGGGATTTGGCTCGGACCGACAAATTTGTGAGAAATTGTGGTGCTAGAAAATTTTGTGGGTGTAAACAAGCACAGGTTTTGGCCTATTATGAATTTAGAATATCTGTGAATATTCACAAGAGACTAGACGTATAGAGTTTGAATCGTGACTAATATGATTCGGGAACTCAAATGGTTCTACAGTTGAAAAACTGAAGGATTTTCTTTGAGAGTGTGGTTTGCTGGGAGCAATGGCAAAAGCCCGAACCATCAGTGTTAAGATATGCCGAGTTTGAATATATACAAATTGCTTTATTAAAGAGAACGAAAATCTTGAAAATATTCACGATTTGATTCCGTGTTTCCAGTGTAATGTGCATGGTCTTCCTTTTGGCGGAACACAGTGAATGGACGCTTGTGCTAAGGGAAAATTGAATATTTGGTGGGCCCAGATGAAAGAGAGATTTGGTTTATTCCTTTGTCCTTTTTGTTTTAAAAAAAGGAAATTAAAGGAAATCTTCATCTAGAAGGATACATCCAAGATTCTGTTTGTACGTGATATACATGGGCGTTTTTTTTTTATGTGAGACACCGTTGTTGATGCCGCAGTTGATGAGCAGAAGATTGAAGCACCGTTTCTGTACGAGTGCTTGGCACAAAGGGAACTCGTGAATTACTCCAAGAGAATTAGTGTCAAAGCGATTAAATCTTGAGTTAATTTGTGTAATTTCTTACAAATTAATGGTTTTAGAAAGAGAGTGTTTGTGAGTATCTGTTCTCGATCTTTATGTCGGTACGCCGAACCCGGTGTCCGATTTATTTTCTTGTTCTATTTATTTGTTCGCGCCATTGGTATCTAGGCTTATAGAGTTGAAGCGAATCGATGGCGAAAGTAAAAGTGAAAATCGACAAATTTGAGGGAAGGACTTTGGTTTTGGAAGATGCGATTGAAGACTATCTTTATCGGATGAAGCGCACTTGCCTTCGGGGAGAAACCGAGACGATGAAGCAAGCGATTGGGAATTTGGATAGACGGCGTTGGTGTTTTTAACGTCGCGTTTATTGTCAAGAAAACATGGGTTTGATGAAAGCTTCGGATATGTAGAGCCCTCTGCGATCAACAAGGTCTATTTGATGCGCGTTTTAATTTGAAGATGAGCGAAGGTCGTTGCTAATCATATCAATGAATTCATTGTGATTGTTAGTATTGAGTTTTGATATTGACTTTGAAGATGGTTGTGCTTTGATTCTATTATCCTCTTGCGATAGTTGGAATTCTGTTAGTAATTCCTTGGGTCAACAAGTTTGACGTTTGATGGTATTCGAGATTTGATTCTAAGTGAGGACATCGTAGGGAGAATCTGCGAATATGTATCCTTTAGTAGGTGAAAATAGAGGAAGAACGTACTCGTGGTAGTAAAGTAGTATGAACTCGAATAGCGCATTCAATCTAGTGGTGTGTTGGATTGTGGCAAGAGAGGGCATATTGAAGGAATTGCCTTAAGCTGAAAAATGATAATGGCAAGGGAATTAGAGTTGAATCGTGTGTGTATAGGATGATTTAATGGTGTCGATAGGTCTTTTTGAGAATTGTCGTTTGATGGATGGATTATGGTTTGTTTTTTCATGCTACACCAAACAGAACTGGTTTACTACTTATTGACGGATAGTAGTAAAGTGCGTTAGGGAACAACGCCGAATGCGATGTTGTGGGTATTGGTGATGTTAAAATCGAATGCATGATGGTATTGTGAGGACATTTGGGTAAGACACGCGATGAAAAGAACTTAATTTCCTTGGGTCTCTAGATTTGGATGCGGTATTCTTCAAAAGTGGAGTTATGAAAATTGTTCGAGGTGCCCTGGTGATAATGAAGGAATCAAGATGGTAACCTATATGAACTTCAAGGTGGACATTAGTTTCGCTCGAGCTGCTCTTTTTGGGTGTCATGCCAAGTTTGATGTTATTGTGAATACGCGTCAGCTTTGATCGAATCGGTAAGTCGATTAAGATGTAGCATAGTCTAGTGGTAATAAATTTGACAAGGGCATAGTGAAACACCGCACTAGTGCTAGTAGACCACAAAATTAATTGATGAGCGAACATTACTAGAGATAGCCGAAAATGATCTCTAGTTGGTATGGCTAGAAGAATTCTAGCGGATACGTTTAGTATGCACACGATGATCTCCATCCTGCGATCGAATATCGGACTCGAAGAGTGGTAACTGTTTTCTATTTTTAGAATGTTTGATTGCGTGTTATTATCGAGTAAGTGATGGTAAGCTCGATGTGGGGCAGTGATATTCCATGCTATGCCAGGTGAGTGGGGTATCGGTTTGGTGCCCAAATATAAATTTGCAAAAGGTTATTTTCATTGGTAAGAGTGATTATAGCGGTGTTATCGGTCGTTCGGCTTGAGGTGGGTTACGAAACTCAGCGGATACTGTGCTGCTTGTCAGTGGCTAGTTAATGGTCGTTTGTCTTCGAATATGATGACGTGGTTTTATCTTTGATTAAGGAGCTTGTGTCAAAATTGGTGTGGTTTAATGGGGTCCGTGGCGAGTTCGCGACTACTTGAAAACATCTATGGTTGTGTATTGGGAGGTATGGTTGAGTTCGATACTAACTTGTGATTTGATCAACGTGAGTAGGTGGGATTGTTAGATATCCGAGTTTAATATATAAAATTGCTTTATTAAAGAGAACGAAAATCTTGAAAATATTACATTTGATTCCGTGTTTCCAGTGTAATGTGCATGGTCTTCCTTTTGGCGGAACACAGTGAATGGACGCTTGTGCTAAGGGAAAATTGAATATTTGTGGGCCCAGATGAAAGAAGAGATTTGGTTTATTCCTTTGTCCTTTTTTGTTTTTAAAAAAGGAAATTAAAGGAAATCTTCATCTAGAAGGATACATCCAAGATTCTGTTTGCTACGTGATATACATGGGCGCTTTTGTTTTTTTATGTGAGACACCGTTGTTGATGCCACAGTTGATGAGCAGAAGATTGAAGCACCGTTTCTGTACGAGTGCTTGGCACAGAGGAAACTCGTGAATTACTCCAGAGAATTAGTGTAAGCCGATTAAATCTTGGGTTGATTTTGTAATTTTTACAATATTGAAAGATTATTTCAGTTAATTCTTTGTTTAACGATGTTTATACTTTATTTCTTAATTTGTTTCTGGTCTTTTTTTTTATTTTCGCGTTCTCCCAAGAATGACTCCGAGAAAGGTTAGTTTCTTTCGGTTGCTTGACGTAAATCAACCCCTTTGTCTAGAAAAAAATAAGGATTATTGGTAAGGCGACAATATGACATCGTTTGGTTCAACCTAGGTTGTAAACGAGGATTATTTGTTAGGCAATAGCGGGTATCCAAAGTCTACTAGAAGAAAATGAACGGGGACCAGTCAGGTCGTGAAAAAAAAAACCATTATTCACGTGTCACTCCCTCGATCTCTTGGACACGTGAGCCAAGGCACAAATCCAATGTTGCATGATACGTTGACCATGTTTTTTTTTATTGGGCTAACGGGATGCGTGAGGAGTAGATTCCTTGCATTTAAGAGGACATTCAAGGAGGACATGTGCAAGTGCCTCTTGTGAGCCAACCCTTGAGACAGGGTCCATGGAAGACGGATGGTGCACGTTCATAATCACATGCATCATTAAAGAGTGCATTTATTAATGATTGGTATTATATGTGACAGCCGACAGAGCCGACAAAGGAAAGAAAAGTCCATGCGCGTTCATTATCTCACGCATTATTCAAGAGAATTTGTACTCGTTCATCTTTCCAGTTAGTCTGCTTCTGCTTTTATCAAAAAAAAAAAATTAGTCTTCTTCCGGCAAACTGTAGAATTGGCGAGTTTTGTCTGACAACTATCAAATTTATAGGTTAAAGAATAGTGGAAATGCCAAAACTTACATACAGCGCTCACTTTAATACCAAAACTTTCAAAACGATCACTTAAGTGCCAACTTTTTAAAAAAACGATCACTTAAGTGTCAACTTCTTTTAAAAACGATTACTTCAATGCCAACTTCAATTTGAGCTGGCGTGGCTTGTCGAAAATTCGACACGTACTATTTTTTATTAATATTTGAGCGACGTGGTTCGGTGGAGTTGATCTTGAAGTGATCGTTTTTTAAAAAAATTGACACTTAAATGATCGTTTTAAAAGAAGTTGGCACTTAAGTTATCGTTTTGAAAGTTTTGGTCTTGAAGTGATCGTTTTTCAAAAAATTGGCACTTAAGTAATCGTTTTGAAAGTTTTAACACTAAAGTGAGCGTCGTACACAAGTTTTAAATTGTAGTGTACTTAAGCCCAAATTTATATCCTATTACAGTATAATATATCATGTAATGTCATGTAAATAGAGCTTTAGAAGATCGGCTTATGCGACATAGTGCGAGCTTATCTGCAAGCTCTCACGGAACTTGGGACTCTCTTGCTCTGCGTATCAAGAATGCAAATGGGAGCAGTGGACTAAGGAGGTCGCCATGGTAGTGTAAGGCTCGGCCTCGCCACACCTCCGTGAGGGGAGCCTCGCCGGCCTCGGGCGAGGCCAACCGTCCCTCCGGCCGGTCATTGGACCTCGGCGACCGGCATCCCTGTGAAGATCGGCGTCCCTCTGCAGAACAAGAATGAAGGAGAAGCAAAAAAGAAAAAGGAAAACAAAGAAAAAAAGGATAAAATAAAATAAAAAATTCAGAAATAATATTAAAATATTTGATCGTCACGCATCCAAGATCCACATCGCGCAACTGCCAAATTTCATTGGATAGACTAAATTAGCACAATTGCAAAAAGTTTAGGATTGAATCGCAAAAAAAAAGATTTAGGATTGAATCGACACAATTACAATAAGTCGAGGACTTTTTTTGTAATTTTCCCAATAAATTTCTGAAGCAGCATTGTTTAATGGGAGATTGGAAGAGATCGTATAAATAAGGATTGCTGCGCACCGCCATATTGTTCTTGTCCCCCGAAAATGAGATATTTCCGAAGTCCTTTCCATTCTCACATCTTGTCCCAACGAAATTTGAGCCAACACTTCCAAACCTACCTACGGAATTGGCGTGACAAAACCTCCTTTCTGAAACCTCGGTGTTTTTTTTGCCGACGCCAACTGGATGGCTGCACTTCGATATACTCTTGCGAAAAATGAGGGTTTTACTGTCATACCACATGCGCCAGACCGCTTGGTCAGATCCAACATCCTCGTCACGAGCACCCCCTGGACCTTCAACTGTCCGATCACGAGCTTTTGCCGTGCAGTTACCCATGTGCCAAGTTCGACCTGGGGTGTACCTTCGAGCTCGATGCTTGCATTGCGATGGAAACCCTGTGGGTTGAGAAGTACTATAGTTCGATGCTGCAAGAGGCCGGCGATGGAGAGTCTCTACCGCAATCCACGCACGAACACTCGCTGACCACCTTCCCAGCGAGAATAAGCGGCGGCGGCGGCATTTTCTGCGGAGGTTGCAAGATGCAGATCTCGGAGGAGGCATACGGATGTAGCGAGTGTGAATTCTTCCTCCACGAGGCATGTGCCAAGCCACCCCTGGAGATACAATCCCACCCTTTCCACCCCGAGCACCCTCTTCGTCTCTCTTACGATTCCACAGCTAACCATTATTGTCGTGCATGTGGCTCTTTCTGTTCCATAGGCTACCGCTGTGAGGAATGCCAATTTATCGTAGACCTGTCTTGTGCGATTTGGACTGTGCCTTGTGATGCTGATGAGAGGGAGCAAATCGGGGAACGCTCATCGCTGGATCATTATATGCATCCGCATCAGCTCTCCGCCTACCATACAGCAAACCAGACAGCAATCCTATGCAAAATCTGCCAATACTGCATTCGGTCCGGCCAGTTCTTCGGTTGCCTAAATTGCTCATTCTTCCTTCACGAATCATGTGCCCAACCACCCGAAGTTATCCAACACTACCTTCATTCTGAACACCCTCTGACCTTCGCTCGATTTCCCCATGAGAAAGACCATAAATGTTCAAGCTGCTCACTTCAGGTGGCTGATGATTTATATTCCTACACTTGTCAAATGTGCGAATTCTATATTCATCAGGCGTGCACTCTTCAAACTCTGTCATATCTTGAGGAAGGATTCAGCACAACCATTCAACATTCTTTACATGAGAATGAGCTGAAGCTTTCTACCGAGCGTGACAAAGTCTGTGGAGCTTGTTACCTGAATATACATAAGACAACCCCAGCGTATAAATGCATTTCCCAAGAATGCTCGTTTAAGCTTCACAGATCATGTTCGCAGCTACCGTCCACGTTGGAACACCCCGCTCACCCGCCACACCCGCTCACCCTCTGCTTCCGACCTCCTAATGAAGATATAGATTGTCACCGTTGCTATAGGGGAATCGGTGACACCTTCACTTTCTCGTGTAGAGAGTGCGATTACTATCTCCATGTTGGCTGTGCTCAAGCGCCGACTCTGAAACATCCTTTCCATGAGCACAATCTCTTCCATTTTTGGAAGATCTGCGGAAAAGACACGGAGTGCAGCGCCTGCCTCGAGAGTTGTAATTTGGACCTATTTCATTGTGGGCAGTGCGATTTTACACTTCACTATGAATGTTCTCAGTTGCCGCCAAGTATAAAATCTGAGCATCATTCGGAGCCATTGGTCCTCTACGAATCGTTTAAAGAGGATGACTCTGGAGAGTACTACTGCGACATCTGCGAGCGGAGGAGGGATCCGAATAAATGGGTTTACGTATGTGAGTTCGGCAACTACGAGTTAGTTTGCTCATATTGAATGTGCCTCGTCTTCGGTAAGCCGCTAATCTAAAGCTCTCTCTCACTTTTTGGAATATCATGCGCCATCTAAATTGATGATAATAGTGTTCCTCCACACTACCTTTGTTATTTCCTTTTTTTGTTGCTGTTGATTTGTTTCCTCTTCTTTAATTATGTACTAATTTTTCTTGAGCTTTAAACTTTCGATTCATACATTGTAACAGTAGCATTTATTGTGCACTTATATCATCTTGTAAACTTTGGTGTGCTTAAATCTTTATAGACATAAACTCGAAACAGTGATACACAGAGAAATTCAAAACTTTATATGTGAGTTATATGCATGTTATCACTTAATATTAATTAATAAAGGTTTTCTAACATTTACTGTAGTTGTTCTTCTATTTCACAGCAAGGAATGGATTTTCTTTTAGAGAAACGATATTGCAAAACAAAAGGATTTCGACTAATTGTTAACAAAATTTAGCTAATGTTATAGGTGAAATTGGAGGTGATCGAAGAAGATGATTTCATAAGACGAAAAGAAGACATTAGAAAACGAGAAGCGGAAATCAAACTTGGGCAAGAACAAGTGGACGCGAAAAAAGCGAGCTTGGGCCATTGGCGAATTGCCGAGGGCGAGCTAAATGAACTGAGGACTGAACATGCAAAATGGATCAACATGAGGGCCATTGAAGGAGATGGGTCTATAAGAGAAGAAGTCATGGATACCACTGATGGTGAAAGTGGTGAAAGTATGGGAGAAGAAGACACTGATTCCACTTATGGCGAATTGGGGACACTGAGGGCAATACTGAAGGAATTGGAGACCGAACAAGCAAACTGGCTGATCGATTTCTTAAAGACAAAATGCAATTTGCCAACTCCGCTCTTCTCACTATAGCATTCTTTTTTGTTTTTTTTTTTTTTTTTCTTTTTGTAGGAACATATCATAAGCTCCAACAAATAGGAAATTGTGCAAAATAAGCCAATTTTGCAAACTTTTTAATTACCATTGTTCAAAATTACTTGTTATGTCTATAGTGTGATAAGGATTTTCGCCTTTATGAAAGACACAACATGTTCATCAAGGAAATACTTTCTGTACCTTTATTGGTCGCAGGTAAGATGTTTTTTTTCTTTGATTTTTCTTTTCTGGACATGCACATACTCTACCCTAAAGCAAAAGGATTAGATTCATGTGCATTTGAGTATTGGTCAGGAATACTAGACCAGCAAAGTCAGCTAGCCAGTAGATGTGGACAGTTAAATGCACTTTAAATGCATCCTTTAGCCCAACAAATTAAAAGCACGAAAATCTAAGATCACAACTTCCCATGTCATTGAAAAAATGGCAACCGATGAGTTTTGTCTTTTGCAATCTCTCCCTTTGTTAACAAGAAAGTTTGAAAATTTCATTGTACAAATTAGTTATTTTTTGAAATTCGACCTTGTAATATTTCATTGGCTAGCTAGCATTTCCGAATATGTATTTGTCATTCAAGCTTTTGCTGTAACACAAATGGCTTTTCATTGCGCACTCTAGAATTGTCTGAACCCTACCTTCTCTAATCCATTCAACGTGTCATATCACACATTGATCAATCAAAGAGAGATTCAACAACTAAAAGAACTTTCTTTTTTTTTTTTTGGTTCGGATAACCTTTACTTCACAATTCTCTTAATTGTGGTGTAAAAGAGCAGTGTGCTTCAAATATCTAAAGATGAAAAGTCTCCAAAACTCTTAAGGATTGCCTACGCGTCACCCTTCTAATCCAATCATGCATTTTTATCGCTCTCTCATCAGAATTATTGAAACGATTATTATTACTTGGTGGAACTTTTATTCTCCTCAAGGTGGAGAAATTCAGCTTCCTCAACACTTGGTTCAACTTTTCCATGCAGCAGCAACTGTGGTTTTTCAGCACTGTTGCTTGAGCTTTGCATGTTGCCACTTCTTTCCACGCCCCTTATATCAGACTGCCTTGGAGACATAGGAACTCTGTACAAATCTTCATCCAGCAATTTGAACTCTTTTTTCTTCAAGAATGTTTTACATGTTCAAGATATAAAAAAAAAGTTTATATTCTTTTGTACTATTAAAGTAACAGGAGTTATTTACTGTCTTACATTTCCTCATGATGATTAAAAAATATCCAGCAATTCTTTTAAGTTAGCTACAATTTATTAGAGTTTTTGTTGAGGGCGTGCAACATAAGTTCGATACTTTCATCCGAGGAGATCACCAAGCGGGAGTTCAAGTCGAACTCGTCAACATATTTAGTTAGACCCACTTTCACACAAAAACTTAAGACAATAAGTTATGAGCCAACTTGAATATATTAAATACTCAACAACACATCAATTATTCAATGTGAGACTTCTATTACACAACTCACACGTGCATACTAATAATCTACCCCCGTGTGTGAGTTCGGTGTTAGGTTTGCTCCTCCTTAATTCAGATGTCTTTCTGCACTAATATATCTCAACTTGAATCTCCAAGTTATTGCAATGCACCCGCACCTATGCACATCAAACAATCAACATCAACTGCTGGGTGCAACTATGCACAGCAAACAACCAACATCAATTACTATTATGGGATTGCATCACCCATGACCTCTACCTCACGTCACTAGACCAACTATCCATGCTGTGATGACCCAAAAACTTTGGTTTGCTTATTCGAATTATTTTAGACAATTATGGATTGAAAACGAGATACCAAGGCTACACAGTATAATTAAATTTGAGCATGGTAGAGCCATGTACGTATGAAATTGGGATTGGGCAAGGACATGAGGACGTACCGGCACGCGGGGGACCCACGTGTCCGCACGTGGGAGAGAGGAGGGACGCTTGGCAAGACACATCCACCGTGGCAAGGTGGTTCAAACACCATCCCGTGGCACAAGCTCTGCCACATGATGGTTATTACTGCGCATTCAGCAGGATAGATGACTAGACTTGAAGACTCAAGGTGCTCTCAGGAAAAGGCTAACTGAGTATTCCGAAATAGATTGATCTACACATCTTTCCTGACAAAGTCATCTACGCCTTCAGTTCAACAGAAAAGTCATCGGAACATCGGCACTTTAATGCATCCTTTCAGCTCCACGCACAAATTAAAAGCAGTCAAAGCCCTAGTTGTCCGCCATTCCGAGCCTCGCAATCGACAAGCAAATGCTTGAACACCCGCTCGTCTTGTTTGTCTTCTCTAAATAGCAGAGTTTTTGTTAAGAGGCAAATGGTTTCTATTTTATAGTTTTTTTGATCTTGAATCCTTTTCTGAATGTTGCATTTTGGAATATGCATATGTTTTGCAAACTTTTATTTTTTGACTTAATAACTGAAATCCAAATAGCATTTCATCATGCACTCTGGAATTGTCCGCATCAATTATTGAAAGATAGATGCTGAACTTTTGGTGCACCATTTTGAAACAAGTGCCTCTACTTCACAGATTTATTCGATGTTATAGGCGCCGTTTGTTTTACGGAAAATATTTTTCGGAAAACATTTTCCTTAATTTCCGGTGTTTGGGGGGCGGAAAATGAGCTGTCATTTAACGGAAAATTATTTTCACGACCCAAAAATCAAAAATTCTAAAACCAACGGAAAATGATTTCCTCATTTTGAAAGAGGAAAACATTTTCCTGACTCTTCATTCCATACCAAATACTTCTGGTTCAACGTATTTAACTTTCTTTTTATATTAAATTTGTTGCTTTCTAATCTTTTTTATTTATTTTTCAAAACCTAAATAAATTAGCGTTAATTTATATTTTTCTAATAACAATTATATTTTTAGAATTACTTTACTAGATTTTTTTTCCCTTTTTAGATACCATTTTATTTCATGAAAAATCATTTGAGAAGGAAATATTAATTGATTTTAACCTAAGTCACTAACAAAGAGTTATCATGCGGGTGGACAATCAATTAATTGAATATCCGAAGTCAATATAATCAAGGAGCATACGCCACACAAAATTGGTCTTTTATTTTTTTTTTTTTATATGAATGCATGAAAAAATATATACTATATGCAATGCATGAAATTATTCTTCGATGCAATGACATGGATTGAATACAAGACTAAGCTAGATGGCATGCAAATTAAATTAAATGAATATATGAATGAGACCATGGCTTAATTAATTAATTAGGTGACATGTAAATTAATTAAACGTAGACATGTAATCTAATATGTGATTTAGGCTGATATGCAACCTAATATGACATGGCATAGATGGCGGCGCCAAGGATGATATGGCATAGATGAAACCTAATTAATTATATCATTCGATAATTTAAGGCCTAATTAATCTATGCCATGTCATCCTTTTTTCCAAACCGTCTGTCAACGTTTTCTCCTCCTCTTTTTTAATGGCCGTATGGAAGAACGTTTCCATCCCCGAACTTTTTCAAGTTGGATTGCAAATTGCAACAGAAAATCGGCTTTCCCTATTTATACCCATCGTTGTCATGGCAAATAAAAACTAGCTATCTCTCCTGTAATCGGACTAGAACTAGTGAATTGACTTTTCATGGTGCATGAACGCAAAAAGAGCCCATAACCTAATCGAACGTATCGTGGCGATAGAATTTAATTGAATGCAAACACGAACTTGCTTTCAAGGCTTCCCTACTCATGCACCCTTCTTATCTAGGTCCATGCACTTTTATCTCTCTTGCATCAAATAATTTAAACGATTACTATTGCTTGTTACAACTTTTATTTTTCTCAAGGTTAGGAGAAATTCAGCTTCCTCGGCACTTGGCTCAGCAGCTTTTTCCATGCAGTAGCAACTGTGGGTATTCACCCCTGCTGCTTGCGCTTTGCATGCAGCCACTTCTTTCCATATCCCTTGTATCGGACTGCCTAGGAAAGGCTTAAGCACATTACAAGCATCAAAATTTTGTACGATGCTCACCGTAGTGCCAAAATTTTCAAAATGATCACTTAAGTGTTAATTTTTTTTAAAATAAAAAAAGATCACTTAGGTGCCAAATTTTTTAAAACCCTCTCACTCTAGTGCCAACTACGATGAGTCACGTCGGTTCAAATATTAATTAAAAAATAGGCCATGTAGATCCACGTCGGCTCAAATCGGAGTTGGCATTGAAGTGGTCGTTTTTTAAAAAAAAGTTGGCATTTAAGTGATCGTTTTGCAATTTTTGGCACTAAAGTGAGTGTCGTATACAAGTTTTGGCACTTGTAGTGTATTTTAGCCACCTTGGAGACATAGCAAATCAAGACAAATCTTCATCAACAATTAAATTAATTGCACTTTTAACTCTCTCTTTTCTTTAAGAATTTAGTAATAGTTAAACATTAAAAAAATTATATTCTTGTGCAACATTAAAGTAACATGAGTTATTTACTCTCTTTCATTTCCTCATACTGAGAAAAAAAAAGATATCTGGTAATTTTTTTCAATTAGCTATAATTTATTAGAGTTTTCTATATTTATCTTACTAAGTGAATTCATTTGTCTAGTGCAATTCTTTTGATGGACTAAATTAAATTCTTCAAATGAAAAAAAAATTCATGCTTTATATATCAATAGTATAATATCGCATGTCCCTCTTTTACAACACTATGAAATAATTCATATAAAATGATCATCTTTTTCTCTTACATTCATTTATTTCATATTATCACTCTACGAATGATTCAAGAAAATACATATAGACATGTCCATGCAAAGTGTGGGCCAAATAGCTAGTTACTATATTATTTCTAATTAAGTGTCAGATGAGGTAGTTTCAGGGATAAGATGGGCATTTGTGAAAATGAGACAAAAGTCGTACTTTTGGTTACATAATAGGGTTTGCTATTAAACTATGTGCAATAAAAAGTGGGAAAGTAAAAAATGCTTCCTTTTTTTTTCTCCATATTCCTAGTTATTGAGTAAACCCAAATTACATGCATTTTACATATATTAACCGTTGGATGGAGTGCATCCCACGTGAGGCCGACATAGGTCAATGGTTCATGTGCATTCTGAGCAAGTGCACGATATTTGAGAATCGAAAAGCAAGTCTTTAAATATTATAAGCAACTCATTCCTGTTTTTTTTAATGGGTTTATGGGATGTACGATGAGGGCATTTAAGCATATCATATGCAATGTGGATGCATAACATGTGCATGTGTCTCCTATGAGGCAAACCCTTGAGATTTGGGTACGTGGGAGATGATTGCGCACTTCATAATCACGGTGCACATGAGATTGGCTCCCCCGTCACCAATGCCTACCTCGCCTCCGACGACCTCGTGCGCCACCTATTCCCGACCTCCTTCGAGCCGATGTCCTCTGTGCTTCTCCGGTCCCTCTTCTCCTCCTCCTTCGGACACGCGTGTCTCTGGCCAGTCCGGGTCGTTGACCGCGCTCCTGACACGTGTTGGTGCTTCATAGGGAATCAATACCTGATGCGTTCTGTAATTGCGGTACGGAGTGATGAATTCGTCAATGCAGTGGACATCGTTTATTGAGCAGAGAAATCACTTCGACAGAATTAGCTATATTACTTGCACGAGCTATATTTAGAATTTGCTACATTATCTGAGAATGTAATTCAATTTACTTTTTTTTTTCCTTTTTATCCACAAAATTTCAAATTGAAAATAAAGCTACATAAATATAGGTAAATCATATTTCAACTAGAGCACTTTTTTGTAATTATTTCATTTTCTTGTAATCTTTAACGTAAGTGAATTTATGTTGAAGAACAATATCACTTAATTAAAGATTCTATACATGAAATCACATCAGTTTCATTTATCATAACTTCACTTTCAGTAGTTACATGTAAAATGAGCGATCTTACTTGAGAATATTTTTATGGGTTTTGTTTTATTCATTTTCTGTTTCTTTTTACCTGTCATCAATTAGACAAAAGGGTGATTTTATTGCAGAAATTACTTGCATGTAAGTCACAGCTTCTGAGACGGAGAAAATGAATTATATGCATCTTTTGCAATGTCAACTCAAACCTTATGTTTACTTTAGTCGTCAATATGTAAATTTTACATACGATAATTTAGAATCGACGTACTATTTAGCAACTACATATGGTTAAGGTAACAGAATTTTCTTGAGTGCCCCGAACTCAGTTCGGTGTTAGTATGCTTAAGACTGTGGAGTTTTGAAAATCGAGATGCCACAGTGAGTATGCTTTAGACAATGGAGTTTTAGTTAAGCACGTGCATTGGAATCGTTTCATCAAAAGTAGAAACGAAGACAAAGTTGTTGTCCTCGAAATAACAAAATCAAATATTGTATTTCTTGCTTGCTTGCATGCGTCTGACACATTCCGAAAACTGTGGAATCAACATCCACAGTCTGTCAAAAGAAGACAAACGGGGATGAGTTGGAAAACAATGGGATGGTAAAGTTCGTGAAAAATAATATGAAGACATGTTTTGGGATAAGCGAAGAAACGGACGCATAGGTTTGTTTGTACGCGTTCGGTGTCCGATGTGAAATTTGGAGAAAGGTCCATATTAAGGTTGTCGCCCACCACCACATTGCCAGTGTCCCACTCCCACTCTCCCAAAATGAGTTCTTTCCGAAGTCCCTTGCATTCTCACATCCTATCCCTCCGAAACTTCAGCCAATACTTCCAGACACCCCTACGAAAAGACCCGTCTGACCGTGAAGAAGTCATTCTTAAGTGTAGATTTTGCGAAGTAGATCTGGATGGGAGCACCTCCATATACTGTTGTGAAAAATGCTGTTTTTACATTCACGCATCATGTGCTACACCACCTCGTCAGATCCAACATCCTGGTCATGAGCACAACCTTGACCTTCAAGGGCCTGATAAGAAGTCCAAGTCTTTCTATTACCAATGTGTCGAGTTCGACTGTAGGCCGGGCTTCAAGCTCGACGCTGGCATGGCGATGAATATTCTGCGGACTGATAGGCACTATCGTTCGATGCTGCGAGAGGCTGGCGATGGAGAATCTCAACCGCAATTCGCTGACGAACATCCATTAACCTCCTTCCCCGCGAGATCGAGCATTTTCTGCAGCGCTTGCTGTAAGCAGATCTCGGAGGAGGCATACGGATGCGGAAAGTGTAATTTCTTCCTGCACGAGGCATGTGCCAACGCACCCGTGAAGATACAATCCCACCCTTTCCACGTCAAGCACCCTCTTTATCTCTTCTACGATTCATCACAAATACGTATATGTCATTCATGTGGTTCTTGGCACGTTATAGGGTACCGCTGTGAGGAATGCCAACTAATCTCCTTCGATCCGTCTTGTGTGATTTCGACTATGCCTTGTGAAGACGATGATGAGAGAGAGGACATCAGGAGACGCTTATCAGGGATGGATCATTCTCTACATAGGCATCAGCTCTCCTCCTACCATTCGAAAACCCTGACAGGGATCAAGTGCCGTTCTTGTGGCGGGGACATTCCGTCGGGCGACTTCTTGGGTTGTTCAGATTGCGGATTCTTCATTCACGAATCATGTGTCCAACCACCCTTGGAGATTACACACTACCTTCACCCTGAGCACACTCTGAACTTCGCTCAATGTCCCGATGAGGAGCGACACTACTGTTCATTCTGTAAAGTTAATTTCGACACTTGTGATTCCTATTGCTACACTTGTGAAAAGTGCGACTACTTCATCCATCTGAGTTGCGCTCCTGCGGCTCTCTCACTTCTTCAGAAAGGGGAGAGCATGACAGTTCAATGTTCTTTCCATGAGCATGAGCTGAACCTTTATTACAGTGATAATGAGTCGGGCAATTGCATAGTTTGTGAAGGGAGTATAAATCGGAATTCTCTGGCGTACAAATGCATTTCCCAAGAATGCTCCTTTAAGATCCATAAATCATGTGCGCAGCCACCGTCCAAGTTGGAACACCCCGCTCACTCGCAACATCCGCTCACCCTCGGCATCAAGCCTCCCAATGAAGATATCGAGTGTCGCTGTTGCGATAAGGGAATCGGTGGCCTCTTCGCTTTCTCGTGTGGAGAGTGCAATTTCTATCTCCATGTTGCCTGTGCTCAAAAACCGACTTTGAAGCATCCTTTCCATGAGCACAATCTCTTCCATTTTGCCTATTTGGAGAGGGAAAGCAGGCCGAACAACTTCGAGTGCGGGGCCTGCCTTAAACGTTGCAATTACGACTTCCTCTGGTGCGCACAATGCGATTTTACTCTTCACTATGATTGCTCTCAATTGCCGTCAACTATAAAATCTGAGCATTATTGGGAGCCATTAGTCCTCCATGATTCATATATAGAAGATGACTCGGGAGAGTACTACTGTGACATCTGCGAGAAGAGAAGAGATCCGAACAAATGGGTCTACCGTTCTGAGACGGGCAACTACCAGTTAATTGCTCATGTGGAATGTGCCTTGTCCCCGGTAAGCCACTCTTTTAAATCTCTTTCTTCTTCTTTTTGGAATCTCGCTCATCATCTGAAATGATATTAATAGAGTTCCTCCACATTTGTGCTCATTTATTTCCTTTTCCTTAATTCCTTTTTGACTTTTCCTAGGGCTTATACTTTCTATTAAGATCTTGTAACCATAGCATTCTATATACACTTACATAACTCGTTTTCGATCAAAAAAATATGTATATAACTCGTCGGCGTGCTTAATTCTTTATATGCATTATCTCGAAACAGGGACGCATAGAAAAAATTCGAAATTTTAAAATGTGAGTTGATACACATGTTATTACTTAATATAATTTAATTCAGGATTTCTAACTTTAACTCTAATTGTTCTTCTATTGCACGGCAAGGCATGAATTTTCCTAAAGTGATATGATGTTGCAAAAGAAAAGGATTCCGATGAGTGTTGACAGAACTTAGCTAATATTGCAGGTGAAACTGGAGGTGATCGAAGAAGATGAGACTATAAGACGAAAAGAAGACATTCAGAGACAAGAAGAACAAATTAGACTTGCGCAAGAACAAGTGGATGCAAAAGAAGTGAGTTTGAGGCCGCTGATGGTGGAATTGGAGTCAATGAGAGCAAAATTGGACTCACAAATGGCAGACCTGGAGGAAATGAAGACTGAACTTGCAAAATGGATTAACGAGGAGGCGACCGAAGAAGATGAGTATATAAGAGGAGGAGAAGACGTTAATGCCACTGGTGGTGAAAGTGGAAGAACTGACGGAGAGCAACAAAACAATGCGACTGAAATGGTTGCATGCACACAGCAATAAGTATCGATTATGATTCGACTCTTTACACTTCTTGTTTGGGAATAAATTTTGAGATGGAACTCCGAGTCTACCTTCTTTCTGTTGGAGTTGGCAAATACTACCTTTGTTTCTCATATCGGACACGCTCACATGACCTTAGAGAAATTGAAATATAATCCGACAACATGTGGCCATACGCACGGAATGTGGGGGTTCGGGGGCAACGCCCCAAAACGGGGGTTCCGCTCCCCCAAACAAGGTAGCCGTCCGCTCCTTGGTAAGTAGGCGGGGGTTTGAGGCGCTGCCTCCGAAACAACAACAGATTTGGGCTTGTGTTTAAGTTGGCCCGTTTGTTGTGGGATCAAAGGGATTATGATAGGCTTAGATTTTAGATCCATTTTAAGTTTTATATATATATTGTGCTCGTATGAAAGATCACCGTAACGAGTTGTGCGGCTGAAAAAATCAATATCTTAGTGAAATCTTTTTTAAGGACATAACACTATTTTGGGGTGAACCGGGAGTAAAGCGTGCGTCATTTATTTTTCTTCTATTATTTGTGTAATCGTTCCGAATCGGTGCGATATATCCCTTCACTTTTTGCAAAATTACAATGAGAATTCATTTTCCTGTTACCTTTGTCACGTTCATATGAACTAGGATATTCATTTTGAAGCTTTTAACTTTTTTTCCCGTTACATGTCTTTCTGATATCACGAAGCTATGCATCGTGTCGCAAAATCCAAATGAAGATGATAATGTTCCTTTGAACTTCACCAGAAAGAAAAAACTTTTACACTGTTAATGAACAGTTCGAAAGAAAAAAGAAATTAAAGATCGAAGAAAAAAATTCAAACATTACAGACAGAAAAAAAAACTCTCAGATTTCTTCTCGGTCAATGCTTAATCATAGCATCAAGAAACCTATTGGCCAATTCAAGTGCCCAGAACACTGCCATTGAAAGAAACCTACCATTAGATTAGACATTGATTTCTCTTTTTTAGAATTAAACTAAGAAAGAAACCATCAAGAACATGCACCGTCGCAATCGAAATCACATCAAGGATCTGCCGTCGAAGCGAACCATGTTAGCACAACAATAGACATACAAGATCTAGGGCTTGGCCGACCTCAAATTCGAGATCCAAGGATCGGCCTTGTCAGTCAAGTTTGGGCTTGATGACGATGAGGACCACCGTGGCCTGCTCAGTGAGAATCAATGGTGATGGGCTGTGGTGGAGGCGACGACGGTGGCTAAGCTTGTGATACATTTAAGTAGGGCGCCATCACATGCAAGCACATGATGGTTACTACTGGCATTCACAAGGAAGAACCAAACTTGAAGACTCAAAGTCTACCAGGAAAAGACAAGAGAGGATTCCTAAGTTACAGAGTTTATGACTAAATTGGCAAAATTGAAAAATTTAACACTAAATTGGCTACTTAGATTTAGGACTTATCTTTACCGTAAGTGAACTTATGTCGACGAACAATTTCACTTAATTAGACTTTCTATACATGAAGACATGTAAGATTCATTTACCTGTAAGATCGATTATTAATTTGTTCCCCTATTCTATTGTACTTTATTTTTCAATTCGTAAGAGTAACTTCACTTCACTTTACTTTCATTAGTTACATACAAAATAAGTGGATAAGTACACCGTGAGTGTCATAACTTATGTACGGTGTTCGTTTGAATGCCACAACTTTCAAAACATTCACTTGAGTGCCATAACTTTTAAAAATCATTCACTTGAGTGCTACGTCAACTTTTCCGGCGTCCACGTCGCCTTTTTCAATATGTCATGTCGGTTTTTCCGACGTCCACGTTAGTTTTTCCGGCATCCAGGTCGGCGATGGCACTCAAGTGAAAGATTTTTGAAAGTTATGGCATTTAAGTGAACGTTTTGAAAGTTATGACACTTAAGTGAACGCCATACAAAAGTTATGGCGCGATAGTGTACTTATCCCCAAAATAAGTGATGTTAGTTGAGAATATTTTTCACGATTTTCTTATTTCGCTTTTACCTGTTATCAAGTGGAATCAACATCCCCAGTCTATCAAAAGAAGACAAATGGGGATTAGTTAGGAAATATCATAGCACTCAAATTCTACGGTTGAATGCTTGGATATGAAATAATCTGAGTTCATAGTTTATGAGATGAATATAAACACGTTTTCTTAGTTAGGTAGTAATGGACATTGCAAATCTACCAGAAGAAAGCAAACATGGATTGGTCAGGTTGTGAAAAAATAATATGCTTCCATATGTTTGAAGGGCAATGGACGAGAACTTTTAAAGTTTCATGCACATGTTACATAGATTATTAGCTTGTTCCTCTAATCCATTTTACTTTATTTTTCAATTTGCAAGTGTAACTTCACTTAACTTCATTTGAGAATATTTTTCAGGGCTTTTTGTTTCTTTTTTAACTGTTTCAAGTGGATTGTTTCTTTTTGACCTGCAACCAAGTGGAATCAACATGCAAAAAAAGATGACAAATGGAGATCAGTCAGGCAATAATGAACATCTAAAGTATACCAGAAGAAAACAAACATGGGAACACGTGCTTTGGTATAAGCGAAGAAAAGAAATCACAGCTTTGTATATGTTCGTGATATAAATTTCTTAAGGACGGCCATTGTTCAATGGGAAATTGGAAGAGGTGGTCTTTATAAGATTCTTTGCGAACGTCCAATAGCTAATTACTATAGTATTTCTAATTAAGGGTCGTCGGTAGATGCATCAAACGGATGAGTCGGGTCGGGCTTGGGTCAGGTCATAAATAGTCCGACCCAAATTGACCCATTAATCCGTTTATAACCCATTTATACGCGATGCAAATTGCTTGACCCATACTCGACCTAATCCATACCCAACCCGACCCTACCTATTTTATCAAAACACTTCTATATGTAACCTAATCATAAAATATTCAATTTTTATAATTTTCAAAAGAAAAATGTTTTGCTAAAACACTTTTATGCAATACAAAATTAATGAAATAATTTATTTTTTCAATTTTTTTATATTTGCAAATTAATTTATTTGAAGTTTATTATCAAAAAATTATTTTTTTATTAGTTTTTGAAAAGTACCACTTTATTTTATTTTCCTTTTCTAGAGCGATGGACGGTGGTGGGGCAGGGGGAGGCGGCGACGTTATATATATTTCAATTTAATTTTTAAATTTTCTTTCATTGTTTTTTTTTTTTATAACCGAGGTGTCAGCCACTGCTGCGCACTCGACTATTCCTCTGGGGAGACTAAGACAAAGATCCCACCGCCATGGCCCCCGCTTAAATCACCGGCGCCTACGAGTTTTTGAACTCGGGACCTCTCGTGAAAAGAATCGAGCGCAAACCATCGCGACCACCGATGGGTGGGTATTTTTCTTTCATTGTTTTACTTATTAGAAAATAATAAAAATCAAAATCAAAAATCAAAAAATATAAACTAATAAATGGATTGGGCTTCTCTAGTTAAATGGGTTGTAAATGAATTCAAAGACAAACCCATTTACAACCCACATAAAATAAGGCCAACCTATTAGCATCCCATTTTCTTGAAAAGTGGGTCAAATATGGCTTTGGAACCCATATTGACATCTCTCGTCGTGAGGTAGATTCAAGGATAACATTGACATGTGAAAAAGTGAGACGGAAGTAAGTACTTTTGGTTTTAAAATATGTACGGTGATTTCTCATTAAACTATGTACTCCAAGACGACGGTGTTAGGAAAGAGTAAAACATTGTGCTGCCTTTTTCTTCCTCTTCCCGATTCTGAGATAAATTACATAAACATACGATCCGTTGAATTCTCGCGAATATCGAGTGAGACCATTATGATATGACGAACCACATGCATTTTGAACTCATGTGATCGGGATGCATGTAAAGATTACTCTAGCTTCCAAATCACGTCATTCCCTTGATCACTTGGATTAGCCAAGAGCAACGGCAGAGATCTAATGTTAGATGGCCTATTTGACTATAATAATTCAAAATACGGAAGTAAGTTTAACTATTAAGAAGCCCATTTTTCGGATTTTTATGGGGCAACTAGGACGCACGATGAGGAGATTTCTAGCTTGTAAGAGTACATTTAAGCATATCATGTGCAATGTGGACGCATAACATTTACAAGTGTGTCATGTGATCCAAGCCTTGAGACTCGGCACATGGAACATGGTCGTGCAAAAGGAAGAAACGCTTAAAAATTAAGAATCTTCATTGAATGAACGGATACGCATGTGACACTGTGTTCTGAATGGACCAAGCTCCAATAAAACCCCGCTGGCCATAAGACTTTTGACATTATGTAGTCTAATTACGTCTTTAATTTTATCTCTTCCTATGCTTGTCTCGAGGACTATTAAGTGTGCGTGTAAATCCATCTACTACAATGTGATTCACCTCGGATTCACTCCACCACGAGTAACGCGGTCAACGACCGAGAGATCTGTGATAAAATCGTGGAACTAGAAAATCTTGTGGGTGTAAACAAGTAACATGTTTTGCCCTATTAGGAGTATAGGATATCTACGGATATTCACTAGAAATCAGACAAATAGAGTTCGAATCGTTAGTAATACGATTAGAGAACTCAAACGGTTCTACTGATAAAAAAAAAAGTGAAGGGCTATCATCGAGAGCGTTGTTTGTTGGGAGGTGCAGCAGAAGCCTGAACCATCCCAAGAATGGTTGGCTCCTCTTGGTTCCTCGACGTAAATCCAATAATTTCAGCAATTCTCTTGTTTAAGAAATGAGGATTATTAGTTAGGCAATAACATGACATCGTTTTGGTTCAACCCCATGATATAAATGAGGATTATTAGCTTGGCAATAGCGAATGTCTACCAGAAGAAAATGAACTGGGACAGGTCAGGTCTTTGGAAAAAAAAAAATTTCCTTAAGCACGGGCATTTGTTTAGTGGGAAATTGAAAGAGGATGTCTATATAAAGGTTGGTTGCGCACCACCGTATTGCCAACGTCCACCCTCTTGTCTCTCCCAAAATGAGTTACTTTCGAGTCCCCCTCGATAGATTTATGAAACCACGAACCAACGCCTCCAAAAGCTTTTGTTAGAAGAAGGTGTGGTTTAATATTTATATATTCCAACACTCCCCTCACGCTTAGTCCGGTCTTTCCGCCTAGAACTAAGCGTGGAAATATTAAATGGGGAGGCAAATAGGGGTTTGGAAAGATTTGAACTCGGGATCTTCCTTGATGATACATGTTAGAAAGTCCAACCCAAAAGCTTAAGCTTTTGGGTTGGACTTTCTAACATGTATCGTAGCCGTGTTTATCCCTTTCGCGAATGTGCGTGTGTCCATCCCCTATTTTAGCCTAAATTCCATGTGCCGCTCTTTCCGGCTTGCACGTGAGAGGGGGTGTTGAAGTTGTTGTCCCACATCGCTTAAGAACGGGTCTTATATCTTCTTTATATTCATGTGTCTCCCTCCACCTAATACTTAAGCTTTTGGGTTGGACTTTCTAACACCCTCCATCCTCACATCCTGTCCCGACGATATTTGAGCCAACACTACCATCAAGAAATGCAATCATTGGGACATTCCTGCTTTCGGTGCGATTTTTGCCAAGGATATATCTATGGTAGCACTTCCATGCATGTGCTGTTGTGAAAAATGCGGGTTTCACATTCACACATCGTGCGCCGCACCACCTCGTCAGATCCAACATCCTCGTCACGAGCACCCGGTCGACCTTCAAGTGCGTGACGAGTCGTACAGACGTTTCAATTACCGATGTGTCGAGCCGGACGGTGGATGCAACTTCGAGCTCCATGCTGACACTGCGTTGGCAGATCTGTGGCTTGCCAAGTACTCTTGTTCGAGTCTGCGAGAGGCCAGGGATGGAGAGTCTCGATGGCAACTGGCTCATCAACATCCGCTAACATCCTTCCCCGTGAGAAGGGCGACTTTCTGCACAGATTGCGGGATGCAGATCTCGGAGGAGGAGGCGTACGGATGCAGGGGGTGTGATTTCTTCCTCCACGAGGCATGTGCCAAGGCACCGCCAGTGGTGGAAAACCACCCTATCCACCCTGAGCACCGTCTTCATCTTAGTTCCTGTCGATGGGCAAAACCCCCTTGGGAAACTGAAGACCTTGTGTGCTGTTTATGTTTGACTTCCTTCCCCATGGGCTACAACTGTCATTATTGCAGATCTTACTTCTATATGTCATGTGTTCTTTTGACCATGCCTTGTGAAGATGATAATGAAAGGGACGAAGTCAGGAGACGCTCATCGGTGATGGATCATTATCCACATGAGCATCAGCTCTCCTCGTACCATGCGAAAACCCAGACAAAGATCGCGTGCGGAATCTGCAAAGACCAAATTCCATCCGGCGACTTCTTGGGTTGTTCAGATTGCAGATTCTACCTTCACAAATCATGTGCCAAACCACCGCCCATGGAGATTCAACACTACCTTCACCCCGAGCACCACCTTCACTAAATGCGCCGGTGAGAAGGAACACCAATGTCCAATCTGTGAAGATCCAGTAAGAAGTGAGTCTTACTGCTACACTTGTGAGATGTGCGACTTGTTTATCCATAGGACTTGCGCTTCTGCAACTCTCTCAGATGTTGAGAAAGGAGCGGGCATGACGGTTCAATGTCCTTTCCATGAGCATGAGCTGAAGCTTTATTACAATGATAACATCAGAAATTACACGGTTTGTGATCGGACTATTTCCCGGAAAACTCTGGCATACAAATGCTTTTCAGGAGAATGCTCGTTTATGCTCCATAAATCGTGTACGCAGCTGCCGTCCGAGTCGGAACACCCCGCTCACTCGCCGCATCCGCTCACCCTCTGCTTGGAACCTCCATATGAAAACAGTGTGTGTCGCCGTTGCTCTGCGGAAATCGCCGACACCTCCGCTTTCTCGTGTGGAGAATGCGATTACTCTCTCCACTTAAAATGTGCCCAAATGCGGGCTCTGAAACATCCTCTGCATGAGCACATTCTCTTCTATTTTTGCGATACCGAGGGAAAGGACTCCAAGTGCAGCGCCTGCCGTAAGAGTTGCAAGTGGGACCTCTTTCGTTGTGGGGAGTGCGATTTTCATCTTCACTACGAATGTTCTCAGCTCCCGCCAATTGTAAAATCTGAGCATCATTGGGCGCCGTTGATCCTCCACAAATCGTTTAAAGAAGACGACTCCGGACAGTACTATTGCGACATCTGCGAGCGCCGGAGAGATCCGAACAAATGGATCTACTACTGTGAGACCAACAGCTGCCGGTGCCGGTTAATTGCTCATGTGAAATGTGCCTTGTCTCCGGTAAAGTCACTATTCGAAAGCTCCTTTTCAACCTTTTGAAATCTCACGCTTCGTATAAATTGATAATAATAGAGCTCCTACGTACTACCTTTATTATTTCTTTTTTCTTTGCCTTTTTTTGTTATTATTTTTAGGCTTATACGTTCGATTCATACCTTGTAATGGTAACATTAAAGGTACACACCTTATATAATTTGGTGTTCTTTGATGTGCTTTATTCTTTATAAACATTATTTTGAAACAGTGATCCATAAAAAAAAATTCAAAATATTTGAATGGGAGTTGATATAAATGTTATTACTCACTATTATTTAATTGTCTTTCTATTTCATAGCAAGTCATGGGTTTTCCTTTAGTAATACAATGTTGTAAGAGAAAAGGATTTCGATAAGTGTTGACAAATTTTAGCTAATACTGTAGGTGAAACTGGAGGTGATCGAAGAAGATGATTTCATAGCACGAAAAGCATCCATTCAAAAACGAGAAGAAGAAATTAAACGTGCGCAAGAACAAGTGGACGCAGAAGAAGCGATTTTGAGGCCACTGATGGAGAAATTGGATGCAATGAGAGAGAAATTGGAGTCACAAAGGACGGAGCTGGAGGAATTGAGGACTGAACATGCAAAATGGATTGACATGGGGATGATAGAAGAAGATAAGTCTGTAGTGGAGAAGAAGAGTTGATTCCATTGATGGCGAACTGGGCAAATCTAGAGGAATTGGAGAATTAACAAGCAAATTGAATTCTCTAAGCTCGATCGATTTCTTATGTAATAAGCCAACATGGATAAGAAGACCCTTTACGCCTATTACTTACTCAAATGTCATTTGCTAACTGCTGCGAACGATTTCGAGGAATTGATATGTAGCAAGTACATGATGGCCAGAATGAAATCTTAAGCTAATGGACTCGTTCTATGTGCAAGCCGCTAAATGATTAACAGCAAAAACACTTTACAAGAAGGGTAGAAGGGAAAATTTGAAACTAGAGGTATAAAAAAAAAAACACAAGTCTTGTGGCTGTGATTTCAAATAATGAACAGTAAAGTACCAGCTGGCTAAACAAACCAGATTTAACTCTCCACGAAATTAATAAGACCGGTTATAAGAAGGTTTTTAACCGTCAAATTCAAATTGGTTTGCATTATTCAGAGAGATGTACAAAAAATGACCATGTTAGTCTCAAAGAAGGAATTAACCTTCTACCTAGTCAAGAGCATTTTCGTATTTTAGTTTTTTTGAATTTTTTTCTTTTTTTTTTTTTTTATTTTTTTTTTCCTTTTCCTTTCGCTCGTGGCCGGCCAACGGTGTCACGCCCGACTCTCGGGCCCGCAACTTCCCTACCTATTACGCCTCGGGTAAAAAAGAATGACGTCTCGGGCACGTCATTGACCCCTTTAATTTTTAATCTTCAATTACGCATGCGGAACGTGCACTCCCCAAAAATCAAATCAAACAACGGGAATAGTTAAACAAATAGTTACACCAACCAAATCACAACAGATCGCAAACATCCCCTTGTATTTAATTATCTTTATTAACCCAAGGATGTGAAACATCCACAAGCCCATTCTTCGGGCTACTTTCTACGACCCTCCGAGATACCATGTCAAAATTTTCACAACTCCCCAACTTATCCCATAAGGTCCACATCCACTTCCAGTTCTCCACGGATAAGGCCCGAAAATGTTTAACAACGACGGGGTGAGAAATTAATCTCGGTGAGTCAACGCCTAAGCCCGGTTAGGACGTTGATTCGCTCGTACATCCTAACAATCAATCACATTAGCATAAAGTAGATATTTCAGCCACATGCAAACTTACCTTCCAGGCCACACATAATGCGATGCGGACTTGACTCAACAATCGGACCAATCACACCAATCACCCAATGGCAAAGCATCACAAAGACTTGCATGCACGGGACACCACACGTAGTCCATTTATTATCAAAATCGACCCGTAGGTCCAAAGACACTAGTCGGTTGGTGCTCTTCGGGCGGGACCAGGGCATCGTCCCTTACTTCCGGCGACGCTTCCGATAATCCATGTGACTCCGCTCGACCAACCGTAAGACAATGATTGTCGACTCGGCATGGAACTAACGGGTATCCTTAAAAGGCTTCGGCCATTCACAAGCTACGATCGGCAAACGTACGCCAGGTAAGACAATGATCGACGCGCATCCAAAGCAATCGAAGACAATAAATGCTAGGACCGATCGATCGAAGACAATGATCGTCGAAATTATCCCATTATGTGACCACTCAAGCACTTCGACAACCGTAGGTTCATTTCTTGGAATTAGGTCGAATGCTCACACTCGCATGTTCAAATACTTGGCCCAAGGCCGTTTTTGTGCAAAATCATGCAATTTGATCTCATACGTGGTCACATGAATGCGCAATTATATCGATCGACAAATCAATCAATTTGGGGCGATTATCCTCTAATCGACCCCCACAACAATCAACAATCAACTGGCATTGACAGCCAACAATTCATAAATCAATTAGTTAATTGCAGCCAATCGATCATTAATTCCAATTGATAGCCAATTGCGCCCTCGTCTACGACCTATCGTCGCTCGCGATCAATCAACACAATCAGTCACATCAATCGTTCTACTCACAATTAGCCACAGTACAACCTAACTAATTGACTAATCTTAATTAATTACGGTCATTTAGCTTGAACCACATTTCTATCTAGCCCGACCGTAATTAATCTACCTAAACACCCTAATTAGCTATTTAAACTAATTTCGAACGCAATTAGCGTCCTAACCAAGAGTTAGGGGCTAACTCACAATTAAAATTAGCTCAGGCTGACTCGACTCGGCTGCGGCGATAATGAACTAGGCCCGGTCCGGCGACGACGATCCTCAGACATTCCTCGGCACGAACTTGGATTCAGTCGGATTGCGGGCTCCAATTCTCGGACAAATTGGCCCAATCCCTCGGCCACGGGCTAAAATTCTCGGCCAACTTGGCCCACGAGCTCGGTACAAAGCCCAGGCAACTGGCACAAGGGCCCGGACACACGGGCTCATGATCCAGGACACGGCCCGGGCCAAAGCAGGCCACGGCCTAGGCACTCGGCCCACGGAGCAGGCCCAAAACAGGGCTGGCCTAGGTGAAAACAC